>CM057449.1:58247500-60647500 GCA_016271365.2 Neoceratodus forsteri
GTGAGTCCTGAATCGAATGGCATCTCCAGGTGCTGAGTGCTGGCACATGCGTGGTGACACAGGAACAGTAGCAGCAGAGCAGGCCACAATGACGCCATGGACAGCACTGCAGACGGTGTAGGAGGGACTGTCAGGGTGTGGCACTGCAGGGGGTGAGCATGTATGCCCATTATGGGCATCCTCACAAGCCACCCACCCAGGGTCCAGCCTGCAGTGTGCTGGTTGGCTTCACAGAGCTGGCATGCGCGGCAGAGGGAGTCAAGGTGGTACAATAGGATGCCATGTAGGAGTGCATGTGGGGATCCCAGCACCTTGTGGCACTACTCCAAGGACTCAGGGGCAATGTGAGAATGCACAGCCCTCCCCCACACTTGGGTCCAGGCAGTGTGCAGGTAGCCCCCTAAGATCATGCAATTAGCCCCCCTCCACAAGTGCTTCTGGTGCCAATTAGTGGGGCAGTACAACCGGGAGGCACACAACAGTTGCAGCCTGTCCTGACTGCAGCGAGCCACTACCTGTGCTGCCACCGACTGCACCACCTGAAACTGAGTGTGTGCACAGGTGTGCCAGTACCTGCCATGGTGCTGCAGTATATCAGGAGCCAGAAGAGGGATGACCCTCCTGCAACACGATGGCCACCTATTCTACCAGGAGTGGAGGTCTGCTTGGAAGACCTCCTGGACATGTGCAGAGTGCACTTCTGCAGCCCTCTCCATGTCTGCTCAGTTCTGTCCTGTGATATTTTGCACTTTCTTTGTTTTGTTCCGCTTTATTTTGCCCACTATATTTTTTACTGAGATATTTTGTTCCGAGATGTTAACATCTAGAACCACTCAGAGCATGATCCATTTTGCATTATTGTAGATGGCTGTGGGACTTCAGTACATGCCCACAGAATAACTTGTGCTCATTTTAATTTAATTAGATCCATTCAAACAAGCTATACCTAATCACCCATTTTTTTTCTATAATTTTGATGATGTCAGCAGTGTTAATGTTGTGCCTACAGTGCAGGAGAAGTTTAGGGAGTTGGAAAGGAGTTGGGTTGCACGCTCAGTAGCTTTTACCTAGGTGCTGCCCATATACAATAGAGGTACAGAAAGGGAGCTCTATACCACAGCCTTCAACTTAAGGTTGAAAGAATGGTGCAGAGAGGAAGGGTATGGCTAGACTGGGGACTGGAGGCCCACCTGGAAGAATTAGAACTTATACAGAGGTGACGGCCTGCATCAACCCAGGAGGGGGTGTACAGTTTAAACTAGCTGGGGTCTAGGAAGGGGACAGACCGGCCCCCTGAGCTGAGATAGAATGTAGGGAGATCCTGAGGGTGAGTCCCTCCATGGTGCAGGTTAATCAAGTTAGGAGGGGTTATCAAAGGAGGAAGAGGGAAAGCAAAGCAGTTGGAAGCAAAGAGGGAGGAGGAGGGAAGAAGGAAGGGGAACACAAGAAAAAGGAAGTGATATGAATAGAAGTAACAAAATCTGGAAGGCCACGTGTGCTAATGCTAGAAGTGGGGGAATTAAGATCCCAGACCTAGAGGCCATCGTGGCAGAGGTCAACCTGGTTATTGTGGCCATTACCAAGACATGGTGCACTAACAATCATGAATAGGACATGGTCATATCAGGCTGCACGATGTTTAGAAGGGACAGGGTGTAAGAAGAGGAGAGGGGAGGTGCTTTATGTGAAGGAAAGTATAAAAACAGTTGCAATACAGGGAATTCTTGGGGCGGGGCTGAGGTGCAGTTGGTCACACTCCAGTCAAAAATTAGGACCACTACATGGACTGGTGTGGTTTATAGGCTTCCAGCACAGGGGAAGGACTTAGACAAATAAATGTCAGAAACATTTTTAAAATGGTGGAAAACAAGGTGGTGTTGCTGGTGGGGAACTTAATTCTGCTGGATGTAGATTGGTGCCTCCCTACTGCAGCTTCTGTTAAAAGCAAGGCCATCCTGCTCTCACTGCATGGAGTGTTCCTCAGACTGTCAGTCAGTGAACCCACTCAAAATAGGCAATATTGGACCTGGTGCTTACTAACAGGCATAGTGTTGCAGACATAAAGTTGGGAAGCCATCTGGGAACCAGTCATCATTGCACAATGTGGTTCAACATAAGAACAACTGTCAAATCCAACCACATATTGGTGAGAGTCCTACTTCAGAAAGGCTTATTTTAATAAGATGGGGGAATGCCACAGGAATGACCTGGCATGGGGAGATTACCATTGTGGTGGAGGAAAAGTGGGCCAAACTAAAAGAGGGCATAGTGAAGGCAACAAACCTCTATGTGAAGCAGATAAGTAAAAGAATGAGGCAAGTTGAGGCAACTGCTATGATTCTCAGTGGTGTAGAAGAAAAGGGGAAAGCTAAGAGAGTAGCATTAGGAAGGTATAAGGAGACCCAGAGAGAGAAGATTAGGGAAGCATTATCAGGGAAAACAGGGGAGGGGGGCATGCAAATCAGTAAGGAGCTGGCACAAACCAAGGAAAGAGCAGCTCATGGAATATTAAAAGGAGTCAAGAGATTTTTAAAGTAGATTAGTGAAAAAAGAAAAACAAAAGGGAGGGATTGTATGATTAAATGGGGTAGGGTGACTGTACTGAGAGGGATAGAAAACAAACAAACATCTTAAACTAATACTTAGTGATTACAGTAGAAGGGGAAGGGGAGGGACCAAGCAAGGGTGTCAGGAACTTTGCTGGGACAGATATGGACACTAGTTCATTTGCTTAGGAGAGTCCCGAAGGCACTTGCTAACCTGAAAGTGGATAACGCTATGGAGCAAAATGAGGTACACCCAAGGATCACTGGATAGACTGGCATGGTGGTTCTGTAGGACTAGAAAAGGGCAGATGCAGTCCCACTTCACTAAAGCAGTAGCAAAGAAGAGTCAGGCAATTATAGACCTGTCATCCTGACATCAGTGGTGGGTAAGTTAATGGAAACACTACTAGAGCAAAGGACTGTGGAATATCTTGTATCTTACAAATTACAGGACGCAAGGCAGCATAGTTTCAAGCGGGAAGGTCTTGGCAGACAAATCTGATAGATTTCTTTAACTGGGTGACCAAGGAGTTGGTTTAGGGAGGAGTGGTGGACATAGACTACCTAGAATTCAGCAAGGTTTTGACACAATGCCACACAACAGACTGGTGCATAAGCTGGGTAACTTGATGGTGGGTAATAACAATGGTAACCTGGGTAAGAAATTGGTTAGTGGATAGGACACAGAGGATTATGGTAGAAGGCGTTCACTTCATGGAAAGGAAGGTGATCAGTGTGTACCTTGGGGATCAGTGTTGGGACTGGTCATCTTCAATGTCTTTATAAGTGACATGACAGAGGAACTGGAAGAAAACATCTGCCTTTTTGTGGAAGACAACAAGATCGATCTACAATAGAGTGGACACCTTGTTGGTGGTGGTGTGTGGAAAGCATGGGCAGGGATATAAAACGACTGGAAGAGTAGTCAAGGGTGTGGCAGCTGGGTTTTAATGCAAAAACATGTGAAACAATGCACTTGGCCCATATAAAACTGGAAACCAATTACAGAATGAGAAAAATGATCCTGACCAAGATCAAGCAGGAAAGAGACCTAGGGATAATCGTATCAGATGAACTAAAGGTGGTGAGACAGTGTAACAAGGCAGTTGAAGGGCTAATGGGATGTTGGGGTGCATAGGAAGGAGCATTACTAGCAGGAAGAATGAGGTGGTGCACCTATTAGATCACTGGTAAGACCCCACCTTGAGTACCGTGTCCAGTTCTGTAGACCACATTTCAGGAAGGTCACAGAGTGGGGGTGCTCCAGAGGAGGGTTGCCAAAATGGTAGAGAGTCCGCATCAAAACCCTATGAAGAAAGGCTGAAGGAGCTAAATATGTTCTTCCTGGAGGACAGGAGAAAGAGAGAGAGAGGGGATACAACAGGGAACTTTAAATATCTCGCAAGGGTAAATAAGGTACTGGATAGGGGGTATTTTCAGACAAAATGGCTTCTGGAACAAGGGTATGATATGAAGCTGAAGGGGGTAAATCTAGGGATGTGAGGAAGTACTTCACAGATATTGTCATGAAATACTTGGAACAGCCCTCCAGCAGAAATGGTGGGGCGAAAACAGTGGAGGATTCAAAAATTCCTGGGACAGGCACAAAGGAACCATAGGGATAAGCAGCAAGGGGCACTGTAGATCAAGTAGGGTAAAAACATGGGCAGATTGGGTGGCGGTGTCTTATCTGCCATCACATTCTATGTTTATAGGTATGTGAGGGCAGTTAAGGTCATATATTTTTTATCTAAAACCCTTGAAAGAGAAGAATTTTGCTGTAATACAGGATGAGGTTCTGCTGGAGTAGCAGATTTGCAGAAGCTGGCATGCACATCTATTGCCAGCATAAGTCAAGGCTGACTGATGGTCAAGACAAGTGACTGGCTATGAGGGATGGAAAGGGTGGTGGGGGTGGAAATGCTATCAGAAGGAGAGGCTAAGAGTACCTGTATCCATACCTATTCATTAATTGATTTAATAATGGGTCGTTCATCAGGTGCCTGGGCCAGGAGCACTAGCCCTGGCATGGGTTTCTTTCTTTCTTTCTTTCTTTCTTTCTTTCTTTCTTTCTTTCTTTCTTTCTTTCTTTCTTTTTCTCTCCAAAGCACATTTAAAGTTCCACATGGCATCAGTGCTTGGCCATTCAAGATTACCGCTGGCCCACCAAGCGCAGCGGTTGGATCTCATGACGCCAGCCACCTGGGTTCGGGAACCAGCTTGGGTCGCTGGAGGGCCGGCCGCGGGGAGACAACTTGAGCATCCCACAACTGCTCATTGTCTCCAGGGAGGGAGGGCTATGACCAGGTGTTGGGTGACCACTGGTGGGGGCCAGGGGTAGGGCAACACATTGGGTTCACTGCTGGGTGGTGCATGACAGATGTCGGCTAATGTCTTGACGTTCAGATGTCACGCACCTAGGGAAAAACCAGGAAATACCACTTGCTGGCCGCCAGATGATGGCTCTCTGTCCCTGAATGCCTCCAGTGCCTTCCCTGGGCCTCCTTCTCTGCAGCAGCATCCCCGGGCCCTTAGTAGAGAGTGTGCTGGGGCCATCCCTTCTCCCCGGTACCTTCCCCCTCAGAGGAGGGGGACCCACCCAGCGAAAGGGATATGCCGGGATATCCCGGGGATCGGCTGTGATTCATGGAGTTAGAGGAGGGCTGGGTTAGGACAGTGGGGCTAACGGGGGACTTGTGGAGCCTGAAGGAGTGGGGGCCAGTGAGTATGAGGAGGGCAGAAAAAAGAATATACAAAAATTACCACTGCATGCCTTGGATGCTCTGTCTCTCTGCCTTGGGACTTTTGGCTGGGAGACCAGTTGTCTCTGACCTTTGTCTTTGTGCTGGTGGCTGCTCAGGTTAGTCAAGAATGGACATTTAGGTAGGAGCAGAGGAAGTCTGTACTGAACTGGCCAGAGCAGACTAGGCTATCTGCACAGGGTGATCAACGGTTCAGTGTCAATTTGTACTGGCCTTCTAGCCAGTACTGGAAGATTTTGAATTGGACCAATAATATTTTACTTTAGCTGGGCCTCTGTACTTGTATTGGTGAAAAAAACATTTAAGTAAGCACACCAATTGGGCCTATGGAAAAGACTGGGTCCAGTCTTTTCCGAACCTCTAGTCTTGCTGGCTAGCAACTACAAGACTAAAGTTCGACTGCTGAAGGTGCTGAACTGTGGAAAAGTTGGTCTGTACTGCTACATGCACCAGTCTGTGCATATTTTGACAGTGAAGGGTAGTATGTCTGGCTAGGTACAGGTGGTACTATTATATGTAGTAACTCCAAAGTAGTTTTACAAATTACAAAAGCACAGTGAAGCTGCATAAGTGACAAATAAGCAGACTTGGTCTCATCTCTCTAGGTTTCCTGGGCTCTTCCATCTCAGTTTGCTGGTGAAAAAAGTTAAAGAAAAGTAAGTCAACATTAACACATGACAGGGTCAGCTGTTAATGGGGATTACTGCACACCTTAGGTGCATTGTGAGGCACGAGGCCACAGGCTGCGTGCCTTCACATCAGTTGGGGTGTGCATTAATCCCCATGAACAACATACCCTGGTGTGCATTAATGCACTCATTACATGGGATGGCAAATGTCTAGTCAATAAACTACCCCCAACACCTTTTTTGTGGGTAGAAACTGTAAACGTTCTTGGGTGTTCTTCCACTCTGTAAAGTAGTCCCACATTAACAGACATAACACACTCACAAGTACCTTTTCTAGACTGCATTACTGACCATGCAGGTTTGGCAAACTGTGCATTATTTTCTACCATCACAGGGGTCGAAATTGACTTTTGCAGGTACTAGCTTGTAACTGGGGAAAATCCACTAGCTCCACAGACTCTTGTACAGGCCCAGACGGTGTATTTTCTGAAATGTTGCCATCTCTTGTACAAGCCCATAGGATTAGTTTAAAGAAACTTTTACTAGCACAATATAAAATCCACCAGCATTTGTCTAGTGGACTGGTGCCAGTTTTGACCCTGCCATCAGTTAGGACAACTGCTGTGATGCTAATGATTATACAGTGACTTGCTACTCACTGTGCGGGTTGCATTAGCCCTGCATGCACAACACTGCCCTTTGCCACTTTGCATCTACTACTGTCCTGTTGTGCAAAGTACTGTGCGGTTCTGATTATGGTACATCTGGTGTTGGGGCTGCAGACCACTGACCTATGGTAGTACCGAAGGGAACACATCACAGATAGCTGCTGTGCTATGAACTGTGTAATGTGAGACCACGTTTAGTTGTTACACACGACACTATGGGGGACTATGCTACACAGTAATAAGCAAACTTTACGGTGATGAACAATGTCTGTGACGTCTTTCCAGGACTATATTTACTGAAAGGATAGCAGGAGTTGTACAAACTAGGTTACCAGTGTATGGAGGTCTGCTGAACATGTGGGTGGGAAAGACAAATTTCCACAGGGAACATGGATAGCTTGCTCTCTTCATTGCAGAGCCATGCACCAGCATAAGCTGTGAGGTTGTATAGTATGGGGAATGCAGTGTGACAGTACTTCACAGCACTTGCTGCAGGGCACTGACTGCTGTCGGAGCACTTGACCACAGGGAACGAGGAGCTCTGGTGGGTGGGTGGGTGGGCACAGACAAAGGACATATAGCAGTGCTGTCATGCTTACAACTGTACCTTTTGGTGGTGAGAGACAACTGCTGGTCACTTACAGACTAAGAGGGTACCAGGTGCGTGGAGTGCTCTGAGGTCTGCTGGGTGTGAAAAAAATGTGTTTATTGGTGGTGGGTGAAGAACTGTAGGCCACTGACAGACTACCAGGTTACTGGGTGTACAAACCACTCAGAGATCCACTGGGTGGGTGGTGGAAAAAACCCACACTTGATGAACGATGATGCTAATTCCACATCAACTAGCCTTCAACACATTATAGGCATTCAGTGGTGTGGCAAGAGTGTCCACTGGGTGTGACTAGGTGTGCTGGGCAGGTGGGTGGAGAGAGACAGAGGGTATAAGGACCTGTTAAAGGGGGAGGGAACCTGCCCATAGGGTGCAATGAGGTCTACTGAGTGGGTGGGTGGCAAGATGCAGACTGGATACATTATTGCTATGCTAATGATTGGGGGGGGTGGAAGGCTGGAAACAATCACTGTAACAGTATTTAGGAAGAGCTGTGGTACATTACAGACTATGTGCCGATTCCCTACTGCTTAGTTCTTGTTATAAAATGGTGGCAGTTCAGTTTCTGCCACAAGGTCGAAATGAAGTGCCATTTGCCCCAGTCAGAAGTCTTCAGGGAGACAACTTCCTCCAGCAATTCATTCCATTTTGCCACTGCCCTTGTAGTGTGGGATCTGCTCCCCCATCCAGTCACCTTATCCTCCACACCCCCCATTTCATGTAATGTTCTCCGTTTACCCTGTCCCAGCCTCACCTGAAGCTGTCTACAGTCTTCATAGAAGCAACTTCCTCCAGCAATTCATTCCATTTTGACCCTACCCTTGTATTGAAAACTCCTTTCCCTTGTGAAGTGTTTCCCCTCCCCTACACCAACTGAGTCATTGTCCCCTACATGTCTTGTTCCCACTGAGGTTGAACAGACCATCAGAGTTCACTTTGCTGAAAATCTTAAGGTAACTAAAGGGTTCATTCATGTCATCTCTATATGATGTAATGCAGTATGGAACTGTAAATTACTTTTAGGTCATGCTGAACCTCTAGTACTATCTAGCTTACAGATGGCAAAAAAATGCTGCGGTTTGGACATACAAAGCTATCTCAAATAAACCGCCCCAGTATATCTCTGTCTGTTTACCTTTGTGCACTCTGGGGAAGTATGCCCTGAGAAGCACCTCATATATCTACCTTTATATTTACAAAGAAAAATCTTGCATTGGCAGAGCAGTCATCAGCTTTGTGCTCCCTCAACTGTGGAACAAGCTGCAAAAAAACTTTGAAATTAACTTACCCCATCAGCCTAGAAGCTTTTAAATCTCTATATCTACATCATAATAAGGAGTCCTGTGCCTGTCTACCCTAAATAGTGACTCCTATGGGTCCAAGCACACTCTAATTACTTCTGTTAAAAGACTGAACACATCTATAATTGACTCTTCCCTCTCCCCTTTTCTACCCCCATATCTGTCCCTTCCACATTCCTTTGACTCTGGTTCCAGCTCTAAATTATCCATACTGTATCACTATATATCTTTTATATTATGTTTTATTTGTTTTCGGTGCACCTAATATGTGTATTTCTTTACTTATATGAAAAATTGTGTCCTACCCAAAACTAGCTGTATCTTCTGTTCCAAACATATACTACTGTCAATGCTACTTGCTGATACTTTGTAAATACTGTATTATTGTATCGCACTTTATTTGTATTATTACTATTTTCTTGTGTGTTGCATCCCAAGTATATTGTCCCTTGTTCCTTGTTGACAAACCCAGGTCCACCTCGAAAGTGAGCTTGCTCAACGGTGATCACCTGGTTAAATAAAGACTTTGATTGATTGATTGATTGATTGATTGATCTAACAACTGATTTACTAACAGGAAAATTGATAATAGATATAAACATAGGTAGTAGTACGTTCATGCTCTGAAGGAGCAAATATTTCATGGCACAAGTTCATTGAAATGTGCTCAGCCACTTCAGAGGAACACACCACACAAAATCCTCCCTGGACACCATTGCAGTGGAGTGGATTTAGAGGCAAATATTGATAATAAAGTGGTGTGGTGTAAGGAAATTTAGTTTATTAGTGAAGGGGTGTGGTTAAGAAAATTTAGTTAATTAAAGAGGAGCAGTGTTGCTGTCTCAGTTGGGCTGCTGTTTTTAACTGGCAAGGTGATAATGGTGAAACTTTTAGCAGTGTGAAAAAGGAAAAAATGGTGTTGATGGCATGATTGGGAGACTATGACAAAATCAGTAGGGGTGAAGTAGGTAATAATTAAGGTGATAATGGTAGATTATAAGGCTGTAATGTGACCCAAGTGGGGTTCGAAGGCAGGGGAAGTAAGACAAAAATTTATTTATAGTAATAATAGTATAATAATAATAATATAATACATAATAATAAAAATATAATATTCTTTAGTTTTAATGCGTCTTTCAAGTTTCAACGCACAGTACAATTAAGACAATTTAAAACAGTAGTACACCACACTAATAAATATCCAATACTATACAATTAGAAACTATTTTCCACATCACCGTATGCCATATTCCATAAATATGTCTTAAATGCCTGTTTAAATCCCCCCACGGTCATGCACTCCCTTATCTGGCGGGTTGGAGAATTCCAAAGGGTTGGGGCCACAAACATAAATGCTCGTGCCCCCGAAGATTTTAAAGAAACCCTAGGAATCTCCAGCAACCCCTTGTTGGCTGAGCGGAGAGGACCTGTATGCCTTCCTGCCATTTTGTATGATAAATGGGAGTATGCCTCTTGTTTTCCTTTTTTCTGAATATTCATGACCACTCACTTGATGCAATTTTCAGGAATGTACACACAACTGTGGCCTTGCAGTAACCCTATTTCCAGCTTCTTAATTATTTTTTAAACAAAAAGCTTCATCCTGAAGTCATACGGAGAAACTAAAGGAGCTCAATATGTGTACCCTCGAGCAAAGGAGGGTGAGGGGTGTGTGTTTGTTGGGGGAGGAGTCAGGCACAAGGCTTATGAGGAGTGGCAGAGTCATAGTATTGTAATGATTTTGGGGGTGGGGTGTCAGAGGTTGAACAAGAGTGTAAGTGGCCCTTCTCCCATAGACCTCTGCTGTGCGTGTGTGTGTGTGTGTGTGGTATGTGGGATTGCAGGGAGTGGTTAAACTGGACTATGGTACTGACTTTTGGGGGTCGGTGTGGGTGGGTGCAAAGGTTGAACAAGAGTATAAGAGGCCCTTCACTCATTGATCGCTGTTGTGGACTTTCCCAGATCACTTTTTCCCACCAGAAATTGAGTCACAGCTTCTTTGCCTCTAAGAGTAGAAGAAGGCTAGGCCTTGCCTGGACTCTCCATGCTATAAGTATGATGTATCCAAATCCATGACCAGCCTCATGCAGCCCATTGACAGGGGTATGTGAAGGGAGTGTGTGAGGGGTGGGGTAATGATAACACTTATCGATGTCAATGGCTCACTGACATAGATACGTAGATACATGGAAACTGTCAGCAGATGAGGACTGGTAGGCTGCCCATAAGCCTTAAAATTGTATGCAGTCACTGACCCTAAGTGATCAATGGCTTTTCATCACTCCCTCCCCACCCAATGTTCCCTTGTGCCTATCCCAGGCATACTTAAACCCCTCCACTGTGCTTGCCCCCAACCCCTCTTGTGGCAGACTGTTCCAAGTATTCACCACCCTCTCTGTAAAAAACCTCCCCATGTTACCCCTTAATCTACCCCGCTCCAAGTTCATATTTTCTCTCCTAGTTCTGATAACTTTTCTACATTAGAAAATATCCCCTACCTGCACATTGTTTATGCCATTGAGGTACTTGAAAGTTTCTATCATGTCACCCCTTTCTCTCTTCTCCTCCAGTGAGTACATATTGAGGACCCATAGTCTCTCCTCAAATGTTTTGTGATGTGAGCCATGCAACACCTTTGTCGACCTTCTCTGGACAGCTTCCACCTTGTCTATGTCCTTATGCATGTTTGGTCTCCAGTACTGCACCCAGTACTCCAGGTGAGGGCTTACCAGTGTTTTATATAATGGCATCAACACCTCCTGTCTCCTGCTAGTAATGCCCCTGGCTATGCACCCCAGCAAGCCACTGGCTCCCCCTGCAGCCTTTGGGCACTGCTTTGATACCTTAAGGTATCAGATATGATAACCCTTGGGACCCTTTCCTCTTTGGTGACAGTTAGCACCCTCCCCCATTCTGTAGCTGTCCCCAGGGTTCCCCCTACCCAGGTGCATTATCTTGCACTTTTTTGAATCGAACCTCAGTTGTCACACCTCTGATCATCTTTCAAGCCTCTCCAGGTTCCTCTTAACTTTAGGCACCCTTTGTGGAGTATCCACTCTGCTGCAGATCTTGGTGTCATCTGCAGATAGGCATACCTTTCCTTCCAGCCCCTCTGCAATGTCACTAATAAAGACATTACACAGTATTGGTCCTAGTACTAATCCCTGTGGTACTGCGCTGGTCACCTCTCTCTCCCTAGATTGGATCCCATTTACCACCACCCTCTGCCTTCTGTCTGTCAGCCAGTTTCTAACCCAATGTATCACCTTATGCCCTATGCCAAGACTACTCATCTTATTAAAAAGCCTTCCAGTTGGGATGGTATCAAAGGTTTTGATGAAATCTTTGTAGGTGATGTCTACTGCCCCTTCCTGATTCACTTCCCTAGTCACCCAATCAAAAAGAAATCTATCAGATTTGTTTGACAAGACCTTCCTGTTTGAATTTGTGTTGTCTGAAATCCTGGGCACCATTGGATTCCAGGTATGCCACTATCTTTTCTTTCAGCAGTGTCTCCAAGATCTTCCCCACTACTGAGGTGAGGCGGACAGGGCTGTAGTCCTCCACTTCCTCCCCATTGTCATGTTTGTGCAGTGTGACTACATGCACCCTCCTCCAGTCCTTTGGAACCATGCCTGTTTTGAGTGGCTTTGTGAACCAGGTGAGCTCCCTCAATATCCTTGCGTGTATGTGGTCTGGCCCCATGACTTTATCTACCTTCAGCTTTGTGAGTTCCTCTGAAACTCTGTCCACTGTGAATGGACTGGTGTCCACTCTGCCACCTCCATTGCCTCTTCTCATCAACTGTGGTCCTTGACCCACTCACTCCTTAGTAAATACTGAACTAAAATATTTGTTTAGTATTTATGTTTTATCTAACATAGAAACATAGAATTTGATGGCAGATAAGGACCACTTGGCCCACCAAGTCTGCCCATTTCCCTACCTAATGGATAAGCAGCAGATCCTAGTTAACCAACAGCCTACTTCCTCCTACCCCCCACTAGAATTGCCTTATGTCTGTCCCATGCATTATTGAATTCCCACACTATCCCTCCTCCACTTTGCCCCTCATAATCCACCCCCACCCAGGTTTTCTTCTATCATGGATGTACCTATCGAATGTCTTGTCCCCTTTTTTCACAGTCCATGCTTCACCCCTTCCTTTGTCTGTGACTTGGCTCTCCTAACAGACTTCCCTGCTTCCCTCAGACATTCAATGTACACATCCCTGTCCTCTTCTCTTTGGGTTCCCTTATACAGTACTTCCTGAAACTTGCTTTTCTAGCCCTTACTTTGCCGGCTACCTTTTTAGAGAACCATAATGGTTTCCTTCTTCTTTGTCCTTTGGCCACTATCCTAAGGCACTGGTTAGTTACCTCCACTGTAGCTCCTTTTAGTTTTCCACCGCTGTTCTTCCACTCCCTCCATTACTTCTCCCTTCTTCAGGGCTGCTCTTAAACATCTACCCATTTCACTGAAATCTGCCATCTTGAAATCTAATATTTTTGCCCTTGAATGGCTTAACTGAGTCCCTGTTTCCATGCCAAAGCACACCATGTGGTGGTCGTTGGATCCCAGCTGCCTTCCCCCTGGACTCCTTCGACTCTGTTTCCATTGGTCCATACCAGGTCCAGAACAGATTTGTTTCTGGTTGGCTTATGCACCAGCTATCTGAGTCCAACACCCTGCAGGGATTCCAGGATGGCTGTGCTTCTGGCTGAAGCAGCTGTCTGGGTTGTCTAATCTACATCTGGCATACTGACATCCCCCATCCCCAGGATTTCACCTTTAGCTGCCATGTCATGAATGTCCTCCATTAGTATCCTGTCCACTTCCTCCCTCTGTGCCAGAGGTCTGTAGAGAACCCCAGTATGTATTAATGTGCCATTCCCTGGTTCAAGGATGACCCACATTGCCTCAGCCTCCCCCTGTCTTCCCTGTACTTCTGCAGCCTTTATGTCTTCTCCTGATGTACAGGCCTACCCCTTCCCTTTTTACCTTCCCTGTCCCTTCTGAACATATAGCCGGGTACATTGATGTCCCAGCCATGTTTAGCAGAGTACCATGTCTCTGTTTTTGCTGCTATGTCAAGGTCTGCATCCATCATCAAGGCTTCCAAGCCTAGAACCTTATTTGTCAGACTGTGGGCTTTTGCGAGCATGACCTTCCATGTTTTATACCCTGCCCTCCCTCTGCTCATGTTCTCTCTCTCTCTTGCTTGTTTTCCCCACCCTGGTTTTCTTGTTCATGTGCTCCTGCTCCCATTCCCTCCTTTTACATGTTTCGCCTGTCTGCTCATCCCTGCTTGCTTTAGTTGTTCCGGTTGTCAACTTGTGTTTTTGCATGCTATCACAGGGGAGTGATCCTAAGCCTCTTGTCCCTCCTGACTCTCCCCCTATGCCAGCTTAAACTACTCCCTGATGAAGCATTCCAACCCCTCACCAAAGAGTGAGGTCCCCTTCCCAGACCGATACAGGCCATCCTCCTGATATAAGCTTGCATTAGCCCAGGTGGGGCCCGAGTCCCCTATGAAGCCAAATCCTTCCCTTCCATACCAATCCTTCAACCAGGGGTTGAAGGCTTGGATGTGGTGTGCCCTATCCTCCCCTGTGCCTTGGACAGGTAGCACCTCTGAGAATAAGACAGAACATGCTACCTGTTTCAGGTCCCCAGCCGGCTTCCTGACATCCTCTTGGACTCTGGCTAACTCCCCTTTCTCCCTGCCAGGTTTTTGGTCCCCAGGTGCACAATGACATCCAGATCCTCCCTGTTGGCTATTGCCTTAGTGATTGCATGGACTCACTTCCCATCCTTCCAGGCAGTGCTTCCTGGGATGCACTTCACCTCCCTCTCTGCTCTGCTAGGTGTCCCTAACTTCACACCCCTGAAAATAGTATCCCACTAGGAGAAGCTTCTCCCTCCTCCAAGGTCCCCTGTGCCCCTTCCCTGGGGCTCCAGCTTGGACGTCCTGACCATCCTCCCTGGTCCCAACTACAGGAGCCTGTGTGGAACATTTCTCCGCTCTGCCAAAACAGTCTAGGAGTTATTTAGCTGGACCGGTTGGGGAATGTGCTTCTGACTCCCTCCCATACACACTGAGCCCATCGTAGTCCAGTCATACTTCTTCCTGGGCATCCTATGAGGGTCATGTTGCTGACCCAGTGGTCTCTGGGAGGGGTGGATGCTGCCTGTATAATGGCCAACTCTGCATGGAGACAGGCAACTTCCTCCATCCTCTCAGAGAGGTGCCAGCAGATAGGGCAGCATCACAGCCTCAAGAATGTTACCCTGAAGACTGCTGCTCCACAACCACAGCACTGCACCAGTCCCATCAAGACTGTTACCCTCTTCATGCTTCCACCTGCTTATGCCTCCTAATTGCTATCTGCTATCTCCTAACTCTTTTCCCTGTTCTGCGTGCTAACCCATTTTTTTCATTCTCCCTCTCACTCTGTCTCTCTTTCTGTAGTGACTTACAGCTTCTCTCTCCTCCTCTTGTATGTGCCCTTGTGGACCTAGTCTCTAGCTGCCCCCTTTGTACTTCTCCCTATATAGCAGCTAGGCTATTGTTTGTGCTGTGCTGCCAAACTGTTACTGTGACTTTAAGTATGTGTGGGTTGGCTGACCACTATAAAGCTAAACCACCTAGGGGTGGCTAGGGAATGGGGGTAGGTGTGGGGGGGGTTGTTTATTCGGTACTCTGACCATCATCTATACTGACTTAATGCACTTACGTTGCTTACCATTATCATGACTGTTATTAATTTTTATAGGTTTTGTAGACCAGATAGCACTCACAACTGCTTTCCCTCTTCCACTGCTCCTTTCAAAGCAAAATCACAAGAACCCAAATCATTCTCCCCCCTTCCCACAACAGCCTGTGTGGTACCAGCACCCAGTACTGGCGTCTCACTTTATGCCAACACATGCATTCAAAACAAAGTTTCTCCCACTGGTGTGTGACTGACAGATCTTATTTCAAGTAGGAGCTCCTGCAGCAGGTTATTACCATGAGGAGTTGCCACCAGCCACTAGGACCACACAGAAACCTTCTAGCTAGCAATCTTCAGCTGGGACTGTTATCCTCCACTTCTGTAATAATTGCCCACCTACACCAGCTTAACATGACTACATAGAGTTCACAAAACCAAGGAAGCACATAAAGTACTTGGAACCACAACATGTGGTATTCAAAAATAGTAGCTACTTCAGCACCTCACTGCAACATTCAGTGTGTAATGTTGCTGATAATACATCGTAAAGCAATTTTTTGGGGGGTTGTTTTAATTTTTTAGTTATTGTTATGCTTATGTCCGTGTGGCTCAGAATTTTGTTCAATGCAACAATGGCATTCAGTGGCTCTTCTGGCAACATTGTCCCAATCTGCTTTGATCCTGTCTATGAAGAATGCCACTGAATGACAATGTAATCAATGGCAACAGCAGCAGTGGTGAGAGCGACAGCGATGTGGAAGAGCATGGAAGTTTGTATGACATGAGTTGGTGTTCACGTGGCAGGTGTGAGGTATGAGCACACCACAGGAGTGCTACTGCTGTGCATCATCTCCTTGTGCCCTCTATAAGATCGCTGAAGCAGTGGATGAGTCAGCATTAAACTGTGTTATGGATCATCCAGACTTCAGAGTTGTATGTCTCACAAAAGTCATCTTAAGATTGTTGATACAGCAAATGCAGATGTTTCGTGGACGACTGCTATGGATGCAGTGGACTAACAGGTAAATAATATGCCTTATCACTTTTGTTGTGGTTTTCCCAGGACCAGTAGTTGTGTTGGTCAGTGAGTTATTAAGCAATATTTTTTTTTTTTGTGCTTTTATTTTTTGTTTTATGTGCTTATACCACAAGTATGAACTCACAGAGTGGTTGTCATTTTGAAAGTACCGCCATAATGACACAAAGTTAGTGGATTAGTCCATATGCCTATATGGCCAGTACTCAATTTTGTAACTGCTTTTCAACTTGAATTTCATGCCAAAAACCTAGTCACATATGCTGGTGACAGTGTTTTTTATTCCCAAAATGGAAGAGCTTCTTCAAGGTCAGCTCTTGCAGCATGCCAGAACACTTAAAGTGAAAGTTCAAAATGGTCATTCTGACTACCATTCTGCCTACACTAAGGAAGGGAGATTGGCTGGCATCCCTAGACCTAAAGGATGCATATTTCTATATACTGATCAGGCAGTGACACAAATAGGGTGGTGGGCAAATGGAACGCACTGCCTGATGATGTTGTGGGGTCAGAAACAGTGGGGGAATTCAAGAATGCATGGGACAGACAAAAGGCAGTTCTGGTGGGGGGTGGGCAGGAAGAAGTAGGCTGTTGGTTAACTAGGATCTGCAGCTTATCCAGTTGGTAAGGAAATGGGCAGACTGGCTATGTTTCTGTGTTTATCCTTGGCTGTCGACCCAGTATTCAGGAAGTTTTTCAAAGGGGTTACTGAACAGTGAACCCACTCCTGCATGGGACCTTAACATATGCATTGGCCTGCTAATGCAGCCACCACTTGAGCTCATGTCATCAGCTGAACTTAAATATGTGACATGGAAAATGTTGTCCTTGGTAGCCATCACCTCAGCCAGAAGGGTCAGTGAGCTACAGGCCTTGTCCTCAGAGCTGGATTATTTAGCAGCTCACATGGATAAGGTGTTCATTAAGGACCAATAGAAAATTCCTCCCTAAGGTGGTATCAGACTTCCGACGTAATCAGTCAATGACTTTGCCAATGTTCTTCACTGGTCATTCCACCTTAGGGGAAAGAAGACTACTTGTCTTAATGTCAAGAGAGCTATGAGCTACTGCTTGGATCACATGAAAGGGCACGGTCAGGATAGAACATAGCTCTTCCTGACCTATGGAGAAGTGGGCAAGGAGAAACCTACCTCAAAGAGGACCATTGCCCCGTTGAATCGTTGTCTGTATCCAGTTTTGCTATAGCAAAGTGTGTAAAGAGCCCCCTGTAGGCCTGAAGTCCATTCTACAAGGGAAACAGCTGCTTCTAAAGCAGCTGCAAGAGATATCTCTTTGCTGGAACTCTGTAAAGCATCTACCTGCAAAACAGCTCATACCTTACCAAGCCCCACAGCCAGGATACCCAGACAAGAAGTGATGCCAGGTTTGGCACAGCAGTACTGCAGATCCTGTTTCCTAAGCAGGTTCTCTACCCTCCTCCAAAGGTACTCTTGGGTAGTCTGCAGAAGTGAGAATACAGTAAGATTTCCATTGGTTTGAAGTAAAAAATCACTTACCGTAGTTATCTTGTTTCTTTCAAGGGAGTCTTACTGTATTCTGAGCTCCCACCCATCCTCCCCTACTAGAACCTATGGGCACTGCAACACAGCTGTTCATGTTGTTCGACTCCTATGTGTCTTTCTGTTTTTTGGGCTTAGTGACTTGAGTCCTACTTGGCCCACAATTTTAAATACAGGGGAATAGTTGATTTTGGAGGTGACTAAATTGTTTTAGTTCATTTTAATTTAGTTTAGCTTGTTATTTTGCTTTGCTCTGTAAGAATCTGACTGTTGCAGTATGTTTACCATGGTCAGTGGTTTGAAAACCTGAGCTCAAACCTAACATTGCATGATTAGCATAGATTCTATTAACCATGTTGACTCAGGAGCAGTCATATGGTGAGACCATCCTGCTGAAGTCAGAATACAAGTATGATTCCCTTGGAAGAAAAAAAGATTATTGCGGTAAGCCATCTTTTAATCCTATGTCCATGTGGAGATGGGAACCCCAGAACAGCACACAGTTCTCCAGATGCATTCTAACCAATGGTCCTTAAAGGGAGATAACTTCCTGTTTATCTACTGGTGATGCCTCTCCCTATGATTCTCAGTTCCCTCCCCAGCTTTCCTTACTGCCTTCTCACGTTGCTTGCCTACCTATAAGTCATCTGATGTGTCAACCTCTAGGTTCATTTAAATTTTTTTGTTAGCACCTCCACCCCCCCAATTGTGGACCCAGCCTCTGGGTTCCTGTTTCCCAGGCGCAGTACTTTGCACTTTTTGCATTAACTCCAAGCTGCCATGCTTTTCCTGTGACACACTGGCACATAGGTACTCAACAGCTCTTTTTTCCACAAGTGATTCCATTACTGTCACTACCGCAGGGGTCAAACTTACTGGTCTGTAGTTTACTGCCTCTTCTTGCTCCAAATCTTATGATGGGGAATCACTTCTGGCAGTCTACAGTCCTCCAGAACCACAACATCCTCCTGTGTTTGGTTAAAGGGTAGTCAGTGGTGTCAATAGAGCTCTCCTAAGTTCTTTTTGAATTCTGTGTTGAATTGTGGCAGCCCCCTTGCTTTGCCTATCTCTGTTTTGAGGAATTCATTCAGGACCCTTTTTCTGAAACTGGTCTGGTATAGACCACCCTATCCAGAGTGCTTCTATTGTTTTTAGGTATATCACCCTCCTCCTTCTTTGTGAATACTGAGCAGACTTAATTCGTTGAGTATCCCAGCTTTTTCACCGTCACCCTATGGCCACCCCCACCCCACCTTTATTAAGCCTCACTAGCCCTCCACTGGTCTGTCAGAACTGGAGGAAGGCAGATGTTATTTCCCTTCACAAAAGTGGGAGCAAGACAGAGGCAGGAAACTACAGACCTGTCAGTTTGACTCTGTGGTAGAGAAAGTGATGTCACTTCTGAAAGAAAGAATTATTGAGTACCTAGAGACCAGTGGGGCACAGGACCAAAGGCAGTATAGGTTCACAGCAGGAAGGTCATGTCAGATTAATATAATTGATTTCTTTGACTGGGTGACCAAAATAGTAGACCTGGGAGGGGCTGTGGACCTGGCCTACCTAGACTTTAGCAAGGCAGTTGACACAGTCCCACACAAAAGATTAATAGTCAAATTAACCTGCCTGGGAGTGGGTCCCAGGGTGGTAGCCTGGGTAAAACATTGGCTGCACAACAGGACACAGAAGGTAATTGTAAATGGAGTCACTCTGAAGAAAGAAGGGTTACTAGTGGGGTACAGCAGGGTTCAGTACTGGGTCCAGTCCTTTTAAATGTTTTTATAAGTGACATTGCCGAGGGACTGGAAGGAAAAGTATACCTCTTTGCAGATGACACAAATATCTGCAATAGGGTTGATACACAAGGAGGCATTGAAAGGATGAGAAGGGATTTGGCAAGGTTGGAGGAATGGTCAGAAGTATGGCAGCTAGGATTCAATGCAAAGAAGTGCAAAGTAATGCATCTGAGAAACAAAAACCCAGGGGAAGAGTACACAATGGGGGTGAGATACTGACAACAACAAAAATGGAAAGAGACCGGGGGGTAATCATATCAGATGACCTTAAGGTTAGCAAGCAATGTGAGAAGGCAGTAGAGAGAGCTGGGGGGATACTGGGATGTATAGGGAGAGGCATCACCAGCAGAAAACAGGAAGCTGTGGAGCAGCAGTCTTCTGGAAGATGTTCTGGAGGATACCGTGTTGTCCCATCTGCAGGCACCTCTCTGGGCTGAGGGAGGAGGTTGCTCATCTCCAGGCTCAGTTGGCCAGATTTGTGGGACCTTCTCTTCCATCCAGGGACCACCAGTGCCACTGCCATTGCCTCAGAGGTTGCCAAGAAAGAGGTGCAGTTGGACTACAGTGGGCTCAGGGAGGGTGAGGGTGGTGGAACAGAGGTGCATCCCTCCAGTTGTACCTCTCCACAATTCCTATGCCATTCTGGCAAAGTGTTGTTCCTCTATGGAGGCACCTGCAGTGGAGACCAAGGAGGATGCTGGGAATCTCCACAAAGGAGACCCACAGGAGGGTGGCAGGGGACCCCACAGGGGAAGGAAAGGAAACAAATCCTGGTGGGGGACTCCATTGTTAGGAAGGTAGAACTGAGGGAGGAAGGGGAGAGGGAGGTAAGGTGCCTGCCTGGTGCCATGACTTGGAGGGACAGGGAGTGAATCCTCAGGACTGCTGGAGCAGCTGCACAGGGGAGGGAGCTGGATGTCATTGTCCACCTAGAAATGAATGACCTGGCTAAGAAAGGGATTAGAGAAGGGCAGGAAGAGTTTGTGGAATTGGGGAGGGGCCTTAGACAAGTAGCACACATGGTAACCTTCTTGGCGGTGCTGCCCATCTATGATGAAGGAGAGGCTAGGGTGTTCCGCACCATGGGATTCAATCAGAGATTGAAAAACTAGTGTGGAGCTCAGGGATTTGGCTTCATTGGGGACTGGGGGTCCACCTGGAGTGATGGTAACCTATACTGGCATGATGGGCTGCATCTGTCCAGGAAAGGAACCAGGATCCTAGGGGATAAGTTTAAATGCTTCATTGGCAAGCATTTAAACTAGCCAAGGGGGGAGGCACTGGAAAGGAGCAGGAAAATCCTAGCACCCCCCAAAAAATCACGGTAGTAAGTGCGGTAAACACCAAAATAGAGGTGTCGATAGGGAGAAGGGCTGGGGTAAATGGAGAAAGTGACAAAGGCAAGAAGGACAGAGATGGAGCAAAAAGGAGTAAGGCCATCAGGAAATGGAGGGTAATGAGTACCAATGCCCATAGTCTGGGCAACAAGCTCCATCAGCTGGTAGCCTTGATGGAAGAGGGATGCCTGGATATCGTTGCAGTCACAGAAACATGGTACATAGAGAACCATGACTGGGATGTCAACATACCAGGGTATATAACCGACAGGAGAGACAGGCAGGGGAGAAGAGGGGGAGGAGTAGCTCTCTATGTAAAGGAAGGGATAAAAGCAACTGAACAAATGAGTAAACAGGGAAGAGAGGAGGCACTGTGGGTCATCTTGGAGACCGGAAAGGGCACCACAATCTGCAGAGGGGTTGTGTATAGACTGCCATGTCAAGGGGAAGGAATGGACAAGGATATGATACAAGGCTTTCTTAGAATGGCAGAGAAAGGGGAGATACTGTTGATGGGAGACCTGAATATGCCAGATGTTAATTGGAGCACATTTGCTGCAGCCACATCCAAGAGTGGGGCCATTCTGGATGCCCTACAGGTGGCAGGCCTCAGACAGCTAGTTTTGGAACCCACTCGTGAGGGTGCAATCTTAGACCTCATACTCTCAAACAGGGGCAGTGAGAGGATCTCAGATCTAGAAGTGGGTTACCATCTGGGAACAAGTGACCATCAAACAGTGTGGTTCATGTTGAACTCTGCTACAGAGTCAAGCCTTACAAAAGTGAGGGTACTGGGCTTTAGAAGGGCTGACTTTGGCAAGATGGGAGAGTGCCTCAGAAAAGCACTAGCGAACAGGCTAGAAGGAGGTGTGGAGCAACAATGGGGAATCATCAAAACTGCCATCACAGAGGCAACAAGCCTTTGTGTGAAGCAAATAAACAAATCAAAATAAAAGAAAAAGCCATTATGATTCTCAAAAGAGGTGGCTGTGAAAGTCTGGAACAAAAAGATAGTATTCCGGAAATTTAAGGAAACACAGAAGGAGCAGGACAGAAAGCTGTACCAGTTAAGGCAGAAGGAAGCAGGGAAGGAAGTCAGAATAGCAAAGGCCTAAACTGAGGAAAGATAGCCAACTCGGTTAAGAAGGGGGATAAAACCTTTTATAGGTACATCAGAGAGTGTAGAAAGACAAAGGGAGGGATAGTGAGGCTGAATAGAATGAACAGTGGGTGGGCAGAGGGGGACAGTGAAAAAGCAGGGATACTGAATGAATATTTCTGCTCAGTATTCACAAAAGAGGAGGAGGAAGTGCCTAATCCAATTAACAGAAGCACTCTTGATAGGGGGGCTGATTCCAGTCCTTTCACAGAAGAAAGGGTTCTGCAAGAACTCCTAAAACTGAAAGTGGAAAAAGCAATGGGGCCTGATGGAATTCATCCCAGAATTCTAAAAGAATTAAGGGGGGAACTAGTGAAACCAATGGCTACTTTTTTTAATAAATCATGGGGGGATGGTGTGGTACCCGAGGACTGGAGGAAGGTGGATGTGATTCCCCTTCACAAAAGTGGGACCAAGACAGAGGCAGGAAACTACAGACCTGTCAGTCTGACCTCTGTGTTAGGGAAAGTGATGGAGTCACTTCTGAAGGAAATAATAGTTGAGTACCTAAAGGCCAGTGGGGCACAGGACCCAAGGCAGCATGGGTAATCAGAGGGAAGGTCATGTCAGATGAATCTTTGCAGATGACACAAAGATCTGCAACAGGGTTGATACACAAGGAGGTGTGGAAAGGATGAGAAGTGACATTGCTGAGGGACTGGAAGGAAAAGTATACCTCTTTGCAGATAACACAAAGATCTGCAATAGGGTTGATACACAAGGAGGCATTGAAAGGATGAGAAGGGACTTGGCAAGGTTGGAGGAATGGTTAGAAGTATGGCAGCAAGGATTCAATGCAAAGAAGTGCAAAATAATGCACCTGGGAAACAAGAACCCAGGGGAAGAATACACAATGGAGGGAAGGTAGTAACAACAACAAAAAAGGAAAGGGACCTGGGGCTAATCATATCGGATGATCTTAAGGTTAGCAAGCAATGTGAGAAGGCAGTAGGGAGAGCTGGGGTTATACTGGGATGCATAGGCAGAGGCATCAGCAGCAGAAAATAGGAAGTTGTTATCTCTCTGTACAGACAGTTGGTGAGACCCCATCTGGAGTACTGCGTCCAGTTCTGGGGACCCCATCTCCGCAAGGACATGGACAGGTTAGAGGCAGTCCAGAGGAGGGCAACTAAAATGGTGCAGAGTCTGCAAGAGAAGCCGTATGAGGAGAGACTAAAGGAGCTTAATATGTATATCCTTAAGGAAAGGAGGGAGAGGGGGGACATGATAGAAACTTTTAAGTACCTCAGTGGAATCAACAAAGTCCAAGAGGGTAGCATCTTTCAGAAAAATTGATGTGCAAGAACAAGGGGACACAATTTGAATATAGAGGGGGGATGGCTCAGGCACAATGTGAGGAAGTATTTTTTTTCACAGAGAGGGTGGTGGATGCATGGAACAGTCTTCCTGAGGAGGATGTGGGGTCTAAAACTGGGAGAATTCAATAATGCATGGGACAGACATAAGGCAATTCTTGTGGGGGCAGGAAGAAATAGGCTGTTGATTAACTAGGATCTGCAGCTTATCCTGTAGGTAGGGAAATGGGCAGACTAGGTGGGCCAAGCAGTCTTTATCTTCCATCAAAGTCTATGTTTCTATGTTTCTGTGTTTCTATGTCTTATCGTTCCCCAATGTACCAATAAAAGGTTTTATCCCCCTTCACTGAGTTTGCTATCTTTTGCTTTGTTTATGCCTAAAGTTCGAGCCTAAAGTTTCCTTATGTACTAACCCTTCCTTCATTCAAAAAGTGCTTTTTGAATTTACTCTAAATCAGTTCATTTAACTGCCTGTTTATTTCATGGAGCAAATAATCCAAGGGAAGCCCTGCTTTATACAGTCAATGGCACCTAATCACGAATGGGTGGGTAAAAAGTGACCAGGAGGTGCGTTACCCTCCCATGGAGCTCTGCACCTGTGAACAGGTGCACACCAGCAGCAGTCATGACTGCTGGCCACCTGTCCATGTCCCCACCCACTCACACAGGATTCCACAATACGGCCAGTGGTCTGGCCAGGCATCCAGTTGGATGCCTGATCTGGGTCCCTCACTGGATCTCTTATGTAGAGCGCGATGGCTGCATGACCTGCAGATGTCTGATGGCCAGTGGCTGTGCGGGCAAGAGGTGTGTATGCCACTGGGTCAGCCATGATGGCACACCAGGAGGGACTGTACCCTTTCACATGCCTTGAGGGGCTCGTGTCAGGGTGGGATGATGGTGCAGTGGGGGAGAGCACCATTCATCAGCCGATGCCCCTTGGTCACTATGGGGGGCACCTCATAGGGTCTTCACTCATGTATGCTGGGCAAACTGGTGCCTGGCAGACTTTGGGGGGGGCAAGGCTGCTGTGGTCCTCTCAGTGGGAGGCCATTCCACTGATGGGTGCCCATATCATGCTTATGGATGTGTTATCCCTGGTGTAACCTGCACACCCATCAGCACCCCCATGGCCAGCACTACGCAGGGTTGAGCATGCTGCATAGTGCTTGCACACCCCTCATCCACCCCTGGCAGGATGCTCTTAGTGCAGATGTGGGACTGGACATGTATGCACTGCATACCCCCTTTAGTGCATTCCACAGGAGAGGCACAGAGTGGTTGAGTGCCCATGGTATGTGTGCATAGCCACTCTGCCCCAATTGTGCATAAATCCCAATGTGCATAGAACATTGTGACATTCTCTTCATCTGCACTGAACAGTTATGAAAACCTGGCTAATTTTTTGTTTCTTTCTCCTCAGGATGACAGGGCATTCCAGATTTGTATCAGTGCTTGTCCACATGGTTGGCCACCTGCATTATGACAAACATCTCATGGGAACTGTATGACCCCACCCCTCTAAAGGCATGGCTACCTAAATGGCCAGCATTTGAGTCATCTCTGCTTCACAAATTTGCCAAGCAAACACATGGTCTACTATACAAACATTCACAAAACAGAACAGTCTAGAAATTGCTTCCAACAGGTTGACCAATTTTTGACCAGCCATCCTTCAGGGCCTCCATTTCTGATAGGCTAAGGCTCACTTCCTCCTCCCTTGGGCTTTGAAATCCTCCCATGTGTTATGACCTGGTGAAAGAGATAGGCTCAAAATAAGATAGTGCAGTTGCATAATAATTTACCATAACAGTACAGCTTCAAGAGTTTCTCTTGCAGTAGGTCACACTGCCCCACCTGCCGTACTTCCTTGTTGCTGCCTCTGAAGGGCACCTTGCTGTCTTCTTATTGCTCTCCTTGGTTACTGTTGGAGTCCAGTGAGTATCTTCTCATTCCTGTCATTACAATGGAGAAAAACGGAGGAATTTCGGGGACATCCCCTTTTTATATTTACTTAAGGACACCATGTAATAACAGGAAGCGGAGGCACCTGTGTTGACTGAGAGCATATGGTGGATATGACACCTGCTGCTGGATATCTCATGTGTTATGATCTGCTGCAAGAGATGCTCTCAGAGATCTACTGTTACAATAAGTTCTTACGCAGCTGTACTTTCTCTGTCCAGCTCCTTCAGTGTTTCCTTATACTACCTGAGTACTATCTATTTCTCTCTTATTTCTTCGCCACCTTGTTTGAAAACCATAGCATTTTTTTTCCTTTTTTGTTATTTTATTCATGCAAAGGCCTCTGTAATGGCAGTTTATGGAGAGCAGGCTGGTGAAGGACATCAAGAAGGGGAGAAGGAATTCTTCATTACATCAGTGGAAAAATTATGTTGCAAGGACAAAATAGTAAGAATTAGGAGGGATGGCGGGTGGGTGGAAACATGGGCTGGGCAGGCAGAATAGCTTAATGATTATTGCTTCTTGGGGTTTACCAAGGGGAAGTGGGAGGGATGCTAGGGGGAGAGGTGACATATGGGGGAATCTGAGGGCAGGTTACTGGAGGGCCTGAGGGAACTGAGGGTGGATGATGCACTACAGTCAAATGAAATTTATAACAGGGTACTGAGAAAGCTGGCAGAAATCCTGGCAGAACCCTTCTTAGACCTGTGCATTGCCTCCCTGAACTTGAGGAGTGTACCTCCAAACTGTAGGATGGCTCACGTGGTACCCCTTTCTATAGGAGTGGCCCAAAAGATGAACCAGGAAACTGCAGTCTGGTAAGCCTCACATCTATCATGGGAAAACTTATGTAGACAATCCAGAAGGACAGGCGTGTGTCCCTTTTGGAGACCAGTGGGCTGCAGGACAGTAGGCAGCATGGGTTGGTCATGGGCAGATCCTGTCAGACCAACATGGCAAATTACTATGACTGGGTTACTAGACAGTTGGACAAGAGCCATTCAGTGAATGCCCTGCATCTAGACTTCAGTAAGGCATTCAACTCTGCAGCATGGGATGCTGGGTAGTAAGCAGGCCAGTTCAGGTGCAGGGGTGATGACAGTGGGATGGGTAGTAAACTGATTACAGGGAAGGCAACAGAAGGTGGTGATGGCACAGCAACTCTCATCTCTGAGGGCAGTGACAGGTGGAGTACCACAGGACTCAATGCTTGGAGTGATGTTTCAATTGTTCATATCAGATATCTCGATGGGCATCAAGACCATAATCAGTTTGTTTGCAGATGACACCAAAATGGAACAGTAGTGCATGACCTAAGAGAGTGGTAGGGGTTGCATGATAGTCTCTCAAAATTGGAGACTTGGATGGACACCTGGCAGGTGGGTTTCAATGCCAGAAAGTGCAAGGTGCTATACTTCTGGGCAAAAAACCCAAAGAGGAGCTAACAGCTGGAGGGGGTGGAACGACTTCAGCTAGCCATGACAGAGTAGGAGAAGGATCAGTGGGTGATCATAATGGTTCTTTAAACAACTCTGAAGACTGAAGGAAGGCAGCTGCAAATGCCAACAAAATGCTGGGTTGTATTGCTAGGGGTATATCTTCAAGGAGAGGGGAGTTGATCTTGCCATTGTATAGCTCTCTGGTTAGGCCACACCTGTAGTACTGCATGTAGTACTGGCACTTGGACATAAAATTAAGTTACTGGTAGGGGGTGTGTGCAAAAGGGCAACAAAGCTGAACCAGGGAATGTAGGACATACCTTACAAGAGCAGGCTGAGAGAGTTGAACATGTACTCACTGGAAGAGAGGAGAGATAGGGGGATATGATTGAAACTGTCAAGTACATAAATGGAATGAACAAGATAGGCACAGAGAGACAATGCAAGATGAGGGGGGAGGGACACTTGAGGTCACAATCTCTTACTGGAAGGGGGAAGGTTCAGGAGGGAAATGAGAAGAGTGGTGATGTCTGGGTGTAATGTGTTGCCTGCGGAAGTGATATCCCGTAGGACAGTGGGATGCTTCAAAAGGGGATGGGATAGGGTAACAGAGGGTCATGGGGGGGTGTAAGGGGCAGATGCACTATAAGGATTGCTGACAGCACAGTCAAGCAGACTTGCTAGACCATAAGGCTTTTATCTGATGGCAAATGCATATGTTCATGTGGAATAGAGGGTCGCTCAATGAAAGGCACACATACCACCCCCTTTGTTTCTTCTTTGTGTGGGTGGGCGTTTTGTAACCTACAGGCTTGTTTTTGATTTGCACTTTGTTGTTACACGAGGTCCCTGCACCCTGATTGATACCCCACTGAATACCGTAGACAACTGGCATTTAGGTATAAGATATACTAACATTTAGGGCTAAGGACATCTACCATACAAGAGTAGATGTCATGATATGTATACACATGATTGTTATCCACTTTGCTTTTGTTAATATATGTAACTTGTAAGTAAGAAGCCATGACATGCATGTCCTTGTTATTATGATTATATATGAGTCGGCACTGCTATCTTCTGATCTTTCTGTATAATTACGCGGTTATGTACACTGAATGTACTAGTGTTCTCAGAAGTGATGACTTTAGCAAAATTGTATAATGTTATCTATAACTGTGGAGCCACCTCTATTTTAACCAAAAGGGCTCATCTCTGTAACTAGAAATGTTTCCATCTAATGGTAGTCATAGTGATTATCATAGGTATATAATGTATGACATTACGTCTTTTACCTTGGAGACTTCTACTCGCCTTGAAGTATAGGGAACATTAGCACCGGCTCCCAGTTCTTAATGGTAAGAACTGCTTTGGGCAACTGTGATTTTCCTTTTGGTAGTAATAAACAAGATTTATTACTGATATGCAACTGTGACTTATCTGCATCTCTATTATTGCCAAGAACCTGAGAGTGGAGGTTTATATCCTTGAACAACTGGCGACCATGTGCAGGCGATTTGGAGTTTGCAAAGTTTAACTTGTTGCGAATAACTTTTCCCTTCCCAATGGGGACAGTAGGTGTGCACACCTGCATCACCGCTCCCATTTTTCAGTAATCCATACTCCCTTGCAAAGTTTGTCTGCTCACTGGGCTCAGTCGATGCCGACTCACCATGCTCCATGGTGGTTTTGCATTGCAAGCTTATGACAGCACAGTAGCCCACCTGTCTGTAAGTGTTCCTGGCGTGGATCGATAAATGGCATGGTGCCTTCTCACAGGTTTGATTTTAAGGTTCCTTCCTAGTACCGGTACCATGGCCACTATGTCAAATATCTGTGCAGACTTGAGACTTGACGTCTCTAAGTTTGTTGCCTACCATGGAAGATTGGCTGACTGCACGCTGGATGCAAGTCAATCCAACAACCCCATGCTTGGGATCTCAACCCAGTACATTGAGATGAGACAAACAGCCATGAAATGTGAAGCTAAAGGGCTGTTGGTCACAGCTCTCTATGCTGCTTTGGAATCCTCTGAAGCGAGGTTTCAAACCCTCGAACTGCAGATCTCATCTCTTAAGCAAGAGATGGGACTGTAGGCTACCAAAAGTTTGAAAAGAGAGCAAGACTTGGAGTCCAAACTCCAGACCCCCCCAAATGAGAAAGACACTCTTTTGTACTGTTCTGTTCAGGAAAATGAACAGGAACTTGGCATGTTGCAGAATGAATGTGAAAGCTTGCAACTGGATAAGTGGCAGGCTTTGCAAATGAATGCTATATTGAGTAGAACGAGTGTCCAGATACGTGAGGAGTTGGGAGAGATGCAGGATGAGCTACAACAGGTACGTAATGATTTGGATAGGGCATCTAGGGACAATTGAAAATTGAAAACTATGTATAGAATGCTACAGAAGCAGATACAGCAGGGTGTGGAACAGAATATTCCAAAAGTGAGTCATGTTGAATGTGGATCCAAGATGATGAAACTGCACCATCAGCGAGAGTTTCTGACTGGCCATGTTACAGTGATGGGCAGCCTTGGCCCCATAGAAGTGACATCATTGGAGGAGGATGTGTCTGATGATGACATCTCCCAGTGCAATGCCCAGTCACACCCCTACTATGGCCCAGTGACCCTGCCTGGCCATCCACAAGATGGTGGGACCCCATCTTATGACACCACATCCTTACGTCATCAACGCAATGATGAATGTCATGGGCTCCACCAATATGGCAACCACCATGATGGGGATGGGGGGAAGGCTTAGTCCAACCAACGGCACCACTGATCGGCGTTATTTCTGTGGATGATAGGGAAGAGATAGAGAAAATTATTGAAAATGCCTTAGGCGATATGAACCTTCCTGTGAGAAGCAAGTGGACTATCCAGATGCAGATCAAACAGATGCTGCAGGATAGTGCTACCTTGGAGATGATGGTTTGTACTGTGGCTGACACCACAGTGGAGGTGGCTCTTTGGGGCACCCAAGATACTCTACCTCCCACCGATCATCCCAGCAATCCCCTACAAATGGCCCTTTCTGTCCAGCAGATTGCAGGCAGCATTGGTTGAATGAGCCCTGTCTGACAACCTCAGTTGCCACTTGGAGAAGGTACGCTCCAAATGTGAGATGCTTAGCCTAGCCACAGACTATCAAGTGCAGATCCTTCACCAGACCATCGATCCTGGTTTATGGGCAAAGCTCCCGATATTGTCCACCAGAACAACTGAGCTACCTTTGACGAAGTCACAGCTGAACTTATTGCTGCACATAACCCAGGTGTGGTAAAAGTTATGCTCACATATCCTGTGAAACAGAATGCAAAAGAAAGTCTGACGACTTTACAGCAGAGACTTTGGATGGCCTATTGAGCAGGTAAAAACCTTGCAGGGGTAGCTGCAGTTGCAGATTTAATTGAGTACAAAAATGTGTTCTTCAGAAACATGATCCCTGCAGCCCGAGAGAAGGTAGAGCCAACCATTTTATCCACTACAGATTAGTTTGCCAACAACCTTTGGAAAACTGAGAGAGTTTATCAACTCTATATCCGTGATTCGAATTCCAGATCCAAGAAGGTGGCAATGGTGGAATCCACTGAGGAGGCCATGAAACACTACATAGTGGAGGGACAGGCCCAAGAGAAACAGCCCATCCCCGAGGATAACCAACAACCTCCACAGTCTTGGGGTGGGAACCAGAACTATCATAAAAACAAAAACACGGGCACTAGAAGTCCAATAAGGGTCAACAAAATTGAACAGGCCCCTCATACAGGGAATCACAGAGGAAAACCAGAACCTCCGAGACCTTCTCAGGCAAGTCCTCTCCATTGTGGATACAGTCCCAACAAGGGCTCTTGCTGCCATACAACCAGGAAGGCAGGCTACAACAGGCCATGGAGATAACAGAAGCACCAGACATTTGGCTGACAAAGTCCTGAATCCTGATGCAACCCCTTATGTAGCAGTAGTTCAGCATGGTGAGGAGGTCCGCAGGGACCAGACCCATATGCTTTTCCAAGAGCATCATCAAGCTGATGTCATGGATTGACAGTTACAGGCCCCAGTCTTTATTGTAAACAAGCTGGTCTTGGATACAAATGGAAGGCCTTTCAGGGAGGCCAAGGCTGGAGGATGCCTACTCACACTACTTTTGGATACAGGTGCAGCTGTGTCTGTATTACATGATGACAATCCAGCAACTTCACCTTGGTCTACTGGACAGTGGATGAAGACCACCGGTGTGGATGGCACCAAGTTATCAACATTTTGCTCGGTACCACTATTAGTGACAGTGGGCCACTTACAGGCTTGCCATACTTTCCAGCTTATGGTACTACATGATCATCCCGAGCATTATGGGAATTGACTTCTTAGCACCACACGACTGTGTGGTGAACCTAACAAATGCCACTGATTTAGATCCAGGGACAGTATCACACTGTCACGATCACTAACTTGCACATAGTTGCAGCAATCACTGCAAATGACAAAGAGTATGATGTCATAGATTTGCTCAGGAGTCATGAGTTTTTTGCAAAACTCCTCCCGATCCTGCAAGAGCATTTGGAGGCATTTGCCATCAACAAGCATGATTGTGGCAGAATGTATACCATCACTGAAGTGCCAGGCCCAGCCCATGAGAGGCAAAGACACTACCCTTTTCCCCCTGAGGCTTTGCCGTCACTCAGAGTAACCATAAAATCATTCCTCAAACAGGGTGTGATCAGGACATGTGATTCTACTGCCAATTCCCCCATGTGTCCAGTGAAGAAATCCACAGGTGCATGGAGACTTACAATTGACTACAGACTTAATCAAGTCACCCCCAGCTGCTCACCAACAGTAGCATCAGCACCTGATGTGCTTAGACTGCTGACCCCTGACCACCAATGGTTCAGCCCACTTGACATCTCCAAGCTTTTAGTCTCTGCCATTGGCACCTAAGAGTCAATTTAAGTTTGCATTCACCTTTGAAGGTAAGCAGTACACATGGACCTGTTTGCCACAGGGGTTTCACAACAACCCCTCCCTTTTCCATCTATACATGATGGATGCCCTAGAGGGTTTCTCTGTGCCCCAATGCCTCTTGCAGTATGTAGATGATCTACTGCTGGCAACAGCAACCTTGGACCAACACCTGGATTTCATGGATGAACTGTTGATGCTCATACATAGAGCAGGCCTCAAATGTAACCCTGCAAAAGCATGACTGTGCCAGAAAAAGGTTCTCTTTCTTGGCCTGAAAATAACAGAGAAAGGCAGGAGCCATGCCTGGAAGAAGATACAGGATTTGCAGGATTTGCCAATTCCCACCAGTGTGGCAATGCTTAGGAGATTCCTTGGGATGGTGAACTATTCTAGAGATTTTATTTGTGATTTTGCTCAGAAGGCTGCTCCTCTGTATGAACTGCTAATGAAGGATGCACCCTGGAGGATGCACCCAGGTCTTGGGGCCCCATAGACACATAAGCTGAGACATCACTGAAACAGGACCTGGCTTCAGCTCCAGCTTTGGTGAACCCCAATCCAGCTCTACCATTCCATTTGGAATCTGCCACCTCAGACATTGCCATGCCTGCAGTGCTGGCCCAAAAGGTTAACAGTACCTTGAAACCTAGTGCATATGATCACAGCTCTTGACCCAGTGGAACAGAAATACAGCCTTTGTGAAAGGAACCTTCTATCCACTTACTGGGTGGTCAAGCACTTTTTGTATATCATTGGATACCCACCTGTCATTATCAACACTAAGCACACACCCACCACATTTTTACTTTCGGACAGAGTAAAGGATGGATCAGTATCAAACACCAGACTGACACACTGGTTCATCCCTCTCCAGGACTGGGATATCCAGGTACACCCTGCCAAAATGCCATCCATGTTGGCCAATGGTCTCCTTTACCAAGGAGAACCCCATAACTGTACACTGCAGCCACCTGACCTACCAGACCCAGGTCCTTTGCTTCCTGCCACACAAAACTACTTAAGTATACCTCACTGTGTCATGTGTTCATGGATGGCTCTGCTTCCTACTGTCAAGTCTACTACCTACTGTCCTTAACTCTGCACTCTGTTTTAAGTCCCTCCCCTGCCACTGACACAGCACAAATGTGATTGTCTCAATGCAACTGTCTTCCCCCAGCTTATTCTGTGTATGGTCCTCCCTCACATTGCTCTCTAGTATGCTCTATTTCAAACCTTCTAGGTCCCCAGATGCTGGACCACAATGGGTCAGAGGTCATTCATGCACAGGGCTCCTCAGTGGTACAATACCCTTAACAAAGAAACACTTACAATTGCAACACTTGGTACCTTTAAAAGGCAACACTGACTATTCCTCACTTCTACCACTCAATGTGAATGCCTCTCCTAAATAACTGCCTCCCCATTTTACCCTAGTCAAAGGTGACCCGAAACCTCCCTTAGAACTCCACTTTTTTGGCAACAGTTTCCCCCACTCTCACCCCTCCCTCCCACACCACACTGCCTCACCCACCCCTCCCTCTCTAATGGCACTTTCAGATATGGGGCCCTCCAGCCCATCCACCTCGTACTTTTGCCATCCATCTCTACCCTCCAACAATGGCCCTTTAGTCTGCCTACTTCTTACTGACTCCCTCCTACCCTTTACTAACTATATACTATTCACCCTGAAGCTTGTCTGAAGCTGGCTTATATTATCTCTCTCCATTTTTGGTTGTATAATAAATGCTTAGACATTTATTATTTGTGTTTTTAAGACTGTAACCATTGTTGACTTTTGTATGTATGTTACCCTACATCCTTTGACATGGAACCTTTGTAAATGAGCAGTTTGTCAGACCAACCTCATTGAATTTTTTGACTGGGTGACTAGGGAGGTGGATCAGGGGAGGGCAGTGGACATGGCCTATCTGGACTTCAGCAAGGCCTTTGACACTGTGCCACATAGAAGACTATTGCACAAACTGGGGAATATGGGTGTGGGCAGGACAGTAGTGTGGTGGGTAGGTAACTGGCTGGGCAGCAGGACACAGAGGGTGGTGGTAAATGGCTGTCACTCCACAGAGGGAAGAGTGACCAGTGGGTACCACAGGGATCAGTGCTGGGACCGGTACTATTCAATATCTTCATCAGTGACATTGGCAGGACCTAGAAGGCAGAATTTCACTGTTCGCTGATGACACAAAGCTCTGTAAAGAGTAGACACACCAGAGGGTGTAGACAGAATGAGAAGGGACCTGCAGAAACTTGAAGAATGGTCAGGGTTTGGCAGTTGAAATTCAATGCAAGGAAGTGCAAGATAATGCATATGGGTCACAAAACCCTGGCACAATATATCAGTTTGGGGTGAGGATATAGCATGCACCAAGCAGGAAAGGGATCTTGGGGTTATCATCTCTGATGACCTCAAGGCAGGGAAACAGTGTGACAAGGCAGCAGGTAAAGAATAGGATGCTGGAATGCATAGGCAGGGCATTACCAGCAGGAAAAGGAGGTCATAATTCCACTATCACGAGACACTAGTGAGGCCCACCTGGAGTACACTGTGCAGTTCTGGAGACCTTACTCACGTAAGGACATAGACAGGGTAGAGAAGGTTCAGAGGAGGGCAACAAAGATGGTGCATGGATTGCATCACAAGTCCTATGAGCACAGGTTGAAGGCACTGAACATGTACTCCTGGAGGAGAGGAGGGAGAGGATATGATAGAGACATACAAGTATCTTACAGGAGGAACAGGGTGCAGGAATGCACTATTTTAAGTGAAAAAGATGTTCCAGGACTAGAGGCATGGGATGAAGTTGGAGGAGGGAGATTCAGAGGAAGCGGAAGAAGAATTTCTTCACAGAACAGGTGGTGGACAAGTGGACACCCTGCCAGAGGAAGTGGTGGGGGCTGAAACAATCACGGGATTTAAGAATGCATGGGATAGACATAAAGGAATTCTGGACGTCAGGGGTTAGGGGCAACAGACTTCTTGGAAAACATAAACTGAACTTACAGACTTAAATGGGCAGACTAGGTGGGCCATAGGCCCTTATCTGCCGACACTGTCTATGTATCTATGTAAAGGTATTTGTAATCCTAGAGTTTAATAAAATAAAATAAAATGTTCCTACTAGGTCGGTCCTGCACAGAAAATTACCTCTCCCCCCGACTACAGTTAACAACAAAGCCTCCTCTTGGCTGATTTAACATATGGGGTGTGAAAGCCTATGTTGAGTTCCACCGCCCCAAGACTTTACCTGATATAACAACAATACCTCCCCTGGCTGCTTTACCTCCTGCTAAATTAGTTTCTTAAACCCACAGCACTCACCATGTACCTTGGGCTGTACTAATTGCAATATGCTGTACCTCTTTATGAGATAGCTTACAATTTGTAAATAGTCAGATCAATTGCTGATGTTTCTTGTATTTTTTGTCTCTGTACTTGTGCAAACATACTTTTTAACTATCTTTCTGTGTAGTCCTGTCAAGACTTGGGACATTTGAAAAAGAGCATTTTGCTCAAAGGTTATGTCTGAATGATGAAATAATAAGATAAATAAAGGAGAACAAGTAACAGGGCTGGGAGTGTTGGTAGTATACCCCAACGGTAATACTGTTGGACTTTCCAAATGTTGAGGTGTAACTGCATCACAGTATGCAGAAATGGCAGTGGTGGCCTGTGCCCTTGAGTTCATTCAGCATGGAACCAAGGACACCATCATTTTTACAGACTACAACTGGGTCTACTATTCTCTCACTAAATTTCTTACATTCTGGCAGAACTCCCTTGCCTCTTCTGATGGCACTCCTGTGAAATACAAAGACCTAGTGATATACATTCACTCATTGGCCCAAACCTTTGCACACAGACTGTACACACAGTACACAAAGTTAAGGCACACTCCAAGTCAGACCCCTATCACACTTTTAATGTCAAAGCTGGCAATCTTGCCAAAGAGGGTGCTGGATGGGGGGACATCTGGATGATGGGCCATCCAGATGCTCATGCAGCCATGCACATAGCAGCTGTCAAGAAGAAACCTGAACCCTTCTCCCCTTTGGATTTGTTTGAAGCACAGCATGCTGACTCTGAGCTTAAAGATGTGTTTAGATTCCTGGAAAAGGGAACTGAACAGAACCTACCCACTCATAACCCCTACAGAAGGCATGATGGTAAGTTACACCTGTCAACAGATGGCAAATTGATCGGGTATCAACCAGATGACTCCCCTAACAAATTGTGGGTGGTTCCCCATCATCTTAGGCCTGAATTTCTCCATCAAGTACATAACACCCCTACTGGTGGATACCAGGGAGTGGAAGACACCCTCTAGAGACTTAAGACCACCACTTGGTGGCCTGGTATTACCAAAGATGTAAAGCAATAAACTGATAACTGCCTTGTCTGTGCACAAAACAGCCCCATTCCGACAAAATGTAATGCCAAATTACTACTGCAAAGACACTCTGGACCTTGGCATGACATCCAAATTGATTTTATTGGTCCTTTGACCAATACCAGTAGAAACAACAAGTATGCCCTTGTGGTCACTGATCTTTACTCCAGGTGGGTGGAGGCTTTCCCACCAAAACATGCACTGCAAAAGCCACTGTCAAAACCCTGGTGGAACAGATGTTCTCCAAGTGGGGCTTACCTCTCAAGGTAGACTCTGACAAAGGAACCAGTTTTACAGGTGAGTTGATGAAAGAGGCCCTGGAACTCTTAGGAGTTCTCCAAAAGTTTCACATACCTTACCACCCTCAATCCTCAGGTCAAGTAGAAAGAGCCAACAGATGGATTAAGCAAATGCTATCCAAATTTATTAAGGATCATCCCGAAGACTGGTATTCCCTACTGCCTTTACTTCTAATGGCAATTAGGAGTGTACCCTTAGTCACCACTCAGTTAACACCCTTTGAGGTGATGACTGGCAGAAGCATGAGATTACCTGAACATTTGGTGTTTGACCTGAATACCCCCACTGCAGACAGAGTTTCTGTGGAAAGATCTGTGGCAAAACTGAGAGAAGATTTGATTACGACTCATTTGTATGCAGCTCACTGGATGGGCAAAGCCCAGCAACAGTCCAAAATCCATTTTTTTTTTATTTAATAAACTTTATTAAGTTTCAGTACACCAGACAGAAACAGACAGAGTTACAAGGCAGTTATGATACCTGGTGTCAAATATCCCCCCCTCCTCCCCTCCCAGACCACACACCTTTATTACTTAAACACAGAGCCCCGGATTCAGCCAGGATATCAGGGTTTCCAGGCCGCCAGAAGGGCCTCTAGGTTGCCCCAAATCACCAAATAGGTTCTTAATCTATCCTGCATAGAGGTGATATGTCTTTCCAGCTGCAAGGCAAGCATAATCTCCCTATACCATTCCAGTGTGGTGGGGGGGTTGTCGTCCACCCAATGCCTCACAATAACCAGCTTAGCCACCGCCGAGATAAGTAAGATATGTGCTTTCCTAACTCTAGGGGTATTACTGGAAAGATAACTTAACAGGCACACCTCCGGGGTAAACAAAGATTCCAATCCTAGAATGGGATCAAGTGTTTCTTTAATAGATTGCCAGAATGTTTGCACTTTGTGGCAAGTCCATAGAATATGATAAAGAGAGCCCCTACCCTCTTTACACTTACTACAAAGTGGTGTGGTCAACCTCCCCATTCTGAACAACTTCATTGGGGTTAGGTAAGTATTATGCATAATATTAAAATAAATTAACCACAATCTATCCTGTTTAACTTATCTGTATATTGCTTGCCAGAGACTTACCCATAGTACAGGATCTTCCGGTATACTCAGTTCCTTCACCCAGTAGTAACACACCCCAGTTGGCAACCTGGAATCTAAGACTTGTAAGGTTTTATAACACATGGAAATTGGGTGGGATTGAGAGGCTGCTTGAAGCAATGAGGCTGCCTCTAAACCCAGTAAGTCTTTCAATGGAAGAAAGACATCAAAGGTCCTAAGGGCTTTGCATACTAATGCATCTAAGGCATTTTATCAGATGCCCCAGTGATGCTCTGAAAACGGGCAAAGTGAAGCGGTCTCCCATTCACCCAGAGGTCCAAAACCTTATACCCATTCAATTGAGGCCAAAAGGAGGAGGATATCAGTGCCCCTCCAATCTTAAAATGCGGGTTACCTATTACAGGTTGGTCCACCGATTGGCACCACCTTACTCCAAAATATTTTTGAATCTGCAGAGAGGCCTTTAATGACCACCCCATAGGGTTGTTCCTCAGGGGTTTAGGCAAGTGGGAAGGGGAGGTATAAAAAAGGGCCCCTAATGAGCATTTAACTCTGTTCGCAAAATGTTTCTCTATATTAAGCCATAAAGGGGTGTATTCCATAGGCTCAAGTTCTTTATACCAAAAGGCCAATTTACTCATGTGGAACGCTGTGTAATATAGGAAGAAAGAGGGGGCAGCTAGGCCTCCCCTGGGCTTTGGAGCAGTCAATTTAAAGTAGGACCTGCGAATATTCTTCCCCCTCCAAAGAAACCTGTTCAATAACCTTTGGAGTTTGGAGAACCATGTTTTGGGTAAAGAGCTCCCTAGCATTCCCATTGGATATAAAATTCTCGGCAGGATATTCATTTTTACCACGCTCAATCTCCTCCACAAGGAGAAGGGGAGCAGGCCCCATCTCTCCATATCTCCAGTTATCATTTTAATTACAACACCGAGATTGTTTCTAATCATGGTTCCTATGTCTCTAGAAACTTAATACCCAGATATAACAAGGACCTTGCTTCCCAGGAAAGACCATAAGGAGCCAACTCCGCCTATTCACTCTACTATTTAAGGAAAGATCTTGGATTTGTCTCGTTCAGCTTATAAAACGATACCTTCAGAAATTCTTCAACTTCATCTAGTATAGCTGGATTGATATACTAGACTCTTCCACATGGAATAAAATATCATCTGCATAAGCTGACAAGACGTATCTCACGGCTCCCACCGGAATCCCTCTAATACTGGTATTATTTAGTAGTCTACGGAGCAAAGGCTCTAGGTATAGATTAAAAAGTAATGGAGACAAGGGGCACCCTTGTCTTGTACCCCTAAACAGCTGAAAAGCGGGAGACAGCACACCATTGCACTTAACTTTAGCTAAAGGGGCAGAATAGAGAAGTCTTACCATCTCAGGAACTCCTCAGGCATGCCAAATCGGGATAGGGTGGCAAAAAGGAAGTCCCAGGAGACCCTATCGAACGCCTTTTCCATGTCCAGAGACACCAGGACCATGGGTATGTCAGAATCCCTGGCAGTGGAAATAAGATGTAACAATTTCCTCATATGATCTACAGACGATCTTCCAGCCATAAATCCCACCTGTTCACAACCTATGAGATTGACCATTACTCTTGAAAGCCTGGCGGCCAAGAGTTTCACCCGTATTTTAATATCCGAGTTTAATAGGGAAATAGGGCGGTAACTACTGCATTTAAGTGGGTCTTTCCCCGGCTTCAAAATTAGTGATATTACTGCTTCTTGAAAGCTGGTATCTGATATACCATTAGCATACCAATAATTAAATATGTTCCGTAAAACTGGACTTAATATAGGTAGATACATCTTATATAAATTATTTGGGAGTCCGTCAGGCCCCGGGGACTTATCAACCAGTAACTGGCGGATAGTCTGTTGGATTTCCACTAAAGATATTGGCTCGCCCAAGAAAGCTGCCTCTACAGGAGTAATCTTAGGCAAACTCACAGAGTTGAGATAACATCTAATATCTTCATTACTGGGGCACGATGACGGATCTACAGCATAAAGCTCCTGAAAATATTTACCAAATCCTATTGCAATTTCTTTTGGGTCAGTACACACTGGACCCTCCTGACTTTCTCTAATCCCTGCAATGAATTGTGAGGACTCAAGTTGTCGGATACGCAGAGCAAGAAGCTTTCCTGGCCTCTCCCCCAACTCCAAATATCTGAATTTGGTTCTCCGGAGGGCCAATTCGGCTCTCTGAGAAATGAGTCCTATATACTGAGCCTGCATCTGGTGTAATCTGGCCTAAGTGTCTGCTGAGGAGTTTCAGGACAAACTATGCTTGAGACTTTTAATAGAAACCAGGACAGCATCGATTTGAGTCTTCTGAGAGTGGGCCCTTTTTGCCGCCATTCTTATAAACTCACCCCTCAATGAACATTTTAGTGCCGCCCAGACCTGATCAAATTTGGTGACTGATCCCTGATTAATAACCAGGAAGGAAGTAATAAAGTCTCTAATGCGTTCCTTGGAAGCATGGTCTCGCAGTAACTGAGTATTCAATCACCACAGAGGCGACCGTCTACATCCTGCCTCTAACCAGTAGCTCATACTGACAGGGGCATGGTCAGACAGAACTCTGCCTGTTATCTCCACCCGAGAGACCCCCGACATTGCAACAGCACTTAATAGCAGATAATCAATTCTAGAATGAATTCCATGCACTGAAGAATAGAAGGTGTATTGCCTCTCTGTTGGATTAAGGATTCTCCACACATCCAGCAGAGCTACCCCATTAAGTAACTCTTTCATGGCACGCTGGGCTGGAGAAAGACCCCATTTACTACAGTCTGATCTATCAAGCTCAGCCTGGAACACCTGATTCCAGTCCCCGCCCAGCACTGTCAGCTTTGGAGGATTATTCGCCACTAAGTTTAACAGGTGAACAAAGAAAGATGGAGAATCAATGTTAGGCCCATAAATCAACCCAAACAATACCGGATGGGATTCTAACATACCATGAATCAGGACATAACGGCCCTCTGGGTCCCAAATTTCTTGAGTTAACTTAAAAGGGACTCCCTTAGCTAACAGTATCGCCACGCCCCCTTTATTTGTTGCTCCCCCTGCTCCAAAGGCTTGCCCTACCCATAGCCTTCTAAAAAGAGTGATGTCCTCCCTCCTCAAATGAATTTCTTGAAGAAATTCTATTCTAGCTCTCAATTGAGCTAAATGTTTCAGAATTATTTGCCTCTTAACTCTATCTTTGGCCCCTCTTATATTCCATCTTATGAACTGATATTGATTACTCATGTCCCAGGAATGCAGTGAAGCAAAGAATGGGAGAGTCTGAAAAATCAGGTTGTGCTTGCCTGCCAAACACCCCTGAAGCAGAATCAGCTTGTGGATTCACTGAGAAGGGCACGATGCCCCTTAAAGCATTCCTAGACCCACAAAAGTAATAGTGTGTGGTCGTATCCCAATCCCCCCAGCCCCTCTCCTGCCCACCTCCCCAATAACATCACTAACATTATCTACCCTGAAACCTCCAAAACCCCCTTAGCAAACAATCCCCAGTTCAATATAACTGCACTCCAATCATCTGCATGCCACATGATGTTAAATATAAGCAACCTGGCATGGCTTCTCGTCCCCCAAAGCTCCCCTCCCGCCAAGCAACCATTTATATCAACGAAGCCATGTAAATTGCTTTAACATAACTTACAGTTTCCTTATGCCCCAATACGTTTGCCCTAGAGCAGCAAAAACCAAAAGGGAACAAAGTAAAAAACAAGAACCCCCCTCAGGGGAGTCTTCTCTATTGCCCCTCCCTGTATTCGCTAGAGTGAGCCATGAGTACTAAATGTCCCTTTGCTTCGAATTGGTATATAAACCTGTAAACAAAAAAAAAAAAAAAAGAAACCCCAGGCAATCAGTCTTTTAATAAGAAGGTACTAGGTCCCGAATCAGTTCACAACCTCCTGGGACACTGAAGTTCAGGAAACGTGATAGCGGCCAAGTTAAAGGCTTAGGAACTTAAAGGACTTTAAAAGCTCTCTTTCCTCCACTCGGTCCATACCAGTGGCGGCTAGCGATATCTCAAAACTGCAACCGAAAAATCCAAGCATCTTTACTTGCTGATCCGAAACCCAAAGCAAGCAGGGATCAAAGCAGGCGTGTTTCTCGGCTCCAATGCGCTACTACCCCTGCAATAAACGTCCAACTTCAAAGTGTCTCCCTCCAACTGCCATTAAGTACAAAATGAATATGTGATTCCATTCATCGCAACAGAAATATGGACTACCGAGTTTTCAGCTGAGTTCCTGCGGCTCTCCCATTTTTGCCATCTCAGTAAAACGATGCAGAGAAACAAAGGTAAACCAACACACTGTTGACAGTGACTCAGGGCTCATACCTGCCTTCACTTGAATAGATCAGGGAGAAGACCTTTTAATTCTTCCAGAGCTTGTGCAGGGGAATCAAATGAGTGCCAACTATCTTCCAACTTGACCAACAGGATTGCTGGGTATTTCACCCGAAAGGCTTTACCTGCTGCCAGCAGCTTTGAGACTACAGGATGAAGCTCTTGCCTCCTCATCCGCACCGAGTGTGGGAGATCCTGAGTAATACGGATTTTCCAATCTTCCCACATAACTTCCTTGATCTCTTTCACTCTGGATAGCACATGCTGCTTGTCTTGATAATTTAATAATTTAAGGATAACTGGTCTGGGTGGCTGTCCGACTGCTGGCATAGGGCGTAATGCTCGGTGAGCTCTCTCAATTATATAGTCTCCACCAGTAGGGGATGGCCCTGCAATTTTAGCACATAACTTTTGTAGAAAAGTAATCGGAGCATTCCCCTCTTCTTTCTCTGGCAAACCAACAATAACTAAGTTGTTTTGGCTACTACGCCACTCCAGGTCTTCAAGTTTATCTTCTAGTTTTTTAAGCCTGCGGACGAAGTTCGTCATTTCCCTTCCAGCTTTTTCCTGTTTTTTCTTTATGGATGAAATCCTCACTTCTCAATCTCCCACTCTGGTAGAAAGCGAGGTGACCGAGCTCTTGATCGTTTGCAAGTCCTCTGATATCGTGGTGACCGCAGCCTGTAACGGTTGCATAATTTCTAAAAACCTCTCTTCCGAGAGCACTGATGCTGTTGCGGGCATCTTTGGTAGGTTAGCGGCTTGTGGTTTAGGCCTCTTCACAGCCTTGTCCTTCTCGGGCGTGTGAGGGGGAGAGTGCTGCAGCGGCACTTTTTTCATGTAAAATTCCATTCAATCCTGAGCCAGCAGATTCTAGTTGCGTTTCCCAGTCAATGAGTACACAACAGAGCAAACTTGAGTCAGAAACCTTATACAAACTGAGAAAATAGCAGGCGGTAGACGGAGCTCTAGGGACAAGCTGCTTCTGTTAAGGCTGCCATCATGTGACCCCAAAATCCAATTTGACAAGCATGCACAGGATGTAGAATGGCAAGTTGGCAATCAGGTAATGGTTCTCAGATTTACTCACTGTACACATCCCTACTTCAAAAAGTGGGAAGGACCCAACCCCATTGTCAATAAATGCAGTCCTGCAGTCTATCAAGTTAGAGTCCTGCAAAACAAAAAGTTGACTAACAAATGGTTAGATGCAAACCAGTTGAAACTGTAAAAAGGAGTATAATTACTTTTCCTAACCTGAATGGGCAGAATGGAACCAACTGATTACTAATGTTTTATTTTTCCTTACAGGTACTGACAAGATGGCCATCTTGTACTTCATTCTCCTCATCTCAGAAGTTTTCCCGTGCATCCAAGGCACAGTAATGTATGTCCTTCCTCAACTTGATCATCCTCCTGCTGCCAACCAGGAAGGAGTATTTATCAGTATCCCCAACATATTGGTTACTGTCAAGGAAGGTAAAGATGCCTACCTCACTGCCTCAGTTGTGTCTCCTAATAAATTTACCCTCCAAATTGAATGGCAAACCAATTTCCAAGGACAAGCTCTCCCAGTGGCCAAACTTTCCAAAGGAACTTTCCATGACTGGCCAAATGCCAAACTGCCCCCAAATGGTACCTTGTTCTTACCACAAACTAGTCAGAAACATTCAGGGTTACACAATCTTACAGCTCTCATTGACCCTTCCTATTGCAAGAGGTTCTCCAAAGACTCTGCAAAGGAATTCTGTGCCTTACATACCATGGCCTCTGCTTCCATGTATTTAGCTGTTATTCTCCCAACTGAAGCAGAGCTCCTTAACTGTCACCCACAACAATCTGGCCCTCATAGCGGTTTAACTGCTACCTCTTTACCTGGTACTGTAATTAATAACTTACAATATATGCATATACCTGTTCTGTTTAATTTGACTTACTGGAATATGGCAGAATTTGGAATGTGTCATACTATTAACACCTCTAAGTTTGTCAGTTCAGTACTGCTAGATAGTCTAACAGCTTTTCAAATCCATAATCAGGATCCTATTGTTGGTGTACACTCCAACGAGCATAAGGGTTACTTTCAAACTAAACCTGGTTCTCACAAGGATAAAATACCTTGTCATAAAAAGAAGAAATATGACACCTCTGATGTCACAGGTGCCACAGGCACCCTTACTGGTCTCTTTGGTACTACAATGTCCATTTGGAACAAATCGTACATTGCTACTGTCAGAGTGCATTCACAAAAATTTGAAGTCAGTATGATCAATGACATTATACCCCCATTATTGCATGGTGTGTATGGCCTTAGTCAGGAAGAAAGGTACACAGTCTACAATATGCATGAACTAGCTATGGCATTCACTTATTCTAAAGATAAGATTAACTCACTCATTACGCAAAACAATAGGGAGGTGGACAAGCAGTATATTGTACAAGAAATCCTTTGCTCCACTTATGGCATAACCACCGTCAATAACCTCTTAATGCAATCTGGAAACTGGATGGATTCCTGATATTATTCATGACAGATGTATCTCTAAATGGCATTGCTCTAATTGTAAATCTTCTGCATGCATTGCTATGTGCATGTCTCAATCTATTGCTATACCTGTCTTCACTGCTAGGATTTTAAGGTTTGTTACCAGGCATCCTAATACTGGACCCTGTTTTACTTCTAAGAAATGTACTATTAGGGTACTATGTTTGTGTCTTTTACTGTTTCTTTATCATGTTTTGATCCAACTACAGCTTTACTTGATAAACTAGCCACCATGCACTCCATTGGGCACCTCGATGAAGACATCTACAGAGAATAACTCGACTTGTCACCTCTTCCAGTCTTAGATCCTATCCTGGACACGTGGGTTTCCCCACACACTGACTGCTGTGCAAGAAAGGGCTATCATTTGTGCTGTTCTGAAGTATTTGATATTATTAAACCTGTATGCAGATATTCTCCCAACAGTATTGACTGGTCCTTCACCATGGATGAGGACATCACTGCCAATGACACAGGATCCCAAGATGCACAATCAGCGCTATCTGTTCCAGACTACTTTCAACTCTACCAGGCTTACCAGAAGGAGGTTCCTCAGTGACAACTCAACTATCCTACCAGACCTACACCTGTCCAGTGCAACTACAGAAATGGAGATTACCTACTGTTAAAATGCAATATAATTCTGATGGTGAATATTGTGTGGTTGCAAACCACTGCTCTTTTATGTATGGTCAAAAGGTATGCAATATTATTCAACCTAACTTTTATTTTATTCCTCAGCAAACTACTGTGATAGGGCACACAGTGATTACCCTTGTTCCCATCATGGAATCAGACATTATTAACGGTGACCCAGAATATCTGCTTGCCCTCTCTGAGTATTTACTCATTTTTAATGTACACATAAATCCCCTTACATTGACACTTAAATCTCTTTTAGAAAGGAAAGACACACATCTCATCCACATCAGCATGAATCTCACTGGTGCAAAAAATGCAATTAATGCTCTTATCAATGATGGTGATTTCAATAGTGCACTTACTAACACTTGGTTAGAAATTACTTTTAAAGGTTTTGTTATTATACAAGCATTTCTGATACTTTTTATCATTATTATGCTCTACTACCTATGGTGTATGCTCAAACAGCACCATGAGTAGCATGAATTCCTTTACAAGGCTCGTGTGTCAGGTCTGTAAATGACAGTTGCTCCGTCCTAACTTCCCTAGTTGTTGTTGCCTTTTCAGTAAGGCAACAAGGGGAGGAATGTTACATGAGGTCCCTGCACCCTGATTGATGCCCCACTGTATACTATAGACAACTGGCATTTAGGTATAAGATATACTAACATATAGGGTAAGGACCTCTACCATTCAAGAGTAGATGTCAGAATATGTATACACATGACCATTATCCACTTTGCTTTGCTAATATATGTAACTTGTAAGTAAGAAGCCAGGACATTTATGTCCTTGTTATTATGATCATATATGAGTCAGCACTGCCATCTTATGATCTTTCTGTATAATTACATGATTATGTACACTGACTGTACTTCTAGTGTTCTCAGAAGTGATGACTTTAACAAAATTGTATAATGTTTTCTATAACTGTGGAGCCACCTCTATTTTAGCCAACAGGGCTCATCTCTGTAACTAGAAATGTTACCATTTAATGGTAGTCATAGAGATTATCATAGGTATATAATGTAAGACATTACATCTTTTACTTTGGAGACTTCTACACACCTTGAGGTATAGGGAATGTTAGCACTGGCTCCCAATTCCCAATGGTAAGAACTGCTTAGTGCAACTGTGATTTTCCTTTTGGTAGTAATAAACAAGATTTATTACTGAAATAATAATAATAATAATTGTATTTATATAGAGCTTTTCATTTTTCAAAGCACTGTACAGTTTAAAACAATACAAAATCAAATATTAAAATCAGGTATCAAACATAGATTGAAACATAGATAAAACCATTAAGTTCAAAAACATTCAGTTTTCTATAAAGGCCATTTGTCAGAGATGGGCTTTCATACCCCTCTTGAATTCCTCCATCAAAGTGCACTCCTGTAACTGGCAAGGTAGAGAATTCCAAAGAGAGGGTGCAGCATAAGAAAATGCCCTACAGCCAAACGATTTAAAATTCACTCTTGGAACCTCCAGCAACCCCTCATCGGCTGAGCGAAGTGATCGGCCAAGGCAGTAAGGAACCAGAAGTTCTTTCAGATAGGCCGGACCCTGCCTGTGAAGGGCTTTGAAAGTCAGTAAACCAACTTTAAAGGTGATCTGCCACCGTATAGACAGCCAGTGCAGCTCACGCAGCACCAGGGTAATATGACAAGACATACTGGAGCCAGTCAAAACCAGGGCCGCTGAGTTCTGCACTAGCTGCAGGCGGCGGATTTCAACCCCTGAAAGCCCAAAGTAAAGGGAGTTATAATAGTCGAGACGCGAGGACACAAAGGCGTGGACCAACGTTGGAAGGTCATCAGATGGAACCAGGTGCCTAACTCTGGTGATATTCCTGAGATGGTAAAAGGAGGTCATAATTACTGCCGGCACCTGTGACTGCAGTGTCAGCCTGTCATCCAAGACAACCCCCAGATTACGCACCCGTTCAGAGGTCGGAAGTGAGACGCCGCCAAGAAAAATTCCTGAGGGCGTACCAACAGACGACCCCTCTATCTGGTGACCCAGATCCATAACCAAAACCTCTGTCTTTCCTGAGTTTTACTTCAGCCAACTAGAATTCATCCACTCCTGGATTTCTTTCAGACAGTTGTTAAACACTAGGAGAGCTCCATCCTGGTCGGGTGCAAAAGACAGGTATAGCTGGGTATCATGTGCATAGCAGTGAAACCTCAGCCCATACCGTCTTACAATGTCTCCGAGGGGCAGCATATACACCGCGAATAGCATGGGAGACAGCACTGAACCCTGAGGCACCCCACACAACAAAGACATTGGGCCCGAGGAAAAAACCCCGGACACAACTCTTTGTAATCTCCCAGTGAGGAATGAAGTGAACCATCGAAGGACTGTTCCCGATATTCTGCAAATATGCCTCAGGCATGCTATCAACACCATGTGATCCACAGTGTCAAAAGCTGAAGAGAGATCAAGGAGAACCAAGATGGAATGTCTCTTCTGATCTCTTGCCCTCAGAAGATCATTGAGCACCCGAACCAGCACTGTCTCGGTGCAATGTCTTTTACGGAAACTGGACTGGAGGGGTTCGTAGATGTCATGGATGGTTAAGTGGTCCACCAATTGGGCTGCCACTACCTTCTCAATCACCTTCCCGATAAAGGGTAGCTTAGAGATGGGTCTGTAGTTTGTGAAACAGTCTGGGTCCAAGGTAGCTTTATTCAAGAGTGGTGTCACCACTACCTCTTTCAGGGAGCTAGGGAACTCAACTGACTCCAAGGAGCACCAGACTATTCACACAAGGATTGGACCAATGATATCACTACAACCCAAAATTAGGGAGGTTGGTCCAGGATCCAAACTACAGCATGTAGGACGCACACTATGGATACTCATCATGACATGCACGAAGTCAGGTTGACTGAAGGAACTCCAGGAAAATTGAGGTGCTGTGAACTCACACTGTTCAACAGCATCCCCACCCCCAGACAGCGTTGGTTGAAGATCCGCCCTGATGTCAGCCACCTTAGTTGCAAAAAGTCGAGCAAGCTCCTCGCACTCTAATTGTGAAAAGGCTTTCCAAACTTGCAGACAGGCTGGGTTGCAGTCTGTCTACAGATGCAACTTGTCTATGACTTTTTTGCATCTCTATTATCGCCAAGAACCTGAGAGTGGAGGTTTAGATCCTTGAACAGTATACATGCATCTAACCATGCACAACTGTCATTTTGCAGGTTATACAAATTGTTGGCCTAACGAGCATACATACTTTGGATTTATGACAATCGAAAACTATGTTATGAGAACAGACTGGTTATTCTGATCTGTGTTGTCAAGGCAATACACAGCACATTTCCAGCACCAGACGATGAATATGTGGGATTTCAACCTTTTGAAGCAGTGTGGGTGTTTCCAGAATGATGCAGTGTCCATCGCCAATGTTTCCTTGCCATTGACTGGATGAGGAATAGGTGAGATTTCATCCATGAGTATTTTTGTCCAATTACAGAATAATGAAGTGTCTGTCGCCAGGGTATTCACTGGCCTTGCATTGTTGCTTGTTTATCCCAATTACTCGCCTTGTCTGTTTTTGTTTGTCATTTTTTCAAAATAAAATATCTGTTGCTAGAACACAAATGTGTTGCCTGTTCCAATTAATGAGTGTTTTACAAAGAGCCTACTGTGGTGGAGGTGTGATCGTGATCCCTGTGTGGCTGTGAGACCTAACCTGCCCAGAGAGGGTAACAGAAACTAGAAATGAATAAGGCATTTTTGGGTGCTGCTTGATACAGAAAACAAAAATGAAGGGCCTTGGTAATGGAAGTGACTGAAATGACCTGGGGAGAAGCAAAACACTTAATTATAAATTACTTTTTGTCTCTATTTAGTATTACCTTGCAGACCAGCAGTGCTACTGTACTCTAGCTGCTAGCTACAGTAACACTAGGCTGCTGCCTGCCAGCCACTACACCACCAAGTACCATACATAGAAACATAGAAATTGATGGCAGATAAGGACCGAGAGGCCCATACAGTCTGCCCATTTCTTTTTCTACCTTCAACCTTTGCTCTTCCTATGGCCTATCTATTCATACTCATCTGTATTGCTCCCTTATTTATTTATTTTATTTATTACAGTATCAGAATTGCAACCCTTTGAGTCAAGGACTCATTTAAAAAGGCACATCGTCATACATAGAATAGAACAGGGCAGGAGGAGCATACAGTGAGAGCAAAACAGACAGTAGTGCAGGAACAGTACTATGGCTATAATATTTACAGTAAAAAATTTGTACAAATAAAATACAGATGGGGAGGACCAAGCCAGCGAGAGAATGGCCCCATTCTTGCAGGAGACAGGCCTATATATGATGGTAGCTAAACAAGAATGGAGAGATGATTGACCATATATGCTTCAAAGACATTAAGTACAGTAGGGGTAGAAGCAGGGCTGTGGAGAGAAAAACTAAAGGTTTTAGGAACAGGCCCCAACATGATTGAGGCTCAGTAATCATGTGCTAAGTACACCAAACAAATACCCCATGACTGTTTGAAGCCCTGCACTATATTCATATCCACCACTTCCTGAAGTAGGATGTTCCATACATCCACCACCCTTTCTGTGAAAAAGAAGTTCCTCACATTACCCCTTAATTGGCCTCCCTCTAATTTCTTGCTGTGTCCTCTTGTCCTGCTATTTTTTTTTATATTGAAACATGTTAGACTCTTTCACCTTGTTAATGCCCTTAAGGTGTTTGAATGTTTTGATCATATCACCTCTCCCTCCTTTGCGCTAGGATATACATATTGAGCTCCGTTAATCTGTCCTCATATGTTTTCTGATACACTTCCTGCACCATTTTGGGTCCCCTTCTCTGGAGTGCCACAATTTGGTTAATGTCCTTGTGCAGGTGCTGCCTCCAGTACTGCATGCAGTACTCCAGATGGGCCCTAACCAGTGTCTTGTAAAGAGGGATTATTACCTCCCTCTTATGACTTGTGATACCCCTGCTAATACACCCCAACAACCCCCTAGCCTTACCTACTGCTTTAGTGGTCTGCTTGTTATGTACTACTACTAGTACAGTAGTTAGTACATAACACCACACCTGGAGTGTTCTGTCCCATTAATACTACTACGTGGCTCCTACTCCCACATACTGTGTCCTGCTGCCTTCCTTCTTGTAGTGTAAGCATAAGCACAACAGGTTAAGGTAAAAATTACACAACGCAGACAAAGAAAACATAAAATCAAATTGTATTGCATACAGCTACTTCAATGTATCGCAATTGCATGGCTACTCTATTTTTCCCTTTGGACTGGGAAATCCTCCATGACATCGTCGTCATCAGGAACAAAAAGTAAAGAGCCAGAGCCTTCTGCATCACAGACTGAAGGCCAGCCCCCAACCAACCCCCCCCCCGCCCTAATCATGGGGAAGATAGCAAAAATAATGTTTCTCAGTCTACGTCCATGTTTGTAGACATAACAGGTAATCAATCTGACTTGACCACATCAATTTCTGAAATGAGTGAGCAAGATAGCAGCAGTAATTCTGTGGTGCCGTTACCATCATCACATTCTGTGTCAGTGCTGCTAAAGCGACCTTTGATTTTAGATGAGAAAACAGCAAACTTAAACACTGAGAAAAGAAACAAAATGAGTAATATCAGTTAGAAAAAAGTGCTTGAACTTTTCAACATCACTGGCGAAATCAGTTTACCTGGTTAAGGTATGATGACCAAAAATGGGGTACTGTACTGTTCAATCTGTGAGAAGTATCCCACTCTTGCAACTCCTGCTTATTCCAATAAAATTAAATATGTTCACCACAAATTCAAAACATTTTAGAATTGAGTCAGTGAGAGTCCACAAAAAATCAAATACATATATAATTTGGGTAAACCAGCATAGCCATGAAACTGGTCAATGTGCAGTCAATTTTAACATATGGGAAACTACAACATAACACACATTTTCTTAAATGGAGGAATCCATCAAAAAAATAAAATGAGGTGTTTATTTAACACTACATATTCTGTGGCTAAAAATGTACTTCCTTTCTCAGATATAGACCACCTTTGCACATTAAAAGAAACAAATGGAGTTGAACTCAGCAGCAGTTACGCAAATGGTTAATATGCCATAGACTTCGGTAATACAATATCGGCTGTCATGTCTAAAACGCAGCTCCAGACTGTCAAAAATACAAAATATCTCAACGTTCTTGCAGATGGCAGTATAGACAAAAGCATATAGTCTGGGAAAATGTATTCCTTCATTCTCGTCTGGTGATGGCACAGACAAAATGGCTACAACTGTGTTAATTAAAGCTGTACCTCTAGAACATTCTAATGCAGATGGAGTTTCTAAAGCAATAAGCTCTGCACTGGAGTCTGATCTTTCTCTTTTTTTATTCTTTTTATTTCTCCTCCATGGAGTGGATCCCCTCGATCTCCTGGCTGCCAGCACCAGCACCCCCAGGCCCAGTCTGGTACCCCCACAGAACCGGCCATTATCGCTCACAACTCTCTGTTTGCAGGATCCTCTCAGGTACCAGGGGGTGCTGGACATGGCCATCAGCCACTGATATCACACTCCACCATTTTCCACCTGGTTTTACTTGCCTCTGGAGAGCCGGATGTGCGATGGCACCTGAGCATATACGTGTCGACACCTGCTGTACTCTCCCCCTCATTCTGCTGCTTGCCGCTGTAATGCTACTGGCCTTCACCAGTCACTGCTACAGTGCACTGCAGTGCCCCAACCCTTCCCAAAGGAAGGAAAGCAGTCATGGGATGCTCGATCTTTCCTCTCCCCTTCCAACCCCTGGTAGCCTGAGTCCATTCCCGAACCCAGGTCACCAGTGTGGTGTGAGGTGTGGTGTCCACACCTCAACCCTCAGTGCCACCAGTCCAGCATGATTCTGATCTTTCTTTTATGGATATTAACGATGTGTGCAAGCCTGGGCTGGTTTTTGTATCTATTAACTTTGATGGTGCCAGTGTAACAATAGGCCATACAGGTGGCACCATAGCAAAAATCAGATAACTTGTCCACACTGTAAGACCCATGCATTGCATAGTCCATTAACTATAGTCTGCAGTTATTGACATGATGAAAAAAAAAACCTTTGTTCAAAAAGTAGAAAACACCCTGAAATGATTATTTTTACATTTTGCCACCATAGCCCCAAGAAACTTGGGGAACTTCAGAAAATGGTGGATTGTGTACACACTGAGCTGTCTCATGTCAGTGCAATAAAGCAATTTCACTGGCTTGAAAGTAAGTCATGTGCAGTTCATGCTGTTCAAGTCAAACTGCCCACAGTAGTTCAACATCTCAAATATGTCTCAGATTCTGCTGGTGATGATGGTGCCTAAGCAAAGGCACTTACACAAGATGTGCTGTCAGTACAGTTTGTAAAATCACTGTTTATTCAAGATTATTTGCCAATATTGAAAGATCTATTGCTTGAATTTCAAAAGGATGACTTGCTAATATTAGAATTCCCCAACTCACAGAGACATACTTACTCCAGTTGACGGAGCTAAAAATAAAATTTGGAAAGTCTGACATAATTTCAAAACAAACATTATCCTGCTGAGAAAAGCATGAATTATCATTTACCAAAATGTGGCAGTGAGGTCAAGAATGTTTCTTTTACCTTCAAAGGGAACTGTCCAGTTGTAAATTGTATGACTCATACACAGCTGCACAGTTTAATACATGCTGCAGTATCTTACATTAACCAGCATTTTTAGATTTTTAAGGAGGAGCCTCTAAACTGGTTCTGTTGTTCAAATTTCCAAAATTGTGAACTATCATGAGAAGAACTTGCAGAATGTTGCATGACAAAAATCTGTTAAGACTACTTTCACAGCTTTGTTCTGAAGATCATATAACCAGTATAACAAACTCTGGTCAGAGCCAATATGACTGTGGCTTTTTGGATGTTTTTACCCATTATTTCTAATGAATTTGCATAATGCATATCTGCTGAGAGGCAGTTTCAATGTGGTCTTATTTTTGCACATCTTTACAATGCATTTTCTTAGAATATGCCTCTTAATTGCTATATATTTAGCCTGGATAGTTCACAGAAGAAATGGCATCTTATTTTTGGGTGATGAAGCACTAGCAGTAGGATGCTGTAATGTGTCATACATAGGTACAAGATGTGTGCGGGGGAAAATGTCCAGTGGCCGTACACCTCAGGCACTCACATGTGGATGCATCATCCTGGTACCATTGCATTACTCAGTGTGGGTGAAAGCCAATGCTGTACTCACTCACACAGGTCCCAGAACAGGCATGTTATAGCCAACTTATTTGTTTGTACAATTGGGGAACCTCAAATGCACTATCCATAGATAGTGCTGAGAGAGAGAGAGGAAGAGAGAAAGAGAGTAGCCAAAAGTTTCCTTAAATTGAGTTAATTTAATAGACTACACTGACTTTAATTATTAATTTTTGGACCTGTGTAAGTAACTAGTTTTGATTCTTTGTTTTTGGGGTTGACTTTTCTTAGTTTAACTTTTATTTGCCAGGGAGGAACTCTAGCTGGGAGATATTTGCAGTCATTTGTGACTAGACCTGTTACATAACCTCTATGAAATAGGTGTCTGTTAAGGGGGGAACTGAAAGGGGCCTGGGGAACTGTGAATTTAAAACAGGGGTTGTTTGTGGGCTCTCTCTGATGAGAGAGAGAGCGAGAGAGAGAGAGAGAGAGAGAGAGAGATAGAGAGGGACAGAGAGAGAGAGAGAGAGACAGCAGCCTAAAGCTTCCTTAAATCAAGGAGGTAATGTAATAGACTACACTGAATTGAATTATTTATTTTTGGACCCGTGTAAGTAACTAGTTTTGATTCTCTGTTTTTGGGGGTGACTTTTCCCAGTTTAACATTTATTTGCCAATGATGAACTCTAGCTGGGAGATATTTGCAGTCATTTGTGACTAGGCCTGTTACCTAACCTTTGTGAAATAGGTGTCTGAAAGGAAGGAGGGCACTCAATGGGGTGGAGGGTCCGAGTTGTAGTTGATTGTTTCTGGAGTGCACAGGTTTACTTTCTCAGAAGTGCTACCTGTCTATGACACAGATGAGGCTAAGGTTCTCTGCACCATGAGATTCAGTGACTGGTTGAAAAACCGGTGCAGAGCTCAGGAATTTGGCTTCATTGGGGAATGGGGCTCCACCTGGAGGGATACAGGCCAATACTGGCACGATGGTCTGCATCTGTCCAGGAGGGGAACCAGGATCATAGGTGATAGGTTTAAATGCTCCATTGACAAGCATTTAAACTAGCCAAGGGTGGAGGCACTGAAATGGAGAAGGAAAATCCTAGCCCCCCCAAAAAAAAAATATCAGGGTAGTTAGTGAGGTAAACACCAAGATAGAGCAGTTGATATGGAGAAGGACAGGGCTAAATGGAGAAAAAGACAAAGGCAGTAAAGACAGGGATGGGGCAAAAAGAAATAAGGCTGTAAAAAAATGGAGGGAAATGAGTACCAATGCCCATAGTATAGGTAAAAAGCTCCCCAAAATGATGGCCTTGATGGAAAAGGGATGCCTGTATATCATGGCAGTCACAGAAACATGGTACACAGAGAACCATGACTGGGATGTCAACATACCAGGGTAAATAATTTACAGGAGGGACAGGGAGGGAAGAAGAGGAGAAGGAGTAGCTCTCTATGTAAGGGAAGGGATCAAAGCAACAGAACTAAAAGGTAAACAGGGAGGAGAGGAGGCACTGTGGGTCACCCTGAAGACTGGAAATGGCACCACAATCTGCAAAGGGGTTGCATACAGACCCCTGTCTTAAGGGGAGGAAATGAACAGGGAAATGATAGAACGCATCATTAGGATGGCAGAGAAAGGAGAGATATTGCTGACAGGGGACCTGAATTTGCCGGATGTTAACTGGAGCACCTTTGCTGCATCCACATCCAAGAGCAGAGCCATTCTCAATGCCCTGCAGGGGGCATACCTCAGACAGCTACTTTTGGAACCCACTCGGGAGGGAGCAATCTTAGACCTGGTACTCTCAAATGGGGACAGAGAGAGGATCGCCGATGTAGAAGTGGGTAGCCATCATGGAACAAGCGACCACCAAACAGTGTGGTTCACAATAAACTTAGCTGTAGAGTCAAGCCATACAAAAGTGAAGGTACTGGACTTCAGGAGAGCTGATTTTTGTCAAAATGGGAGAGTGCCTCAGAAAAGCACTAGCAAACAGGCAAGAAAGTTAGGTGGAGCAACGAGGAAACATCAAAACCGCCATCACAGAGGTAACAAGCCTTTGTGTGAAGCAAATAAACAAATCAAAGTGAAAGAAAAAAAAACTATGGATCTCAAAAGAAGTGGCAAGGAAGGTTAGGTAGAAAAAGATAGCATTCAGGAAAAATAGGGAAACTCAGAAGGAACAGGACCGAGAACTGTACCAGTTAAAGCAGAAGGAAGCGGGGAAGGCAATCAGAATAGCAAAGGCCCAAACCAAGGAAAAGATAGCCAACTCAGTTAAGAAGGGGGATAAAATATTTTACAGGTACATTAGGGAGCAAAGAAAGACTAAGGCAGGGGTACCGAGGCCGAATAAAGATGAAGGTGATTGTGCAGAGAGCAACACTGAAAAAGCAGGGATACTTAATGAATACTTCTGCTCAGTATTCACAATGGAAGAGCAGGGGGAGATACCTAATCCAGTCAATAGAAGATCTCTGGATAGGGGGGTTAATATTAGTCCTTTAACAGAAGAAAGGGTTCTAAAAAACCTTCTAAAACTGAAGGTGGATAAAGCAATGGGGCCTGATGGGGTTCACCTCAGAATTCTAAAAGAACTAAAGGAAGAACTAGTAACTGACTACCCTTGTTAATAAATCAAGGGAGGATGGTGTGGTTCCTGAGGACTGGAGGAGGGAAGATGTGATTCCCCTTCACAAAAGTGGGTGCAAGACAGAGGAAGGAAATTACAGACCTGTCAGTCTGACCTCAGTGGTAGGGAAAATGATGGAATCACTTCTGAAGGAAAGAATTGTTGAGTACCTAGAGGTTAGTGGGGCACAGGACCCAAGACAGCATGGATTCACAGCAGGAAGGTCATGTCAGATAAATTGAATTGATTTCTTTGACTGGGTGACCAAAATAGTAGACCAGGGAGGGGTTGTGGACATGGTCTACCTAGACTTTAGCAAGGCATTTGACATAGTCCCACACAAAAGCTTAATAGACAAATTAGCCAGCCTGGGAGTGGGTTCCAAGGTGGTAGCCTGGGAAAAACACTGGCTGGACAACAGAACACAGAGGTTAATAGTAAATGGAGTTCACAGTAAAGAAAAGGGAGTTACTAGTGGGGTACCGCAGGGTTCAGTACTGGGGCTGGTCCTTTTTAATGTCTTTATAAGTGACATTGCAGAGGGACTGGAAGGAAAAATATGTCTCTTTGCAGATGACACAAATATCTGCAACAGGGTTGATATGCAAGGTGGGGTGGGAAGGATGAAAAAGGACTTTGCAAAGTTGGAGGAATGGTCAACTGTATGGCAGCTTAGATTCAACACAAAGAAGTGCAAAGTAATGCACCTGGGAAACAAAAAACCCAGGGGAAGAGTACACAATGGGGGATGAGATACTGACAACAATAAAAATGGAAAGGGATCTCGGGGTAATTATATCCAATGACCTAAAGGTGGGCAAGCAATGTAAAAAGGCAGTAAGGAAGGCTGGGGGATACTGGGATGCATAGGGAGAGGCATCAATAGTAGAAAACAAGAGGTTGTTATCCCTCTGTACAGACAGTTGGCGAAACCCCATCTGGAGTACTGTGTGCAGTTCTGGAGACCCCATCTCCACAAAGACATAGACAGAGTGGAATCTGTCCAGGGGAGGGCAACCAAAATGGTGCAGGGTCTGCACCAGAAGACATATGAAGAAAGAGTAAAGGAGCTTAAGATGTATAGCCTTGAGCAAGGGAGGGAGGAGAGGGGGGACATGATAGAAACTTTCAAAAACCCAAAGGGAATCAACAAAGTCCAAGAGGGTAGCATATTTCAGAAAAAGAGATGTGCAAGAACAAGGGGGCACAATTTGAAGATAAAGGGGGGACAGCTGAGAGGTAATGTGAGAAAGTATTTTTTCACAGAGATTGGAGATGCATGGAACAGCCTTTTTGAGGTGGTAGTAGAGTCAAAAACAGTTTGGGAATTCAAGAATGCATGGGACAGACATAAGGCAATTCTAGTGGTGGGTAGGATGATGTAGGCTGTTGGTTAACTAGGATCTGCAGCTGATCCGTTAGGTAGAGAAATGGGCAGACTAGGTGGGCCAAGTGGTCCTTATCTGCCATCAGATTCTATGTTTCAATGTTAGAATGCAATATTTATTTTGAATGTTGTGTTCATGAGAATGGTATGTATAGAGAGACAATATGTGTGTGTGTGTGTGTGCGCGCGTGCGTGCGTGTGTGTGTGTGTTGCTGTAGCTTAATATGTATTTTTCCAAAAAGACAGTAAAAAATGGCTTCTTATTGATACATATTTAGTCTAAGCAGTTCACTGAAGACCTGGCATATGTCTGAGACTGCTCATCAGATAGTGTCTGTAGAGGTCAAGAAACAATGTAAATCATAGATTTGCTGGGTAAAAAGTGACATTTATGAGGTATGAATCTTTCTTGAAAGACAACACTTTGCTAAGTTAAACTAGTATCAAGAAGCTGTTTAAATGCTTAGTATTTAAATGTGCAAATCTCCAGTTTCATAGGCAACCAATATTTAACAAGCTGTTTCAGTTTTCTAATGGCATCTGATAAGCAGTCTGCAGTTACGTCTCCAACATTCTTAACAGAAAGAAGAGAATATTTTATTTCAGTTGGCATGGAAGGATACATTGAAGAGCTTAAAACTTGCTATAGATAGCAAGAGGACTGTGTCTTGAACTACAATACGTTCATAAATTAAACTAGTATCAAGGAACTGTTTAAATGATTAGTATTTAAATGTGCAAATCGCCAGTTTCATAGGCAACCACTAATTAACAAATGTTTAACAAGCGGTTTCAGTTTCCTAATGGCATCTAATAAGCAGCTTATAGTTATGTCTCCAGCATTCTTAACAGAAAGAAGGGAATGTTTTATTTCATTTGGCATGGATGGATACATAGAAATGTCTAAAACATGTTCCACGAAACTCCATTTTCAAGCTACAGATAGCAAAATGGCTGTAGACTCCGCTAACACCCATACAAAGGGAGTATGCTGTCTTAAAAGCAATGTTAAACTTTGTGGTTGATAAACTATATCTGCAAGAGTATTTACCACTACTGTGAGAGAGACCGGCCAACTTGCTAACATCCTTGACCTAATAGAAAATTTACCTACTATGAGTGTACCTCTGTTAAATGTGAGAGAGTATTCTCCATTCAGAAAAACTAAAATAAGTTTGGCTGATGACACACTACAGTCACTTTGGCATATAGCAGTTGAAAGGCCCTGGATTAGACTGCTTTGATCCTAATCAAGCTATCAATCACTGGCTACTATCTGGTCCTAGCACATGTCACTTTCATGGTTATGCTAGTTCAACTAGTTCTGTTGATTCACGTGAAAATGTCTCTGAGGCTGTCACTAGTGTTTGATGATGACACTGAATGTGATGCTCTGCTGGAGCAAGCTCCTTCCTATAACTTTTGTTGATGTTTTACTGCTGCTGCATGACATTCTCACTGTACTGAAGTCACTGCCTGCTGCTGCAACTACACTTGCTGTGGCTCATGACTAAAGCTAATTCTGTCACAATCCTCTGCATGCTGTCAGGAAATAAAAGTCAGATTGGCATTCTCCTTATTGTCTATTACAACAGTAAATAATGGGCCGGACCAGTGGCACTGAGGGTTGAGGCACTGGACGCCTTACCTCGCACTGCACTGGTGACCTGGGTTCGGGAACGAACTCAGGTGCCGTGGGTCAGCAGGGGGGAAGAAACTATTGAGCATCAGGAGGACTGCTCTCCTCTCCTCTCCTGGGGTGGGCTGCAGGGTAGCCTCACTCTGCAGTGACCCCCAGTGGAGACTGGAGGTACTGCAGGAACACGTAGTAAAGGGAACTATAGAAATTGGAAAAAGCTCCAGGGGTCCACTGGATGATGGCTGCTGGTTTCTGACACCACCGATAGTCCTCCACAGAGGCAAATCTGCCTCATTAGCACTCTGATGCTGAATAGTTAGTGTGCCAGTGACCTCCTCTACCGGTGCCTTCCCCCTTAGAAGAGAGGGACCCACCCAGCAAAAGGGTTACACCAGGGTTACTCTGGGGTCAGCTGCAGATGTGAGGATGGAGGATTTGAGTGAGGTTAGTAGGAGGTAAGTCAGGACCATGGTGGCCCGAGGGAGTGGGGGACTCTGGAGCATGCAGGGGGATAAATAAATAATAAAAAAAACACAACACTAAATAACTGTTACTACAGTACATCCATTGAGGGTTTCTGTATTTTTATACTTTCTACAGAACATATGAAATTTTATACCTAGACCACCAACCCAAGCACTGGAACAACTACTGTTGGACAAGTCACTTGTCCGTCAACAACTAGCTAATTTTAAAATTTGTCGAGCCATGATCTACATCATCATAAGGCAGGGCTTTGGAAGACTTGGAGTATGTGGATATGCAACTCTTAGGGGGTGTGCTCATGGTCTGTAGAAATCCTAGACCAGGATAACTTATGCCTACAAATGGAGGAAGTTTGCTATCTGGTATGACAAGAACAGTACTGATCCCTCTATGGCTGGGTTCTCTGCCCTGTTGCTGTATTGGTCCATCTTTTCACTCTCTTGACCTTATGCCTTCCACCCTCACATGACATTGTGCTGCTGTGTCACCTTACCTTTTACCTGCTAAGTATGCATCATTGGCTTCTCACCCAATTTACAGAAATGTCTTCAAGTAGTACATTTATTTGCATGCTTCCATGAGGGATCTGTTACCATCATGGGATGTCAACATTAATAGCAAGTCTGGAACGACCATTTGACCCCATGGTTACAGCAGTCCTTAATTACAGTAGTAGCCACAGACATTGACAGCTATTTCAAGATATTTCTCAAAATTTCTAAAGAGTTTCTCTCTGCTTCCCTGACTGTAGAAATGCAGAAAGAAGGAGATTTCTCTAAATGAATCACTTAAATTTTGGGAACTAGCTGGCGATGTCTGTGTCTAGGACTGTAGGTGTCCTGGACAGTCTTCAGGTGACTATGACATCAGTGATTAGTGAGCTGCATGCCATGTGCACAGCATATAGTTGTATATATTTACACTTGGGGGGGAGCGCAACACCTGGGGGAAAGGGATACTCTGCCTAAGCGGGACAACCTATCTGCATTCTACTAGCATGCGAGGTAAGGGATAGATTAAGGATGAGGTACTATAGGAGGGGGGATGGACTTAAATTATAGCCAATGCCAGGAGCCTAAGGAACAAAATGGCTGACCTGGAGGTGGTGGTGGTGCTGGATGACCTGGACCTAATAACAGTAACAGAAACATGGCAGATGGAGGGACATAGCTGGGAAGTGGAACTTCAAGTGTACAACCTATTGAGAAGAGATAGACAGGGTACAATATAATTAAAACCATATGGGAAAGTTTCTACACAGGTAGAAAAACATTTTGACTATGCTATAGATGGGGGGGGTGACAAAACACAAAATCTACCACTTAAAATGCAATAATGTGCCTTATGATGCACTCTTGAATTCACATAGGTGCTCCCAACAAAAAAAGAGTACTATCATTTCAAATGAGAGTAATGCACTGATGGCTGTGAAGGCTGATACTGATCCAGGGTGTACAGCATGAACAGTTGCTTGCCTGGAAAAACAGAGGTTTACCAGCCTTAAAAGTCTTGAAAAGTAATGCTTTCAGTGAAACATTTTCCTAAAGCCAAGGGCAAATTCACAGTACATACTTTTTACAAGAGGTTCCCAATGCCATTTTTTCCCCAAGCAAAACTACTGAAGTATAGATGAGCTAGTGCCATGTAGAAGCTGTCATATGTGGGAGGACCAATCAAGTACAATCTATGACTGTCAGTTCAGCCACTGCAGACATCAACCAGCATGGTAAAGAAAACAAAAGGATTTCACACCTCTGCATGAGTGGGGGGAGGAGATACTAGTAAAACAGAAGTCGATCAGTTTGCAAAAGATAGTAAAATAAGTACTGAGACTTCACAAACAAAGAAAAGGCCCATAAAACACTAAGGAGGAGGTTTCAACTTACAAAAAAATCAAAGGCATTACTGAAAAGATAAAAAAACACTAACCTCAAGGGCTAGTGAAAGACTGGCTGAACACAAGGCATAACAGTTCTCTCTCAATACTGAAAACAGACAGAATGAAAGGACAGGGCGAGCTGACATAATCTTATGGGCAGTCAAGGTGCATTGTGGGATGGATAGGGCTGGACCAAAAAACAAAACTGTGTGAGGATGGCTGCCCCCACCCCCACAATCTGGGGTAAAATCAATTAAAAATGAATTTAAACCATTTATACCACTACAGGCCCATACGTACTGTTCAGAAGCTCAGAACATAATGTAAAATACATGTTTTTTTAGTTCTTGCCCTTAGTTTTCCTTTAAGGAGAAGATTTAGAAAGGGGAGTATGTGGACATGCTTGGGTTGGTGGATGAGGATACGGCAAAAAATATGAGTAAAATAAATCAGTGGGTAAATCAGAGATGGCAGTGTCCCTAGCCGTTGTATGCACAAGGAGGAGGAGGCAACGTACAAGGGGAAAATATAGACACATGGCAGCCAGCTTTTCTAATTTACAGTGCGTTTGTGCAGAAGAAACAGCCAGAGTTGGCAGACCCTCTCCTAACATACACGGTTATCATACTGATGCTTACAAAGTCAAGCTCAGGCATGGCTGGCTCCAATACGACAAGAAATTCCACAAAAGAATCGCGGTGAAATGGGATTTAAGGTGGGACTGTACCAACTCCATGCTGTGGGTCAGGATCCTGTCAGGCCAATGGGGGGGGCATTTGGGAGATGAGAAGGAAGAGTGCCACCACCCCTGCAGCCAAGACCTGTTGGGGATACAACAAGGCTTCGTGGACATGTTCACGATGCTCAGGGCGGCACCCGGTGTCCAACTGTAGATAAGGAGGGGACCAGGGTGGGCAGCAAGGGGGACAGAGGGATGAGCAGTCCTTTCGGGGGGCTATGGGGGTGGGGGAGCTTTCAATGGGAGAGGTAAGGGAACACACAACAGAGGGGAGCATAACTCCATTTACAGTTGGAACTAAGGGCCTGGGAGTGGGGAAACAATGGGAGTTTGCCTTTGCAAAGACTCCCATTGTCAGAGGGGTGGTTGAGGCCTGGATGCAGCTATACCCAGATAAGGAGAGGGGGGAACTGCTGTGTCAGGGTTTCAGAGATGGTTTCCCCTTTGGGCTGTTGGGGCACTAGAATGGGAAGGAAGGCAAAAAACTTGGGGTCAGAAAGGGAGAAGGAGGAGATAGTCAGAAAGAAGATCTAGAAAGAGATACAGGCAGGCAAGGTGGAGGGCCCGTTCAACACACCCCCATGTGATGAGTTCCAGATATCCCAATTGAGGGTGGTCCCCAAAAAACAGCCAGGGGAATTTAGGCTCATCCACCACCTGTCTTACCAGGATTGGGATCCCATGAATGATGGGATCCCGGAGGACCAACAGAGAGTGTCCTACACTTCTCTGGGCCAGGCGGTTGTGCTGATCAAGAAAGTGGAGGGGGCTTGCCTGGCCAAGATGGACACTGAGTCTGCATTCTGACTGTTGCCAGTCAGGCCAGAGAATTAGGACATGATAGGTTTTTTAATTCAAATAGGGGGTGTATTTCAATAAGGCCATGTCCATGGGTTGCTCAGTGGTGTGTTCCACCTTCAAGGCCTTTAGTTCCTGGTTACAGTGGGTCTTTGGGTGGCGGTATAGGCACAAGCTGGTGGCATACTACCTGGATGATTTCCTGCTGATCGGGAGGGAGAGCAGAGAGAGATGGATGGGATGTTAGCATATTTTAAAGAAATGTGCAGGACAAACATAGAAACATAGAAACATAGAATTTGATGGCAGATAAGGACCGCTTGGCCCACCCAGTCTGCCCATTTCTCTGCCTACTGGATAAGCTGCAGATCCTAGTTAACCAGCAGCCTACTTCTTCCTACCCCCACCCCCCAGAATTGCCTTATGACTATCCCATGCATGCTTGAATTCCACCACTGATTTTGACTCCACAACCTCCTCCGGAAGGCCGTTCCATGCATCCACAACCCTCTCTGTGAAAAAATACTTCCTTAAAGTACCTCTGAGCCGCCCCCCCTCTATCTTCAAATTGTGCCCTCTTGTTCTTGCACACCTCTTTTTTTTTGAAAGATGCTACCCTCTTGGACTTTGTTGATTCCCTTGAGGTACTTGAAAGTTTCTATCATGTCCCCCCTCTCCCTCCTTTCCTCGAGGCTATACATATTAAGCTCCTTAAGTCTCTCATCGACTTCGGTGCAGACCCTGCACCATTTTAGTTGCCCTCCTCTGGACAGCTTCCATCCTGTCTATGTCTTTGCGGAGATTGGGTCTCCAGAACTGCACACAGTACTCCAGATGGGGTCTCACCAGCTGTCTGTACAGAGGGATAATAACTTCTTGTTTTCTACTGGTGATGCCTCTCCTTATGCATCCCAGTATCCCCCCAACCCTCCTTGATGCCCTCTCACATTGCTTGCCCATCTTTAGGTCATCTGATATGACTACCCCCAGGTCCCTTTCCATTCTTGTTGTTGTTAGTATCTCACCCCCCATTGTGTACACTTCACCTGGGTTTTTGTTTCCCAGGTGCATTACCTTGCACTTCTTAGCATTGAATCTAAGCTGCCATACATTTGACCATTCCTCTAACCTTGCCAAGTCCTTTCTCATCCTTTCCACCCCACCCTGTGCATCAACTCTGTTGCAGATCTTAGTGTCATCTGCAAAGAGACATACTTTTCCTTCCAGTCCTTCTGCAATGTCGCTTATAAAGACATTGAAGAGGACAGGTCCTAATACTGAACCCTGCGGTACCCCACTAGTAACCCTCCTTTCTTCTGAGTGGACTCCATTTACTATAACTCTCTGTGTCCTATTCTCCAGCCAATTCTTTACCCAGGCTGTCATCTTGGGACCCACTCCCAGGCTGGCTAACTTGTGTATTAATCTTTTGTGTGGGACTGTGTCAAATGCCTTGCTAAAGTCTAGGTAGGCCATGTGCACAGGCCCTCCCTGATCAACTACTTAGAGGCATACAATAGGTATGCCTCTAGCTGAAGGGAAAACTGAGGGGCCAACATGAAAACTGGAATTTCTAGGGATTGAGGTCAGTATCACACAGGAATGTTTTCAACTGCCAGGGACAAGGTGGCCTGTCTCAGGGGGCTAATTGAACAGGTGGGTGGTAGGCAGAGGGTGTCACTGGTATTGGTACAACAGCTACTGGGGCACCTTCATTTTTCATCTAAGGCCATAAGCTCAGGATGGGCCTTTACCTGGAGATTGGCATGAGTCACAGGGAAGGCAAAGCTTCCCCACCATTGGGTAGACATCACCAAGTGGGGGGTGGGAGGATCTGTGGGTGTGGGTGGCCTTCCTGGAGGACTATGATGGGGTTACTTTTTGGCAAGAGGAGTGGGTGTATAATATGGATATGGAGCTATACACAGATGTGTCAGGATCACTGGTCATGGGGGCATACTTTAGAGGTGAGTGGATCTCAGAAGCTTGGCCAAAGGCCTGGGAGGAGGCTGGATTGTTAGGAAATGTCACTTTCCTGGAGATATTTCCCATTTGGGTGGTGCTGATTGTTTAGGGGGACAGGATGCTGGGGAAACACATCCTGTTCTGATGCAACAACAAGGGGTGGTGGAAGTCATCAACAGACAAGGGGAGCTAATGGACACAGTAGGCAGCATCGTGAAGCAACTCATGCTGTTGGAGTTAAATCTAAATTTATCATTTAAAGCTCATTATATCAATGGTATTAAGAATGACATTGCTGATAGTTTTTCCCATTCGCAATTCAGCAAGTTCCGGGCCTTGGCCCCTCGAGCAGCCATACACAGGACTAAGGTTCCGGATCAGCTGTGGGAGAGTGCATGGAGAGAACCTGAATGTTGTACTGGAGCTGCTGGTTTGCCAAAACACTGACAGCACACAAGGGGGTGTGTGGCTTTTCAGGAATTCCAGGCATGGGAGGGCATTGAGGTAAGTATGTCGGCTATGGAGGACCACATAAAACAATACATGGTGAACAGATGGGAGGAGGGGATGGCCTACACCACCATGGGGGTCCAGCTAGTGGGGATAGGATGGGTTTGTAATGACAGGACATGTCCTAATCTGTTCAAGGGAAGAGCCGTTTGGTGGATTCTGTTGGGATGGCAGTGGGTCCAAGGGAGGAGTGCAGATAGGTGGAAGCCCAAAACATAGCAGCTGTTAGTGTGTGGGAGTGGTGCAACAGTTCTGCACATCAGCCAAGGAGGCTTGTTTTTTCCTGGCCAGTTTCATGCACATGGCAAGGGAGCTTTCTGGATAAGCCAAGTAGTTATACAGCAAAAAGGGGACTTAAAGGGGGGGCTGCAGGAGAGGAATATTGGGTTTGGGCAGGGCACAGTGGTGATCTGATTGCCCAGGTCCAACACTGACCAGTTTGGGAAGAGGACAGAGGTGGTCTTACATAAGCAGGTGTCTGGGGAGGCCTGTGCACTTACAGAAATGAGAGAGTACAGCAGGAGCCGGGGCGTGGGGGAAGGCACCTGGTTCTGGCACACGGATGGGAGTACAGTGACCCAGTTCCAGGTGAGTGGCATCCTCAAGAAGAGTTTAAAATTTAGGGGGGAAGCACCTGGAGCAGTTTGCTCCTCACTCTTTCCGGATAGGGGTGGCCTCGGCAGTAGCAGTAAAAGTGGGGTCAGAGGAGAAAGTAAAGATTGTGGGGCAGTGGAGCTCAAGCTGCTAAAAGAGATATGACAGGAAATGATTTAACCAGTTTTCTTTTCTTCCTGACAGGGAGAAACAAAGAAGCATATTTGGATCATGGGGAACTTGTTTATTTATTGGGATGAGAGGTACGTAGCAATCAGGCATGGTAGAACACAGTTGAGAACAGAGTTGGAACAGAAAAAGCTACATTGGAAAGGGGTCAAGGGCATGAGATGGGCCCAACTCATGTCACTATTGGAGGAACTGAGGATGCAATGGAGCAGGCTGGACATGATAATCATACATTTGTGGGGTAATGATTTAGGGAAGACCCTATGGGGAGCACTCTTATAGGCCATAAAAACAGACCTAGAAAGGGTAAAAGGGTGGCAGCCAGTGGTGGAAATTGATGGTCCAAGATCACCTCCAGAAGGGTATGGTGGCATGCCAGGGATGTCAGATCTGTTGAGAAGGAGAGGGAAAGACTCAACAGGAAGGTGGCCAAGTTGGGTATATATGTGGGTGGGGTGCATATCCAGCACAGGGATATTGCTTTTGATGCACCAGGAGTTTACAGGTCAGACAGGGTCCACCTTTCTGAGATTGTAGTGGCCTTTTTCTCATACTGTTGGTGGAGCTAATGGGTAAATAGGAGAAGGGGATGCTGATGTACTGGACCACAAGGGGAGAGCCCCATCTTCCATTGCTTCACTAGAGATGGGTCAGGAAAGAACAGGGGGGAAGCAAGAGATGTAAAAAGGAAGAAGGCAGCATGGGCTGGGGTCAAAAGCAACCGGATGTGAACTTCAAAGGAGGGGAGAACAAGGGAGTTAGTGTTAGGGGTCAGATCATAGTGTCTGGACCTAGGCAGGGTGGAGGTCCTGGTAAATTGGTAACTGGTAATGGTGTGGTTGTCAGATCTGGTGTCCAGACCCTGAAGACAAAAATCGGAGGAAGAGGACCAGGAAAATGGATGATGAGATATGACAAGATAAATGGACTGTAAATAAAATGTGTGGATTATGAATTTCTGAGTGTGTAAATAATAAAAGTGTATTCAATAAGTTGTTGCCATGTGACCATCCAAACTAGAAGCTGTTATGTGTTTTCATTTCCAGAGGAGACCAAATGACAAATAGAGTTGCCACTAAAAGGCAACATGAATTTCAGGTGGCTCAGATGAAAATGAGGGAAGTATGTAGGGGGAGGTGTAGGGTGCAGCTAGGGGAAAGAGGGAGGGGCATGGTGATGTCAGGAGGGAGGTAACTAGGTAGTGCCATATGATGCAGGTGCAGGGCAAATCAGGTCATTGGTCAGATGGAGAGGCCACGCTGGGGTCCTGATTGGGTCCTCAAGGGGGTTATAAGGTGGTGCAGGACCACAGATCTCACTCTTCTGCTAAGAATTTGGTCCCACCCACCCATATTTAGGACTAGGGCAGAAGAGGGACGGTGACTGGGAGCAGTTAGACAAGCCTCAGGGTAGCAGAAGGGCAGCAGTATTATTGGGAGAACAAGAATGGTGTTGCCAAGAAGGATGGCTGCTGCTGGGGTGAGCAGCATTTGGGCTGAAGGAGCCAGGTTGGGAAACAAGTCACCCATCAAGGATTGGGTAGGAATGATGAGGGGAGAGCAGGAGATGGGAAAAAGGGGGTCAGGCAAAAGGGGGGGAGGAGGGCAGGGCAACACAGGCTGGGGTCAAAGGCAACCATACGTGAACTTAAAATGGGGGGAGGGCAAGGGAGTTAGCACTAGGGGGTTGAATCATAGTGTCCAGACCTAGGAGGGATAGAAGTCCTGTTAAATTGGTAACTGGTAACTGGTGATGGTTTGGGGTGGGATCTTTTGTCTGGACCCAAGACAAAGATCAGAGGAAGAGGACCAGGAAAATGGACATTAAAGAGATGTGAAAAGATAAATGGACTGTAAATAAAATGTATGGATTATGAATTTATTAGTGTGTAAATAATAAAAATGTATTCAATAAATTGTGCTATGCGAGCATCCAAAGTAGAAGTTATGTGTTTTCTTTTCCTGAGGGGGGCAAATGGCAATGGGTATCTGTTTAAAAAGTACATAATCAAACATCAAAGTTTTTACAATTGCAGTTTTATAAGGATATAAATGAACCAATTTTTAATAACTAGAGTTTTAATTTAACAAAACCTTCATTAAGCTTTGGTCTTCTGAAGTTAAGAATTTAAAAGTTGTTTCTCTATTAGAAAATGGCTACTTGCTCACCATCAGTACACTTCAAAGTAAATGAAACCAAAGTAAAAAAATATATACATATATGTGTGTGTAATACATCTTTTGCATTGAGAACTGCCTTAATTGCTTATTTTGGACCATTTCCATAGATGACTGACTACCAAGCTATATTAAGTAAATTAATAAACATTGATACAATTAGTCATCCTATTGCAAACACATATAATACCCTATTTCTTATTAAATTCTCTGAGGCTCTGTTTCATCCTTCATATTGGTCTATAGAACTAGGTTTCAATGCTTTATATTGGACTCAAATCTGGGAAATATTTATAAGTATGTCTCTTTGATAATTTAAAATGTATACAACTTAACATTTTACATAATGCCTATGTTATTCCTTCCATTTTGTTGAAAAGATGTCTCATTAGCTCTGATACACGTACCTGTTGTAATTTGGGTATGGGTGATCTTAGTCATATTTTCTAGAGCTGTCCTTTGGTTAGTTCACTTTGGACACAAATTGAAGGTAGGATTTTGAACAAACTACATATACAAGGCACCTTCCACTTTGAAAAAGGTATCCTAGGGAACTTCAATTCCCTCTCTAATGCCTCTGAAAAAGCTTTGTTAGCTCTCATTTCTGTCTCAGTTAAACAGATAGTACTAAAACACTGGTTGGATAATGAAACTCTAACTTTTTTTGAAGTTAAACAATTTATTGAGATTCAAAACATTACATAACAATGAACACATTAACTGTAACATACATCATTTAGCTTGGTACATACATGGCAGTGGCAACAAGGATTATATATAAGTGTGATATATGGTATACCAAAGGAAATGCATTTGCTGTACCATGGCGAGTGAATCATAGTCCTAACAGTAATCAGCATTTATCATGCTAGGAAGGTCTCATAAAAATCATTGCTAACTTACTACATGGTAATATCACTCCAAAAAGAAGCCAACACAAGTAAATCCAATTAAAGCAGCTTTATTGCTGACAAGTGATACAGCACCACATAGCCTCTGTGCTTTGGATTCCTAAACCCTTCCTCAGGAGGTGTGGCTACTAAAGCAATGGGAGTATACATCCTTTTTATATTGTTAAAAAGTTGTGACATCATCCATTAATTTAAAGACATATTCTCTTAGTGGTCTAAGATAAATCATAAAGTGATTACTAAACATTTCATTCTCCTTCATAAATGTTCACACTGTTTTTACTGAATTACAAAAAGCAATTATTCTCTTTATTACTTTTTATTTTATACAGGTTTGTTACTTATTAATTTATTATGAAATAAAGATATATATATATATATATATATATATATATATATATATTATTGTTATACTCAATTTAAAAAAAAATGTTCCTGTAATGAACAGAGTCTCACGCAGGTTTATTTTAATTAGTAAAGACCTGCTAATAGATAAACCTTCTGTATCACAACATCCCCAAATTCCAAAGAATTATATTTATGTGAAAACTTGATTAGTTTTTATTCCAAAGATTGTGATACTGAAGGTGTAAAGTAGGTCGTAACAAACAGTCCGATCACAGAAATTCACAAAAAAAATTTCTGAACGTTGAATCAATATTGTATAGAAGAAATATGAACATTATTCTCTTCTGTGACATTTGAAGGAGAACCAAAAATGATCAGTCAAAGGAGTGCTATTAGCCAGATGATTCAGTTCATGGAGAGTGGGAAGCAATGTAATGACCTAATATACATAGACGAGAAAAACTTACATAGTAAGATATGAAATTACCACGATGTAGAACAGCTGTATTCAAGGAACAGCTAAATATTATTAAAGATTTTCTTAGTAGATTTTTATATAAACACAAAGTTTTTTTTTTCTGTTCTCCAGAAGAGCATCTATTCGGAACTGACAAATAGGTAATCATTTTAAACTCAGACTAGAGTAACACCATATTCAAAATTTGTTGGTCACCACTTGAAACAAAGCACAATAGAACTTTCAAAGGGATAGAAAAATTATTATAAACCTATCTTTCAAGAAACAAATGTACATCAGCAACAGATAAATATTGTTAAGGGTTTGCTAAATAGGTTTTAATTTAAACACAAAGTTTTTGTCTTTTCTCTCTCCAAAAGTGCATCTACTTGAATCTGACAAATGGATAGTCATTTTATACTCAGACTAGAGTCACACCATATTTGAGGTTTTATGGTCCCCGCTTGAAAAAAAAAAGCTCAATAGAACTTTCAAAGGGTTACAAAAATTGTAAACCTATCTTTCCAGGAGGTATGGTTTAATATCCCAAATGTTGTTCAAACCCAGTGGTTTTATACTCCTTAAGGTAAATATCCAATAGCTTTCCTGTTGCAATAATTCATTTGGTCTAATGCCTCCCCTGGATTTGAGCTTAACACTTTCAATCGCCATAAAACCAAGAGTCTCTGTGTTGCCGTTGTGACAGGAGGAAAAGTGGAAACCCACAGGTGTATCATATCTATTATTCATTATAGATCTAATGTGCTCTTGTATACCTTCTATCTCAACACAGAGAAGTGTCTGCTCTTGTATATGCTGCTTTAAGGGCCTAACTGTACAACCTACATACAGCTTTTGGCAGGAGCACCATAAGACATAGACATTGAAAGTAGTATCATACGTTATGCATTGTTTAAGTTCCACTTTTACATTGCTTAGACACAGATGTTCAAATCTATTTCCTGTTTTAGCATATTTGCAGATACTATATCTTTTACATTTAAAAAAAAAACAGACGGTCTTGTTGGTAACCAGTTCCTGTATTCTGGAGGACCATGTGTAATAGGTGCCATCCTGCTATGAACTGACATGTCCTTTAGATTCCTTTCCCTAGAAAATTAGACTCTTGGTTTATGACCTATCGCTGACAAGGTTTCTGTATTACTAACTAAAATGGTGTCAATTTTTATGAACTACATTTCCTATTCTACCAGAAAGATGATTGTACTCATTGATGAAAGTAACTGGTTGAACAGTGTTACACCCTTTGTTTTGTTTTTTGTTGTTTAATAGGGCATGTCTGTCTGTTAACAGTACCTTATCTCGGGGTCTTTGTAATGTTTTCTGCTATATCCTTTTTTTTGGAATCTTTCTTCTAAATCTTGCATCTATTTTAGAAAGACATTGGAGTCACTACAATTTCTTTCAAGTCTCAACATTTGACTAATCGGAATGGATTCTGTAAGTCTTGGCGGGTGGCAGCTTTTGGCTCTAAGAACTGAATTTGTTGTTGCTTCTTTTCTAAAGCAGCTTGTCTTAATTTTTTGCCTGGCACTCCTTCTAATTCCAGATCTAAAAAATGTATTTTCTGTTTACTCCAAGTATGTGTAAATTTCAGACTTAAATCATTTATCAATCAATCAATCAATCAAAATCTTTATTTAACCAGGCGGACACCATTGAGCAAGTTCCTTTTCAAGGTGGACCTGGGAATTTAGATTTAGCCACTATATAAAAATCACTATTTTTTCTCCATTGCCTTCCCAAACACAGATACAATCATCGATAAATCATTTCCAATTATTATGTTTTGAAAAAAAGGATTAGACACTGGATTTAGCACAAGAAACTGTTCCCACCATCCTAAGAATAAGTTGGCATAACTTGGTGCCATGCTGGCACCCATTGCTGTCCTGCGAAGCTGTAGAAAGAAATCATTCTGAAATTCAAGTACATGTTTCATTAAAATGAACTCTAAAGCTTGAAGTAAAAAAATCTATTGGCATCACATTTGCATTTTCATGATTTTCTAAAAAATATCTGCATGCTCTTATGCCCAAATCTTGTCTAATAGACATGTATAATGATTCTATGTCAGTGCTGAGCCAGATCTTTTTCTCATCCCACACAAGATCATCTAGTTTTACCAAGGTGCCTGTTGTGTTTTTTAAGAATGATGGTAAATCAACTACACAGAGTTTAAGGAAAAAGTCTACAAATTGTCCCAAATTTTCTGTGAGAGCCGCCATGCCTGCAACAATTGGTCTTACTGAAGAATTATTTAAATCCTTGTGAATTTTTGGTAGAATATAAAAGTCAGGCATAATGGGGTGCTCACACTCCAGAAATTTAAACTCATTTTCTGTGATGACTCCTTTTTCTACTGCCCCTTTAAATAACCTTAGTAAATCTTTTGTGTTTTCAGGTGTAGGATTGTGGCACAATTTTTTATAGTTAGTTCCATTATTTAATAAATCCAAAACAATTCTTTCATAGTACTCTCTATTACATACAACCAAATGTCCCCTTTATCAGCCACTTTCACTACTATAGTCTCATTACTGGCAAGCTCTTTTAAGGCACTTGATTCTTCCATGGTCAAATTCCTATCCCTAGGTGGCTGCATATTATCCAGGATTTCATGCACCTGCTTCGTGACCACTTTTTCATATGTCAATAGGGCAGCATTAGTGATTAGGGGCAAAAGTTAGGCTTGGCTTTAAACAGTGACTGTCTTCCTGCCAAATAGAAATTACTTATTTCTCCATTTGGCACTTGCATTGTTTCTTCCCCATCCCCCCAAAAGCATCATCTACTTGCCATTCCTGTACAATTTCATCATAAAGATTCAAATCAATGTTTCCATCCAAGTCCAAGTATATACTGAAGTCTTCATTTAACAAAGTAATATTTTCTAAGCTTGTCACCACTTGAAATGCATAATCCATATCTTCTATTTCTGATCCTTGAGATATCAATGTTTTTATCTTACCCATGTTGGCAGATTCCTTGATGCCATTTTTGTAGAAGAACAGTTTAAGCCTTAACTTTTGAAAAAACTTCTTTATATCTAAGTTGACCAAAGATGAATTTGCCTTTGGTGTTGGGATAAAGGCCTCTTTTAAGAACAGATATTTGTGCAGGGGTTAGAATACTGTCAGAAATGTTTATTACTTGTAAGTCCACATTTTATTTGCCACTACTCTCTGTGGTCTTTCTTTTGGTAATTCCTCCCCTCTTGTCCCTTTGTGTCTTTCTTTTTCTTTTCCCTTATTTTTTTGCTGCTCTTTTCTCTAAAAAAAAAACTCTTATTTGTTCCTCCTCTATTTCGCTGTTGCTTGCAGATTCAGAATCCTTAGAAATTCTCCCTTGGTTTTTGTTTTGATTGTTAGGGGTCTGCACTAATCTTATTGCCTTTGATCTTTTTTGACCTAGATCTTGACTAGCTTGAATTGTTTTTTTTTTTTATTTATTTTGTTTGAAGAAACAAACTCTGGAGTGTCCACTGTTTCTACTATGGGATCCATTCTGCAGTTTTTCCAATTTTAAAAAGTCTCCTTTACTATAATCTTCAGCATCTCTTGCAAGTTTAAATTGTTTGTGTGAGATTATTTCTTTCTCATACTTGGCTAACCTCTTTTGCATAGCCATCTCACAGTCATTATATGCAATACTCTACTTAAATTTTAGGGCAGATTCTCTTGTTCCTTCCAGATCTTCAGTTAATTTTTCAGATTTATTATTCTTCCACTTAATCAGAATTAGTCATGTTAGAAAGTTCTCATAAAAATCATAGTCAATGTATTACATGGTAATATCATAGTGGATGTGGATATCCCATTAAAAATAACTGTCATGTTAATATCAAGAAGTGAAATTAATCATGCTACATAGTGTCTATGCCCTCAAAATAAGAAACTCTAACTTTTACTGAATAGTCTTCAACTGGTTTTTACAACTTATAGATTGTTAAAGCATTTGCTAGTATGTATAAAAAATACAGAATTTCCATTCTAAATGGGGTGCTTTGTACAATCTATTACTCTGAAAATTCCTTAGATGTGTCCCTTTTAATTCATATTTTATTTTTTATTTCTTTAGCTTATGATTATCATTTTAATGACTTTAGTCATTATTTTGATAGTCCCTGTTCCTCTCAAAGATGGAAATTTGGACATTCTTTTTCACCGTGCTCAAGTAATTAGCTTCTGTTTCTGTACAAGAGTGTTTTGGTTTCACCTTACTGTTTAGTAGTAGTCCAAGATGTATGGATTCTTGCATAAATGTACCACATGTCATAGAGTGGAGAGAGGATGGGATTTTTGTATTTTTGTATTACAGTACATTTCCTTATTTTGTTAGTTGTTTATTGTAGTTTTAGTGTCTTTTTTTGCTGTTTTTGTTGTATGCTTGGAATATTTTGTCACTGAATATGGCAATAAAGAAAATAAAATAAAAAAAGCCACAGGAGACAGAAATGTGTTATTTAGACAATTGCTGATTTTATGAGCATAATGCAGGCATAGAGATTTTAGGACTTAAATAGGGAGATAAAAAAGGGAACTTCCCCACAGCGTGCAAGCAAACTGTGAATAAGAATATTTTGTTTACTTGTTTACAGACTGGGCAAGTATAAGGGGGGCAGTATAGCACAGTGGGTTAAGGCTCTGAGCTACAAATCTAGAGACCTGGGTTTGAATCCCACATCTGCCTAGGTGCATACTGTGTGATCCTGAGCAAGTCATTTAACTTCCTTGTACTCCCAGGTCACATCTGGAAACAAGCTTCTGCTTAGTGTGCTACTTCTGGTTAAACAATGTTCCCTTTCCCTTTCCTTTCCCTAAAAGACTAAGCAGGCTACAAGGAAAATCCATGAGGCATCATGATTGAGTGACAAAGATTGTAGAGGTAAAGATCCCCATTGCACTGAAGGAGTGTCTCACTGAGAGAAAGAAAAAAGAAAAACCCCAAGCCATCAATGATACATCTTGCTTCAGATGTTCACAACAGTGGAATTATGTGTCATTCATTACTCTTTGTGATGCATGCAAAGTTGGGGGTACTGGAACCTTTCATTAAGGGTGCATGTCTAGCCAGTGCCTCAGAATTGCTATACAGAGTCACATTCAAAGAATCCATCCTGGAAGCATGGGAGCTCCCAGTCAAAAGTGCCCCAATCTCTAAGGAACAAGAGCAGCCTTTCACAGCCGAGGATACCAGGGAGTATAGACTGAAGAAGTGTGGGATTAGGTTGGTATCACTGGACCAGTGCCCACAGTGGATAATAAGCTGAAGCAACAGTCAAAGGCCTGTGGGAATGTGCCCATGAGGTCTTTGGGACAGTACAAAAGAAAAGTGCCATAGATGCCCTTGCCAGTTTGAAAGATGTCTTTGAGGAGAGATCAGCTGCTGCTACCACCCCTGAGACTCAACATCAAGGACAGCCCTTTCAGATGTTGCCTGCCCTACTGGGGAAATTGAAAAATCCCCCACTCCATGAAAAGTTTCCCCATGGAAGCAACCCATCTGTGTTGCCTCTTTTCAAGTTAGATTCCAATTCATTATTCACATAAAGGGGAAGTCAATGCCATTGGCTGTGGAGTGTCTCCTGCCTTCATTCTTGAGAATTCCCCTCCCCCCAAAAGAAGGAAATTCAGGAATCATCCACAGAACACCGAGGGCATTCTCACTGTCTGGTAATCACTCAGACATGCAGAATGGCCACCTGGCTCTGAGTTCAAATTCTCATAAAGCAGATCAGTTCACAACATAAAAATACTGACCTCAGTCTTGGCATGGCTCCCAAATCTTATTATTAATCCAGATTTCATTCTCACTTTTTTCCTCACTTGCTCGTTTTGTGGTTAGGTGCATGTGTTTTTTTTTGTGTTGTTTTTTTTTTTGTGTTGCTTGCACGGAGAGGGGGTTATATGCATAAATAGATTTAAAATATATATATTGTACATGTAAATAGTTGCCAGTGCAGCAGTATGTTGTATTTTCCAGCAGTTGTTAACTGAAGTGCACTTTTTTTAAGTGTTTCTGCTTACTAGGTGACAACTAGACCTGCAAATGGCTGAGCTGCAATATAACATTAGAAGCAGTTCAACCACAGCAGAGCTCTGGCTGATCCAGAACAAATAGAAACTTCATAACATTAAGGTGTCTAATTCAAAAATTGCACTTCTTTATTTGCTAAAAGGAGCCACCACCTTTCACTGGCAGTGTAAGGTGGTGAAGCCTTTTATAGAAAAAAAAGTGAAATTTTTGAGTCAGATGCCTTAGCGTTATAAGTTTTTTATTTGTTCTGGGTCAGCCTGAGCTCTGCTGTCATTGAACAACTTTTTTTAAATTGTACCTAGGTACTGTGGGGAAAGGCAACACACTGCAGGTCCAAAGGCGTGTCTTAAAAACATTCTGAAACTGTGAATCACTGTTTGTTTGTTTGTTTTTTGAGAATATGTAAGAGTTTCCAGAGGATTGATTTCCACCAGTCCTGTAACTCACATACAACTTTTATAGACTACTCAGCCACATTCAATTCCATATTGAGGAAAATCCTATTGGGAAACTTTCCAGAAAGAGGCATTAACAGTAACCTGGTGCACAGATTAAACAATCTGTTCTCACACACCTAGGCCTTTGTCAGACTGGAAGCCAATGGAGAGCTTTCTGCCCCTTTTTAACCAACAAAGGAGTACGGCAGGGCTGTGTCCTGGTCCCCACTCTATTTTCATTATAGTTGGATGATCTGTTGAACAAGCTCAACTTGCTCCCTTCAGATTCCCCTAAAATTCTTCTGCATTCATGTGAAGCTCTAGCATATATGTAGACAACATTGTATTGTTCTCGCTATCAGAAAAGAATTTGCAAAAAAAACTAGATTTCCTCCTTGAAAAACCTCAGAAGCTTCAACTGAAGATAAATATTAGTGAGACTAAAGTTGTAATATTTGACAAAGGATTAAAAACATGATGACGCTGGCATATAGGATCAAAGAAGATAGACCTAGCAGCAAGCTGTGTATACTTAGGGTTCGAATTTCATACCAACTGCCTATGGAATACTCACTTTGAAATAATGAAAGACAAATTAACAGCCAGAGGGCTAGAAAGCCTTAATTACAGATATGGAGGGATGTCTAGCCAACCTTTGGTTGAGACAATTAGAGCAAAAATCCAAGCCCAGGTACTTTACGGAGCTGAAGTGTGGAAAGGTAAAATGGCAGACAAGTTAGCAATTGCAATTTATAAACTACAAAGAAAAGTACTGGGATGTAGCTACTCATGCTCTACTGTGCATTTAAGGGCAGAAATGGGCCTGATGGATTTAAATGCATTATTTGATATAAGGAAAATACTACTTTTTCTTAAGACATATAAATTTGCCTAACAACACACTCTCATTTCTGGGTCTTATTGAAAAAAAAAATATTGGTTTGAACTCAGATACTGAAGTATTTCCTGGTTTTCATTAGCAAACTCTTTATTAAACAGGCCAATCTCATAAATCTGAAGTCCTATGCAACTGAAATGATTACAATAAGCATTGAATATAAAACATTTATAACAATGAGGATCACTAATTTCTGAAATGAGATCAATTAAAAAAAAATGAGAATTGGGCATATTCCAGATGGGTTGCTAAAAGCAATTACTCATTTGGGTTTAAGCCATATCTGAGTATTTTGGTTGACTCTGTATTATTTATTTATTTATTTAATTTTGGTAACCGGGTAGGCCCACTGAGATCAGTATTAGTCTCTTTTTCAGGGGTGACCCGGGATTAATTACATATAGTACAACAGGATATAAAATTTACATTAGATCCATCAATATACAGTTATTTACATTTCATGAGACAAGGTGCACATTTTATGAACAAACTACATAAAGTGACTATGGTTAGTTCTCTTAAATACATTTGGTAAGGTCAACTGTCATATTCAAAAATTGTGCAAACAACAGGATCAGAATTGAAATTCAATGATTTCAGGTGCATTGGTTTAATTTCAGCAAGTGTGCTTTAAGTCCCTTTTTGAAGCCCCCAAGTGATTCACATTCTTTGAGTTTAGGTGGAAGCATGTTCCATATGGGAGAAATGAGAGACGAGAAGGCCATGGACCCTTGAGAGGACTTTGTCCAGGGAACCTTGAGTAACTGACTGCTTGAAGACCTTAATGTCCTGCTATTCATTTTAGATTGTAGTAACTCTGCCAGACTAGGTGGATCAGTAGTCCGTCTGAGTTTATAGGCTAGGCATAATGATGGATATTGTAGTCTACCTTCCAAGGTGGGCCAGTTTAGGGCTTGCAGAACATGACAGTGTTGTTCTCTTTGGGGTGCTCCTACAGCAAATTTGCCGATCCTGCCTAGTCTATAAACTCAGACTGACTACTGCCCTGCCTAGTCTGGCAGAGTTACTACAATCTAAAATGAATAGCAGGACATTAAGGTCCTCAAGCAGACAGCTCCTCAAGGTTCCCCAGATGAAGCACATTCCTTTTATTTATTTATTTATTATCACATTTATTTTTGCTCCTCAGCAGAGTGGCCCCTACAATCTCCAGCTGCTGGCACCTGCACCCTGGGACCCAGTTGTGCGCACAGGCCACACAAACCCACTCTACCAGGGTCTGGCCTTTCACTGCTCATGCACCCCTGGGTACGTGCTTCTCTCGGGTTCCCTACTGGGGGTGCAAGGTGTGGCCATCAGCCGCAGAGATTGCCCTCTGTCATTTTTCCACTTTTCTCACCTTTTTTTTCGGAGAGCTGGACGTGCAATGGCGTCCGAGCACATAGGCTGATGCCCGCTGTGCTCTCCCTTACTTTGCGCATGCCACTGTAGTGTGGCTGGCCTCTGCCAGTTGCCACTACAGGACAATGTGAGCCCCACAACCAACCCCAGAGGAAGGAGAGCAGTCATCAAATGCTTGAACCTCCCTCTCCCCTGCCAGTCCCCAGTGGCCCGAGTCCTTTGCCAAACCCGGGTCGCCAGTGTGGCATGAGATGTGGCATCCAGTGCCTCAACCCTCAGCACCACCGGGCCAGCTCAAGCACATTCCTTTTATATAAACTTGAATGATTCCATAGCAATGTGTTATCAGTTAGGCATCAGAAACTATCAAAGGATTTGGGCCTTCCAGTGATGTCATATGAACTCTCATGGGCTCCCCAAGGTCAATGCTCAAACCTTCACCAATCTCCCTATCAAACTGTAGAGTTCTAATAAAGAACAGAGGCTAGAGGAGATTATGGCTTCTACTTGTCAACACTTAAAGGAGTCTGTGGCTGAAGCATCTGAGAAGAATGATACAGACAAGTCATTGCAGCCACTGGTCACAGGCCACTCACCCTCACGGTGCCCAACATCCCCTGACCCAAACTCAAGATCTGAAAGCAGCTCCAATGAAGAGGGAACCTTTACAATTACTTCTTAAAAAATCTGGAAGGAACTATGCCAGTTAGTGGACACACTTATTAAGATCCAACAGGTGCTCTTAGACGTCCGCTTAGAACAGCAATCACAGAGTTGGAAAATTGCAGACCTCGAAACCCATGCCACAGAGACTTCAAAAATGGTGGCTATACATAATGGAGCTATAGTACAGCTCCATGACAGAGAGGTCTGGTTGCAACAAAAGCTAGAAGACCTGGAAAACAGATCACACAGAAGAAACATCAGAATCCATGGCATTCCAGAGTGGACAGAATCGGGAGACATGGTGACATTTATGGTTAGTTTCCTTCATGAGATCCTGGGCCTGGAGGTTGATTATGCACTGAACATCATTCATGCACACCATTTCTTGATTGCCGAACTCACAGACACTAAAGCACAACCTAGATCAGTGATAGTCACCTTTTTTGACTATAGAAAAAAATTGGATGCTTTACGAAGAGCATGGGAGAAAAAATAAATTTTGGGGGGACTCTTGCCTCTTTTTTTGAGCATGATTATGTGCCAATCACAATGGACTGGTGGTGCAGACTACTCCCAATCATGATATAACTGGGGAAAAAAGGGTCAGAGCCCAATTAGACTATCCAGCTGTCTTCAAGATTTTAACAGATTCAGGTACCAACTCCTTTCCAGCTATTTTAAAGGCAAGGAAATTCTTGCAGCAGTGAGATATATCAGTGGACTCTCTCCTGGATGCAGAAGTTATTAAGGAATTAGAGTATCACCAATGGTGTACAGTGAGGGGTCTTCATCAGAGAAGATGATCAAATAAAGGAGAACAAGAAGAACACATGCTGTTGGAACAGCTGGAGGCATCATGGAATAATTCCCCATTGTTGAAAAATCATGTGCTACAGTGGAAGATGAGTGGCAAACGAAAAGCCCACAATCAGAAATCAAAACCGGTATCCATGTCAAACAGGATCCATTATGGTCTGTTGACAAATTTTCTAGTCGACCGATGTTACAGTGACACCTTTATGTTGACAGCAAGTGCGGTCAGCATAAAGGCAGTCACTTGAGACTGTGTTTTATAAAGGGGGCTTCCCCCCAACCCCCCCCATGAGGTGGAATCTGCCCCTGCACCACCAGTAAGTAAAATAATCAACTTCAAGCTGGAGCTGATTCAGTGCTGGGGTCCCGCTTTAATTCTACACAACCTGTTGCTGTTGTCGCTATACTATTGGTCGTGGTGAAACTATCACCATAGCAACAGCATACGCTTTGCATAAAGCAGCCAACACATGAGACCTGTCCATTAACTTTCTTTCAGCAAAGAAGTGAGCCTGCAGCTATGGAAATGCTGATTGTGAGACTTTGCTTTTTCTTTGGCCTGTATTCCAGCTTTGGGATACAGTAAGATTTCTCCCTTCCCTGTTACCTGTTGATCTTATGTTTTGCTTTATTGCACAAACTAATCTCAGACTTAGACTTTAAAACTTTCTTGATAACTTTCTTGATACGCATGAACAGTAAATTAGAGGCTTCAGTATTGCAGGATTTCATTCTTTACTTGAAATTTAGACTATTTGTTAATTATCAGAATTCATTTTAGCTTGCTCATTATCCAGCTATTTGTCACCACCATCTTTCACTGACCACATGTTTTCCTTTTTTTTCCCCGGTTCTTTGCACATCCTTCACCAACATTACTGCCCTGACCTCACCCCCCACCCATCTGCCAACTATTCTCAATAACATCTATTGCACTTATCACCATGCTCTTAAACCATCTTTCCTTCCTTGGATTTGTAGCAGAATTGTAAATGAAAATTGTCTACCAGATTTTATGTTATATACCTCCTATGTATTAGCTTGCTAGATCCTACCTATGTATTAGCTTGTACTGTATACAAGTCTATTGTTCTTGTCCCCTGTACTTTTTCATTGTAATACTGTATACTATCTGCTAATTTATATGTCTGTCAAATGCACACTTGTTTGTGATTGTCTTACCACACCAGGACCTCATTGTGAATGAGCCTGCTCAATGGAGCCAATCCTATAATAAAATTGAATAGAATTGTATTGAATTGATTGAATTGAAACTTCCAGCATTAATGTTTCGAACTCTGCATTGCATATAATGTGTACAATATGTTTTTAACAAGAAGCTCACTAAATAATTTGAAATAGAGGGTCAAAAATAGTCAGAAAAGGGAAGGAGTCAGATTGAATGCCTCCACAGTGTTTTTATCTGGAGAATGCAATGCCTTTTATTTTTTTAATCCTTACAACAAAAGATATTAATAACAGTGTTAAGAAGGGAGGGTTGGGGGGAGCACAGTGAGGCAGATTGGTTTGGTTTGCCATCTTTGAGGACTGACGTTCCACCTCATGCTGGGGTATGAATTTACTTCAGCTGGGGGCAGACATAGATTGCTGCACCATCATCCATCAATTTGGACATGGACAGGCTGGGGTGGCACTACTGGGGGTTATTAATACAACACAAAATGGTTATATTAAATGCATGCTGAAAATAGAAAATAGAATTAAAAATCTACATTTCGACCTTAGGTCTTCTTCAGGAAATATCTAAAAGAGAAAAAAAAAACAAAGTTAGTGTAGAGGGGAGGTAAAATGAGAGATATGTATGTGGGGAAAGAAGAAAGGGGAGGCTCAAGGAGAAGAAGTGATAAATGGTAAGATTAAGAGAGAATCTGTGAAACAAAAAGGTGATGATGGGAAAGATAAAACATAATAGGAGTGAAAGAGCTTGGGAAGTTCCCAGGTGGGGACTAATTAACAGGGCCTAGTAAGAAGGCTGAAAGGAGACAAATGTGTGGGGAGGAGACAGAGAGGGAGACTTATGGTGAAAATGAAAAATAAATTAAATGAGTACAAAAACAAATAGACTTTAGGGAAAAAAAGGGATGGCTGAAAGATGTTAGTGGAAAATAAGTGTATCATTTAAACCAGAGGGCTGCTGGGAGCTAAGGTGGATGATCAGCTTGGCTTCCATGTTTTTTCTATGGTCAGGATCCCAGAAGCCCTGCTGAAGGACACAAACAGAAAGGTCATTGCCATTGTGGTCCCTAGAGATAAAGTGGGATACAGTGGGTTTAGTAGTTTCACCATTCCTGACTGCTCTGTAATGTTCCCTGAAATGGTCAGCAAGACGCCTACCAGTTTCTCCCATGTAAATAGCTGTACACTTCCTGCAAAGAATACAATACACCACATTAGTGGAGGTGCATGAGAACTCCTTGGTGATGTGAAAAACACCTGTAGGCCCCCAAATTTCAGTCACACTGGAAATAAATTTGCAGGTGTAGCAGCGAGTCCTGTTGCAAGGTTTGGTACCTGGGAGGGAGGAACTGTTAGGAGTAGGTAGGCTGCTTTTAACCAGGTGATTCCACAGGTTAGGCGGCCAGCGGTAGGAGGCAATAGGTGGTTCTGTAAAGGAAGCACCAATGTTAGGGTCAGTTTGCAAAATGGGAAAGTTACTGGTGATTATTCTGTGAAGAGAAGGTGTGCTCTGATGGAAAGGAAGCACTAGTGGAATTCGCCATTGTTCTTGTGTGACAGTATCCTTCCTATGTGGGGGTCAAGGTTAAGGGGCATGTTACTGACCCGGGAGAGTGCTCTGTCCTCTGTGTTTTTAGGGTATCCCCTGTTGATAAAAAAACTATGCATTATTTGGGTCTGCTCAGCAAAATCATCCTTTTCACTGCATAACCTGCGAAGTCTAAGAAACTGTGAATAAGGCAGGCCATTCTTGACATGTTTAGGATGGAAGGAGCTGTGGATGAGGAAACTGTGAGAGTCAGTGGGTTTGTAATAAACTGATGTCTTCAGACCAGTGTTCTGTACTGACAGCTGGATATCCAGAAAAGGCAGTGTAGAGGAGGATACTTCAACAGTGTATTGAAGGGAAGGATGGGCCGTGGTAAACTTTTCAAGGAAGACTTGGAGGGTCTCCCTGGAGCAGGAGGTGGCCCCTACACAGTCAACAATGTAGCGTTTGTAGAGTTCAGGCACAGTCCCTGTGAATGAGAGAAAAAAAAACGTTCCTCCACCCAACCCACAAACAGATTAGCAAAGCTGGGACCCATCTTGGTACCCATGGCAACTCCACTGACCTGCTGAAAAAAACTGTTATTAAAAGAAAAAGCATTGAGTGTAAGAACCAGTTCTGCCAGACAAGTTAGTGTGTGGGTGGGTGGCTGCTGGACTTCCTGCTTATTCAGGAAATTCTGCAAAGCTGTCAGACCATTATCATGGGGATCACTGTGTAAAGAGATTTGATGTCCATGGTGAAGATGAGCTGATGAGAACCACTGAATCTGAACCTGTCAAATAACTGGAGAGCATGGTTAGTGTCTTTAACATAGGAGGGCAGGGACTCAACAAGGGGTCTCATGAGGCTGTCCAAAAATGCGGAGGTGTGGGATGTGGGGCAGGAATAGGCAGACACTATGGGACGACCCTGGTTACCTGTTTTGTGGATTTTGGGAAGGAGATAAAACCTGTATGTCTGGGGATGCTGAACTGTGAGTCTCTTAGCAGACACAGAGAGCTGTTTGTTTTCAATAGCAGAGGTGATGGTGGTGGTGACCTCAGTCTGAGAGTCAGCAGTGGGGTCCTGTGGAAGAGAAGAATAAAACCTGGTGTCAAGACAGTTGCTGTGTGGCTTCAGTGATGTATAGCTCCTTTTGCCAGACCACAACAGCACCTCCCTCATCAGCTGGTTTGATAACAATGTCATTCCTACATTGCAAAGATCTGAGGGCTGCAAGCTCACCAGGTGTCAGGTTGGAATGGTTGTGCCTGCAATAAAAATTGAAGTTAGTGGTGTTTTCCATGCATTGGTTAACAAAATAATCCACAGCAGCAACACGTCCTGCAGGGGTTGTCCATGCACTTCACTGGGGATTGATATCATTGATTGTTCTGGTGATACTGTCATCATCTGTGGGAAGGGAGTCTCATTAGAAAAATGAGCTGTAAGACATACTCTACAATAGAAGCACTGCAGATCAACTTGAACCTGTGGTGCATCAAGATATCTGGGTGCGGGCACAAAAGAGAGACCTTTGCTAAGGAGTGATTGCTCATCTTGTGTCAGGGGAAGGTCTGGAGGAATACAAAATACCAAATTGTTAGGTTGTATCTGACTCAAGGGCTCATGTTGGTTGTTGATCTACTGGGTGAGAGACTGGAGTTTAGCAGATTTGGTGTCCCTGAGGAACTGAAAGAGAGTGGAGTTAAGGTTTTGGATGCAATACTTAATAAAAGGAAGGTTATGTGGAGCAGTTCGCTGCAGGAAATCCTTTTGCCTTTGAATGATTTTGTCCACAGAGATCAGCTGTGTTTTAATGGAGAGAATGGTGTGCGTGATAAGTTTCCTAGAGAAGGTTTTCAAAAGTTTATTAGTGGAGGAAACATGTATCTCAGATCCAAGTGAACAAGGATGGAATTTCAAACAGAAACCTTTAGGAATAATACCCAGGTGGTAGCATTTGGAAAGAAACTGTAAGGGACTGCAGAGTTTAGTCTTAGAGCAAATGGCAGAAAAAAATTCAAGAGAAAACTTAGAAATATGAGAAGGGAATGCAGACATAGATGAAATGAAGGAGCATCATAGAGAATTCAGAAGAGATTTCAGATTAGGCTTAGTGTGTCGAAGCAAATGAAGCATACAAACTGTAAAAAACAAAAACAACGTGCTGCATCAGCATGTGGTCTAGAAGCAAAACAAAATGGTTATATTAAATGCACACTGAAAATAGAAAATAGAGTTAGACTGGTTGCAAAATTTTCGGGTTAACAGAGTTTGTTTCTTATGGTAGTTGTTGTTTATTACTGCTTGGATGATGAGAAAAGGGAAAGTGTTGGCAACTAAAAGAAGAGAGGGAACCCCAAAGGGTAGGTGCATGGGAACTATTTTAGTAAAAAAAAAAAAAAAAATTACAGCAAAAGGCATAATATAACATTTCAGAATTGAAAATTGTGACCTATAATGTTATGGGCTTAATCAGGCCTATCAAGAGTGCTTGTTGCAATAATTGGGAAAGTATAAAGTAAACCTTTTGTTTTTGCAGGAGACTCATATCTCTGAGAACGAGCACCACAAACTTAAACAGTCCTGGATGGAGGAGATCCATGTGGCCTCGTGGACAGCACATCCTCACAAATAAGGAACAGCAATCCTGATAAGATGAGACACCCTCATACAGATTCAGGGAGTGGAGGCGGATCCAGGGGGGCAATTTGTTAGGCTGTTTGCTACTTACTATGATATGAAATGTGTCTTTTTGAATTTATATGCTCCAAATGAAGAGAAGGACAATTACATATTTCTCAGACAACTAATACTAGACTCCATTAGAGATCCTAAAGCATTATGTATCATACTGTAGGAGGGGGTTACAATAGGGTGGTATTAGCCTGCTGGAACAGGTGAGGTCCTGATTCCTCGCATATAGCGAGTAAGGGAGGGAGCTTTTTGAGAAGGCGTTTGGAGGATGTGGGGCTGTTAGATGCCTGGGGGGTGGAGCATCCTACCCAAAGAGGCTACACATTTTTTTCACATAGACACAGGAGTTACTCCAGTATAGATATGGTTCTTCTCCTTAGGAAGAAGACATCTCTCCTCAAAGACTGCTCCATCCTCCTGATGATCCGGTCTAATCATTCCCCTGTGCTCATATTACTAGTACAGTATGAAATTCAAACCAGTGACTTAAGATTACAGCAATAGGCATTATCTAGTGGCTAGAAGAGGAAGAAAGCAGTTCATTTCAGGGCAGTGACTGTTGATTTTTGCTGATTTTATTGCCGTTGTTATTGTTTCTTTTGCAGTTTTTTGTTGCTTTCAGTTGATACCAGGTTGCATTCTGGATTCATTTGGAAACTTACCTGTTTGGGGGATTTTGTAAGTACAGTTGAGTGTTTCTGTGGGGGTTTGCTGGTGTGGCTGATTGTCTCTGGTGGTCAGGAGGGGCCCACCACACCACACCCACCCCAGCACATCACTTCCTTTATACTGTTAACCTGTGACATAATATGGTACCAGCCGACTGCATACAAACACCGTTAGCCATCTTATTTCAGTACACAAAATAGGCACACACCACACCCTGACATAAATCTACATTTCTTGATACAGTATACGACTAAAGAGTATTGACAGTACAAATGCATGTAGCTGGGCACTGGACATGATATAGTAGAAAAGAGCAGCAGAGGGTACAGGGAAATAAGGGGCAGTTAGGGCAAGGATAGTAGGGGGAAGATGATGGGTGTGCTGCTTTGCAGTGGGTGTGGGGCAGCAGTGTTCAGAAAGACCTTCTGGACACTTCAGTGATGCCATATCTGCAGACTCTTCTCTGTGTTGAGATAGAAGGTAGCCGAACTCCTAGCAGAGTTGGCAAGGATACAGGTGACCTTCCCCCCATAAAGAGACCACCATGTCCACCACCACTCCCTCAAAGGTTGCCAAGAAGGGGGGAAGGATGGACTATGGTGGGCTCAGGGAGGGTGCAGGAGGCAGCATGGAGGCACATCCCCCAGCTGGTGACACTTCACAACTCATATGCTATCCAGGCAGTGCATAGAGGTAGATTGCGCAGCATCTCCAGAAGTGAACACCATGGGGGCTGAGGGGGTTATCCAGGATGGAACCCCAAGGACAGATGCAAGGAGAACACACAGGGGGAAGAAGCAAATCCTGATTTGGGATTCCATTGTCTGAGGGATTGAGAAGGGGTCAGGTAGCAATGTTGAGAGGGAGGTAATGTGCCTACCTGGAGGCACAGTTTGGAAGGAGGGCAAGCAAAACCTCGTGGCCCAGGCCATGACTGAAAATGGTCCACTGCACTAACCTGGTTACCAAAAACATTAAAAAAAAAATAATTGCAAGGGTGGTAGCAATGAAGGGGGTAGCTGGTCATCATTATTCACCTGGGGACTAATAACCTTGCTAGAGAGGGGGTAGATGTAGGAAGAGTACAGGAAGAGTTCAGGGAGCTTGGGAGGAGTCTTGGGCAGCTAGCACACTGTGTCAACTCCTCAGAGGTGCTACCTGTCCATGGCAAGGGGGAAGGGAGGGACACCTGCATCATTGAATTCAACAAATGGCAAGTCATGGTTTCATTGGGACTGGAAGCTCACCTGGAGAGATGAAGGACTATATTCTTCAGATAGCCTGCATCTATCCAGGGGAAGGCAAGGGTATCCTCTCTGAGAAGTTTAAGTGCATCCTTAGTGATCATTTAAACTTGCCAAGAGGGAAGCATTGACAGTCAAAGGGATTATCATAGCCCTCCTCCCCCCACAGGACATAACTGAAAGCAGTGAGGACCCAATAACTAGCATAATATCTTACTGTCAAACTACCATGGTTACAATGGGGGAGAAGACAGAAGGTACATCACTAATGTGCTGCAGGGAAAAGACTAATAAACAAGGAACATTAAGGTGATACACAGAGTGGAAGGTCATGTGCAAAAATGCCCACAGCCTGGGAAACAAAATCTCAGACCTAATGGCATGGATGGCAGACACAAACCTGGACACTGTGGCTATTATGAAGACATGGTATGTAGGGAACCTTGACTGGGATGCAGCCATACCAGGGTATACACTTTTAGAAAGGATAGGGAGGGAAAAGGGGAGGAGGGGTTGCTACGTATGTAAAGGAAATGATTAAAGCTATGGAGGGTCAGGGATCCAGGGAAGAAGCAGAGGCATTGTGGGTCACTCTGGAGTCAGGGAACAAAGCAACCATCAGCACTGGAGTATTTTACAGGCCTCCCATACAGGAGAAGGATATAGACCTAATATTAATGGAAGCTATCCATAATATGGCAGCAAAAGAGGAAGTACTACTAATGGGTGACTTCAACATGCAGGATGCAGATTGTAATACCCAGACTGCAAGTACATCAAGGAGCAGGGACCTCATGTCTGCCATGTATGAGGCAAAGCAAACCTAAGGCAACTGGTGGTTGAGCCAACCAAAGGAGGGGGCTGTACTGGACTTTGTGCTGACAAATGGGGTCAGAATCATGGATGTTGAGGTGGGCAGTCCCATTGGTACCAGTGACCACAGAATTGTGTGGTTTAGAGTCAACATGTTGGCAGAAGAAAATCATTCAAAGATTAAGATCCTAGATTTCTGGAAGGTAAACTTCATGGAGATGGGGGAACAGCTCAAAATTGCCCTGGCAGTGGAAGATACAGGAGGAGGGGTAGAAAAACAGTGGCTTAGGCTCAAGAGATCCAAGTCAATGTGTCAGATTGCTTAGCAAAAGCAAAGCAAAGAAGCGGCCACTGTGGTTCTCTAAGTCAGTAGCCAAGAAAGTGCAAGAACAAAGCAAGGCATTCAGGAAATACAAAGAGACACAGAAAGAAGAAGACAGACTAAATATCTGGACAGGTAGAGAGAAGCTGGGAAAGCTGTCAGAGAGGCTAAGGCAAGAACAGAGGAAGGAATATCACAGGCTATTAAGAAGGGGGACAAGACCTTCTTCTGTTACATTAGTGAGAGGAAGACAACCGGAAATGGTATTGTTAGGCTAAAGAAGGGAAAGGGTGGATGAGTGGGTGGAGGATGACCTTGAAAAAGCTGAGATGCTGAAAAAATATTTTTGCTCAGTATTTACCAAGGAAGAGGCAAGGGAGGGGCCAAGATTCACGAGGAAAGATGTACAGGGGGGAGAGGTGGACAGCAGCCTGTTTACAATGGATAGAGTCTTGGATGAGCCAGGAAACATAAAGACAGACAAGGCAATGGGACCAGACAGGATTCACCCCAGAGTGTTGCAGGAACTCAGGGAAGTCCTAGCAGGTCTGTTGACAACCCTCTTCAGTCAATCACTGGAGATGGGGTAGGTACCTGGGGACTGGAGGAGAGCTGAGGTGGTCCCCCTGCACAAGACTGGAAGTACAGAGGAGGCAGGCAATTACAGACCTGTAAGCCTGACCTCAGTGGAGAGGAAGCTGATGGAGTCCCTGCTTAAGGAGATGGTAGTGAAGTTCTTAGAGTAAAGCAATGCAAAAGACCCAAGGCAGCATGAATTCACTGAGGGAAGGTCCTGTCAGACGAATCTTATCAATTTCTTTGACTGGGTGACAAGGATGGGGGATCAGGGAGGGGCAGTGGATGTGGCCTACCTGAATTTCAGTAAGGCCTTCGACACTGTTCCTCATAGAAAGTTGCTTAACAAATTGTGGAATCTGGGTGTGGGCTCTAAAGTGGTAAAATGGGTTTGAAATTGGCTAAAAGACAGGACCCAGAAGGTAGTAGTAAATGGCATAAAATCAGAAGAGGGGGAGGTGACCAGTGGGGTTCCACGGGGATTGATGCTGGGTCCAGTTCTATTTAATGTCTTCATAAACGACATTGCAGAGGGACTGGAGAGAAAAGTATGCCTGTTCAGAGATCCATAACAGAGTTGACACACAGGAAGATCTAGATAAAATGAGAACATCCTAAGACTACTTGAGGAATGGTCAAGGGTTTGACAGTTTGGTTTCAATGCTAAGAAGTGCTAGATAATGCACCTGGGACTGAGAAACCTAAGAGAGGAATACAGGATGGGGGGGGGACAGGTTCTAGCCACCATAAGTCAGGAGAGAGATCTGGGGGTTATCATATCTGATGACCTGAAGTTAGCTAAACAATATATAAAAGCAGTGGGGAAGCAAACAGAATGCTGGGGTGCATAGAAAGGGGAATAACCAGTAGGAGTAATGAAGTGGTGATGCCACTGTATAGATCACTGGGGAGGCCTCATCTTGAATACTGTGTCCAGTTCTGGAGACCACATCTCAGGAAGGACATAGACAGAATGGAAGCAGTACAGAGAAGAGCAACAAAAATGATACATGGACTGCACTACAGGCCTTATGAGGAAAAACTCAAGGAACTAAACAGCTATTCACTGGAAGAGAGACTGGAGAGAGGGGATATGACAGAGACTTTCAAATACCTTAGAAGAATACACAGGGTACAGGAGGGGAGCATATTTCAGAGACGAAAGTGCCCAAGGGCAAGGAGACATAACATGAGGCTGGAGAGAGGGAGTCTTAGAGGAAGTGAAAACAGTAGAGGGATTCAAAAATGCATGGGATAAGCATAAAGAAAACATGCTGTTCAGAAGAGTGGGCGAAAGGCAGTCTAAATAAGAGTAGGGATAGCCAAACTAAGTAGGGAAATGGGCAGACTAGGTGGGCGGTACGGTCCTTATTTGCTGACAGATTCTATGTTTCTATGTTTCTAATACAGGGTTGTTAAATTCAGAGGATTTTAAACAGCAGGTGTTGGAGCATGTTCAGGACTACTCGTCTAGTAACGGCCCAGGAGGGGTTTCATTATCAATAAGATGGAATGCTCTTAAGTCATCTTTAATCAATCATCAGTCAATCAAAAGTTTATCTATAGAGCACTTTTCAATATTTCAAAGCACTAATACATATCAAGAGTAAACATCAACGATAATAAATAATGACATTAAACAGTAAAAACAACCATAAGCTTATTCAAATGCTAGTGCAAATAAGTGGGTTTTCAGAGACACCTTAAATGATTCCACGGACAGGCACTCTCTAATCTGATGAGGTAGAGAGTTCCACAGGGTTGGAGCCATAAAAGAAAAGGCCCTGGCCTCAGATGATTGAAGATGAACCCTGGGAATCTCTAGCAATCCCTCGTCAGTGGAGCAGAGTGGGTGGAGAGGGCGGTAAGGACGAAGTAGATCTTGCAGGTAGCCCGGTCCCTGACCGTGTAGGGTCTTATAGGTCAGCCACGTGACCTTGAAGGTGATTCTCCACTGCACTGGCAGACAGTTCAGTTCACGCAGCACAGATGTGATATGGCAAGTTCTTGGTAACCCAGTCAACAACCTGGCTGCAGCGTTCTGCACCAGCTGCAGGCGACGGAGATCTACCCCGGCAACCCTAGATATAGAAGGGGGTTTACAATTTCCTATAACTCTAAACAAACATTTTTAAGAGGCAGGAGCACAAGAGGCAATTAGAAGAACTCAGGGAGGTAGAGTTTAGACACAAATTTACTTTGAACCCCAAGACAAGGCAATCTGGCAAGCAAAGAAGATGGGTCTGGAACACTTGTTGTCCCTCCAAGTAGAGGGATCTCTTTGGAGGTCTAACAAAAAATATTACAAAGGAGGAAATAAGTTGGCAGGCCATTGGCTCTCACTTTGAGAAAACAGACTAGCAATAGGGCAGTACTGGGAGTAAGGCACCCAGGTGAGGAAGAAGAGCTCATATCAGACCCCCTAGGGATCTCCCAGATTTTCACTAAGTACTATCAACAGCTATTTAGTCAGGACACTAACGACCAGCCCCAGACCTGGACAGAGGACTTTTTGACCACACTGGATTTGCCCTCCCTCTGACAGGAGGATAGAGTATTTTCAAACAGGCTAATTACAAAGCAAGAGGTGATCCATAAAATAGCACAACTGAAGGTGGGGAAATCCCTAGGTTTGGATTTCATACCTTCTGAATTTTATAATTCTTTTCAAAATGGTTTGGTGGACCCTTTATTAGAATGTTATCAATACATCCGGGGGGGAAGGGGGATCCCAGAATCTTGGTGTTATGCACAGATATCTGTAATACTTAAAAAAGAGAAGGATCCACAACAATGTGATTCTTATCACCCTATATCCCTTTTTAATGTGGACCTAAAGATATTCATAGAAACATAGAAACATAGAATTTGATGGCAGATAAGGACCGCTTGGCCCACCCAGTCTGCCCATTTCCCTACCTGATGGATAAGCTGCCGATCCTAGTTAACCAGCAGCCTACTTCTTCCTACCCCCACCCCCTAGAATTGCCTTATGACTGTCCCATGCATGCTTGAATTCCACCACTGTTTTTGACTCCACAACCTCCTCTGGAAGGCCGTTCCATACATCCACAACCCTCTCTGTGAAAAAATACTTAGAAACATAGAAACATAGAAACATAGAATTTGACGGCAGATAAGGACCACTTGGCCCACCCAGTCTGCCCATTTCCCTGCCTACTGGATAAGCTGCAGATCCTAGTTAACCAGCAGCCTACTTTTTCCTACCCCCATCCCCTAAAATTGCCTTATGACTGTCCCATGCATGCTTGAATTCCACCACTGTTTTTGACTCCACGACCTCCTCCGGAAGGCCGTTCCATGCATCCACAACCCTCTCTGTGAAAAAATACTTCCTTAAATTACCTCTGAGCTGCCCCCCTCTATCTTCAAATTGTGCCCCCTTGTTCTTGCACACCTCTTTTTTTGAAAGATGCTACCCTCTTGGACTTTGTTGATTCCCTTGAGGTACTTGAAAGTTTCTATCATGTCCCCCCTCTCCCTCCTTTCCTCGAGGCTATACATATTAAGCTTCTTTAGTCTCTCTTCATATGTCTCCCGGTGCAGACCCTGCACCATTTTAGTTGCCCTCCTCTGGACAGCTTCCATCCTGTCTATGTCTTTGCGAAGACTGGGTCTCCAGAACTGCACACAGTACTCCAGATGGGGTCTGACCAGCTGTCTGTACAGAGGGATAATAACTTCCTGTTTTCTACTGGTGATGCCTCTCCCTATGCATCCCAATATCCCCCCAGCCCTCATTGCTGCCCTCTCACATTGCTTGCCCACCTTTAGGTCATCTGATATGACTACCCCCAGGTCCCTTTCCATTTTTGTTGTTGTTAGTATCTCACCCCCCATTGTGTACTCTTCCCATGGGTTTTTGTTTCCCAGGTGCATTACCTTGCACTTCTTAGCATTGAATCTAAGCTGCCATACATTTGACCATTCTTCTAACCTTGCCAAGTCCCTTTTCATCCTTTACTTCCTTAAACTACCTCTGAACCGCCCCCCTTCTATCTTCAAATTGTGCCCCCTTGTTCTTGCACACCTCTTTTTTTGAAAGATGCTACCCTCTTGGACTTTGTTGATTCCCTTGAGGTACTTGAAAGTTTCTATCATGTCCCCCCTCTCCCTCCTTTCCTTGAGGCTATACATATTAAGCTCCTTAAGTCTCTCTTCATATGTCTCCCGGTGCAGACCCTGCACCATTTTAGTGCCCTCCTCTGGACAGCTTCCATCCTGTCTATGTCTTTTGGAGATTGGGTATCCAGAACTGCCGCAGTACTCCGATGTGGTCTCACCAGCTGTCTGTACAGAGGATAATAACTCTGTTATCTACTGGTGATGCCTCTCCCTATGCATCCCAGTATTCCCCAGCCCTCCTTGCTGCCCTCTCACATTGCTTGCCTACCTTTAGGTCATCTGATATGACGACCCCCAGGTCCCTTTCCATTTTTGTTGATGTTAGTATCTCACCCCCCATTGTGTACTCTTCCCCTAGGTTTTTGTTTCCCAGGTGCATTACCTTGCACTTCTTAGCACTGAATCTAAGCTGCCATACATTTGACCATTCCTCTAACCTTGCCAAGTCCCTTCTCATCCTTTCCACCCCACCTTGTGCATCAACTCTGTTGCAGATCTTTGTGTCATCTGCAAAGAGACATACTTTCCTTCCAGTCCCTCTGCAATGTTGCTTATAAAGACATTGAAGAGGACCGGTCCTAATACTGAACCCTGCGTTACCCCACTACTAACCCCCCTTTTTTCAGAGTGGACTCCATTTACTATTACTCTCTGTGTCCTATTCTCCAGCCAATTCTTTACTGAGGCTGTCATCTTGGGACCCACTCCCAGGCTGGCTAACTTGTATATTAATCTTTTGTGTGGGACTGTGTCAAATGCCTTGCTAAAGTCTAGGTAGGCCATGTCCACAGCCCCTCCCTGATCAACTACTTTGGTCACCCAGTCAAAGAAATCTATCAGATTTGTCTGGCATGACCTTCCCGCTGTGAATCCATGCTGCCTTGGGTCCTGTGCTCCTCTGGCCTCTAGATACTCAACAATTCTTTCCTTCAGAAGTGATTCCATCATTTTCCCTACCACTGAGGTTAAACTAACAGGTCTGTAGTTTCCTGCTTCTGCCTTGCTCCCACGTTTGTGAAGGGGAATCACATCTGCCCTCCTCCAGTCCTCAGGTACCACCCCATCCTCCCATGATTTGTTAAAGAGGGTGGTGTCACTAGTTCTACCCTTAGTTCTTTTAGAATTCTAGGATGAATCCCATCAGGCCCCATTGCTTTGTCCACCTTCAGTTTTAAGAGCTCTTTCAGAACCCTTTCTTCTGTAAATGGGCTGGTATCAACTTCTGTATCCAGAGTGTTTCTACTGTTTGTTTTAGGTACCTCCCCCTCTTCCTTTGTAAATACTGAGCAAAAATATTTGTTTAGTATCTCTGCCTTTTCACAGTCACCCTCTGCCCACCCTCCCTCCCTTTATTAAGCCTCACTATCCGTCCCTTGGTCTTCCTTCACTCCCTGATGTACCTATAAAAGGTTTTATCCCCCTTCTTAACTGAGTTGGCTATCTTTTCCTCGGTTTGGGCCTTTGCTGTTCTGACTGCCTTTCCAGCTTCCTTTTGCTTTAACTGATACAGTTCTCTGTCCTGTTCCTTCTGTGATTCCTTGTACTTCCTTCACCAGGCTCCTGGCTGATCATCTGCAGGGGGTAATATGGAGGATCATACATTCTGAACAAACAGGTTTAGTGGCAGGGAGATACCTCCAAGATAATATCAGATGGCTGCTATATATATTCTCTTTGCAGTGGGGATGGGGGGCACTGGAAAAGCATTTGTCATGCATGTGTTATTAAAAAACTGCCCCGGTGAAAGGGCAAATTAACATTATACTGCCAGCCCAGTGAAGGGGTGTTACATTGGTGTGGATCAGTGGAGGAGGAGGGACAGAGACATTTAAAAGGCTTGTGCAGCAAAGACCAGGTACGCTAACTTAAGACTGCTCTCCTGTTTGCATTTACCTCCATTTGTGTTATCTACAGCTCCTGTCAGCTTTATACCAACATGATTTTTCCTACTGTTTCTGGACTGTGCCTATGGTCCCCCTTTGCATTTCAACCTGCTAAACTGTGTCATTAAGAAACTGTGCCCCAGTGTACCAGAAAACTGACATCATACTGCTGTGCCGGTGGAGGAGGTGTTCTTTTGGTGAACATCAGCAGATGAGGAGGGGCAGAGACACTTAAAAGGCTTGTGCTGTGCATGGAGTAAGCACAGTGGCATGAGCATGAGTGGCTGCACCACTCAGCAGTAGTGGTGGGCGAAGTGGGCTAAATCTGCTCTGCCAAGTGATTTGCGGAGCAAAGGTGGATTCGCTGAGTGCTCCACAACGTGAAGCAGAGTACTTCACGTTACAATGAGTATGTAAAGTCCATTGAAAATGATGACTTCACATTACTCCGCCTTCCCAGACCACCACTCCACCAAAATCTTAAGCGAAGTGCATTGGGATCAACACACTTCACCTCACTTCGCCTTGTTTTTGAGCTCCGAATTCAAATTTTGCAGAGATTCATGGGATTTCAGGTCACATGGGCTCTATATTGATCTGCACAGACTCAGTTCGGAGTAGTACGTGTAGAAATAAGTAGGAGATAGTGTGCTCTTAGAGCTGTCTGTGATTGAAACCTTCTAAAAGCTGTTAAAAAAGCATTTTTGCTTTTTTTTAGGGGCTCCACCTTTAGTTCATCAATTGCAGGAAACCCTCCTGTGCTCATATCATCGAGCGTTTTTGTGTGGATTTTGAATGTTAACGTACAACATTAAGTGTGTGTAGTGAAAGACAGTGAAAGTGTGCTTTGAGGAAGGGGCGTATCGTTGTGTAAGTAGATTTAAGTTGGAGAAATAGTAATTTCTTTATTTTTTGGTTATATTTTTGTTATATAACTGACTGTGTTAATGTACACAGTAATATTGTTAGTTATTGTTGATATTTTCTTGTTGATTGTGTGTTGTGTGGATCTGGTGAGCAGTTCATAATTTCCGGTTGTTTACAATAAAATACATGTCATATTACTGAGCTTTTCAATTTTGTTTGCATTACTCATTCACCATTGTAGAGAAACTGTTCTGCATGTGTGAGTGAGTGGTGTTGCGTGACATTAAATAATACACCTTTTGTTGTGCCACAGACTAGTGTAATTGTAGCAGGGCAGGCACAGTGGTGTGAACCCGCTAGCCACTGCAGCTGCCTGATTTTGTACTGCGATCATGGTATCTGTTTCTTGTTTTGCTGCTTGTACTGCCGTAAAAATCTGCACTTCAGTCAGTGCTCCCCCCCACCCCCACCGGCAAAAGAAATGTTTTACAAGATTGGATTGTTTTTGTGACCTCATCAAATTCAGCACCACTGGTCACTGAAGTTATTTTCATTGCGTGACAGTCTCTATCTGTTGCTGAAGCTACAGTTGTTTTTTTGGCTTCACATTCAGTGTCCTCCCAATCAGAGAGTGAATGTATCAAAATCTAAATTTGGTTATAATATTGTTGTTGATCCCCCAAAATGCCCACAAAGAGACATGCAAGCAAAGCTGGTTCTCGCCACAGCAATACTGGCAGTAAGATAGTCTGTGGGCATGGTAGTATGCAGACGCAGAACTGCATTGCTGATGTGAGGAAAGGTATTTCTCCTGCAATGTTTTTTACAGCCCAGTCAGTAGCTTCACTCATAGTTGGAGGAGATGATATTTTTCCAGCTGGTGATGTTAGTGTTACTGGTGTTAGTGATGGTGGTAGTATTAGTAGCGGTGCATCAAGTTCAAATTCTGACCAGTGCACCATATCCCAAAATATTGTGTGTGAAGCATTGCAAGTGAGTGGCAGCGTAGATGATGTCATACTTCCCAGTAACATCCCAGTAACTGAACCTGAGGATTCTGATAATCATGTCAATGGTACCATACAATGTTATATTCCGTCCTCCGTGGCAGTTAATGTCATGCATTTTCCATGCAGTGATTCACAGTGTGGTGAAAAAAATATCAGGTGATGGTGGTGTAGATGCTGATGATGTGGATGTGTGAGACGTTGATGAATATGATGATGATGATGTAATTGACCCCAGTTGGGAACAGGAGTAATAGAAATTCAAAGTGGCTGTGTCTCAGTCTGTTTGCAGGAATCCCCTCCCCCCAATAAAAAACTTGTGATTTACCAGTTTTAGTTGATGATGATGATGACCACGTAATAAATTTGATAGGTAATTGTGGTGGGCAGTTGCAGTCCAGGTGTGCAGTGCCTGAAACATCACGTGCCACCCCCCACTTCAGTGCTTAAAATAACAGACTTAAATAAGCAACATCATGGACATGTTAAAAGCAGAGCATCACAATCCCTTGTTTGGGATTTATTTTGTTCAAGATGTAAATGATGAGTCAGTTGCAATCTGCCAGGTTTGCCATGTGCGTGTGAGTCAAGGTAAAAAGGGGAGCCATCTGGGCACAGGAGGACAGCGTATGCATCTTAAGAATAGGCACATGGCACTGTGGACCCAGCACAAGCTGGCAGCTAATACCACAGTGGGACATTCACCTTCGTCACCGGCAACCATAGCGAGCATGTTATCCCCTTCCATGACTGTTAAGTCCAGTAGTAAATTAAACGTGTGCAGTAGTGAGGTAATAAGAGCAGAGGATTACTACAAGCATGATGAGGTGGAGGACCATAATGACTTTGACATGTTGTCCAGTGCTGGTGAGAGTAGCAGTTTTGGTGGTGGTGGTGATGGTGAATGCAGTACGTCTAGTGCAAGTGGTACATCAACCCCGGTTGGCAAATCTGCCAAATTAACTGCATTTCTGGGTTTGTCATCATCACCTGTGCAACCGTCTTCATTAAACATCCACACTCCACCCCCTGCCAATGCCATTCATCACAGAGCACAACCATTTGTGATCACACCTTGTATAAAACGTTTAAGTCAGCCCACGTTACAGATTGTTTTTGCGCATAAGCTGAAGTACCCCCCCAATCATACAGTGTCACGTGAACTTAATGCTGCTGTAGCTGAAATGCTGGCAATTGATCTTTTGCCCTTCTGCTTTGTGGAGAATTCTGGGTTCCGGTGGTTTGCTGCACATGTCTGTCCAAAATGGAAAGTCCCATCCAGAACATACTTTTTTACCCGTGCTGTGTCCGAGATGTTTCGCACTGTGTCTGACTCAGTAAGACATACCCTTCAACATTCCTCCTCTCCATTCATCCATTTAAGTATGGATATGTAGACAAGTGGCAAAACAGTGGGGATTTCATATTTGTGTATAACTGCACACTGGCGCTGGTGCCGGGGGTTGTTTGTGATGTTGGTAGTGTGAATAATCAGTGCAGTAAGGTGGATTGTCGCAGTAGCAATCTTCCAGGAATTCGACAGCATGCAACAATTGCTATGTGCAATGTGACCTTTTCACACACACTGGTGAGAACATGTTGGACGTGCTACTGACTGAAATTGACAAATGGCTAAACCCCCTTACCCTGACAGCTGGATTCATAGCAAGTGACAATGGGTCAAATGTGGTGAAATGCATCACGAACAGTGTTTTTTTTGTGTTCCATGCATGGCCCATTGTTTAAATCTTGTGGTGCAGGAGTTTCTGCAGCAACCTGATGTAAAGGAAATGCTGACCATTGCACGATGTATCTGCTCTCACTTTTCAAGATCTGGAAAGGCCCGTGACCAATTGCAGCAGTTGCAGATACAAATCAGCCTGCCTCAGCACCACTTGAAGCTGGAAGCTGTCACCCGATGGAACTCCACTTTATACATGGCAGAGAGGTTGTATGAACACTACAAAGCCATCTCAAAATATCTTGTAATGCACACTAGCCGTGACAGTTCCGGGGCCTCCATGTCTATGACAACTGAACAGTGGTGCCTCATTGACTCTGTAATAACAATTTTGCGGCCTTTTGAACATGCCACACAGGCAGTGAGTGGTGAGTCTGCCTCCATTAGCCAATCAATTCCACTGCTGCAGGTGCTGAGGCAGACATTGGTGAATGTACAGCATGGCCGTGATGTTGCCGGATAAGGTGGTAGCAGTATGTTGCTGCAACACATGCTGACAGTATTCGACCAGAATCATCAGGTTGTGAGCATTCAGCGTAGTGACAACTTTGCCATGGCAACAATGCTGGACCCACGATACGAATGTGGAATTGCATCAGTACTGGAGGGAGGGAATGAACAGGTAAAAAATATCAGTGGTCAACTGGTGCGCTTGGTTCATGGGGCACAGAAGTCACTTGCCAAGGTCAGCAAACTTCAGCAGCATAATCCGGCTGAAGGTGTACCTGTTGGACTATCAAGCATATCCTGCAAGGGGAAGAGGAGAGCAGTTCCAGGTGGTCTGTCAACCAAAGTGGCTGTCGTCAACCCGCTTTGGGAGGCTTTGTCCCAAGTGGGTATTTGTGAAATAAATGATTCGGGAGAACAGGATGATGCATCAACAACTGGACGTAGTGTGGCTCAGAGAATGATTGAGTCATATTTGTCTGAAAACAGGCATCTGACAATAACTGAAGATCCTCTTTTGTACTGGAGTGGAAAAGTCAGTGAATGGCCAGAGCTGATTGCAGTGGCACTGAAGTACCTCACATGCCCACCTTCCAGTGTAAGTGTTGAGAGAGTATTCAGCTCAGCAGGTGCAATAGTCAGGGATCGTCGGACAAACCTGTCTCCTGCAAATATTAGTTTGCTAACATTCATTAAAATGAATGAGATGCATATACCTGCACAGACTGCAACCTCGGTTTTCATACCCCGGCCTAGTCATGGTGGTTTTGGTGATCTAGAAATGGACCATCCTAGTGGCACTGGCAGTGGCTGCATGAAACAGCCCACCACTGATGTAGATGATGACACAATTGAGAAAGAATTTCTGAGTGGCCAGACTTCAGACATACATGACTGTGAGGGAAGCTTTCTTTATGAGGATGATGATGTGGTTAATGTTGGAAGGTTTTAACTGAAGTTGTTAAAAAGCGGTGTGCCCCACTAAATCACCACCACCGGGACTGATGTTAGCCACTGCCACCACTGAGCATGAGTCTGTCCACCCCTTCCCGGACCACCACCACTGGTACTGATGTTAGCCACTGCCACCACTGAGCATGAGTCTGTCCGCCCCCCTGGACCACCACCACTGAGACTCATGTTAGCCACTGCCACCACTGAGCATGAGTCTGTCCATCCCCCGGACCACCACCACTGGTACTGATGTTAGCCACTGCCACCACTGAGCATGAGTCTGTCTGCCCCCCTGGACCACCACCACCACTAATGTTAGCCACTGCCACCACTGAGCATGAGTCTGTCTGCCCCCCTGGACCACCACCACCACCACCGACGTTAGCCACTGCCACCACTGAGCATGAGTCTCTCTACCCCCCCTGGACCACCACAACCACCAGGACTGATGTTAGCCACTGCCACCACTGCGCATGAGTCTGTCCACCCCCTGGACCACCACCACCATCACCACCACTGGGACTGATGTTAGCCACTGCCACCACTGAGCATGAGTCTGTCCAGACCACCACATCCATCAGCCACAGACACAAAGCTTCTTAATATTTAAACCATAAAGTGAGTATGTGTACTCATGTTTGTTATGCTGTTTCACTTCCTTTAGTTGTATGTTTTGTTTTCTATAGCTTTTCAGAGTCGCAATGGTCAAACCCATAATGTACACTTATTTCGTTTTTTTTACAGGTTAACAAAAAAAGTCTCCATCGCTAAAACTCGGTGGGAATGGTACTGCAGCTGTACCGTACAGAGAGGAACCTATGGAATATCCATGTGAAGTCCATTCTGGTAAGTATGAATATTTTATTTCATCCATTTCATTGTTTTGGAAAGATTGCAGCAAATGCGACTGACTATGATTCATAAACTAAGTGACATGTGTACATCACCAAAACTATTTCTGTAAGATATCATTCTTATGCACTGTATTCTGAACTTGCAGCTGTGCAGCCCTGACCATGACAGTGTTGAAAAAGTTGCGCACAGGTTGTGTTACTTGACAAGATATGGGTTTGAAATGTAACTTAACTTGAGATTGAGAACCAGGGAGGGACAAATAACAATTAAGTTGTAAGAAGGCATTCATTTCTTTTTTTTAGAAACTTCCAGATGCTTTGTTGTTTTGTCACAGTGGCCTTGGCCAAAAAAGTTCTTCAACATCAGGCACCCCACTCCCCCGAGCTTGGGCACACATGCAACACGCAGAAGTCATTTCATTAAATGACCATGAGAAACAACCAAAAAATGAGGTGCTCACAGTTAACTCTAATATTGAGAACAATTTGACCCGGTGCAGTTATGGAATCAAAGAATTCAATACCAAAGTAACGCATCAACCAAGGACGCCAAGCCAAACGCACTGACCGAAAAAAGTGTAAATAATATTAATGAACACAGCTTACCGTGTCTTTCCAAATCATTTTACACTTTATTTTCATATTGCAGACAAAGCGAGGTGCGGCGACTGGTACCGGACAAACAAATTAAAATTACAGCCACATGTAAAACATGTTGATATCACCGACCGGAGCAGCCAAACAGACCAGCCCGCGTGTAATGATGCACGGGAATCAGCTGACGTTTCGGCAAAGCCTTCCTCAGAGCTGATTGGCCGATGAAATCACACTCATTATATAGTATAATAACATAAATATTCAAAACCCACCGACCAATAAAAAGTGTGACTAACATAAATATTAATAAAAAATTAATAAAAAACTTTTGCCCCCCCCCAAAAATAAATCATAACACAAATCATTTATAAATAACAATGGAGTGGCAGTTCTTCATTTAAACCTTTTGGATATAAAGTATCTAGCCTATAAATCCAGAAAGACTCCCGTTGGTTCAATTTCTTTGCCAAATCACCTCCACGATTCCCAAATTTAATCTTCTCAATACCAATGAATTTTAAATTTGCTGGTGAACCATGGCCAACCAAAGAGAAATGTCGTGCCATTGCATTCGTGACCACATTATTTCTAATTGCTGACTTGTGTTCACTAATTCTTTCTCTAAGTTGGCGTTTGGTCTGTCCAACATAATTCAGACCACACGGACATGTCAGCATATAAATAACACCAGAACTCCTACAATTAATAAATTCATTAATTTCAAATTTTTTATTTGTATGTGGATGTATAAAACATTTACTATTGTACGTGTTGTTGCATTGTGCACAATTACCACATTTATAGTTGCCTTTCGGAAAACTGGGTATACAAGTGTTACTTCCCTTATCAGGTTTTTGTGCACTATGTACCAACAAGTCCTTCAAATTGCTACCTCTTCTATAAGTAATTTTCGGACTTTTGTACATCTCATTTCTCAATTCACTCGGTGTTGGAAACGTTACATTGATGACTGTTTTTTTATCTGGACATCTGATGTTACTAGCCTGCATGAGTTTATAAGACTAATTAAAACCTTTGATGAGAATTTACGCTTTACCATGCAGGCTAGTATAACAGAAGTACCATTTTTGGATTTATTGATATATAAAGATGGTTTAAAGCTGGGTACCACTTTATATAGAAAATCGATGAGTAAAAATACAGTTTTACATTTTGACAGTAATCATCCTAGAAATTTGAAAGAAAATATACCGGGTGGACAGATGCTACGTTTAAAGCGCATCTGTAGTAGTGAGAAGTCCTTTGAACAAAATGCACAAGAAACTTCTAGGAGGTTTAAGGTACGGGGGTATAATTCTGATTGTATTCAAAGGGGAATTGAGAAAGTGGTTAAAATGAACAGAAGTGAACTTTCGAAACCGAGGTTACAAACTGATGACAATCAGGGTCAGATTTATTTTGTCATTGAGTTTTCAAATTCATTCACATATCTGGACTGCCTTGTACAGTAGGGGCTGCACACCCATTGGCTCATGCTCTGAACCAATGGGTGTGCATCTAACTATCGGTCAGTGGTGACGAGGCGGCAAGCGGGTGGGGTGCTGCCGCCCACCGATGACGGAGGTGAGGGTTGTGGGGCTCAATGAGTGGGTGGGGTGGGGGCCACTAGATCACCAGGGATTTCATACTGGGGGAGGAATGCGCCAGCGATAGAGGCTCTGTTCTGTCCACTGGACCACCAGGGATATTGGACTTTTGGAGGGGGGAATCTGATGCACACGATTGGGCTAATGGAAGAGGACGGGTTATGTTATGCCCACGATCGGGCTACTCGGGAGGGTGAGGGGACACTGTTCTGCCCGTGAGCGGGCTACTCAGGGGGTTGGGGGACACTTCTTTCCACGATCGGGGCATGGGGGGCACCGCCAGGTGTGGCGGGAACAGGTTGAGGGCCACCCACAGGTGGCAACTACTGTGTTGCACCCTGCAATGCGGCAGCTCACCTGTGGGTGGCCCTCGACTTGTTCCTTTTTTTTCCGGCTTAACTTTGTGCAGGTGCAGGTAGGGTTTGTGCCTGCATAACTCTGCAGCCTGGCTGAATATCGGGCTGTGCAGTTTATGCATGGTTCTTCCCCCTTTGGTTGTACATGCCTTCATTATAATTGCGCTGTTGCTCAGCATGATTTCGGGAGTGCAACTGTCTCCTGCTGAATATCGAAGAATGGCGCATTTCGGACTTGCGCAGGTGCAACCCTATTGCACATGGCTCAACTCTTTTGAATATCTGGGCCATGGTCTTTATGCACAGACTAGGTACCATCAAGACTAGTTTTGCTGTTTTCATAAACTAACACTCAGTGGGTTTACTGCCAAAAAGATGCAGGAGTTTTATATTACATTTACCTGTTTGAAACTCAGCAATAGTTGTGGATTTATCCCCAGTTGTGCTCAACTTCTTTAAACTTTTTTTAATAGTGTTGATTGAGCCTAATATACCTGGATAGGTTTATCTGAGTTAATATATATGGTTTTGAAACCATCATTAGTTTATATTATTAAATTGTTTTAATTTAGCATATTGTTTTTTATAATTGAAGAATAATCTGTCTGCTCCTAATTGATAATACTTGTTAGGTTTTTAATTTGATTTAATATATTGTTTTTGTGTAGTAAACAGAATCATAATACAGTGCTGAGCAAGGGTATAACTTACTCTGTGTTATATATTATCTTTTGTTCAGTAGATTTAGTAGTACAAAAAATTGATTGGGTTGAGGAAAGAGGTACTTATGACAATAAGCTATATTTGGAGCAGCCACATGATAAATGTGTAGCTGAAGTGAGTTTGGTGACTTTTGTTTTTTCATCAAAATGGGAAATGAGAAGTTTGGGTGCCTACTTACATTCTTTGGAACTTGATTGTCACTTGGTACATCTTTTTTTTTTAATTCAAAGTTTATCAATTTTACACAGCCAAGCATATACAAGCCAGTCATCATCAATTCCATTGTACACAGAGTTTAGGCCCAACCTGGTATATACAAAGTTCAACTAACTAAAAACATCCCTCCACCCCTCCCTCAACCCCGGAGTGTGCGGATTGTTATATGTGTGAGGAGAAGGAACAGCATCTATTGGAGAGGACTGAAACCTTAACCAATCAATATGTAGTTATTGTAGGTAAACCGCATAAAGTTTGCTCCATTTCCTGTCAAAGCCTGCAATATTATTCCGAAGACCAGCTATTAACCGCTCAGCTCTGAAGAAGTTTGACATTTCTCTTAGCCAATCCTTGTAAGATATTACCAGTTGATCCTTCCAATGTTTCAGTACCAGTTGTTTAACAATAATGGCTATCAGAGCCATGTGGTATTTACGCTCCTTAACTTTAATATTCTGATAACATCCCAGAAGACAAACTTCTGCCGTAAACAGATCTTCTAATCCTAAACAGGGGTCTAGTTTAGCTCTAATTTCCCGCCAGAGTGGAGCTATCTTCTCGCAGTGCCAGAATATGTGTACCATATTCCCTTCTTCTTTAGCACACCTCACACAGGTAGTGTCTGAGTTCCCTCCTAATCTAGCTAGTCTCAAGGGAGTATAGTACATATTGTTTAATATATGATATTGTGTCAACCTGAGTCTGTCTTGGGTGAGATAAATATAAAGATCTGTCCAGATCCTAGCCCAATCTAATCTTGTCTCAGGGAACAAAGGCTCCAAGGTCGATGAGCCCTTCAGTAGATCTGTGTGACTAAGAGTCAGAAGTAAGGCATATACTGCAGCTATGGCATGCGGTTTCCCGGAGCATTCACTGACTTGTGTTAGGATAGGTTTAACTAAGGAAGGTCGGCCCTCGGGCCCAAACAAAGTAGATATAGTATGCCGCAGCTGATACACATTAAAGATCTTCGAACTCGGAATATCATATTTACGGAGGATGTCAGGTGAGGGTAGGAGGTTATTCTGGGTGAATAGCTCCTTGACTAATACATGCCTTAACTGTGGGAGCCATTGAGGTAGAAGGTGCCCACCACCTACCTTAATATTGGGGTTTAAGAGAACTGGCTTACCTACATCATTTTTAAGGGGTATTCTAAAGTATAAGCAGCATTGAGAAAAAACTTTCAGGGAAGTACCTATCACCGAGTTCCGTAACTCCTTTGGGAGTAAACTTTGTTTTAGATAATAAACCGAAAGGGGATTAATTTTACTGGCATTCAAGAGACCTCTCTCAATCTGAAGCCAAATCGGTATATACTCTGTGACCCCCTGAGGCACCCATCTACCTAACTTAGTTAACTGGCTCACCCAATAATATAAAAGAAAGTTCGGAAGGCGAAGACCACCCAATGGTCTAGGAGCACTAAGTTTCCAGAAGGCGCGACGGGGATGTTTACCCAACCAAATGAAATTGGAAATCACAGCGTGCACACCTTTAAAAAAAGGTATCGGGAGCCATAAATTTAGTAGGTTCAAAGGGTAAAACAGGCGTGGAAGAATATTCATTTTAATAATACTGATCCGGACCCATAATGAAAGGGGTAGATTCTACCACCTCGTCAAGTCCTGCTGGATTACCTTAACCAAGTCATCAAGGTTGAGTTTTTGCACTAAGGCCGAGTCTCTGGCCAAGTAAATACCAAGGTACTTAAGGGCTAGCGGGGACCACTTAATCCCTAAGTGTGTAATCCTGGATTTTAAAACCAAATTGTTCAAAGGGAAATCGTCAGATTTGGCAATATTTAGTTTGTAATTGGCAAGCTGACCAAATTGCTCCACCACCCTCAGAACACTCTCTAGCGAGGTGGCTGGATGGGTTAGATATAAAAGCATGTCATCCACATATACGGAAAACTTGAGGACCTGGGTGTGAACTGGGATGCCCACAATTAGAGGAGACTGCTTGATATGTCGAAGTAAGGGCTCTAAATACAAGTTAAATAGGAAGGGTGAGAGAGGACAGCCTTGTCTGGTACCTGTATATAATAAAAACCTTTTTGAAAACACCCCATTGCAATAAATTTTGGCTGAAGGGGAAGCATAAAGAGACTGTATCATTCCAATAAATTGGGAGGGAAATCCCATTTTCTGCAAAGTTAGCCATAAGAATTCCCAGCTAACTCTGTCAAATGCCTTTTCAGCATCTAACAAAACCAGCGTCATTGGGAGCTGGGAAGGTTGGGCCACCTGAAAGATATGAGAAAGTGTTCTGAGATGGTCTGCTGGGGAACGTCCTGACACAAACCCCACTTGCTCTGGGCTTAATAGGTGGGACCAAGATGACTTTATCCGGAGCGAGAGCAGTTTCGCTAGTATTTTAATGTCACGATTTAACAATGAGATTGGCCTGCAACTAGCAGGATCCAGGTGAGGTTTGTCAGGCTTGAGAAGGAGAATGATCGTGGCATCCATAAGTGACAGATCTATCTTTTCGGCCACCAACATGTAATTGTATAATTTGAGCAAAAGGCAGGGTTAATTTTTCGAGAAGGTTTTGTAGAAATTAGAAGGGAAACCGTCTGGGCCTGGTGCTTTATCAGGGCTGAGACTGTTAATCACCATTTCTATCTCCGCCATGGAAATCGGTAAAGTTAAGGAGGCTTGGCTTGAATCTTCCAACACCTGAAGATTTAACGAGTCCAGGAAATCACTAGTGTCCTGGGGATTTGGGTCCGTAAGACGCTTCCCGTACAACGACTGGTAAAAACTCTCAAAAACCCTAGTTATATCTCCAGGCTCAGTTTTGATAGAACCATCAGGAGCCCTTATAGTCGGGATTAAATGGGAACTTTCTAGTTGTCGTAGACGTAGAGCCAGCAGTCGCCTGGCTTTTTCTCCCTGGTCTATATACTTAGCCTTGGTTTTTATGAGAGCGTATTCTGCTTTTTTCCCTTAGTAACTCAGCATAGTCATTATGCAAGCCCTGCAATTCTTTCATGGTATCCCTGGAGGTCTCCGGGGACAGGGACATTTCTCTCTCCCTGATCTGGGATAATAAGGCTAAAGCCTTAGAGTCCTGTAGTTTCTTCCTCCTAGAGGCAGCTTTAATAAATTCCCCCCTCAAGTAACACTTCAACGAGCACCACAAAATGTCATACCTCTGAACTGAGTCGCTGTTGTGCTCTATAAAGTCAGCTATGAGCTCTTTGATATGAGAGATCAAGGATTCCTCTCGAAGCAGTTGGGTGTTCAACCTCCAGATAGTTTCCCTCTGAATGTGAAAGTTTACCATTAGGGTCACCCAGGTCACTGCGTGGTCAGATAGCATTATAGGTTCTATACCAGCCTGACCAATGGCTGGGACAAGGGAGTTACTAATTAAAAAATAATCTAGCCTGGACATGGTCGGGTGAATACTTGACTGATAGGTAAATGACTGCTGTGTGGGGTTTAAAAGGTGCCATGGGTCCACTAAACCCAACATAGTCCTGAAATCCAGCAAAGCATTCTGAGAAGGCGAGGGAGGCTTGAGCGGCCTATAGGTCCTATCTAAATCCTGAGTTGGAGGAATATTCCAGTCTCCCCCTAAGAACATAAGGGCGGGTAGGAGCATCGCCACCTTATTGGCCAAATTCATCAGGAAACCTGGGTCTCCCCCCACTGGACCGTAAACTGAACCAATGGCTACCGGTGTACTATTTAGGGTACCTTTAATTAATACGTATCTCCCATCTGGATCTGCGAGTGTTGTGTCCACTACCAGGGCAACAGCCTTTCTAACTAAGATAACTACCCCCCGGCTGGAGGATGAACAACCTGCTACAAAAACCTGAGAAACTCCTTGTCTACGTAAAGATAACGCTTCTGAGTTGGTCAAATGCATTTCCTGAAGTAGGATAATATCAGCATTTAAAAAAGTGCAGTGCTTGAGTATTTGTATCTGTTTTAAGACATCCCTTGCTCCTCTAACATTCCAGGTAATAATTTTAATGGGAAAACTAGCCATAAATGAAATCTAAAACAGGCAGTATTCCTAAAAAACTGAACGTATCCCCATCAACCCTACTGCACACTCCAGCCCTCCCCCACCCAAATCTATCCCGAACGATGAATAAAACATAAAACTTAGTCCTAGTATTAACCAGACATTTGTAAAATACCCCGTTAAGCCCCATAATCTCAACCCCCCTCCCAAATCTTCCATGCGTGTGAGGCCTGGCATCCAAACTGGGTTATTGAAGCAAAACTCGCCGTCTGTCACTATGTGAGTTCTTAAAACAGTAAAGTCCATGTTCAGTGGTAGGTGGCACTCAATAAACCAAACCCTTAAAACCATCAAGAACCCACCCCTATCTACCCCCAGCAACCCGCATTAACTATTTACACTGGGCCCATCCATCCAGATAAAAATCACTAAATGTCCTGTCACCTCATAGATGGATGGTCTAACCCCGATGGCCGTTACTGTATATAGTAAGGTGGAGCCTATATAAAGGTTGCCATTCCCCCCCCAATCTAGGACATCAAGCAGCTTCCCTAACCACACCATTGGAGCACTCCACACTCCCCCCAAGTATAAGAAGCACTGTAAGGGTGGACGGATTATCTAAGTAAAAGGCCCCGTCCTATCAATATGGGCCTCAGGAAACAAAGCACCATCCCCTAAAATGCTACTTGCATACTGTATAACCCCCCTTACCTAAGCAGCCTCCTGGCCATACTTAGTCAGATAAATGGCCACAGAGCAGCACTTATCCCAAAGCTGCAAAATCTGATAGTGGCCTCATATTCCAGTTTGAATAGCAGCCAAGGGGCCTCTTCACGACTGGCCGGTGCTAAACGTTGCGCTGGCTTACCAAAAGCCCCATAACTTGGAACTCTAAGAAAAGAACAGAAGTAATATAAAGGCAGCTATCTGCCATAAAGAAGAGGTAATAATAAACAAGCATGGGCCAAAGGGCGCTCCTCTAACTGATTAACTGGGGGAACCTTGAGAAGGGTGCACTTCTTGGGCTTGGAGTCTGAAGCCGTAGGGAGCAGCATGCGTTGACAAAGGTTCCCTATGCCCTCTAGTGGCCCGGAACATTACTGAGCTGCATTTAGCTTTGCTTCCCGCCAGCGGTCAACCAGACCCCAGAATACCACCCAACGCCCCCATCGGTGCATCCATCAGCTCCAAAAAAACAGGTAAGAAACATACCAGTTAAACTAAGTAACAGGCAAACTATTGAGACATAGTAAACGTTCAACTGTCCTTAAACAGATTAGGTAGCTTTGCAGAGAGATCCGAGGAAGCTTGTTCTGGCATGTCGTAAGAGAACCAGGACCCTTGCACAGAAACACGGAGTTTAGCTGGATATACCATGCGAAAAGGGATTCCTGCAGCAATGAGTTTTTTAACTGTGTTATGGTAGGCAGCCCACTTCAAACGAGTCTCTCAAGGCAGATCCTGGGAAATTCTTAGCGTGGCCTTCTCCCATTTGATGCTTTGCAGCTCTCTTGTCTTATCAATCACATGGTGGGACGAAACACGTGTCTATGTCTTCTGTTAGCACCCTTTGCAAACCGTGTGAGAGGCCTTTCTGCACCATGCAATTCTGCTTAAAGTTGGACCAGCATAACATTCTGTGGTGATTTGCATATGCAGCCCATGATGCTTTGCATTGTGTGGGCATGAGTGATTTTGTATTATCAATCACATGCTGTTTCTCTATGAAACTGAGGAATCTCACTATTATTGGCCTTGGCAGGGCATTAGGCGGAGGTTGTGGTCTGAGGGAGCGATGTGCCCTTTCCACCTGATAGCTGTTATTTATTGGAGAAGGGTCCACCACTTTCTGCAAAAATCTCTGCAAAAAGGCACCCATATTCGGCGTCTCCTCTGATTCTGGCAGACCGAGAATCACAATATTCTTCTATCTGCTCCTGCCCTCTAAATCTTCGCACTTCAGCTGTAACTTGTGAATTTGTTGGTGCAATAGTGTCAGGTCCTGCTCCGGTTTCTCTCTCCACTTCTCCATTGATGCCATGCGAGCCTCGGTATCTCCCATCCTTCTGGCTAGCCCCGTAAAGTCATTGCATAGCGATTTCAATTCTGAAGCAATGTCCGAAAGAGTCTCATGGAATGTAAGCATTTCTTGCAAAAACGGTCTTCAGTTAATGGGGAGACAGATGGGGATGAGGGCGTCACTTTCACTGTATTAGCCCCTTGAGCTCGCTGCTTTTTCGGTAGCTTCTCTGGAGAGGATGGTGGAGTGTGCCTGGGTAAGGCTTGCTTCATATCCGACTCCATCCTCTTAGCAGTGACGGTTATAAGATTAAATACGCTAATAGCGTGACACTAGCCTTTCAAAAAAGCCAAGTAACCGTGGGTCCTGTCATAATAGGTTAAAATTCACCGAAATTAGGCAGGAGCTCCGTTTCAATGCTACTGCAAGGAACACTGCATCACGTGATCTCCCACTTGGTACATCTTAAGTTTTTTAAAACTTCTTGAATTGGGAGATGTCAAAGTGAATCCTGGACCCCAGAATAGTCACATAGCTACTGTTTAGTTTAAAACCCCGGGCCTAAGATTGTCACACTTAAACATGCATAGCCTACTACCGAAATAACAGGAAGTGGAAGCTTGGATATTAGTTCATAGCCCAGGTTTGATGTTAATAACTGAGTTCTGGCTGAAGCCCAAAACTGATGATAGTTTAATACTGATAAATGGATATAACCAGTTGTATAAGGATAGACAGGGGAAAAAAAGGGTAGCGGTATATTCGTTTACTTTAAGGACGATCTACAGGTAAAAGAAATAGATACAACATCTTTTGATTCGGGTTGTGAAAGTTTATTTATTGAATTGATATTGGGGAAAACAATGAAATTAATAGTAGTTTGTGTTTACAGTCCCCCTAATTCCAAGGAACAGGGCCTAGAAGACCTACTTAATTTGGTTGAAAGGTTTCACAATAAATAATTGATACCAAAGGGTGTTTTAACATAAATTGGTCTGGGAGTGAGGTTAATAATTATAAAAGGCTATTACCAAAGTTAATTTAGAATAAATAATAAATAAGGGAACTAGATTAAATCAAAAACTAAAAAGTTTACTCTTATAGATTGGGTTTTAATGAATAATGTGCTGAACAATAGTTCTGGGGTTTTTACTGATGTAATTACATAGAAACATTGTATTTGATGGCAGATAAGGACCGCTTGGCCCACTTAGTCTGCCTATTTCCCTACCTAACGGATAAGTTGCAGATCCTAGTTAATCAACAGCCTACTTCCTCCTATCCACCACTAGAAATGCCTTATCTCTGTCCCATGCATTCTTGAATTCTCCCACTGTTTTTGACTCCACTACCTCCTCAGGAAGGCTGTTCCATTCATCCACAACCCTCTCTGTGAAAAAATACTTCCTCACATTACCTCTGAGCCGTTCCCCCTCTATCTTCAGATTGTGCCCCCTTGTTCTTGCACATCTCTTTTTCTGAAAGATGTCACCCTCTTGAACTCTGTTGATTCCCTTGATGTGCTTGAAAGTTTCTATCATGTCCCCCCTCTCCCTACTCTCCTTGAGTGTATACATATTAAGCTTCTTTAATCTCTCTTTGTATGTCTTCTGGTGCAGACCCTGTACCATTTTAGTTGCCCTCCTCTAGACAGCCTCCATCCTGTCTATGTCCTTGTAGAGATGTGGTCTCCAGAACTGGAAGCAGAACTCCAGATGGGGTCTCACCAACTGTCTTTAGAGAGGGATAACAACTTCTTGGTTTTTACTGGTGATGCCTCTCCCTATGCATCCCAGTATCCCACCAGCCCTTCTTACTGCCTTCTCACATTGCTTGCCCACCTTAAGATCATCTGATATGACTACCCCAGGTCCCTTTCCATTTCTGTTTTTGTTATTATCTCACCCCCCATTGTGTACTCTTCCACTGGATTTTTGTTTCCCAGGTGCATTACTTTGCACTTCTTTGCATTGAATCTAAGCTGCCATATATTTGATCATTTCTATAACCTTGCCAAGTCCCTTTGCATCCTCTCCACCCCACCTTCTGAATCAACCCTGTTGCAGATCTTTGTGTTATCTGCAAAGAGACATACTTTTCCTTCCAGTCTATCTGCAATGTCACTTATAAGGACATTAAAGAGGACCGGTCCCAGTACCGAACCCTGTGGTACCCCACTACTAACCCCCCTTTCTTCAGAGTAAACTTCATTTACTATTGCCCTCTGTATCCTGTTTCCATCCAATTTTTTACCCAGGCTACCTCCTTGGGACCCACTCCAAGGCTAGCTAACTTGTATATTAATCTTTTGTGTGGGACTGTGTCAAATGCCTTGCTAAAGTCTAGGTAGGCTATATCCACAGCTCCTCCCTGGTCTACTACATTGGTCACCCAGTCAAAGAAATATATTAGATTCATCTGACATGACCTTCCTCTGTGAATACATGCTGTCTAGGCTCCTGTGCTCCACTGGCCTCTAGAAACTCAACAACTCTTTCCTTTAGAAGTGATTCCATCATTTTCCCTACCACTGAGGTCAAACTAACAGGTCTGTAGTTTCCTGCCTCTGTCATGCTCCCACTTTTGTGAAGGGGAATTACATCTGCCCTCCTCCAGTCCTCCGGTACCACACCATTCTCCCACCATTCTCCCATGATTTGTTAAAAAGGGTAGTCAGTGGTGTCACTCGAGTCCTCCAGTACCACACCATCCTCCCATGATTTGTTAAAAAGGGTAGTCAGCCGTGTCACTAATTAGTGATCATCTTCCTATATATTGCATCCAGAGGTATAAAGGACCTAGGGACAAGTTTAGAATTGTGGAAAATAGGGATTTGAATGAATCTAAATTGTTTGATATAAAACAAGACATAGCACATGTTAATTGGAATCAATTGCTAATTATTGATGATGTAAACAGAGCAGTTTATCTGTTTCAGGAGATACTAAATGTAATAATCAATAAAAGAGCATGAAAAAAATAAAGGGGTCTTGTAATAAGTGAATAAATAATAACCTACTAACATTAATTAAAAGATAGGGATAATCCTAGTCAGCTTTATAAGAAAACCTGCCTTGAAAGAGACAGTTAGGCAACTGAGAAATTAGTGCAAACGATAAATAAAAAAGGCAAAAGTAGATTATTGCAGTAATGAACAGGTTATTAATTTTCAGGACAAAAGAACATTTTGGCAGAGTGTAAATAATCTGCTTGCCCCTAGTTGTAAGAAAGATATGACAAACTTGTTACTAGATGAGCAAGAGATAACTGATGATAATGCCATGGCTGATTGTTTTAATGATAAATTTACAAATTAATCTGAGTACTTACAGGAGTTTTGGAGAACATAGAAACATAGAAGTTGATGGCAGATAATGACCGCAAGGCCCATCCAGTCTGCCCATTTCTTTTTCTACCTTATAAATGTGCCATCGGCCTTTGCTCTGTCAGTGGCCTATCTATTCATACTCATCTTTATTGCTCCCTTATGCCTATCCCATGCCTGTTTGAAGCCCTACACCGTATTCATAGCCACCACTTCCTGAGGTAGGCCGTTCCATGCATCCACCACCCTTTCTGTGAAAAAGAATTTCCTCACATTCCCCCTTAATCGGCCTCCCTCTAATCTCATGCTGTGTCCTCTTGTCCTGCTATTTTTCTTATATTGAAACATGTTAGACTCTTTCAGCTTGTTAATGCCCTTAAGGTGTTTGAATGTTTCAATCATATCACCTCTCTCCCTCCTTTGCTCAAGGGTATACATATTGAGCTCCGTTAATCTGTCCTCATATGTCTTCCGATGCAGTCCCTGCACCATTTTGGTTGGCCTTCTCTGGACTGCCTCAATTTGGTTAACATCCTTGTGAAGGTGTGGCCTCCAGTACTGCATGCAGTACTGCACGCAGTACTCCAGATGGGGCCTAACCAGTGTCTTGTAAAGAGGGATTATTACCTCCCTCTTATGACTTGTGATACCCCTACTAATACAACCTAACATCCCCCTAGCCTTACCTACTGCTTTAGAGGTCTGCTTGGATGATTTCAGGTCATCGGTGATGATGATGCCCAAGTCTCTTTCTTCCTTTGTGACTGCCAGCAACTCCCTTCCCAGCCTATAGGTGGCTTCAGGGTTTCTCTTCCCTATGTGCATGATCTTGCACTTCTTTGCATTAAATCCCAGTTGCCACTCTTCTGACTATTTTGCTATTTTATCCAGATCTCTTCTCATTCTGCCCAACCCATCTGGATCATCTACTTTGTTGCAGATCTTGGTGTCGTCTGCAAACAGACAAGCCTTACTCTCTAGTCCATCTGCAATGTCACTAATGAAGATATTGAAGAGGACTGGCCCCAGGACTGATCCCTGAGGTACCCCACTTGTGACTTGCATCTCTTCTGACTGTATACCATTTACCACCACTCTCTGTTTTCTGCCTGTCAACCAGTTTGCCACCCAGTTGACCAACTTCTGACCCACCCCGAGCCTACCCAGCTTATTTATCAATCTTCTATGTGGAACAGTGTCGAAAGCTTTGCTGAAGTCAAGGTAGGTGACATCAACTGCTCCCCCTTGGTCCATCACTCTGGCTACCCAGTCAAAGAAATCTATGAGATTAGTTTGACAGGACCTTCCTTTTGTAAACCCATGCTGTCTTGGATCCTGTGCCCCTATGGATTCCAAGTATTACACTATTCTTTCCTTAAGGAGTGCCTCCATAATCTTGCCCACTACTGAGGTAAGACTGACTGCTCTGTAGATCCCTGCCTCCTCCCTGCTACCACTCGTATGGAGCAGGATTACATGAGCCCTTCTCCAGTCTTCTGGGACCTCTCCTGTGCTCAGAGACTCACTAAACAGTTCTGCTAATGGATCTGCTAGTTCCACCCTTAGCTCCTTAAGTACCCTGGGATGTATGCCATCAGGTCCCATTGCCTTGTCCACCCTGAGCTTAGTGAGCTCTTGTAGGACCCTTTCTTTTGTGAAGGGAGTAGTGCTCTCCTCCCTCCCTCCCCCCTATGTCCATGGTGTGAGCTGTGGACCCTGCCCTACCTTCTCTTCAGTAAATACTGAGCAAAAGTATCTATTTAGGACAGATGCTTTTACAGGGTACTCCTCCTCACATGCCTCCTTTTCTCCTTTGAGCTTAGCAATACCCCCTCTGGACTTTCTCCTTTCACTAATGTATCTATAGAAAGTCTTGTCACCTTCTTTTACTGTTCGTGCTAGTGTTTCCTCAGTTTGGGACTTTGCCTGCCTTACTGCCTTCCCTGCTTCCCTCAGGGCAGTTTGGTATGCCTCCCTATATTCATCCCGCTGTGTTTCCTTATATTTCCTGAAGGCCAGCCTTTTGGCTTTGACCTTTACAGCTACTGTATTTGAGAACCAAAGTGGTTTCCTTCTTCTTTTGCACTTCCATGTCTGTCTAACACAATGGGATGTTGCTTCAAGTATTGCATCCTTAATGCTTGCCCACTTTGCCTTTACCCCCTCACCTGTGTTTCTTTTTGCCAGGGCTAGCTTAACTCTGTTGGCCATCTTATCAAAGTCAGCTCCTCTGAAGTCCCATATTTTTGCCTTGGAATGGGATGATTTAGATGTAGTGGCCAAATTGAACCATCCCATGTGATGGTCACTGGCCCCCAGGTGACCTTCTACCTGGAGATCTGTGATCCTTTCCCTGTTAGTCAGTACTAGATCTAGGATAGCCCTGTCTCTTGTGGGTTGTTGTACCAGTTGTTTGAGGCCCTCCCCCTGCAGGGAATCTACCATGTGTTTAGTTCTGGCAGATGTTCCTGCTGGTATTGACCAATCTGTATCTGGCATGTTGAAGTCTCCCATTATCAGTACCTCCCTTATAGCTGTCATGTTTTGTATATCTTCTAACATTAATGTGTCTATGTCCTCCCCCTGGTCTGGGGGCCTGTGGACAACCCCAGTTCTTATGGCTGTCCCATTTCCTGTTTCCAGGGTAACCCACAGTTCTTCTGGCTCCTTATGTGTCTTCTGAATTTCTGTAGCTTTAATATTTTCATTGACATACAGGGCCACTCCACCCACCCTTTTTGCACCTCGGTCTCTTCTGAACAGTACATAGCCAGGTACTGAAGTCTCCCAAGTGTGGTTACTGGTAAACCATGTCTCACTAATTGCTGCTATGTCCAGTTTAGCACCTGACATTATTGCCTGCAGGTCTGGGATCTTATTTCTCAGGCTGTGAGCATTTGTGTACATGATTTCCCATTGGCCAGATTTCAGTGTGTTAGTTGTTGGGTTAGGTTTGGCATTTCTCCTGTGCGTCATATGGGGAGATGGACCTTTTTTCTTACCTGGTGATGCAAATGAACTGCAAACATGCTGAATCCCTGTTTGACCACTAGCTGAGGGGGGAAGGGTGTTCTTCCCATTCGACGTATGGGGTGCTGCACCCTTCTCCCCATTTGCTAGTTTAAATATTCTGCAAAGACGTCAGACTTCTGCCCAATGCACTGACCTCCTTAGTCAGATGCAGTCCATCAAATTTAAAGAACTTTCACTCCCAGAACTGTTACCAGTTCCTACGAATCTGTGTCCTTTTCCTGGCACCAGCCCTTGAGCCACATGTTTAGCTCCCCTAACTCCCCTTCTCTGACCTTCCGTCCATCTGTCCCCCTCTCCCAGACTGGCGGGATCTCAGAGAAGGAGATGTCGGATGAAATAGATGATAGTTTGTCACCCAGCCTGGTCAGGTGTTCCTTGGTCTCCACAACTGACCGGCTGGTGAGATCATTAGTCCCTATGTGTACCAGGACGTCAATGTTTTCTCCTGCTTTGTGAACAATTTTAGCAATGCCAATGTTACTAAACCAATAAAACAAGGAAATTCTAGTTCAAGAACACAAGAGTCAAAATTTTACTTTAGAGAGATTTCCTGGAAAGATGCTTATGTAGAATTAAATGAGTTAGATGAATCAAAAGGGCCTGGGCCAGATATGATGGAATCTAAAATATTAAAATATGTTGCTAAAGAAATAGCATATCCTTTGCAAATGATGTTTAATAAATCTTTAAACTCAAGAACAGTCCCGACTATGTGGAAGAAAGCTATAGTGTCCCCTATTTTTAAAGGTGGTCAGTCTAACTTGCTAATCAGTTATCAACCAATATCATTGTTGTCCTTGATTGGTAAAATACAAGAAACATTGTTTCACTCCCAGATTTTGTAGTTAAATGTTTTATTGTGTCAGCATATAAGAGAGACAATGAAAACAGAAATTAGAGATAGACATTGAATACAACAGACAGATTGTACCAGCTTATTAGTGGTAGCCATATATTATATAGGTCTACTAGTAATGCAGGAATGTACTTGCATATGACAGTCAAAGTGTTTATAACTAATCTTAGTACAGGCACTTACCTGAGCTGTGACAAGGACTACCAGACCATAAGGAGGTACCACTTCTGACCAGACAAGACTTCATAAAATTTGGTAGATGTACCTTCCAATGGCTGATTCAAGGGAGTGCCTGAAGAAATATGAGGAAATAGTACCACAGAGTAACTAAGAGAACATAGTAGTTATAAGTAGAAAAGTACTAAAATGTTCTTCATCTCTCAGAATTGGTCTTGTCTATAACTGTGAGGTAAAATAATAATATAGAACTGACCATATTAAATTTAGCATACGGTGCTAAAGGAATAATATAAGCCTATCTCTAATGACGACTAAAGTTAAACTATAAAACTACTAACTATATACAACTATGTCAACCTATATTTAGCACAGAGATTATAAACTGATATCAGTATTACATTTATACGTATATATTAAACTTAAGCAGGAACATTGGCATGAAAAAGATCAGTTAGAAACACGGGAGAGAGTTCAACCAACACCTGCTCTTTCAGCCAGATAGGCCATATATCAGGCCCAGCAAAGATGAACATATGGTAATTGTTCTTTCATCAAAAAGGAGTGCCTATCCATTTCACATACACTTGTAATCATAGATAGTATTTTGGTTACATTGGGTATAGTGGGTCTTCTCCAATTTTTAAGGAGGATTTGTTTCATTTGCATTCTGAGTAACATTAACCATCTAAACTCATGGGAATTTAAGTTGGGGACCTTAGATTTCATGCCTAATAGCATAAGTGGAGCGTTTTGGGAATATTACAGTGCAGAACATTGTTTGCTGTTTGAAGAGTGGATTTCCAGATTTCTGAAATCAGAGGACATAGTCAAAGTATATGGTAAAGGTCTCCTCCAGTTTGGAGACATCTCCAACATTTGTCATGGGGGAGTAGTTTCATCTTAAGCATGGTAGGTTTCTGTACCATGAGTGTAATATTTTATTGTGAATGAGTCTGCTACGGGCATCTGCATAAGCAGTATGGCCAACCTGCCAGCATTGTCTCCATTGTTGTTCTGTAATTGATATTTTCAAAAGGTTTTCCCATTTGGATTGGGAAGAGAGAGTTGGGGAGGGCAGGGAGTCTCTTAATGAGGCATATAGTTTACCGACCAGACCTTTTTTTGAGATTAAGCCATGTATATATTGGGGATGTTAGGTCGGTTAAAGGATCTCCTTTTCATAACATTGGCTTTAGAGCATCTCTGAGCTGGAGAAATTTCCAGAAGTCAGAGGTGGGTAACTGCCATTTGTACAGCAACTGCCGAAAGTTATCCACCACTAAAGAGTTTTTCATTAATACATCTTTTAAGAATAGAATGCCTCTGCCATGCCATTTGATCCAATTTAAGGGAAGAGCATCAATGGTGATAGTCTGGTTGTTCCACAGGGGGGTGTATAAAAGGGGGATATCAGTAGTCTTAAGTTTTTTGCGAAGTGATCTCCAGTATTTAATTGAAGGGCCAATAATAGGGTGTGATAGGAAGTCCTTTGATGACCTGGACCATAACATGGTAGCTGCCGTAGGAGAACCACTAAGTGTTTGTTCAATCAGTAGCCACTGGGGGGAGTCTTTAGAGTAGGGTTGAAACTATTTTATAGTTTGAGAACATTGGAAAGCAATTTTATAACCCTCCATCCAGGGGAGACCACAGCTCCCTTGAGTGGGCTGAAAGTAAGTTCTTTCCAAAACGAGGTTTGTCCTTGCCCCATAGAAAGGAACCAATCATTGTGTCCATTTTAGGAAGCCATGGTTTGGGGAGAAGTAGGGGGACATGTGATAGTATGTGAAAAAACCTGAGGACAATAGTCATCGTAAAGGCCGCAATTTTGCCGGCCAACGTGAGATTGAGGCGAGATATTCAGTCTCATTCTATTTTGCTTTTGGATATTAGGAGGCCTAGGTTGTTATCCCACCATTTTCCAAGATTGGCTCCTACATTAATGCCCAGATAGGTAATGGAATGCTGTGACAATTTTAGGCCAAAACAAGACATGCTATGGGGGAGGCATTTAGAGTTAAGCGGGAGAATCTCAGTTTTGACTTGATTAATTTTGAGCCCAGATATCCAAAAATTGTTTTAACAGGGTGAAAAGGGCGGAATAGATTTTGTAGCATCTCCCAGTATTACCAGTAAATCATCCGCATACATTAAGGTTGTGGGTTGAGACTGTCCCGACCCTATGCCTAAGATAAGAGGGTGTTGGTGTATTTCTGCAGCCATGGGTTCTAACGCTAGAAGAAAAAGTAGGGGGAAGATTGGGCAGCCCTGTCTGGTTCCTCTGTACAGTTGGAATGATTCTGATATTGTAGAATTAGTGAGTACCTTCGCCAGGGGGTATAGGGTTGTGATAACATTGATAAACCAGGGCCCGAATCCAAAGTAATGAAGTACCTCATACAGATAATCCCATTCGACTGAATTGAAAGTCTTCCAAAATCAATTGCCAAAGCAGCCATGGGTGTGGGCACAGTTTTTGCTAGATGTATGAGACTGAGAAGGGTTCAAAGATGGTCTGTACTATATCTACCTTTCACAAAACCCACCTGAGAGGGGTGTATGAGATGCATGAGGATTGGATTTAGCCTGTTAGCTAGCACTCTGGCATAAACCTTACTGTCAGCATTGATCAGTGAGATGGACAGTAGCTAGCCGCATCTTCAGGGTTTTTTCCCTTTTTGGGGAGGACAGTAAGAGTGGCTTCCCATAGAGATTGTAGCAGAATGCCTACGGCCTGTGCTTCTGTAAATACTTGACATAATAAGGGGGAAATCAGAGGGGCCATTGTCTGAAAGAAGTCTACTGAAAAGCCATCTCCTCCTGGTGCCTTCCCAGTTTTCAGAGCCATCAGAGCTTTAGAGACTTCTTGAGGAGAGAGGGGGGCTTCTAAGATGTCTTTCTGGAGAGAGGATTGTTTGGGTAGTCTAATGGAGTGGAGAAAAGCCAGGGTTTCTGTGGTATCAATCGATCTGGAAGATGTATACAAATGGGAACAGAATAAGGTCACCATTTCACTCACATTTTGAGTGATATTTTGAATAGTTCCAGTACTTGGATGTTTTAGCCCAGCTATGTATCTGTGGGATTGTTGTTTACATATTTGGTAGGCTAAAACTCTTCCAGGTTTGTCCCCTTCCTCCCAGTATTTGTGTCGTATTTGAAGAAGAGCAAGCTCGGCTTTCCTGGATGTTAATTCGTTAATTTTTTTGAGTAATTGTAAAACTCTTCTGCCACATGTGGAGTACGGGGAGGGTCGGGGAAGAGTCTTGAACTCCTGTTCTGCAGCTAGTAGTTCACTTTCTAACCCAGTAAGTTCAGCTTCCCTTCAGCATTTCCTGTGCGTAGCATACACAATAATTTTTCCACGCATAGTAGCCTTATAGGCTTCCCATGTGTTTGGGGCTGAGGTCTCAGAAATGGGATTTTCTTGAATAAAAAGTTGTGTTTCAGCTTTTGCCTACTCTATGAATTTTGGGTCCTGCATAAGAAGAACGTCTAGTCTCCAAGATGAAGATCTTGGAGTGGTAAGACCCCATTGCAGGATTAGCTGAACAGGGGCATGATCTGATATGATTATGGGGAGAATATTAACTTCTAAGGTACAGGGTGTAAGACTTTGGTATATAAACCAGTAATCCAGCCTACTGAAAGAACCATGCACACCCGAGTGAAAGGTATAGTCACATAGAGAGGGGTGGACCAGCCTCCAGATATCCACTAACCTGTGTTTGGAGCTAAGATCTTTTGCAGCTTGTACACCACGGGTGTGAAATTCTTTTCCCTGGTCGCTTCTGTCCAGAGTAGGAACAAAGGTCAAATTAAAATCTCCTCCCACCAGTATTGGCATATCAGGTTTTGACATTGACCCCAGTTTAGCATTGAGGTCCACAAAGAAAGGGGGATTATCCTCATTGGGAGCATATATATTTAGAGCCAAAATTAGGCCATGCGGCATGTCCAGTGTGGCTATCACCCACCTACCCTGTGCATCTGCTTTGCTATGCAGGACTGTCCATGGGAGAGACTTGTGAATAAGTATGGCTACTCCTCTCTTTTTTGTTGGAGCATTAGCATGTACTTCCAGCCCTACCCAGTCTTTCATCAAGTATTTGTGATCTTGTTTATTTAACTTGGTTTCTTGGAGGAAGGCAATCTGGGTTTTTAACTTCTTTAAGTGAGATAGGACTTGCTTTCTTTTAGTTGGAGAATTAAGACCCCTGACGTTCTAGGTTATCATAGATGTTTCACCAATAATCAGGGTTGTATAGGAGTAAGTCAACCAAATTGATGTGATCAGTAACCCATGGGGGAATTACATCAGGGATAGGGATTAGCACCAGGTCCTGCAACTGGCTATTTTGAGGGATCAGAGAGGTGTCGGTTGAAGCAAAAAACTGTATATCTGCAAACTTTCAAGTATATCAGTTTGTACTACTACAATAACTAAGGTTGACAGCAATAACATAATAAGCATCAGAAGAACTAAACTATATACAGTGAGTGCATAACCTTGCACAATGGCTGTGGCAGGACGTTTAAGACGAGGTTGCATTGACCTCACAGGCCTACCCACTTGGCCAGATAGGGGGGTCGGGTGTATCATAATCCAAAGTGTTATGGCTGATCCCATAGTAGGAGACATTCCTCCCTGGGGAATGAATATAGTGGGTCAGGAATATCTGTCTGTGACATCTAGTACTAGATATGTAGCAGAGGTAAGTCTCGACTGAAGGACCAGCTAACATATTAAACCTTACACAGGAGGGGGTAATAGCAAAAGAAAAGGAAGAGAACAGAACCAAGGAGATAGGAATCATGAAGAGGTTCTCCATGTACATTTTGGCAAGTTAGCTATAAGAGTTCAAATTGTATGGGGACAATAACCATTAAAGTATTACTGTACCTGTGCTTTATTGGGGTAAAATTCCCCTGGACTCCCTCCCCCCCCCCGGCATAGAAGTCAGAAAAAATATTAGAGTGTTTGCAACTTAAATGTAATGCTAACACTTGAAGGATAGACCCAGAAAATCGTGTCCTTTATGGTTGTACACATTAAACTTTAAGCTGGTTGTACATAATACAGAAAACATAAAGTATAGAGATGTAGACACATATCTAAGGTGGATACAATTGCTCTGCAGAGTGGAGCAAAACAGCATCTGACTGTGCTTGTTGTATCCACTCTGTGGAAATAGTGTCCAGTAGCTTTACTGTTATAGGTAAAGTTTGGTGGTTCACATTAAGGATTGTGTTATATTTTTCCCATGAGTATCAGGTTCGGGCCCCGGAGTGTCGTGCGTCATCTCTTCTTCCAAATGGCTGTATCAATCAGTAGATTCAGCAGTGTCCACAGGTGTTAATGGGGTAAATCGATTAAGTGTACAGAATTGGGAGAGAGAGTCATTCGATACTTCTGGTGTTGCAGATGGTGAATCCCTGGTCCTTTCTTGAGAATGATGCCATTTCTGGTGTCTCCCCAACTTCTGCCGCTTATGCGATCTAGCAGGTAGAACGGCCTGCGATCCTTGGAATTTAAAGAAGGCTGGTTTAGAATCTGTGACAATAACAGTGTTTCCACTTATTGCAGATTTAATACTGAAATTGGGTGCTGTTACTGCTCGATCTTGTGTTTTTTATTCTGGACAACTCTGAGGTATGTTGTTGGCTTTTAAATATTGAGTAAGGCTTTCGGGTGAGGAAAAGGACATGTACGTGCCATTAATCTCAAGTTGCATAACTGCAGGGTATTGAAGAGAGAATGTTATGCCCTGAGTGTGCATCAGTCGTTTTGCCTCAGTATATTCCTTTTTTTTGGCTGCTAATTCACAGGAGTAGTCCTGAAATATTAGGATTCTATGGCATCTCCAGGAGAGAGGGCCCAGCTCTCGTGCTCTTGCAGAAATCCACTCTCTGTCTGCAAAATTCAAAATTCATGCCATAATTGGTCTAGGCCTTTCTCCGGGTTTGGGTATAGGGTTCAGTGTTCTGTGAGCACGATCTGCAGTTAACCTGGGGGTGAACTTCCCATTGCAGCAGTTCTGGCAGGATATCATAAAGAAAGTCCAGTAGGTATCCTCGCTCGGCCCCCTCAGGAAAGCTAATGAACTGTAGGTTGTTCCTACGGCTTTGGTTCTCCATGTCATCTAGTTTGCTTTGCATATTTATTTATTTAGCTTTTGTTGACCGGGTAAGTGCACTAGACAAATCCTGCCTATTTTCAGGCACGACCCAGGGGAGGGGGATACAAATGATAACTGACCTTGAACCAGATTAAGCTGTATAATTGATCATTTTACCTTGCTCCCGGATCGTGGCGGAAAGCCTATCGATTGCCTCGGCGTTAAGATCTGCTTTTTTTTTCTGTAAGACCTATCGTGGCTTCTAGTTGTTGGATGACGCTGGTGGTTTTGTTTGAGGCAAGAGTGACTTCTGCCATTTGCTTAAGTAGGGCTGTAAACATTTCATTCGTCTGCTGCATAGACGATCCTGCTGAAGCCTCGGGCTGATTGCATAGTGCCATCTCAAACTCTGTACTGCTGAACCAGCTATCTTAAGAATGATTCTGGATATAAAATAATGATCCCATTAGATCCTGGTATATAATCCTCTGTTACACCAGCGCAATGTAGTTGGCAGGACAGCACAATTCGTGGAAAAGCCCTGAGGATTTAGAGAGCTCCCACTCTAGGCGGCCATTGAGAACGGAGCCAAGCCACACTCCCCTCAGCCAAATACTCACTCCCAGATTTTGGAGTATTTAAACAAATGCGGACTTTTGTATCAGCACAGCATGAATTCTGAGAGGGATGTGGCACAGAGACGGCATTGGTCAGGTTCATGAATGATCTGCATGGAATTATGGATAATGGGAAGTTTGTGGGGGCAGTGTTTGTGAACCTGACCAAGACTTTTGACTTCATGGACCACTCCATTTTGGAGGACAAGTTTATAGACTTGGGCCTTGGGGAACCTGTGGTGGAATGGTTCCACAGTTATCTAACTGGAAGGGTTCAGCAGATCCATGTTAACAGAATTCTTTCTGACCTAAGATGTGTGGTATACGGGGTCCCCAGTGCTCAGTTTTGGGGCCCATATTGTTTTCCATATATGTATATATATATATATATATATATATATATATATATATATATATGCATGAATTACCATCAATTTGTACAGAATCATCTATTATTTTGTATGTAGACGATGTTGTGTTGTATGTTGCAAATAAAAATGTTGATATGGTCTAAGAAAGTCTGAGATTTGAGTTTAGCAAACTAATGAGATGGCTAATAGGGAATCGACTTGTGCTTAATAAGGAAAAAAACCAAGGGTATGCTTTTTTTGTTTGTCTTCGAAATCTAAGAAGTTACAGGATACTTTCTCAATAATTGCTGATGATGGCATGAAAATTGATTTTGTTCCTGATTTTAAATATTTAGGTGTGACTTTAGATAGTAATCTAACTTACCAATCTCATATTAATAACTTAACTATTCAACTACATAGGAAAACAGGTGCGCTCTATGCTATGAGAGATTACCTCACAAAAGAAGCCAGGAGAACTATAGCTGTAACCTGTTTGATGCCCACACTAGACTATGGAAGTTTAATCTGGGAAGTACCACTGAGAAAATCAAACTCTGGAGACATACTTTGTTTAACAGCATATGTAGGTTTGCCCTTAGGGCAGGATCCAGGGAACACCATTGCAGTCTGTATGATAGACTTGGGTGGTTATTCCTGGTATAGACAGACATTCTGCCGATGTCATGTTTTGTATTTAAATCAATTCATTTTTCTGAATTTAACCCAATGCAATTTTTTTTTTAACCGGATAACATCTCTGAGAACTTTGTGATCACAAAACACTATGGGCAGGATTCACAAAAGAGATGCACACGACATATCTGAGATGTGCTGGTGCATCTTGGAGATGTATGCAGGTGTGATTCACACAGGGCAAGGATGCCCCAGCACATCCCAGATGTGCCACACTGCCAAGGATGCGCTGAAGACTGAAAGTAATGATATGCAGTGCATCTAGCAGGGTCATGTAGCTGCATACAGGGTACATCCCCATTCACAAAGCAAAATGAATGTGCAAACACAGCTCATACACAGCACACCCAACCGTATGTACACTAAGGAGATAAGTTCAAAAGAAGTAGACTTAGGTGCAAGCTCCCAGTAGGCAGTTGACAGGATAGCAGCAGCAGCACCAGACAGGCCACCCAAATGGATGGTGCACCATTCCTGATGGTGGCATGTTATTGGGGATGAGGAGATGGACAAACCAACAACATGGCAGTGGAAGGCATCATAGGTGGCCTGCTCCACAGCGGTATTGTGCTACAGGAACATTTAAACATCTGACAGACACAGAAACAGTAGGCCAAGATGCCTGAAAAGGGAAATTCTAAGGCAACTCTTTGAGCAGTGCCATGATGAAATGTAGGCACCCACTGGAAGGGGTCATGCCATATCTGTGGAGACCAAGATGACAACAGCAATCTGCCTGATCACCAATGGCACCTTCCAGAAGCAAGCTGGAGACACCACTGGCATATCCCAGGCATCGGCAACCCAGATCCTCGTGTAATACCTCAACGCACTGTTCCCACATGCTTTGGAGTTCATTCAATTCTCAAGCACACAGACAGAGTGGACAGAAGCTGTGCAGCAATTCTACAGGGTGGCATGCATGCCAGGCATCATAAGGGCCATTGACTGCACCCCTGTGGCAATCAGTGCACCATCTGGTGATGAGGTGAAGCCTTACATGAACTGCAATGGATTATACTCCATAAACTACTAGATGATGTGCAATGCCACAGGGCTCATCAACAATGTCTGCAACACACACCCTGGAGTACACACAATGCCTTCATATGGCACCAGTCAGCCCTGTGCCACCTTTTTGAGATGGGTGATATCTCCAGCAGCCACCTAATGGGAGAGTGGGGCATGAATACATGCCCACAAACAGCACACTGTTGAGCAACATATGTCAGGAGGTAGTACATGGGTTTGGGGGCAGCAACAGGAACTCTGCAAGAGCACAGGCCCATGCAGGGCAGTGGAGGTGGGCACACTGATGGGATGGCACATGCAAAAAGGGGACAGTGCAGCAGCACAAGGCAGCATGGCAGGTGAGGTGATGTGGAACAGCAGGCATGTGCGTCAGGGTGGAATGCTCCAGACGCACCCAGGCACAGGCAACTGCAGTGCAGTGGAAGGCTACCAATGCTGGACTAGACAGAAGCAGTCAGCCCAGGATGCAGGCATGGTCAGATGCAGAGCAGGTGAGGGCAGCCAGGGCACTGCAGTTGTTGGTGAGAGCATGAATGTACTGTTCCATCATGGTGATATATTGTTGCACTGGGAGGTGGGCCACAAGTACAGAGGTGAACAGGCAGTAGCTGCAGTGTGCAGTGATGGATGAGGGACTGTGGTACACTGTGCACATGAATGTGAGGTACTAACAAACTGCTTTGTCCACCCACGGGTGATGCAGCATATCCCCTCTGACCCTGGCTCCTCACCCCCTACTGCCATCCCGACACAGAGGCAGAGGAGCAGTATAATGAGGTACACATTGCTACAAGCACCACCATCATTGGGTGTGTCTTCAGCATGCTGAAGATGCACTTCAGGTGCTTGGACAGGTCTGTTGGTGCCCTACAATATAGCCCAGAGAAGGCCTGTGACATATTCCTGGCCTATTGTACACTGCACAATATGGCCATTGACCGTGGAATAGCTGTCCAGACTGAGAAGGGTAACAGTTCCGGGGAGGATGAGGATGATGATGATGCAGAGTTGGGGCACAATGGAGGAGGACGGCAGCTGTCCCTGGGACACAGGGACTCACACCTGGTCACCAGGTCCCAACAGCACAGCGACTGCATGGAGGAGGAGCATTCTGGTGAATGAAGGTGAGTATCACAGGTGGGTAACACACGGCACCCCCCCCCACACACACACACACACACACACACCCCCAAAGGTGGAGATGGGGAATGACACACACATGTGCAGATGACTACAACACAGCGGGCACACAGCGCACCCATGGGGGGTGACTGCAATGCACAGACACACACACACATATCAGGTCAGAGATGGACAGGGGGGTACAAGGTGCCTGTGATGGGTATGGCATGGATCCGTATACATCCACCAGCACACATGCACAGCAGACACAAGGCTGCACTTGTCACACCCATGCCACACAGCACAACATGGGTGGCCCCGGACATGCACAGTGCACCATACAGGTGCCATGTGTGGTACACTGTACACCACAGTGCACCACACAGGTGTCCCACTCAAGCATTGTACTGGGGCAGACATGTGCCACATCATGCCACCTAAGGCACTGTCAGCCTGGAGTGTGGGCTTCTGTGGGTGCAGGTTACAGGAGCCATACAAGCAGTCTACCCAGACATCAACAGGAGCCACCACATCCATCACAGACACATTGGAAGCCACGCCCTCACTTGGTGGTCACTGAGCCACCACGCCTGGTGAGGTAACAAAGTGAGACCGTGAAGGGGTGCTCACCAGTGTGTCACCCCCTCACACCCAAGTACCAATTTCAATCACGGGCTGTCAGGGATGACAAGGCATGGTGACAGTATCAGCAGCAATGTGTTCACCTGATGCTGTGACCAGGAGGTGCATGAGGCACCCCTGGGGAGAAGCTGGTACCCCAGCATCCACATGGTACACTGTTAGCACTCACCGCCTTAACAGCGAGTGCCAACTGCTCCAGTGCAGTGGTAGTGCCCACCTGCAGTAGGCAAACCTCTGCCAGCACCTGGTCATGTCACGCAGATGACAACTTATGTTCCATGACCAGCTGCATCTGAATGCCACTCAGATCTGCCCTGAAGGATGCCTGCCCCTCCATGATGTCCCACAGGAGGTGTGTGTAGCACTCCACCTCATCAGAGGGGGATGCAACAGGGGAGGTGGCACCGACGAGAAGGTGAGGCTCCAGCCTGCTGTACCACATCCCCCATAGGAGGACACCACGCAGGAGGAAGGCCACTGTATGGGCAGGGACTGGGCATGGGCAACAACAGCTTGCCCAGGGTTGCCAACATCATGGTTCCCTGCCACCTGTTGTTACTCCAAAGCACCCTGCTGAACAGTGTTGGTAGTCCCTAGCCCCACAGCAGCACCAGATATATGGCCTCCAACATCCACTACCGTAGGTGGGTGTCATGGCCCTGTGGTGTGCATGGGGCCACAAGACTGTTAATGCTGCATGGTGCCACTTGTGTGTGCACATGTGCCTCTGCCGGGCCAATGTTGCCCACGTTTCCCCAAATCTGTGTGGCGTCAACATCACTGTCATCATACACTCCCCATTCCAGATGCCATCAACAGCAGTCATCCGCAGTGTCAACCCTATCCACAGTGTCTTCGTCAGCAAGTAGGTCAATCAGCCATGTGCTACCATGGCCACCAGCTGTGGCACAGGCTGCAGAGAGGTTTGATGACCCTGCACTATTCTCAAATTCATCCAGGGCTGTGTTGTTTTTAGATGTACCTGGCACGGGATCTGCCTCAGCCCAAGCTGTAGCACAGTGTGATGGTCTGGCCTCCTCCTCTGCCAAGTTGTCGGGGAGACCCCTGGACTCTGCAGCACCTGTGAGGTGTGATGTAGCTGCAAAAGAGAAGGGAAACATGATTAGTGACATGTGCCAATGGTGTGTGCAGACAGGTATGAACAGGAAGCTATGCACATGTGCCATATTTACATCTAACATGCCACAGAGGATAGTGCCACCCATAAGGGACACTGCCATGACCATGCACCAGCATAGTCAGACATGCACTGCGGCCAGTTCAGCCATTCAGGGATATGTGTGGGACAGCACACCACTGAGTGGTGCCCTCCCTGCCCACCACCCATGGATACAACATCCCAAGCAACCATCCCTCACCAACTCCCATGGCAGCATCCCACCTGCATAGAGGCAGCATAAAATGTGTCTGCTGCACACTGTGGTTGGACAGGGATGTACATCAACATGCACAGCTCATATCGACACACGGGCACATAGCAGACCGAGGTAGGGCATGTCAAGGTAACCATGGCACGCACACACAGACCTCCATAGTTATTGGAACTTGACTAACCACTGTGCTGTGATAGACAGCCATCAGTCTGGAAGCTGTGACCTGGAACACCCATCACCGTGGCCTGGACTATGCTGGCTACAAGCCTCTCCTCATTCAGGGTGAGGTGCATTGTCCCCAGAGAGGCCCTGATAGAGGCCATCTTATCCTTGGCCCTCTGCTTCTCATTGTGGATGTGCTTGCAGCACTCCTTGAGGGTCCTGTTGTATGTGCCATAGCCATTCATGTGACAGGCAACCTCCCAGGCCTTGTCACTCCGCTGGCAGCTGCTACCTCTGCCAAACAGGATCTGATGTAAAGCTAGAATGTCTCCATCCTACAAAATCATCCTGATCGAACATTGTAGTTCCTGTGGGTGTAAATATGCAGGCATCAGCACAATTCAGGTGGTTGTAGATGTGTGCCAGCAACATGGTGGGAAGCAGCACAATCACGGTTCCCTGGATGCCCTCAATACCCCACTGTCAGATGTTGCTGACAAGCTGTACAGGTCATAATGTAAACAGACAGACCTTAAATGCAATACCTGTCGGTCACCTGTGTAATGGGGAGGCACATTCAGGAACATTTTTTGCCCAGTGGATGCAAATGAGGTTAGGTGCAAATGTAATGAGATGCAAAGCAGCTGAGATAGCCCTGATTTTGGCAGTGAGCTTATTTGAGAGTATTGCCTATGAACTACATGATTGCCCACAGCTCTTCTCAATCTCAATTTTTTTCTTAGGCCATCTGCAGACATCTCTAACCCAGCTATTGAACCTGTTGAATATGTTTGGGTCAATATCTGGTTATAAAATTAACTGCAGTAAGTCAGAAGCACTTGTACTTAGTGGGGCTTGCTCCCCAGGATTTGAGTACACCTTCCTTTTTACGTGGGCGAGGAGCAATGTGGGTCTTGCCCTACAGGATTTGAGTTTGCCTTCCCTTTTACATCACCGAGGAACAACCAAATATGTTATGTGAGTATCCAGGTTTCAACATCCTAGACAAAGTTGCTTGAAATCAACTATAGCAAACTGTGGGGAGAGAGGCAGAAGGACATGACCAAGTCTTTATTGCTTGCTGGTAGATTAAACTCAGTAAAAATGAACTTACTTCCCAGATTTATTTTTGTTCACAACACTACCATTGCCCATCCTGGACAACTTTTGGATAAATGTGAACTCGGGCCTAATTAAATTTATATGCAGAGAATGCAGGCCTTGAATAACTTTTAAAACCCTACAGCTGCATAGGGACCAGGGAGGCCTAGCTATGCCTGACATCTATAGATGTTATTTAGCAGGTCAGATGTTAGCAGTGTGCACCTGGACTAAAAGGAGTGAGGCTTCAGGGTGGTACAAGATTGAAGAAAAAGATGTGGCTCCTCTTCCTCTATTTATATTGGCCTGTTCAGACTCTCCAGGAGTGCTTCAAGGCCAGATTAAGAACCCATGGACAAGGCAAACTTGGTGGATGATATGTCAAGTTAGGCGTAGGCTTGCTTCCTTGTCACTGCTGTGCCCATTGCCCAGGACCTGTTACCACTCTGATTATCCACACTTCAGTAATTGAATTACCTGATTTAAATTGTGTATCCCTTGATCAACTTGATAACACATTGAAACAGCTGAATCAGGATATCAATGCTGTCATATACACAAGGAATATGAATAAAGGCTGGAGAGGCAAAGTCTAAATTAAATAAACGTATAAAGAAGACCAAATTAGTACCCACAAAGTTAATTTTTCAAAATTTGAATAGATCCAGAAAACACTATAATAAATGGTTAAAACACAAAAAAGTGTTATGTCATCAAAATGTATGGACTGAGGTGCATAAGGTCATAGAGAGTAAAGATATGCATCCTCTTTGGTTACTGGTTGCAAATGGTGTAAAAGAATATAAACCAGTGTTGTCAACTTATATTCCTAAGGAGAATTGGATAGTACCTTTTAAACAAATATTCTGTAGAATTTAACTGAACAAATTGGATTGTCAATTGGTGAATAGGTTACATTCCAATCTTGGTAAATTACTTATTTTTTCTGAAACAAAAGTTGAACACGGTATTTTAAACTTAAAAAATAACAAGGTTGCGGGGGGATGATATCCCTGCTTAAATATGTAAGGAATATACAGTAAGTCCTTGTGGATTCCATTACTTAACGATTATTTCAGTTTAAGTACTGAATTTAAACATATTCCTTCTTCGTAGGTTAAAACTTTTATAATACCAATTCATAAAAAAGGTACCAAATAGGACCCATTTAACTACCATCCATTAAGTCTTCTGAACATAGTGTCAAAAATCTACACTAGACTACTACTTGACAGATTTTCAGATTGGGTTGAAACAAATCAATTATTTCTCCTTCCAAAGCAGGATTTAGAAAGGGTTTTTCAACAATTGATAATGAATATGTTTTTTTCACATTTAATAGAGAAATATGTTAAATGGAGAAAAATGAAATTGTATGCCATATTTGGTGACTTCTCCACAGATTTGACTTTATAAACAGGCATAAATTATGGTCAATCTTACAAACACTCAATATGGATAATACACTTCTAGTGATGATTTGCCTTCTTCACTGTGCAACCGCTTCTTCTGCCAGGTATGATAATAAGGGTAGTTTAACTGAATATTTTATGACTCACAGTGGGGTCAAACAGGGATACTTATTAGCCCCCCCCCATTTAATATCTATGTAATTGATCTTCTTCTTTTTGATAATGAGAAATTGGACTCTCTGAAAACAAATAATTCACCCATAGATATGTTGGCTTATATGGTTCAAGTTCAAGTTTATTGTAGAAAAAACTCCATTGAGCAAGCTCATTCACAAGGAGGTCCTATATGGGTGGCACGGTGTTATTTGCTTTATTTACAAAAGGATTACAAAAAATAAATAGATGTCTTTCTGGAAAAATGTGAACAATTAGAATCATCTATTAATTTAAGTAAAACAAAAATAATGAGTTTATGGTAAGGGTTATTCATAGTTAAAATTCCTGTTGGGAAATAAGAGAATTGAAATTGTGAATAACTACTAATTTTGGGGTGTTAAATTGGTAGACACATTTAATTGGGCCTCTCATCAAAACGATCAATATATGAAAGCCAAAATTATAGCTAAGGGACTAATAAAGTTTAATATGAAATTTGGAGGTAGCTCTCTTCTCCCAGCACTTATTGCTGGTGATACAAACATTAATCCAATTGCTACATAGGGTGCAGAAGTTTGGGGTTCGCATGTATCTAAAGACATCAATAGGGTATCTTTATATTATTATAAGGCTTTATTAGGGGTACCATATTCTACATCTAATGTAATGGTTAGATCAGAGTTAGGGACAATTTTGATGGGTACTCTAGTGGAATTAAAATTATTAGTTTATTGGCTGAGGTTAATAAATCATAGACATAATAAACTGCCTCAAAATTGCCTGAAAAAAAATCAAATGGCTGAAAGAAGGACCCAGATCTAGCTGGTTAAGAGACGTGGAAACAAACTTAACAAAAAATAAACATATACTGTAACATTTGTGGGGAGATCATAACAGGAATGTAGATATACTGTATCTGTATGTTTTAAAAACTTGATTAGGAAAAAATATTTAATCATGCAAAAAGCTTGCATACAATAAAAATAATAAAGCAAAAATGATGTGCAGAATGGTTTAGAAATAATAAAACCAGTCAATGTTTAGAAGATTATTTAAAACTCCCTATACAACCTTCAGATAGAAAAGTGATTACATGGGTACGGTTTGGTTTGATTAATTCCAAATATACCTACTATAATAAGGGCCTCTATATTAATACACCCATGAGCACAACAACTACGCAGTGTAGATGTAATATTGCTCAGTTTGAAATCCTATCTCATATAATTAATACATGTCCATTTCATTTGAAACTCAGGATTAGTTTAATCCAAAACGTTCTAGAGTTATATGCAAAGACGAATTATGATTCGGTATTTATCCTATTTCACCCAAAATATGTGGAAGATGCCTTGCTAGTATCTACATTTTTTCCCTCAGTAATTAAAATAAAGAAAAATTAATTTAGACCATATCACAATACAGAATAGATCTGTCTTAATACATTTGAGTGGATTGCATTTTATTGAGTGAACTTTGCTTGTTTTGATAAAGTATGAAGTCACTCTAAATACATGCCAGGAGTTCTGGTTTTTAGATGTAAGATGTTTGTTAAACTGCTCATAGAGCTGTGCTTGTCCTGGAGATATTTTATTATTTGATAATATAGGCAACAATGTTTTTTATCATATGTTTTTTTTTTACATTGTTATAGAATTAAAGGGAAGTTGTTTTAAATGTAACAGCTTTGATTGCTAATCACAACAAAGCTGAACAATAAACTTATTATTACACTCTGATTTTTTAACCACCCAGACTGGATTCTGCACAGTGACTTGAGAGGCAAGTGGGCTCACGTGTTTTGTTCACTGTTTGTATAGGGGAAACTATATGTCTTTCCAACAGCTAAAGGTCAAATTTAATTTACAGGATCAGTACTTTCATAAGTTCCTACAGGTGCTACCCTTTATTAAAACTGGCAATCATGAGATCCTTCTCAGCAGAAAAAGAATGCTGTGTAAAGACTTTGTATATGGGATAGAATTTCTAAACTTGAAAGTGCGGTGTATCTCAGATCTGTATGGAAAACTTTGTTGTCCTGAAATAAAGCCCCTTAAAACAATGAAGGCAGCCTGGGAGAAGGATGCATCCTGCTCTATTCCTTGAGATGAATGAGTCCTGAGATTGAAGCTAGGCTGGTGAGTCTCTTCTTCTCCTAGCTGGAAAGAATTCTATGGAGAATTGTAGTTCGGTACTTTCACACTCCCACTTAAAATCACCTACACTGTTCAATGTTGGTGAAGCTGAGGAGCGTGGGCTACCATTATATATTCTGGAAATGCCCAATAATCCATTTTTTTGGCTCATAGTTAGAAGGGCAGTACAACAATTTTTACAAAGTAGATGATCTGGATAATTTTACTGATTGAATTTTAGGACTTCCCAAAGTGCTAAATCTTCATAGCACCCAGAGGAAATTGGCACTTATATTCCTGGCAGCTGCCCTAAAGTGTAAAACCTCCTGCCGGTTGCAGAGAGATCCACCAGTCCTTCATGAATTGTTCATCAGACTAAATCAAATTTGTGACATGGATACTATATCAGCCCGTTTTCACTTACAAGAAGAGAAATATAGGAGCCTTTGAACCCCTTGGCTGCAATAGGTTGAACAAAGGAACAGAAAGCCATCTACTAATTTTATTTGAGTTCGCCCTAACTCACTAATAACATACCTACGGTTTGTTATATGTTTAATAATGAAAATAACCCTGCTCTTCCCCACTAGCTCCTCAATTAAACTTGGGAATTAGATGAGAATCAGGGAAAATACACTGATGCTTCCCCAGACTGCTTAGGTTTATATCCCTGTATATTTTCCAGGCATTCTAACTTCTCATACTGGTTTAATTTTGCATGAAATGGTTGGCACCTTATTGTTCGGTGCCTTGAATGAGTTGATTCAATATGACATGTGATGGGGCTTGGCTCTGGATACTATTCCTTGAATTAATGTACTGTTGATGTTTATTATTACACCTTTATGCCCTTCTCTGTATATGTTTGATACTCAATATGCCGTACTGGAGAATTACTGGTATATCCTGTCATGTTCACTGTCTGAATAAAAAATGAGTTTCAAAAAAGGAGATTATCAAAGGATTTGGACAGCTGTACCTGTTCACTAAGTGAACTAGGTTCCTCTTTCCCTTTCCCTTTCCGTTTCTGAGGCAGTATAGTGAAGTGGTTAAGAGCATTGAGCTGCAAACCTGGAGACCTGGGTTTGAATCCCAAAGCTCTCACTTGCATACTGCGTGACCGTGAGCAAGTCACTTAACTTCCTTGTGCTCCCAGGTTGCACCTGGAAACAAGCTTTAGCTCATTGTGCCTTTCCTGGTTAAACAATTACCCCTTTCCCCTGAAATGGAAAATGTTATGCAAGTGCTCTGGAGGTGTTCATGATACACTAAAGAAAAATTGTACTGGTTAGGACCTTTTTTTTAAATACAATTTATTCAATTGATGAGGAGCTTTTAACACTGTTTCTCACGCACACATCAGACAAATGGACATTAATTAGACTAGCAAAATACTTCAGATCAATACATAAAATTAACAGGAACTTGCTAATTACCCAAACAATGCTTTAAGGTGCAATAGGTCTTGGATTAATAATAATTAATTTGGACAAGCTGAGGAAAAATGTTTTATGCTGATTTGTTGCACAGACTCATGAGATATTTATGTATTTTACCCATCCTCTACTATAACTGTTTTTTTTTAGATTTCTTGATTATCTTAACTGTGTCTATTTGTAGAATGCTTTCCAGCCAAGCAATAAAGATGGATATAAAAACAGTCCTATAACACACACGCCCATGATCTGCAGTAATACTTTAGAACAGTTTTTTTTCAATACATAAATTATTCATCTTGGTCAAGTCCATGCATCAGTTGTGAGGGAGTTGCAGAGGAAGGAGGGAGGCTATTTTAATTACTGTATTACCATCATCTAAGGTACTGGCCTTCTGATTTATGTTTCATTTTGTTATTAAATTTTATGCATGAGAAGAGTGATATCCAATAATAACCAGTGGTGAAGCCGCAATGCAAACATCAACTCCAGTGACCTCCCACTGGCCATGGAGCCACCTTACCAGAACCTACAAGTCAATACTGAGCAGCTCTCCTGCCAGTATATTGTGACTCCTGACCTGCTGATTTAATGCCAGAGAGCCTAGGTGTGGTACATCACTGGCACAAGGAATAAAAAACAAGATGTAGAAAGCAGACAGGGTCTGGTCCTGGGGTGCTCAGCTCTGTGGTATTTTTAAATGTGTCTCTAGATGCATTACCCCATCTGTGAATGTTATAATAAAGGCTGTGTGAAACCCATCTTAGAGTCAAGATTCATAGTTTAGAATGTTCATAAGTCAGAAGGTCTAAGGCACAGACAGAGGAAGGTATAGAACAGGCTATTAAGAAAGGAGACAATATCTTCTTCAGATACATTATTAAGAAGAAAAAAACAGAAATTGTATTAATCTAGACAGGAGAAGGCATTATGCCCATTAAACCTCTCTCCAACCATTGTGGGGCTTCAATTCCCTTAGTCCAATAAGGATATGTCTAGTCTCTTTTTGAATTCATTTCATGTTTTAGCTTCCACTACTTCCCTAGGTAACAGATTCCAGGTTCTTACAGCATTATTGATAAATAATCCTCTTCTATTGTTATTTTGACAATGAAACATTTGTATCTGCTGTTTGTGACATCTCAATCTACTCTTATTATCACATAGTTTTAGACCCATGATGTTTCTGAATTCCTGATCTCTAATAACATTACACATCTGTAACATGTCTCTTTTTATTCTTTTCCTTTAAGAGAATAAAAATTTAGTTTTATCAGTCTGACCTCTTATACTATATCCTCAAATCATCTTACCAGTCTAGTCATTTTATTCTGGACCCTCTCTATTCTGAAGATGTTCTTCTTCAAGTGAGGACAGTAGTGTAAGTGATGCCTTACATAGGATGTGTATGGTGTTCTAATGAAGATTGGGTCCCTAAAGATGAAAGCATTTTTAATGCGGCTTATAATGAGATTAGTTTTTTTACTATATTTGTAGTGTTTTCAGAACTGGAAATCCTTATCACTTAGCACTTCCAGTTTAGTTTCACTCTCCACATTCTTTAGTTTTTTCCCCATAAGTGTGTAGTCATTTGATTTATTGTTTACCCATTTGTAGAGTTACATATTTGTTTGTGTTAAAACTCAAGCCATTTGTGATCACCCATTTTTCTACTACTGAGAGATCTTTTTGAAGGTTATTTATTTGGATGTCCGTTTGTACCACTGCTTCCAGTTTTGAATCATTGGCAAATTTTATGGCCCAGTTTTTGATACTGTTATCAAGATCTGATATAAATATGTTGAATAATACAGGTCCCAGGATGGAACTCTGGGGTACCCTAATGTTGACCTCCCTTGTCCCCGAGATACTACCTCTAATTCTCACTACTTGAGTCCTTTTATATAACCAGTTATTGATCCAAACAATCATTGAATTATCAATATTTCATTATTTTAATTTATTTATTATGCATGCTTGGGGGACTTTATCAAACCCTTTTTCAAAATCCAAAAAGATGACGTCCACTGGCTGGTTATTAAACATAGCATGGCTGACTCTTTCATAAAAAGCTAGCAGGTTTGTTGTGCATGACTACCCCTTTTAAAGCCATGCTGGTCATTGTCAGAAAAGGACTTCTTCTGTAGCTCTGCTTCTACCCTCTTTTTATGATAGCTTCCATTACTTTACATAGGATACATGTGAGACTGATAGGTATATAGTTGGAGGGATTTGATTTGCTTCCTTTTTTATATATTGGTACTATAATAGCATTCCTCCAGTTTTCCAGTATTTATCCTGTCTACAGGAATTTAATGAATAAAGATGCTAAGGGGGCGACTATCTGTGTCTTTGTTTCCTCTAAAAACCTTATACAGAGTCTGTCTGGACCTGCTGAATTATGAATATTGATTTTATTCAGTTGCTGCAAGACCTCTTCAGCACTAATGCTCAAATTACCAGTCAAACAATGTTTGTCATAAGAAACTGTATTGATACTGTTATTATTATTTTTTGTTTGATAAACAGAAGCAAATACATCATTAAAGATGGTAGCCATTGGTTCTGGTGTGCTCATTTTGATTCCATCCTTCAGTAGTGGTCCTAATGATCTATCACAGCTTTCATTGTTAACATATGCATAAAATACAAAATCACACATACCCCCATAATGCAAAGCATCATGGACTGTATATGCAAATCACCACAGAATATGTATGCAGAATATGCATAAAATGCCTTCCTGTTGTCTTTGGTGTAGGCTATTTTTAAATTCTACCTTATTTTTTCTTGTCTTATTAATGTTAATTTGTTACATGTATTTAAAGTCGTTTTGTATTTCAATATGTTATGTACACTATTATCTTTTTTCATTGTCTATAAGTTCATTTTTTTTTTTATTGATTACTTTTTTGATTTTGTTAGTAAACCATATTCTTATTTTACCCTTTTTATTGTATACTTTTTGTCGGAGACATGTTTGTTCTCTAAGTCTAGTATGCATTGTTTCAATTCTTCCCCAAACAGTTTTACATTGTCAATATTTGGTGATATTATCCATTCAAATATCTGTAACCTCCTGGTAATGGATGCAAAATCTGCCTTGGCATAATTCTTAACTATTGTGTTTTCCTTGACTGGGACTATATATGAATTTAACTGGAAAGTAATAATCTCACGGTCACTATTGAACAGGAGTTCCAGCATCTTAATATGTCTTACAGTGTGTTCATTATTTGTTAGAACCAAATCTAGTATATTAGCCCCTCCTCCACGGTAGGTACTTTTATTACTTGTGAGAAACTACTACTTAATATGTGGCTCAGTAGGTAGCATACTCGCCTCTGAGGCCAGGAGATCAGAGGGCTGTGGGTTCAGTTCCCACATCTGGCAAATGGGTTAAGATCCCAGTACTGATACTGTAGAGCAGCATGAGAGGGGTGCTGCACTTCTGAGGTGCCATCTTTCGGATGAGATGTTAAACCGAGGTCCAATCTGCCTGGATTGGTGGTAGTTCAGGTGGATGTTAAAGATCCCATGGCACGTATTGAAAAGAGCAGGGGAATTTCCCCAGTGTCCTGGCCAAATTTCCCTCATTCACTAAAAATACCACCAACAGCTTAATCTGATTCAAGGTCAGTTGGCATTCATCTGTATCCCCCTTCCCTGGGTCGTGCCTGAAAATAGATAGGATTTGTCTAGTGCACTTACCCGGTCAACAAAAACTAAATAAATAAAAAATCATATACTGTCAAGGAAGGAACGTTCCACCTGATTGTTTACAGTTACATTTACCCAATCAATATTGGTCAGATTCAGGTCACCCATTAATAGAACATATTTCTTTTGTGCATGTTCTTGGAATTGGTTTAACAAGTAATTATGATTTAGTACTGTGGTAGCACTGGGCCTAAAGGCAAATACCTCAAGTTAGCTAATTTGAATCTTGCCTGAAAATTTCAATCCATATTATTTCAATGGAAAAATCTTGCTGTGGGTCTGAAATTACCTAATTGAACATAATCTCATCTTTAATATATAATGCCACACCACCTCCTCTTCTGTTGGGTCTATCATTATGTGTTAAATTATAACCTGGTATGTTCCTATTCCATGCATTTGTTTCATTCCACCAAGTATCTGAAACAGCAGATATATCTGTATTTTTTTCATTTAGGATAATCTCAAGTTCTGTTCTTTTAATAATATTAAGACTTCTTGCATTGATAAGTAATATATTCAACCCTTTCATCTTAGATTTCATATCTCTAGTATTATTTGTTTTTAAGCAATATTATCACATGTAGTATTTGGTTCACCCACAGAACCTGCAGTCTCAAAAGCCCCTTGATCCCTAGTTACAGTATGAGTTTAAACATTTATTGACATGTGGAAATGAATTTCCCAGTAGTGCGTTGCCTCTTCTGTTCAAATGCAGTCCATCTCTACCATACAAGCTAAGATTATTTTTGAAATTTTCCCAGTGTGTAAGACATTTCAGGCTATTATGTAGGCACCATTGCCTAAGCCTGTTATCAAACTGTTTGAATTTTAGGATTTTGTATGTGCTCATTTGTGGCACCGGTAATATTTCAGAGAAACAAATATTATTTGTCCAGTTGGCAAGTTTATTTTTTGGGGATTGAAGATTATTTTTCATTACCTAAAGGGGATCCTTATGTGTATCATTTATTCCCACATGTACAATCATTAACAGGTTTTTACCCACTCGTTTTAACATTTTGTCCACTTCCCCTGTTATGCCAGATATTTTTGGCACCACCATATGCACCTACAGTTCTATTTTATTTTTCCAGATTACAAATTGGTCTGTCACAATACCTAATGATAGAGTCTCCCATAGCAACACATTGCCACTGGGTTATTGTATTGTGTATATTGGGGAAGGGGCTGTATCCTGGTTCCTTATAGTGTCCCCTAAAACGTCCTGTCACTGTGAGGTCTGATTAATCTCTAGTGGTACTGGTGTAGTACCAGTTTCTATATTGGAGGTACTGGCTAAATTCTCCTATTCAGTAGCCTGTAACATTTGTTCATTGTTACTTGGGCTATGATTTGTTATCAATGACTCATCATTATTTAATAGAAAATATCTGTTTTCTATCTAGACCTCATTTTCATTTTGTGGCATGTATATTTGTTTATTCCTTCTTTTCCTTGGATTTTCCTTTACTGATGTCCTATCTCCATCACTGTTGTCTGTTTCATCAATACATTTCTTTTGCTTAGCCTAACATTGTTGCTACATTTATTTAAATTTTGTTGTTCTTGTTGATTACTTTGAAGTCTTATTTCCATTTTGTGTTGTGATTTTTCTAGAAAGTCCAATCTGGTAGTGAGGAGGTCCAGTAAGTCGCTAACCATTTGTTTATTGGATACACATTTTAAACATCTAAATTACCCTTAAATCATCTCTCTATTGGCTAGTGGATACATACTACAATCCACACATTTAAATCCCACATCACCATCCAAAGTCATAATTGTATCAGGGGCTTTTCTTGATGAATTAGGTGCCTCCATTAGTGATGTAGTATTATTGGTGCTTATTTGGGCCACAACAACACTTGTATTAATTGCTGTACATGAATCAGGTGTCTCTATTAACACCGCAATGTTACTGGAGCTTGTCGGGGCATAGTATCACTTGTTTCAATTGCTGCACATTCCATGGTAACAATCAGTTCTGTGTTGGTGGTGGTTTCTTACTCAAACCTTACTTATTTCAGTTTCTTGATTGCTGTTTAACTACTGTCTGGAGCCATGTATCAAATATGCTATGACATTTTCCTCTTTGTTTTATTTGCACAGTACCTTACTTGGATGACTGTCCTTGTTCCCAACTGTTCCCCGCCAGACTCTCCAGACTCACACCAATGTGTGTGTCTCTGTGCACATCTCCATACGTGACAGTGCATGCTTGCCCCACTCATGCTCGTCTGCTTGCAGAAGGGTGAGATATTAGTACTAGGTGACCTGGAAGTATTGTCCTGGGTAAGGCTCCTTTCACTGCCTAGTTTAGCTTCAGAATATTCCAAATTAACTGCCAAAAAGGCTAAAAGCCATGCAATTCTTTACACACACTGAGTGTGATAATGTATTTTCAAAACAGAACCACTTAAGCGGTGCTGTAGTTCTAATGAATAGCAGCCCAAACTGCAGGCATCACAGATTACTTCCTGGGTTGCACTTCTCAGTGAGACAGCTGCAATTGCTCTTTTTACAAATAAAGAAAACACCCAAGAGATTCAGCCCTCCATACTGCCACACTGACAAACTGTCATGCAGCGTAGGCAAGGCAGACAAACCTACATTACAGTGGCTTGCAGGGGGTGAGATATTAGTGCCAGGTGACTCGGAGGTATTGTTCTGTGTAACTCTCTCTTCACTGCCTCGTTTAGCTTCAGAATATCCCAAATTAACTGCTAAAAAGGCTAAAAGCTGTGCAATTACTTACACACATTGAGTGCAACAATGTATTTTTAAAACTGAACCACTTAAGCGGTGCTGTAGTTCGAATGAATAGTAGCCTGAACTACAGGCATCACAAAGTACTTCCTAGGCCATTCTTCTTGGCGAGACAGCTGCAATTGCTCTGTTACAAACAAATAAAGCACTTGAGTGATTCAGCCCTGTGTACTACCACACAAATGAACTATCATGCAGCCTTGACAAGGCTGACAAACACTGGTTGTCAGGCTGAAGACAGAAGGAGGGTGGGTGGAGGATGACCTAGAAAAAGCTAAGATACTGAATAAATACTCTTGCTCAGTATTCACCAGGAAAGGGGAGGGTGAGGGATCAAAACTCAAGGAGGGGTAATGAAGGGAGGGAGGGAGTTTGACACCAGCCCATTCACTGTGGAAATGGTCCTACAGGAACTCAGGAAAATACAAGCATTTGTCAATGCCGAATGTTTGCTTGCTGGTATTCGCATTGGAAATGCAGGAGTTAGAGAGATGTAGAACAGGAATGGCATTGAAGTATTGAACTTCATGCTAACCCCACCTCCACCCTGTAGAGACAGACAGGCATTGAAGTATGTGTTTGGGTTGTCACCCATAACGTTCATGCCATTTCACTTCACCCTATCCTGCAGACAACAACACATGTTGAGGTGTGCCTTGGGGTGTTTGGCTCTACAGTCAGCCCATTCCATAAGGACATATGCTGTAATGGATGCAGTATAGGAGAACGGGGTGAACTCGGGGGCAGAAGAGTTCAAGGCACACCTCGATGCCTGTCACTGGCTGCAGGGTGGTGGGGTGGGGTGGAATGGCATGAGCATTTCATTCGGCAATCTAAAGGCACACCCCTGATGCCTGTCAGTCTGTACAGGGTGAGACATTATGGTGAGACACCCTAATGCTCCGGGCATTTGTTGGTATTTGCCCTACAAATTTTCAATATGGCCTTTTTGTGACCCCTAACTCATGAAAGAATTTGGGATCTCTTCTCATGGACACTGGCACTGTGATTTTATTAATGTGTCCTGAACTTTGAGTTCCCACAGTGACCGTGCCATTCTGTGCCAAATGTATGAAAACACAGATCAGGCAGGATGTGAAGAATGACAGATGTACCATTCATAAGGAGGTGTGAAGAGATGGCAATGTTGAGAATCTGTAGTGAAAATATTAAAAATATGTAGTGAAAATATGAAAAATACTTGAACTTCCGGACTTACTTGGAAACTGTGCAATGCATGGCCGTAACACAGTCATTTAGTGGAATTTTTTCATCAAATTTTCAACATAGGCATTTTGTGATCTTTGCTCATGAACAGAGTCACTATGATTTTCCTAATCTGTCCCAAACACTGATTTCCCACAGCGACCGTGCGATTCTGCACCAGATGTGTAAATGCATATTTCAGGCAGGATATGAAAAATTACAGCTGTACTGTTCATAAGGAGGTGTGAAAAAATGCCAGTGTTGAAAATCTGGATTGAAAATATTACAAATGCACATAATTATGAGCGTGTGTGAAACTGCACAACATACGCTCATAACACAGTCATTTCATGGACTTTTGTCACAAAATTTTCAGCATAGGCATTTTAGCACCTCTGCTCATGAACAGTATCACTGTGATTTGTTTTTAATCTGTCCCAAACACTGACTTCCCACAGTGACCACGCCATGCTGCGTTGGAAGTGCAAAAACACATTTTGGTCAGGATGTGAAAAATGACAGCTATACTGTTCATAAGGAGGTGTGAAAAAATGTAAATGATGAAAATCTGGAGTAAAAATTTTACAAATTCGTGAAGTTATGAGCGTGCGTGGAAACTGCACAAAGCATGCGCGTAACACAGTCACTTTATGGACTTTCATCACCACATTTTAAACATAGGCATTTTAGGACCTCTGCTCATGAACAGAGGCACTGTGATTTTCTTAATGTGTCCCTACACTGATTTCCCACAGCGACCACGCTATTCTGTGCCGGAAGTGCGAAAACACATTTTGGTCAGGATGTAAAAATGACAGCTGTACTGTTCATAAGGAGGTGTGAAAAAATGCCAATGTTGAATATCTGGAGTGAAAATATTACAAATTTGCGAAGTTACGAGCGTGCATGGAAACTGTGCAATGCATGCTCGTAAAAGTAATTTTTTGGACTGCAAAATCACCTTTTGGGACTGAATAATGCCATGACAGTGGCAGAATTCATGAGGAGGGGTCCCAAGAACCCCATGTTGAAAATTTGGTACCAAAATTTCCAAAAATGCCTGAGATATGCACCAAAGTTAAAAAAAAAAACCCTCTTTATGGCATTATACAGTTTACCAGCATTTCTTCAATGCGCAGTCAGCTTTGAAGAGTGCAGGCATGTTCCCAGTCCACCGAAGATCATCGTACCAGACTTCAGAGGTAAGTATGGAGTGAGAGGGGGTGTGGGGAGGTAGGGTGCACAGTGGGTGGGTGCACATTGGGGGAAGGGACGGCGACTGCTGTAGGACCATTTCCTTTGTTTCAGGGAGAAAAAAAAAGAAAGACATCGCAGGAAGGTTTTTTTTCCCCAGGATTGTTCCAGCAAACTGGGGTGGGCTCCCAGTGTGCCACCTGGCTTTTTTGGGGTGGGAGTACTTAAGCTGATGGGAATTGGGCCCCTCCGTTGGCAAAGAATGACTGTTTGGTGGGGGGGCACAATGCCGAGGGGGATTGGGCACCCCTGTCAACACACAACAAATTGGGGAAGGGGTTACATCATGCTGACAGGGAGTGGGCTCCCCCATCGGTAAATTAACTGGGTCAGGGGCTGCCGATAGAGGGATTGGCCACCCCATTAGGCTTTCATAGGGCTAAGAGGTTGTGGCAACCGCTGCCATGTTTACATATGGTTACACTAGGCAAGGTACCACCCTGCCATGATGGGTCACTCCCTCGTTGCAGCGGAATGGCTGACGCTGCAATGATAAGGCAGCCCTTCATTGCAGTGGCAAAAACATTTCAACTTGGTGGCACTTTTGGAAACCAGTGTCATCAGCACGCTGTGCCTCCATTGGTCCACCATTGCCAAGCCTCCAAATGCAGTGCCTCTGTTGGCTGACACAGTGCCGCACCTCCACAACCTGCTTCTCTCCTAAGCTGCCGCATAATGTTTCTGGCACATGAGCACAAGCAAACATAAAAAACAGACAAAGCAATGGAGCCAGATGGGATTCACATCAGAGTATTAAAGGAACTCAGGGACATACTGGCAGGTCTATTGACTGACTTTTTCAACTCATCTCTAGACACATGGGCGGTACCTGAAGACATGAGGAGGGCCAAGGTGGTCCCACTCCTTAAGAGTGGCAGTAGAGAGGAGACAGGCAATTACAGACCTGTAAGCCTGACTTGAATAGTGAGGAAGCTGATGGAGTCTCTACTTAAGGAGAGGACTGTGACATTTCTGGAGACTAGCTGGGCACAGGATCCAAGGAAGCATGGATTCTCAGTGGGGAGGTCCTGTCAGATAAATCTAATTGATTTCTTTGACTGGGTGACCAGGGTGGTAGATTATGGGGATGGTGGATGTGGCCTACCTGGATTTCAGTAAGGCCTTCAACACCATCCTACGCAGGAGGTTGCTAAATAAAGTGAGAAATCTGGGAGTGGGCCCTATGGTAGTAAAATGGGTAGAGAACTAGCTAAGGGATGGGACTCAAAGGGTGGTAGTAAATGTCATGAAATCAGAAGAGAGGGAGGTAACCAGTAGGGTGCCATAGGGACCGGTGCTGGGACCAGTCATGTTCGATATCTTCATTAGTGACATTGCAGAATGTCTGTAGGGAAAGATATGCCTGTTCGCAGATGACACAAAGATCTGCAACATGGCAAACATACCTGAAGGGATGGAAAGAATGAGAGAGGATCTAAGCTTATTGGAATAATGGTCAGGTGTATGGCAGTTGAGTTCCAATGCTGAAAAGTGTAAAATAATGCACCTGGGTCATACGAATCCAAGAGAAGAGTACAGGATGGGGGGGGGGGACGTGCTGGCCACCACAAGGCAAGAGACAGAGACCTGGCGATCATCATATTAGATGACCTAAAGGCTATCAAGCAGTGTGAAGAAGCAGTGGGGAAGGCAAATAGAATGCTGGGATGCATAGGTATGGGCATAACCAGCAGAAAGAAGGAGGTGGTGATACCACTGTATAGATCACTGGTAAGGCCTCACCTGGAGTACTGCATCCAGTTCTGGAGACCTTATCTCAGGAAGGACATAGACAGGATGGAGGCAGTCCAGAGAAGGGTGACATGAATGACACATGGGCTGCACTAGAAGCCATGTAAGAAAAGACTCAGGGACCTTAATGTCTATTCATTGGAGGAGAGAAGAGAGAGAGGGGGGGATATGATAGAGACATTCAAGTACCTTAGAGGTATAAACAGGATACAGGAGGGAAGCATATTTCAGAGGAAGCATTGCACAAGGACAAGGGGACATGATATGAGACTGGAGGGAGGAAAGCTCAGGGGGAATGTCAGGAAGTATGTTTTCACAGAAAGGGTGGTGGTTCCATTGAACAGCCTTCCAGCAGAGGTGGTGGGGGCTAAAACAATATGGGGATTCAGGCGTGCATGGGATAGACATAAGGGTACCCTGGAGATGGGCAGAGAAGGTGTGACACAGAACAAACAGGACCTAGGCTGTCGACACGGAGTAGGGAAATGGGCAGACTAGGTGGGCCATATGGTCCTTATCTGTCTTCAGATTCTATGTTTCCGTGTTTCTGTGTTTCTATACCACAGCTCACAATGCAATGAGATTGCAAAAGGAAATAGGCTATTGCTAACTTTCCAGGGGTTTCTGGTTGGGGAAGGGAGAGTTAAGCAAGACTATGGGGCAGAGTTTGTCAGGTCCCAGTTGGCTGGGCTATTCATTTTTTGTAATATTCTCAGGCATCTTCAGTTGTGGAGGGAGGAGCTTGGCCTGAGTATGGGGCGCAGTGGGACAGGGGATACCCTGACCAAGAATTAAAAAAATAAATAAATGAATATTGCAGCCCAGTCTCCAATGGATCTACTACAGTGAATCAGCTGATGCTGCAGTGCAAGTCCAAATAGTGGGCACTCCAAAAATGGCAAGAGAAGATCTCAGGAGTTGAAATAATTTCTGAAATAGCTTTTTTATTCCAAATGCATCAGAACTATCACTAGGACCCCTGCGCTTCGACACTCAGCCTTCTTAAGGGGGGTATCGTCCTTTTGGAATGATGCTGCAGTGCTCAGGCTCCCACTGCTCTAGTGAACTGCTGATCTCAATGCCTGTTTCATGGAACTCTACAGAGGACTGTGGAATCAGTAGTACTGTTTGGCAAGTGGTCATAATGTCACAAGACATTATGACTTATGCAAAAATGTTGCTGCCAATACAGTGTGATTTCTTGCATGCAGCATAATTATTTTTTTCCGCGGGGATCCACCATCCACACACCCCCTGCTATGGGGGACTGTGGCTCCAAACACCCCCCGATAATTATTCTCGACTCTGGTGGGGGGTCAACATGAAATTGCACAAAAGTCAGAAAAAAATAAAAGTTTCTGCTACCAGGAATCAAACCCAATCCCAGATGCAGCGCCTGGTTTCCTGCTGCAGTGGCTCAGTCCATTGAGCCACAGCAGCTGCTCAGTGGAAACCCTGTCCCAGCAGAGGTCTGGGATAGTGCAAGTGGTGCAACACCACATACAACAATAATTGCAGCATTGCATCACTCGCTGTCTCGTACAATGCTATTCCGGGTTAGTGCTAATGCCATGAGTATGACATTATGACCCGGTAGGGTATTGTTTTAAGTTCTCCAAAGGATTAAGAAATAAAGGGAACCAATGACAAGACCCTGGCATAATGATATAAAGTCCTCCACCCTCTCTCTGTAGCTCCCTCCCAAATACCCCAAGGACTGGATCCCAAATGAAAACTTATTAATAAACTGATACCCTCCCTCTGCAGCTCCCTCCCAACAGAACCACTGACAAGACCGCAACTCAACATGCATTATTTAAGAATCCTGCCTATGCCTTTGCAGCTCCCGCCCAATTAAACCACTGACCAGCCAGCCCTCCATTTGAAAATGTATTAATTAGCAGAACAATTACCCATATTGATTTATTCAGCATGCAAAGGTCATACAAAGGGGATAACAGTGTCACAGTCCAGATCTGAGAATACAATAGAGGTGTTCTACTTATATGAATATAATAGGAGGCATACAGTACAAGCAGAATTGAGACTTCAGACTATGGAATTCTGTTTAGCTGGGTCCCTTGATTAAGTAATTAGCTGTATTAGCTGTATATGCTGAATCTCCCCAGAGGGATGTTGTCTTTTATTGGGCAGACAGCAGTTCTCTCCCAACAAAACCACAGGCTAGGTTACCCTAATTAAACAAACTCCTTCCTCCTCCTTCTGCCACTTACTGTATTCCCATCTAGACCACATTCTGGAAATACAGTAGTTCATGAAAAGTCCTCCCTCCTCCATTTTCAGCCTTCCTCCCAGAGGACCACAGACCAGACCCTGACCTACTATATTAATATAAAATCATCCCTCTGCAGTTTCCACTGTCTGGACTCCAATGAAAGTCAGGCTGGACCCATACAAAATATTTCTTTAGTGAATGCCCTGTCAGGGAAGAATACACATTTAATAAGAATAAAGATCACTTGATTTTTACAAGGTCCATAAAAATAGATAATTTTCTTCTTTGGCAATAAATTACTATTATACAGCAGGTACATTTTACTTCAGAATGGTGGTAGTGGGGAGGTTTGGGATTTTAATTAAAGCAGATCTCCAGTGCCCATGCGACAGTGGTGCAGTTTGCAGGCATCACTGGTAGTGAGGGTAGGGTGAAGAAAGGAATAATGTACTCTATGTATATATATATATATATATATATATATATACTGTAGAGGCTCAGTTACTGATGGGCCTGGCTAGGTCCAGTCATGTGACCCCAGTCCTGGGGCTGTGCACTGGCTGCCAGTCAGGTGGATGGTCCTCTTCAAGGTGAGTTTGTTCACCTACAAAGCCCTATATGGGATGGGCCCTTGTTTTCTGGCTGAACTCCTCACACCTGCACCCCAGTCCACTCCCTCCATTCTTCAACTAGGGGCCTCCTTGATGTTCTCAGAGTCAGGCTTAAAATATCCGGTGACTGCGCTTGTACTGTCATTGGGCCAACAATGTGACGCTAAACTTTTCCATCTGCTCTCAGGGGGGGTCTCCCCCGACAGTGGGCTAAATGCATACTTGTTTTCCCTGAACCTTCCCTGGTGAAGGTGTTTGACCACCTGAAGTTTTATTTATTCTGAGATATAGTTATCAGTTTAAGTTATATGTTTATAAAAGTTTTTATAGCGTTCTGTATTTTTTTCTTCTAACTTGTTTTTAATGTGAGTTGCCCAGAGCCTCAGGGATTGGGTGACATAGAAACTAAATGTTCCTGCCTTTTGCCTTGCCAAATGAAACAAACTATGAGCTGACCTGAGGAATTAGGTTAACCCGCCACCACCTCATCACACAACTTCGTAACAACCATTGATGCCTACCAACAATAGAAATTAGGAGAATGTTACTTATGCATCAGAGTGGGAATAGAGCACAAACAGGGGAGATGTCTTCCATAGTGTCATTTTAATGTCTGCCTGTGGCCTTCAACATTGACACCTTGACTCTGAAATTAAAATGACTTGTGGATGCCGCAAGCCCCTGGTGCACTGAACATACACTCACTGGGCTTGTGGAATTCTTTTGATGCCAATCATGATTTTCTTTAAGTGTACCAAATGCTGCAAGATAGACCAGCTTACCCTGGTCTAACTTGTGAGATTTGGGAGACCCATTTTACAGGACTTGCACAAAAGCTTTAGAGCAAGTTGCAGTAAATTCTGAAACAAATGTCACAGCTGTGACAAATGTACTAAAATTGGCAGCAGTTGCTTCAAACACCAGGATTAACACGGGGCTTGATGCAAGCCCTCTGTCAGCCATTGAAAATCGGGCCCCTGGTCTTCATTCTTGGGTGTTTGATGCAGTGGGAGTTTGTTTCAGTACTGCATGTGTTTCGAGACATGAGGATATGTGTACAGTGCTTTCTCCAAGTTTGTGATTGCCACAAAAAAGAAAATGATTATCTGTCAACACAGGCAACCAATAAGGTTATTTGTAGATCGGCAATAAAAAATATGACTAAACTGTATTTTGTTATTCTTAGTATTTTTACGATTACATGTTTGGAAGGTTAGAGCTGGTATGGCTGTGTTGGGCACCAAGGGTCAGGAGATTGATTCCAGTTTTATGGGATTGTATTTTTAAATAATTTGATTTCATCTCTGGTTTGGGGGAGAGGGACAAGGTAGGGCCTGTCCAAAAACAAATTAATAAAGTCTATGCATCTTAACAACGATTTGTATTGTACCCATCCCAGCCCATCAAATAAAATAAACATGTTTCAGCCACCACCTAACAACATTGATGAGTCTGGTGCCCATCCCTACCAATCAAAGTATTAGATTAAAAATGTCAGAGCCCCACAATAACGGTGACAGATCGGGGGGGCATCACTGCCTACCAAGAAATATTAAAAAAGTTACAGACCTCAAAAAATATTGATGTTTTCAATGCCATCAACTGGAAAATAAATTATTTTCCTCTGTAATTTAAGATTTTAATGCAGCATTTATTACATTTCTCTATTTACTCTATAGTGTTTAAAACTCCTAGCAACCCAAGCCAGAGCAAACGGTGTATTTCTGTTGTATTATAAAGTGAGACTGTATGCAAATAAAGCTGTGCAGAACTACAAATGCATACGGTACTGCCACAGTGACATGAATGAAAAACAGTTTCCATTTATGTCCCATGCAATGTGCTGCTAGCGTGGTAGCTGGGGAGGGAGTAGGAGCTACATGAGTGCAGATAGATTTGCTCCCTCATGGTTTGCTGTTAAAGTCCTGAGCAGTGAATCTGATGACCCAACCAACCTGGGTATAAATCCTTCAACCCCCATTTGCATATCCTGTTTACGTCACTTAACATCCCTGTGCTCCTGAGACACACCTAGGAACAAGCTTGGCTTGGTGTCATTTCCTATCCAAAAGTTCTAAACTAAAACTAAACTAAAAACACATGGCACTAGGAGAATATTATTTTACTTAATTCTCTTTGCTGGTAATCAGGTTCATGCTTTGCATTTACACAGGACATTATTAGGCAGTGTCGGGAATGTGAAACCCAGACAGGAGTATAATTGTGTACTGTGCCATGCTATTGCCATGGCAGGGAGTTGTCAGAACAAGCATCCTTGCATGTCAATGGGAAGACAACAGGTTGAACAATAATGCATGACTACTGACTACACGTACATCCAAAGGGTTTCTTTTTCCTAGTTCTAACACACTTACATTTGCATTTCTAGTTAGGAAAAGCTCAACACATAAGTTTACCTCTGTTTCTCCAGTGTGAAGGGAGCTGATAGTGCTGAGTGGAACCAAAATGGGATGAGGAGGGGCCTCCATTTGTAGGGATTTTTTTTAATTAAATGTGGTCTATCAGGTGTGGTAGGGAGGGAGGGAGCTGGGAGGGCTGAATGGGGCTACATTGGAATGGAGGGTGGTGGCCCCTAGAGTGTAACACCATGACAGTGAAACTCAAAAACAGACCATTAGTTCAACAATCGCTGTATCAGTCTGTTTTTGGTGATGCTTGTTTCCCAGTGGCCTCGCCCTTCCTGGAACAACTCTGGAGCAAGTCTGACCTGGAGTTGATTATTATAGAATGTGGGGTGTGGGGGCTTTTGCTGGGGCACAATACTGGTGCTAGCATTGTGCAGTTGCTGTGTGGGACATCTGGATTTGTACTGTTGCACACACTTGCTGCTCCCAATAGAGGTATGGGTTGCCAGTTTGCTGGGATTTGTAAGTTAAATTTTGGGCTCTCCAGGTGGAGAGGGAGCTGGGAGGGTTGAACAGGACCGCTACAGGATGGGGGGGATGGGTCCCAGTTCACTGAGTGTTTTTTGTATAAAATTCAGGCTGTCAGGTTGCGGAGGGGGAGCTGGAATTGTTGACATGGGGTCACAGTGGTACGGGGAATGGTTTTCAGATTCTACTGCTGTTTGAGAGAGGGGGCTAGGAGTTTTGACTTGGGCTGTAGTGCGATGGGAAATGGGACCCCATTTGCTCTGCAATTTATCTTTACAGATGTTGGGCTTTCAAATGTTGTAGGGTGTACAGTAACTGGGAGGGCTGAGTGGGGCTGTAATGGGATGGGTGGATAATGTTAAAAACAATATAGACTCCAGCCTTCAAGTGTGTGTAACCCAATCAGATTCACAATCAGAACCACTGCTTCTAATCCTGTTTATCACATACTGTAGTTCCACCATGCATCCAAAATTATTGTTACAAGACACCCTTCCTAGCTTCAGAGCACCATGCATGATGAGACAGAGAAGAGACTGAGCCCCTGCTCTCCTGACTCGCCAGTAAGCTCATCAGAATTTTCAGAAGTTAACACTAATATGATGTGCTGTGGGGGGGGGGGTGGCAAAGTGAGCATCCTTGTCTGTCAGTAGGAAGATGAAGAAGAATCAGCATTTATATAGTGCTTTTCATACACAGTGTCCCAAAGCGCTTTACAAGAAATGCTAGACTGGTAGTCAAGTGACTGAATTTGTGGTGGCACCATATCGCACATCATCACCCACACATATCCTGGATAATTGCATGAACCGGTTTTATGGGAAGGGGAATGTTGGCCAGGATACTAGGAATGTTCCCTGCTCTTTGCGAAGAGTGCCCTGGGTTCTTTTACTTCCACCTGGACACCCACCAGGGCAACACCAGGATGGGCAGAAGGGACCTCAGTTTAACGTCTCATCCGAAGGATGGCACACCCCAGCAGTACAGCACCCCCCATACTGCACTCAGATGCCAGTGATTTTTAGGTGCAAGTCCAATCCCAGTGTGGGAAGAGAACACACAACCTTTTGGACCAGAGGCAGAAGTGCTACCATCTGAGCCACGCTGACAAGATACTGAAAGTATACAAATTAAAATACATGATACTTTGTATTTGTATGTTTAAGACCCATCAAGGACCACAATTGTTTAGTGTGCTGTTTGGAGGAGGGGGGGGGTGCTCTGCGTGGGCATCCCTGCAGCACTTACTGAAAAGAGAACTACTGACTGCACCACTGAAGTTCTGTGTTACTCAAGTTCTCTTGTCAATATTATATCAGTGATCACTTTCTAATGGAGCAAGCATGCCATTCATGTAGTGCAGTAGTCAGTGCTAAAGTGGCAAAACAATGGAAACTTATTCTCATGCAATATACATACAGGAAAAGTGCTACTGCATTGTCATAGATACATAGATACATAGATACATAGACAGTGTCGGCAGATAAGGGTCTATGGCCCACCTAGTCTGCCCATTTGAGCTTGTAAGTTCAGTTTGTTTTCCTAGAAGTCTGTTTCCCCTTACCCCTGCCCTCTAGAATTCCTTTATGTCTATCCCATGCATTCTTAAATCCCGTGATTGTTTCAGCCTCCACCACTTCCTCTGGCAGGGTGTTCCACCTGTCCACCACCCGTTCTGTGAAGAAATTCTTTCTCATGTTTCCTCTGAATCATCCTCCTCCAACTTCATCCCATGCCTTCTAGTCCTGAAACATCTTTTTTGCTTAAAAATAGTGTTTTCCTGCACCCTGTTCCTCCCTGTAAGATACTTGTATGTCTCTATCATATCCCCTCTCTCCCTTCTCTCCTCCAGGAGTACATGTTCAGTTCCTTCAACCTGTCTTCATAGGACTTGTGATGCAACCCATGCACCATCTTTGTTGCCCTCCTCTGAACCTTCTCTACCCTGTCTATGTCCTTAAGTAGGTATGGTCTCCAGAACTGTACACTGTACTCCAGGTGGGGCCTCACTAGTGTCTTGTATAGCGGAATTATGACCTCCCTTTTCCTGCTGGTGATGCCCTGCCTATACATCCCAGCATCCCTATTTGCTTTACCTGATGCCTTGTCACACTGTTTCCTACCTTGAGGTCATCAGAGATGACAACCCCAAGATCCTTTCCTGCTTGGTGCATGCTATATCCTCACCCCCAACTGATATATTGTGCCAGGGTTTTTGTGCCCCATATGCATTATCTTGCACTTCTTTGCATTGAATTTCAACTGCCAAACCCTTGACCATTCTTCAAGTTTCTGCAGGTCCCTTCTCATTCTGTCTACACCCTCTGGTGTGTCTACTCTGTTACAGAGCTTTGTGTCATCAGCAAACAGTGAAATTCTGCCTTCTAGATCCTGTGCAATGTCACTGATGAAGATGTTGAATAGGACCAGTCCCAGCACTGATCCCTGTGGTACCCCACTGGTTACTCTTCCTCTGTGGAGTGACAGCCATTTACCACCACCTCTGTGTCCTGCCACCCAGCCAGTTACCTACCCACCACACTACTGTCCTGCCCACACCCATATTCCCCAGTTTGTGTAATAGTCTTCTATGGGCACAGTGTCAAAGGCCTTGTTGAAGTCCAGATAGGCCATGTCCACTGCCCTCCCTGATCCACCTCCCTAGTCACCCAGTCAAAAATTCAATGAGGTTGGTCTGACATGACCTCCCCTGGTGAAACCATGCTGCCTTGGGTCCTGTAGTCCATTGACAACAGATGTTCCACCAATCTCTCCTTCAGTAGTGCTTCCATGATCTTTCCCACTACAGGTGAGGCTGACTGGTCTGTAGTTCCCTCCGTCCTCTTTGTTCCCACTTTTGTATAAGGGGACTACATCTGCTGTCCTCAGTCTTTGGGTACCTCCCTGTTTCCAGTGATTGGCTGAACAGGATAGCCAGAGGTTCAGCCACCACCTCTCTAGTTCTTTAAGGACCCTGGGGTGCACCCCATCTGGCCCCATTGCTTTATCAGCTCTTATTGCTTCCAGTTCCTTCAGGACCCTTTTCTGTAAAGGGACTTGTGTCCATTTCTGCACCATTCTCACCCTTGTACTCCCTTCAGACCCATACCCCCTCTTCCTTAGTAAGACTGAGCAGAAATACCTGTTCAGTATGTCAGCTTTATTGTTGTCATCCTCCACGCGGCTCCCATCCTCCCCTTCAGTCTCACTATCCTCCCTTTGTCTTTTCTTTTTCACTTATGTACCTGTAAAGGTTTTGTCCCTTTACCCACTGATTTTGCAATGTGTTCTTCTGTCTGAGCTTTGGCTTCCCTTACTGACTTCCTGCCTCCCTTTGTTTCTCCTGGTACTTCTCCCTATCCCTTCTGCCTGTGTCTTTTGTATTGCCTGAATGCAATCATTTTGGCTTTCACTTTTTTTGCTACCTCTTTGGAAAACCATAATGGTCTCCTCTTCCTTTTCCTCTTGCTAACCTGCTTAATGCATAATTCTGTTGTTCTTATAATCCCCATTTTAAATACTGCCCACTGTTCCTCAACCCCTGATTACTGTCCCATTCCCTAATGCCTCTTTCAAGTATCTCCCATTTTCCCAAAGTCTGCCCCTAAAATCCAGGATACGTGTTTTGTGTGGTTTGGTTCTGCTCTTTCTGTGATTTCAAACCACAATGACTGGTGGTCACTGTTACCCAGGTGCTCCCCACTGTTACCCCCATCACACTGTCCCTGTTTGTGAGCACAAGGTCCAGTATTGCCTTCTGCCGAGTTGGTTCCATGACCAGTTGCTTGAGGAAGGCACCCTGAAGGGAGTCCAGGATAAATCTGCCCCTAGTTGATGCTGCTGCTGGGATGCTCCAGTCCACGTCTGGTATATTGAAGTCTCCAACCAGTACTATCTCACCCTTGTCTGCCATCCTTTGGATGGCTAGCATCAGCTCCCTATCTGTTTCTTCCTCCTGGGCTGGTGGTCTATAGACCACACCTGTGTGGATGGATGGCTGGCCCAATTTTCCTTTCCAGCTTAACCCACAGTATCTCTCCCCCATTTTGTTCCTCCTGGATCTGTGTGGCCCTTATGTCATTTTTCACATACAGTGCCACTCCTCCTCCCTTCCTGCCTTCTCTGTCTCTTCTGAATATGTTGTAGCCAGGTATGGCCATCTCCCAGTCATGGTTATCATTACACCAGGTTTCAGTGATGGCCACAATGTCCAGGTCTGACTGTACCATGACAGCCTCCAGATCTTCCATCTTGTTGCTAAGGCTCCTGGCATTTACACATGGCTTTCCATGATTTGACCTCCTAGATTGCTTCACTGTTCTACTCCAGCCCCTTCCTTGGTTGCTGTCCTTTTATCCTAGTTCTCCTTGCTGTTTGCCCTTCTGCTGAAAATTCTTGCCCCTTTTCTGCTTATCCAATTTTGGACACTAATCTCCATCTTTTGCACACTGCTTTGCAGAGATAGCCACTCCTCTGGTTCACTGGTTCCACTACTAGCTGTGGGTGAGCAAGTAGGTACAAGTCCTTGCTGGCCTGCCACCCCCTTTGCTAGTTTAAATGCTTGTCAATGTAGCATTTAAACTTATCATTGAGTGTCTTGATTCCAGGATGGATGCAGGCGCCAGGCTTGAACAAACCTCCATCCTCCAGGTGGGTCCCCAGTCACCAATGAATCCAAACCCTTCCTCACAGCACCAGTTCTTCAACCATGAGTTAAAGTTCCTGCATGCACTATGCTCTCCCTTGCCTCTCACAGGTAGTACTTGAGAAAGTGACAGAAGTAGCTACTTGCTTGAGACCCTTCCCCAGTTTCCTAAACTCTTCCTGAACTTCCTTTGGCTCCCCATTTGCCAAGTCATTAGTACCTAGGTGGATAATGACATCCAGCTCACCCTCCTGTCTTGCCTTCCCAGTGATCCCCAGTATCTTCCTTCCATCCCTCCATGCCGTGGCACCTGGTAGGCACCTCACCTCCCTGTCCTCCCCCTCCTGTGTTCCTAGCTGGATCCCTCTTACGATGGAGTCCCCCACCAGGATTCGCCTCCTCCTCCTCTGGGGTCCACTGCTTTCCCCACTGAGGTCACCTCCTTGCCTAACCTCCACATCCTTTCTTCACTTCCTGGGTACCACTATTTGGTTGTCCTCATTTGCCAGTGTGGCATATGAGTTCTTGAGAGAATAGGATCTGGGATGTGCCTCTGCCTGACTGCTCTAACCCTCCTGAGCCCACTGTCATCCAAGTGCTCCTCATTCTCGGCATCCTTTGAGGCAGCTGCATTGGACTGGGTGGTCCCTGGATAGGGGTGATGGTACTCCTGACCCAGTTTACTTCTGCTCTGAGTCTGGCTACCTCATCCCGCAGTCCAGAGAGATGCATGCAGATAGGGCAGCACCTCAGTGTACAGAAGGTCTGCCTGAATATGGCTGCCCCACAGCCACTGCATTGCACCACTCCCCACATTATACTGCAATTCCACTCCTTCTCTGCTACTGAAGCTCTCTTAGTTCTCTTTTTATTTATTTACAGTACTAAAAATCCTGTAACTGATTGTCAGAATTTAAATGTTCTGTTTTTCAGTTCACTCACTAGCAATGAAAATTGTACTTTAGATATGGCTTGAGAGCCTGTCTTTTCTTTAATGAAGATTCAGCCAAAACATTTATGTTTCAAAAACCTATAATTAATTATTTTTTAAAAAAGTTTACAGTATATACTGTGAGTTAATTCATTTTTTTTTGTAATAATTCATCTCCTAAACTTTGTCATCATGCTTTCTATTGGCATAGAAACCCCTCTTGATCACAGTTTTAGGAACAGTACCATACTAAAAAATTATCCACTGGGCTCATCACATACAAATCATCATACCTGCACTGTAGTATGCACTGTCATTTGTACAGTATTTTCAGTACATCAAACATAGAATTTTAAAGGTTTTTTTTAAAGGAGGCCTAGATTGATGGTGTGACTCATGCTGTTGCTAGTTGTTAGACATGGCAGTGGTTAAATTTGCTGAGCATGTTCAAAGCACACATGCGGCTACTGCACTGTACATGTACCTGTAGTTCTGCAAAAATGAAGATTGTACTGTAGAAGAACATGATCCAATGACTTTGTTTGCTAGAATACTATGCTATGATAAATAAATGCCTTTATTTTCTAACTAAACATAACTTTGAAGCACAGTTAAGTGGAATGCAATGTTAATCAAGTAGAATCATGTACATTTAAGTAAAATGAAAAACAATGTATACAACATTTGGAAACAATGCATGTCTAATATACTGTAAAATTGGTGGTGCTCAGTATGACAATCAGCATTTTCCAGTTACTTGTTGATATGGCTGCAAAAATACTGCACAGCTCGTCTTTTAGTTCTAGCAAAACATATCATTTGATCAGTTGCAAGGCAGCAGGAGAGGGAGGAGGAAGGATGCTTTAGTAATAATTTCTCAGATGGGTCAAAGGATTTGCTTGGCACTCCATATTGGAAGGGAGGGACCTGAGGGAGGAAGTTAATCCATGCCTACCACCTACTGATTTACCTATGAAATGCTATGGCACTTTCGAGTCTCGGTAGTAATTCATGGTAAAGATTTCTACCACGTGATGAGTGCCTGATAACTCATTTAATCCAAGCAGGTGGCACTGGAAAGATAGGGCTTTAAATTATGTTTCTTAGCATCACCCACCAGCCAAGATGAGCCTCTCAGGGTTTAATTGTTTCAATATCTTGTTGTCTTGCACAATTAGATGTTATTAGCTGTTTTATGTGAGTATATTGTTGCTCATTTTTATCCCCAAGTCCATATATTTCCACAGTTAGTAATACCCATAATGTGCCAGATCCTTATGAACTGAGTCTAGTCAAGGAGACTCACAATTCAAGGATAGCAATTCTATATTTCTTTTAAGGCCTTAGAAGGGAGACTATTATCAGACAGATCTGTAAGCTTGGTACAATATTTAACCATGATGGAAGCTTAAAATACATTTAATGGAAAAGCTCCCAATTCTGACCTGACCAGACTTGAAGCGATAGATACTGTGAGCTCTAGTAGTCTTTTACAAACTCCACTTACAACTCTTTCTAAACTTTCCTAGTTTGTGTTTCCCCATATTTTGCAGTTGTAAAATACTTTTCTGTTAAATTTATCCAGTAGGGCCCGTGACAGAGAATAAACAGCCATGCATATGTATTTTATACTATATTCTGAAGAGTAGTATTAATCTGTTTACTGTCCTGAGCTAAGATATTAATTTTGGTACTCCAAGAGAATGTATTGATAAACTTCACACCCAAATAACAGTTTCCAAAGAAAGATCAGTTCTATATAACTTCACATCATTTTTTTTTAGTTCCAAAATTCTATGGCTGCTCATTATGGCTTAATCTGCAAAATAAGATCCAGTAACAGGTATGCCTGCTTGGAAAGAAGAGCACCCTAGGCCTTACTCCACCTGGGATACAGAATCTCCTTTGCTCACCCACCCACCACAGGCAAACTAGGAGAACTTGTTACAAAACTCTCCAAGTCCCCTTCCATCGAACATCACTAGGGCAACGGTCTTTTGCATACATGGCCCCCAAATGAATCAACTCTCTTAATGCTGACCTTCAATCTGAACCCAAACTTGTCCCTTTCAAATCAAGCCTTTGAGCTCATCTTGCCACTACCAGTATGTGTGACTGTAACACCTAAAGCTTTCTCTTTTTTTCTTAGGGACTACTTTCAACAGCAGCACATACTTTCTACCCTCCTCTCTATCCCTACCTACCATCTTCTTCCCTCACCCCACCACCCTGTGGTTTGCCAACTACCGTCTACAGTGCTTAACTTTAAGACTTACCACATCCTACCCTTTCCTTGCCTACTTCCTTGGTTTATTCTTCCTCTTCTCTATGCACTGACAAGGTCCTCATGGACTGCTCCTCCACTGTTCTCCTCATTCCCCTACCTCTACTTATGAGTCTGATTTAAACCATTTGACTTGAACAATTTCAGTATCCCATAACTGTTTATCTTACCCCTTTTTTATTTTCCTCCCCCTTAGTACTCCTCAATCCCCATTCTCATTTCCTGTTGTTGAGGTAAATGATCACACTTTACTATGTTTACTTCTTCTGTAAACATTGTGAATTGTAATTCAATCATTTTATGTAACAATTGTAATGTCTATTTTACTTTCCATTGTATGTTTATTGTCCTCATATGATGTGGAACTTCTGTAAATGAGCTTTTAGCTCAAAGGTATTAATCTGAGATGTTAATAAACAAATGAATAAAACATAAATAAAAACCCAAAGGCTTTGATTTTGACAGGGTAATGACAAGTTCCAATTGTTCACATGTCCCTACCAGTTTGTTCACTTTCTTTTAACTTGAAAGAGAAAAGGAGACAAAAGACCATTGGCACAGACTAACAGCAGTATCAGCTCATCCAGGATTTTTGAAGAATGAAATTGTTCATCAACTAGTTCTTCCAAAATGTCATTCAAGTAGGTACTAAAAAGATGTGGCTAAACCGCACCTCATGACAGAATATGATCTGTTAAACATGAAAACATTGTCTGGCTTTGTTTTCTCAGTAAATACAAATTAAATGAATGAAACTCCAGTCATAATAGGATGGCAGAAACCACATAGCCTGCAAAGTACATCTCAGATTAGCTGACGTTTAATTAGCTGGGAAGAGGACTGGGCTTGAGTCAATATCCACTGATATATCAGCTATGAACTGCAGGGAGGATTACAGGAAGCCACATGTAACTAAGTAAAGATAAAAGAAACTTGAGCCAGGTGCAGGTTCTTAAGGTACTGTAATTGCAACATGAAGGGGACAGCAGAACTGTACACTAACTTACTATATTTTGCATATAATGTATTTGCAATAGAACGTGTCTGACCACTCATATTGTGGAAAGTAATGTTTTGTGGCCTCACTGGTCATTTTCACAATGTAAGTAGCTGTATTAATTAATTATTCGACACACTACAATTGATGTAACCAAATATTAAATCTACGGGGATGGGCCTAAAAGGGGTAAGGCCATCAAAAAATGGAGGGCAATGAGTACCAATGCCCGTAGTGTGGGTAAAAAGTTCCCTGAACCAGTGGCCTCTATGGAAGAGAGACACCTGGATATCGTGGCAGTCACAGAAACATGGTACACAGAGAACCATGACTGGGATGTCAACATACCAGAGGACACAATCTACAGGAGTGACAGAAAGGGTAAAAGAGGAGGAGAAGTAGCTCTCTACATAAGGACAGAAATCAAAGCAACAGAACTAAAGAGTAAATAGGGAGGGGAGGTGGCACTGTGGGTGACCCTGGAGACAAAAAATGGCACCACAGTCCGCACAGGGGTTGTATATAGATCCCTGGGTCAGAAGGACACAAAGGACAAGGAAATGATAGAAGGAATCCTTAGAATAGCAGAGAAAAAGGGATATTGTTAATGGGGGACCTGAATATGCCATATATTAACCAGAGCACCTTTACTGCAGCTACATCCAAGAGCAGGGACATTCTTGATGCCCTACAGGGGACATGCCTCAAACAGCTAGTGTTAGAACCCACTCGGGATGGAGCAGTCTTAGACCTGGTACTCTCAAACGGGGATGGAGAGAGGGTATCAGGTTTAGAAGTGGATAGTCAGCTGGAAACAAGTGACCACCAAACAGTGTGGTTCACAATAAACACCACTGTAGAATCAAGCCATAGAAAAGTAAGGGTGTTGGACTTTAGGATGGCTAATTTTGACAAAATGGGGGACTGCCTCAGAAAAGCACCAGCAAACAGGCAAGAAGGAGGGGTGGATGAACAATTGGAAAAATCAAAATTGCCATCACAGAGGCAACAAGCCTTTGGGTGAAGCAAATCAACAAAATAAAATAAAGGAAAAGGCCATTATGGTTGTCAAAAGAGGTGGCAGGGAAGGTTAAGGAGAAAAGGACAGCATTCAAGAAATATAAGGAAACACAGAAGGAGAAGGACTGAGAACTATATCAGTTAAAGCAGAAGGAGGCATGGAAGGCAGTCAGAAAAGCAAAGGCCCAAACTGAGGAAAGGATAACCAACTCTGTGAAAAAGGGGGATAAAACCTTTTATAGGTACATTAGGGAGTGAAGAAAGACAAAGGGAGGGATCCTGGGGCTAAAAAAAAGGGAGGGAACGTGGGCAGAGGGCGACAGTGAAAAAGCAGGGATACTGAACAAATACTTCTGCTCAGTATTCACAAAAGAAAAGGAGGGGTATCTAAATCAAACAAAAGAAACACTCTGGATGGGGGGGGGTTGATATCAGTCCACTCACAAAAGAAAGGATTCTGAAAGAACTCTTAAAACTGAAGGTGAACAAAGCAATGGGTCCTGACAGGATTCACACCAGAATTCTAAATGAACTAAGGGTAAAACTAGTGACACCACTGACTATCCTATTTAGCAAATCAAGAGAGGATGGGGTGGTACCTGAGGACTGGAGGAGGGTGGATGCGATTCCACTTCCAAAATCTGGGAGCAGGGCAGAGGTAGGAAACTACATACCTGTTAGTTTGACTTCAGTGATAGGGAAAATGATGGACTCACTTCTGAAGGAAAGAACTGTTGAGTTCCTAGAGGCCAGCTGGGTACAGGATCCAGGGCAGCATGGATTTATGTCGGGAGGGTCATGTCAGATGAATCTAATAGCTTTCTTTGACTGGGTCACCAAAGTAGACCAAGGAGGATCTGTGGATATAGCCTATCTAAAATTTAGCAAGGCATTTGACATAGTCCCACACAAAAGATTAATAAACAAGTTAGCCAGCCTTGGACTGGGTCCCAATGTGGTAGCCTGGTTAAAAAATTGGCTGGACCACAGGCTGCAGATGGTAATAGTAAACTGAGTCCACTATCAAGAAAGGGGGGATACTAGAAGGGTACCGCGGGATTCAGTACTTGGACCTGTCCTCTTTAATGTCTTTATAAGGGACATTGCAGTGGGACTAGAAGGAAAAGTATGTCTCTTTGCCAACAACACAAATATCTGCATCAAGGCTGATATACAAGGTAGGGTTGAAAGGATGAGAAGGGACTTGGCAAGGTTGGAGGAATGGTCAGACGTGTGGCAGCTTAGATTCAATGCAAAAAAGTGCAAAGTAATGCACCTGAAAAACCAAAACCCAGGGGAAGAGTATGCAGTGGGGGGTGGGATACTAACAACAACAAAAATGGAAAGAGAACTGGGGGTAGTCATATCAGATTACCTAAAGGTGGGCAAAGGAGGCAGTGTAGAGCAGTGGTTAAGGGCTCTGAGCTGCAAATATGGAGACCTGGGTTTAAATCCCACAGCTCTCACTTGCATATACTGTGTATACTTGAGCAAGTCACTTAACTTCCGCACCTGGAAACAAGCTTTGGCTTAGAGTGCCTTTCCTAGTTAAACATTTCCTCTTTCCTTTAAAGATGGGCAAGCAATGTAAGAAGGCAGTAAGGAAGGCTGGGGGGGGGGATACTGGGATGCACAGGTATAGGCATAATGAGTAGAAAACAGGAAGTTGTTATCCCTCTGTACAAACAGCTAGTGAGACCCCATCTGAAGTACTGCATGCAGTTCTGGATTCCCCATCTCCACAAGGACATAGACAGGATGGAGGCTGTTCAGAGGAGGGCAACTGAAATGGTGCAGGGTCTGCACCAGAAGCCATACGAAGAGAGACTAAAGGAGCTTAATATGTATACCCTTGCAGAAAGGAAGGAGAGGGTGACATGATTGAAACTTTCAAGTACCTCTAGGGAATCAACAAAGTCCAAGAGGGTAGTGTCTTTCTGAAAAAGAGGTGTGCATAATTTGAAGATAGAAAAGGGATAGCTCAGAGGTAATGTGATGAGGTATTTTTTCATGGAGATGGTTGAAGATGCATGGAACGGCCTTCCTGAGGAGGTCGTGGAGTCAAAAACAGTGGGGGAATTCAAGAATGCATGGGTCAGACATATGGCAATTCTTGGGGGGGTAGGAGGAAGTAGGTTGTTGGTTAACAAGGATCTGCAGCTTATCCATTTGGTAGGGAAATGGACAGACTAAGTGGACCAAGCAGTCCTTATCTGCCATAAAATTCTATGTTTCTATGGCACAAACAACAAAATAAACCTGTTTTCTTATTACTGTATTTTTACTACAGCTCACCACTAGATGGAGCACAAACACTTCCATTGATATTTAGCTTAAGTTTAAAAAATGTATTCAAAACTTGGTGCTCAATAACATGCTCATTTGATTTGTTCGAAACAGTGATATAGAGGAAAATATGAAATAAAAATATAAATAGGAAAATAGAAAGTTGCAATTTAATATTTCAACCTGTAACTGATTATGTTCACTTATAAACAGTCCATATTACTGGCATATTTTCATTAGCTGGACCAAGAGGAAAACATGGAGGGATTCACTAAAGGGATGCACCCAGCACATCTGAGCTGTGTTGGCACTTCCAGGAGTTGCGCACAAGTGTGATTCTCAAAGGGCTGATATGCACCAGTGCATCTCAGATGTGCCAAACACTACCTACATGTGTAGTGGTATTGCGTGCATCTGGGGTGGGTATGCAGACAGCATGCCCATGCATATGGGGCACAACCCTATTCACAACCCACCTTGGTGGTGCATCTTCGGAGCAAGTCCAAATGTGCACCTTCAAAAGTTAAGTCTACAAAAGGTAGACTTAAGTGGGTGTCTGCTCACAGGCAGGCTCCAGTACTGCACACAGCAGCATAGCAGCCTACCTACCCTGGCAGTCCAGTGTCTCCACCCCTGCTCGTATCCCCATAAATAATAAAATAAGGTCCAAACACGCGCTGGTAATCTAGTGCCCCCCCGCCTCCCCCTGCCTGTATCCCCGTTAATTCTAAACACTGCTCTACAGATTCCTGGTAGTCTAGTGGTCCCCCCTCCCATCCCATTACCCCCTATCCATGATACAATACCTCCACAGCTGCCCCAGTAGGCTATTCTTACCCACGCCACTGGTGTTCCTGATTGTTGTGAGACAGATCCCTCCGAAAAACATGGTAGTCCAGTCATCCCCCCTTCCGTACCCACACCGTGCTGAATCCCAACCCCATATGAGTCCCTGGAAGTCCAGTGGACACCCCAATCACCCACCTACTAAAGGACCAACACCCCACCCTGCTCCCCTCATCCATGTGTGGGCCACCAGCCAGCAGGTAGCAAAACCCACCCGCACAACACTACCTACAGGTACACTACCGGACAAAAGTTTTAGAGCACCCCCATTTTTCCAGTTTTTATTGAAATTTAAGCAATTCAAGTCCAGTGAATAACCTGAAATGGTACAAAGGTAAGCGGTAAACTGTTAGAGGTTAAAAAAAAGAGTTTAGATTAGCAAAAACTGAAAAATAATGTAAATTTCAGAGTTATAAAAAAAGGCCTTTTTCAGGGAACAAGTAATGGGTTAACAACTTACAGCTGTTCTGTAGCAATGGAAGTAAATTAAGCCTTGAAAGTTGATGCAAACAATTCCTACAGGTGTCCCAACTTTTTTGTTGATTACTTGATTACAAACCCCCTGTATGTATAAAAGCAGTGTTGGAACAGACTGTTATTACACCCTCTGAAGCATTATTTGGACAATATTGCACTGCAGAAAGTAGTATATTGCTATCATAATGGCGAGAAAAAGGCAATTAACAAAGGAAGACAGACAGACCATTATAACCCTTAAAAGTGTAGGTCTTTCCTTTAGAGAAATTGCAAAGAAAGCCAAGGTGTCAGTGAGTACAGTTTCCTACACCATTAAAAGGCACTTGGAAACTGGAGAAAACTCTGACAGGAAGAGGTCTGGCAGACCCAAAGCCACAACAGAATCAGAAGACAAGTTTCTGAGAGTCAACAGCTTCCGTGATAGGTGGCTCACAGGACAACAGCTTCAAGCACAGCTTAACACTGGTCGAAGTAAGCAAGTCTCAGTTTCAACTGTGAAGAGAAGACTTTGAGCTGCAGGTTTGACAGGTCGAGTAGCAGTAAGAAAGCCATTGCTAAGATGGCAAAATAAGAAAAAGAGGCTTGCCTGGGCCATGAAGCACTGCCAGTGGACTACTGAAGACTGGAAGAAGGTCTTATGGACCGATGAATCAAAATTTGAAATCTTCGGTTCATCATGCAGGGTTTTTTGTATGCCGTCGAGTAGGCGAAAGGATGGTTCCTCAGTGTGTGACACCAACTGTCAAACATGGAGGAGGAAGCATGATGGTCTGGGTCTCTTTTGCTGGATCCAGAGTCGGCGACTTGCACAGAGTGACTGGCACCCTGAACCAAAAGGGCTACCACAGTATTTTGCAGCACCATGCAATACCCTCTGGTCTAACGCCTAGTTGGTCAGGGGTTCATCCTACAGCAAGATAATGACCCAAAACATACCTCCAGGCTATGTCAGAACTACCTTCGAGGAAAAGAACAAGATGGTAGGCTTTAAATCATGGAATGGCCAGCACAGTCTCCAGACTTAAACCCCATCGAGCTGGTTTGGGATGAACTGGACAGAAGGGTGAAAGCAAAGCAAACTACCTAGTCTGTGGGAACTTCTGCAACAGTGTTGGGAAGAACTTCCCGAACAATATTTGATGTCCATTGTAGGAAGAATGCCACGAGTGTGCTCGGCGGTTATATCTGCAAAAGGTGGCTACTTTGATGAGTCAAAAATTTAGATTAAATTTTGTTAAACAGAATGATTCTAAGATTTCTTTTTTATCTCCAATTGTTTATTTGTTCTATGCTTTAATTTCAAAGGTCATTGAGACATTAAACTGTGTAAATTTCAATAAAATCTGGAAAAATGGGGGTGTTCTAAAACTTTCGTCCGGTAGTGTATAAAGTTGTGAATGGCAGCTTACTGTACACACTGCAAGCCCAGTGGTCAACAGGGCTACCAATGGGTTTCCTCATGTACAGTATGCTATCATTCACTGACAGTTCAGTTGGCGGGCAGCCGTGACATGTGCAGGTGAGTTTTGCTGCCTGCTGGCTGGAGGCCCATACGTGGACGAGGGAGAGGGGTGGGGTGTGGGTCCTTCAGTGGGTGGGGGGTCCACTGGATTAAAAGGGACTCATCTGGGGTCAGGGTTCAGCATGGTGTGGGTTCAGGTACAGGAGGGGGATGACTGGACTACTATGTTTTTTGATGAGGTCTGTCTCACAGTGATCGGGGATAGGGGCAGGGGGTTACATTAGCCTACCTAGACAGCTGCAGTGGGGATTGTATCATGGATCGGGGATACAGGCTGGGAGGGGGGACCACTGCAGTATCAGAGATCTGGAATGCAGGGTTTAGTGTTAACAGGGGTACGGGCAGGGAGGTGGGTTCCACTAGACTACCAGGAAATATTGGAAAACATTTATTTATTTATGGGAATATGGGCAGGGAGGGAAGGGGACCACTAGACTACCGGGGATTATTGGAACACATATTTGATTTATAAGGATATGGGTGGGGGGTGCCACTAGATTACTGGGGTGTCCGTGTTAGGTGTTCACTGCTCAGAGCCCTTGCAGGGAGTCCAGCGCATTCTGCGGGGTGCATCCATGCAAGGGTCATTCAAATGAGGCCATAATGACATGCAAATGGCCCCACTGCATCTTGCATGCCTAATGGCCTCATTTGAATGTCTTGGGTTGTGAATCCCAACCTGGAGATGCGCTGCCCCATTGGTTTCCCAGCCTGACTAGGGGGATGTGCTGGCACACCTCAGGTTCAGCGCAACTGTGGTATTCACAGAGGGGATGCACCAGGAGCATCTTTCAGCGCATCTTCTGTGAATACCAGAGTTGGGACTTGGTGCATCTCATTTGTGTCAGCACAACTGAGATGTGCCAAGAGCACCTCTTTGTGAATCCCCACCCCGTGTTTCTTAAATCCCTAGCTAAACTTATACACATTTCATCAGATTTTTTGTAAAAGTACTTAGACTATGATTTGACTACACCTGTGTTCTTCTGACAGAGACATAGAAACATAGACTATGATAGTAGAAATATACCACAGGTCTGTCTAGCCTGTTCAGATTTCCATATCTACCCCAGGACCTATTGCCCATGCAGGATTTTATTCCCCCTTGTCTACCACCCTGCTCCCCTCCCTATTTCTACCAAGCTGAGCAACCACCAAATCATTCATTCTGTCCCAGCCATGCTTGAAACCATTCGTAGTCATGGTGCCTCCACCTGTTCTATTCATCACCTGATCATCATCTGATCTCCTGTATTGCTCCCCGATAACATTATTCTTTAGGGCAGGACTTTCAAAAGGGTTAGACAGAGATGCAACCTACAAGTTTGACTAAGTATTTCATTAACTGTGAACCTGTTGTTGGAAATAGACATCAGCTTTGTTTAGCCTCATTCAATGGTCTATATAAGGATGTGGCTCAGTGGGGAGGTAATCAGTTTAGGTAGCTGTGTGGTGCTCGTATCTAGAGATATGCTCTGGAGGAGGGTCACTGCTTTATCTGCAGAATAATGGCAGAGCTCCAGGCTCAGGTGTTGGCAGCAAGGGAAGAAATACCACAGCTGCATCATCAGCTCAACCAGAGCCCACCTCCTACATCCCCACTCCACCAAAGACCAACTGGTCCAGGGTGATGGGGAGTGGTTAAGAGCAGTAGAGGGAGGGGCAGGGCTAGCCGTAAGGAGGTTGTCAAGTGCGGCATCCAGATGGCAAACCACTCTGGAACTCTGGACCCCTACAGGAGGCTCAGGCAGCTGTTTCTGCTGGGGGACTGAAGTCAGTCAATGGGAAAGGGCAGGACTACATGTTGGCACCCAGAGAAGCAAGTCTACCAGGAGAGTCTTAGTGGTGAAGCAATGATTAAAGAGGTACAGAGGGTGGTGGAAAGAGGTCAGATAGGAAGGGGGGTGGTCCAGTGCCTTCATGGTGCATTGAGCATTAGCAGTTAAACCGGACAGGTTGGGTGGTGGAGAGGGAGCAGGGGAAGCTGAGTGTGCTGTTACATCTAGGTACTGGTACACCTGGTTACCAATGATCTGGAGAACAAGTTAATAGAGATGGTGAAATGGAACTTCCAGAGACCTGGGGACAGGTTGGTGACCCACTCAGCTTCCCTCACATTTTCCGAAGTCCACCCTGTGGGTTCTGTGTGATAAAGGCAACTGCAAAACAGTGCTGATAATAACATTGAGACCAAAATAGCAAAAGATAATATAGCAAACAGTGCTTTAGAGCACTACAAAGTCAACGAATAAGTATATTTTCTTTTCACCCCCTTTATAGGTGTCTTTGCCCCAGCACACCCCATAATTAAATAAACAACCATGTGGAACTTTCTTTTTCACAAACAGTGACTGTATCTTCTATGTCCGGGGGTTGGGGCAAAGCTCTATGGGTGTCATCGGAAACAAAAAAGAAGAAGTCATATGCACTGGGGTAGTATACAGACTGACAGTGCAGGAAGGAAATACTGACAAGGACATGCTGGAAGAAATTCTGAGGATAGCAAACAGGGTGAGGTTCTGCTGATGGGGGACTTCAACATGCCAGACGTGGGGTGGATCACCCCACCGGCAGCATCTACCAAGAGTAAGGATATCATTGACTCCCTGCAGGGGGCACTCATGAAGCAGCTTGTCATGGAACTCACCAGGGAAGGAGCGGTACTGGACCTGACTCTTACAAATTGAGATAGAGTGGGAGATGTATCAGTGGGGCAGAGCCTTGGCACAAGCAACCACAACACTGTTTGGTTCACAGTGAAAACTACTGCTGAAAGTCACCAGACCAAGGTGAAGGTGCTTGGTTTCAGGCACACAGACTTCAAGAAAATGGGTGACTGCCTTCAGAAAGCATTGGAAGGGGTGGAAAAACTGAGAGGGGTGGAGAAAATGTGGGCTACAATGAAACAGGCAGTACTAGATGCCACCAACCTCTCCGTCAGGAGGGTCAGTAAGAACAGGGGAAAAAAATGAAGCCTCTATGGTACAGTAGGGAAGTGGCAGAAAGAGTAAGGGCAAAGAGGTGCATGTTTAGGAGATATAAGCAGATGCAGAGGGAGGAGGATAGGGCTATATGCCAGGAAAAGCAGAAGAAAGCAGGAATGGAGGTCAGGAGAGTGAATGTAGGACAGAAGAGAAAATAGCCAAACTCAGTTAAGGAAGGGGATACAACCTTTTTTTCCCAATATTGTGGCAGTCACACAAACATGGTATACAGAGAACCATGACTGGAATGTCAACATACCAGGGTACACAATCTACAGGAGGGACAGGGAGGGAAGAAGAGGAGGAGGAGGAGTAGCTCTCTATGTAAGGGAAGGGATCAAAGCAACAGAACTAAAGGGTAAACAGGGAGGTGAGGAGGCACTGTGGGTCACCCTAGAGACTGGAAATGGCTCCACAATCCGCACAGGGGTTGTATACAGACCCCCGTCTTAGATGGAGAAAATGGACAAGGAAATGATAGAAGACATCCTTGGGATGGCAGAGAAAGGGGAGATATTGCTGACAGGGGACCTGAATATGCCGGATGTTATCTGGAGCACCTTTGCTGCAGCCACATCCAAGAGCAGGGCCATTCTCAATGCCCTACAGGGGGCATGCCTCAGAAAGCTAGTTTTGGAACCCACTCAGGAGGGAGCAATTTTAGACCTGATACTCTCAAATGGGGACAGAGAGAGGATCTCTGATCTTGAAGTGGGTAGCCATCTGGGAACAAGTGACCACCTAACAGTGTGGTTCACGATTAACATAGCTGTAGAGTCAAGCCACACAAAAGTGAAGGTACTGGACTTCAGGAGGGCTGATTTTGTCAAAATGGGACAGTGCCTCAGATAAGCACTAGCAAACAGGCAAGCAGGTGGAGTGGAGCAACAATGGGGAAACATCAAAACTGCCATCACAGGGGCAACAAGCCTTTGTGTGAAGCAAATGAACAAATTAAAACAAAAGGAAAAAACACTATAGTTCTCAAAAGAAGTGGGGGGGAAGGTAAGGGAGAAAAAGATAACATTCAGGAAGTATAGGGAAACACAGAAGTAGCAGGACAGAGAACTGTACCAGTTAAAGCAGAAGGAAGCAGGGAAGGCATTCAGAATAGCAAAGGCCCAAACCGAGGAAAAGATAGCCAATTTGGTTAAGAAGGGGGATACAACCTTTTATAGGTACATTAGGGAGCAAACAAAGACTAAGGCAGGGATACTGAGGCTGAATAAAGAGGAACGTGGTTGGGCAGAGAGCGACAGTGAAAAAGCAAGGATACTGAACGAATACTTCTCAGTATTCACAATGGAAAAGCAGGGGGATATACCTAATCCAGTCAATAGAAGCACTCTGGATAGTGGGGTTGATCTTAGTCCTTTAACAGAAGAAAGGGTTCTGAAAGAACTCTTAAAACTGAAGGTGGATAAAGCAATGGGGCTTGATTTGATTCATCCCAGAATTCTAAATGAACTAAGGGAAGAAACAGTAACACCATTGACTACCCTTTTTAATAAATCATGGGAGGATGTTGTGGGACCTGAGGACTGCAGGAGGGTGGATGTGATTCCCCTTCACAAAAGTAGGAGCAAGACAGAGGCAGGAAACTGCAGACCTGTCAGTTTGACCTCAGTGGTAGGGAAAATGATGGAATCACTTCTGAAGGAAAGAACTGTTGAGTACCTTGAGGCCAGTGGGGTACAGGACTCAAGGCAGCATAGATTCACAGCAGGAAGGTCATGCCAGACAAATCTGATAGATTTCTTTGACTGGGTGACCAAAGTAGTAGACCAGGGAGGGGCTGTGGACATGGCCTACCTAGACTTTAGCAAGGCATTTGACACAGTCCAACACAAAAGATTAATATACAAGTTAGCCAGCCTAGGAGTGGGTCCCAGGGTTGTAGCCTGGGTAAAACACTGGCTGGACAATGGGACACAGTGGGTAATAGTAAATGGAGTCCACAGTGAAGAAAAAAGGGTTACTAGTGGGGTACCACAGGGTTCAGTACTGGGGCTGAGCCTTTTTAATGTCTTTATACAGTAAGTGACATTGCAGAGGGACTGGAAGGGAAAGTATGTCTCTTTGCAGATGACACAAAGATCTGCAACAGGGTTGATATGCAAGGTGGGATGGAAAGGATGAAAAGGGACTTGTCAAGGTTGGAGGAATGGTCAAATGTATATCAGCTTAGATTCAATGCAAAGAAGTGCAAAGTAATGCGCCTGGGAAAAAAAACCCAGGGGAAGAGTACACAATGGGGGGGGTGAGATACTGACAACAACAAAAATGAAAAGGGACCTGGGGATAGTCATATCAGATGACCTAAAGGTGGGCCAGCAATGTAAGAAGGCAGTAAGGAGGGCTGGAGGGATACTGGGATGCATAGGGAGAGGCATCACCAGTAGAAAACAGAAAGTTGTTGGCCCTCTGTACAGACAGTTGGTAAGATCACATCTGGAGTACTCTGTACAGTACTGGAGACCCCATCTCCGCAAAGACATAATCAGTGTGGATGCTGTCCAGAGGAGAGCAAACAAAATGGTGCAGGGTATGCACCAGATGACATATGAAGAAAGATTAAAGGAGCTTAAGATGTATAGCCTTGAGTAAAGGAGGGAGGGGGGACCTGATAGAAAATTTCAAATACCTCAAGGGAATCAACAAAGTCCAAGAGGGTAGCATCTTTCAGAAAAAGAGATGTGCAAGAACAAGGGGGCAACATTTGAAGATAGAGAGGTGATGGCTCAGAGGAAATGTAAGGAAGTATTTCTTCACAAAGAGAGTTGTGGATGCATGGAACAGCCTTCCTGAAGAGGTCGTAGAGTCAAAAACAGTGGGGGAATTCAAGAATGCATGGGACAGACATAAAGCAATTCTAGTGGGGGGTAGGAGGAAGTAGGCTGTTGGTTTAGATGCTTTTTGTAAGTTTTTATATTGTTTTATTTTCTTTTTAATTTAGCTTAAAGTAGAATTTAGCTTAAAGGCTTCTGTGGCTGGAGTGAGTGCACAGGACATGCCCAGACTTGCCCACCTACAAAGCCTTTAAATTCTGACTAAGCCATCAGCTGCAGGAGAGAAGGATTGGTTAAGTCTGCTTGCTAACTGTGGAGAATATTTCTGTAAGTTTTGCTATTGTTTTTTAAACTACAGGAGAGAAGGATTAGTTAATTCTACTTGCTGTTGAGGGAGTTAATGTATAAAGGATTGTTGTAAGTTTTGATATTGTTTTCTTTTCTTTTTAATTTAGCTTGAAGTAGAATTTAGCTTTAAAGCCCTCCCACGCACCCGTTCCACCAGCCTTTCTTAAATACTGTAATATCACTGGGGGTTGGGTTTAAAGGCTGTGAGGGAAGAGCTTGGGGAGCTGCAAACTGATCTAAGCCCTCAGAACAGGCCAGGAAGGAGGAAACAAGGAGCAGCCATATGAGCTAAGTCTTAAGGACATATAAACATACAAAATGAGTGAGTAGATCTATAGTCCTTATTAGTAGGATTGTGGTTTCCAGTTAGTACTATAGTTGACTGTCTTTTGCTGCATGCAAGGGCATTTAGGATAACAATTTCTGTTTGAGGCAGGGCTAGGATTAGTTAATTCTACTTGCTGTAGGAAGAGTGGTGTAGAGAGGCCGTATAGGTAGTGTGGACCATGAGTAGGATTGTAGGGTGCAGTGGTTGTGGGGCAGCAATTTAGATGAACATACTGTGGAGGCTGGGAGGGTGTCCAATATGCCACAGGCTAAGGAGGCTTGATGAAGAGGTTCAGTGGCTTGGCAGAGAGCTGTGGAGGTTGAGGAAGGAGGGGAGGATTGCGTCAGTAGGAGGGCTGACATCTGAGAGTATTGTGGGGGCACCACAGAGAAGGAACAGTAGGGCAAGGGAGAGGTCAGGGGGAGGAGGCACAGTAGATAGGAAGCCAGTTGATGAAGGGTGGACTGTAGTAGGACCTAGAAAAAGAAGAACAGCAGTAGGCAGGAAGGAGGAGGAAACACACAATAAGGTAAAGGGAGTACTAGCAACACATGGGAAAAAGGATGCAGGAGGAGACTGCACAAGGGATAGTACTCACAAAGAGAGGGGCATTACTAATTGGGAGATGGAGTATGGCATGCCAGGGGGAGGGATAATACTAGGAAAGGTGAGGAGGGAGTGGAAGGTTGGCAGTCAAACAGGAGGAAGGGGAGGAGTTTCAATTGAGAAGGGCAGGGGGGAAGACACTTGGACACACTGTAAAAGCACCCTCTTTAGTGACCCCAGAAATGAGAACCTGGGTGGGGGTTGGTGACGTGCACAAAGAAAGAGGAAGGAGGTGTACTAGTGTTGGGGGACTGCATACTCAAGGGAATCAGAAGGGGCACCAAGGGGAAGAGAGACAGTCAGATATGGATGGAGTCTAGACCAGGATTAAAGGCAGACAAGGCAGGACAGGCACTCCTAAGGTGCATAAGGAGGAGTAGGAGGAAACCACACATTTTGGTACATGTGGGGACAAATGACCTAATGGGGGAAACGATAGAGGTAACAAAGGAGAGAACTTGAGGAAGTGGGAAGGTTGTGTGAGGAGACTGGGGAGTCTGTGGCATTCTCCGAAGTGCTCCCAGTACCCTGAGCAAGCACAGTGAGAAAGGAGAAGATTAGGGAGTTGAGTACATGGTTGGTAGAGTGGTGTCAAACTAAGGGATATGGGATTGTGGGTGGCTGGAGCAGTGCCTGGGATAATAACAATCTGTTTGCAAGGGATAGGCTGCACCTAAGTGGTGAGGGGAAGGAGGTATTAAAGCAAAGACTGGGGAGGTATGTTGTGACAAAGGTGGATTTAAACTAAATGGGGGGGTGGCAAGTGGACAGCAGGTAGGCAGGGATCTGATGGTGCCTACCCCCCAGGCTAGCAGGAAAGGACTCGGGGGGGGCACAAAAAGGATGGAGTAAAAGGAAGAAAATGGAGGCTAATGAAGGGAAGAGGGCAGAATGGAGGGTGGTCTCACTGAATGCAAGAAGCTTAGGCAACAAATCTGCTGAGCTACAGGCAGTCTTAGCAGTGAGGAGGGTGGATATTGCAGCTGTCACAGAAACGTGGGCAACTGAGGACCAGAACAGGATCTAGCAATCCCAGGATACAAAGTACACAGGAAGGACCGTAAGGAAGGGAGGGGCAGTGGGGGGGCAGTCTACATGAGGGATGGGATCAAATGCACAAGGGACGAGGGGGAAGAAAGGAGAACAGAGGCAATCTGGCTGCAGCTTCGAGACTCAAGGGGTAGGAAACTGAGGTTTGGGGTGGTATACAGGCCACCGTCTCAGTCTGCGGAGCTTGACAAGGAATTAGCAGGACAAATCAGAACAGTATGTAGAAAAGGGAAGGTGGTCATTGTGGGGGATTTCAACTTGCCAGGGGTTAGATACATAGACACATTGAAGTTGATGGCAGATAAGGACCGCAAGGTCCATCCAGTCTTCCCATTTCTTTTTGCAGCTTATAAATGTGCCATCGGCCTTTGCTCTGTCATTGGCATATTTATTCATACTCATCTGTATTGCTCCCTTATGCCTATCCCATGCCTGTTTGAAGCCCTGCACTGTATTCATAGCCACCACTTCCTGAGGTAGGCCATTCCATGCATACACTACCCTTTCTGTGAAAAAGAACTTTCTCACATTACCCCTTAAATGGCCTCCCTCTAATCTCATGCTGTGTCCTCTTGTCCAGCTATTTTTTTTTATATTGAAACATGTTAGTCTCTTTCACCTTGTTAATGCCCTTAAGGTGTTTGAATGTTTCGATCATATCACCTCTCTCCCTCCTTTGCTCTAGGGTATACATATTGAGCTCCGTTAATCAGTCCCTGCACCATTTTGGTTGCCCTTCTCTGGACTGCCTCGATTTGGTTAATGTCCTTGTGTTGGAACATTCCAGTCACCTCCAGTGTTACGGAGCCAGTGCTCCTGGATGCAATCCAGGAGGGTCTCCTGACACAGTTGGTTAGTGTGCCTACTAGGCTAAAGAACACTTTAGATCTGGCGTTGTTGAATGGGGAGGCAGTAGGGGAAATAAAGGTGGAGGATGCACTGGCACCGAAGGCGATCACCAAATGGTGTGGTTTAATATTACGATGTGCGGGGAGCCAGCGAAATCAGTTACTCAGGTGGTAAACTTCAGGGGGGCAGATTTTGGGATGAGATGGATACAGAGCAGAAATGGGATATTATTAAAAGGGGGATTACAGAGGCAACAGAAGCCTGCATCAAGACACAGAGTAAGAGGAGCAGAGCAAGAAAACCATGCTGGTTGAACAGCGAGGTAGTGGAGGTGGTGAGAGCAAAACGAGAGGCACACCAGAGGTAAAGAAGGACAGGGAAGGAAGTAGACAGGGAGGAGTACACAAGATGGTCCAGGGAGGTGACCAGAAAAGTGAGAGAAGCCAAGGCCCAGAGGGAGCTGAGATTAGCGTGGGGAATTAACGGGGTGGGGAGAGACTTTTTCAGATACATCAGGGAGAAAAGGAAGTGCAAGGAAACACTAGTGAGGATAAAAAGGGGTTGGGGAGTGGATGGAAAAGGGTGAGGAGCAGGCAGAATCACTGAATAAATACTTTTGCTCAGTGTTCATGGAAGAAAAAAAGGGACTGCTACCACCAAGGGCTGGTAGGGTGGGGACAGGGGGAGAGGAGGCAACAGATGGGAGAACTGAGGCAAGTAGAGTCCTAGAGGGACTGAGGGTACTGAAGGTAGACAAGGCACCAGGGCCAGATGGTATCCACCCCAGGGTGCTGAGGGATATGGCAGAGGTGTTGGCGGAGCTGCTGATGGATCTGTACAGCACCTCACAGGAGTTGGGATGTGTGCCACTAGACTGGAGGATGGCACATGTAGTACCATTACACAAGAGTGGACCAAGGAATGGACCGGGTAATTATCGCCCTGTAAGTCTCACCTCCATAGTGTGCAAACCCATGGAGACAATACTAAAGGAAAGACTGGTGTCATACCTGGAGGACAATGGCCTCCAGGATGTGAGGTATCATGGGTTTGTTTCAGGGAAGTCTTGTCCAACCAACCTGATACAATATTATGACTGGGTGACAGGTGAGCTGGATAAGGGTCATGCGGTGGATGTTCTTTACTTGGAATTAAGTAAGGCCTTTGATTCTGTGCCTCATGGGAGGCTTGGGAGGAAGCTAACTGGTGTAGGGGTAGATGCAAAAATGATGAACTGGATTACAAGCTGGCTGAGTGGGAGGCTACAACAGGTGGTTGTGAGAGGGGAGCTCTCAACTCCAAGGCTGGTGATGAGTGGGGTACCACAGGCTCTGTGTTGGGGCCAGTATTGTTCGGGCTCTTCATATCAGACATTGCACATGGGGTGGTGAGCAAGATAAGTATGTTCGCTGATGACACCAAAATCAGAGCAGTGGTGAATGGAGAGGAGGGATGGAAGCAGCTGCAGGAAGACCTAAGCAAGCTAGAGGAGTGGTCAGATAGGTGGTAGCTGGGGTTCAGTGCAAATAAGTGTAAGATTATGCACTTTGGGGTGAAGAACCCAAGGAGAAAATACTGGCTGGGAGGAGATAAACTGGGGATCACTTAGGAGGAGAAGGACCTAGGGGTAATGATAAATGGGACCTTGGACAACACTGCCCAGTGCAAGAGAGTGGCTGCAAAAGCGAGCAAAATGCTGGGGTGCATAACGAGGGGTTTTTCATCCAGGTGAAGAGAGGTGATCTTGCCCCGCTACAGGTCACTGGTAAGGCCACACTTAGAGTATTGTGTGCGGTTTTGGAGGTCATATCTAAAGCATGATATCAGGCTACTGGAGGGGGTGCAGAGAGGGCAACAAAGATGATATGTAGAATGGAAGGGACAGACTATGACAGCAGGCTGAGAGACCTGAATGTGTACACCCCAGAGGATAGAAGGGTCAGTGGTGACATGATAGAGACATTCGAGTATCTGAGGGGAATCAATAAGGATGGGGCAGTAGGGGTCTTTAAGTTAAGGTGGGGGAGGGTCATCGGGAGCATGCTCAAAGAATAGAGGGGGGAAGATTTAGGAAGGAAATGAGGAGAGACTATTTCACAGAGAGGGTGGTAGCAAAATGAAATGCCCTACCAGAATGGGTGCTATCATGTAAATCTGTGAACAGTTTCAAAAGGGCATGGGACAGGGAACAGGGGAGAGTGGGGGTGGGGGTGGGGAGGTGGGGGTGGCAGTGGGATGACAAATGGGAGGGTGGTGGGGCAGCTGCAAACTAGGGGTGCTAGCTGCACACTCGCGCAGATTTAGATAGACTAGGTGGTCTGTTTCTGCTGACACATTCATATGTTCGTATGTTAACTAGGATCTGCAGCTTATCCATTAGGTAGGAAAATGGGCAGACTAGGTGGGCCAAGCGGTCCTTATCTGCCATCAAGTTGTATATTTCTATGTCTATGTTTCTATGGTATGTGAGCAAGAGGAGAAAGTCAAAGTGAGGGATAGTCAGACTAAAAGACAAAAATGGAGGAGTTGGTGGAAGATGACCATGTTAAGGCAAACATATTGAACAGCTGCTTCTCTTCTATGTTTGCAAAAGAAGAAGAAGGGGAGGGTAGGCAGGTCAAGGAAAAGGAGATGGTGGTGGAGGGGGTGGACACTAGTCCATTCTGGGAGATGAATTCCAGAGGGAACTAGAGGGGCTGAAGTTTGACAAGGCCATGGGACCTTATGGGGTGCACTGCAGGGTTCTCAGGGAGCTAAGTAAAGTACTGGCAGATCCATTAGCTAATCTCTTCAAAAAATCCTTGGAATCAGGGGGACGTGCCTGATAATGGGAGAAGGGTGGATGTAGTCCCCTTTCACAAGGGTGGGGACAGGGAGGAGGTAGGCAATTACAGATCAGTGAACTTGACATCAGTGGTGGGCAAGCTCATGGAGAAGTTGCTAAAGAAAAGAATCACTAGCTATCTGGAAGCCAACAGCCTGCAGGACAATTGGCAATACCGGTTCACATTGGGCAGGTCATGCCAAACAAACTTTATAGAGTTCTTTGATTGGGTCACCAAGGTGTTGGATCGGGCGGGGGTGCTTTGGACATTGTGTACCCTGACTTTTGTAAAGCATTTGATTCTGTGCTTCATAGAAGACTCTTGAACAAAATGAGATGCCTATGGCTTAGTCCAGTAGCAGTGAGGTGAGTACAACACTGGCTAGCAGTTAGAAGACAAAAGGTAATCGTAAATGGGATATCTTCAGAGGAAGGCTCAGTTTCCAGTGGGGTGCCTTAGGGGTCAGTGTTAGGATCAATCCTGTTTAATATCTTCATAAAGGACATAGCAGAAGGACTGGAGGGAAAGGTATGTCTATTCGTGGATGACATGAAAATCTGCAATTGAATTGATACTTCAGAGGGGGTTGAAAAAAATGTGCAGGAATCTGCAAAGGCTACATGAATCATCTTTGGAGTGTCAGCTGTCATTCAATACAAAAAAGTGCAAGATAATGCACTCAAGAAAACAAACATTGGGTAGAATACAGGATGGGGCAAGTCCTACAGGAAACCAAGCTAGAAAGGGACCTTGGGATAATCATTTCAAGGGACCTCAAGGTGACAAAGCAGTGTGAGAGGGCAGTGGCGAAGGCCAGTAGGATGCTGGGATGTATTGGTAAGGGGATTACTTGTGGGAAGTGGGAGGTTATAATGCCCTTGTATAGGCAGCTGATGCAGAGGAGGTCAACAAAAATGGTGAGGAGCCTCAGTCAGTTGCTATATGAAGTCAGGCTATGGGACCTTAACATGTACTCCCTGGAGCAAAGAAGAGAAAGAAGGGACATGATTGAGACCTTTAAGTACTTTAGAGGTATAAACAGGGTACATGTGAGGGACATTTTCAAGATGAAGAAGCACTCAAAAACAATTGGTCACAATATGCAGATAGATGGGGGAAGGTTCAGGGGAAACATTAGAAAATTATTTTTCACAGAGAGGGTGGTAGACAGTCAAAACAAACTCCCAGGGTAGGTGGTGGTCACAAGGTCAGTGGCAGGATTTAAGACAGCATGGGATAGGCACAAGGGTCTCACTGGTCTGGGAAGGGTGACTGTTAGCCAGAAAAGCTAGCATCTTAGGCCTAGCTCACATATAGTGAAACTGGGCAGACTAGGTGGGCCAGGCAGTCCTTCATGCTGTCTCATTCTATGTTCTATACTTTGCAGCCAGCTCAGAATCAGACCAACAAGCAAGTAGCTGCATTCTTCAACCAGAATGTGCCTCTGTAGCTCTCTAACACAATTAAATCACTGTCTGACCTTGACATGGGCTGTTAAAACACATTAGCACATTTCACAGTCACTGTTCTAATGTTGCCCAAATTGAGTCGCTATAACTGACTCACTCAAATCATCATCGGATACCCTCCCTGTGTGAGGCTGGGAGAAGCAGCAGGATAGGATAATAAGTGATGTAAATGTGGAGATTAAATGGTGGCTTATGGGACAGTGTCAGGAGAAGGGGTACCATTCTGAATAAGATTTGGGGAACTTCTGGGATTGGAGACTCTTGAAGAGTAATGGACTTCACCTGACAAGGGAGGGGGCCTGAGCATTAGGCAGATGTTTGATGTCTATAGCAGATGTTTAAACTGACTGTAGGGGAGACTGGAACAAGACAAACCACAGCGGCAGTTGTGATGAAGAGGATCCTAGCTACTGCAGAAGTCCCCCACATCTGGGGCCTGTAGCAACACAGAAGGTGTAAATTGGGATGTGGTTTCAACTGGGCTAGGTGAGGAAACATTAGAGAGGGGTTAGGCAATGTGTACAGACACCAAAAACAAAAAATAAAGATAGAAGAGAAGACAAGAAAGCAGAAGTGTAGCAGCAGTTGAGGATCAGTGATCAGACGGAAGGGGTAACACGTATTAAACTGGGTGAAATGGGATTTTCTAATAATGTGGTTGTTCAGTTTTGGGACTATTTATCTAATCGTTCTCTTTATGTCTCTATTGGTACTTCTGTTTCTTCCAGTTTCTCTGTTTACTCTGGTGCTCCTCAAGGGTCTTTTTTGGGGTCCTCCTTTGTTTTCTTTGTTTATTAATCCTTTACCTATTACTTTTTATGTTCGCTTGCGAGCGTGCGCAAGGAACGTCTTGGGAGAATAGGATAGGTGTGACTGTCCTGTGCAATGCACTGCTCCGTTGAGCAGGCATGGCGGTCCTGCACCAATGGATGCGGGAGGTTAGGCGACAATGTGTGGTCTTCACTTCAAAGAAAACCACTGGCTGTGTGCTGGCAGAGCTCACGCCCTCCAGCAGCTTTGGTGCCATGCTGGGAGCCCACCCCAGCATGGCAAACCTTGTTTTGGCTGATGGAGGTGCCCAATCCCCCATTGGCTCCACGCCCCCCCAGCCATATTTCTGCCATGCTGGGAGCCCACCCCAGTGTGGCAAAGGTCTTGCATCATCTTTATTTTTTTTTTTTAAACCTGTAAATTAAAAATGGTCCCACGGCGCTTCTCCCTGGCGCCCTCCCTCAACCTGCACCAACCCACTGTGCACCCTGCCTCCCAACACCCCCCTGCATCCCATACTTACCTCCAGAGTCTGGCGTGACGATCTTAGGTGGACCAGGAGCACGTCTGCACTCTTCAAAGCCAACCGCGAACTGAGGAAATGCCGGTAAGCTGTATAATGGGCTAGATGGGGTTTTTTCAACTTTGTTGCATAGCTTAGGCATTTTTGGGAATTTTTGCACCAAATTTTCAACATGGGGTTTTTGGGACCCCTTCTCATGAATGATGTCACTGGCATGGCATTATTCGGGCCCAAAGGGTGATTTTGCATTCACTGCGTGAAATCACCTTTTGGGCCCGATTAATGAAATGACACTGCCAGCGTTCATATGTGGGCTCTCAAAAAGCCTATTTTGAAAATTTTGGGGAAAAATTCCTAAAAATGACCATTTTACAAGTGTGCGTTGCTCATTTCCTACGCAGGCTCATAAGTTCACAAATTTTCAATATTTTCACTCCAGATTTTCAACATTGCCATTTTACCACACCTTCTTACGAGCAGTACAGCTGTCATTTTTCACATCTCACCCAAAATGTGTTTCCGGCCATGTAGCGCACAATGGCGCAGTCGGTGTGTGAAATCAATGTATGGGACACATTAAGAAAATCACAGTGACACTGTTCATTAGCAGAGGTCTTAAAATAGCTATCTTGAAAATTTGGTGATTAAATTCCTAAAAATGACTGTTTCACGAGTGTACGTTGCACAGTTCCTACGCACGCTCGTAAGTTTGCGAATTTTCAATATTTTCACTCAAGATTTTCAACATTTCCATTTTACCTCACCTCCTCATGAGCAGTATAGATGTCGTTTTTCACATCCTGCCCAAAACGTGTTTCCGCCCATGTAGCGCACAATGGCGCAATCGGTGTGCGAACTCAATGTATGGGACACATTAAGAAAATCACAGTGACACTGCTCATGAGCTGAGGTATTAAAATGGCTATGTTGAAAATTTGATGAAAAAATTCCTAAAAATGAATGTTTTACGAGTGTGCTGGCGCGGTTCCTATGCACACTCGTAAGTTTGCAAATTTTCAATATTTTCACTCCAGATTTTCAACATTGCCATTTTACCACACCTCCTTATGAGCAGTGCAGCTGTCATTTTTCACATCTTGCCCAAAACGTGTTTATGCCCATGTAGTGCACAATGGCACAGTTGGTGTGCAAACTCAATGTATGGGACACATTAAAAATTACAGTGTCACTGTTCATGAGCAGAGATCTTAAAATGGCTATGTTGAAAATTTGGTGAAAAAATTCCTAAAAATAACTGTTTTACAAGCATGCATTGCACAGTTCCTATGCATGCTCGTAAGTTTGCAAATTTTTAATATTTCCACTCCAGATTTTCAACATTGCCATTTTACCACACCTCCTTATGAGCAGTACAGCTGTCTTTTTTCACATCCTGCCCAAAATATGTTTCTGCCCATATAGCACACAATGGCGCAGTCGTTGTGCAAACTCAATGTATGGGACACATTAAGAAAATCACAGTTCATGAGCAGAGGTCTTAAAATGGCTATGTTGAAAATTTTGTGAAAAATTCCTAAAATGACTGTTTCCACGAGCGTGTTGCGTAGTCTTACCACTGTAGTTCATGTAATTTTCACTATTTGCACTCCAATGACTCCAAATACCTAAACAGCACATAGAAGCAAGCAACATTCGGCATTGACAAATGCTTGTTTATTTTGCATTAGCTTGCATGGATGTGCAAGGAAATTTTTAGGACAGTACGACTTTTGAAGGTGTGTGACCCTCCTGTCCAATGCAGTGCTCAGTTTAATGTGTGCAACCCTACTGCACCAATGGATGCATGAGCTGTCTATGACAGCAGTTTGGCTGCAGTGGTCTTCAGTTAAAAGAAAAGCACCACTGCAATCAGCGGTGGTAACGTGTGTGTATTTAACATGTTGACATCACCCTTTTCCCTCTGGCTGCTAATAAAATCCCTCCCACTTCCTCCCTCTGCTGCCGTCTACCATGCTCCCTTGTTATTGCCCCCACCAAACACATTGTATGTGCAGATGGAGTGCCCAGTCCCCATTGTCTCCAGGCCTCCCCAACAAACACCCAGGTGGCATGCTGAGACCCCAGCATGCCCATTGTCCCTGTAAATGGGAAAACTGTCCCGCAACATCTTTTGTTTTTTTTTAAACCTGTGAAAACAGAAAACCGTCCCTCGCTGTGTCTTGTGCCCCCTCCCCGAACCCATACCCACCCTCTGCATACCCCACCTCCCCCTCACCCCATACTCACCTCCGGAGCCTGGCGCAATGATCTTCAGTGGAGTGGGAACACGTCTGCACTCTTGAAAGCTGAACGCAAACTGAAGAAATGATGATAAGCTGTATAATGGCATAAATGTTTTTTTTTTCAACTTAGGTGGCTATCGCGGGCATTTTTGCAAATTTTGGCACCACATTTTCAACAGGGGGTTCTTGGGACCCCACCTCAAGAATTCAGTTACTGTCATGTGAGTTATTCGGTCCCCAAAGGTGATTTCATGGTCACTGCATAAAATCACCTTTTGGGATTGATTAACTAAACAACAGTGTCACTGTTAATGAGGTGGGCTCCCAAAAGCCTATGTTACAAATTTGGTGGAAAAAATGTCAAAAAATGACTGTGTTATGAGCGTGCGTTGCGCAGTTTCCACGCACTCTCATAACTTCAAGAATTTGAAATATTTTCACTCCAAATTTTCAACACTGGCATTTTTTCACACCTCCTTATGAACAGCACAGCTGACATTTTTCACATCCTGGCTGAAATGTGTTTTTGCACATCCAGCGCACAATGGTGTGGTCACAGTGAGAAATCAATGCTCAGGACAGATTATGAAAATCACATTGACACTGTTCATGAGCACAGGTCCCAAAATGCCTATGTTGAATATTTGGTGACAAAAGTCCACAGAATGACTGTGTCATGAGCGTTCATTGCGCAGTTTCCATGTATGCTCATAAGTTCGAGAAATTGTTGTATTTTCACTCCTGATGTTCAACATTGCCATCCCTTCACACCTCCCTATGAATGCTACAGCTGTCATTTTTCACATCCTGCCCCAACTGTGTTTTTGCACATGTGGAGCAGAATGGTGTGGTCGCTGTGGGAAAACAATGTTCAGGACAGATTAACAAAATAATAGTGGTACTGTTCATAAGCAGTGGTCTCAAATGCTTTTATGAGGTGGGGGGTAACAAAAAGGTCATGCTGAAAATTTGTAGTGCAAATACCAGCAATTGCACAGGGCATTAGGATAAAGCACCATACGTGCCAAACACCACTGCAAATACCTGCAAGTGAACGTCCGGCATTGACAAATGCTTGTTTAACCTGTGATAGTCTTCCTTATGTAGATGATCTGACACTTTTCACTCAGTCACAGTAATTAGATCTTTAACATTTCTATTACAGAAACATAGAAACATAGAATTTGACTGCAGATAAGGACCGCATGGCCCACCTAGTCTGCCCATTTTCCTACCTAACAGATAAGCTGCAGATCCTAGTTAGCCAACAGCTTACTTCCTCCTACCCCTCACTAGGACTGCCTTATATCTGTCCCATGCATTCTTGAATTCCCCCACTGTTCTTGACTCCACAACCTCCTCAGGGAGGCTCTTCCATGCATCCACATCCCTCTCTGTGAAAAAATACTTCCTCACATTACCTCTGAGCCGTCCCCTCTCTATCTTCAAATTGTGCCCCCTTGTTCCTGCACATCTCTTTTTCTGAAATATGCTACCCTCTTGCACTTTGTTGATTCCCTTGAGGTACTTGAAAGTTTCTGTCATGTCCCCTCTCTCCCTTCTTTGCTCAAGGGTATACATATTAAGCTCCTTTAGTCTTTCTTCATATGTCTTCTGGTGCAGACCCTGCACCATTTTGGTTGCCCTCCTCTGGACAGCCTCCACTCTGTCTATGTCTTTGTGGAGATGGGGTCTCCAGAACTGCACACAGTACTCCAGATGGGGTCTCACCAATTGTCTACACAGAGGGATAACAACTTCCTGTTTTCCACTATTGATGCCTCTTCCTATGCATCCCAGTATCCCCCTAGCCTTCCTTACTGCCTTCTTACATTGCTTGCCCACCTTTAGGTCATCTGATATAATTACCCCAGGTCCCTTTCTGTTTTTACTGTTGTCAGTATCTCACCCCCCATTGTGTACGCTTCCCCTGGGTTTTTGTTTCCTATGTGCATTACCTTGCACTTCTTTGCATTGAATCTGAGCTGCCATTCATTTGACCATTCCTCCAACCTTGCCAAGTCCCTTCTCATCCTTTCCACCCCCACTTGTGTATCATCCTTGATGCAGATCTTTGTGTCGTCTTCAAAAAGGCATACTTTTCTTTCCAGTCCCTCTGCAATGTCACTTATAAAGACATTAAAAAGGACCAGACCCAGTACTGGACCCTGCGGTACCCCGCTAGTACCCCCCTTTCTTTCAGAGTGGATTCTGTTTACTATTACCCTCTGTATCCTGTTGTCCAGTAAATTTTTTACCTAGGCTATCACCTGGGACCCATTCCCAGGCTTGCTAATTTGTTTATTAATCTTTTGTGTGGGACTGTATCAAATGCCTTGCTAAAGTCTAGGTAGGCCATGTTCACATCCAAACCCTGGTCTACTAATTTAATCACACAGTTAAAGAAATCTATTAGATTCGTCTGACATGACCTTCCCACTGTGAATCCATGCTGCCTTGAGTCTTGTGCACCACTGGCCTCTAGGTATTTAACAAATTCTTTCTTTCAGAAGTGAATCCATCATTTTCCCTACCACTGAGGTCAAGCTAGCAGGTCTGTAGTTTCCTGCCTCAGTTTTGCTCACACTTTTGTGAAGGAAAATCACATCCACCCTCCTCCAGTCCTTAGGTACCACACCATCCTCCCATGATTTGTTAAAAAGGGTAGTCAGTGGTGTCACTAGTTCTCCCCTTAGTTCTTTTAAAATTCTGGGGGTGAATCCTATCAGACCCCATTGCTTTGTCCACCTTCAGTTTTAACAGTTCTTTCAGAACCCTTTCTTCTGTGAAAGGACTGGTACCCACCCCCTATCCAGAGTGATTCTATTGATTGGATTAGGTACCTTCCCCTCCTCTTATTTTGTGAATACAGAGCAGAAGTATTCATTCAGTATCCCTGATTTTTCATTGTCCCTCTCTGCCCACCCACCATCCCCTTTTTTTATGCCTCACTATCCCTCCCTTGGTCTTTCTTTGCTCCCTAATGTAACTATAAAAATTTTTATTCCCCTTCTTAAATGAGTTGGCTATCTTTTCATTGATTTGGGCCTATGCTATTCTGACTGCTGTCCCCACTTCCTTCTGCTTTAACTGGTACAGTTGTCTGTCCTGCTCCTTCTGTGTTTCCTTATACTTCCTGAATGCTGCCTTTTTCTCCCTAACCTTCCCTACCACCTCTTTTGAGAAAAATAGTGGATTTTTCTTTCATTTTGATTTATTTCTTTCAACCAAAGGCTTGTTGCTTCCTTGATGGCAGTTTTGATGTTTCCCCTTTGTTCTTTTGCCCCTCCTTCTTGCCTGTTTGCTAGTGCTTTTCTGAGGCATTCTCCCATTTTGACAAAGTCACTACTCCTAAATTCCAGTAATTTCACTTTTGTATGACTTGGCTCTGTGGCTATGTTTTTTTTTGAACCACACTGTTTCATGGTCACTTGTTCCCAGATGACTACCCAATTCTAGATCTGAGATCCTCTGTTCATCCCCATTTCAGAGTAGCAGGTCTAAGCATCCTCACTCCTGTATGGGTTCCAACACTAGCTGTATGAGGCATGCCCCCGGTAGGGCATCGAGAATTACCCTACTCTTTGATGTTGCTGCAGTAAAGGTGCTCCAGTTAACATCTGGCATATTCAGGTCCTCCATAAACAATATCTCCCCTTTTTCTGCCATCCTAAGGATGCCTTCTATCATTTTCTTGTCCATTTCCTCCACCTGAGACAGAGGTCTGTATGAAACCCCCATGTGGATTGCGGTGCAATTGCCAGTCTCCAGGGTAACCCACAGTGCTGCCTGTCCTCATTGCCTACCCTTTAGTTCCATTGCTTTGATCCCTTCTCTTACATAGAGAGCTACTCCTCCTCCTCTTCTACCCTCCCTGTCCCTTCTGTAGATTATGTATCCTGGTATGCTGACATCCCACTCATGGATCACTGTGTACCATGTTTCTGTGACCTTCACTATATCCAGGTGTCCCACTTCCATCAAGACCACCCGTTCAGGAAGCTTATTACCTAGACTATGAGTGTTGGTACTCATTGCCCTCCATTTTTTGATGGCCTTAACCCTTTAAGCCCCATCCCTGTAGTTACTGCCTTTGCCTTTTTGCTCCATGTACCCCTGCTCTTCTCCCTATTGACTTCTCTATCTTGATCTTTACCTCATTAACTACCCTAATTTTTTGGGGGGGGGCTAGGATTTCCCTGCTCCTTTTCAGTACCTTCCCGCCTTGGCTAGTTTAAATGCTTGCCAATGAAGCATTTAAACCTATCAGCTAGGATCCTAGTTTCCCTCCTGGACAGACGCAGACCATCGCATCAGTATAGCCCTGCATCCCTCCAGGTGGATGCCCAGTCCCCAATGAAGTCAAAACCCTGAGCTCTACGCTAGTTTTTCAACCATTGATTGAATAACACGGTGTGGAGCAACCTAGCCTTAACCATGACATAGACAGGCAGCAACTCTGAGAAGGTTACCGTGTATGCTACTTGTCTAAGACAGGCCCCTCCCCAACTCCACAAACTCCTCCTGCACTGCTCTGATCCCTTTCCCAGACAGGTTATTTGTCCCTAGGTGGACAATGATGTCCAGCTTCCCCCCCCATGCAGCTGCTCCTGTTATCCCGTGGATTCACTCCCTGTCCCTCAAAGCCATGGTGCCAGGCAGGCAACTTACCTCCTTCCCCCCCCCATCGGTTCTGCCCTCCTAACAATTGAGTCCCCCACCAGGAGTTGTTTCCTTCCCCTGTGGGATCCCATGCCACCCTCCTGTGGGTCTCCTTTGTGAAGGTTCCTAGCATCTTCCTTGGTCTCCACTGCGGATGCCTCCATAGAGGAACCACACTCTGCCAGAATGGCATATAAATTGTGGAGAGGTACAACTGAAGAGATGTGCCTCCATTTCACCACTCTCGCACTCCCTGAGCCCACTGTGGTCCAACTGCTCCTCTTTTTTGGCAAGCTCTGATGAAGTGGCAGAGGCTCTGGTGGTCCCTGGGTGGAAGAAGAGGTCCTCCGAATCCTGGCCAACTCAGCCTGGAGATGTGCAACCTCGTCCCTCAACCCAGAGAAATGCCTTTAGATGGGATAACTCCCCATCCTCCAGAACATCTCCCGGAAGACTGGAGGGTATGTCTTAATGTTGCAACCTTCAGACCTGGAAGGGGAGCAATAAAGAAATGCTTCACAGCCATCAAAGAGAAAAAAAAACATTTTTCTTTTATTCCAAAGTTACACAGTGTGCAACTCAATGTTTTGCCCTCAAACAATGGGCTTCTTTAGTACACCATTTATATTTGTTATAAAAAACAAAACCATGTACATTGTAATGGAAATTGACCAGATGAATTTAGTCTCTTGTTTTTTTTTTTAAACTTACTCTTTATATGTCTACTTCTCTCCACTACCGCTCTACTCTTAGGGGTTCTCATACACCCTGCCAGCTCCTGTAGGTGTCCTGCCTCACTTAGGTTCCAGAGCCCCTGGATTCCCCCCAGGTTGTTTTTTTTTTCTTTTCTTTATTTGTTTCTTTGTTTATTTATTTATATATTTATGTCTTTAATTACCTGGTAGTTGCACTGGTCTGAGGGACCATTTTCCGGCAAGACCTGGGCCATAAAAGATGGCATAGTTAAGCAACAATTTAAATCACAAGGCACAGGTATGTTACAGGTTAAACAGAGGTCAAGAACATTTTTACATACAGGGAATAATAAATACAGGAACAAATGGTGCAGATCATGGTACAATAGGTGAGACAAAAAGAGGATACACACAAACCTTACCATTTCCCCCCAATTCACCCTACCTTTGAAAGTCAAATCTAAACAGAGAGAAGAGAGAGGCAGAGAACAGGAACCGGAAAACAAGCTTGGGAAGAGCAGCTAAGAAACTTCCGGAGGAGTCAGGTTAGTGTAGGATAGAGAGTGTTAGGTGTGAGGGGGGTCTACCCATTATAAGCAGGAGAAATTTGCTCAATCCACAAGCCAGGATTTGTAGAGGGATTTGAAAGCTGAATGGGTGTTAGAGGAATGGAGGGGAGCAGGGATCCCATTCCACAGTGTAGAGGCGGCAATGGATAGTGCTTTCCCTTCCATACTAGTGGACACCCTAGATACATGTAGGAGAGAGACAGTAGAGGAGTGGAGATGCCTAGGTAGAGTTCTGACCTTGAGTAGGGGAAAGAGAGGGGACAAATCACCATTTCTGATGGTGCTATCCATGATACAATAGGGTAAAATCAAAGTGGCATTGAAGGGGTAGCCAGTCAAGCGAACTGTACAGCTTGCAGTGGTGAGTTGAGAAAGGTACCATGAGCACAAAATGGCATGCACTGTTGTAAGCTGATGTGAGCTTGGTTCTGAGGGCCGAGGATGTCCGAGAGTAGATGTGGGAGCAGTAGTCAAAGATAGGAAGTAGATTACCCTGGACAATTGCTATTCAAGCCTCTGGGGTTAGCGGGTGTCGTAGAAGGTAAGCAATCCCAAGTTTTTGATTGACCTTGCAAACCACAGTGTTGATGTGGTCCGAGCAGGTTAGTGATGGGTCAAGTGTCACCCCCAGATATTTGAGTGAGGTAACATCTTCAAGAGTCAGACCATCAGGGGATAGTATTTGGAGGGAGAAGCTGGAACTATGAAATTTAGTGAGGTGCAGTTTGGATGCAAATAAAATAGATTTGTTCTTTTTCCTGCTTACCAATAATAGATCTGCTGTGACCCAGCTAAAAGCACTGCCATAGTTCTGGGTAAAAACTGAGGAGATTTGGGCAAGGGACTTATCGCTGTGGTAAATGACAAGGTTATCTGCATACAGAAGCAACTTACAGTTTACGCTATCAGTTGGGAGTGAAATTAATGAAAATGGAGAAAAGCAGTGGTCCCAGGATGGAACCCTAGGGGGAAGCAAGTTGAGACAGGGAGAGTCAGAGAGATGGCAGGACCAATGCACACTGATTGCGAGTGGCCCAAGATGTAGCTCTTAAACCAATCTGTTGTCTCGGTGGAGTAGCCAAGGAGGTGTAGCTTGGAGAGGAGTACATGGTGTACCATGTCGAAGGCCTTTTGTGAGATCCATAATGACATCACCAGTTACGTTCCCACGATCCATGCTAGTAAGGACATGGTCAGTAAAGAGTGCCAGAGCAGAGGTGGTGCAGTCAGATTTGTGAAAGCCATGCTGTTGGCTACATATAAGATTATATTTATGTATGTGTTCCAGCAGTTGGTAGTGGACAATTTTTTTCAAGAAGTTTGCTAAGGTGTGGTAGGATAGAGATGGAGCAGTAATTATAGGATGAGTGGGGGTACCCTGCTTTGAAGTGATGGATAATTTTCTCTGACTTCCACGTATCAGGCATGGAGGAGGTAGACAGAGCCAAGTTGAAATTAAATGTGAGAGGCTTGATGATGGCAGGGGAGATGAGTTGGAGCAGAATAGGTGAGAGGCCATCCAAACCCAGGCTACCCCAATTAGGGAGATTCTTTAGGAGCTTGATGGTGTCCTGTGTAGATATGGTCTTGAAGTGAAAGCTGGGATGCCGGGGGGGGGTGGGAGATGGCTGCTGGTTTGTCCTGGCTCCTGGGTTGGCAGGAGGGTTGCCAGTTAGTTTAGTGAGATGGGCCGACAGGTCAGTGAATTTTTTGTTGAAAGACTGGGCTACATCAGATGGTTCAGCCAAAGGGCCTGAGGCAGAGTTCCCCTCTTTACTCCTACATACTTTCAGAGGGAAGTGTGCACTGAAACTGTTGCACCAGAGATCCGACTATCAGTGCAGTTGTGGGTTGTTTTTTTCCTTGTTTCTCTCTGCCCTCCAGATGTCCACATGCAAAGAGGACCAATGAGCTGGAGGTCCACTGAGATACACCTCCGCTCTGATCCTCAGCTGACATCTGCTCTCCCTTACTGCCTCCTTTGCTGCACTGACACCATCCGTGGTCACCCTGGTGGTTGTGGAATTGCGGCAAGAGTGCTACCCACCCATCCTGAAGAAGGAGAGTGGCCCATGAGGTGCTCAATCCCTCCCCCCCGGCTGACCTTCCAATGACCCAAGCTTCCTACCAAACCCAGGTCACTGGCGTCATAAGCGGTAGTGCTATCACTGTGTCAGCAGCATTACTAGTCTCCTTTCTAGTGTATTTCTAGCTTATTTTTTTTGTTGTTTCTGCTTATTTTATTTTGTCACACAAAATTATGCCTCCGCACACCAGTCTTGGACCTCATATGTTCCCAATCCCCAGACTTGGAGTCAATCCTAATGGGTGATTTCAGCATTAATTGGCTAGCCGCTGATACAGGGGGCCTCAAGGATGCCATCTCAGCAGCCAGTGTGGCACAGCTAGTAGTCTCCCCCACCAGACATAATTATAAAACTGGCACAAGCACTCTCCTGGACAGGACACTGACCAGGTATCCCTTCTGCATCTTGGATGTTTCCATCCTTCTGAGAATGGTTGAATAAATTCTGCAAGCCCCTCCTCCAAATTAATCAGTAGTTGAGTCCTCCCACGTGGTCCGTTGAAACACCTCAAATCCCACCTCCGACAGCTCGACTGGTCTCCTCTATTCAACACTTCTAATGTCAACTCAGCCTTGGATTTTTTCATCAACTCCTTCAATGCTGCCTGTGCCACCTATGCCCCTTTCAAAAGGCATACAATTAAAGGCCACTGCAATGCTTGGCTCTCCGCTAAACTACTTACTAATGAGCAACTCGGCACAATGAAGGAAGGCAGCTGCAAAGGCCAACAAAATGCTGGGTTGTATTGCAAGGCGTATATCCTCGAGGAGGGAGGAGGTGATTCTGCGACTGTATAGGTCATTAGTTAGAACACACCTGGAGTACTGCATGCAGTACTGGCGTCCGTATCTGAAGAGGGACATTAAGTTACTGGAGGGGGTGCAGCGCAGAGTGACAAAGATGTTCAAGGGGCTGGGGGACTTATCATACAAGAGGAGGTTGAAGGAGTTGAACATGTACTCACTGGAGAAGAGGAGAGACGGGGTGACATGATTGAAACCTTTAAATACATGAAAGGAATAAACAAGATGGGTACAGAGGGGCTGTTCAAAGTAAGGGAAGGGACGGCCATCAGGGGTCATGATATGAGACTTGAGCGAGGAAGGTTCAGGAGGGAGATGAGGAGACACTTCTTTACAGAGAGGGTGGTGGCTGGGTGGAATGCTTTACCTGCTGAAGTGGTATGCAGTAGAACAGTGGACTGCTTCAAATGAGGATGGGACAGGACAAGGGGGAAGGTTAATGAAGGGGAAGGGAAGGGCAGCTGCAGAATAAGGGGTGCTAGCTGCACATTCGAGCAGGCTTGATAGACCTCTAGGCCTTTATCTGCTGGCAAATTTTGTATGTGCTTATTCAGAACTACTTACGAGTGCGAAATGACTGCACTAAATCAATCCACCAGAAAAAAATGTTATACTACAGAGATACTCTCATGAACATCTGGGGTAAGGGAAATGCTTCTGAGTCAATCTTATAGAAGTAACTGGGAAGCAGCCAAAAACCTCATCTACTATGTTGGTCATTGATGGTGGCATAACTCTCGACCCTACCACAATTGCAAATACTTTCAATACTGCATCCTCTGACCTCAGTAGTGTTCGCCATTCAGATGTTTTAAGTGATGACCACCCTCCTTCTCCTACCCCAGCCCACAACCCTCTCCCTCCAACTGCCCACCGTTCTACTTTAAGGAAGTCAGGGTGCATGAGGTCTGTAAATATGTCTCTAATACGGTCATCAAATCCAGAACTAGTGGGGACTAACTCGACTTCAAGCTGGTATCCCTCACCATTGATGAAGTGCTATTTCCACTAACAAAAATTTTCAACCTCTCCTTCGCCCTCAGCCAGTTCCTCAACAGATGGAAATCAGCCACAGTAACCTCGGTCCACAAAAGTGGGGACAAGGATAGGCATGTGAACTACTGGCCTATCTCCATACTTCCCCTCCCCCCCCATGGCCATTGAACATATGTTATCTGACCAGCTAATGGAATACCTGGACAAACACAACATCCTCTGCCCCCAACAACATGGTTTCCATACAGGTCACAGTACTACATCGGCCCTCCTTTAATTCACTGGTGCTATCCACAGCTCATTGGACAACAACTTCCTAACCAGAATGGTCTTCATTGAGCTGTTCTAGGCTTTTGACACTGTACGTCCTAATCTATTAATCACACAGCTTTGTTCTGCTGGGCTCTCACCTGAGTCCACTACCTGCTTTAAGAGCTACTTGGAGAACAGCTCCCAAAGAGTGAAAATAGCTGATGTTCTCTCAGATGCACATCCTGTTCACTCAGGAGTTCCTCAAGGCTTGATTCTTGGGCCACTTCTTTTTAGCCTTTTTCTGAATGATCTTCCACAATCGTGTCCAGCACAAATCCTCCTGTATGCTGACAACGCCGTCATCCTCTCCACTCACAAGGATCTGGCTCCCTTCAAAAATAATCTACAGCTTGCCTTCACCTAGATTGAAACTTGGTTTAGTACACATAAATTGGTTCTCAGCTACAAAAAAAAAACAAGTTCATGCTCTTCTGCAGCCTGCACAACAAACACAGACTCAGTCCCATCATGATCAAAAACTACCTTGGTGCAATCCTCAAACAGGTTCAATCCTTTAAATATTTAGGTATTACCATTGATTGCAACCTATCATATGCTACGTAGATTGACACACAGGAATGCCTTACCTCAGATGCCTTAAGTATCACAGTACAGAGCTCAGTAATCTCAATAATCGATTATAGCCTGATCATCTACAGCTCTGTCTCTGCCACCACCCTCAGGTGCATATCCATTGCACTAAAGAAAGCTTGCCATCTCATAACCAGCACCCATCACCTCACCCACATGTGTGATCTCTATGCACAGACTGGGTGGCTTCAACTTTCAAACCATATCAAGTACCAAACCTGCATTATGACAAAGAAAATAACACTAGGCCTTGCACCCCTAGGTGTCCAAGCCCTTCTCTGCCCAGTGCAGACTACTCATATCACCAGGGGCTCTGAATCCCAGCATTTTCATATATTGCATTTACACACCACACAGGGGAAAATATCATTCATGCACAGAGCTCCCAGCTGGTTTAATGGTCTTAACATTGACATCGCCTCAAAGACAAAGCTTGGTCTATTCCAATCCAGCCTCCATCACATCCTGTCTGCATCTAGCTCCTCCTGTGACTGTCCTTCCTATTTGGTCTTCCCTCTCCTCTTTGCTATTTTCACCTGGCACTTAACCCTCTCCCCCTCATTTCCTTCTCCCATACACCCATTCATCCTCCCCTCCTCCCACCCTTCTTCCCTACCCCATTTAGCACTTTGAATGATATTTGACAAGTGCTTATGCCCATAGCACACTAGTGTGTCTCTCCTCCATACCGTGTCAACCCTGTTACCAGATCTCCTTCTGGCATTTTTGTCACTGTATTGAATGTATAAAACTGTTTGTAACTGCCTGTAACCCACTATTATACTGTTATTCAATGTCTTGTTTGAACTGTACCACAACTGACATGGAACCTTTGTAAAAGAGCCTTGGCTCAAAGGTACTTGTAATCCTAGATTCAAATAAAATAAAAAAGAATGCATTGCAGCAAACTGTAAGTAATGGCATGGGTGAAGTTGCAATCAGTTCTAAAACATTTCCTCAATACTGGGAGAAGAATGATCTTGGTTTGCTTCTGAAATCATTTGACAGAGTATGTGTGTAGTTTTAATTGGAGAGTTCTCCTTGGATGACCCACCTTAAACTATTGCTTATAGGCTGTACTTTGTACACATTTCTAGAATGGATGAGCAGGACTATATGGATTAAGATACATTCAAAAGGGTATTATTGAAACATTCTGAGCTAACTCCTGGTGCTTATAGGTAATAATTCAGGGAATGAAGCACACTCCCAGGAGACTGCTAGGTAAAATTGCAGACATTTTGATTGCTGAGCAGCAGGTGAGGAGGTAGAAAATTTAACATATGTCTGACTCTGTCTTCTGCCAGGAGAGAGAGGACAAGCTGCACCACTCCTACACTAATACCACCTGGAGGTGTGGTGGCAGGCCAGAGGGATCAACTTTCAAGTGACTGTCCAGCAGCTGACACTGTGGTGGCTTAGTAACACCATGCATATATACAGACCTGTCGGTCAGGGAGGGATCAGAAAACAGAAAATAGGGGGCAGGCATATGAAGCCCCACTCAGACGCTCCTGCCCCCTCCACCACTCTAGATATCCACAGTATGTCTGAATGTGTTGCTCCATGGAGGGGAAGATGTTCTCCCTCCATGGCCCCACAATGAGGAGCAATGGTATACTGATGCTACCTCAACAACTTTGATCGCCACTGACACTGCAGCGATAAAAGCATCAGGTTGCAGCAGTGTCAGTGCGGGACCCCTGCACTGCTTCCTGAGGGTATTGCACCCTGTCGCTGAAGCAGCTCTGCCTTGGAGTTGAGTATTTAAGTGAGGGGGTGCCGGGGCAGAGACCCTTATATGGGGTGTTTGGGGGCTTTGTCACCCTAAGAAAACTAGGTTTGATGTGACTTCCTTTATGCCAACTGCAAATGCAGTCAACATAAAAGAGTCACTGTAATGTCAGTCGACAATGAAATTGTCGACCAACTGTCATAGATCCAGGGTCAATCAATGAGGGATGTTGCAGTGGGTGAGTCCTGAGGGATGTAGCAGACTTAAGGGAAGGTGCGCAGGGGCTGAAGTACTCACCTAAAACCTGGGAGAAAAAGATTTTGGGAAAAAAATTATAGCTGGTCCATACTTTAATTAATCAACCTAGAATAGATGGGCCACACTTTATTTATTCAGCCTAGAATAGATAGAACATACTTTAATTAATCAGGCTAGAATAGATGGGCTATACTTTACTATTTAGTGTAGAATAGAAGAGCCATACTTAATTCAGCCTAGCATAGATGGTCTATACTTTAACTATGCAGCCTAGAATATGTGGGCTGTACTTTTATTATTCAGCCTATAACAGAAGGGCCAGTCTTTAATTTTTCAGCCTAGCACAGATGGACTATATTTTAATTTGTCAGCCTAGAATATAAGGGCCATACTTGAACTGTAAAGCTTTGAGTAGATAGGCCACACTTGAATTATTCAGCCTTGCATAGATAGGCCATATTTGAGTTGTTTTTAGCTTAGAATAGAAGGACCATACTTGAATTGTTCTGCCTAAAATAGATGGGGCATATTTTAATTATTCAGCACAGAACAGATGAGGTATACTTGAATTATTCAGTCTAGCATAGTTGGGCCATACTTTAACTATTCAACTGAGAATAGATGGTCCATCAAATTTACAGTCAGCCTATAATAGATGGGCAATACATTAATCATTAAGCCTAGAATAGATAGACCATATTTTAATTATTCAGCCTAGAATAGCTGGACTTCACTTGTGATCATCCAAATGCTAAAAAGGGTGGTGGTGTTTTGTTTTATACCAGTCAGGACCTTGACATTACATTCCTCCCTTTCAACACTACCTGTCTTTGTGAAACTATTCATATAGTTATTACCTTAGCTCTCACTAAGAAGCTAAATGTAGTGTGCATGTATATCCATCCTAAAAATGGACTAACAGACCTGACTATGGTAATTGACCATCTTTGCTCGCTAAAGGATAGACAAGAGCTCATTGTTATGGGGGACTTCAACCTGGACTGGCTAGGGAAAAACTCTAATCTCTTTGCTGCTCTACTATTGATTAACCTATCTCAAATGGTCACTCTCCTACCAGACAGGCTAGTAACAGCAGTCTCCAATCTCTTGTAGGCTGGGTCATCTCCAACAGTCCTGAGAGGATCAGTGCTGTTAGAGTTTTACCAGTATCAGTCAGTGACCACTCCCCAGTTTACTGCGTTTGGAAGGCTAGGGCCCCTAAACCACCCCCCAGAGAAATTATTTTCAGGGATTTTAAAAAAATGGATAAGAGAGCCCTAATCTTGGAGCTACAGAACACGGACTGGGCACCTCTATATAATACCTGTAGTACGGAACATGCTGCTCAGTACCTCCTTACCGCGCTTTTCAAGCTTCAAGACAAATGTATTCTGGTAAAAAGGCACCGTATCTGGGGATCTGCTACCCACTGGTTAAATTCTTCACTCCTGTCCTCTCGAAAAAAGAGGGATAAAGTCTGGAACAAAGCTAAGCTAACCCAGTCACCAACGGATTGGGCGGAATACAGAAGACTCCGAAACCTATGTAAGGTTTCCATCAGATCTGCTAAGGGCAATTACTACCGTCAGCTCCTTAGTACATCTGTCAGTGACTCTCATGGTTTTTGGAGTCATGTTAACACCATCATAGGGAAAAACATGTGCAATACCATCTCTGATATGGTCGTGGATGGTTGTAATTGCAATAACTTGCTCACTATCGCCAAGGCTCTTAACTCCAGATTCACTGTCATCTCCTCCTATACTGTACCTCTGGGGCCTTTACTTGTCACTCTGCAGGATAACTTTAAACCTCCAGACCATCTTTCACTCTTCACCCTGTCTCTGTGAGTGAAATCTTATGCTTACTTAAGTCAATCTCTTCTGCTGGATCGGCAGGGGCAGATGGACTCTTACCAAAATTCCTAAGAACCATTGCACCATCTATAGTCTCTCCTGTGACTAGACTTTTCAACCTGTCTCTTCTTACAGGACATGTCCCTTCCCTCTGGAAGATTGCTTGAGTTGTACCAGTCTACAAAAAAGGGGGACACCACTAACCTGGATAACTACTGTCCTATTGCCATCCTCTCCATCCTCTCTAAAATACTAGAGAAAACTGTTGCTTCCCAGGTCTCGGATTACCTATTCTCCTTCAAACTCCTCACCCCTGACCAACATGGTTTCCAACGTGGGCACAGTACATCCACTGCTCTCATACAGTTTACAAATGATGTCAGACTTGCTATGGACAAATGTTCTCTCACTGGGGCTACTTTTGTTGATCTTACAAAAGCGTTTGATTTAGTTGACCACCCACTGCTACTATCAAAGTTGTCATCCCTAGGCTTCTCACCCTCTGTCACCGCCTGTTTCCAAAATTATCTTTCAAAGCATCAACAATTTGTCCAGCTCGGAGATGCTAAGTCTCCTCTTGCTCCTACATGGATTGGAGTGCCCTAGGATTCAATTCTTGGTCCTCTCCTGTTTACAGTCTTCATAAATGACATCACACCGCTCACTGGTGCTTGCTCAGGTCTGCTATTTGCCAACAATCTTGTTCTTTACTCATCCTCCTCAAACCTCTCAGATATAAACCTGAATCTTAATAGTAACTTCCATTCCTTTCAGAGCTGGCTATTGCAAAACAAGCTTGTCTTAAATAAAAATAAAATGGTGACTATGCTCTTTGGTTCAGGTTCAAAAATTCCATCCTGTACCCAACCATTAAGTATCAGAGCACTTGATGGCTCTCCCCTTAACACAGTTACTGTTTTTTAATACCTATCAGTAATACTTGATCCCACCTTGGATTTTGACCTGCACCTAGCCTCAGTCATTGAATCTGTCAGTATTCAACTTGGACTGGCATATAAGGTGAGACATAGCCTAACATCCACGGCGAGGATGGCCATTGCACAGGGCTCCTGAGACCCAAATTGGCATATGGGTTAATAGCCTTTCTGGCAACTAGTGGGGGGTTCCTCCAAAAGTGGGATGTCTGCTACAACAGTATTTGCCATTTTGCTTTGTCTTAGTCCAAACTTTCTCACCGATACACACTATACTCCATTCTGGCATGGTTTACCCCCTCAGCCTTCCGACAGTTTACTTCCCAATGTTTTATAAACAGTATAATCTCCTCCCAGATAGCTGACAAACTGGCTGTACTGCTAAAAACCTGTGACCTCTGCCTACCCACTTAGGTATGCTGACAAATCCTTCTTGTCCAAATGAAATGTAAATTCAAAATGGGGGAGAATGCTTTCTTTAACTGGGCCTCTAAAATATGAAACTCCCTTCCACCGAGTCTAAGAATCTCCCCTTCTCCACATAACTTCAAACAGGAGCTTCACATGGCTCTTCTAAGCTCTGAACCCTGCTCCTGTTCATTTTCCACCCACTCCTGTACTGATTCCTCCTAGTTGCCTACCAGCTCCAACCTCTACTACTCTCAAATGTGCCTGGAAATCTTGCTATTTCCTCTCTTCTAGCACTTACTCACTAGTTGTATGACTTATGACTGTTAGTTATTTGCACTTACATTTCTGTTTTGTTACTACATACAGCTTTCTGCAAATGTTCTGTCATTGCCCAAAATTTTGTGTAAGTGTACTATGTCTGACTTCTGCTTGTTCCCATTATGTTTTCTTGTATCTACTATTGTCTACATACCCTTTGTTGCAATCTCCTGGGTCGTACCTGAAAATAGGCAGCTATGCTGTCTAGTGTACCTACCCGGTTAACAAAAACTAACTAAATGAATAAATTACTCAGCCTACAGTAGATGGGCCACTCTTAAATTATTCAGCCTAGCATAGATGAGTCATACTTAAAATTATTAAGCTTAGACTATATGGGCCATACTTGAATTATTCAGCCTATAATAGATGGAACATAGGAACATAGGAATGTGATAGCAGAAAAGGACTATTAGGTCCATCCAGTCTTCCAAGTTTTCCTAGGTATCCACTTAGGCCTTTACAATAGCTCTTCTCTCTTTCTAACAACCACTTGTGTTTATTCCTCACCCTCTTGAATCCTCCTACTGTCTTCTCACTCATCACCTAGAATAGCTGGGCTATACTTTCATTATTTAGCCTACAGTAGATGGGCCACTCTTTAATTATTCAGCCTAGAATAGATGGGCCATACTTAAAATCATTAAGCTTAGAATAAATGGGTCATACTTGAATTAGTTAGCCTAGCATAGATAGGCCATACATATATTTTTCAGCCTTGAATAGATGAGTGACACTTGAATTATTCAGCTTAGCACAGATGGGCCATACTTTTATTTTTCAGCCTAGAACAAATGGTGCATACTGTAATTATTCAGCCTAGAATAGATGGGCCATACTTCATTCATCCTAGAATAGATAGGCCACATATTAATTATTTAGCCTAGAATAGATGGATCATACTTTATTCAGCCTACAATTGATGGACTATATTTGAATTATTCAGCCTGGAATATTTATTTAGTTTTTGTTGACCAGGTAGGTGCACTAAATAAAAACATTGACAATTTTCAGGCACAATGTGAGAGAGGTACTAAAAGTAAATAAACAGCAAGTTAAAAAGACAACAATACATACTTTGGGAAAAATGCATAACATCACCACAGTACAGAAAAGTACAGAAGTGACATAATCATGTTCAGTGCTGTGTAATAACAGAAGAATTTCAACTTCAAGAGTGCAAAATTGTTATGCAGTTAATTGATAAAGTGTGAGATAAGTATAATAAAAGGGATCATTTACACAAACATTTATTGTTAGAGAGGAGGAACTTGAAAAGTTCATTTTTAAAAGTTAGAGGCATAGGAAAAGAGTTTATGGGCATGGGGTAAAATGCAGAGAAGGGATTTTCACCCATCATGGAAGAACATTTTGGGACAAAGAGAAGTGACATACTGTATTGTTAGGCTGTAAGCCTATGCAGCTCTTATTTGCATGTCAGCTAGGGTAACCAGTGTATCTGTTCTGACAATGTCATCAGTGGTACAGCCAGCAGTAAAAAGTTGGTAAAATGACAGGGAGAGACAACCCACACTAGAGTAAACGGTGCAGTAATGGGTTAGCCAGGACTCAGAAAGTGCAAAGCAACAAACATTGTTGTAGCAGATGTTCCATTTATTTAGGACCCCTTTGTTTGCCTCCAGGTAGGGTACCAGCCCATGGGAGAAACTAGATCCTAAGGCACGTTAAGCTATGGCCAACCTGGCGGCTAATGTTAGAGCATGCCTAATTTTAAAAGCGAGACCTAGGTTCATATTAACTGTCTTGCAGGTTGTAGACAAGTGCAAGTTAAAGTCAAGAACAGGATTTAAAGTGGCTTCAAGGTATTTTTAGGAATCGACTACAAGTAGGGAGCAGCCATCAGAACAGTAGACAGTAAGGGCAGATGGACAAACCTAAGTTCTTGGAGCAGAACCAAAAAGCATAGCATATGTTGTATTGCTGTTCATAAGGAGTCTGTTGTGAGTTAACATTGTCTGAGTATAACCAAAATCAACATTTAGTCTTGAGTTGACATCCAATATATCCACAGCACTAGTGTACAGGACTGTGACATCTTCCCAGAGTACAGTACAGCAGGAGGCAGCAGTACTTGGAAGATTATTTATAAATAAATTGAAGAACAGAGAACAATATGGATTCTTGAGGGACACCACTGCTAATGGGGGATAGGTCAGATTGTATTTGATTAATTTCTACTAACTACTGCTACTCACTAAGGTAGCTCACAAACCAGGTAGAAGCAGCAGATGAGAAATGCAGGGTAGACAGTTTGGATGGTAGAAGAATGTGGTCCACAATGTCAAATGCCTTGGTTAGGCCAATGAAAACAGCCCCAGTGAGCATCCCCTTATCCATGTCCATTTTAACATTGTTTGTAAATTGGATAAGGGCAGTGGATGCACTATGGGCTTACCTAATACTATGCTGTGCTGAGGATAATAGATTATGAAACTAGAGGTGTTTTTCTATTTGGGAGACCACAAATTTCTCTGGAAGCTTATTGTGCACAAACCAGATAGCAATCGGTCAGTAATTATTTATACACTTGATGTCTCCATTTTTCTGAATAGGCACCACTCTGGCAACCTTCCAGAGCTTAGGTACAACTGCAGTGGAAAGGGACATGTTAATATAAAATAAGAAAATAAATAAATAAATGAGGAGTAACCTTAGATTAATGTGAACTCTGAAACTACAAATCCCAGTATTTAAAGGTAACAAGAGTAAACTTAGTTCAGGGCTGATGGTCTGGAACAACTAACCACATTCCCTAAAGGTATTAAATGGGAAGACATCTTGGAACCAAATAAAATCTTGGTATTTAAAAGTCTTCTTCTTATTCAAGATCTGTTGTACCAACTTTGAAAAGGATTAACTAGAGTACTGTTTTCGGTACAATCTTGTATTATATTTTGAACTTATTGTTATTTATATGCTGATGTCTTTATATATGTACCATTTATACAAACAATGTAAAACTGTGTTTGATTGTTGTGTGCATGAAGGACTCCATTTTAAATGAGCCCTGGCACAACTGGATTATTATTTTCTGGATTGTCAAGAATAAATAAGTTACTACTTACTACTACTACCAAATAGCCCTGAGGCTGGAGCAGCCAAGTGAGGTGTACAAGGCAGAGGAACCTAGATATGAGAATTTCATGCCCTGCACTCTGAATGGTGGGATAGTCTTCAAGAGGCATAATACCTCAGCCTTAGTGACAGTCCTAAGTATAAGGGGAAGGGATACTGGTTTCTTTTCAGGAGTGCATGGTTCAGGAGCTGTGCTAATCAGCATAGAGTACTTGGAGAGGTCAGTGAATTGTGAGTTGAAAGTATTTGCAATGGTTTCAACATTATTACAGTTATTACCAGTCAGTGTCATGTCAGATATGATAGGATTAGTTAACTGCCTCATGAAAATGTTTGTGTGTCTCCAAAAGTTACATGAGTCCATAACAGATGTCTGGAGGGACTGTTTGCAGTAGTTACTTTAAGCAATGTGCATTACTTTTTTAAAGTCTTTCCTTTGTCTTCTGTATTCAATCCAATCAGAGATAGACTAATTTTTTTTAATCTACCCCAGGTTTTGTCCCTGGATTAAAGTGACATAAGTAAGTCACTGTGCAGCCATCTTGTCACTGGTCCTCTAATCCTAGGCTTTAGAAAGAAACATGCTTTTTTTAATATACAGCAGTTTGGCTCCCAGGTAACTACCTCCCTCCTTTATACCTGGAAGGGGCACATAGTGGCTCTGGCAGGCAGTGTTTCTGGCTTCCACCCTCCTGACCCTCCTGGTAATCCCCCATGGGTCTCCCCCATGGAAGGGCCAAGGGCAAAGAAGATCAATTTTCCCTTCCTCTCCCCAGAGACCAGCATCTAGACTCTGGGGCACTGGATTGGGCACTTGTGGAAGCCATCATGGAGCCTGCCAGCTCCAGGATTTTTGCTGATTTTTCTCCTGGCCCTTGCTTGGGGTGTTCATATGCAAGTAGAGGCATACACACGCAGCATCCCGTGGTACCCTCCCTGTTCCAGTCACTCCTTGACTGCACTACCTCTAGGCCTCCACTCAGGGCACCCTTGCAGTGGAAGTGGCTGGGTCCCCATCCAGAAGTAGAGAGCTACTGTATCTGACAGCTGCTCAATCTATCCCCCAGCATACCCAACTTCCAACCTCCAATGGCTCAGGCTTGTTCCTGAACCCAGGTCATCAGTGTAGTGTGAGATGTGGCATCCAGTGCCTCAACCCTCAGCATCACCAGGCCTGTGGAGGAACATGCTTCTAGATATAGTGCAATCCATCCTAAACAGTTTGCATCCTGTTATGGCACACAGAGAGATTAGATGGACCATTCTTTAAAAAGCTGGTGACATGTTCAGGAGAACTTTAACAAAACCTTTTATTTAGACACAGTCCAGTTTGTGATTCCTATTAGAGCTGTATACCTCCTCCCAATTATTTATTACTGAGGTCATCTGTATGAAAACAGGATCTTTGCTTCTGAAGAGTTTATCTATTTGTGCTGCTTTCTCCCTACCTGTAGTAATATAACTCTGCTTGTAGTATCACAGTTATTCCCATAGCAACTGACTGTGATGTCACAAAGGAGGATTATGGCTTGAATAGGTAGTAAGGTGTAGAGGCACATGGACTCTAGAGGAACTCTGAGGGATAAAGAACATATATTTATGCAAATATACTTAGTAATAAATAATGGGGAGGAGAAATATACACAAAATAAATGGAATGCAGACACAATTGTACCTAATTATTATGATTTTTAAAGTTTTCTTTGAAGCATCAGTGCCTCTTCAATTATTCACTCTAGCATAGAATGGCCATACTTTCAGTAATCAGTCAAGAACAGATGGGTTATACTTTAATTATTCAGCTTAGAATAGATGGGTCATTCTGTAATTATTCAGGCTAGCATAGATAGGTGATATATTAATTACTCTGCATACAATAGATGGGCTATCCTTTAATTATTCACCACACAATAGGTGGGGCATACATTCATAATCCTAGAATACATGGGTCATGCTTTAAGTATTCAGTCTATAATAGAAGAGCCATACTTCAATTATTCAGCAAAGAATACATGGGACATTCTTTACGTAGTGTAGAAAAGATGGGACATACTTTAATTATAGGAGGGGGTCCAGGGGAGAGGAACAAGGAAGATCCTGGGATTGGAAGACAAACCCTATGAGGAGAGGCTTAGGAAACTTAACATGTATTCCCTGGGGGAGAGGAGGGTTGGGGGGATACAATAGAGACCTTTAACTATATGAGGGGTATAAGCAAGACTGGTACAAATGGGATTTTTAAATTAAGGGGTGGGAGGGACACAAGGGGGTGTAGTCTGAGATTAGAAGGTAGAAGATTCAAAAGAGAAATGAAGAGACACTTATTCACAGAAAGGGTGGTGTCTGTGTGGAATGCATCACCCAAAGAGGTGATATCCTGCAAGTCAGTGTGCTGTTTTGAAAGGGAATCGGACACAGTGAGAGGAAGAGTCACTGTTATGTGTGTAAGGGAGGAAGAGACAGCAGCAGTGTAAAGTTTGCTAGCTGCATACTCACGTAAACTTGATAGACCAAATGACCTGTATCTAATGGCTGTTTTGTATGTTCATAATTAGTCAGCTTAGAATAGATGGGCTATACTTTAATTAGTCACCCTAGAATAGACAAATCTGAAAGGTAAGTGATCATGGTTTTCTGAATACTAATGGAGCTGACAGGGTGGAGCATACTCAGATGTTGCAGCTGCTGTGTTCATGCAGAACTAGAGGGCTTTCCCGCTGACTGAGAGGGCACATAATATGAGGGAATATGAGAAAGCATTATTCACAGAGAAATATGAAAGGGAGAAAAGCAATGGAATGGTGAAGGGTAGTGCTCCCTAATGCTTGAAGTCTTGGAAACTAGATGGATTACCAGCAGGCCATAATGGAAGATGGAAAGATGGATCTGGTAAATGTTACTGAGACCTAGGCTACCCCAAAGCATGACTGGAATCTTTACATTCTTGTGTATGCTCTCTATATAATGGACAGGAAGAAAGGAAAGGTGGGAGGGATGGGACTATACATCAGGGAGGACATTATTGCCACTAGGGAGGAAGTTGGGGATTGGAAATTAGAGGCACTGTGGATTCAAGTTCAAATGGCAGTAGAAAATAAATTAAGGCTGGGTGTAATTTATGGGCCATGAAATCACAATGAGAAAAGGGACAAAGTGTTAGGTGCCATGATCAGGATAGCAGCTGAAAGGGGTGAAGTGATAGTGACAAGAGACCTGTGCATGGAACCAACAGTTACTGGACACAGTCCAGGACAGGTTTCTTGTTCAGGGTGGCTGAACCAACATGGGATAAAGCAATCCTGGTCCTGGTAGTTTCAAATGGGGATCATATCCAGAACATTACAGTTGATGACACCTTGGGAATAGCAACTATCAAAAAGTTTGATTTCTAGTCAACGAATTACAAAAGAAAAGTGCTAGATTTCAGAATGCGTAAAGATGGTAGGATGGGGAAAATATTGAAGGCTCACATAGATAGCATGAGGGAGATATAATTTAGGAACAAAGGTGGACAGTAATCAGGGTAGGGATCGCAGCCACCACTAACACAGACCTAAAATAGAAGGGAAAAAATTCCAAGGCCCGGTACCCTATACCTTGGGGAATAGCAACCTTTGAACAGTTTGACTTTGAGTGAATGTGAGGAAGAAAACATCAAGCATGAAGGAAAAGGTGCTAGATTTCAGAAAGGCCAACAATTGTAGGATGGGAGAGATATCGAAGGCTCACCTAGCTAGCCTAGAGGAAGATATGAATGTGGAACAAACACAGATGTTGATCTAGGTAGGGCTCATTGCAGCCACTAACACAGGTCAAAAATGGATGGGAAAGAATTCCAAGGCCAGGAGACCCAGCAGGTTCAGTAGGGAGGTATGTAATGTAGTCAGGGATGAAAGGGCCACATGTGAGAAATACAGGAAGTCTGGAAAAGTTGAAGATGAGGAAGTCTACCTGGAGAAAGCTAGGGAGGCTGGTAGAATAGGATAGTCAGACAGCCCAAGGGTAGGAAGAAACTTCAAAATGCAGAGGTGAGTGGGGAGGGGGAAGCCTTCTTTAGGTTTACAGTGAGAAGACAGACAAGAAGACAGATACAGTAAAGCTGGAAATGCAGAAGGGGGATGGGATGCAGTAATGTGAAAGCAGAAGTATTGAAGGAATACTTCCGCTCTGCCCTTACTAATCATGGGATGGACAAGTCCCATGATGGAGGATGGTGGGATGATGGGGAATATGGATGAGAACAGGATAAAACAGGATAGGGTTAGAACCAGGATCATGTCCCTAAAGGCAAACAAGTCCCCAGGCCCAGAAGGCAAACACCCAAAGGTGTTGAGGGAACTGACACTGGAACTGGCAGGTCCACATTTAGCAGTTCTTTGGATATGGGGAAGGTACTGCAGGCATGCAGAACCACACATGTGGCACTTGTGGCACCTCTTTACAAGAGTGGACCCAGGAACTACCCAAGAAATTGCAAGCTGCTCAGTCTGACCTCCATTGTGTGTAAGCTCATGGAGATCACTCTGAAGGAAAGAACAGTGTAGTTCCTTGAAGCCGGTGGCTACAGGGTATAAGTTAACATGGGTCCGTGTCAAGGAGATCCTGTTTAAATAACCTAAGTAAATTCTTCTACTGGTTAATGACAGCGGTGAATAAGAGTCAGGCAGCTGACATTCTATATTTAGATATCAGCAAGGCCTTTGACTCAGCGCCAGACAAGAGGTTGATTCAGAAGTTAGAAAAGATAAGGGCATGGGGTAAATTAACCAGCTAGTTTGATAATTGACTTAGCTTTAGGACTCAGAGCATGGTGGTGGTTGTGATGAGGGAACTCACAGGTAGAACAGAGCTTACAAGTGGTGTCCCATGGGGTCAGTGCTTGGACCAGTGTTGTTTACTGTGCTCATAAACAACACTGATGACAGAGTTAAAGGTAAGATCTGCCTATCTGTTGGCAACATCATGCTCTGTGGGAGGATGGACTTGGATAAAAGGGTGCAGGACCTAAACGAGGACTTGACTAGTGGGGAAGCATCATGCAGCTGGGGTTCAGTGAGAAGAAGTGCAAGGTAATACGCATAGGAATGAAGAATCTGAGAGCAGAGTATAGTCAAGGTGGGATCAGGGCTTCTGCAACAGAGGTGATGAAGCACTTGGAGATAGCCATTATCAGTGATCTAAAACAGGCCATGCAGTGTAATAAGGTACTGGACAAGGCAAACAGAACTCTATGCTGCATTGCTAGAGGGTTCATGAACAAAAGAGAGGAGTTTATAATGCAAGGGTATAGATGCTTAATACAACCACACCTGGACTATGGCATGCAGTACTGAGTCATTACCTTAAAAAAGATATCAACCAGCTTCTGGCAGTCCAGAAGAGATCAACAAAGATGGCTCAAGGACAACAGGACAGGTATATGAGGACAGCATGACAGAGCTAAACATGTTCTTACGAGAGGAACAGAGGGAGAGGGGACATAATTGAAACCTTTAAGTACCTGAAAGGCATTAAAAAAGTTGATATCAGGGAACATTTTCTGTCTCAGAGATAAGAGAACCACTAGGCAGCACTGACTAAAGCTGGTAGGGGGGAGATTCAAGAAGGAAGTCAGGAGACATTTTGTTACAGAGTGGGTAGTATCTGAATGGAATGAATTCCCAACTGAGGTAATCAACCAAAAGACAGTGGAGGGGGGGTTCAAAAAGGGTTGGCTAGAGTGAAAGGGAAAGGGACAGGACCCACTGTAATCTGTAGATTAGGAGCACCACAGTTGAGCAGACTTAGCAGACAGTACAGCCTGCTTCTTCTGGCTAATTATATTGCAGGATTGCATGTGAAATAATGTAGTCAGCCAATATTCTTCAGGTGAAGCAATCTCTGGCTGGAAGCTGCAATACTGAACATAGAATTTGCAAGAAAGTGAGTTGTGCTCACAACAGAGGGAGGTGAACCTTACAATTGTCTTTGGTTTGTAGCAGATATTCTTCAGGTGGAGGCTACTTCTAACTGAAAGGTGAAATAAGGAACTTAGAATTATCAGGAAAAGACAGTCTTTCAAGCAACAGAAGGAGGTGGATCTAGCTTTACCTTTGTTCCAGTTCTTAAGACTTTCAGTGCAGGAAGAGTTTGAACTGTGGGCTAAGAATTTGTCATAAGTCAAACCATACAAAGGCAAAAGTAGTGGACTTTAGGAGGGCTGACTTTGCCAAAATGGGTGAGTGCCTAAGGAATGCATTAGCAAATGAGCAGGAAGGAGGGGTGGAAGAATAATGGGAAATAATAAAAACTGCCATCACAGAGGTTACAAGCCTTTGAGTGAAGCAAATAAACAAAACAAAATGATGTAAGAAACCACTATGGTTCTCAAAGGAAGTGGCAGAGAAGGTTCAAGAGAAAAAGAAAGCATTCAGGAAGTACAAGGAATCACAGAAGGAGCAGGAGAGATAACTGTTTCAGTTAAAGCAAAAAGAAGCTGGGAAGGCAGTCAGAAGAGCAAAGGCCCAAACCGAGGAAAAGATAGCCAACTCAGTTAAGAAGGGGGATAAAACCTTTTAAAGGTACATCAGGGAGTGAAGGAAGACCAAGGGAGGGATAGTGAGACTTAATAAAGGGAGGGAGGGTGGGCAGAGGGTGACTGTGAAAAGACAGAGATACTGAACAAATATTTTTGCTCAGTATTTACAAAGGAAGAGGAGGAGGTACTTAAAACAAACAGTAGAAACACTCTGGATACAGAAGTTGATACCAGCCCATTTACAGAAGAAAGGGTTCTGAAAGAACTCTTAAAACTGAAGGTGGACAAAGCAATGGGGCCTGATGGGATACATCCCAGAATTCTAAAAGAACTAAGGGTAGAACTAGTGACACCACTGACTACCCTCTTTAACAAATCATGGGAGAATGGGGTGGTACCCGAGGATTGGGAGGGCAGATGTGATTCCCCTTCACAAAAGTGGGAGCAAGGCAGAAGCAGGAAACTACAGACCTGTTAGTTTAACCTCAATGATAGGGAAAATGATGGAATCACTGCTGAAGGAAAGAATTGTCGAGTATCTAGAGGTCAGAGGGGGGCACAGGACCCAAGGCAGCATGGATTCACAGCGGGAAGGTCATGCCAGATGAATCTGATAGATTTTTTTTGACTGGGTGACCAAAGTAGTAGATCAGGGAGGGGCTGTGGACATGGCCTACCTAGACTTTAGCAAGGCATTTGACGCAGTCCCACACAAAAGATTAATATACAAGTTAGCCAGCCTGGCAGTGAGTCCCAAGATGACTGCCTGGGTAAAGAATTGGCTGGAGAATAGGACACAGAGAGTAATAGTAAATTGAGTCCACTCTGAAGAAAGGGGGATCACTACTGGGGTACCGCAGGGTTCAGTATTAGGACCGGTCCTATTCAATGTCTTTATAAGCGACACTGCAGAGGGACTGGAAGGAAAAGTATGTCTCTTTGCAGATGACACAAAGATCTGCAACAGAGTTGATGCACAAGGTGGGGTGGAAAGGATGAGAAGGGACTTGGCAAATGTATGGCAGCTTAGATTCAATGCTAAGAAGTGCAAGGTAATGCACCTGGGAAACAAAAACCCAGGGGAAGAGTACACAATGCGGGGTGAGATACTAACAACAACAAAAATGGAAAGGGACCTGGGGTAGTCATATCAGATGACCTAAAGGTGGGCAAGCAATGTGAGAGGGCAGCAAGGAAGGCTGGGGGATACTGGGATGCATAGGGAGAGGCATCACCAGTAGAAAACAGAAAGTTATTATCCCTCTGTACAGACAGCTGGTGAGACCCCATCTGGAGTACTGCGTGCAGTTCTGGAGACCCAGTCTCCACAAAGACATAGACAAGATGGGAGCTGTCCAGCGGAGGGCAACTAAAATGGTGCAAGGTCTGCACCGGAAGACATATGAAGAGAGACTTAAGGAGCTTAATATGTATAGCCTCGAGGAAAGGAGGGAGAGGGAAGACATGATAGAAACTTTCAAGTACCTCAAGGGAATCAACAAAGTCCAAGAGAGGTAGCATCTTTCAAAAAAAGAGGTGTGTAAGAACAAGGGGGCACAATTTGAATATGGGGGGGTGGCTCAGAGGTAATTTAAGGAAGTATTTTTTTCACAGAGTGGGTTGTGGATGCATGGAACGGTCTTCCAGAGGAGATTGTGAAGTCAAAAATAGTGGAGGAATTCAAGCATGCATGGGACAGTCATAAGGCAATTCTAAGGGGTGGGGATAGGAAGAAGTAGGCTGCTGATTAGCTAGGATCTGCAGCTTATCCATTAGGTAGGGAAATGGGCAGACTGGGTGGGCCAAACTGTCCTTATCTGCTGTCAAATTCTATGTTTCTATGCTGAGTCAAGAATTATTTATTCATTGAAAGAAAGACTAGACAAATTTATCTGAGAAAACAGCAGGTTACACAGCATGAGTAGGGGTAAAATTCTGGTTGATTATCTTAGAAGTGTATGTGTGTGTGTGTGTGTGTGTGTGTGTGTGTACTGAACTTGCCAGCAGAAACAGGGCTTGTGGTTTATCAAGTCTGCTCATTTGTGCATCTAGCACCCCTATATTGGAGCTGCCCCCACTCTCACCTCCTGGAACTGTTCAGTGTCCTTTACCCAGCCACCTTTCCATGCCCTGCCCCATGCCCTTTTGAAACTCCCCACCATCCTGCATGCCACCACTCCCTCTAGCACAGCATTCCATTTAAACACAACCCTCTCTGTGAAATAATACCGTAGCATCTCACCCCTGAACCTGCCTTCCTCCAGTCTCAGCTCATGCCCCCTCATGTCCCTCCCTCTGCTTAAATAGCCCCCCTGTGCCAGATTTGTTGATACCCCTAAAGTATTTGAAAGACTCAGCCATGTCCCCCCATCCCTTTTCTGCTACAGAGTAAACAAACTGAAATGATTCAGCCTTTCCTCGTAGGTTCTGTCCTCCTTCCCCAGTATTATTTTCATCACCCTGAGCTGCACTGCCTCAAGAAGCTTTATATCCTTCCTCAGGTATGGACACCAATACTGCACACAGTACTCCAACTGTGGCCTGACCAAGGACCTGTACAGGGGCAGGATCACTGCCTTGTGCCTGGATAAAAATCTCCACACAATGCACTCCAGCATTCTATTGGCCCTAGCTGCCACCCTCCTGCATTTGGAAGAGTTTTTCATACTCACTGTTACTATGACCCCAAAGTCTTTCTCCTCTTCAGTGACCCCTAACAGCACCCAATACAGCCAATATTCTCTCTTCTGGTTCCTTGACCTGAAGTGCATAACTTTGTATTTCTTTACATTAAATCCCAATTGCCACCTCGCTGACCACTTCTCAAGCCTGGTGAGGTCACCCTGTAGTCTCTGTCACCCCTCTATGTCATCCAGTACAGATCCCATTTTGGTGTCATCCGCAAAAAGAGTGATCCTGCTCTTTACCCAGTGCACTATATCCGATATGAACTGTCCAAACAACACCAGCCCCAGCACAGAGCCCTGCAACACTCCACTGGTCACTGGCTTGGGAGATGAGAGTTCTTCCTCCATCATCATCCATTGTAGTCTGTTTCTAAGCCAATTTCTGATCCAGCTAGCCATCTTAGCCCCACCTCTATGTGTTCCAGGTTTGCCCCAGTTGCCCATGACAGACTGAGACACAGGCCTTGCTGAAATCCAAATATAGGACATCCACTGCATGGCCCTTGTCCAGTTCCCTTGCCACCTAATTATATCAGGTTGGTCTGGCATGATCTCCCTGAGATGAACCCATGCTGCTTCCCTTCCTGGAGATAACTGATCTCCAGACAGGGTACCGGTCTCTTCTTCAAGACTGATTCCATTAGTTTACCCATTATGGAAGTGAGCTGACAGGTCTGTAGTTGCCCGGCTCATCCTTTGGGCCACTGTTGTGGATAGGCACCACATGAGCTAACTTCCAGTTATGTGGTACACATCCCATGTCTGGGAAGGTGTTAAACAGGTCAGTCAGTGACCCAGCCAAAACCTTCACCATCTTCCTCATCAGCCTAGGATGAATGCCATCAGGACCTGGTGCCTTCTCCACCTTAAGTGCCAGCAGACCTTCCAATTCCTTGCTTTCTTGAATCACACTGTCAGTCATCTCCTCACCCCTTGTCCCCATCCTTCCAGTCCACAGAGGTAGCATACCTCGTAGCTCCCTCATGAATGCAGAGCAGATGTATTCGTTCAGTACCTCTGCCTGTTCCCTCTCCTTTTCCACCCACCACCAACCCTTCCAAATCCAAACTTTCTGGTCTTTACAATTCCTTTCTTCCCTCATGTACTTAAAGAATTCCTTCTCCCTCTCTCTTATGCCCTGAGCCAGCCTCAGTTACATGGCGGCCTTGATCTCCCTTACTAACTTGGTTACTTCCCTGGCCCTCTTTTAGTACAACTCCTTGTCCTCTCCCCTCCCAGTTCTCTTCATTCACCTAAATGCAGCTGTCTCTATACTCACCCATTCCAACACCCTCCTGGTCATCCAGCATGGCACCTAGGCCATTGACCTCTTGTTTAGAGGCCTGGTGCACACCAGAGCAGCTTCTCTTAGGCCAGACTTTATAATCTCCCACTTCTGGTTCGCATCCATCTCCGACCTAATTCCCTCATGACACCTCCTCAGTATTTCCCACATCCTTTCAAAGTCCACTGGTCTGAAGTCCACTACCTTTGTTGCTGACCCCAACACCTCCTTGCTCATGCTGAGCCTGAATCACACCAAGAGGTGGTCACTGCTGGCTAGTGGATCCTTCACCCATAGCTCCCTCACCATCTCCTCATATGATACTACCAGGTGCAAGATGTTGCCTAGTCTGGTTGGTTTAAGAACCAACTGCAGCAGGTGGCTATCCTGCAATGCATCCAGAAGTACCTATTCCCCGGTACTAGAGCCGGCATGGGTTCTCCAGTCCACCTCAGGTAGAGTGAGGTCCCCAATGCTCACCTGGCTACACACCCATCGAATCTGATCTGCCAACTCCCTATCCATCTTCTTGCACTGTGCTAGTGGTATATACACCACCCCTAGTCTCAGTTTCCTACCATTTGGGTCCAGGAACTGCATCCACAGTGCCTCTTTCCTCCTCTCCTCCCCCTCATCTCTTGTGCACCTGATCACATCCTTTACATAAATCACCACCCCACCTCCATTTCCCACTCCCCTGTCCTTTCTATACACCCTGTCCCCAGGAATCATCAGACCCCTGTCCTGGTTTTGGCTCTCCCAAGTCTCCATGATGGATGTGACACCCACCTTTCCTGTGCTTGAGACAGCCCGTAGCTCATCTACTGTGCGTGTGTGTGTGTGTGTGTGTGTGTGTGTGTGTGTTTACTCAAATAAAGTACAGTCAGTTTTGTGTGGCAGGAGGAACAGACAACAAGAACATTACTTCCCTTCATTTCACCATCACAATTAATGTTACTACTATAAGATACTATGTTATAATAATCATAATTTTTACAAGTTTGAAAAAACAAAATGGAGATACACTGTATCAGAATGGAGCTTTTGAAAAACACTTGTGCTCTCAATGGAAACAGTTTCATAACACCATGTATTTTATTTAGCTATGATTATCTAAAACACAGCCTTTAATTACTGTTCAGCACAATAAGAATGCCTTAGGTGATTCAGACTGGCACATCAACAAGTGTCCAGTACTTATTAAATGCAGAGTAGGTGTTCACTGCATGAATAAAAACCTATAAAAAGAGTTGTAATGTTTTTCTTAATCAGCCCTACTTCAGAACTTCACCATTGCACTAGACATAATGCATTTTCATCTTGAGAAAAAAAAAGGTAAAAACATTAACCCTTTAGTGATTTTGGAACAATATATTTGTGTTAAAGTAATCAGGATATTATATTTCCATGCCCTGTTAATTATTCTATTATTCTATTGATTATCTACAGTAGGTGGTAGTTGTGGCTGAGAGGTTAAGGTGATGGACAAGAAATCCTCTGGGATTCCGATGCATAAGTTTGAACCCTACTGTCTACAATGTCTTTTGTGACGGGGAAAAAAATGTGTATTTTTCACATCCCTCCTATAGCTGAACTGATAGAGTGGAGGACTATTTCAAAAGTTAAAGTAATCATTAAGTTGCTTTTCCAGTTGTAGCTTAAAGGAGAATTTTGAATAAAGCAATCTGTTCTGGACTATTCAGCAAGACTGGTGAATCACAAACACATGGATATGATTGTAAGCTGATTGTGGAGAATCAGGGGGATGTGAGAAAGTTGTACTTTACAGGGAGGGTGTTTAAGGCAGAGAACATACAATATGCTGATGTGTAGGGTATGACATTCATCATTAGTTTCAAGCACAGCTGAAACAGAATTAATTAATAGGGGGTTACAGCAAGGCAGTTGGGGGCAGGAAAGAAAAGCAAGGACTTAAACCACATCCAGACCATATTTCACAGGGTACCATAAAGTAGAACAGGCAGACTGGATGGACCAGTGCTCCTTTCCTGCCAGCATTGTCCATGTTTCTTTTTTATTCTTGACAATGTTTTATTGTTTCTTTCCATACAGTGTTCTCAGCTATCAGCCCTCCAGTGTCCTGTACTTTAAACCATGGTGAGAGTGGGGTTGGGGCCACGAGGAACTCAGTTCATGGAATGATTATATTCCAGTCACAAAATGGGAAAGGCCGATGCTATTTACAGTTTACCCTATAAACAATTGCAAGAGTGGGGTTGGATGCCAACAGGAACTTGATTTAGTGGCTGGCTGTAATTCTATTGCAAAATGAGGAAAGGCAGTTGCTGTTACAAAATGCACCATTTAAACAGTGCTGAGAGTAATGGGGGGGCGACTAAAGAAACTGAACTCAAAGACTTCCTCTAATCCAGCAGCAAAATGGGGAAAGACTGTCACTGTTAAAAATGTTCCCACTAAATGCTGATAAGAATGGAAGTGAAGTCAGAGATCGAAATGTACTCAGTTAATGGAGTACCTCTATTTCAGCTGGAAAATGGGGAACGACTACTGCTGTTTAATATGTACAGCTGTGAAAGTGGGTTTGGAAGTGGGGGCCTACATGAACAGAATTCGGGGACCAACTCTAATGCCATATCATAATGGGGAAAGGCTGCTGATATTAAAACTTTACAATTAAACAGTGGTGGCAATGGGGGTTGGGCCAAGGTGACTTCAGTTTATCGAGTGACAATTCCAATAGCAAAATGGGGTAAGACAGCTTCTCTTCAAAACTGATCCCCTTAAATAGTACTGGGAGTGGAGGTGGGAACCTAAAGGATCTCAGCTGATGTAGAGAATTTATTCCAACACAAAATGGGGAAAACCAGCATCTGTTTAAAATGTATCCCTAAACAGTGATGAGGGTAGTGGTGGGGCCTACAGGAACTCACTTCAGAGAATGACCCTGTTCCACTTTTCAACCACTGATGACAACAGATAATTCAAGCAGATCATTCTTTCATGTTAAATCTTGCCTTTCCTACAAAGCAAAGCACCAGATTATGGTTTTCCATGGTCTCAACATCAAAGCATGCTAGCACTTTCCTTTTGTGTCAGTGTTGTTTAATGTTCTCGTTAGTTGCAAAATGCAACATACAAAGAGATGCGAAAAACTATCAGAACTGTAAGTGGATTAAGCTTTAGTATTAACAAAGGCACAATTTTACTACCAAAGAACTAATCTGAATAATCTGCAGTCCATTGGTGACTTAGAAACATAGAAACATAGACTTTGATGGCAGATAAGGACCGCTAGGCCCATCTAGTCTGCCCATATGACTGAAAGGCAAATATAGTTATTGAAGGCGTGCAAGTCAGTAATAGAGTGCATACAAATGTGTTGATTCAGACTGAATTTATTCCAATAGCAAAATGAAGAAATACTGTTGAGGTTCAAAATTCACCCCTAAACGCTTTAAAGAATAATTAGGCCATCAGCTGGTCCAGTGGCCTTATTGTACATGTGGGCATTTGCACAGTTTATGTTTATCATTTTACCATGCGGATTAGTTGGGTTCACTACTAAAACTGAGATTGGCAAGAGGTAGCAGTTCTGCCTGAAGCAACGTATTCCACTCCAGGTGAGGACTGAATGTTGTGTTTAGTGAACTCAGTAGCCAGGCTAGGGGTGTGCCTAGAGCACTGCATGCTGAAATCTTTAGCCACAGGGGGCACTGGCCAGGGTTGGGGGCAGCTCAGACATGCGCACATATGCTAGTTTATTTTAACAAATGCAGTAAATTCTGAATTGATTAACAGTCTTACTTCAGATCTTTAGAGCTTAAATTACATTGTGGTGCATTCTAACTCTATGGAGAAATAAAGTGGGGCATGGACTGATAGCATATTAATATTTTCATATCTGACCTCCATAATTTTGAACATCAAATTTTTGTGCACGAGGCAGAAGACAGTTTTGGAGTGGGACTTAACGTGTCTGAATAAAATGTATTGGCTTCCAAATTTGGAGATGAATGTCTGAATGGATCCTTTAGAGTCAGATCTGCCATCATTTTCTGTACTGCAAAGGCAGCCTATTGTTTACTTCTCACTGATTCCAGGTTCTACCAATATGGCTCAGAGCTAGGTTCAAGCCCCTGGATATAACAGAAACTGAGCTACATTAATGAAGAAGTTATTGTAAAAAAAAAGGTAGGGTCTTCCTTGTTTGAGGCATACAGACTTCTTAAATGTCTGTGTACTTTGATTTATTTTCATAATAGTGTATCTACCTCATGAGTTAGCATAGTGATCTTCAGTCACAAGCTTGGATGTATTCTTTATAAAGATGGCAGTACCTCATGAGTTGAATTTGAGAGGGAAATGGATGCCTCTTGCTCAAAATAAATTCAAAACATATCTGAAATCCTTGTCCAATATATTGGTTTCATGGGAGAGTATGCCTTTAATTTTGTTATGTTTACAGATATTTATAATTATTCTGATTTGATACAATCATTGGCTTCACTCACATTCCATGACATGACTCTAGTATTAAACATTATGATTGGGTGCATCTTTTAATGATTTCAACCAGATGATTTATCCATCCCGATAGCTACATCATGATCCAAATCTTAATTATGGAGTCATTTATATTAAACATAAATGGTTGCTCTTCCTGATTCCCAAAGCAGCTAAATGTTTATGTGAGCGATAAGAGACTGATGGAACATGCTGCTTCAGGCAATCTACAGTGCTTCTGCCAAGAATCTACAACATCACAGTAGTGAAAACATAAAGAGCAGTGCACACATGGCAAAATACTAAAAATGATTTTACTTTTGAGTAAAATAGTGAGAGATACGATAATGGTCACAGTGTTTGAGGACCATGGAACTATGGCTGACCAAACTCTACAATGTTTTGTCTCACACTGAGACTTTGGCAGGGGGCAGAGGTGGTCCACTGTAATGTTTCATTTATAGTGGAAAATTAAAGGGCTAGTGTTATAAAAGGCTGTACATGCCCTGTGACCTATATCAATGCAGACCCCAATAATCAAACAAAGCATATACATTCTAAGGGGCTCAATAACAAAGTTACAACAGAAGCACATACAAGTGAAAAACAATATGTCACAGGGGCACAGGTCAGGAAGAAGTCCAGGATAAGTTACAAAAGCCCCAAGTAGTGCTTTATTATTTATAACTTTAAATTAAAAATGAAAAAGTACTGGATGGTTCTTAATACAGGCAGTTTAAACAAAAGTCCTTCTTCTGAGTCTCTCTAAATTAAAAAATTGGAAAACCTAAACATTACTCTCCTTCTTATAAGGTGCCTTTGCCTGGCAGTTTTGTTTTTAACTCTGCATGCTGTCTTCATTAAGCCACAGAACATTGAGTCTGTGGCGGATCTCCTGTTGACAATGTTGCCTGATGAGGTGAAAAGGTTGCTCAAGGTCAAACTACTTGTGTTTCAGATTGTTGTATTTTCTAATAAACTCAAATAGCTGTCTGCAGTGTTTCAACAATAATAATTACATACATTTTCAAAACAAGGGATGCCAGTTTCACATAAAGATTCACATAGATTGTTTTGTAATCACAGAGAAGAAGGGGAGAAAGAACATAATCACAGAGAAGTAAGGGAATAAATAAAGAAAAGAACATCAAGTGCTGGCAGGGAGATGTAAGGGAGAAATTGTGCAACCATCAGAATGGCCAGGCCCTAGGATCACAAGAAAACTGATTCACAACCAGGTAGAAGAGAGAGAGAGAGAGAGAGAAGAGAAAAGAGAATGGAACAGATCTTTGCTTTTCACCCCCTCTGCGTGGGACCTGGTCGATTGCCCGACACATGACTGCCCGACACCCTTTCTCCTGACTATGCTTCCCCGTCAGTCGCTTCTGCCCTTTATATTTATTCCCATCTATTGTAATTCTGATACACCACATTTCCCAACATTTCACTGCCTGCTTCCATTTAGTTTACTTTGTAATGACAAACTTCAACAAGCATTTCCACAAGCCTCAAAGCACTGCCTGCTACCATTTAGTTTTCTTTAGAATGACAAACTTCACCCAGTAATTCCACATGGCTCAAAGCACTGCCCACTACCATTTAGGTAAGTTTAGAATGACTAAACAGTTTAGAATTACACCATTGCACAAGAAAGAGTCAGATGTGCCTTCAACAGTAACAGCAGGCTCTAAGCAGGGCTTCATTCGCAATGCATTTACAGCAATGCTTCGATCAAGTGTTCATTTCACCAAGCAATTCCACAATTTAAAAGTACACTGTATTAATTCAATGTTTACAATGAAATCCATGCAAATCAGAGTAATCAGAATAAATACACTCCAGCACGCTCCTTCGCAATGGTGAAATGTTACAATTCTTAAAGTTACAGGACTGACTTAGAGAGCCAAATTGCGTGCTTTACTGAGGAGTGCAGCGCTGTAAAAAATAAGAGCGGAATACATGAAACAACAAAACACCATGACGGGTATAGGTAACATCAGGCACTTGAATCGTCAGTAAAAGTGTCATGTCGGACAATAACAAAATGGGAAATCAGAGTCAGGGAATTATCTGATGGCAGGATAAGAGTCGAGGAAATGTACTAGATCCCTCTGTGTAGCAAATGAGACAGGCTTTATTTAGCCCTGTCACATACTCCCCTCTTTAAGAGGAAATCTGTTTTTTGTTTCTCTTCTAGAAGAAAAAAGTTTCCAAAGCTTACTCTTAATTCTTTTAAGATTACCTTATACAGTACCATTTATACAGTAGTTCTTTGCATATCCCTTTTCCATACCTCCTTTTACAGCAAACATTTCAGTTTAAGCAGACACTTTTTTCCAACCTTCTAAATTCTAATTTCTAATATTTTCAGTTTATTAGACTAGCCATTAGCATTGCAGCAAAAGCATTACACTGTTTATTATGCATTTATATGTTTTCTTTACATCTATCCCAGCACCAGAGGAAACATAACTATTTTCACAGAATGCCACCTCTTTCTCCAGGTGGTCTTCCTTTGAGGGGTATCTGCTTCTCCTGGTCTCTGGGAAATAAAAACTCTTTTTCTGCAAGGCAACCTCTTCCTTCTCACTAGGGCTACAGCCAACATTAACTGGTGACATCTTAGGATCTACAGTAGGTCATTACCTGCCTGTAGACTCCTGGTCAGTAAAAATGTGGCAGAAAGTGTCCAAGGTTTCCCTCTTACTCAGATCAAATCAAATCAAAACATTCTTTATTTATAAAAAGGCACCTTTCCAAAACCAAAGTACCTGTACAACAACTAATTAAAACACATCAGTAAATAAAAAATACAAAAAAGTTAATAAATACAATAGCGGCATTAAAATTCAGAAAAGGCTAGGCTAAAATGATATGTTTTCAGGGCAACGTTAAAGGTTTGGACGGTCAGAAAATCTTACACCCGAAGAGGTAGAGAATTCCACAGGGTCAGGGCCATAAAACTGAATGATCTTGCCCCAGATGTTTGTGAAAGTGTGTAGAAGAGAATATAAACGTGAGTCGTACTTTACCTCCCTAGTCCACTATCTATAATGCCATCCTTCCCCTTTTATAGCAAGACAGGAGGTGCTTAGTGTCCAGTAATTAGAACCAAAAATGGTGAGTATATCAAGGCAAAATCATTCCATGCTTCTGGTGTTTATAGCAGAATATCAGTACTATTTTTCTGGGAGAGATATCACTACACAATATGTCTCATTAATCTTAAACCTAAAGAGCTCAATCATTATCTTAAAAACAATTGTCTAATTCCCAATTCTGATATTTGTCTCATAACCTTCTTTTGTATTTCCCCGCTTTTATTCATTTTTTTACCCCATCCCATAGGTTAAGTCTTATAAAATGGGCAAAGGATTTCGAGCAATCTGATTGGTTGTTAGCCATGCGTTAGATGTGTCTAATGCATAACAAAACCTAGAAGGCTGATCCATTTAGAATACACAGACCCATTTTATAAGCACAATAAGCCACTCTGGAGATGTCCATTTGACAGTTCTAATGCATGGCTAGGGGACTGGATGCACTCGGCCTATGGCCTCATGCCTCATTACATCCCTCTAGCCATTAATTAGAACTGTCTAATGCACACCCCATTGTGTCTTATATTAATGTCTTACCAAGGAAAAGTTCTGGTTTGTGATCATTTAATTATCCATTCATCTACTGCTGATTATGCTGGGTTATTTCTTGGCCAGCAGGACTGTTCTCTAGTCTCTGCAGTGTCTTCTCTAAAACTGTCTTTTTTTCACATTCTTTTTTCATCTAGTTGCTAGCTCCTGAGGCATCCCTTAGGAGTTACCTGCTTGTCCCACCCTGGCCTGAGACCCCCCAATCCCAGATGCCTCTGGAACCCTGACCTGGCATCCTCTACCCACTGGAACCCCCTGACTTGTGTCCCTCAGGGTGGGGCCACCCTCCACTTACTTTGAGCACTCATTCAAACAAGAGTAGTGGGCTGCATGCAGACTAGGAAATCCAGGGAAGGCAGTTCTATGTGATAATGGTGATCACAAAACCACAATCACTGTTAGGGCGAGTGTACATTACCAAAACAAAAAACAGCAATGTACACTCCAAGTGAAGCCAACCAGGCAAACAGACATCTATTTTTATGTGGGGGGCTTCATCCCCCACACCTCCCTTACTAAATATTGTCAACTCTAGAAGGGGTGCATGTTGGGTTGTGGAAGGGGTGAAACTTGTAAAACAAAAATACTACTGTCCACAAAATGATATGCACCTCCTCAGCTCTGAACCCTGCACTATTCCCACTGAAGCCAGCCACCCTTACCACTATGCCACACTGTAAGGTTGGCAGCCTTTTGCTGCACTACCTCCTACATACCTTCCCTCCTCTGTCCCCCATTTAGTCCTTCCATTCACCTTGTCTCTGCCCATCACTATCCCTTCACAGTTGCTAACGTAATGGACACTGAACCTGAGTCACTCATATGTCAGTCACTCAAGTTCAGTTGCTGTTTTCATGGGATACCAGAGAATGCGTGATCCAATGGTGGACATGGGACAGGTGATCAATCATCTCCTCAGATGCTAGGGTTTTTCCTTCCTGCATGAAAGTGACCCCCCAGAGACATAGACATGCAATGACATCCAGTGCAAGATTAGCATGCTCCTGCAGTCACGTTTGGGATGTTCACCATCGACTCCATCCCTTGCTTTAGTGCCTGTAGGTGAAGAACCTCCAGTCTCCACTGAGAGTTGCTGCTGCCAGGAAGTCACTAACCCACCCATCCAAGGAGAAGAGAGGACAGCAGTCCTCCAGATGCTTAATCTTCTCCTCCCTGACCAATCCCTTGGAATTAGAGCTTGCTCCTAAGCCTGGGTAGCTGCCATGGTGTGAGGTGTGGTGTCCAGTGCCTCTAAACTCGTGTCACTGGGCTGGACTCCAGCTCTGTCTTTGATGTTCCCTTCACTGTTGCTAGTGATGTAATGGTGTTGATGAAGAACTGTTATGTCCTGCAATAATTTTGACTTCTTTGCTCTCCTGCCATCATCTGGAGGTCTTGATTTCTGTTTTGTAAAGCCCCCAGGGTCCTTAAGCAGTGTTTCTTTGATAACCCTTTCTGCCTGAAATTAGAATATAAATGTTTGAGGTATCCCTGAAGACACATATTATTCTATGCAGGAGAGAACAAAGTAAAGTGAATACTGAATTCATTTAACAAACTTTTCCCCACAAAGAAAGTTTTCATTTTTCCCCAAGACATCAACTGGGAAGTTTGGAATTCTAACACCATCATTTCATTAACGTGTAGACCTAACTCTTCTTTCACTTTTCTTTTCTGAAGGTGGGGGGGTTTGATGTACACAAATCTTGGTTGTCTTCCACCATAGGCAGGCTTTGTCACATCTCTATGCATCCCGTCTACTACATCTCTATTGCTTTCAGCATGGTGTCTCCCCCAAGGCTTCAGAAAGAAGTTTTTTAAGAAGTCCTGGGGGTCTGCACCTTCAGTCACCTTGGGTATTCCTTCCAGTCTGACATTATCTCAGAGGCATCTAGTCTTCATTTCCTACATGTTTTGTTTAAGTACACTAGGTAGCTCCCTTGCTTGACTTTCTAATTTTGTTTTATTTTTTTAATTTTTTCAGAGAAATCAACTTAGCTTCAGTGCTAAGTGCCATGGAAGGGGATACTGTATTTACCAACTACAAATATGGTGGGGTTGGGTGGCGGGTGGAGGGATGAGTAAAGGGTAAGGGGCAGACTGTAAGGGACTGTGAGGTACTTTTCTGCATCGAGTTTCTATGATTCTATGGACTCTGTTTTCTAGCTTTGTAGTCCATGATGTTTGGGAGTCAGCTTTGTTTGGAAGCCCAGATACTATTTCTGTTCTGATAGGGAGATAACATTGACAAAGCCCTGTCTTACATCATTCAGGAGTGCATTCAGATAACTCTGTCCATCAATGTCCTCTTTTTTCCTGAGGATTTTTCTGTTGCTTTTTTGCTGTTATTGCTATTGCTAGTGTTCTGATCTATCCATTACTATTTGAAGCACTAAACTAGATCAAATATCTGTACATAATGCCTGAACTTGCCTGCTAGCTAATTCTGCACACTGGATTAAGACAAGTTCCTTCTCACACTACCACTAGTTGCTTGTTAGTATCCCTCTATTCAGAAACTGTCTCCAAGTAGGTCAGTAGCTGACTCCGGTTTAATTCCCCTGGTTGTGTCAGATTTGCTGCTTCTGTGTGGCAGACAGTCTGGGATGTGGTTTTCAGGGTAAACACTCAAGGCATTTGCAGATTTTATTTTATACATAATAGGGCTAGAAGGTTCTATAGCATTCAGATTTACCAAATCTTCAAGGTAAAAAGCTTGTTTTGTCTCTCCCTACTGTCAATGCCCTCTAGGATCTGATCTTTATTCAACATTTTTTTCACTTATACAGTAACAGTTTGGGACTTTTCTCATAATAATGTGCAGTTATGACTTCCCCTCCAATTTTAATTTTTTTTTCCTACTCAGTCAGACAGGAATGGGATTGCAAAACAGGAAATGACTACATGTTGGCATTCTTTAAATCTGCCTTTGACATTGCACTGTGGATCTGCTCAGTTGATTTTCCAACTGTAATTGTGACAGGAAGCCCCAGCTGATATGACAGCCCATGTTGCTTTGGTCATAAAAATTATTTTGTTAGGGACCCCAGGATAGCTAATAATGCAAACAGTAAAGTGGATTTTTAGTTACCTCACATGTAAAGACCACCCCTGAGGACAACTGAGGCTGAGAACTTTGTTCTGCATTCCCTGAAGATGAGGTGGTTGGTGTTTCTCCAGTTGGAGGTATGGTACATTAGGGGCTGATCTCAAGATATCTCTCATGTCTCTAATATCTGTTTATTTCTTTTTGTCTCCTTGACTCTGTGAAAACACTTAGACAGCCCAGATATCTGTTAATGTTGTTAGATGCAGAGGTGGATGACACATCGGCGGTTCTGAGGCTGATTACCAACCCTTAGACATGCAGTCTCTCTAGTACACTCCCCTCAGCATGAAGTGCTTCCTCTCACACAGCCAGACTGTCAACCATCCTGGAACTCCCTTAAAGCCAAATCAATAAAGTTTAAATCTTTTTTGAACAGTTTTTGTCAGGATTTTATATCAAGAATAAAACTGAAAGTTTAAAAAATATAAAACATTATATAATTAAAATTTGTAGAATAAGATCATAGATAACTTAACATTTGTAGTTGGGAGATACAGTACTAAAGATTGTTCCAATAAAGAAAAACTACACCCATTGTAGTGTTCACCTTTTCTTTTATTGCCTATTGATTATCTAAAATCCAAATGTCTTACATCTGTGTTCTGTCCCTTTCTGCCTCTCTCTCCTTTCTCCTCTCTCCTCTCTCTCCTCTCCCCTCTGTCCTTTCTCCTCTGTCCTATCTCTCTCTCTTTCTCACTGGCAGATAAAGCTGAAGAAATCTTGTATAATACTTCAACAATGATGCTGAGTACTGCTGTTTGGATCCTGTTACAGACTGATGTTACTCTCCAGAAACAGAAAAGAGGCTGTAGTCTAACGAGCCCAGCAGTAACAGGTTTCTCCAAGGATGGAGATATTATTTTGGGGGTAATACTTCCTGTTCACGTTGCAAATGTTTATCCAATACTCTCATTCGCAGAACCTCCTAAGCAGATAACTTGTGAAACGTAAGTTAGAGCCACTATTATGTTTTTGTATAATTCAAAATACACATTTCAATTGTCCAGAAGAATGCAGGATGACATGCAAGGAAGTAAATGTAATTGGTCACATGTCACCGTTCTGAAAGTACAAAAGATTATGGAAGATATATGGCCGCATTTTGTATCATAGTGAGGCATGTCCTAGTTCAGCCAGCAGTGGTTATAAGCATGATATTGATGACTATATAACAGTGGTACTTTCTGCCACTTGTGCCTCTAATGATAAAATTACCAAACAAATACGCTAATGCAATAATAATGTGTGATGCACATGTGACCAGTTTGAGCTATTCATTTGTTACTATAATTATTTTTCCTTTATAAATTCTGTTATTTGGGAGTGGATGGAAACATAACTTCTAGGTCACATGTCCAGGAAGCTCTTATGAGAAACAGTTACCCATGAAAATCGTGACTCAACAATCGCGAATGCAATACCGCGACTGCACATTAGTGACCGACACAATAACAACCTGTAAATATTGGCAAATTGATGAAATAGTGATCGCTAGCTACCACTGATACCAATAATAGTGACTACTGCTAATAGGAGTGACTAATACCAAATTCCTGTACGACTGATAGGAGGCGCTAGTTAGGACTACCAAATGCTACTGATAGGATGATAAATAATGATAAACAATGCTTGCTGAAACCCTGTTTTTGGATCTCTGCCTCCTGCAATGCCTCCTGCTTATGGTCACATTCATTTAAAATGACTATACCCCCCTCTCCAATTTGCCTCTTTAAAAATAAAGTCAAGTTGTTTTTTTTTAGTTTGTCTAGACTCTGCAACAAGTGAGTGTGAAGATATTAGTGGGAAGGCTCAGAGTAATAGTCTGGTGATACCATCTGGACACCAAAACCACTGTTTGGGAGATCACAGCAATGTGGGGGTGTACTGTGGATTATGCATTAAGATGAGACACAGGGGTGTCATAACATATGGACCACTCTCTGTCATGGGAGTATGACTCTAACAACTGGCACAATGTGTATGGGGGACCAGTGGAGGAAACAGGAAGTGGAGTGGACAAAAGAAACTGGTGCAGTTTTGGTACGATGACTATAAGCAATGAGCGATATCATTACATTGGCGTGATTTTGTTTAGGCGCCATTATGTTCATTCACTATTCAGTCGGTCGCTGAATAAACTTTGCAATTGTGTTGGTCACAGTTTTAAAGTCACAATGTTAACATGGAACCATGAGAAACACTAGCCAACTGAGAAGTGATGAATCTCCAGTCCCCGAACATGCTACAGACACTGTCAGATGTGAGGGTGTGATCTCCAACACCACAGACAATTTGCAAATGAGGTCATAAAGCTGGATGAAGGATATCCTAGGTGCAGAAAGGTACCATTTGGCCTGGATGATCACACACACACACACACACACACACACACACACAAACCACAGGCAAACACACACACTCGCAACACGCACAAACACACACACACACACAAACCACATGCAAACACACACACACACACACACACACACTCACACATGGCTGGGGAACTGTAACTCAAAGAAGAGATCACTCTTTCACATCCCTGTGCACATGCATTGGAGAACTGGGCACCCATTTCTCTCTCTCTCTCTCTCTCTCTCTGATGCTTTATATCTGGGAGCAGGTGGGAAGCCCTCCTAGGAGAGTTAGCTGTCTATGTGAGGAAAGGACAAAGTCCGTGGAAGTTCTTTCAGGCTAGCCACAGGTAAAACCGACACTAGAAGAGGAATCACATGATGCATTATAGCTATTGCCAGCTTAGGTGCTCAGCTCCAGACCTTTGAGACATAACACTTCAGTTTTTCAGCATCTGACTCTGGCTTATCTTTATTTCAATGCAACAACACAATTCAATAAGATCTCTAACATAGTGTTTGGCTGTGTTTTCAAAGTAGACCAGCCATGGATGGGAATTCTGTGGCTTTACAACACACTCTGTCACCCTTCCCAGAGCAGGAACAAGGGCACAAGCATTCCCGCCAAAGTGCCTCAGTATCCACCTCAAACAGCATCTCTGTGGAAACCTTACACATTAAAAGGTTTCTTGAGGAATGTTTCCCATTGAAATAGACCATCATAGATGTGTCCAGTGATCTCAAGGCTATCTGGCCAATGCTAGATTAATTGATCAGGAGAGCTGGGGATGCTGAAGCATGTATCATCTCAGCTGACAATTGGTGACACTGTGTGGACCCTGAACTAGTCCAACTGTGGTGGAAGCAGGCCAAAATGGAAGAATATTTGGAAGTCCAGGAAGGCAGGAGCCATTGCAACAACCTGGTGATAACTGGTCTCTTATTGAAAGCAGAAGGGAGTGACACAATTCAATCTGTCCAGAAGTTTTGCTTTAAAATTGCTGGCCCATCTCCAACTGGCCCGACATATGTGATTGAACAGGCTCATAGAACCACTGGGTCCAATGCAATCCAAAGGGCATCGTCTGAGGCCAATAACCTTTAAATTGTTCAAGTTTCTGGACAAGCAGCATATCTTAAATAAAGGCCAAGAAGCCAATGACATTTTAAGGGAAGGGAAGAAACTCCCTATCTTTCAAGATCTCCCTCCTAAAGTGTGGGAGAAGAGAACAGCATATTGTGTCATCTTCACAAAGCTGTCAGTGGCACAAATCACAGTTCACCTCCAATACCTTGATAAACTCACTATTTACTCAGAGGGAGGTCAAAAAATATTCCAAAATGCCTAACAAACAAATCTTGCTGCCTCAACTATGCACTGACCTTTTCAAGTCTGCCAAATGGACTGAACACTTTGAATTAAAAGGTTACCAGATTTCACTACTTTTTTTCCCCAATTCAATTCAATTAAATTTTGCAATGAAGTCCTGAGGGATGTAGATACATAAATAAACTGCACTAAAAGCAATCACAACTTCAAGTTCAGTTAGATCCTGTGCATATACAGGCAAAACAAAAACATGTACATGTATAAAATGCAATTTCAGGAAATACAACAGCTTGGAAGTAGTTTTCCCAGTTTGTCTGAGTTGTAATGCTGATAGACTGCTGAACCAGCCCTGGTTCATCTTGATTGGCATTCACTGACTCTGTTTTAAGGCACATATTAAGTTTAGTGAAGCCCATATGCTGTGGATCCTTAACATATTTTGGTTTGCTTCCTGCAGTATTAGTACACACTTCTAAGCACAGACTGGAATCCTGTATGCAAGCTTTACAATGTGCCTTACTTCTCACAGGATTTGGTTTGCCATATCTCCTTTAAATGTTAACGACTACTCAGGCAGACATTTTCTTGGAAATAAGGTCTTCCTGAGGTTAAATATAGTGTGGTCTCTTGCAGCATGCTGGGAGGAAGACTGTGTATATGCATGATGGTTGGCTCCAACACACCACCATTTGATCTAATACAGGGTCACAACATACCACCATGAAGATCCAAGGCTTCCACATGTACACACTTCTACTCAACTCCAGCTTTTACTACCTTACCAGCACCGCATGGATTCTGGCAGGACACAAATCAATATGCGTCAGAGAAGGGGGCTATTTGTGTCTTTAGACTTCATTTTTAATACATGGCCCACTACCCTTTCAAACTGCAGAGCTCAGCAATAACTCTCTGCCTTCTATAATTTCTGAAACATTGCACTTAGTCTAAATGGAGTAGCAGTGACATTCATTATTTTCTACACCAATTGTTATTTTTATTTTGGGCTGCATCACTGGTTTGTTCCATTTTCAAAGTTTGTTGTATGAGTACAGTGATTGTTATTGCATGCATTTATATTTCTTAGGGGAAGAGGGGCTTTCTAGATGTAGAATGGGGTCTTGCTAATTACAAAATGTTTGTGGAATGCAAACTCCATTTCTGAGTTTGTCATGGCACACAGGCACAGATGAACTCATTGCTATAAGGTGCTCTATAGGGGTGTGCCCAATGGAGAGCTCCATTTCTAGGGGCAGGTCAGCGGCAGGCGAATCAGTGGGAAGGCTAGCAATTACTTATGTTCAGCTGTTCGGGCTCAGCAGGACAACTTTTCAAAGGATGAGCTGCACCAACAGTGACATGGTGCGGTCCTTTGAAGTTGCATTCCTGGTTGTGCGTTTATTCAGCTGTAGCTTACAACAGTGTGAATGCCCTGAGCCCAGGACTTCCCCCTCGCAGTTTAAAAAAAAATAAATAATGGGGGTGCCCAGTCCTCCTATCATCATGCCCCTTCCCAGTTTATTTGCTGATGGGGGATCCCACTCCCTGTCGGCATCATGCCCCCCAGTTTGTTAGGCTGAGGGGGTGCCCACCCCTTGGTTTGTTCCCCACACTGTATGTGCCAATGGAGGTACCCCATCCCCTGCTGGCTACAGCACCCCCTAAAACTTAGGTGGCATGCTGGGAGCCCACCCCAGCATGCCAAATATCCCTGTAAAAAAAAAGAAAACCTTCCCACAATGTTTTTTTTTTTTTTAAACCTGTAAAACAGAAAACGGTCCCTCCCTGATTCCGGTGGCCCCTTCCCCAACTCGTGCACAACCTCTGTGCACCCACTTCCCCACACACATACCCTCACCCCATACTTACCTCTGGAGCCGTGGCGGGATGATCTTCAGTTGACTGGGAACATGTCTGCATTCTTCAAAACTGACCATGAACTGAAGAAATGCTGGTAAGCTGTATAATGGAATAAATAGTTTTTTTTTCAACTTTGGTGCATATCCCAGGCATTTTTGTGGATTTTGGCACCACATTTTCAACACAGGCTTTTTGAGAGCCCACCTCATGAACAGTTGCTCTGCTGTTTCGTTAATCAGTCCCATAAGGTGATTTCACAGTCACTGCACAGAATCACTTTTCAGGACCAGTTAGCAAAATGACAGTGCCACTGTTCATGAGGTAGGCTCTCAAAAAGCCTATGTTGCAATTTGATGAAAAAAATCAAAAACATTACTGTTTTATGAGTGTACATTGCGTTTCCATGCATGCTCGTAACTTTGCGAATTTGTAATTGTGACAAGCTGGCCTATGGTAGACGGAGAGGCAACATGCTGGGTTTAAAGTTCACAGAACAAAATGTACTTTTATTGCTTCAAAGATAAGTTGTTGCTCCAGAAATACATAATCAGTCAGTTCAACTTCTCCAGCCTGGTCAGTTAACATAAAGCTTAACACAAAACAGTTCTTTCAGGCTGACTTGACAATGGAATGTTTGAACCACCTATGTGGGCCAGCAGTTTGTTCAGTATATAGTCTCAAACAAAATAAATGGTTTGTGATCCAGCAATTTTGAATGGACAATTTCAAATAAAACACAGACAGTTTTTCCTTTTTGCCTTATTTGTAGGCTGTTATCAGCAGTACATTGCATTCACTGCTTTTGGCCCAGCTGGCTAGACTGATTCTTTACCTCAGGACTCTCTGCTCTAGAAATGGCCTGGTTTTCAGCAGCAGGCATTCCACCCTCCATCTTGCAGGGTTCTCTGCATAGGATTCTCTGCTCCCCGCAGCAGATTCCAGCTTCTAACTAACTCCTTGCTGGATTCTCTCTGCCTTTCAGCAATCCCTCTAATTAGTAACACTTGGGGAGGCACTCCCTTACCTGTTCATGTTGCATTCCCTGCATTTCCTCAGCCTCAAACAAGAGGTTAACCTCTTGTTTTCCAGTGTAGTGTTTACACCGTCACATACCTCCTCCCTTTGTGTGAAGGCACAGTTGATCGGCCCCTGACGATTCCCCTCCCAGGACAGGAAGTCCACATTTCCATTCTGGGTCCTGGCCCAGTGGTGCATTGTAAAGGAAAATGGCTGGAAGGCCAAGTACCACCTGGTGATGCGGGGGTTGTCATCCTTCATCACCTGTAGCTACCTCAGAGGGGCATGATCTGTGACCAGGATAAACTGCCGGCCATGCAGGTAGTAGCGAAGGGCATCCACAGCCCACTTGACTGTGAGACACTCTTTCTCTATCACCACATAGTTTTTCTCCTGGGGAAAGAGTTTTCGACTGAGGTAGAGGATAGGATGTTCCTCCCCTCAAGCTCCTGGGAGATCATGGCTCCTAGCCCAACTTCAGAGGCATCTCTCTGTAGGATAAAGATCCTGTTGAAGATCCAGGACTGCATAACACTGGCTCTCTGCACAGTGTTGCTTTGAGTTGTGTGAAGGCTTGGTCACTCTCCTCTGACCATTGGACCTTATTGGGGGCAAATTTCTGGGTGAGGTCTGTAAGGGGGCTGGCAAGGGTAGAGAAGTGCAGTATGAACCAGTGGTAATACCCTGCCAATCCTAAGAAGGCCCTCACCTGGGATTTTGTGGAGGGTACGGGGCACTCAGCTACAACTTGGACCTTACTGACCAAGGGTCTTACCTGTCCATTGCCTATACAGTACCCTAAGTACTTTGTTTCAGCTTTGGCCAAAGCTCACTTCACTGGATTGGCTGTTAGCCCTGCTTCTCATAAGGACTGTAGTACAGCTGCCACCTTGGATACATGGGACTCCCAATCAGTGCTGTGGATCACCACGTCATCTAGGTAAGCAGCTGCATAGTGGACATGGCGTCACAGCAAGTGATTCATGAGCCTTTCAAAGTTTTCAGGTGCCCCATGTAAGCTGAAAGGCATGGTATGGAACTGGTATAGCCAAAAGGGGATAGCAAATGCTGTCTTTCATCAAGACTCTGGGGTCAATGGGATTTGCCAGTACCCTTTCGTTAGGTCCAAAGTCATGATGTACTTGACTTCCCCTGGTCTATCCAACAGTTTGTCTACCCAGGGCATGGGATAGGCATTGAACTTTGAGATGCCATTGACCCTGCAAAAATCAATACAGAAACTGGTAGCCCCACCTTCATTTGGTACTAACGCTATGGGGCTACAACAGTCACTGCTGGATTCCTCAGTCACCTCAAACTCTAGCATTTTATAGCTTTTTCACTCCAAACCACCACTTGAATTTCATTCATCCATACCCCCACTTCAGCTCTCACTACCTTGCAACCTCCAGTCTATTTACAAGCCACGTTGCAAGTCTACCTCAGGGTAAAGACAAGCTTTAACTTTTAAAATTAAGTGTATCTCAATAACTGCTGACAGTTGTGTCTTCTCTCCAGGTTAGCTACTCACCTCTTCTTTACTCTCACTCACTTTCACTGTACTGCTGAAATGCAGTCCTGCTACCCCTGCCCCAACAAACCACATTAATGTCACGGTAAAGTGAATGTTCTTATTTTAAACATGCATGCCATACCCGCTAGTCCTGCTGACACCACTCGCTAACCATAGCTGCCCTTTTTTGTCACATTTTTTGAAAAGCTGAGTGCTCCCACTAATCAGCAGTGATGTTAGCACATAGATTCAGCATCCACATGGCAGCATCCATAGCAACCCCTTCAAAGCTAAAGTGCATCAATACAATGTCACCAAATAAACCCTTAAACCTGTATAAATTTAAACAGAACAAAAGATTGATTAAAAGAATAACTTAAAGACACAAGATCCCAACCTATTGCATAGGGAGACAGTATAGCACAGTGGTTTAAGGCTCTGAGCTGCAAATCTGTAGACCTGGGTTTGAATCCCACAGCCCCCACTTGCGTACTGTGTGACCTTAAGCAAGTCATTTAACTTCCCTGTGCTCCCTGGTTGCACCTGTAAACAAGCTTTCAGCTTAGTGTGTCTCACCAGGTTAAACAATTGGAAAAAAAAATGGAATATGCGATGGGGACCCAGTTGTATAAATGATTTATCATCACTCAAGCAGTTTGACCTTGGGCCTATCACTCAGGGCTTACACCACTCATGAGGTTACTTGGGGACAAACTGCTCTTGTGAAGATAAATCATTTATGCAACAAGTTCCTGTTGCATAGAAACATAAAAATATATAATTTGATGGCAGATTAGGACCACTTGGCCCACCTAGTCTGCCCATTTTCCTACCTAACAGATAAGCTGCAGATCCTAGTTAACCAACAGCCTACTTCCTCCTACCCCCCACTAGGACTGCCTTATGTCTGCCCAATGCATTCTTGAATTCCCCCACTATTCTTGACTTGACATCCTCCTCTGGGAGGCTGTTCCATGCATCGTGAAAAAACACTTCCTCACATTACCTCTGAGCTATCCCCCCCCATCATCAATTTGTGCACCCTTGTTCTTGCACATCTCTTTTTCTGAAAGATGCTATCCTCTTGGACTTTGTTGATTCCCTTGAGGTACTTGAAAGTTTCTATCATGCCCCATCTCTCCCTTCTTTCCTCAAGGGGATACATATTATGCTCCTTTAGTCTTTCTTCGTATGTCTTCTGGTGCAGATCCTGCACCATTTTGGTTGCCGTCCTCTAGACAGCCTCCACTCTGTCTATGTCTTTGCAGAGATGGGGTCTCCAGAAGTGTACACAGTACTCCAGAAGGAGTCTCACCAACTGTCTGTACAGAGGGCTAACAACTTACTGTTTTCTACTACTGATGCCTCTCCCTATGCATCCCAGTATCCCCCCAGCCTTCCTTACTGCCTTCTCACATTGCTTGCCCACCTTTAGGTCATCTGATATAATTACCACCAGGTCCCACCTGTAGTTTCCTGGTTTGTCCTGCAATGCAATCTTGTGTAGTAGCACCACATGTGCTGAGCTGCCAGTCCAAGGGTACCCAGCCTGACTAGAGAGATGAACTGAACACTTCCATCAGTGGAGCAGCCAGGACATCTGCCAGTTCCTTTAGGACTCTGGGATGGATTCCATGCAGTCCCGGGGCCTTATCAGTCCTCAAAGACTTCAGACCCTCCTTTACCCTCACCACCTGGATCTCACAATCTGTGAGTGCCCCCTCCCTCCATTGTCCCATTTTACTCCCGTGATAATGGACCTTCCCTCTCGCTATTAAATATAGAGCAAAAGTACTCATTAAGTACCTCTGCTTGCTCTACCAACCCTTCAGCCCATCCCCCTTTCTTCTTCAACCCATTCCTTCCTTCCCTGACATATCTATAAAAATCATTCTCCCCTCTCTAATTTAGGAGGCAGTATAGTATAGTGGGTTAAGGCTCTGAGCTGCAGTTCTGGAGACCTCGGTTTGAATCCCACAGCTGCCTAGATACATACTGTGTGATACTAAGCAAGTCACTTAACTTCATTGCTCTCCCAGGTCACATCTGGAATCAAGCTTCAGCTTATTGTGCTACTCCTGGTAAAACAATGTTCCTTTCCCTAATTCCCTGTGCTAGTCTCAGCTTCTTAGCCACCTTTGCTGATATTACCTTTTTACTGACCTCATAAAAACATAGACTTTGATCGCAGATAAGGACTGCTTGGTCCACCCAGTCTGCCCATTTCCCTACCTATTGAATAATCTGTGGATCCTAGTTAACTAACAGCCTACTTCCTCCTACCCCCTACTATAATTGCCTTATGTCTCCCTCCCATGTATTCTTGAATTCTGACACTGTTTTTGACCCCACAGCCTCCTCAGGAAGGTCTTTCCATGCATCCACCAACATCTCTGTAAAAAAAAAATACTTTCTCACGTGGCCCCTGAGCCATCCCCTCTTCACCTTTTATTTTTTTTGTTAGTTTTTGGTAACTGGGTAAGGCCCACTAGGCACAAGTGCCTGTTTTCAGGGGTGAACTGGGAGCACTGGGCAGTTAAGTGACTTGCTCAGAGTCACACAGTTATGCAAGTGGAGGTTGTGAGAATCGAACTCAGGTCTGGTCAACTGGATGTACCAAGCTCGTTCACACCTCATTCCTCTAACCTCTAGGCTATACTGCCAGCTCAAACTGTGCCCCCTAATTCTTGCACATCTTTTTTTTTCTGAAAGATGCTACCCTCTTGGACTTTGTTGATTCCCATGAGGTACTTGAAAGTCCCTATCATGTCCCCCTTCTCCCTCCTTTCCTCATGGGTATACATATTAAGCTTCTTTAGTCTCTCTTCATATGGTTCCTGGTGCAGAACCTGTACCATTTTAGTTGCTGTCTTCTGGACAGCATCCATCCTGTCTATGTCTTACAGAGATGGGGCCTCCAGAACTGCACACAGCACTCCCCATGGGGTATCACAAACTCTCTGTATAGAGGGATGACAACTTCCTCATTTCTATTGGTGATGCCTCTCCCTGTGCTTCCCAGTATCTCCCCAGCTCTCCTTTCTGCCTTGTCTCATTTCCTGCCTACCTTTAGGTCATCTGATATGACTGCTTCCAGGTCCCTTTCCATTTTTGTTGTTGTTAGTACCCCCCATCCCCACTGTGTACTTTTCCCCTGGGTATTGTTTCCTGAGTGCATTAGTTTGCACTTCTTTGCATTGAAATTAAGCTGCCACACTTTTGACCATTCCTCCAACTCAGCCAAGTCCCTTTTTTGATATCCTGTCATACTCATCTCTATTTGCCCTATTATGGCAGTGTTTGTGCTGTTGGAATACCATCCACTTCTCTCTCACCCCCTGTTGAACTTCTCTGGTCCACCAAGAGGGTCTTTTGTCCCTAGACATCTTGCACTGGATTTGAGTGGTTCCTCCGTAAATTATTTGTATTGTTTGACTTGGCCCTTCAACAGATACATAGATAGATAGACAGACAGACAAACAGACAGACAGACAGATAGATAGATAGATAGATTGATAAAACCTGTATTTTTTTAACAGGAGGTAACTTTTAGGACTGTAAGGCCCTGTTTTAGAAAGTTGTCCTGTTGAATGCATACAGTTACATTACAAGAATTTCAGGCTTACATTTATCATAGTTCCACATTGACAAGTAAGCAACTGAAGCATTACAGTTACATTGGAAAAGTTTCAGGTTTGAAATTAATTATGTTTCCAGATTGACAGATAAACAGTTGAAACAAACATTAATTAGCATATGGTAAGCCTCAGTTTCTGCAAATTATAAAAGAACAGATGTTAGTTAAGCAATAAGGCACAACAGGGTGTGGGTTATTGGGGATTTACCCATGCCTTGTGTGGTATGTCACGAGGCGCAGCCGAGTGACTTAACCACATAAGAAGTGGGTTAATACCCAATAACTCACGCCCTGGAGTGCCTTATTGTGATTATACCATGAACCCATGAGCAAAATACATGTAAAAATGTGTTTAATTATGTTTTTTATAAATGTAATTCCTCAGCTGTGGGTAATACAGGATTTACCCACAGTCATGTGACATGTTTTAACCAATGAGGTTACAGGATTTTCACACACCTTTGTATAATTAAGCAATATACCATGAGAGGGTGTTGGTGATGCCAGGATTTACCCACACCTTAGGGTGTTGTTCGGTCAGGAGGTGCAGCCTAGTGACCAACAACTTATCAGAAGTGGGTAAATCTTGGCATCACCAACACTCTCGAGGGGTATATTGCGATTATACAATGTGTCCATTTTTATTGATGATAAAAAATAAAGAAAAAATATTTGTATTTTAAATTATTTTGTTTTATTAATTTATTAGTACGGCAGATAAAGTAGTCCTGTGTTGCTAGGGAGAGGCTGACAGTTTGTTTTTCTAATCATGGGAGTATGTGATAGCGATTGTCCATTTCTCTTTTCCCTGCCTAGCCATGATTAAGACATTTTTTAAAATAAGTAAAAAAAAAAGGTGCAGTAGCATCTGTTTGTAGAAAGAGAGTGTGATAGAGTGGGAACTAGCAGGCTGGATCATCATGGTTTCTGGGGTTGGGTTCCATGATAAGGAAGGGGGTAGGAAAGTGTTGGACTGAGCTGATACAAATGAAAAGCTGCTTTGATTGTAATAATGAGAGAGAGAGAGTTTCCAGCATCAGGTTCCAGGTGTTAAGTGTGGGCCTGTGTCCTCCAATGATGGGGCTCAATGTTTCGTGGGCAGTAAAATGTGGTAAAAAAATGTTTGGTACCAACTTTTATAAAAGTTTGGAAATCAGTCGGCATTCCGGGTTGGCATTCACGTGGGATGACTTTGGTAAAGACAAAGAGAGAGTCAGGTAGGCTTTAATTTATGTCCGGGAATATCAGGAACAGAGAAAGCGAGTAGTGTATTTTTTCCGATTTTAGATGTGGTTTGTTTTGAGCCTAGGACAGCTGAAGCAGGTAAGGTCAAAGGCTAATGTGGAAATTTCAACTGTGGAGATGACATCTTCATTATTAGGTCTCTGGGGCAGTGCTGAAATGGAGGGTGAAGATGTTAGGAGACAGATCTGAGAGGACAGCCATTTTAGTCCAGAAAGGTTTCTGAAAAAGGAGTTCTATCAGGGAAGTGTCTCGGACAAAAGATTATTTAAAAAAAAAAAGTGTTGTGGTTTGAAGGGCAGTTTGCATATGGGAATGGAAGCAGAGCAGCAGTCAGGAGAGATAGCCCTTTAGCGGTGATTCACAAGTTTAGCAGTTGTGGATTTCTGTTGCTCGGAGTGATTTTGGGTGGGGTTACTGATTCGGCTAACTGGCAGCTGGCACCTCTTCCTGTGGGGTAATGCTAGGATTTACAATGGGAGAGGGTTGCCAGTGAGCCAATCAGGATGGAGGATTTTACTTGTGTTTAAGTGCCCATTGTATAATTTAAGACATTAAATCTAAGTTACATAAAGAGCATATAGTTTATTGCAATCATCCCGTACCTCACCATACCCCCCCAAACATTTGGAGCAAACGTTTGTCAACACAGAGCTAAACGTTGGTATCTTCGATTTCTACATGAACATACAGATATTTATTTAGGAGGTGACATCCAAGTTACAGAGAGAGCAATAGTTTATTGCAATCATCCCAAAGATTACAAGAATTCTTTTTATACTACCCTAGGCAAAGGCATTTATCTTTCCACATTATGTTTATGCATGCTTTAAGCTGTCTTATATTCTTTGCATTACAAATTTTAGGATCTATCAAATTCCAGGTTTTTGAAAGATAGTACTTTCTTTGCATCTTACTGTATACATTATTCTCAAAGGGCTCATTAAACATCTGTATTTTAGATCTCTCAGATCATATTTATTTAAATTCTTTTCATTTTTGGCTTTATTTGAACATTCATCTCCAAATTCTACATATGCTTTTCACCCTATCCGTTTTTTCTTCTGGATTTCAAGGGAGCCCAATTGAGCTGTTGCAGAAGGTTACAATGATGTGTAGTATATTGACATTTTAATACAAATTGAGACATTCTGTAGCATGTTTTAACCAGCCTTTTTAGTAGAGTTTTTGTAGCATGTTGATATGTTAGACTCCCATACTCCAGTAAGGGGCATAGTAGTTACTCAAGAACACTATTTTTTTTTTTGGGGGTGGGGGTAATATTGAAACTCTCCTTCAAAATACCCCCAGTCTGACTTTGATTTTTGCTATAACATTGGTCACATGTTCCTCAAAGGTAAGTTTATTGTCTTTACGCACAAATAGATACTTATAAGATGTTACCTCCTCCAATTTCTATTTGTCTAGGGAGAATATATTCAAACTATTATTTTGTACCTTTGCTATGATTTTGAGGTTGAACAGTATTACTTGTGTTTTTCTCTTGCTCAAAACCATTTTTGAGTTTTGTAGCCAGGGCTGTAGGTTGTCAAAATTAGACTCCAGGGTAGTCTGCAACTCCACATTATCTTCGGTCCTACCTATTAGGGCCATATCATCAGTATAAAGATAGATCTTACTTCTTTCTGTCAGTTGTGGTTGGGGGGGTTTATATACATATGAGGAACAATGTGGGGCCCAGGATTGATCTCTGGGGCACACCCAGTGGTGCAAGTGGTAGACAAGAAGTACAGGAACTCAGGCACTGGCAAATATGAAATGCAGAATGAAGTTCCTCAATCTGAAGGATAACTGTATCAATAGTATGGGATTCAATTAGGGATATTGAAGTATTTCTAGGAAAATATGATTGTTGTACAAGTCAAATTTTGTGATGAAATCCCTGATTTCAGGTCACAGGCCCCAAAACTGTCATTATGTAGCTGGTTTAAGAATTTCAGTTCCAGTGTCAGTGGGGAGTAGTACAGAAACTCTGTTCCTATTTCAAAAAAGGTATAGGAACTGAGTTCCTGTGCATTCCTGTTCACTTTCATCACTGGACGCACCCCTAAAGTTCCTCTCCCTATCTGACAGAATTCCATCTATGCAGACATGCTGTATATGTTCTGGTAAATATGAGAGCATCCATGTATTCCCTTGATCAAACATGCCAACAAACATTAACCATTTCATCAAGATGTGATAGATGACCAAATCAAAGACATTGAAGAGGTTGACAAACACCATGCTGACAGACTCCTTTGACTCTAGTCCATTTGATACTGAATTGATGAAGTCTGCAAGTCTGAAGTCAATTGACCTCCATGCCCTAAAACCCACCAGGCTGTTTATTAGCAATTTGTATTTCGCAAGGTACTCATATATTTCAGCACATAATAATATTTCAAAGACCATTAAGATGATAGATAACTGAGCTATTGGAGGGTAGTTTATTTAATTATCCCTAGTCCATCCATTAAAGATTGGTCCAACTTTGGAATTTTTCCAAAAATCTGGAAATATACAGTATTTTGTTATAAACTTGCATTAAATAAGGTAGACAATGTTGGAGTTATTTGTTCTACTGAATATTTTAAGAATTGTATTTCTACTTGGTCCAACCCAGTGGCCTGTTCTGAGTTAAAATTTATTTGTTTTCGAACCTCATTCAGTTTTATAACTCAAAAGTAAAAGTGTGGTAATTTACTTTCAGGTTATTATTCTTTATTGAAAAGTCCATGTATTGGGCTATTGTCATCTACTAAATACTTTTTATTTACATCTGGGAGATAACAAAAGTAATGATTCAAGTTGTTTGGTATCTGATAAGTAGACATGTCTATTCCCTTCGCATCTTGTATTTTTATATCCATTTCTTTCATTGTGTTTCCTTCAAGTTGTTTTATAAGTTTTCAATACTGACCAGGATTTCTCATCTGATTTATTTTATTTTGGAAATATCTTTTCTTTGCCTTTTTAATAATACTGTTGCATTTGTTTCTGATTTTATTAAGCAATTCACACTCATCAGCTTTCAGGGACTGGTTTGCCTTTTTCCAAACCCTATCCTTTCATCTTATTTGTTTTTTAATTTTCTCATCTACCCAATGGATGGTGTTATTCTCGTTATTTCCCTTTTTGAAAAGGGGCATTATTGTCATTTATCTCTACATATGTTTTTGTAAATTCTCTAACTGCTAGATCTATTTCTGGTATCAGATTTATTTGCTCTTCTTTTATTTACCTTAGTTATTTTTGGATGTTCTATTAAAGTTTTTAGAATCTCTAACATATTTATTTTGCAGTAAGTCAAACAGAAGAAGAGGCTGCACAGGGGCTGGTGGAGCAGGGATAAAAAATCTGAAACATTCTTCAAAGAAAATCCCGCACTCACCACCCAAAGTAGTAGACGCTCAAACAGTCTTCTCAAAGGTGCTTCGCTGTATTTGTAGCAATCTACAAAATGCAGTGTGCAAAATTTTCCAGATGCATTTCAGAAGAAACATTTCCTTTCTCATTCGACCCATTGAGAAAAGATGTGTTTCTTCCAAAATGTGTCTGGAATATTTTGCACACTGCATTTTGCACATTGCCACAAATAAAATGAAGCACCTTTGAGAAGAGTGTTTGAGCATTGACTGCGTTGGGTGTTTAGTGTGGGATATTTTTTCAATGAATATTTATTTTGCATGAAATTTACTTTCTCATAACTATATTCCACATTGCTTTCTATGTAGCAAAGGTCCCCTAGATTGGGTGCCCCAAACTTGTGATTTATCAGTTTAATGCCCCTGGTCTTACAAATTAGGTCCAGAATAGTTCCATTGCTTGAGTGAGTGTTTTTGCATGATGGGGTATTTACAATCTATGTTAAACCCAGAGCCCAAAACTCAGTTTCAAGTTTATGGCCTCTGGCTGCCTCCCTTTGCTGCACTGAAGTCCCCAATTAAGATTGCCTCCTTTTGTACAATTAAAGTACTCATGTTCACAGACAAAATCTCAAAGGCTGTAATCTTTACTTTGGTATCCAGTGATAAGGGTGCTTGCTATTGAGCGTAAGCAAAGTGGGCGACTCAATAGCGATGCCTTATCAGAGGGCTACTGGATGGGGGGCGACTGCAAGTATAATGACATTCTGTCACTATATATACCTGTGCACATGGGGGAAGTGAGCCAGGCAGAAGGGGAGGGAGGGTTTCTGTGGCATGTTGTGGTGAAGGGCTGCTGAGCTTCCTTGTGGTGTGGTGAGTGAGTTGCAGGCTTTATTTGCAAGGGTGCTGGGTTTTGGTCTGGGCACACAAACATTTTGTTGCATCTGGCCCCAATTTTTTTTATTTGCACCCCCCCAGACATGCACCCTCCCGAAGTTGAAAATCCTTTAGCAGGAGAATGTGGAGGTGGGGTTAGGTGACACAGCCCCCTGCATAAACATAAAAAATGTAAGTCCCCGATGCCCTTTTGCCATACACTGGTGTGTACATTGATGAAACTGATTTTTGTAGATGTACAGTCACCGTTATTGTATAGAACCCTTTACTTTAGGATGGGAGTAAATCACCTTAACACACATTTTCAACTTGATAATATAGACTAGGATCTGTTCTCCATCTTCAATGTTTCCTGAAAAAAGGATTTCCAATTGTGCAAGGTTGCTTTTAATATATAATGCTACCCCTCTGTCACATCTAATTAATTCCAGGACCAGATTAAGGCAAGCTGGGGCCCTAGGCCCAAGAGAAATGTGGGGCCCCCCTCACTGTAACCATGCCCTTCGCCATGACTGCACCTCTTGGCTATTGCATATCAGCTACTGAAACATGAAAACTATGTTCTTACTGTCCCTAAAAAGTGGCACAAAATGCTTCAGAATTAATGAAACTGGCAGGCCTGGTGGCGCTTGAGGGTTGAGGTGTTAGATGCCACACCCCACCATGCTGGCCACCTGGGTTCTGCTGATGGACTCCGGTTGCAGGGCCAATAAAACAGATACTTAAGATAAAATATAAGTATACACACTGAATTGCACTGTTAATCTTGTATAGTTAGGTGAAATTCTAAACTGAGATTCTAAATGGGTGTGGGAGACAAAGCAAAGGAAATGGGCTTGTTCACATAAAAGTCATCTGGCTGGGGCCCCTTAGGCTGTCAGCTGCACTTAACACCTAATCAAATAAGTGAGAATCTTGTCACAGTTCAGCCCCTGACTTACTCAGTGGCTGAGTCCTTTACAAAAAACATGCAGCTCAGGCAAAAAGAAAAGAATATATAGCAAATATATGTTGGGGATTGCTGGGGGCTCCCTGGCAGGCAGGGGCCCTAGGCCTGTGCCTATGTTGCCTATGCCTTAATCCGGCACTGATTAATTCACAATTTTTTATACAAAATTCTGTATCTAAATGGTTTTTTTCATAAGCCATATTTCTGAGATTCCTACAATATCGTATTTCCCTTCATTTACCCAATGTTCTAGTAAGAACTTTTGTCCTACAAGGCTTCTGGCATTGTCATGTCCTATTTTAACAATGCTGACCTGTTGCTTTGGTCCCAGGTTGGTCTTGATATCTCCGCTCACCAATGCAAGTATTAAGATAAGTAGCAATGGACTTCTACAATGTATGCCTACAATCTTCAGGCTAGGGTATAGCTGCTCTGTCCCATGTGATATTGTAGTATACTTGCTATGATAGCATTTACATTTTTTTCTTCTGCTTGATATTCTTTGCTCAATTTTGGATTTAAAGCTTGCAAGTAGTATTGCCACTGAACATTTCTCTTTTAGCTTCTATTCTTCATTTGGCTTCCATTTTTGTAATTGTTATGATAATTGTTGATTCATTTATTTGTTTTCCTTAATCCCTTAACAATCTCGGACTGGTTGCTGATTTTTAAGCAGACTGGATAGACCATTAGGTGTACTCTACTGGAATCTTAGTATGTTAGTATGCTAGTATATGGTACAGGTATCTTTGTCATTTTTCACCACTTCAGCAATCATTAAGGCCTCTGCTTCTAAGGTTTTGTCAGTGGTAGCCTTAATGTTTGACTTAAATCTTAATATGATTTCCATGTTGGTTACATTGAAACATGAAAACACAGAATTTGTTGGCTGACAAGGATAGCTTGGCTAACCCATTCTGTCTATTTTGTCATTGCCTATAGTTTCACCCCAGACCCTACCTGATCTTCAGCTACTGCTACCCTTTCTGACCAGGTTTCTGTGGTGACTATGCTATGCATGCTTGAAGCCCACCACTGTTTTTGTCACCACCACCTTCATTGAAAGACTATTCTACTGTAGATGCCCACCACTGTTTCAATGAAGTTCTTGCTCACAGCATTTCTAAATTTCCCCCTCTAGCTTCATTCTACGTCCCTTGCTCTTGTGCACCTTCTCCTCTCAGAAATTCTCCCCACCTGTACTTTATTTATTCACCCCATGAAACACTTACAGATCTCTATCATGTCCCCCCCATTCCCTTGTTCACCCATGCTGCAAAATCCACTTCAACAATATAAATTACAGTGCAAGCAAGTGTCCAACAACAAATGTAGTGATCGAACAGTTCACCACCAGCAATGTAATCTCCCAGTGGTGGCTTGGAGGAAAAACAACCTCCACTAGCTCTAAAAAACAGGTCCTATTGGATGGGTTCCAGGATGTGTTCCTCATGCAGAGGGTAAATGGAGCAACTGGGGAAGGATGCATCCTGGATTTGACCTTATCAGATGGGTAGCCCAGATGGCATGTGGCAAATCCTGGTGACATCATCACCACACCAGAAATTAGCACATTAATGGACTACCTTCCTCCTTCTTTCCAGGATATATATATATATATATATATATATATATATATATATATATATATATATATATATATATATATAAATATATATATATCTTGATACCTCTCCTGATATGGCTTATGTTGTTATCCCTGCACTATTTTAATTGCTTTCCTCTGGACAGCATCTACCCTGTCTAACTTTTTCCTGAGATGTTGTCTCCAGAACTGGGCACAGTACTCTAGGCGGGGTCTCATGAATGATTGATACAGTGGTAACACCACCTCTTCTTCTGCTGATGATTCTACTCCCTATGCACCCTAGAATCTTGCTGACCCCTTTGTATTGCTAGTTGCACTGCCCTGCCACTTTCAAGTCTTATAATATGATAAATCCATTATCCCCTTCCCATTTAGTGATTGTCACTACCTTTTCACATATCATATACCCTGCCTCTGGGTTTCTTTCTCCTAGGTGCACAATTTTGCCTTTTTTCACATTGAAAGTCCGTTGCCATACCCTTGACCACTCTTCCAGTTTCATGAAGTCTCTACACATTCTGTCCACCCACCCCCCAAGTATCTAACCTTATTGCAGATTTTGGTATCATCGCAAAGAGTCATACTAATGTGAGAAATGTTTTACACATTTTGCAAGTTTAAAAAGTATTTTTATTCCCATTTTTAAATCTTCACTTTTCATCCTTTTTAAAACAGTTTATATTACTATTCTGCTGAGCTTGGAAATTTTTTATCTGTTTTTGGAGCTGAAGCTCTAGTTACTGTCTCATTTAAAAAGTTGCCTTCATCTACATGTATTACTTCATCCATGTTTCCAGTAGTCCCCTGTTCCATCATATCAAACACATGGATTAGAGCTTTAGGTGTTAGCATGGCTCAGCTGGTATCATATCAGCCTCTGGGCCAAAAGGCCATGTGTTCCAGTCCCACACAAGAATTTGGTTCTTACCATGAATGCTGAAACCTGAGTACAGTGCAAAGCAGGTGCTGTACTATTTGGGTCCATCGTTCTTTGGATGAGATGTTAAAGTGTGGTCCCATGTGATTGTTCTGGTAGTTGTTAAGGTAGATGTTAAGAACCTATGGCAGGTCTCAAAATGAGAAGGCAAGTTTCCCCTGTGTTCTTGCCATATGTCTCCCATTCACTAAAATACCACCAAAAAGATATTATGGTTCACTTTCATTTGGTTTGCATCTCTAACCCCCAGACAAGGCTGGAAATAGGCAATGTTGTGTATCCCTCCTTTCCAAGTCAATAAAAACTACTATAAATAAACAAATAAATAAGTGAATACATATAATATATACATAGAGGTGGGGCAGTGATTTTATATTTGTACTTTTACAACAGATCCTCAGCGTGCTCCTTAGTTCCATAATGATAGAGCGCCTTGTCAGTACTGCATCCTTTACCGCTAGTATAGATTGATTAGTGGTGTTTAATGCTGATGGATCAGAAGATGGATTTTATATATTCTTTAACATTTCAGTTTGATTCAGATACCTTTATTGTACTGGCATACGAACATATGAAATTTGCCAGCAGATAAAGGCCTAAAGGTCTATCAAGTCTGCTCGAATGTGCAGCTAGCACCCCTTATTCTGCAGCTGCCCCTCCCTTCTACCCTTCCCCTTCATTAACCCTCCCCCTTGTCCTGTCCCATCCTCATTTGAAGCAGTCCACTGTTCTACTGCATACCACTTCATCAGGTAACGCATTCCACCCAGCCACCACCCTCTCTGTAAAAAGTGTCTCCTCATCTCCTCCTGAACCTTCCTCACTCCAGTCTCATATCATGGCCCCTGGTGGCCCTCCCCTCCCTTACTTTGAACAGCCCCTCTGTACCCATCTTGTTTATTCCTTTCATGTATTTAAAGGTTTCAATCATGTCACCCCGTCTCTACTCTCCTCCAGTGAGTACATGTTCAACTCCTTCAACCTCCTCTTGTATGATAAGCCCCCCAGCCCCTTGATCATCTTTGTTGCTCTGCGCTGCACCCCCTCCAGTAACTTAATGTCCCTCTTCAGATACGGACGCCAGTACTGCACGCAGTACTCCAGGTGTGGTCTAACTAATGACCTATACAGTGGCAGAATCACCTCCTCCCTCCTCGAGGATATACCCCTTGCAATACAACCCAGCATTTTGTTGGCCTTGCAGCTGCCTTCCTACATTGTGCTGAGTTGTTCATTGACCCTGTAATGAGCACACCCAGATCCTTCTCCTCCTCTGTCTGGGCTAGCTGCACTCCCCAGCTGGTAACTCCTCCTTGGGTTCTTCATCCCAAAATGCAGCACCTTGCACTTTTTGGCATTAAAGCCCAGTTGCCAGGTGTCTGACCAGGTTTCAAGCTTTGCCAGATCATCCTGCAACCCCTGCCATCCCCCTAGGTCATCCACCACTGAGCCTACCTTGGTATCATCAGCAAACAGACTGATCTTGCTCTTGATGTCTCATGATATGTCTGCAATGAATATCCCAAACAACACTGATCCCAACACTGAGCCCTGTGGAACACCGCTCGTCACTGCCCTTGGGTGTGAGAGCTCCCCACCCACCACAACCCTCTGTTGCCTTCCCTACAGCCAGTTTCCTACCCATCTCATCAGCTTTGCACCCGCCCCTGTGCCTACTAATTTCCTTCCCAGCCTTCCATGTGGCACTGAGTCGAATGCCTTACTGAAGTCCAGATACAGGACATCCACTGCATGGCCCCTGTCCAGTTGCCTAGTTACCCAGTCATAGAACTCGACTAGTTTGGTTTGGCAGAATCTGTCATGTATGAAGCCATGCTGTCTGCTGTCCTGTAGTCCTTTGTCTTCTAGGAGGGCCACCAGCCTCTCCTTCAGGATAGCCTCCATTAGCTTATCCATGATGGATGTGAGGCTCACTGGTCTGTAGTTTCCGGGTTCATCCTTTGGGCCACTCTTGTGGAGAGGCACCACATGAGCCATCCTCCAGTCCTGAGGTACACACCCCGAATGTAGTGAGGCATTAAATAGGTCTGCCAAAGGTCCTGCAAGGACCTCTGCCAGCTCCTTCAGTACCCTGGGGTGGATGCCATCTGGGGCTGGTGCCTTGTCCACCCTCAGTACCTTCAAACCCTCTCGAACTCTGCTCTCCATGATTTCCCCATCTGTCACCACTTCCCGCTCTCTACCATTTCTCCCACCTTGGGTGTCACCTCTTCTCTTTAGTAAATACTGAGCAGAAGTACTCATTTAGTGCTACCGCCTTATCGCACCCTGATTCCACCCAACCCCTCCTTCCTAATCCTTACTATGTGGTCCTTACAGCTTCTTTTTCTCCCTGATGTACTTAAAGAAGTCCTTCTCCCCCTTCTTAATGCCTTGTGCCAGTCTGAGTTCCGTAGATGCTTTGGCTCCCCTTACTGCCCTTGTCACCTCCTTCGATTCTGTCAAATACTCCTCCCTGTCCTCCCCTCCCTGTTTTCTTGTACTTCCTAAAGGCAGCTCTTTTCCTCCTTACCTTTTCCATGACCTCTGATGCTCATCATCTTAAGAATCTTTAATTCAACCAAACTTCTTGATGACTGGAGGATGCTCAGACCCCCCAATGAGGATCACCCCAAAACAGACTTCCTGGATCATGAGCCCTTTATCTCTAGCTCCCCCCCAACTTGCCAGGCCATTGCACATGGAGCAACAGGAGCTGCTTCCACCAGAGCATCCTATCTGTGCTCAGTGCACATCCCTCAATGGTGGAACATTTTAAGCTTTATAAAGTTGTTCCCACCACTGTAGCCTTTAATCCTGACTTGGAGGATACTTGGATCCACACACATAGAGCAAACTGCAATATCATTCCAATCCTGCATCATTACCTTTTTGTCTGTAGGACACTCTCCCACCCACCACGTCACTGCACAAGAAGCAGCAGGAACTACTTCTACACAAGGATCCAGTCTCTAAAGGGTGGAAAATTTTAATCTTTCAGAAGAATTCTTATTGCCTTTATTCCCAATTGGAGGACAGTTGGAACCCTGATGTGGACCAGTCTGCCAACAGCTTTCTATGTCATGAATCTTTTTATTCCCAGGGCGCCACCCAACACTTGTGAGGTTGCTGTACATGGAGCAACAGGAACTGTTTCCACAGAAGCATCCAATGGACAGTCAGTGTGCATCTCTGAAGAGTGGTTCTATTTCTCACATGTTAGTGTAGCTTATACACCTTACATTAGTATAGTTTGTCAATTCCAAAGGCAAATTTGGTGTGCACTGGGGAGGTGGTGTTTCTTTAAAAGGGATTTCACTATAGCAAAAATTGATAAAGAGCACTCACTACTGTTTGGTACATATACAACTACATACTACAAATACTGTATCTTCAGCATTTTATTTTCTGGTATTAAAGCAGCATGTAGAAGCAGATTGCAGCCAGATCTGCTGTCTTGTGTTTCATCCAAACATGGGGAGGCTTCTTCAGAGACTCTCTACCTACTCTAACCCAATCCCACAGGCACTGCCCATTTTCATTTTCCTTCTCTTCTCACCTTGATATCATCTAGAACCCTTCTTTTTTTTCACTTTATATTTTTATTGAAATTTTCAAAAAGTTTCAAAACATACATCACATAAGGATCTGAAGTATCCTCCAAATACTGGGAAAAGAACAAAGGTGAATAAAGTGCACATGACAATATGATTAATCTAATTACAGACTGTTACTAACAAAGGAAAGAAAAAAGTAAACAGTGATATCAAATAGCTGTAAAAGCATAATATAAAATTTATGTATATTATGTTAGCGATATTCTACATATATAAGGTAAATACAAGGCAATATCTAGACTTTAGCCTAGTAACAGTAGTAAGGGGATGATTCAAGAAGAAGAACAATTAATAAAGTGTAAAAGGAGGATATGAGTAAGGAAGAGAATACCGCATGGAAAAAAAGAGAAAAAAAGAAATACGAAGGAGCAGAAAGAAGAATGAAAAAAGGGAGAAAGACAGAAAAGTGACATAACAGGGAAGGGTATCCATGCATGGTTACAAATATTGCCCCAGATCGAAGATAAAAGATGAAAGGAAAAACTAAGTGATTGTATATTAGGGCTAAGAAACATTAGAAGGATTGATGTACTTGAAGTAATCACACCAGCAATTATCATATACAATGAGTCGGTCACGTGTGAGATAGGAAAATCAATCTAGAGATGCACATTGGGTTAAGTTTTGCAGGACGTCTACTAATGATGGAATATGTACTGATCTCCATTTCATAAGAATTAAATGTTTAACAAGAAGAGAAAGCATATTTAGCCATCTGAAGTGGGCATGTGAGAGGGTGATGGTACTTAGGGTAAGGATACCTAGTAGGAAGAGTTTAGGGTCCAGAGGGATTTGTTGACCAATAACCTTAGAGGCAAAAGTATGGACACTGCACCAGAGATTATTAGCAGGAGAGCATGTCCATAAAATATGAAAAATATCACCTACAGGTAAATTGCAGCGTCAACAGTTATTATTATTTAATAGTCCCATACGATGTAGTACAGGAGGAGTTCTGTACCAAAGGTGTAGAATTTTAATTTGTATTAGTGAGCTACGGGCATCTTTAAATATACTATGGGAAAGGCATCAACAATTGCGCCATTTTATGTCATTAATGTTATAGTTAAGAAGAGTGCACCATCTAATTTTAGCAGAGATAGTTTGATTAGGTAAATTGTCTATAATGTCTCTATAAATGGAGCTATTCCACTTTTTGATAGGTTAATCCAGTACGAAATGTGATGATCTTGTAGTGTAGATTTATGGGCATAGCGAGAGAAAGAACTATAAGCATCTCAAATCTGTAAGTACTTCCAAAAGTCTTGTTTAGAAAGGTTCCAGATAGTCTGCAGGTCTGAGAAGGTTTTGAGAGTTAGGGAGTTCAGATCTAAAATATCCCCTTAAAAGTAAATGCCTTTATTTTTCCATGATCTGCAAAAAATTGTTTGGTTTGCTATAGCAAGTAAGGGATTGCCCCACAGGGGAGTATAGAACCAGTGAGTGGGGTTAGTTTTAAGAAATTTATGAATTTGCTTCCAGTAAAAGACTGAGGCTGAGATAGTGGGATGCGATTTAAGTTTGGGTGGGAGAGGGCTAAAGATAAAGGATGTAGGGATTCCGCTAGGACAGGATGTGGATTCCATTATAACCCATAGTAGAGTGTGAAATGAGGGTTTATGAAACCATTTAATGGTTTGGGCAGTCCTGAAGGCCCACAGATAAGCTTTGAACCAGGGGAGTCAGAACCCTCCTCTCTTCCAGTGTGAACGAAGTTTATTCTGACTAAATCTTGACAGTTTACCATCCCATATAAAGTGTCCTATAAGTATGTTGAGTTTAGATAAAAAGGGAGTAGGAAATATTAAGGGGCTATTGGCAAATAAGTAGAGTATTTTGGGTGAGATGGACATCTTAATAGCAGCTACTTTCCCCATGAAAGAGAGATTAAGGAGTTTCAACCTGTCCAAAATGGTTCTAATATTGTCAATAAGGGGATTAAAGTTTATTTACCATATTTTTCCCAGGTTACTAGTTATTTTGATTCCTAAATAGGTAATACTTTGTGTAGACCATTTGAAACCAAGAGAAGAGTTCATAAATGGTTTGCAGTGGATATTGAGGGGTAAAATTTCTGATTTTCCATAGTTCAAAGCCAGGCCAGAGAATTTCATGAAATTGTTAAATAGTTTAATCAACAAGGGTCCCGCCTCTTTTAGATTTTCAAGTAATATTAAAAGGTCAGCCATGTAAGAGAGAGAGTTATATCTAGAAGAGTCAATAGGTATACCTTTAAAGTCAATGGACTGATGCAACCTGGCAGCTAGGGGTTCCATGGCAAGGATGAATAAAAACGGTGAGAGGGGACAACCTTGTCTGGGTCCTCTTGCCAACTGGAAGGAGGATGACAGAGTAGAATTAGCAAGAATTCTTGCCATGGGTGAGGTGTATAATAATTTAATCCAGGAACAGAAGGTATGAGAGAAACCAAAATAAGACAGAACTTGGTAAAGATAGAGCCAATTTAAGGAATCAAAGCTTTTTCAAAATCTATAGCTATGGCTGCTGCAGGGGAATTAAGGGATTTGGCTTTGTGAATTAAATTAAATACTGAACGCAAGTTATCTGCACCAGATCTGTTCTTAATAAAACCAGCTTGGGAACAGTGGGACAGCTTAGGAATCAAGGTTTCAGGGTGAGATAATAATATTTCAGCAAATATCTTTCCATTGGCATTTAAGAGAGATATTGGTCTATAGCTTGAAGGGAGAGAAGGATCTTTGTCTTTTTTGAGAATTAAGGTTATAATTGCTTCAGTGTATGAAGGCGGGAGCTTACCTAGATTCAAGACTTCTTGGAAGACTTTAAAAAGGATTGGGCAGAGTGTCAGAGACAGCTTTATAAAAGTCTACAGAGAAGCCATCCCCGGGATTTACCTGACATCAAGGAGGACAGGGCTTGTTGCATTTCTTTAAGGGAAAAAGGTTTGTCTAAGGAGTTAGCTTCAGAAGTAGAAAGGTGGGGTAAATGTAAATTGCTTAGAAATTGCTGTATCTGAGAGGGAGAAGAGGAGTTGGAGTATAATTTCTGATAGAACATTTTCATAATATGATTTATAGAGGGGCTATCGGTGTGGAATACACCTTGTTGGTCTTTAAGACCAGAGACGTGTTGTTCCATTTGCTGCATCTTAAGCTGATAGGAAAGGAGTTTCCCATTTTTGTCTCCTTGTTTCCAGTATCCATGTTTCAGTTTAAATAGAGCAAACTCAGTTTTACGGGAAATTAATTCTTTTATCTTGACTCTTAATTGAAGAATTTCAAGGTGTCAATGGGAGGAGGGGTTATGCGTATTGGTTTTAAAATATAGAGTTTCTTTAGATTTAAGGGAATTTTCAAGATCTGCTATTTGTTGTTCTCTTGATTTTTTCCTGTGGGCAGCATAACTAATTATTTTCCCACAGATCATGGCTTTTAGTGCTTCCTAAACAGTACTCATGGAGGTATCCACAGGATTATTAAGGGAGAGGAATCCTTTAATCTGGGAAGTGATCATAGGAAGGAAATCAGGGTCTTTAAGAAGAAGGGGGTCGAGATGCCAGAAAGGGGATTTTGGATGTGGGGGACCCCATAAGAGTTGTAGCGTAAGTGTAGAATGGTCTGAAATGACTATGGGCAAGATAGATGACTCAATGGTCTTTTCAACTATAGCAGAGGAGGTAAGCCAGTAATCAATTCTACTATATGATTTATGCAGTGAGGAGTAAAAGGTGAAATCTTGGTCTCAAGGGTGGAAGAGCAGCCAAATATCCAATAGACCTAGATCTTTCATAAGTAATGAAAGGGCTTTAATACATCTGGGGTGGGCATCTACAGAAATGTTACTTCTGTCAATGCTGGGCTCCAAGACTAGGTTGATGTCTCCTCCTAGGATTATTGGACTATTATCGGGAGTTAGTAGAAAATATCTGATGTGCTAAATTATGAAAGAACTCTGGGAAGTATGAGTTGGGAGCATAGACATTAACAAGTGTAAGGGGGCCAGAAGGGGTATTAAGTTTAGCGATTATCCATCTGCCTTCTGTATTCGAGATGGAGTTTATGAGAGACCGGTTGAGATTTTTGTGGATAAGTATAGCTACTCCTCTTTTTTTTGAGGAGAAAGATGAATAATAGATCTCACTAACCCAGTCTTTTTTAAGTCTTATTACATCCTCAGTTAATAGTTTGGTTTCTTGAAGGAAACCAATATGGGCTTTATGCTTTTTTAAGGTAAGAGAGGATTTTCTTTCGCTTACATGGTGAGTTAAGTCCCTTCACATTCCAAGTGTATAAGAGTAAATCATTCATGGTTATTGTACAGGAAAAATAATATGGTTATTGGAATAGTGAGGGACATAACAATGGGATTGAGGATGAAAGGGTTATAGTTGTATATGATGGGAGAGGAGGAGTCCTTCAAGTTACCAATATATAATGGCATGAATGTAATCAGCATGGATAGTATTCTAAAACGGGGGATAGATAGAACAATAAGAGAAAGACATTGAATCACAACCACACCTTTAACACTCTAATAGACTATCACAAACACCAGAAAAAACTTTAATGTGAACAGTGAGATAAGAGTCAGCTAATCTGCCAAAAGACTCTCTCACTACATTCCAGGGCATTCAAAAGATGGAAAGGACCAAGCTGGACCAACTAAACAAGTGTTGGTCAAACACCAAGGTATTAGCCTGAAAATATTATAGGACGATTGTAACAAAACCAACTAGATTAGAAACTAGCAATACCATATAAGGCAGAGAACTGTAGAAACCTCAGCTTTAAATAAAAGCTAGTCTAATGTAAGAGAAACAGCAATACATTAAGACTAAGTGGTAGGCTGAATAGCTACAATATTCAAGAAAGTGCCAACTTCTTAAAACAAAAAGTTTATGATCTATGTAAGAGAAACCAGAAATTGCCCAATAGAGGATTGGTGGAACTGGGTACTTTGACAAAAAAGAAAAATAGGTTAGAGAACGAACAATGATTAATATATCTAGCAAGACACGAAGTCTGGAGTTCTATAAATACAATGGTAAAGTGTAAAGTATGGTTCAGGGACAGGTATCTAGAACTCTTCTGGCAGCTGATCTTTTTTCCCCATCTACTCTTCTTATCCCCCCTTTTTCCTGCCACCCATGGCAACCTAAAGCTCATCATTCTCCTTCCACTCCTCATGGCAGATAATGTGCTAAGCCTCACCTTGTGCCGCATAAATAGGAGCCGACATGATTCAGACCCTCCATCAACCAGTCCATCCTTAACTGGGTTCTTTCAACCCAGCTTCCCCAGATTATATGCAAGCTCCTTCCCCATTTTTCAGTGACCACTACTTGGTTTTCTGTTGACAGAAGGATCACCATTCAAAGGTTCCCCCAAAGTAATCCATATCCATTCTTATGGATCACTCAACTTATCTGCCTTCTGAGATGACCATCTTGCCACTAATGGGTCCTTTATCTCCTCATCCCGTGATAGGGATGATGCCCTAACAAAATTTAACTACTGCTTCTCATCAGTGTGGGATAAGCACACCCCTCTTCACAAATCTCATGTTAGAACTTCCCATCTCTCCTGGGTCACCACTGAATCTCCTGCCTGCAGTACAAGGACTCTGCTGGCAACTGTACAAGGTCACTGGCTTACAAACTGACATTGTAATGTACTGTATAAAAAGCCCCATAATGCCTATAGCCATGCTACCAGAAAGGGCAGGGCCAACTACTTCACCTAAAATGCCCAGACACATTTAAACTCCCCTTGTAATTTCTGGAAAGTTCCTCATTCCCACTTTACTCCCACCCCCCAGTTGCGTATTTCCTCCCTCTTTATTTTTTTTTCTCCTTCCAACCTCCCCGGCCAGCCACTCCTTCGGGTCACCTAGGACCCACACCAGCACTCTACCCTCACCACAACTACTACCCCACATGTCAGCCCCCCAGATAACATGACCTAACTCTTCATTGGATGGGTTGCCCCTTCCAAGGGGGAAGGTGCCGTAGGAGACCAAGCAGCTCAACTTGTTTGGCCCAGATGCTACTGGGGTGGACCAAGCTAGTCTGGGGCTTCATGGTGGCAGGGGACCAGCAACCATCATCGCATCAGACAGGGAGCCATTTCATGGTTTACCCCCCTGGAAACACAATGTCCGGTATGTCAAGACATGGGCCAACGCCCATCATGCTCTCTACGTGGTGGGACCTGACATGCTGCCATACTCCAGGTCTCTGCCAGAGGTAAGTAGACACTGGGCTGTGGACCTTCTCCCCCAAGAGATGGCGAGCCGTCATGGTATGCTCAACCCATCTCCTCTTGGCCTGCCTTCCGACACCCAGGTCCATTCCCAAACTTGGGTCATTGGCATCACAAGCAGAAATACAACCACTGTGCCAGTGGGCTGGTCTCCCTCCCTCTTTCTTGATGGTTTTTCCATTTCCTCACCCTGGAAGTAACCTCTACCTTCAACCACTTTTTCTCTTCCTGTGCCTGTCCCTTCCCTAAACTCCACCCTCCCTCATTTCCCTTCTCCCCCTTTGCTCTCCTACTCTTTCTGTGCAGCTGTTACTTCTGCTACCCTTTCCGACCTGCTCTCCTTAACCCCCATTGACAGCCACAGGCCCGATGGACTCAATCCTAAACTCTCCTCTCTCTCAGCTTCTGCAGTTGCCTCCCCCTAACTGACTTAAAAAAACCTGTCCTTCCATTTAGGCATAGTTTCTGGAACATGGAAGATTGCTACACCTATCCCTCTTCATAAGTTGGGTGACTCAGCTCTCCTAGGAACTATCACCCTATCTCCCTTCTCCTTATCCTTGCTAAGTTCCAAGACCATCTTGTTCTCTCTCAGCTTTTTCCTTTCCTTGAGTCCTCTATATTCCTTAGCCCCAAGCAGTCTGGCTTCTGCAAATCCCACTCCATCACTCCCTCACTTTTTGCATCACTGACTCTGTCCTTAAATGTATGGACCAAGACCACATTACTGCTGCCACATTTATAAAACAGGACCACATTACTGCTGCCATATTTATCAAATGAGTGAAGGTGTATGACACAGGGTCCCACTCTCTCCTACCATATAAACTTAACTGAATCTTGCCTGATGGCTCCAGCAGTCAGCTGGTTCTATTCCTACCTGCATGGGAGAGTGCAGTCCGTCTCTATTGGGTGAGCCATATCTGCCACGTTCCTCATAAAGTATGGGGTACTGCAGCTCTCAAGCCGTGGCCCTATCTTCTTTTGATATTCCCTAATGACCTCCCTGAGGTATGTACATCATCCCACATTCAACTGTATACAAAAGGAACTGTTCTTTTTGCTTCTGGTACCTCTTCTGCTGAGTTGTCAACCTATCTCCAGAATAATTTAACAAGAGTTCAGGGCTAGTTGCAGGATAGCCATTTTACGTTGTATGCAAAAAGACAGTTTCAGTGACTTTTGGCACCTATCAGCACTCCAATAATATCAAATTCATCCTCCCCCCTGGTCAAAATTGAGACTACTCTCTCCTTCAGGTATCCTGGAGTATGGCTAAATAATCACCTTGATTTCTCAATCCACATCAATACCTTACATTCCAAGCGCCTTCAAGATTTGGGTGCTTTCAGCAGAAACAAAGCCTGCATCCTTATCCAAGCCAAGTGTGAGATCATCTCCAACATGATCCTCCCTGGTTTTGATTTTAATTATGTGGTTTACATTGGTGCTCCTACATCCACTCTAACCAGACTGAGCCCCTTACCCCTCACTTTTGCTTGCTTTGCACAGGACTACCCACCTTGTGCTCATTACTGCTACCTGCCTCCTTTCCTGTCCTTCTCATCCCTTGAAGGCAGCCACATTGTTCACTGTTCCTCCTCCACCACTGTGGTTCAGCTCACTCTCCTCCCTACTTTCCTGTTGCCGCCTAACAAATAAAGAAATATCAAAAGAAAATTAGCATTTTTCTCATTCAATTTACAACAGAGTCAGCCTGGATGTGTCATGATACCTTGCTGTATTTCTGCCGAGTGCTGCAGTATGCTGCAGGGAACCATGCAATGAAGCCATTTATTTATGCAGTATTTTATGACATGCCACTTACTACAAGGTATTAAGTTGCATCCTAGCTAGCTCCACTGTATATAACACATTAGTTGATTGTACTTTTAGGTGCTTTACTTGATACTCAGCATAATAGTGACATTTGTGACATTGTGCCCCACAAATGTATAAAAGAAAAAGTAGCTTCATTAACATGACATGGTAAATTAGTAAGCTGAATAGGGAATTGGTTGGCTAACTGGAAGCCAAGGGTGTGCATTAAGGGATGTTTTTCTCCATGTGAACCTGCAAAGTATGGGGTCCACAAGAGTTGGTCCAGGGCACCTTACTCCTTAGAATATTTTTAACTTACAGTAGTAGCCACAGACATGACCAGATATTTCTAGATATTTCTCAAAATTTCTAAAGACTTTTTCTCTGCTGCCCCTACTGTGGAAATAAAGAAAGCAGAAGATTTCTCTAGAAATATCAATGAAATTTCAGGAAATATCTGGCCATGTCTTTGGCTGTGACTGTACATACATCAAAAGGAACAAGCATTTGTCAATGCCGAACGTTTGCATGCAGGTATTTGCATTGGTGTTTGGCATTTATGCAGGCCTCCCCAGTTGTATCCATGTCCCTTTAGCATCCATATCCCAACAGAGTACCTCTCTGCAACTCCTGTTGCATCTGATCAACACTTCACCCTCATACTACTTAAGTGTCTGTCTTAGAAACCCTAATGCCCTTGGCGTGCTCAAGGGAATGAGCCTGCGTGGAAAGTGTGCAACCCACACTTGTAACACAGTCATTCAGTGGAATTATTTCACCAGATTTTCAACATAGGCATTTTGTCACCTTTGGTCATGAACACTGTCACTACGGTTTTCTTACTGTGCACCGAATACTGATTTCCCACAGCGACCGCGCTATTCTGCGTCGGAAGTGTAAAAACACATTTCAACCAGGATGTAAAAAATGACAGCTAAACTGTTCATAAGGAGGTGTGGGAAAATGCAAATGTTGGAAATCTGGAGTGAAAATATGACAAATTCGCAAAGTTACAAGTGCGCATGGAAACTGCGCAACACACTGTGAAACAGTCATTGTTTGAATTTTGCACTGCATTTTCAACATAGGCATTTTAGGATGTCTGCTCATGAACAGTGTCACTGTGATTTTCATTTCAAAATCGTAACATGATTTCCACAGCAATGCGACTATTGTACGCTGGAAGTGCGAAACACATTTCGGCCAGGATGTAAAAAATGACAGCTGTACTGGTCATAACAAGATGTGGGAAAATGGCAAGTCTGAAAATCTGAAGTAGAAATATTAAAAATTCACAAACTTACGAGTGTGAGTAGAAACTGGACAATGCACGCTCGTAACAGCCATTTTATGGACTTTTGTCATCAAATTTTCAAAGTAGGCATTTTTGCACCTCTCCTCATGAACAGTGTCACTGTGATTGTTTTACTCTGTAGCAAACACTGATTTCCAACAGTGACCATGATATTTTGCACTGGAAGCACAAAAACACATTTCAGCCAGGATATGAAAAATGACATCTGTACTGTTCATAAGGAGGTGTGGAAATATGCCTATGTTGAAAATATGGAGTGAAAATATTACAAATTCATGAATTTACAAGTGTGCGTAGAAATTGCACAACGTACACTCATAAAACAGTAATTTTTTGGAATATTTTCACCAAATTTGCAACGTAGGCTTTTTGAGATCCCACCTCATGAACACCGACACTGTTGTTTTGTTAATTTGTCCTGAAAGGTGATTCCGTGCAGTGATCATGAAATCACCTTTTGGGACTGAATAACACCATGACAGTGACTGAATTCATGAGAAGGGGTGTCAAGAACCCCATGTTGAAAATTTGGTGCCAAAAGTCAAAAAAATGGCTGCGATATCCACCTAAGTTGGAAAAACCCTATTTATGCTATTATACAGCATTTCCTCAGTTTGCGGTCAACTTTGAAGAGTGCAGACATGTTTCCCGGTCCACTGAAGATCATTGCGCTGGCCTCCAGAGGTAAGTATGGGGTGAGGGGGGTGTGGGGAGGTGGGTGCGTAGAGGGTGGGCATGGGTTGGCGGGGGCCCAAGGACTCACTGAGGGACCATTTTCTTGTTTTACAAGAATGAAAAAAAATACAAAAATTGATGCTTTTGGCCCACTGGGGTGGGCTCCAAGTGTGCAACCTACCTGTTTGTTGGGGAGGAGATGGGCTGGCAGGTTGGGCACCCTGCCAGCCACTGTGTGTGTGTTGGGGGGAGCATGAGCTCGCTGGGGTGGGCTAGCAACATGCCAATTGTTTTTTGGGGGCTGCAGCCGGAGGGGATTGGTCACCCCTGTCAGCCACACAGTGTACTGGGGGGTTCATGAGATGAGGGGGATGGGGCACCCTCCTTGGCACACAAGTTGGGGACTGGGGACAAAAGGAGGGAAGGGGAGGACATTAGCAGACGGAGGAAGTAGGAGGGATTGCTGTGCTGTGCATGGCAGCAGTTTGGCTATGTATGTTAATTGCATACATGCTACCACTGCTGATTGCAACGGACCTTTTCTTTGATGTGAAGACCAACACAGCCAATCTGCCTTCATACACAGCTTGGCATATATTGGTCCCCTAGGGTTGCACCTGCTACACTGATCACTGTATTGGGGAGGAGGGTCACACACCTCTAAAACTGGTACTGTTGCAAGACGTTCCTTGTGCATGCATGCAAGCGAACATAAAAACGAGCAACTGATGCATGAAATTCAGAGACAATACTCACCTGAGTGCATGACACATATTGGGGTCTGATAAGCAGTGACCATTCCTGAATGTCCTACGTAAAAATCTGGGGATGTTCAGGAATCTGTGAGAAATGTGCTGTAAGCCATTTTAGTCACAGAACTCAGTGTTTCACTTGTTACCATCGAGATACACTTCTAAATCAACTAAGATTGAAAGATACCTTGGAGTTCACATCACACTGGATCTTAGACACAGTAAACAATGTATACACATTTAAGAAAAGGAAAATAAAGTGATGGGTTGTTTCAGAAGGTCTGTTGTATAGAGACATACTGTAATGTAGTAAAGTACCCCTTTGGAGATGGTCCACTACCGCCCTTTGAGGGGTGTTACCCCTGAGGGTGTGATGGCAGTACTGGACCTATTGAGTTGGCCTATGGAGTGCATGGAACCAGATGTCTTAGTAGTGCACTATAATAATATGGTGCTGAGGGCTCTGGATTCCATAGCACCTGTCTGTATTCGCCCCCTCTCCCTCCACCCTCAGTCCCCTTGGTTTGATGGGACATTGAGGGAGTTGTGGAGAGTGGGGTGAAGATTAGAATGCTGTTGGCAGAAATCCAGCCTGGAAGGTGACAGACTTAGATTGATGGCCCATTATATGGACTATCAATCAGAAATCTCCCATAAGAAGGCAGAGTTCCTATCCAAGGAGATAGCTGCATCAAGAAATTGACCAGCTCGTCTCTTCCAGACTGTGGACAGACTGTGCAATCTGCAGGGTCGGAGAGCTTTTTCACAAACAAAGTGTGATGAGTTTGCTCGGTTCTTTGATGATAAGGTGTCATTGATCAGGTCAGAGAGCCACAAAACGCATTCAAATGAGCATGGCAGTGATCGATGCAAGGTTACAGGCCCTCGGTCTGCCTGGACAGATTTAGACCAGCCAGTGATCATGAAGATTGTCCAGGACTTGCGACCGACTTGCTGTAGTTTGGATCCTGGTCCTACGTGCCTCCTTGTGGGGTGCGTGGATGCAATCGGACCAGTCCTTGCTGAGATAGTTTTGTGCTCATTGGACCGAGGGGTGTTACTGTAGTCTCTGAAAGAGGCTATCTTGACACCCCTTTTGAAGAAACCTTTCCTTGACCCAGACTGTCTCACTAACTACAGACCGATCTCTAACCTGCCCTTTTTGGGCAAAGTTATTGAGAAAATAGTCGCTTTGCAGCTCGATGACTTTCTTACCACCCATGAAGTCTATGATCCTCTCCAGTATGGTTTCAGGAAGAGTCATAGTACTGAGACAGCATTAGCTCGGGTGCTGAATGATCTCCTAATAGTGAGAGATCGGAGGAGCCGTTCGATCTTGATTCTCCTTGATCTATCTGTAGCATTTGACACCGTGGACCATGAGATGTTGCTAGAACACCTGCAGCTGCTCTGTGGACTGTGGGGGACAGTCCTCAGATGGTTCCATTCTTTCCTCATGGGCAGAGCTCAGAGGGTAGTATCAGGAATTTTTTCCTCTGCTCAATTTGCTTTGCCCTGTGGCATGCTGCAGGGTTCTTTGCTTTCCCCCATGTTGTTGATGGTGTACATGCTGCTGTTGAGAGGCATTATAAGGCATTATGGGCTGAGTTTTCACTGCTATGCAGATGACACTCAGCTCTATATATCCTTTGTACCCGAACAGAATGATGCATTATCGATCTTTAACAACTGCCTCACTGAGATTCAGGACTGGATGAGTGCTAACTGGTTAAGACTGAATCCGGACAAGACTGAGGTGTTGGCGGTGGACCCGAGTCACCGTGCAGAGAAGTTGACTCCTGGGTCTCCCTCTGGCCTTGTGTTAAGAGGTAACCAGTTGAGACCTTCTGAACAGGTGCAGAATCTGGGTGTAATTCTTCACAGCGAGCTGAACATGAAGACACAGGTGTCAGCCATTGTCAAGTCTTCCTTTTACCATCTGAGGAATATAGCCCGGATAAAACACCTTGTTTTATATGATGACCTTCCTGTGTTGGTTCACGCCTTTGTTTCTTCGCGTCTTGATTACTGTAATGCTCTATATCTAGGGTTGCTGGGGGTGGATCTCCGTCGCCTGCAACTGGTGCATAATGCTGCAGCCAGGTTGTTGACTGGGTTACCAAGAACTTGCCATATCACACCTGTGCTGCGCGAACTACACTGGCTGCCGGTGCGATGGACGATCACCTTCAAGGTCGCGTTGCTGACGTATAAAACCCTACATGGACTGGGACTGGGCTACTTGCAAGATATCCTTCAATCCTATCACCCTCTCTGCCCACTCTGTTCCACCAATGAGGGATTGCTAGAGATTCCCAGGGTTCGCCTTCAGTCATCTGGGGCCAGATCTTTTTCTTTCATGGCCCCAACCCTGTGGAATTCTCTATTTCATTGGATTAGAGAGTGCCTGTCCACAGAGTCATTTAAAGCCACACTGAAGAGCTATTTATTTGAATTAGCCTTTGATTAAGTTTATCCTTTTGCCTTTTAATTGTTTTTATATTTGTAGTTATTGTCGATGCATGTTGATTTTATTATGTATCTGAGCTCTGGTATTTTGAAAAGTGCATTACAAATAAACATTGATTTGATTTGATTTGAAAGTGTTACTCCAACTGATATAAAGCATTTGTAAGGCCATGTTTAGACTTTTGCTTTTAGCTTAGTGAACTGGTATTGTTCAGAGATATAAATCAGATTGATAAATTGTAAAGAAAAGCCATCAGGCACATTTTGAGCTAAGGGCACTTCTATATGAGAGCAGATTGGAGGCAATGGGTTTGCATAGCCTGCAGATGAAGAAGAAGAGGAGGAAAATTTATTGTTAATGTACTGTGACAACCCACCTCTCTCTCCGGGCTGGAACAGCTTTTAGAGAGGTGTCTGCCCTTAGGTATTCACTGCTACCAGCTAGGTTTGCCCAGTGCCAACCTCCCAAGTTTACAAAACTGGGGTAGTCGAATGTGCAATTGCACAGATCAAAGTTTGGTAGTGTATCTCTCTCAAATGGTGGATGCTAAACAGAGTTTACCTCAGCCAGTGTAAACCATGTATTACCTTAGAAAAATGACATCACAGTTAGTGATGGGCGAAGTGGCTGAAATTCGCTCCGTGAAGTGATTCATGGAGTAATGCAAAATCCGCAAAGTGCTCCGCAACGCGAAGCAGAGTACTTTGCGTTATAATGGGGAAGGCGAAGTCCATTGGAAACAATGACTTCACGTTATTCCGCCTTCTCCAAACCACTTCTCCACCAATTTTAAGGCAAAGTACATTGAAATCAATGTACTTCGCCTCACTTCGCCTTGTTCTTGAGCTTCAAACGTTAATTTTTCAGCGCTTTATGGGATTGCAGGTCACATGGGCTCTAGATTGTTCAGCACAGTCTCAGTTCTGTGTAATGTGTGTAGTGTAAGATGGAGACAGCTTCCTCTCAGAGCTCTGAAATTCAAATCCTCTAAAAGCTGTTAAAAAAGTCATTTTGAGCTCATTGTTTTTGCTCACAATTTACTACATCGAGTATAGGGAAACCCTCCTGTGTGCATATTATTGAGTGTTTATTGTTTGTGTATGGATTTTAAATGTTAATTTACAACAGTCAGTTTGTGTACTGTGAAGTGTGCTTGGGGGAGGGGCGTATCTGTGCTGTAGGTAGATTAACTGGGAGAAAAAGGCAGTTTTTCTGTTTTGGTTATATTTTTCTTGTATAACTGTGTTAATGTACGCACAGTAATATTCTCAGTAATTCTTGACATTTTTTTCTGATTGTTGTGGTGCCGCAGTGGATAATTTCAGTTTGTTTAAAACATTTGGTTATATTACTAAAGGTTTTCAATTTGCTACACATTACTTGTAGCTTGTGTGAGTGTGTGTGCGATGCGTGCCATTGAATCAAACACCTTTTATTGTGCCACAGAGTAACCGCAGCAGTGTGAATCTGCTATCCACTACACCTGCATGAATTTTTTATATTGCTTTGTGGTATCTTTACTGGAAGTGGACTGTTACTGCTATGCACTACCCCCCAACCGGCACAAGGTATTCTTTTCTAGAGTTGGATTTGTGACTTATGAACACTGGTTAGGTGCTGCTGTGCCTTTGCGTCTGCATCTCTTGAGTGTGCAGCACAATCTTAATCTATCTATGTGTTTGTAGTACACCATTAATTCTGGGAGACTTTGCATTTCTTGTTATGCTCTCATTTCACTTTGTCAGCACTGGAGAATTTTCTGGACATATGACAATAGCATTTTTGGGATGCACATTAATTCTGGTGACTGTGTGTGACCACAGCACACATGATGGAGTGAACCATTAATTCTGGGAGACTTTGCATTTTTTATTACCCTCTCATTTCACTTCATCAGCACTGGGTAATTTTCTGGACACAAGACAGTAGCATTTTGGAGGATGCACATTAATTCTGGTGACTGTGTGAGACTACTGCATGCATGACGTCTGAGTGCGCTATTAATTTTGGGAGACTTTGCATTTCTTGTGCTCTCATTACACTTCATCAGCACTGGGCAATTTTCTGGACACAAGACATGAGCATTTTGGGGATGCACATTAATTCTGGTGACTGTGTGTGTGAAGGGCTGCCAAATATTGTTGTCACTTTGCCTTCGCGTTAAGGCGGAATGACAATGTGAAATAATAATAACTAGGCGAAGTGAGCTTTTTGCATTGGTCACTCCATGTAGCGGAGTGACAACGCGAAGTACCCACTTCACGGGCTCTTCACCAATGGAATTTAAATTTGCTGCATCTCTGATTACAGTCACAACTGCTGAATAAATAGCTTTGTTACTTAACAGAAAGTGAAAAGAAGCATACATGATATCTATATTCAACACAAGAGAATAACACTGTTAAAGGAAAAGTAAACAAATGTTTTTAAAAAACAGATGACAAAACAGAAAAAAAGCTATTACTGAGATATGCTAGTATTGATCTTACCCTCCCCTGTTCTTCCAGAGACACTGGACCCTATGCTATCTGCCAGCTCCCATAGACATAGCTAGAAAGGTAGGCCCAAGCTTAGTCTCTTGGACAGTTTCTTCCTTCAATTCCTAGAGTAACTGATTCACTTACTGTCTCTCAGCATCTTATATTCTCTCTTGAGATTATGTAATTCCTATTGCCCCTTTGAATACGCCAACCATCTACCATCCTGTGTATTTAATTGTCTCAGTCAGACTGAACACCTATCAATGACCAGATATATTCCCTTTTAACCTTAAGTTTATATTTGAGAGAACCAATCCCTTTAAACTGTAAGTTTGTGTGTCTGAGATATACGGCTTACCCTTTAGCCAGATGCTGCTGGACAGTGGAATCCCAGTCTATGTGTGTTTTTTTTATTTTCAGACAGCTAAAAAAGTGTGTGCTGGAGAATCCAAAACATTAACTCCTTCCTTCCCATTTCTGTCTCATGTACTGTATACAATCATCTCAGATAAAGGACTTATTGATGGAATCAGCACTGTTTTGCAAACCAATTGAAATATATATGAGGGCAAACAAATCACAGCTGGAAGGAAAACCATTTAAAACCAGTCAGCAGCAATTTGTTTACACCGAAGGAATTGTAAATCTGTGGAATTATATTCTGAACACAGTTTTAAATGTTGACACATACTGTAGTTGTAGTACATCTAAAACAAACCTAGATATAGTAAGGAGGGAATGGTTTTAAAATATTACCACTATGGCAGTGGGGGTGAATTAGATAGGCAATAACCTTTACTCATCCATGAAATCATAGTATTAACTATAGTATATTTCATTTTGATGTTTATTTATCCAGGCTTGCTCAACATAAATGCAACCTATTACTTTGTTGCCCTATTTTACAGAAAGGCAACTGAGGCACACAGAGGTTAAATGATGTGCACATGGTCATATAGGGAATAGGTAGCTAAGGTGAGGATTGACCTGGGTCTTGTGGTTTCCAAGCCTCCACATTAATTGTTCTACCATGCAACCTCCCTCTGTTACATTTCATTCTACCTCCTTCTGTTATGGCTGGCAGTATAGCCTACAGGTTAGATTAATGAGCTGTGAATGAGCTCAGTGTATCCAGCAGACCTGGGTTTGATTCCAACACCTTCCACTTGTATACCATGTGACTCTGAGCAAGCCACTTAACCTCCCCCAGTGTTCCCGGGTCACCCCTGTATACAGGCCTCTGTGCCTTGTGGGACTTATCCAGTTACCAAAGAAAAAAAAAACGTGTTGATAGCTACACCTCCTGCTGTAATCTGTCAACTGTATGTTGTATAAGTACTTTGAAAACTATGTAAATTACAAAAAATATAGTGTATACACTATAGCCTGATTCATAATATTGTACATACACTGAGGTACTGTGGCCCTCCTGGCATCTCACATATAAACCAAAAAAATACAGGGAAGAATCAAGCTCCAGAAAACCTCAAAAGCATTCAACCAGAAAAGGAGACAGATGACCCACTCACTGGTAAAGTATGTACTGTGCACTGTTTACTGGCGAGTGGGACTTCTGTCTCTATTTCTGATTGATTGACTCATGATATGCTATTTATCATCATAAGTGGAGGTGCAGGATCATAACAGAAGTAACCGAGCCTTGAGTGAATTCTGTAAGTCTAATCTCCTTACATGAGATTACAGGCATCAAATTATATGTCAGGGCCTTATGTATCCAAAGTACTTTAATTTGCAAAGCTATTAAATGAGTGTTTTAGTGAAATTATGTTATATATTTAGCTTTTGTTTACCAGGTACACACACTAGGCAAATAAATGCCTATTTTCAGGTGTAACCCAGGAGATCACAAGGAATTTACAGGCATGACAAGGATATACAGGGTTTCAAGGAAAAATACAAACATTGCAGAATGTTGAAAAGAGGCAAGCAAGAATCTCTCATAAGAGCATAAAAACAATATCTGTATTGAAAATGCATCTGTTTCTGTTTGACTTCAAAGCTTTGCTTTGTGAACAGCAGAAGCTGTTGTGATAGCATCAGGCATCATTTAAGCTGCTCACCCACTGTTAAGTGAACATTTATAGCCTGTCAAAAGTAGAGCCAAATGATAAAACTGAAGATAAATGATTTATTCTCATTCAGAGTGCGTAAGTGGCTAAAATAAATTTATTTGTCTATGAGTTGTGACCATTACCTACATTATATAAATGTATTTAATTAAATTATTTCCCAGGTTTCTAATTGACGCATACAAGAACATAGCTTGTGTTCATTTTGCCACTCATGAGATAAATCAGGATCCTCAACTATTGCCAAATATTTCTTTGGGATTCTGGATTTATGACTCTTGCAGTTCAATAATGCGAGCCCTTCAGGGTACTATGTGGATGTTATCAGGTCAGGAGAACTGTGTTCCAAACTATAACTGCCAATCCAGCTCCACACCCTCTGGGATTGTTGGAGATTATACGTCAGCCACTTGCATCCCAATGGCGAGACTTCTGGGGCTCTACAGGTACCCTCAGGTATGGAACATACTAGTGATATTTTTTCATGGTTAATATCATGCCATCATTATGCATACAGGTATGCCCCCTGTACGGCAACACCATTACAGCGAACACATCAATGCCAACAACATTGACATTTCACTGTAATGGTCCACCCAAGACACCAGCACTCTATGCCCCGGTCCTGCACCGCCTCCCCGAATCAACTCCAACTCTGAGTTGATAATCCTTAAGTTTGGGGGGTATGGAGGCAGATCTTCCTGCATGGGGGGCCTGGGGGCAAAGCTCCAAAACAGAAAAACAATCAGGGTCTCTTGACAGTTTTATGTCAACCACAACTTGCAGCTGACATAAATCCATGGCTGTGATGTCAGTCAACAACAAAGTTGTCAAACCGGCATCATAGAAACATGCAAATACATTGTTTATTTATGTTATATATGGTTCATGTATCTGTATCTATATCTCACCTCATAGCAAATCTTTATATTTTAGTGGCGTGGTAGAGCCACTATAGTTAGGATTGAGTAGACTGTTTAATGTTAAACCCCTAACTTTGCATTTTAATTGCTTCACCACTGTTCAACGGATTTGCAAAATATTTTGCACACATGGTCTGGTAAGATTTGTGGCTTCTGAAATCTGGATAGGAAAATAAATAAAAAAAACATTTTTTTTGTTATTACATAACACCCAGATGGTTAGTAATTTTGCTCAGAAATGTTTAGGTTAGACAGGGCTTGGGCCAGAGTGGTGCTTTTTGCAGTGCTGGTGAAAAAATATGAATCCATTACACAATTATAAGAATTTTAGATTAAGTTCTGAACATGCTCAGTACAATCTTTTGGATAACTGTTTCATACAAAAGAGAATTTAGCCCATATGAAAAATGACTCTGTTTTGTACGGTGGCGCAATCTTTTTTCATGAGAAAAAAACTTTTTTAATATGGCTGCCATCTTGTTTCCATTTGTTTAAATGTCAAAATCTATAAAAATGACATAATTGAAACACACCAACACATGTATTTTGCTAGCTGAGACCCTATTAAAAGGAGTCTGCAGTTAATTTTTGGAAAACTGATGCAGAAAATGTGTTTTAACACATTAAAAAAATATTTTTTCGAGAGACAATTTTCTTTTTTTTGTATGGCCAATTGGCCATACAAAATAAAATTACCTTCATGCAAAAAATACTGTAATTTGAATTTATGGCATCTTTTGCATTCTTTTTTCATATGAAGGCATTTTTTTATGAGTATAACACAATCTCATGAAAAAAGATCCCTTCATATGAAAAAAGAATTTATACTTAGTTTTCTCACATTCTTTTTTTGTATGATGGGTTATTTTTTTGAGCTAGTGTCATTCTCACAAAAAAAAAAGAATCCTCCATACGAAAAACAAAATTGGGCTTAGTTTTTTTCTATATTTCATTTTTAACAAGCCATAACTCCATTAATTTTTGAAGTTAAGGGAAAAGATACATATCAAATGAAAGGTCATAATAAGTACAACAAGAATAACACATAACACCACCCAAAATATTTAGAGACCATATATTACAGGGATGTAGTTGCACCCCTACAGTTAAGGTTGAGTAGGCAGTTCAATGATAAACTCAAAATGTTGAGCTTTAATAGCCTTGCAACGGATTTGGATTAAATTTGTTTTGCACCTTCCTGTGGGGTGGATCTCTTGATTTTGCAAGTTACATTCTGGTTGTCAGTGCAGTCTCTGACTTATGAAAAGGTTACTAAAACATGTTTTTTCTCATTGACTTTTTCTGGGATTTTTCTTTGAACTTGCCTATATCCCAGAGGGTTTGGTTTTTGGGTGTGACATTTTCAGGTCATAAAGGGGCTACAACACAGATGTACCTTTTGCTAGTCTGGTGAAAAATAATTAGCAGTTTTCAAGTTACCCAATTAAAAATTTGAAAAAAAAAAATCATTTCTGAGCATGCTCAGTAAGGACTTCAAGATTGCTGTAGGAAACAAAGTAGGAATCCTGCTTCATATAGAGAAATTCCTACTTTGTATGGCTGCCATCTTATTTTCAGTTATATCTGGAAAAAAATTGTAAACCTCCCAAAATTATATTCTGGAGATGAACCAATACATGTAGCTTGCTTATCAGGACCCCTTAGATGCATTCTGCATTTTACTGGACAAATTATGCCCCTACAATGTCCCTAATTTAATAATGTAATTCCAAATTCATATTGGTGTAGTACGACCTATGATCCTACTTGGTATAGCAATATACAAAGTAAGATCCTAGTTTGTCAGATGAAAATCCTGAAAATAAATGTTTATGCCAACATCAGGGTGCTCAATCCCCATGCTGGCACTAGATGCCTCAGCCCCAGAAAAGGACACTGGGGAACCCTCTTTCAGTGTCCCCAAGAGAAGAAAACCATCACCTAAATTTCCGACAATGGGGTGCCCAATGCCTACATCAGCAGTCACCTTCCCCAAGACGGGACACTGGGGAGCCCACTCCCAGTGTCCCCAGTTATATTTTACTCCTCCACCACCACCAGTACTGTGTGACACTTGGGAGCTCACCCCCAGTGTCACAAAATGGTTTGCCTATAGTGTTTATTTTTTTTAAATCATGTAAAAAAGAAAATGGTCCCTCATTATCTCCCTATCCCCCGTCGCTGATAACCATCCTCCCTCTGCGCATCCACCTCCCCACACCCCCCCTTAAATCTCACTTACCTCTGGAGGTTAGTGGCTTGAATCTTCTCTGGACTGGGACAAGTCTACACTCATCAAAGCTGAACAATGAATTGAAGAATAAAGGTAAGTGCTGTATAATGGCTGTCTATGGGGTTTTGAACTTTTGATGTTTCAGGCATTTTTCAAAATTGTTGCACCAAATTTTCAACATGGGCTTTTTGGGACCCCTCCTCATGAACACTGTCACTGTTATCTTGTTACCCAGTCTTGAAAGGTGATTTCACAATCACTGTGTGTCATCACCTTTCGGGACCAATTAATGAAATGACAGTGCCAATGTTCATAAACAGAAGTCCCCAAAAGCCTATGTAGACTATTGGGTGCAATAAATCCCCAAAATTGTCTGTGTTACAAGTGTGCTTTGCGTAGTTTCTACCCACACTTGCAACTTTGTCAATTTTTAATATTTGCACTCCAGAAACTAGTGGCTTATGAAAAAATCTACAGGGATTTATGCAAGGATTTGATGCTTCCTCTACAGGGAAAATACAGAAAAAATGAGGGCTTGTTACAGGAAAATGGTTATTTGGATCTGGGAGCACTGTGATGATTGTGACTATACAGCACTATATGGCAACAACAAGAAAATGACTTTGGTCATTTGGCAGTTCTTCACAGTCCTATTGGCTCTGGCTAGAGTTTGTTCTGTAATGGTATGTGTATATAGGGGCGCAGACCATTCCAGCTCTACAGCCCCACTTACACATACAGTGCCTTCAGAAAGTATTCACCCCCCTTGGATTTTGTCACATTTTGTTGTGTTACTACCAGAATTTTTAATGCATTGAAATGATTTTTCCCCCTTGATTCACACAGCATACTCAACAATTTAAAAGGGCAAACATATTTATATTATGTAACTAAAATTTATGAAACATTAAAAACTGAAATATCTTGTTTGCTTAAGTATTCACCCCCCCAAGTCAATACTGTGTAGAAGCGCCTTTGGCAGCAATTACAGCTTTGAGTCTTCTTGGGTATGTGCGTATCAGCTTTGCACATCTGGATTTGGGGATTTTCGACTATTCTTCCTTGAAAATTTGCTCAAGCTCTGTCAAGTTGGATGGGGAGCGTCGGTGAACCGCAATCTTTAAGTCTTTCCACAGATTCTCAATGGGATTCAAGTCTGGGCTTTGGCTGGGCCACTCAAGGACATTCACCTTCTTGTTCTGAAGCCACTCCAGTGTTGCTTTGGTTGTATGCTTGGGGTCGTTGTCCTGTTGGAACATAAATCTTTGCCCCAGTCCAAGGTCTATTGCAGACTGATGCAGATTCTCCTCAAGGATGTGCCTGTATTTGGCTCCATTCATGTTCCCTCTATCCTGACAAGTGCCCCAGTCCCTGCCACTGAAAAGCATCCCCATAACATGATGCTGCCACCACCATGCTTCATGGTAGGGATGGTGTTACATGGGTGATGAGCTGTGTTCAGTTTGCGCCAGGCATAGCGCTTTGCATTCAGGCCAAAGAGTTCAATTTTTGTTTCATCAGACCAGAGAATCTTTTGCCACATGGTCTCAGAGTCTTCCACGTGCCTTCTTGCAAACTCCAGGCATGCAATTATGTGGCCTTTTCTCAGTAGTGGCTTCCGTCTAGCCACTCTCCCATAGAGGCTACATCTGTGAAGTGCTGCAGAGATTGTTGTCCTCTGGACAGGTTCTCCCATCTCAGCCATGGAACTCTGTAGTTCTGTCAGGGTGGTCATTGGGTTCTTGTTCACTTCTCTGACCAAGGTCCTTCTTGCCCAGTTGCTCAGTTTGGGGGGGACGGCCTGCTCTAGGAAGAGTCTGGATGGTTCTGTAATCTTTCCATTTCCTAATGATGGACTTGACTGTACTCCTGGGAACTTTCATCACCCTAGAAATGTTTTTTATACCACTCCCCAGATCTATGCCTCCTCACAATTCTGTCACAGAGTTCTACGGACAGCTCCTTGGTCTTCATGGTAGAGTTTCTGCTCTGACATGCACGGTCAACAGTGGGACCTTATATAGACAGGTGTATTTCCTCTGAAATCATGTCAACCATTTGAACTGACCACAGGTGGACTCCATTCAAGTTTTAGAGTGATATCACAAGGAAATTGGATGCAGCTGAGCTCAATTTGGTGTGTCATAGCAAAGGGAGTGAATACTTATCAAATCAAGACATTTCAGGTTTTTATTTTAAATTACATGTACAAAAAATTCCAGAAGTTTCATTCCACTTTGACATTATAGAGTAATTTGTGTAGATACATGACAAAAAAAATTCCATATAAATGTATTTTAATTTAAGTTTGCAACATTACAAAATGTGACAAAATCCAAGGGGGGGGCGAATACTTTCTGAAGGCACTGTAAATATGGAGCCATACAGTGGCCGTATAGTACTGAAAAGTAACCCTTGTAACACTAATTTGGCAATATCTCAGTAACCATAGCAACTATGAAAAAAAATTCCACTGCAGTGGCATTCATGACTTGAAAAACTCCATGTGGGCTTAGTCCACCTTTATGTGGGTTAAGCTGCAGAGAAAAAAAACGTATCTCTCACTGTTTCCGAGATACGGGCATCAAAAGTTGACGCAGGTACAGCAATGCTAACCTATGGGAAATTTCTCAATTTTGGATGTTGACTGTTTTGGGACTAAACCTCCAAAAGACACATCTGTGAGATAAGGGCTTGACACCCTGCAAATTTCAGCTCAAAAGCCTCAGCCATTTTCATGCTGTGTGATAGCAATGAATTGCTGGTTCTGGTAATGTTCTGTCCCAAATTGCAACAGTTTTGCAAAATTTGCTACAGAAAGGGCATGACACTTCCGTGATTTTGCAAAAGTGTTGCATCTGTTTCTGTCACAATTTGTGACACTACAGGGGGTCCAACTGCTAAAACAGCATTTCTGGGGAGAGATTCCCCAAAAAAGACAGTGCTATGATGCTCAGGGCCAGACTATGTAAACACAACTGTTACTGTGTTTACCTAAGGGTCCCAAAGTTAAATACCAGGCACATTTGTCTCTTGCTAACTGAAAACAAGATGGCTGCCACATGACAGTAAAAGAGCCATTTGCAACAGTAAAATGTAGTGGCGGCTTTATGGTTTAATATTTTTTCACCAAATCTTCAAAAGGCACATCGATGACCCGGACTGCATCTTCCCTGAAGATTTTAGACCAGATGGACAAATCATGTGAGCTGTAGCCAGGAGCAAAGAAATGCACAACACCCCCAATTTTGTGCATTTTCTGGTACTCTGCAGCTCGCAATCACTCATCCAACCATAACACAACCTGCCCGATCCAGAGATCTGTGGAGCCAGACTACTCATGCAAATTTTCAGGCACATTCATCATACAGTGGCAAAGTTACTAAAGTGCAAAATTTGGGGTTTAACATAGAAGTAGCCAGGCAACCCTAACTACCCTAACTATAGCTGCACTATATTTATAAAATGGGTAGGAAAAATTAAAACACATCACATGATCATGCTTATATCAGAGCGTGAACACACACACCTGCACTTTCACCCCCCTCTGAAACAATTTTGCCATTTTATAAGGTAGACAACCCACTCTAGGGTGTGTAGTCACACTCTGATATATGCAAGTCTTGGGTGGTTGACACACACAAAACCATGCATATATCAGAGTGTGACTACACACCTTACAGTAGGTTATCTCTGACATATATCTAGCTGTGTGTATAAATATATATATATATATATATATATATATATATCTCAACATAAAAATTATCTACATTCCCATTGGATAACATTGCATCTTTGACAAGCCATAAGTCCGTCAATAATTGGATCTAACTGGCTATGTATATATTTAAACAAATGTGTAAATAAGTACTAGAACACTAACACATAATCACCCCCTAAACATTCATGAGATCAGCAGTGCACCCCAAAATTACTTCTAATGTTCACCATGGTGCCAAATACACAATGAATGTCCAATCATCATCAAAAATAGAACAAAGGTGTGTCTAATCTTCAAATACAACCATACCAAATTTCAGAGCAAGCTAACAAAAATGTGCTGACTTATGGATAAAAAAACTGAGAAAGACATTTTTGCCCATATACAGTACAATCAAGCATTGGTAGTTATGAGGCACAATTAATATATTTTTTCACTTTGAAGTGAGCACCTCCCCCCCAAAAAAAACTATTACAACTAAACACATCAATTGCTTTTTTGGAGATATGAAAGCACAGGACCCCTAAAGCTCTGCTTTCTGTAGCCAGATGAATGTGTGCATCTATGGATCAATGGAAGCACAGTGCCTAGCAGGCCATGTGATTCCCTACACAAATGGATGTGTTCAAGGATATGATTATATTACCTCATAATGTAAGGAAATTATTTGCAAAGACTTTGTTAATAACCATATAGGTTTCAGATTAAACAGATAAAAGTAGGGAAATGTAGTGTTAGGATTTCCAACCCTATCACCCTACCCCCACCCTGCATGCAGCAAAAGGAAAAAACAACAGTTTTGCTTGTCCTTAGTCTTTGAAAATCAGGCCTGTGGTCTTTCTTTGGGTTGTGAGCCCTAATCCTCACCCCATTCTCATGTAGCCTGCACATCTCATCAGTGTCAGTGGCTCAGTAGGTAGCACACTTGCCTCTGAGGCCGGGAGATCAGAGGGCTGTGGGTTCAGTTCTCACATCTGACACTTGAGTTAATATCCCAGTACTGACACTGTAGTGCAGCTTGAGAGGGGTGCTGCACTTCTGAGGTGCCATCTTTCAGATGAGATGTTAAACCAAGGTCCCATCTGCCTGTATTGGTGGTAGTTCAGGTGGATGTTAAAGATCCCATGGCACTTATCGAAAGGAGTAGGGGAACGCCAGAGGGAAGCGAAACTGAAAGGCAAAGGCAAGTGCACACGTAAATGCAAACCGTTCCCGAGCACGGGCACGGTACTGGAATTGTAAACACAAATGGTAAACTTAACATGAAGAATAATGCCAAAGCAAAGAGAAATGGGAACAGAAACTCGTATGGAAACGCAAACCGTAAGACACACGGTCACATTGCCACAATTGTAAATTCACATGATAATGGTAACAGCAACAATAATGCCAAAGGAAACAAAAACGGAAACGCGAATGCAAGTGCAGACAGAAACGCAAAGCATAAGGCACATGGGCATGGTACCACAATTGTAAATGCAACTGGTAATGTTAACATGAACAATAATGGCAAAGGAAAGGAAACAGAAACTGAAACAGGAACGCAAGCATGTACGGAAAACGCAAACCATAATGCACACGGTCACGTTACCGCAATTCTAAATGTAAATGATAATGGTAACAGCAACAATAATGCCAAAGGAAACAGAAACACAAAAGGAAATGCAAGCGCATATGAAAACGCAAACCGTGACGTGCGCAGTCACAGTACGCCAATATTGGAAGCACAAATGGTAAGGTTGATAGCAGAAATAATGGCAAACTAAACAGAAACAAAAATGCGAATGCAAGTGAGTATTCAAAGAAGAACGCAAAGGGTAACACACACGGTGGCATACACGGGAACGGTAATGCAAACACGTATGGAAACACACGTGGTAACAGTAACTGTAACAGTAATGGAAGCGCACATGCTGGTTTTGCCCAAGAGCTGCATAGAGAAACACAGTGTGTACAAAGAATGTATGCATGTTAATGGGTGTCAGAGCAGAAAATGAGCTGTTGGAATAGTAAAGTGCTTATATCTCAGTAACCATACAACGTAGAAAAAAAAAATTCACATGATTCATGATTTTGCTGGCTACGTTTTTGCTGAATAGCGTTGTCATGATGAAAATTGTGTATCTCGCACCGTTTTCGAGATACGAGCCCTGAAAGGCGCGGCAGAAGCCACCATGTCAGTCTATGGGGAAAAAATGTCATTTTTGGAGTACCGTAACTGGGCATCTGTGCAATATTTTCCTATCAAACCACGAAAAGGCACATCTGTGAGATGTTGGCTGCGTTTCCTCCAAATTTCAGCCCAAAAGACCAAACCATTCTGTTGCACCAGTGTGGCAAAGAATTCCTGTCATTTTGGCCAGAGTCTGAAAAAGTAGTGTCGCAATTTGCGAAAGCTTTTGCAAAATTTTGCGAAAGTGTCGCAAGTGTGACACTACTTTCCGACACTACTTTTTCAAGAAACTTGAAAAACATATTTCTGGGGTGTTTAACTGGTCACACAAACCGTGCGACCTGTAGGCAAGAGCAAAGAATTCACAAAAAAGTGTAATTGCACATTTCATTGTTACTTAATAACTCCACAGCTGTATATCCGACCAGTACGAAACTTGGCCAATCCCGAGATCTGCCATGCTCAATCACGCATACTAAATTTCAGGTAAATCCATTGAACGGTGGCAAAGGTATTAAGGTGCAAAATTTGACCCTTTAACCTTAAAAGTGCTTCTCAACCCTAACTATGGTAGCACTATACACGGTAGCGCTACAATAGTTAGGGTTGAGTAGCACTAGAAGTTAAAGTCAAATTCCACCTAATAACTTTGCCACCATTCAGCAGTCTGCCTGAAATTTGGTATACTGGTGGACATGGTAGATCTTAGGATATGCAAAGTTTCCTACCGGTTGGATCTACGGCTGTGGAGTTATTAAGCAACAATGAAATGTTGCTCAGCTTTTGTAATCCTCTGCCTGGTCGCACGGACAGTTTGCGACGGTCCAAAAACTTCAGGGAACGTGCAGCCAAGGTCCCCGATGTGTCTTTTGAAGATTTTCATGAAAAAATATTGAATGGTTCAAAAGTTATTCAGAAAACAAGTTCCCATTATAAGTCAATCGGAAAAGTTAACAAAAAATTAAACACTTTCACAAATACACTTTTTAGTGTCACAAATGGCCCTAGTAGTGTCGCAAATCCTCTATTTTCTTTTCAGTTGGTGATCAGAAAAATGCTTGGCATTTAAATTTGGGACCCTCTAGGGACACAATTCTTTCTGTGTTCACCTAGTCGGACCCTGATGATGCTAGCCATGTCTTTATTTTGGGGTTAAACACCCCAGAAATATGATTTTCAAATTTTTTAAAACAGTAGTGTCGCAAAGTAGTGTCGCACCTGTGACACTTTTGCAGAATTTTGTGAAAAGTGTCGCAAATTGTGACACTACTTTTTCAGACTCTGGCCAAAATGACAGGAATTCTTTTCCACACTGCTGCAAGAGAACGGTTTGGTCTTTTGGCCTGAAATTTGGAGGGAAAGCAGCCAACATCTCAGAGATGTGCCTTTTAATGGTTTGGTGGAAAAATATTGCACAGACACCAAGTTATGATACTTCAAAATTGCCGCTTTTTTCCCATAGACTAACATGGTAGCATACGCCGTGTCTTTCGGGGCTCGTATCTCGAAAACGATGAGAGATACAGATTTTTTGTTGCGAGTCACATAGCGGGCTATGTAATAGCAAAAACCTAGCCAGGAAAATCAAGATGTTTGTGAAATTTAATTTTTTTTCTGCATTGTGCGGTTGCTGAGATATTAGCAATTAAGTAATTCCAATGCTCATTTTAAGCTTTGATTCCCATTACAATGCATGCATTCTTTGTACACACTGTATTTCTGTATGCACCTGTTTGGCAAAAACAGGGTATGCGCTTCTGTTACTGTTACAGTTACTGTTTCCTCTTGCATTTATGTCCCCGTTTGCGTTACCGTTCCCATGTACGCCATCGTTACCCTTTGCATTGTCATTCACGCTTACGTTTTCATTACTGTTACCATTTGCGTTTCCACTACTGTTTCTGTTTGCGTCAACGTGCTCATTGCCATCTGCGTTTCCGGCACCCCTTTCATTTGCATTTCTGTTTCTCTTTCATTTTGTGTCTTCCTTGTTGTTACTGTTACCATTTGCATTTGCAATTTCGTTACTGTGCCCGTGTGCATTACGTTTTGAGTTTCCATATGGGCTTGCATTTCCTTTTGTGCTTCTGTTTCCTTTGCTGTTATTGTTGCTGTTACCATTACCATTTGCATTTACAATTGCGGTACTGTGCCTGTGCGCATTTTGGTTTGTGTTTCCTCTTGCGCTTCTGTTTCCATTTTCGTTTCTCTTTCCTTTGGCATTATTCTTCATGTTAACTTTACCATTTGCATTTACAATTGCAGTACCATGCCTGTGCGCGTTACGGTTTGCATTCACATGTGCACTTGTGTTCGTGTTTCCGTTTCTGTTCCCTTTCATGTTCCTTTTGCTGTGACACTTAACATTTACATTTAAAATACCATTGCCATCACTGTTCGCATTACCAGTTGCATTTTCGTACGCACTTCAATGTCCGTTTGTGTCACTGTTCACTTCAGCATCACTTTGCACTTGCATTTCTATTAACGTTTCCTTTACCATTTACGTTTGCGTTACCATGTACGCCACTGTTCGCACTTCTGTTTGCGTTGCTGTTCCTGTTACTACGTCACAACACATCATGTAGCAGGAGCACGGGACCCTTTGCATTACATTCACTATTTATCATCCTCATTCTCAAAACCAAGGGACATTAGAGGCAAAAAAATCTGTTTAATGCATTATTTAGGGTTGTTCCACAGTGACAAGAGTGAGAATTCAGTGTTGGGGTTGAAAGCCCCTTGGACCCAGCCCACCCCAACTGGCAGGGGTGCGTGTTGAGGTCATCGATCTAACTCTCACCCCATTCTCCCATACCTCTGCTTCTTTACATGTAATGGGGAATTTGGCGTTAAGCGCTTGATGACCCCAATCTTTTTCCAAATGCACGGTTGAAATTGAGATATGAAATCAAAGGGGTTTTCAACCCAACTAATTCTCACTTGTCACTAATGGAACAACTCTAACTTAGCATTAAACTGAATTTTTCCTCTATATATATATATATATATATATATATAAACAGTGTATAATATATAAATATAAATATATATATATATATATATATACACACATACATTATTGTAATACATTTCCTGACTCTACTGGTGCCATGTGAGAGAGAGGTGAGTGAATACAAAGAGAAATCAATGTAGTCATCTAAGGTTTAAAAATGGAAATGGCGGTGATTCTGGAAAAGCAGAGTAATTACATTTTAAATAAAAGTACTAATTTTCTTTTTTTTACAGTTGCAGAGGTGGAGCTCTGCAGTTATCTTGCAACCAGAAAGTAAAAAAATGACTTACTGAATTCAGACAAAACAACAAATTTGGAGTTGAAGCACAATTTCTGTGCGCAACCTGAATCAGTCTGCTGTCTTGTGTGAATGTAGTAGCCCCCAGGTCCTATTTGGTCACTCAGTACCTTTACATGGTGGGGTTTTCAGATTCAATTAAGTTATCAGGTTATTTGAAATTTAGGTTTCTTGGGAGTCTGACCTGTTTACATAACATTTTATCCATTTTCTGATAGGAGCAATGCTGTTTACATGCCCCTGTATGTCTCAATTTCTTCTGTGTTCCTGCACATGTGTACTTCCTCATCATGCTCGTGAATGTCAAACACTGCTGCTTGTGTTTGATAACTTGCTGTTTTCATTAGCAACAGAAAGAGTAAGGAGGTTTTTTTTTATATCTTTGAAATCAAACGTCACCGTTTGTGTTATGTATGGTTTATATGTTTTTTTTTCTATGGGTGTTTATATAAGAAAAGCATTTCTCATTTTTTTTTATTTAGCTGAGATGTCTTGTATAGACACTCTTGAGTTGCATTAGGTAGAGTTTTACTCTTCCTAATGCGTGATTGATACATAACTTCTATTCACAGATGCTCTCCCGTATTCTCTTGATTGTCACTCCCCCCATCTTAAAGCATCTTCCTTGGCAATAGAAACATAGAAACATAGAATTTGACGGTAGATAAGGACCACTTGGCCCACCCAGTCTGCCCATTTCCTTACCTACTGGATAAGCTGCAGATCCTAGTTAACCAGCAGCCTACTTCTTCCTACTCCCACCCCCCAGAACTGCCTTATGACTATCCCATGCATGCTTGAATTCCACCAATGATTTTGACTCACAACCTCCTCCGGAAGGCCATTCCATGCATCCACAACCCTCTGTGAAAAAATACTTCCTTAAATTACCACTGAGCACCCGCTCTATCTTCAAATTGTGCCTCTTGTTCTTGCACACCTCTTTTTTGAAAGATGCTACCCTCTTGGACTTTGTTGATTCCCTTGAGGTAATTGAAAGTTTCTATCATGTCCCCCCTCTCCCTCCTTTCCCCGAGGCTATACATATTAAGCTCCTTAAGTCTCTCTTCATATGTCTTCCGGTGCAGACCCTGCACCATTTTAGTTGCCCTCCTCTGGACAGCTTCCATCCTGTCTATGTCTTTGCGGAGATTGGGTCTCCAGAACTGCACACAGTACTCCAGATGGGGTCTCACCAGCTGTCTGTACAGAGGGATAATAACTTCCTGTTTTCTACTGGTGATGCCTCTCCCTATGCATCCCAGTATCCCCCAGCCCTCCTTGCTGCCCTCTCACATTGCTTGCCCATCTTTAGGTCATCTGATATGACTACCCCAGGTCCCTTTCCATTTTTGTTGCTGTTAGTATCTCCCCCATTGTGACTCTTCCCTGGGTTTTGTTTCCAGTGTATTACCTTGCACTTCTTAGCATTGAATCTAAGCTGCCATATATTTGACCATTCCTCTAACCTTGCCAAGTCCCTTCTCATCCTTTCCACCCCACCCTGTGCATCAACTCTGTTGCAGATATTAGTGTCATCTGCAAAGAGACATACTTTTCCTTCCAGTCCTTCTGCAATGTCGCATAAAGACATTGAAGAGGACCGTCCTAATACTGAACCCTGTGGTACCCACTAGTAAACCTCCTTTCTTCTGAGTGGACTCCATTTACTATTACTCTCTGTGTCCTATTCTCCAGCCAATTTTTACCAGGCTGTCATCTTGGGACCCACTCCCAGGCTGGCTAACTTGAATATTAATCTTTTGTGTGGGACTGTGTCAAATGCCTTGCTAAAGTCTAGGTAGGCCATGTCCACAGCCCCTCCCTGATCTACTACTTTGGTCACCCAGTCAAAGAAATCTATCAGATTCATCTGGCATGACCTTCCCACTGTGAATCTATGCTGCCTAGGGTCCTGTGCCCTCTGGCCTCTAGATACTTGACAATTCTTTCCTTTAGAAGTGATTCCATCATTTTCCCTATCACTGAGGTTAAACTAACAGGTCTATAGTTTCCTGCTTCTGCCTTGCTCCCACTTTTGTGAAGGGAATCACATCTGCCCTCCTCCAGTCCTCAGGTACCACCCCATCCTCCCATGATTTGTTAAAAGGGTAGTCAGTGGTGTCACTAGTTCTACCCTTAGTTCTTTTAAATTCTGGGATGAATCCCATCAGGCCCCATTGCTTTGTCCACCTTCAGTTTTAAGAGTTCTTTCAGAGACCCTTTCTTCTGTAAATGGGCCGGTATCAACTTCTGTATCCAGAGTGTTACTACTGTTTGTTTTATGTACCTCCCCTCTTCCTTTGTAAATACTGAGCAAAAATATTTGTTTAGTATCTCTGCCTTTTTCACGGTCTCCTCTGCCCACCCTCCTCCCCTTTATTAAGCCTCACTATCCCTCCCTTGGTCTTCCTTTCGCTCCCTGATGTACCTTTAAAAGGTTTTATCCCTTCTTAACTGAGTTGGCTATCTTTCCTCGGTTTGGGCCTTTGCTGTTCTGACTGCCTTCCCAGCCTCCTTTTGCTTTAACGGATACAGTTCTCTGTCCTGCTCCTTCTGCAATTCCTTGTACTTCCTGAATGCTTTCTTTTTCTCTTGATCCTTCACTGCCACTTCCTTTGAGAACCATAGTGGTTTCTTACATCGTCTTGTTTTGTTTATTTGCTTCACACAAAGGCTTGTTACCTCTGTGATGGCAGTTTTTATTATTCCCCATTGTTCTTCCACCCCTCCTTCCTGCCCATTTGCTAGTGCATTCCTTAGCACTCACCCATTTTGGCAAAGTCAGCCTTCCTAAAGTCCAGTACTTTTGTCTTTGTATGGCTTGACTCTATTGCTGTGTTTATTGTGAACCATACTGTTCGATGGTAGCTAGTTCCCAGATGGCTACCCACTTCTACATCTGTAATCCTCTTACCATCTCCATTTGAGAGAATCAAGTCTAATATTGCTCCCTCTCGAGTGGGCTCCAATACTAGTTGTCTAAGGCATGCCCCCTGTAGGGCATCTAGAATAACTGCACTCTTCGAAGTGGCAGCTGCAACTGCACTCCAGTTGACCTCTGGCATATTCAGATCACCCATCAGCAATATTTCCCCTTTTTCTGCCATTCTAAGTATACTTTCTATCATTTCCCTGTCCATTTCCTCCCCCTGAGAAGGGGGTCTGTATACAACCCCTGTGCGTATTGTGGTGCCATTGCCTGTCTCCAAATTTACCCACAGTGCTTCTTCTCCTCCCTGTTTACCTTTACTGTTTAATGTTCCATAAATGGGGATGATATGGGAATGCAAATAAAAAACCAAAATGAAGAGTTATGCATCTCTAAAAATAAAAGTTGAAGGGAAATTCTGATCTAGGGTATTTAATTGTACAGCAGACACTGGAAGAGAATGGTATCAGGTACTGCATTAATAAACACATATACCAAACATTGTTGGTTTTGACGATAGCAGGTCCAGTAAAATTTTAGAGTGAATTAAATTGAATACTATATACAGAGGAAGGACTGTAACATAACAAGCGGGTAAGCCTGTGTATGGATATTTGCATCACAACTGCACTGAACATTCTTATGAATAGTCAAAAATAGATCAGGGTGGAATGCAGATGAGGGCAAAACAAAATCTTCTGGGGACTGAAACAAATGAGTTCTGTGAATGCTTTTAACCCCTCCTTCCACCCTTTGTTGTATGGGGGGGGTCCAAGATTAAATATGATGATGTGAAGCTTTTTTAGGTTAGAGCTTTATTAAGAAAAAAAGTCAATTAATTAAAGTTGACATTCAGTTTAGCTGAAATGTTAAGGGCTAAAATGAAATTCTGCACTACAGAAACACCAACAAAGTATGAAAGGTGTTGTTGATTTAATACCTGCAGTTTTGTGGTCTAGAGTAGAAAAAGATCTCACTCCTCTCACAGGCCAACCAGAAAATATGAGGTCTGGACAGGTCATGTCTCAGGTCTGTAAAACTGTTACTGAAACCTCTGTAACCATGCCCGAAACTACATATACTTTCCCAGTCAGACTTGGACCAGCTGGGCCAAGCAGTGCCTGCTAATAGAGCCTTTTTCAGGCCCTCAACTATACTCCATGAGTAAGGCTTACTGATTCATGGTGAGTCTTTGTCTGAAGATGATTGAACAATCCACTTATGTCCTCATATCTTATGCCAGCCTGGGTGTATTGCCCGATCTGCCTCCACACTACTAGGATTTTTAGTAGGAAGTTCTTTCTCTGTGTTTGAACCTTTCATTCCCATCATTGCCCCTCTACCCCTGACTTACTTCAGGGGGAATCTGACCAATGATATTACACCCATCTGCTTGGACTGATAGTCATACAGTTTATCATGCCTGAGGATGGAAGTGCAATGTATCAATCCTGGTAGGAAGGAACAGATTTGATAATATCCTTCCTTAAAGAGGCCAATACGACAAGGTCTGAGACATCTTAGCAGGTGCCATCTTAGCAGGTGCATAGCTTGAAAAGAGAAGTTAGAGAGTCCATGGAAGAAATTGTAGAAGTAGGCCAAGCTCAGGAATTCCCTGACATCCCCATGATGGTGGAGAAACAGGTGGAGTTAGCCAATTTAAAGGACAAGCTATCCAAGGAGCAGTTGCACATTAATGATTATCAGGACAGTTTCATGACAGAATCCTTATCATGTGGCATCAGTGACACATACATGGTAAGGATTTCTACAGCCCCAGGTTCAAAACCTGTATACGTCAGGCAATACCAGATTCCCATAGGTGATTATGAGTCTATCCAGGAAATCTTGGCTATCCTTTTAGAGCAGGGAGTCATCAGAAAGACAAATTCAAATCACAATATAGTACCTCCCTCCTTCCTTCAGCTGATTGATTCCATTCATACAGGTATGGATATAGAACAGATGACTTCAGCCGGTTTAGTTAATCTTGCTAAGCCATTTGTTACTGTGGCTCATCCCCTCCTACTGGACACACTTAAAGCTGTGGGACTTTCTGACTCTTCAGTCAGTTGGTTTTGTTCCTACCTTAAAGGCAGGTCTCAAGCTGTGCAGATAGGAAAATCCATTTCACCTTCACTTCCCATTGGCTCAGGTGTCCCTCAAGGGTCGTTCTTTGGTCCTATTCTCTTTTCAGTATTACTAAATTACCTACCCTTTGTCTATTCATCTGTGTCTGTTCATATGTATGCTAATGATACAGCTCTTTTTGCATCTGGCTCCTCGCCCCATGATCTTAGCTACCAGCTTCAGTTGGATTTTGACAACATCCACCACTGGTTCAAGGATAACCAACTATCTCTTAATGCCAAAAAACAGTCTCAATGAAATATGGTACCCATCAGAGGCTTACCAAACTTACTTCCCCCTTCCTATTAAACACTTGATGGTGTTAATATTAAAGATGTCTCCTCTTTTAAGTGTCTTGGGGTCTGCCTTGACTTGTATCTTGATTTGTCTGTGCACATTGATTCAATTTACCAAAAACTTCACCCTAAGCTTGGTGCTTTGTACAGGAATAAAGAGACTATACCACTCCCTGCCTGCTGATGAATTGTCCTAAAAATTATCCTTCCTATTTTTGACTACTGTGATTTAGTCTACAGTGGTGTCCCTAAATCCTCCCTTGCCAGACTGGACCCCCTTTTCCATTCTTTCTGTGGCTTTGCTTTAGATTGCCCCTCTTGTACTCACCACTGCTCTCTTTAGTCAGCTCTTTCCCTGCCTCTCTTGATGCTAGTGCCTTTCCCATTGTGTATCTTTTTTATCCAAATTCTTGTTTGTCACTCTTCCCACTTATCTCAAATCCCTTCTTTCCCCCTCTTCCTTCTTCCTCCTACCCTGTCCGCAACAATACTTTCCATTCCCTCTCTTTTTCTTCTAGGAAATTGGCCCATTTAAGAACATACTTTGCCAGCAGCTCGCAACACAGTGCAGGTGTGATTGTCTGACCTAAGCTAGCCCCCCGTTTATCATGAAACTGACCCCCTTGGACCTTCATTTTTCCTCCCCCCTCCCTCTATACTCATTCTCTGTGCTCTTATCTTCCCTGTTCTGTCTATTTTATCCCTCCCTCCTTCCCATACTTCCCCTGCTCCTATTCTACCACTACCCTCTATCATGACATAGCCTTTGCCTAGCTGCATTGTTATTCTGTATTCTGCTTAAGTTTGCACTTTATTTTGTCTATCATGCACTGTTCACTTTACCTGTATTTTTCTAACTTACTATGTAACTGTGTTTGTCTTTTTACCTGACATTTAACCTTTGTAAAAGTGCCTCTGACTCAAAGGTATTGTAATTCAATAAATAAATAAATAAAACATCTATTGTTGGCCAATCTGCATTTTCGTATCGTTTTTCAAAACTTGGTGCTCCCTTCCCCTTCCTATTCATTCTGCCTCTTCCCCTTCCTTCCTAAAGACTCTTATTTCAGACTGTTGTCATCCTACCTGCAATTGCTTGTGACTCTTCTTTCTTTTCCATTATCAAGTCTTGCCCTCCTCTTACTGTTCTGCTATGTCCCTTTCTGTATATATTAGAGTGGGTACTATTTTCTAAAAGCCTTCATTTGCTATTCTGTCTATAATTATAATTCTGTTTGTAAAATTATATTATTGTATTTTACCTTATTATTTGTGTATTGTTAGTTATCTCCTACACCCCACTTCCCCAAGACAAATCTGGAAACAAGCTGTTTTCAGCTTAGTATGCACTTCCTGGTTAAACTTTTAAATAAATAAATAGCTCAGTTTGGTCTGTGCTTAAGACTACTGGTAAGTGGTTACTTACTGTAGGCTACAAAAAATGAATAAACAGGTACCCCTTTGAAGATTGCCCATGACTTACCTGGACCAGAGCCTGGCAAAGACTGAGGGAGCCAAATACTTCACCTCCCTAGATTTGGCAAACAGAATCTGGACTCTGAAGGTACACACTGACTACCAGTACAAACTGGCCTTTACTTTTGAGAATACCCAATACACATTGAACAGCCTTCCTTTTCGGTTCGTTAACTCCCCTTCTGAATTCAACATATTTACAGACAAGGCCTTGCCTGATTCAGCAGCCCATTGAATCATGATTTATATTAATGACATACTTGTGATGTCAGCCATGTGACCAGAACACCTAGCCAAACCTAGGCATTTCTTAGGCACACTGAAAGAAGTGGGCACCAAGCTGTTCTTGACCAAGGGCAATGGTTTTAATTGCAAGTAGATTACATGGGATACACTGGGGGACTCCAGGGCATTCATCCATAAAAGACAGGATTCATGCCATCTGCACCCTGTAGTTCCTAAGTAACCACATCAAACTATGTAGTTTTCTTAGAGTTTGTAACTAGTTCAGACATTTCATTGAATACTGTGCTGAAATAGCATAGCCTAAACTGTTGAGGAAAGACATGCCCTGGGTGTGGGAATTCAGACAGGAAGAAGACGCCCAGGAGCTAAAGGAATGGTTAAGCAAGGCTTCATGTCTAGCATACCCCCAATTAGTGAAAGTGTTCCTCTTAGACACCACTCATATACAGCATGGTCCTAGCCCCTCACTGTCCCAGATGCATGACACCAGTAGGCAAATTATTGCCTATGCAATTAAGACCTTAAGTGATGTAGAGAAGAACTTTTCCATTTGTGAGAATACCATATTCGTAGTGGTTTGGCCATTCAATATTTTAGGCAGCACACTGGAAGGGAAGATCATCTAAGAGACATGTCAACAACCTCTTACCTTTCTAGGAAGCCAGCAGTTAAGGGGGGGAGATGTTTCCAGAAGCAGGATTATATCTTGAAACATGGTACTCCAAGGACTTTCCTTGGAGGTTCACTACACCAAGAAAAAAAAAACACCTTGGCCCAAGGTCTTACTGAAAGCCATGATTGTGCTGCCAAGTATTCCAACAACCTAGGTACTGAAAGGAAGTGGTGTCACTTCCTAACATGCCAATTAGGCATAAGTACTATAATGCAGATATCTGCAGAAGCCTTCCAAAAGTCTATGTGGATGGTTGTGCATACCACAAGGACAACACTCTGTGTGCTGGTACTGCCTTTATATGGGAAGTGGATTACCTCATAATGCCAATGGGATAAGCCATAGGCCAAAAACTAGCCAGAACACTGAAATGGCAAGCATCCTCTTGACAATAGAGGTGGCCATTAAATATAAAATTGTTGATTTGAACATTTGTACTGATTCAAACTATGAGGGACAGACATTCCTCTCACATCTCCCCTGCTGGAGAAAACAGGGCATGAAAAATGCAAAAAGGAAAAATATAAAAAATTTAATTTTAATCTTGACCATTGATCACAAAGTAGAGGAACATGGAATGATGGTCTATTAAAAGGAAAAATCAAAGGACACTCCAAGGAGAGCCCACTCAAAGACAGAAATGATTTTGCCAATCAACTAGCCGAGGAATGTGCCAGTGGCAACATACACTGGAAATTCAATTGACAGGAATTTATGCCCAACATGACAGCCAATGTAGCTGCATGGGGCCTACCTATGATAGTGGAATCTGATAGAGGAACACACTTCAGTGAAGAAGTGATGGTGAAAGTGTGGGAAACTTTGGGAGTACAGAGCAAGCTTCATGTATCGTACCATCCCCAATCCTCAGGAAAAAAATAGGAACAAATTGTAGCATTGTAAGTATTCTTCAGAAGTACACCTTCACCTCTGGCTGAGATTGGGGTCTGAAACTTCCTCTTGTAAATATGGCTATCTGTATGACACCAAACCATTCCTTTAGTATCACCCCACTTGAAATGATCACTGTTTGGAAAATGGTTCTCTCACTACACCTATCATGCCATGTTGGTGACATTGATTTAGCTAGCACCATGACAACATGTGAATACTGGTGTAACCTAAGAGAACAGATAGAGGAAGTTTTTTAATTTGCTCAAGATAACCTTAGGAGAAGTGCAGAAGGTGGAAAGATCTTATATGATCAGAAAACCACTACACAAGAATATCAGATAGAAGACGGAGTTATTTATTTTAACTATGGAAAAAGGAAATTGCCAGCTAAGAAATTCATCCTCAACTGGACAGGCCCTCATGAGATCACTGGAAAGCTCTCACCAGTTATGTAACAGCTCATAATCCACACAGGTTAAGGGAAACTTCTTTACAAATGGGCTCATATCAATCAGTTGAGAGTCTACCACACATATCAGAAGCCTGTGGGAAAAGCTTAGGGAGAACAGTTCCTAGTCAATCTGGCCCAAGCAGTTATAATCTATAGGACAGTTAATGGGTAAGAATATAAACAGCTGATAGTGTAAAACTATGAGGAGATGTTTAGTGAAGAAAGATTATAGTAAATAGACTGGAAGCTAAATGATTGCTCCATCTCTTGCAGACGAGACTCTAAGCCACCACTAGATTTACAGCCCTGGTGCTATGCCTGAGATATGTGCTATATGCAGTGGTGGGCACTCATGGCATGCCATCAGGCATCATGCTTTGAGATGAAGTGGGACTCCTGGTCACAAAATGTAGAGTACTGATGAAGATCTGTATTTGCCTTCATACTTAATATGTGATTTTAAAGCATCTGAAGATGTTTTGGTTATCCAAAAAAGCCAACATATGGATCCAAGTGTATCTACTTTATGTTATAAGGGATATGAAAAATATTCTACTCCAGTTCAAAACCATTATTGTGATTCCTAATACCCCAGAACTACCAGCTCAAGTAGAGAGATCCTTACCCTTAATCTTCAGTGGTCTTCGACCAATAGGAACAGCTTTTGGATTAGGCATGCATGACATGAATTCTGTTAACATATCTAAACTAAAGAATACTGTAGCTGACCTTTGAAAAGATATGGGTAATATTAAGGCACAACTCTCCACTCAACAAAAGATTCTGGCAGCAACAGAAAAAAAATGTAGGAGATACAGTACTGTTATAATGTATGGAAGTGGGTGATTAATGATGGAATTCGATGAATTTCTAACCTTGTTATAGTATTATTGTGACATCTAGAGGTTTTTATACCCTCTTAACTATGTCATAATGATACCATATCAAAGTAGACATCTCTGCACATGCACTTTGATTGAACTACCAGCTTCTGACGAACGGCCACGGTGGTGGGAGCTGGCACAGAAGGAGAGCATCAGGATGGAAAAACACAGTAAAGTAAGGACAAGTTTACCTTAACTGGTGCCCATACACTATGGAAGGCAATGGATGGACACCAGTTAATAACAATGCAGAGTTCCCATCTCTAGGTTGCTATGCCAACTGTAAATCTCTCAAGCTCTTTATCAAGGTTTACTAGGTTGCCATGACAACCTCTTGATGGGAACACAGTGTTCTTATTAACTGGTTCCCATGCATTATCCTCTATGTTATGGTTACCCTCCACACTACCATTGTTAATACCACCATGGAGAAACTCCATAACACCAGCTCAAACTATGGATAAAAATCTCACTGCCATTCAAAAGATCAAATCAATTACTTAGGAAATGTTGAAAGAAGTAAATGGTTGGGTAGGATATTAATTGGCAGGAATAATTACTCATTATTTCATCCCTCCAGAATTAATGACAGAAATCTGAGTGCAGCCATCAAGGGGAAACTAAAACCCCTCTATGTGAGCATTACTTACAGTTTTGGAAGCACTATTCCCATTCATGTAACTATAGATGAAATGACCATTACTTTTATACAGCCCATGATGCTTTGAATTAAGGGGGTATGTGTGATTTTGTATTTCTTTGAAACGTGGCTTCCCAGCCAATGCCCTTTGGGGTAACCCTTGCCTCAGTGCATGCAGACTAAGGTTCTTTGTCTTTTAGTTTATTTTTTTGTTTTTATTAGGCTCACCACAACCCAACTCAGATAGACCAACTTAATGTAGCTGGTTCATTCCACTGGAGTGTTACACAGATGAGGCACACTGATGAGTCCTGGCAAGACAAAACATATGTCTGTGTCTTCTGTTACCATCCTTTGCAGACTGTGTGAGAGGCCTTTTGGCACCATGCATTTCTGCTTAAAGTTGAATCAGCATAATATTTTGTAGTGATTTGCATATACAGTCCATGACGCTTGCATTATGGGGGTATGTGTGATTTTGTATTGCTTTTATACAGAATGTTGTCTTAGTAGAATAACAAAGCATCTATAGAGTGAAGACCATCCTTAATGTACAGTGAAGCCTGCCAAGATGAAGTGCAGTGTCACAGGTTTACTGCATAACAAAAGGGATTAACTCCCACTGAAATTGTATTCTTTGCTGCAGTAACTCAACTGCAGAATTCTGCACTGCTGCACTTCATCCTGGTGGGCTTCACTGTGGATACATGTTGAAGATATACCTATGTAAAGATTAAAACACTACCTATAGTGGTATGCCATTACTTTAACCCTGGTCTATATGTTGTTCCAAATTTATAAATATGTCAAACTACCAAAGAACAACAATGGCTGTGCCCCAATTAGACTTTTCTGAAGGATATCACTGAAGTCATATCTGGACTTTGTAATATTGATACCCAGAGAAATGCAAGGTTACCTTGACTAGGCAGGTGAAGCTAAGAAGATCCATGCTGAGCTTGCAGGACCTCGATTGTTAGTTCAAACATTACTGAAGTTATTGTCACTCACAGTAGACATGACTACTGCTTAACTTGCTTTACCTAGCAAGAAAAATATTATTGTTGGCATACTGGTCCTTGTAACAAAAGATTTAGAAAAAAAGATGATTTGATTCCTTTTATTAGACCAACATAGATGTTACAAAAGAAAACAGGTGATTAATCTTTTAGACTACTCACAATCAATCCTTCATCAGAAGCTAATGACAGTTGCTTTGAAAGAATACATCCTGTTAAAGAGCAGATCATACATAAAAAAAGATAAAATGGTTATAAAGGATCCCACGGCTTAAATATTACATTTAAAAGTCAACTTGTGGGTAAATCCTATGAGGAGAGGTGGGGAGAGCTGCAAATGTATTCCATAGAAGAGAGGAGGGATAGGAGGGATATGATCGAAACCTTTATGTATCTAAAGGGTATTAACAGGATTAATACAGAAGGGATTCTTCAGGTCAGAAGGGGGAGGGACACGAGATGGCATCAGCTGAGATTGGAGTGGTGAGTTTCAGAAGGGAAATCAGGAGACACTTTTTCAAAGGAAGGGTGGTAGATAAGTGGAACACTCTTCCCAAGGAGGTGGTATCATGTAGAATGGTGGGAGGATTTAAGAGAGGGTGGGACAGGGTGAGGGGTGGTTATGAAGAGGGAGGGAGGGTGGGGCAGCTGCAAGTTGAAGGGCTAGCTGCACAATCAGGCAGACTCGATAGACCATGAGGCCTGTTTCTGCTGGCATTTTGTATGTTCGTATGTATGTTTGTATGTAACTTAAAACCATGTAGAGAACACAGGCTGACTGCTACAAAGGAAAAGCATTCCAAAGTCAAATGTCACAGAACAGACGACTCCCTTCCCAAACAAAATCGCATCATACTAGAGGTTCTGAATACTTTTTAGAAGGGAATGAGCTGTTCTGTGATGTTTGAACTTGGAATGTCTTTCCGTGATAGCAGTAAGCCTGTGTTCTCTATACAGTATTAAGTTCAATTTTAAAGTTAATGTTTAGGCTAATGGGATCCTTTATAGCCTTTTTGTCTTTTTCATGCATGATCTGATCTTTAACAGGATGTCTTCTTCCAAAACCTAAAAAATATATTTCTATACTCTGTAATCAAATGCCTATCTCTGTATTTTACCATGTAATGTAATCCTGGGTCACCCCTGAAAAAGGGACCTTCGGAGCTTAGTGGGTCAACAAAATTAATTAATTAATTAATTAAATAAAACAACTGTCACTAGCTTCTCATGAAGGACTGAGTTCTGTTCCTTTGCTTCTTCCAGTTTGCACTGGCTTTTGCTTTGTTTTGCATTGCAACTTCCATGTGTTGGAGATGCCATGATGTTAATGTAAAACTTGAGGCCTGGGGCTCAATGATCAATGGTCAGACAAAGATGCAAGGTGTTTATGCCAGAAAGGAATTGCTCAAGGAGCAAGCTGCATGAAAACTTGCATCAATTCCAATTTTCTAACACTGCTTGAATCAAAAACAGAATTGCCTGAACTAAAGTGGCTTGGATTAAATTTGCGTCAGAAAATTTTATTTTATTTTTTTATTTAGCTTTTGTTAACCGGGTAAGTGCACTAGCCATAATATGACTATTTTCAGGCACAACCCAGGGCAAAATGGGTACACCATGTCACAATGGGGCTTGTGTCAAATAGATGTACCATCTTTTTTTATTTTATTTTCTAATGTGGAAGCAGTTGATACCGCATAAAAGATGCATGCCACTGTTAGACCAGCCAAAGCTAGTCTGACAATAGAGGACATATAGAGGCCCACAGCAGGCAGACCTCACTGAGAAATTTTGCATGGCAATTGTTTGCAGGAGCCCTGCATTGTACACATCACGATGCTTACTTCCAGATGACATTTCATCTGCCTTAATTTTTGACTCAGCTTTCATCTTTTTTTATTTCATGCTCACTAATTTTAACTCAGCTCATGACATTTTTGCTCCATGTCACTCAAGCATCATATTTTTTTACTCGACTTGCATAATTTTTGCTCCATCTCACTCATGCGTTATATTTGTGACCCAACTGGCGCAAATGTTTGCTCCATCTCATGCCACATGTTTCATTTTTTACTCAATCTGTGTCATTCTTAGCTTGCATTATTCTCCCCCATGCATACTATTTTTGAAACAGTGGTCCTCTTGTGTCATTTTCAGGGACTTTACCACAGAGAAAGCTTTTCTTGCAAAATAGGGTGCAAAGTATTTTGTGCACTGGGACATGATACAAGGTGAATGTTTAATGCACCTTATGTCAGTATAAGGACCTTTGAAAATCCAACCTCTTATATATCCTTACTCTAGGAATTGAGTTGAAACCAGTTCCTCCACCTATACAATTAAAAAAAAATAGACCCCTCCCAAGACTGGTTGAAGTGGAAATAATGATGTACAGTATGCAAAAATTGACCCTCTATAGTTGAAACCAGTTTGAATTAGTGACCTGTATGATCCACATTCAGGCGAACCATGAAAAACCATAATGTTTCCTTTTCAAATACTTAGTTAAAATTACATATTGTGGGCAGTGCTTGCATGCATCCATATAGAACGTATTATAGGATATGATTTATAACTTACTTACATGCATTTATGATTTTGTTGTATACTGTATAAATTTAATTATGAACAAAGTAGTGTGTTTAGTTAAGTTTAACATTTCTATGCATTGCAGTTATTAAGGATATGCATATATATATATATATATATATATATATACACACACAACATATATATATATATATATATATATATATATATACACATTATGGTAGCATGTTAGTGCTACCATAGTTAGGGTTGAGGAGCCATTTATATGTTAAACCCAAAATGTTGCACCTTAATAACTTTGCAACCATTTGACGGATTTGCCTGAAATTTGGAATACACGATCAAGACCCATACATCTTGGGATCTGCAAAGTTTTTCACTGGTTGGATATATGGCTAAGGTTATTAAGCATGATCTGCATGTGCGTTACCTTCTTCTGGAAGAATTCTAGTGGCATACAGGTCGTATGGTTTGCGCAACTGGTCTGAAATCTTCAGGAACGGCATTGGGTCCCCAATGTGCCTTTGAAGCTGTGAAAAATATTAAACGTGTTCAAAAGTTATTCAAAACAAGTTCCATTATAAGTCAATGGGAAAAGTTAAAAAGTTTGAAAGTGTCGTAAATGCAGTTTTTACTTTCGAAAATGGCCCTTTTACTTTCGAAAATCTGCCATTTTGTTTTCAGTTAGTGATCACAAAAATGCTTGACATTTAAATTTGGGACCCTCTAGCAACCTAATTCTTTTTGTATTCACCTAGTCGGACCCTGAGGATGCTAGCCATGTCTTTATTTTGGGGTAAAACACCCCAGAAATATGTTTTTCAAGTTTCTGCAAAAAGTGCTTTTGCAAAGTAGTGTCGAATGTGCGACACAGTCGAATGAATTTGTGACAGCTTTCGCAAAGTTCGACAGTACTTTTCCAGGGTGTGTGAAAATAACAGCAATTCTTTGGCACTGTGATGCAAAAGAACGGTTTGGTGTTTTGGTTTGAAATTTGGAGACAACGCAGCCGACATGTCACAGATGAGCCTTTCACTGTTTCGTTTGCAAAATATTACACAGCGGCAAAGTTATGGCACTCAATAGTTGATGCTTTTTCCCATAGGATAACATTACGGTGACCGACGCATTGCAGGAATCCTTTGGTACCATGCTGCAAACTAACGGTTTGGTCTTTTTTCCTCAAATTTGAAGGGAAATCAGTGAACATCCCACAGATGTACATTTTATTTTTAATTTTTTATTAACAAAGTTTTATTGTTTTCCAGCACCAAGTATATACACAGGTTAACACACCATTATGAACAACAGGTGCGATTACAAGGAAACAGTATAATCCCACCCTCCACCCCCTTCCCAAAGAACTACTAACCCTTGTTAACCACCCCACTGCCGTAGTATAGGAGACTCATATCACATATGTTTCCATGTTGTCAAAATAGCCTCCAAACTACCCCACAATAACGTAAACGCTTTAATTCTATCTTGCATAATTGCAATATGCCATTCCAACTGTAATGCTAGCATAATCTCTCTATACCATTCCAGTACAGATGGCACTTTCTCATCAGTCCAATGTCTTGCAATTACTATTTTCGCAGATGCAGATATCAGTGCCATATGTGCTCTTCGACACTTGGGAGTACCAGTAGGAAAACAATTAATCATACAAATTGCAGGGGTGAAGAGCTCAGTCAGGCCAAGGATAGGGTCCAAAGTGTTATTGATAGCACTCCAGAATGCCTTTATACAGGGACACAGCCACATCATGTGGTATAAAGAACCCAGATCTTTCTTACATCTATTGCACATTAATGTGGCTATCTTCCCATATCTGAAGAGTTTAACCGGTGTCAGATATAAATCATGCATGATATTATAACAAACCAACCTTAACCTATCTTGCTTAACAAGTTTGTACATTGACATCCAAAGTGTCTTCCATAAAGTGTCATCCTCTGGGATATCTAACTCTTTTATCCAATAGGAGCAGGGACCAGGTGGCAATCTATGATCCCACTCCTGTAGAACTTTATACACTTTAGAGACAGCATGCGATTGAGAAGCTATCTGCATAAGTGCTACTATCTCTCTTTCCCCTGGATCCTTAAGGGGGATCCATACAGAGAATGATGTTATGGCCTTACAAACTTGGATATACTTAAAGGCATCAGTATTTAATGCACCAATCGATCTTTGTAATTGAGCAAAGGGGGTCAATTTTCCATTTTTCCACACTTCTGAAACTTTACATTTTATCAGCCGAGGCTACAGGATTGGGGGTATCGGAGACCCCTCAATCTTAAAGTGCGGGTTACTGATCACTGGCTGGTCAGAGGATTGATACCACTTTATACCGAGATACCATTGGACTTGGTAAGAAACTTTCATTGACCATCCCATGGGGTTCGTACTAAGGGACCTGGGAATATACGCCGGGGAGACATACAAAAGGGCCCACAAGGAACACTTGACCTGAGACGCTAGATATCTTTCAATGGATAGCCACAGTGGGGAATATACATGATTTCCAATGTCATTATGCCAGAAGGCTAACTTATTTATATGTTGGGCTATGTAATATAAAAAGAAAGAGGGGGCCGCGAGGCCACCTCTCAGCTTCAGGGCTGTTAACTTTAAGTAAGATCTACGAATACTTTTTTTGTTCCATAAAAAAGAGTTAAGCTTATTTTGTAATCTAGAAAACCACTTTTTTGGCAGATACATCCCTAAAATCCCTAAAGGGTATAATATCCTTGGTAATAGATTCATTTTGATGACATTTAACCTACCCCAAAGAGATAGAGCCAATAATCACCATCTCTCCAGATCTCTAGATACTGTTATAATTAGATTGTCAATATTATTACATCTTATGGCCCCAAATTCCCTAAAGATCTTAATACCTAGGTAATCTAGAGACTTTGTTTCCCACGCAAGGCCTAGGGAGGACAGTTCTGCCTTATTTATTCTATGATTCAAGGGCATTATCTTAGTTTTTGTTTGATTCAACCTATAATAGGACAATTTAGAATATTCCTCAATCTCTCTTAGAACAGCAGGTAATGAGGAACCAGGGCTTTCTAAATGTAATAAAATATCGTCAGCATATACCGAATAGACATATCTTGTTGTGCCGATTTGAATGCCAGTAATATTCTCATTTCCTGCCATTCTTAACAACAGAGGTTCTAGATATAAATTGAACAACAGTGGTGACAGGGGACATCCCTGCCTAGTGCCCCGATTTAATTTAAAAAGGAAGGATAATAGACCATTACATTTAACTTTGGCAGAAGGACACGAATATAGAATTTCTATCCATTTTATGAATTCCCTTGGAAAGCCAAAAGCTACTAAAGTGGCAAATAGAAATTCCCACGAAACTCTATCGAACACCTTTTCAGTGTCTAATGAGACAAGTACCATAGGCACTTTCAAATCTCTGGCAGTTGCAATAATGTGTAGCAACTTTCTCACATGATCTTGAGATGACCTGCCAGTCATAAATCTGATTTGCTCACATCCTATCAGATTGCCTATAATTTTTGTAAGTCTATTGGCTAAAATTTTGGCCAGTATTTTGATATCTGCATTTAGCAGTGATAGATGTACCTTTTAGTGGTTTGGTTAAATAATATTACAGGGAGCCAAAGTTATGGCACTCTGAACTTCTCTTTTTTCCCCATAGGATAACATTACGGAGTTTGCCACGCCTTTCAGGGCCAGTATCTCAGAAACGGTGTGAGATACGGACTTTTTGTCAAAAAAATGCTTAGCCCCCTGCTAGGGGCTAAGTGCAAAACTAGCCAGGAAAGTGATAATTCATATGACTTTTACATTTTTTTTCTATGTCGTACAGTTCCTAAGATATAAGCAATTTACTATTCTAAGTTCTCATTTTCTGTTCCAAGAGTCATTATTTTGCATACATACTTTGTACTCACTGTCTTTCTCTATGCAGCTTTTGGGGAAAACCAGACTGTGTGCTTATATTACTGTTATGATTACTGTTTCCATTTGCGGTTCCATACCTGTTTCATTTACCGTTCACCTCTACGTCACCATCTGCGTTGCCCTTTCCGTTTTCATTTGCGGTTGTGTTTGCATTGTTTTTAACATTTCTGTCTACAGTACTGTTTCTCTTTCTGTTTTGCTTTGTGTCACCATGTGCATCATGATTTGTGTTTGCGGGTACAATGTTACTATGTGGGTCCCGCGCTCCCGCCACCGCATTACATTCACTATTTCTCATTATCATTCTCAAAAAGAAGGGAAATTAGAGGCAAAAAACTCCATTTACTGCATCAGTTAGGGTTGTTCCACAGTGACAAAAGCGAGGAAATTCAATGTTAGGGTTCAAACCCCATTTGCACCCCTCCAGTCCACCCCGCTGCCACTTTAGATTCACTATTTCTCATTATCATTCTCAAAAAGAAGGAAAATTAGAAACAAAAAACTCTGTTTACTGCATCAGCTAGGGTTGTTACACAGCGACAAAAGCAAGGAAATTTGATGTTAGGGTTGAAACTCCCTTTGCACCCCTCCAGCCCACCCCACCGCATTACGTGGTGGTAGCGCGGGGCCCTTGGGCCCCATTCCCGTCGCCACATTCAGGCCCCGTGCTCCCGCCGCCGCATTACATTCACTATTTGTTGATATCATTCTCAAAAAGAAGGCAAATTAGAGACAAAAAACTCTGTTTACTGCATCAGTTAGGGTTGTTCCACAGCAACAAAAGTGAGGAAATTCAATGTTAAAGTTCTAACCCCATTTGCACCCCTCCAGCCCACCCCACCACATTATGTGGTGGGAACGTGGAGCCCGAAGGGTCCTGCACTCCTATCACTAGTACATTTTGTATTTTACAGTACTGTATATGTTTGTGTTTTGTGTGGTGGGAGTGCAGGTTTGGAAGGCCCCTTGCGCTAATGTCACTTTATTACATTCAGTATTTTTCAGAATTGTTTATCTTCGTGTTTTGATTTGTGCTACTATGTGCATTTACATTTCTGTTTGGTGCCACTGTTTTAGTATGTGTGAAGACATCACATGGCACATATTCCTCCTGAGCAACAGTGGCACACAGAGAGACAGACACACATGGAAGTAGGGGGAGAGAGCCATGGTAACAGGAACAATCACAGACTTGCTGTATGTTAAGTGAAGAGCCACAGGCAAAGAAGGGTAATGCAGATCAGTTGTACAAATTCCTGATTAAAGGTAAAGTGTTGTTAGCATTGTTGTCACTTGAATGGCTTCAGCCAGGTAATGTCTCTTCAAACTGCAACACCAGGTACTGGATCCTTAGTAGAGACCCACAGCAGAGCTGAGGGTATGGACATCAATGGTAGACATCAGTGATTTCGGGGGCACTCAAGTTAGGACAGTTAGTGTTTGTGTTGGCTGACACAGGTAATACCCCTTCCCCAAAGTTAGTACTGCATCATGAGTACCGATGCGCAACAAGAATGAGGCAAGCAACATCAATGGTACAGGTCTGTAATTGTTGATACACACAACTTAGCACAGTTAGGATTTCTATGGCTTCACACAGGCAATTTATACACACATACCAGTTACTGATACTGACTGTACAGTCACAACTGCATGTGCTTAGGTACAATGTCACACAGCTCTCCAGAACAGGTATTGCACTCTGACTGTAGACTGACAGTAGATGTAAGTGCGGTACATGGTAGTTAACTTAGTTAGGAATTATAGGAGATCTGTAACTCAATGTATGAACAGCTAGCCCATATATTGTACACTGAGTTGACAGTACAGTATAGAAAAAAACATGGACGTAAACAGTGTGATGGGGGAACTGCACTTTCACAGCACTTGCTGCATTCTAAGTAAACAGCCACAAGAAATGATAGGCAATGTACATCAGTTGTACAGCTTTCTGATTACAGGAATAGTCCAGTTAGCACAGTTGCCACTTGAATGGATTCAGGCAGGCAATGTGTCTACAAATGTGACAGTAGGTATACATTGTAAGTGGAGATACAGAACACAAGTCAGGGAATGTACATGTCAGTGCACATGCACAACACAGGTGAGTATGTGTACGTCAATGGCACACATCACTGATTTCAGGGAAACTGAAGTTACCTTTCTTAGGATTTGCATGGATTTAGGCAGCTAGAGCTGCTGCGCCTCCCAAAATTTGTAGTGCATTATGACTGGTTATCTATAGGAACCATAGGGGACTGGAGATCTATGACACACCTCTGTAATTGTAGGTACAGTGAAGTTACCACAGTTTGGAGTTGCAGAAGCTTAGGCAGGGAATTAAAGTAGACATAGCTGTGACTGCATTCTAAGTGTATAGTCACAGCTGCATACTGTTAGGTACTGATGTGCGGCAGCTTGCTACAGTAATTACTACATGCTGACTGTAAAGGCACAGGAAAAGTAAGTGCATTGCAGATTTTTTTACACTCATAGCAATTATGGGAAGTATGACATGCAATGTGCCACATCGTTGCCTATGTTGTGGAAACTGAGTGGACAGCATAGCAACCAAAGAAATTCATGGACACATAGTTGTGGCACTATTTGTTGCAGTTGATTTGCATGCTTAATAGGGACAACAGTTATGTTCTAATGTCGTTATACTATTTTAAGTAAAGACTCGACACAGGTGGTTATGATTTTAAAAGATTTATTGCCAATTGGTTAAACTGAAAAAGGCCCAATTAAGACTGTATTTTTTTTTACAAAATCAGTCTCACAATACAATCCTTGTATGTGTAATCATTGCTTGGAATATATGTAAATGCATCACATTTATAGCGACTATATTATATGAATTGGAGCAAGTATGTGATATTGTACTACAGTATAGCAAGAAGGTAGCATAAGAAGGTAATTTGTTCTATTTATTGTGATTGTGTTACAGGGTACACATCTTGAGGTTAAGTGTTTGCTATCCCTGCAGTGTTCTCCCATCTTTTGCTGGCGGGGTTAGTTATCAACCTTCTATGCATATACCTGGTTCTTTAACAGCTGGTCACTGTCTTTAATTAGATGTTCTGTGTTTACAGTGATGTTTAAGTGTTCACTACTCTTTGTGGGAAGAAGTGCTTTCTGACATTCCTCCTGAACTTGTAATACTGAAGCTGAACCTGTGGCTCTTCATTATATATTTGCTACTGAACTTGAAGAGACTTTGGTTAAGAATATTATCTAGTTTTTTAAGTAGTTGCATGTTCTAATTATGTGTCGTCCATTACTTGTGTCCTATGTTAATAAAGGTATGTCAGGAACTTCTAAACAGTGACTACACACATGAAACAGAAATGTTTAGTTGTTATTGTGTGACTGATAACGTGGATGTTCCTAGGGTGGGCGAAAAACCATATGCTAAGTGTTTAAGTAATAGAATATAAAAAATCTGATTTCAGTCACATTATAAAAAAATCTGATTTGAGTGACATTAGATTACTGGCATGTTCAGTTAAATATTTAATGATATGTCACTGACTAGGCGCATATGGAAAATTCCCAACCGACCCCTCAATAAAGGCGATCACAAATATTGTCAGGAACAGGTATGAAGTGCGTTGTGATCAGTAACAGTGTCTGATTTACAATTGTCAACATTGTTAACATAGGTTAGAATTACTTGTATGACAAGTACAAAAAAAAGCAATATTATTACAGGAACAAAAAACACTGTTTTCAATTGTTACATTGGTTTCTATGTTACCTCTGAACTAGTAATTTAAAAAATGTGCATAGTATGCTGTTTTTATCAAAGATATGGTTCACTGAACTTAATCAGTATAATACTGTATTAAATGTTAAACATTCATTTGTACTTTACTCTTACACTAATGCTTTTAGTACAACTATGAAAGTAGTTAGCAACAATGGCAAGGTGGAATAAGAATGTTAATATTATTTACAAGTAATTACAAAGTCATGGCAAGTCAGTTAATAATATGATGCGATCATTCAGTATTTACACTTGTTTCATCAACTTGTATTATGAATGAAGGTTGTTATTTTTACATATGTACAGTATCAGTATTACAAGTAAAGGAGGCATAGTTCAACACTGTTGCATGGTGAGCGAATGATGTTGTCTACATGTCGACAGTTAATAGACAAAAAACAAGTGGTGATAGACAACTTGTGACAGACTGCACTGTTTGGTGAATGAGACATGTTGCTCAGTTATTTACGATGGTAACTGAGAACTTTTCTTTATCTGCAGAGATTAACAGTTTAAAACTGGCAGCAACTTCTTCTTATGTATGGGTATAATACAGTAACAATAAAATATATGTACAGAAGATGAGAGCAGTAAGGCCTCTGTTTTGAGATGTACAATCTTTGATAGACATGTAAGCATGATTTCTCTAGTGACTGTGAATACTGTTGGCACCGATTGAAGCCACTTCAACAGTTTCCATGTTGTCACTGATCCACACAAGATCTTAGATGTCACAGTGCATGAAATGTGTCTGCCAGTATAGCATTTTGTTGAAATGCTATGGTTTATTGAGAGTTGTAGATTGGAAACAATTGTACTGACCTATGACTGTTTCTGTCACAAAGTAGTCATTTAAAAAATGCAACATGTTCTGTCCTATTCTTCTGAAATATGAAGGTCATCGTAATTCTTCAATATTAGAAGATATGCATTTTTAAGTGTCATGGCAGTCTCTGTTTAAAACTGCATGTAGAGTCATCACACTCTACCCATCACTTCTGTACCTTAGTAAACAGGTGTAATGGCCAGAATGCATGGATTGGCCATGGTGATAGATTATACTGTGAGTGTCAAATACTGATTGGATAAAGACTATTCTATCAGCTGTGTAATCTGTGATAGGAGTGTCAACTCTGAACCTGTTGGAGTCAAACCTGTGCAACATAAGCAACAGATATTGAGATGAACTCCTGAGACTTATGGACTGAGTGCATCTGCCTCCACACCTTTTACAGGAGTGACCACATTGAGCATTGGTGAATAGCTATCAAAATTTGACACTTTTGGCTTGAGGGACAAAAAGAGTAATCCACAGCATGTCTTCTGTGGTTTCACGCTGTGAATGGCCACATGAAACACATACATATTTGGTTACATATGACACTGTGAAGTAGTGGCACACTGGGGTGCCATCTTCATCCAAGTTGTTTATTACAGCCATCATAAACTCACTAGTGTCTTGCTGTATGTCAGCAGCAAATGTCAGGGAGTGACCACCACTCAGTAAGGCTCACATTGGATATGGGCAAGGAAGGAGTGGAATCTGGCACAATAGTGCTGGACTTCAGGAGGGCTGACTTTGGGAGGATGGAGGAAGTGGTAAAAGGGTACCTGGCCAGAATTCAATCTAGTATGGACACTAACCAGAGGTGGGAGCTCATAAAGCTGGGGATAGTGGAGGCAACCAAAACCTGCTGCAAAGTCCAGAGCAAGAAGGCTAGGGCTAAGAAACCAATCTGGTTGAGCAAGGAGGTCATGGAAAAGGTAAGGAGGAAAAGAGCTGCCTTTATTTATTTATTTATTTATTTATTTATTTATTTGTAAAAATCAGTTAACAACCTTTGAGCCAGAGGCTCATTTCCAAAGGTACCTCGTCACATTAAAGACATACATAGAGTTTTAGGTTACATAGGATAGGTTTACAAAACAATGGCATTCAACAGAGGCGCCACGTCACACTGAGGTCAGACAAAATACATTTAGGTTACAGGGTACATGTAATTAAGAACAGGTGTTACACAATTGGTATCAAAAATTGAGCAATAAAATAGGTATACAATGAAACAGCTGGCACTGGCCAGGTTAGAAATAGGCACAGAAGTACAAGAAAACAGGGAGGGGGAGGGCAGGGAGGAGTACTTGACAGAATTGAAGGAGGTGACAAGGGCAGTAAGGGGAGCCAAAGCATCTACGGAACTCAGGCTGGCACAAGGCATTAAGAAGGGGGAGAAGGACTTCTTTAAGTACATCAGGGAGAAAAGGAGCTGTAAGGACCACATAGTAAGGATTAGGAAGGAGGGGGGTTAGGTGGAAGCAGAGTGTGATAAGGCAGAAGCACTAAATGAGTACTCCTGCTCAGTATTTACTAAAGAGAAGAGGGGGGTGACTCCCAAGGTGGGAGAAATGGCAGAAGCAGGGTGGGAAGTGGTGACAGATGTGGAAATCATGGAAAGCAGAGTTCAAGAGGGTTTGAAGGCACTGAGGGTGGACAAGGCGCCAGGCCCAGATGGCATCCACCCCAGGGTACTGAAGGAGCTGGTAGAGGTCCTTGCAGGACCTTTGGCAGACCTATTTAATGCCTCACTTCATTCGGGGTGTGTACCTCAGGACTGGAGGATGGCTCATGTGGTACCCCTCCACAAGAGTGGTCCCAAGGATGAACCAGGAAACTACAGACCAGTTAGCCTCACGTCCATCATGGGTAAGCTAATGGAGACTATCCTGAAGGAGAGGCTGGTGGCCCTCCTAGAGGTCAAATGACTACAGGACAGCAGACAGCATGGCTTCATATGTGGCAGATCCTGCCAAACCAACCTGGTCGAGTTCTATGACTGGGTAACTAGGCAACTGGACAGGGGCCATGCAGTGGATGTCCTGTATCTGGACTTCAGTAGGCATTCGACTCAGTGCCACATGGAAGGCTGGGAAGGAAGTTAGTAAGCACAGGGGCGGGTGCAAAACTGGTGAGATGGGTAGGAAACTAGCTGCAGGGAAGGCAACAGAGGGTGGTGGTGGGTGGGGAGCTCTCACACCCAAGGGCAGTGATGAGCGGTGTTCCACAGGGCTCGGTGTTGGGACCGGTGTTGTTTGGGATATTCATTGCAGACATATCACGGGTCATTAAGAGCAAGATCAGTCTGTTTGCTGATGATACCAAGGTAGGCGCAGTGGTGGATGACCTAGGGGGATGGCAGGGGTTGCAGGATGATCTGGCAAAGCTTGAAACCTGGTCAGACACCTGGCAACTGGGCTTTAATGCCAAAAAGTGCAAGGTGCTGGATTTTGGGATGAAGAACCCAAGGAGGAGTTACCAGCTGGGGGGAGTGCAGCTAGCCCAGACAGAGGAGGAGAAGGATCTGGGTGTGCTCATTACAGGGTCAATGAACAACTCGGCACAATGTAGGAAGGCAGCTGCAAAGGCCAACAAACTGCTGGGTTGTATTGCAAGGGGTATATCCTCGAGGAGGGAGGAGGTGATTCTGCCACTGTACAGGTCATTAGTTAGACCACACCTGGAGTACTGTGTGCAGTACTGGTGTCCGTATCTGAAGAGGGACATTAAGTTACTGGAGTGGGTGCAGCGCAGAGTGACAAAGATGATCAAGGGGCTGGGGGACTTATCATAAGAGAGGAGGTTGAAGGAGTTGAACATGTACTCACTGGAGGAGAGAAGAGACAGGGGTGACATGATTGAAACCTTTAAATACATGAAAGGAATAAACAAAACAGGTACAGAGAGGCTGTTCAAAGTAAGGGAGAGAGGGCCACCAGGGGCCATGATATGATACTGGAGCGAGGAAGGTTCAGGAGGGAGATGAGGAGACACTTTTTTACAGAGAGGGTGGTGGCTGGGTGGAATGAGTTACCTGCTGAAGTGGTATGCAGTCGAACAGTGGACTGCTTCAAACAAGGATGGGACAGGACAAGGGGGGAGGGTTAATGAAGGGGGAAGGGTGGAAGGGAGGGACAGCTGCAGAATAAGGGGTGCTAGCTGCACATTCAAGCAGACTTGATAGACCTCTAGGCCTTTATCTGCTGTCAAATTTTGTATGTTCATATGTTTGTAAATGTACTACATCCGTCATATGTACCTAACACCTGTCGTAGTGGTGTTAGTGACTGTACATTGTTAGACTGGTCAGAAGTCATGTTGACAATCTGCTTCAAAGCGTTTGATAGGATATTGTCTTGTGAAGCAGATATTGCCTGCACAAAGTGTGGCATGTGTAGAAAAACTTGCATAGCTGAGTTAGCATAGCAGTTCACTGTAGTGCTGTTGTCAAAGACTGGTACAGCAGCTACACCAACTGATTTCTGATGAATTGCTGGCTGTGAATGTTTACTTGAAGTTGTGACCTTTGCTGAACTCTTTTGAGTTGAATCACTTCTGGAAGTTTGTGGCTGTTTGTTGACACCTGTAGATTTGACTGTATGATGTGAGACAGCCAGATATGTAGGCAGTGGTATTAAAGACATTTGTGGCTGATGTAGAGTACATAACCTGTTGTACTCAAGAATACATCGCTTGTAAGCTCATATCTTCTGAGGTGCTAGAGTTATAATGTGCAACCCAGAAAGACTGCGGACACGTGAAAGTGCAACGTAGCTCATGTCATCCTTGAAAATGTCTGTACCTATGACCACCATTGCTGAATCCAAACTCAAGCCGTGAGATTTGAGAATGGATACAGCATATGCAACACATACTGGAAACTGTTTCCTGTGTACATAGATATCCTTAAATACCTGGAATTGTACGCAGGTCCGTTCTATGTGTACAGGCTGTTCCATGCTGTTAAAGTGAACTACAAGTGTCTCAATATATGTCTTCTGGATATTGTAGACAAAGTCAGTGATGTTTCCCATGGCACCGTTTACCATGCCTCGTTCAACATCTAGATTACATCGCAGCATGATACGTGCATTCTTACAAAGTGTGAGAACAGCTTCTAGGCCAGCTGTGCATGAAACATCTGACTTGAGTTCATTGAGTTGTTCAGTCATCTTTGCTACTAGGTTGCGACTAAGAATGACACCATCAACTGTATCAACAGCATGCAGAGTTAGAGTTTCTTGGTTTTCTCTCTGCAGCATTAGATTGTTGAACTCAGTGCATTTCTTTAGTTGTGGCATAAGACACACTATGTGTGTCCCTGTAGAGTATACATCACTGAAAACATTATATGCTGTTTCTACGGATGCAGTATCTACTGTGATTCTCCAATCGTTTAACACACAAACATGCTCTGGTGATAGAGAACCTGTACGAGCTTCATCTAAAAGTGATTTGTAAGACAGATCACCACTTTGGCACATGTTCTCAGACAACTCAACATAGGTAAATAATTCCCATATGTTATAGCCTGCAATGCAGCCGAGAATATTCTTAGCTTGCTTGGCAGTAAGAGTTGTAAATACATGCTCTGCATTGACTGGTGCAAGCTGTAAAAGGTCTCCCAAAACAAGAATACTTTTGCCACCAAATGGCACTCCATTGTCAATACCTAAGATCTCCTGTAGACGTAGATGAATACAGGCAAGCATGACATTGGAGACCATGCTGATTTCATCAATGATGAGTAACTTCATCTTTGTGAACATGGAATGGAGCTGAGATGCAGCCTCAAATGACAGTTTATGATACTCTCCAGTTTTGCCATGTTCCACTGGCAACATAAAGAGACAGTGTAATGTAACTGCACCAATGTTGTATGTGGCTAGTCCTGTGGGAGCAGTGACAGCAACAGACATTGTTGACCCTGTCAGGCTCCGTATTTCAGCAGTGATGGCTTCAATAAGGAAACTCTTTCCTGTGCCAGCTGAACTGCTAACAAAGATCAGTAGTGGCTTATAGTCATGACAGTCACATTTTTTTGCTTCATTTTGTAGGCCATGTTGGACAGCGCCAACTACTTGAGAGTGAACTGTATGCTGCTGATGATTTAGTCTTTCTTTCAAGTCAGCTGGGTTGACAGTGGAGTGTGTTCCATGTTCCATGGCTGTCTCAGTTTCTGACATTAGCACTTCTGGGGCATTTAAGGGCAGAGGTTCACCTAGAACAGATTGTCCTTCTGGATCAAGGTTGTCTTGTGAACTAACATGAGTGTCTTCCTGAAGCTGCTTCTCTGCCTTCTCAAGCTGTTCTTTCTCAGCCTCTAGTCTCTGTATGTATGTATGTCTCTGAGTATTGACTTTTGAAAGTATCATAACTGCGATTGAATTCTTCCTTGTATGTATCGCAGTCACCTTTTAATTCAGACTCACTTCTCCAGGGCCTAAATAGGAATAGGAGAGAAAAGTAGTAGTGTTCTCTGCTCTCCGATGTGCCTAGATGCAATCTACAGTGGTCTATGAGCCATGGCTTGTGTCTCTTTATGAGACAGCCATCGACTCCATTGACCTTGTAAATCTGGCGTGTTGAGTCAGGTGATATATCTGCCTTGTTGTCATACCACTTAGCCACCTGAAAGAGACACATATCATCCATGTTGTCATGTCTACGGGGGTAGTATGTGTCTATCAGGTTATTCTTCAAGATATGTTTTGAAGAAGGTCTATTGGCAGTGAGCTCCTCAATTTCGGCATGGGGAATCAGTACATGTTTGCGTTTCTCTTTGTAGTTTACACACTGAGAAATTGGACAGCATCAGACTTCCCGTACAGATGTGTACCCATTAAAAGGTCACTGGCTTCATAAGCTCCACATTCTCTGTGTGAAAGAGTCTTCAAGCCCAATGACCACAGCTGAGACGTCAGGCTTCTGCTTGAACTGGCAATATCTTCCCAAAGATCGTGCAAGCTAGTCTGATCATGTTTGGTAATGTACAAAGTGATGTGCCGCACCAGGGCCAATGAGTTATCAGCCACAAACTGAACATCTATGTTTGCTTGCCACATTAGGAGAAGAGTTGGGTTGTAGTCATTTATGTACACCTCCTTCTCATCTCTGGGTAACTCGTATACCCTCTTGGTTGATTTTGCCTTTAAATGGTGTCACATTGCTGAGAAAAAGGTCATTCATGGCACCATCCTGACAAACACATCTAGGAAATCCAAAGCGACATCGTGTGTACCAATTAGATTTGTTCTTTACTACTCGTCGGCAGTATTTTGCACAAATATGTCGCTGGAATTTTTGAACCAACTTCCATAGTATAGGACTGTCATAATTGTCTGAAATGTGACAAGTGATATGTTTCTTGATGAATGATAGCACTTGTGTTGCTTCATGTTCACCTATGCATGGTGCATCCTTGATCCACAACAGCATATGTATGTGAGGGGCACCCCCGTGCTTGATACTCCATCCTCCAAAAGTAGTGCTCCACAATACCAAGAGGTGGATTGTCCTTTGACAATATGAAAGTCAGAATGTCATGGAACCGCTTATGAAAATGTCTTGTGACAGACACAGGATCAAGTGAACACATTTCTCAGACAGTCATTGATGAGATGCCATCGACATCAGAATTTGCCCACTTCAACAGTTCAATGAGCTTGTCGCAGGCATATTCAGCACAACTAAGTGTGACAAACCATGTGGCTGCACCATACTCTCGCAGCATTGTCATCACTTCAGAGTGTCTGCGATACCAATATTCTTTGGTACCTCTAAGACTTGAAAGAATAGAAGACAGATTCACTTGCACATTTTCATCTTTCTGCTTTAATTTCTCTAGAAATTGAGCAGCTGTTATTCCATCTAGTGGACTTGTGAGACGTACAGTATGTGCAATGGACGCAGACAGAATGCTAAGTTTACTCTCCCAGAGGAGATGAAACAGGTACTGTATGTTACGTCTGAATTTGCCATCTTTACTGAGCACACGGCTAGTGCGGTACTCAGTACCCTGTACATGCACTTCTCTTTCATCTAGGCATCCACCTGACCCTTTTTGGAATAGGTCTGGGAAACAGCGTGCTTCTAGTGTTGCCTCCCAAATGCTGACAGGCTCACCTTCCACCTGCTTCATTTGATAGAGATCAATGTTGTCTCCTACTGGATCTCTACCATGTAGTGGGTCAATTGTGTCCTGTTCATACACATTGTCACTTGTCTGTCCACTGACCTTCTCAATGATTGGTTTAGTTTTTTCTAATAGATCATGTTGGACAGAGACACTGGCCATCTGATCTATGTCAAGGTCTGTATAAAAGGGATTATTACTCTTTAAATAAGTAAGAGCATGCTTCACCTTTTGTACATTGACAACATCTTGCTAGATGACCTTGGACTTTGTTGGAACACCATTTACAAGAATCACTAAACTATTTTCTGTAGAGATTGCTTCCACATTTTCCTGTAGAGGAAGTGGTAGATACATCACGGAACCCTTTAGAGATCTAACAAGTTCTTTCTGTGGAATGTTCCGTGTCTTTGTGTTCAGACATAGAATGGTTTGGAATGGTTTCATTGTCTGAATTAGAATGCATTCAAACATATTCAATGTTGAAATCTCACTTGGTGTAACATGTGCCTCCATATTATTCAGAAGTGACCTTGGTGGCAAAATGTTAGACTTCAGTTTGGAGAAACAGTGCTTGCATAGCAGAATGGTGTTTTCTAACTGAAAGTCAGATTTAAGCAGCAAAAATGCTGAGAGACGGAACCACATGTCATTGTATGGTGACAAGGTTTCCAGGTTCACTGTGACTGTTTGTTTAGTGTAGCACAAATGGTCACATGACACACATACATAGTCAAACTTCTGAGACTTTGCCAGCTCAAATTTTGCTATTTCTTTGCCATACTGTCTCAGTATGTCAGTTTCTAAGAATGAAACAGATGTTTCAGCAGAAGTGTTTAAGTGAGAAATTGTGTCTGGTACAGAAGTTACATGTTGCAGTTGTTTGAGAAATGTGATGGCACCCTACATGTCACCTGACTGCAATAAGTCATTTAAACAAGTGTACTGATTTACAACTCGTTGTACTTCATATACTCCATATACATAGTTTCACATGCCTGTTTGATCACTCCTAGCATCTGCATGTTGTGAAAAATACTATCACAAACACCACTATCGAGGCATGCTAGTGAGTGACCCATTAGTCCAGTATGCGGACAAATTTCACAATGGTCAATTTTGTTAAACAGTTTATATCTTTCTTTGCGATCTATTATCACAAATAGGTTGACAAACTGTTCAACTTTTTCAAATGACGATTGCCTACGGTTGCAGGTCTCATCACATGTCCATGCCAGACATGCCGTTTATTGGACACAGTGGTTGAATCACAGTCATCATCTGTATCCATTGCACTGTCATCACAGATACTGAGGACATTAACCAGTTTACCAGACTCATCAATGGTGAACTTCAGTTCCTTTTTCTGTGAATAATAAGATTCTTTCCAGAAATATGCCTCTGAGTGCTGTGTGTGCATCCAGTGACCTGTGAAAACATCACAGAAATTGTGGACAGTCAAAGAAGGATACTGTTGTAGCCTTTTTTTGATGTCATACACAACTTTCCTAAATTGTTCAAGCACATGAGACATCTTACGCCACAACCGTTGCAGTACAAACACTGCTCTGTTAACAAAAGTGCGTACTTTGAGATGCAATTTCATGAAAGACAGATGATTCTTTGTCTTTTTGCGCTCATGTCTCATCACAGCAGCAAGAAGTCTGTCGATCTTAGCTTTACTTACTAGTGATCGAAAATACTTTTGCTTTCTCAGATGAAAATCACCAGGTGTGAGTTTCTGGCATAGTTTTGGAGGTTTGTTGATGGTTGCAGTTACACTAGTTGTGTTTTGTCTGAGAGATCTACACAACTGTTGCAGAGGTAAGCATTTTTTACTTGCTCTTGAGGAAGTATGTGCTTTTGATGTGCAGTGAGTTGTTGTAGGGCTCACTGTTGCAGTAGAGGTCTGTCTCTCTTCATATTCTGATCTCACATTTGTGTTTTCTTTATCTCCCTTAAGCAACAGTGAAGTACTATGATTCCTGTCTCATTTACCTATATATCTACGTCTGTATTTAGTTGGCATGCTTTGATATGATAGTTCACAGTGGCAGTCAGCAGTCTTACAGAAGTATCAGGCACCTGTATGAAAGACAGAGAAAAAGACAATGTTACTATATGCCTTTGTTCATGCCTTCTAACACTCTGCATTGAGACATCTGATTTAAGTATCACATCAATTTAAAAAAGAAAATATATTCAATCTTTTAATCACATAAGTTATTGACATTGTAACAGTTACATTTCATTTCTGTTACATTGTCTTGCATATCATTATCACTATAGCATCTACATTTTGTTTCATATGATTTCCATGTTCAGTTATTAACAATTAGTATTATTAAGAAACATTTATATAACTTATGCTGTCACACTTCTGGTTACACAATAACTTTATTGATGATCTTTCTGTTAATTACTGACACATTAAGTCAACTTTGCACACTTAGCTGAAGTTAGTGCATTATGAATATTTCCATGTGAGATTGTTAAGGTTGGTATTTTACTACAACTGTTTTGCAATTACACAGCTGTCATTTTTCACATGCTTGCTGAGATTTTTTTATGTAGTTACAGTGACCACTGCCACAGGTGTTGTGTGAAACCACTTTTCAGAGCACATTGTGATAATGACAGTCACACTGTTCATGAGCAGAGGTGTGAAATGAGTACGTATAACATTTGGTAATGATAGTCTGTACTATGACTGTTTATGTGAGTGTGTGTATGAACTTCACAACACACATTTGTAAGTTACTGTATTTGCACTATTCCCATGTCAGTTTGGGAACATTGCATTTACGTCCTAAAATGACTTAGCTGGAAATTTGGTGGCAATGCTGCATAAAAATGATTGCTTTGTGAGGTTGATTAACAACTGACAAACAATGCATTACTACAAGTCAGTTGCACAGTTCTGTTGTCATTGAAGATAACCACCTTTTTGTGGGTGTATTTACAAAGTCACAATACTATGCGTCTCCAGTTGTGACAGTGGCAATGCAGTGTAGCAGTGTTCGGCATTGAAAATTTGGTTGTTTTGGCCATTAAGCATCAAATTGTGGTAAAAATAGACAATTTGGAAAAATTAGTGTCGAATGCACGAAAGTGTCACAAAAAAATACTGTTGTGCATTTGACAGTGTCACAAATGGTACTTTCGTGCGTTTGACAGTATGGCTAAAAGTAATGTCGAAGTTCGACAGTTTCGCAAATAGTAGTGTCGTGCATTCGAAAGTGCCGCAAATTTTAAACTTGGGAGTGGAAAGTGCATTCATTATTGAATCAGATCTGATTGTATTTGACTGAAAGCTTGTTCTACCAATGTAATGCAAGATTTGTCAGGCCATGTGAGACAACCAATCAGAGACAGACAACACTGAAGAAGAAGGCGACAGCAGCCATCTTAGTGCATACTGAGAGACAGCATTTTCAAAACTGTAAGTACAGTATATTTTATAAAACATTTTTCTAGTATGATGAAAAGTGTTAGCAACATGTAAATACTATTAATAAAAATGTTTTTTAGTGCTGTATTTGCTGTATAATGAGTCTGTGTCTCTACTGCCTGATTAGGTTCCAAATCCTTGTTCAAACAGAATTTTCATTTTGTTAATACAGCCATGTTTTTCTTAATATGTAAGTGAATCACACATACACACACACACACACACACACACCACACACACACACACTGGGCATAACACTTTCACACTCACTTCTCCTGCCAGGTCTTCATTGCGTCTGCCTTGTCTGTTCCTCTGGCTGCCCGCTGACTTAGCTGTGACACATAAATTTTTCCCTCAGCTAGCAAAACAGAAAATGCCATGACAGAAGTGGCGATTCCTCATTAGGCTACAACAGCTATTAATTAATGTGTACTCAGTAGTGTTAAAACCTTTGTACAACTGTGATCATGCACCTTCATCATTGAGATCCACTAACGGTACAGTACCAGGTGTGGTGGGGTGTGAGGCATCTGTAGGTAAGGCCATGCAACTACTAAGTGTGGTACGTTGTGTGTAGCTGCAATCAGGGATGTGTACGTTTGGTGTACATGGCATCAGTTTTGCTGTTGATCTCCACTGAGCATGCAGTACCTGGTCAGGTGGGTGGGGATGTCTTGTAGTACATTTAGACAATTGTTTTTTATTTCTGTCACCTGCTGCTGGTTGTCTGTCATTGGTCATGTTGCCTTGGTCCTCCCCCCTACTTGCATGTGTGTGTGTGGTGCTGAGGGGGTGAATTTGGAGTTAGGGTTTTCAACCCTAACACTGAATTTCCTCACTTTTGTCACTGTGGAACAATCGTAACTAATGCATTAAACAGAGTTTTTTGCCATGAATATATATATATATATATATATGTGTGTATATATATATATATATATATATGTATGTATGTATGTATTATAGGAGTGCGGTCGTGCCCCTATATTTAGGGTTGAGTAGGCACTTTAACGTTAAACCTCACATTTTGCATGTTAATAACTTTGCAACTGTTCAAAAGATTTACACGAAATTTGGAATGCATGATCTGGTATGGTAGATCTCCTGTTTTACCAAGTTTTGTTTCAGTTGGATGTACAATTTTTGTGCAGCGAAGCACCAAATAATTCACTTTTTGCCACTTTTGCATGTTTTTTACCCATGGCACTGCATGGACACCATGTGGGATATTAGTCCAAAACATAGGGCATAGAAAGAGCTTGGGCCAAGGAACATGCCAGCATTGGTTTGGTGAAAAAATATTAAGCCATTCAAAAGTTATTATACTTTTAATTTCTCATTATATCCTATGGGAACATTTATATGTATATTTTGCGAAAGAAGAATGGCAATCTGGTTATCTGTTTTTTTTCTCACAGCTGAAGATTTTGTATGCACACAGCTAAAGATTTTCTCAAAGCTGAAGATTTTGCTGTCTCACGGCTGAGAAATTTTTAAAGGTGTAAAAACTTTAGGATTGCATATCTCAATAACAGTTTGGTCTTTTTACTTGAAATTTAAAAGGGTGTTGAGGGGATGCCCTACACACTGAATGATGCTGTTTAGGTGTTAGGGAAGTATTATAGAGGTGTGGTAACACCCCTATATTTAGGGTTGAGTAGGCACTTTAATGCCAAACCTCAAATTGTGCATGTTAATAACTTTGCAACTGTTTAACGGATTTGCATGAAATTTGGAATGCATGGTCTGGTATGGTCGATCTGTTGATATGACAAGTTGCATTTCAGGCGAACATATGTTTTTTGAGCAGCGAAGCACCACAAAATGCACTTTTAGGCACTTCAAAGTTAAACCTCAGATTTTGCGCGTTAATAACTTTGCAACTGTTCAATGGATTTGCACAGAATTTGGAATACATGGTCTGGTATAGTGGATCTCTTGATTTTCCAAGTTACATTTCAGTTGGACATATGTTTTTCTGCAGTGAAGTGCCAAAATTGCTCTTTTCGACATATTTGTGTATTTTTTGTCCATGGCGCTGAGTGGACATCATGGGGTCTATTGGTCCAAATCTTAGAACGTAGAAAATGCTTGAGCCAAGGAATATGCCAGCATTTGTTTGGTGAAAAAAATATTAATCTGTTCAAAAGTTATTACAATTTGAAATTCCCATTATATCCTATGGGAAAATGTATATGTATTTTTTGCAGTGTTAATGAGAAAGACCAGATGGCCCTAGAAAAGACCAGATGGCCCAAATTGGGATGACCATATCTCAATCACAGTTTGGTCTTTTTACTTGAAATTTGCAGGGTGTTGCGGGGATGTCCTAGAGATGTGGATTATTCTATTTAGGTGTTGGGGAATTAATTGGTTGCAGAGATATTCAATGACATATTTGACATTTTTCCCATAGGATTACATTGCAGTCTGTGTTATGACTTTCGGAGCTGTTATCTTGGAAATGAAGTGAGATACAGACTTTTCACTACACATGGCTTAGATCACCTTTAGATATGCACAAATTACTGATACAAGCATTTGGCACCCTATAGTGCTGCTGCATGGCTCCGTAGCTTTGTGTAAGTGAGAGTGTAGGCCCAGATGCTTATTGTTATGCAAAAATTGGCAATTTGGTGAGAAATTATTTCTGAGTGCCTCTTCGCATTAGTGCTGCTAGTACACACAGTCGGCAGGCTGGCCATGGAGGTGAGAGGTGGGCTGTGGCAGTTGCCGGCTGGGAAGGGTAAGGGGGTGCTGGGTGGGCTGGCATGGCTGGGTGGGGGTGGGGCCACTTAGACTACCAGGAAATGGCAGACCGTAATCTATTTTATCATGATGGGGGGGCCACTAGACTGCCAGGGATATACAAAGCATTATTTTATTAAATACACATTGAGGGGCCACTAGACTACCATGGAAATGCAGAACATTATTCTTTTGATGCAGATCAGGGTGCTAAACTACCAGGGATATTGAAAACATTATGTATTTTATTCAGATGGGGCAGAACAAAGCCCCCTGAGCAAACCCACTCTCATTTAACTTCGTGGGGCACCCCGGGCTGAAAAAATTGTTTTTTTTTAATCTGGCCATCTCGTTCCTCACTCTTTGTCCACAAGCATGCAATTTCTTTGATCACGAGCTTGCAAATTCTTTGATCGTGAGATTCTTTGATCGCGATCGTGCATCGTGAGCGAGGGACAAGATGGCCAGATTAAAAAATCTATTTTCTCTGCCCAGAGGTGTCCTAGGAAGACAAATGAAGAAGGGTTTTATTCAGGGGGCTTCCTTCTGATGAACCATGCCAGTGGTTTACTGCAATTCTTTGAATTTTTTAAATCAGAACAGTTTTTATTCTTTGGTTGTGACCCTGCAAATTCTTTGATCACGAGCCTGCAAATTCTTTGATCGCGAGATTCTTTGATCGCGATCATGCATCACGAGCGAGGGATGAGATTGCCAGATTAAAAAAGCAATTTTCTCAGCCCAGGGGTACTCTAGGAAGTCAAATGAGGGTGGGTTTTGCTCAGGGGGCTTCGTTCTGTTGAATCATGGTGGTGGTTTACTGCAATTACCTCAATTTTTTGATTTACAGCATTTTTTATTCTTCATTAATGAGCCTGCAAATTCTTTGATCATGAGATTCTTTGATCGCCATCTTTGATTGTGAGGGCAGGACAAGATGGCCAGATTTTTTATAATGGATAGATAGGAAAATTTTACCAATCTTTAACATTGAATATCTCAGAAACGGTTTGGTCTTTTTACTTGAAATTTGGAGGGTACTTATGGCATGTCCTGTAGATGTGAATTGTGGTGTCTATGTGTCAGAGAAATTTTTCTTTTCAGAGATATTGCATGATGCACTTCACATGTTGCGGACAGTGTTTTGGATTGTGCTGGTTGCTTGAAATTGATAGGGTGCCTAGCCTTAGTGTCATGGATGTAGTTTTCAGTTGTTGTGTGTGTTAAATGTCAACAGGTGTGGAACTGTGCCACTCTGATGAATGAAAATTTCAAATTTTGACATGTTATATCTCGGACATGGTTTGGTCTTTTTACATTTTTTTTATAGGGTGTTGACGGCATGTCCTGTAGATGTCAATAGCTGTGTTTATGTGTCAGACAATATATTTTTGCAGAGATATTGTGTGGTGCAGTTTATATTTTGTGGACAGGTTTTTCTATTGCGCTACTAAATTAACATTTGTTTGGAGGCTGGCCTTGCTGTTGTCAATGTACTTTTTAGTCATTGGGTGTGTAATGTGGCTCGGCACTTACAAGTTGGTTTGGGCCCCATGCTCCCACCAACTTGTGCAATTTTCTACTTTTCTATTCTTTCTTAAAAAGTAAGGACATTCTATGCAAATAACTCCATTAATGCATCAGTTAGGGTTCTTCTACAGTGACAAAAGTGAGGAAATTCACCATTAGGGTTCCCACCATTTGAACCCCACCCCCACCCAGCCCCACCATCAGGCATCGGGGAGTGTGTTGGTCATCGGCCTAACTCCACCCCATTCTTCTACACTGCATGACCTCAGCTTGTTTATACATGGGATGCCTGTTGGTGGGGCTATGCATTGACTGAAAACCTAGCCAGGAAACTCATGAATGATGTGACTTTTTAATTTTTTTCCTAGGTCATACAGTTACTGACATATTAGTATTTTAGTATTACAACTGCTCATTTTCTGTTCCAAGGCCCATTACTATCCATACATTGTTTTCACTGTCTTTCTCAATGCAGCTATTTGGGAAAAATAGGGTGTGTGCTGCATTTAATGTTACATGTAGGCTTTATACTTGTGTTTCTGTGCCACTTTCTGATAGCGTTACCGTGTACACCGCAGTGTGTGTTACACTTTATGTTTGTGTTTGCATTTGCATTACTGTTACCATTTGTGTCTCCACTACAGTTTGTTGTTGTCTTTCATGCATCACCATGTACATGCCCCCACCACAGATGAGGTACTCTACTGTTTCTAGGAGTAAACAAGTTATGACAGTTAAGAGTTGTATGGTGTCAGCCAGGTGATGCCCCTTCCCCCCCTGCAGATGAGGTACTCTATTATTAGTGCAGACCCTCAGGTAAATGGAGGGTATGGATATTAATGTTACAGCTTCATGACTGAATAAGACACAAGCTAGAACAGTTGATTGTTTCATGGGATTAGCTAGGCAATGATCCCCCCAGCTAGACAATGCCTAGCATCCCCCCATTCATGCCTCCTGGGCATGTACTCTATCCTGAGTGGAGAGTAACAGGAAAAGAAGGTCCACAGAGATTAATGGAGCATGTTTGTGGTTCTAGGAACAGACAAGTTAGGGAAATGTGGACTTGCATGGCGTCAGACAGGGAATGACCCCACCCCCCTCCTAGACACTCAGACATACACACAGAAGGAACTGTATCTTAGTGGATATTCACAGGAAATAAATGCTATGGACATTAATGTCATACATCCCTGTTTGTAGGAGGACAGAAGTTATGACAATTAGGAGTTGCGTGGCATTAGCCAGGCAATGCCCCCCCCGCCACTTTACATGAGGTACTCTATTGTAAGTGGATACTCTCAGGGAAACAAAGGTAATGGAGATTCATGTCACAGCTTCATGACTGAATAACAGAGAACTTTGAACACTTAGTTGTTGCATGACATCAGCTAGGCAATGCCCCCCCAGCTAGACAATGCCCATCCTCCCCCTATCCCCACCTCCCGGGCATGTACTGTATCTTGAGTGGAGAGTAACAGGAAAAGAAGGTCCATAGAGATTAATGGTGCATGTTTGTGGTTCTAGGGACAGACAAGTTAGGGAAATATGGACTTGCATGGTGTCAGCCAGGGAATGACCCCATCCCCCCGCCACACACTCAGACATGCACACAGAAGGAACTGTATCTTGAGTGGATATCCACAGGAAATAAATGCTATGGATATTAATGTCATGCATCCCTGTTTGTAGGAGGACAGAAGTTATGACAGTTAGGAGTTTCATGGCATTAGCTAGGCAATGCCCCCCCCATGCCCCACTGTACATTAGGTACTCTATTGTGAGTTGAGACTCTCAGGAAAAGAAAGGTTATAGATATTCATGTTACAGCTTCATGACTGAATAAGACACAAGCTAGAACAGTTAATTGTTTCATGGGATTAGCTAGGCAATGGCCACCCCTCCAGTTAGGCAATGCCCCCTCTACCCCTCTTAGTTGCATGATATCACCCAGGCAATGCCCCTCTCCCCCCTTCATCACTGCACAGAGTGTTGGACGCTCTTGTCCGGTGCCATTGGGCCTAGCCACCTGAGGTGGTATGTTATTGCAGCATAACACCTAACCTGTCAGGCATTATTCCTTTTGTTAACACTTTGATTGCAGGAACACACAAGTTAAAAGACATTTGGGGTGGTCTATAGACATTTGTGGTGTACCTTAGTGGTTGTAGATACACAAAAGTTAGGAAACTGTGGAGCTGGATGGCGTTAGCTAGGGGATGCCTCCCCTCTCCCCCTTACACAGATACAGAGCAGAAACTTATCTTGAGTGGATATCCAGAGGAAATAAATGGTTTGGACATTGATGGTATACATCCCTATTTCTAGAAGTAGACAGGTTATCACAGTTAGGAGTTAGAAATTGTATGGTATCACCTAAGCAGTGTCCCCAACCCCTCCTGCCCCACCACACATGAGGTGGTCTATTGTGAGTGGATACTCTCAGGAAGAAAAGGTTATGGATATTGATGGTACAGCTCCATGGTTGCAGTAACATAATAGTTGGGATAGTTAGAAATTGCACGCCATCAGGCAGGCAATGCCCCCCCCACCAGAGTAGGTACTGCAGGTTAAGTGTAGACTCACTGAGAAAGAAAAGCCATGGATATGAATGACTCAGCTGTGTGATTGCACTAATATGCTAGTTGGGACAGTTAGGAGTTGTACAGTGTTATCTAGTCAATGTACCCCCCCCCACAGGACAGTTAGTGCATCATGAGTGGGAAGTCACTGTTGAGTGACAGAAAAACAATGTACATAGACATTAATGGTACACCTGTGTGGTTATAGGGAAACACAAGTTAGCAAACTGTGGAGTTTCATGGAATCAGCCAGGGAATGCCCCCCAATACACACACACACACAGACACACAGTGGGAACTGTATCTTGAGTGGATATCCAGAGGAAATAAATGGTATGCACATAAATGGTATACATCCCTGTTTCTAGGAGTACACCAGTTATGACAGCTAGGAGCTGCATGGCATCAGCCAGGCAATGTCCCTCCCCTCCACCACAGATGAGGTACTGTATTATGAATGCAGAGCTTCAGGTGAATGGAGGGTATGGATATTAATGTTACAGCTTCATGATTTAATAAGAAACAAGCTAGAACAGTTAATTGTTTCATGGGATGAGCTAGGCAATGCCCACCCCTCCAGCTAGGCAATGCCACCTCCCCCCAGTTGCATGGCATAAACCAGGCAATGTTCCCCCTTCCCATTTGTCACTGTACAGAGTGTTGGATGCCCTTGGTTGGTGGGCTCGGGTCCAATCGCATGAAGTGGTATGTTATTGCAGCATAACACCCAACCTGTCAGGCATTATTCCTTTTGTTCTCACTTTGATTGCAGGAACACACAAACTAGAAGACTTTTCGGGTGGATGGCATTAGCCAGCCAATTTTCCACTCATGTAGTTGGGTACTGTATGATGAGTGGACAGACAGTGTTTACCTAACGATATGGATATCACTATAATACTTTTTTTCTGCAACAACAGTGAAGTTAGTATACTTAACAGTTGTATGATGGTACTGGGGTAGTGTCTCCATGACCCACAGCCCTGCAGCCCCCTTCCCACCACACACATCAGGTACTATATCCTGAATTGAGACTCAGAGATGAAAACATTCATGTTAATGATTTTCTATGTCATGCTATTGTAGTCAACATTGCAATAACTGTGATAAATAGCAATTTTTTAAAACTTGCACAAGAAAAACTCTGTTTTGTAATAAAACATATATTTATTAGTCACAAAATGTTCAATATAAAACAGAAAAATAAATAAAATATAGGTGCTTCATGTACAGCAATATAAAAAATATAAATTTTTTAAAATGCACAAATAAGATTTGTTTCTGTATGAAAATAAATGTTTTTTATCAAACATTTTTAAATGGCTTTTTATTTTGAAAAATAAAGTTTTTGTAAAGAATAAAATTACATTAATAAGAAAAGAAATGTCATAGAAAAGTTATGAAAATGTTGTTATAAAACTAAGAAAATAAAAGTATTTCTAACATTAACTATTACTGAGGGAGTTGTGCAGTTCACTGATTGAGGCAGCCCAGGCAGGAAGCTGGATTGATGTGGAAGTGCATAGGGAAATGGAAGCTGTTGTGCCAGGTTGAGGGGAGATACCAGAATGTGGCTGTGGAGGCCATCCATCACTGGCCAGGGAGACTGGGTGCATTGACAAGTGAAGCAGTGCTGCTGTCCGCCTGGCACCTGCCGCTGTGCCCACAGGCTCGAGCACAAAGTTGACTGTCGATTGCTGTGCCGTAAGTCTAAAATACTTTTATGCTCTTCTCAGAGCTGTTTAATTTCATTAGTGAGACAATCAACCTTATGCTCGAGCCTACGAACACAGCGACAGTGCACAGTGTGCCACTTTTTACGTGGGTGATCTGTAAAAAGAAAAAAAAACTATTACCATGTGACAATGATAGATATACTTTAGTGTTTTTGTTTTACCTGTGTTTCTCAATGGAGCTTTTGGGGTACACTTAGCATACTTATGAGCTCAGGAGAAGCATGCCATCAGCCAGGCAATGGCTCCCACCACCCACCCCTCCCCCTTCACTGCAGATGAGGTATTGTATTGTGACTAAATACTCTGAGGGAAAGAAAGGTTATGCATATTAATGTTACAGCTACATAATTGTAGTAATATGCTACTTTATACACTTAGTGGTTGTATGGTGTGAGGTAGGCAATGCCCTCCATCATATCCAACTACCACCCCCCTCCTTGAGCACGTACTGTTCCATGAGTGGAGAGTTACAGGAAAAGAAGGGCCATGGACACTTATGGTACACCTTTGTGGTTGCAGGGACACACAAGTTAGGAAACTGTGGCGTTATTTGGCGTCAACCATGGAATGCCTTTACCACCACCCCCCCCGACAGTCACAGAGCTGAAACTGTATTTTGAGTGTAGATCCACAGGAAATAAATGTTATGGAAATTAGTGACATACATCCCTGTTTGTAGTAGGAGAAAGTTATGAGAGTTAGGGGTTGTGTGGTATCACCAAGCCAGTGTGCCCCCCCCACTTCACATGAGGTACTGTATTGTGAGTGCATGCTCTCAGTAAGAAAAAGTTATTGATATTCATGTTATAGCTTCATGATAAACTAACACACAAGTTGGAACAGTAAGTTGTTGCATGGCATCAGATAGGGAATACTCCCCCGACACAGACCAGGTTGTATATATCCTCTCCCCCTGCACAGCATGTACTGATTCCTGAGTGTAAAGTGACAAGAAAACAAGGTATGTAGGCATTAATGGTGCACCTTTGTGGTTGTAGGGATATACAAGTTAGGGAAGTTTGGACTTTCATGGCATTAGCCAGGGAATGCCCCCCCCCATCACAGACAGACACACAGTAGGAACTGTATCTTGAGTGGATATCCAGAGAAAATAAATGGTTTGTACATTAATGGCATACATATCTGTTTGTGGTAGGACACAACTTATGCAGTTAGGAGTTGGGTGGCATCAGCTAGCTAATGATCTCCCCCACACACACCACACATAAGGTACTGTATTGTGAGTGCAGACCATCAGGAAAATGGAGGGTATGGATATTAATGTTACAGGTTTATGATTAAATAACACACAAGTTAGAACAGTTCATTGTTACATGGCATCCGCTAGGCAATGCTCACCCCCCCACAACTAGGCAATGTCTTGCCTTCCCCCAGGCACATCGGTTATCCGTAGTGGACAGTCACAGGAAAAGAAGGGCCATAGCCATTAATGGTGCACTTTTGTGGTTGTAGGGCACACACGTTAGGAAAATGTGAACTTGCATGGTGTCAGCCAGGGAATGTCCCACACCCTACAGCCAGACATTCATGCAACAGGAAGTCTATCTTGAGTGGATAGGTACAGGAAATGAAGGATATGGACACTAATGGTGTACATCTCTGTTTGTAGGAGGGCACATGTTATGGCATTTAGGGCTTGCATGGCTTCAGCTAGGTTATGTCCCCCCCTTGTGTATGCAGAAGAGATACTGCATCGTGACTGCAGACTCACAGGTAAACAAAGGTTATGGATATTGATGGTACAGCTCCATGGTTGCAGTAACATAATAGTTGGGATAGTTAGAAATTGCACGCCATCAGGCAGGCAATGCCCCCCCCACCAGAGCAGGTACTGCAGGTTAAGTGCAGACTCACAGGGAAAGAAAGGTCATGGATATGAATGACTCAGCTGTGTGATTGCACTAATATACTAGTTTGGACAGTCAGGATTTGTACAGTGTTACCTAGTCAATGTACCACCACCCCCACAGGACAGTTAGTGCATCATGAGTGGGAAGTCACTGTAAAAGCGAGTAAATAGACATAAATGGCGTTCCTGTATGGTTGCAGGTACACAGCTTGCAGAGTTAGGAGTTGTACGGCATCACCTAGGCAATGCCCCCCATCCCCAGAGCAGGAACTGCATGCTGAGTGGAGACTCGCAAGGAAAATAGGCTATGGGTATAAAAGGTACAGCTCCATGATTGCAGTAGCACAGTAGTCAGGATAGTTAACAGTTGCATGGTGTCAGCCAGTCAATGGTCCCACCCAAAAAAACAGGTACTGCATGCTCAGTGGAGAGTCAGATAAAAAGAAAGGCTATTGATATAAGTGTTACAGCCCTACAATTGCAGTAATATACTACTTGGAACAGTTAGGAGTTGTATGTTGTCAGCTGGGCTGTGCCCCCAGCCCCTCCAACAGATGAGGTGCAGATCTACTGTTCACCTGTAATTAGTGTGTAAACAAATACTATGAAATAAAATCAACTGATACTGTTGCCAACAGTCTATGATGTTTGTGTCAATTTATGTTACTAGACTTACGTTCAACACTGGTGCCAGGCTCCTGCTTCACCTGCACCCGTGATGTTGCTTCAGTCTTCCCAATGACTGTAAGACAGAGAAATAGATTCTTAAATAGATGCAGGCATTTTACTTTTGTTACTGTTACTCTTATTGTATCTATTTGGTTTTGCGTACACCTTTGCTTTATCCTTCTTGTGTACGTAAATGTGTGCATCACTGTTTGCGTTCATGTTACTGCTTGTGTTTTCATTGTTGTAACCATTTTCATTCTCACTTTTGTTCCACTTAGTGTTGTAGTCAGCATTACTGTCTGACAAAAGATCATGTTGTGAAACCTGGGGGCAGCTTGTACTTGCATGTTGTTACCTAGGGTATGTCCATCCGTCGCCAAAGAAATGACAGAGTGGTCACTGTATTCTGAGTGGAAACTGACAGTAAAACAAAGTTTATGGGTTTATACAGTTCAGCTCTATCACTGGAGTACACACTCATTGAAAGAGTTAGGACTTGTACAGTATTAGTTAAATAACGACACTCCTTCTCCCCCACCTAGGGCAGATAGTGCATCCTAAGTGGAGAGTCATAGTTAAAGAATGTACAGAGGCAGTGATACTGTACCTCTGTGGTTGCAGTTAGAGACAAGTTAAAACTGTTAAGAGGTACATGGCATCAGACAAGCAAAGCCCCCCCACCACTGCGTCACTGCATATGAGCTACTGAATTGAGAGTGCATACTCTAAGAGAAACAACGGTTATGGACATCAAAGTAACTGGTTCATGACTGAATATGACACAAGTTGGAACACTTAGTTGTTGCATGGCATCAGGCATGCAATGTACCACCTCTCCTGATAAGGTTTTTAATACTAAGTGTACAGTGATAGGGAAAGAAGGTATATGGAGATGAATGGTGTGCCTCCCTGGTTATAAGAACACATAAATTAGGAGAGTTAGTAGTTGCATACAATCAGCCAGGCAATCTCCCTGCCTTTCCCTTGTTCAAAGAATATGTTTTATGCTGACTGGAGACTTACGGTAAAAGTGAGGCCATGAATATAAAGAATACACAGTTTTATTGTAGTAACACACAAGCTACACAACTTTGGGGGGTGCACAGTGTTATCTAGGGATTTTACAGTTACATGTTTGGCAACTGTATGCTGACTGGGCACACACTGTAAATTAAAGGCGATGGATATCAGTATAATCTCAAGAGAAAACTAAGTATTCTTATCTGTCGTATGATACTAATCAGGTACTGTCGCCATGCCCCCCCACCACACACACACACACACAGACACACTGGTATAATATCCCGACTTGAGAGTCAGATATGGAAACATTCATGTTAATGATTTTCTATGTAATGCTGACAAAGTCAGTATGGCTATACCTGTGCTAAATACTTATCTGTTGACAGTTGCGCAACTAAAACTCTGTTTTGTGAGACGATACTTACTTGTTTTCTATGGAATTCTTTCTCAGTAATTATTACTGTGTCAGGTATTAGTCATTAGTTATACATTTAACACATGATGTGTCTTGAGTGGAGAACCACAGCAAAACTAGTGACAGCAACAATTACAGAACAGCTTGCTGATTATAGAGGTACATATGCTTGGAGAATTAGTACTTCTATGTGGTCAGCAAAGGTTTGTACCATGATGATACACAAGGAGTTCCTACTTTGACAGTGTACAGTCTGAGCTAAACTAGTTCAGTACACAGCAATGTAACAGCAGCTCAGTGGGTGCACAGCATCAAGAGTCCGATGGACATCCAGTAGTGAGAGTAAGTATAATTAATAATTTCTTGTACAATTTGATGACACTGTCAGAGTCTGAATGGTCGGCCTCCACAGCCTCTGGCTTGGCTGGTACTACCTCACTTTGTGGTGGGGTGCCTCTGACGATCTATAAAGGAAAGACAGTAATGATTTTTATTGAGTGTGGTATATGTGTGTTCACTTATTTAAAATACATTCATTTGAACAATTATAGTCTAGTCTGCTAGTTAAGATATGCCTAGATGAGATGATGTATAATTATTGAGTAGACTAAAAAATATTTCATGGATTTAAATGTTACAAACAGATGATAGCAGTAACATACTAGCTATGATAGTCAATCACCGCCACCCAGCTACAACGGGTTGTGCATCCTGAGACAATAGTCACAGTAAACAAAGGTTACAAAAATAGACAATACAGGTGAGTGATTTCAGTAACACTCTATTTAGAACAGTTACGATTTGCATGGTGTTACTTAGTAAGTAGTGGGACCCCTGAACAACCCTAAAACTGCATGTCAGGTAGTGCATTGTGAGTGGGCAGTGACAAGAAGAAAAAAAGTAACAGTATTGATAGTTAACCTTTGTGGGTCCAGTGGCTGTACAGAAGTTAGGATTGAATTGGCATCAGCCAGGCAATGTACCAACCTGTGGCTCGGGCAGTGCAGCAATAGTGGAGAACCACAGAGAAATTACCATTCTAGATATAACATTTTACATTTCAATGATTGCAGTGACAGATTGTTTGGGAGACTAATAAGTTGAATGATATGAACTACGCAATGCTCTGCTCATCGTGGAACAGGTACTGTATGTTTACTATGTTGTGACAGACAAACAAAGTTTATGCATATAACAGGTACAATCCATAATACCAGTAATACACTAGTTGGGATAGTTAGGAGTTGGTTGGTGACAGGTAGGCTATGACCCCCCAAAAAGAAAAAGAGGTACCTCACCATGTGTAACCACTCAAAGTCAAACAAAGGCTATGAATAAAAACAGTACAGTTATATAGTTAAAACAACACATGAGTTGGGGACAGTAACAACTTGTACAGTGTCAGTGACTCACTGGTTCCACCCCCCCTGCCACATACCCCCATGAGAAGGTATTGTATTCTGAGAGAAGCTGCACAGACAAAGAAAGTTAATAAATATTTATGGTACAGCTGCACAATTCTTGTTGATCGGTACTTGAGGAAGTTAGGAGTTGAATTGTATAATCTACATAATGTCATCTGTTGTAAGATAGGTCAGACAGTGCATTGTGAGTAGAGAGTCTCAGTTGATAAAACATGCATAGAGATTAACGTTTAAAGTTTTTGTATTGCAGGATTGCATGGCTTAAGAGTTTGAGACTGGCAGTCAGGCAATGCACCCACTGTGGTGACAGAAGAGGATGTGCCTCCTGAATGCAGACTGATTGTGATACTAAGGGCATGGATATCAATATAATATCAGCTTGATTTTAGGGAGATCAAACTTATGATACTTAGGAGATGATGGAATTATCAAGTCAATACCCCTCCACTCAATACCAGGCAGTGCAGCTTTAATGCACAGCCTTTCTTATAGTGAGGTAATGTATGGCAATGGAGCATCACTGTGATTGTAGTCACACACAAATGGAAATAATTTCTAACAGTGTGGATTACAAGAGAACATAGTATTGTGGGAATAGCAGCTTTAAAGCTGTCTGGTGTGGTGGGATTTTGTGACACGTCAGGTTGTGGATGCACTGAGGCTGTGGTCTTGTACCTAACCGCCTGAAGTGTTATGTTATTTAAGCAATAAAGCATGACCACGGCTTATGTTAGTGGTCTGTTAATCACCTTCTAGCTGTGTACTGTGACACGAGGTGTAGCTGAGTGCCACATGCTCCTAAAGGTTGATTAACTGATCATTAACATAATGTTTAGGAGTGCCTTATTGCTAATTTAAAAAAAATGTATTTAAACAGTGTTTAACCTTGTTCAGCATATGGCTAAGCTCTACATGCATGTTAATAAAAAATTAACATTAGGTTGTTAGAATGTTTGCGGCCAATAAGAAAGCTCCATTTGTCAGACTCTTTTTATAATTAACACAACAGTGAGTTTCTTTTTCATTCCTGGAAAACAAAAATGTTATGTTGAGTAACAGATAGTTTCTTTACTCATGGTGTGTTAGGCATTCCCCCGCAACCAGCTTCCCAGCAGCCTCCCACATCTCAAGAGCAAGGTAGTACCCGTAAACCTCATTGTCCAGTATCTCCTCTCTATTTTTCAGGATGTGGAAGTGCTGGCGCAACAGCTTTCACTTCCTCTTGCATATGTCAGGATTCTTGTTCTTTACTTTGAGGACGAGCCTCAAGAAGTCATAGATGCGCCTCCACATCGAATTCAGTTTCCTGTTAGTTCTACGCATGAGGATGTGGGCATTCCCTTTGGCCTGGGCTGCCTCAATCAGGCAGCACACCTCCCTCAAAGCCCAGAGTCTCATTACATATTTCTCAATTTATTTAAAGCTGTTATAAATAGAGATAAAACAGTCTGTTACTGTGCTGTATTGTGACATGTGCATTTTATCTCCTCTGTATACATGTAATACTAAGGATGAACAGAGAGGTAAATCTTTGTGATTGTATACTTATAATAAGATACAATGTTTTGTTGGTCGACTAATCATTAGATAATATGACATTGACAACAGAGTGCTGTCTTCATAATTTTATGTTTCAGTATGTCTTAGATATATAGTGAAACAACATAGCGATATTTAAATAAAACAGTTTATAAACTATATCTGTATCTGAATTTTTGAAGTGGTGTAACAGTGACATAGCATGTTTTTGCTTTGTGTGTGTAATCAGTGCAGCTTTTCTATTTTTTTACCAAGTTTTTTGACTCTTAAAAGAGCCTTTTTTTACAATTGTATCTGCTGTAACAGCCTGATATTTTTAGAAAACTGTGAGTATCCCATCTCAAAGGTCACCCAGGAAAACACAATTGCCAGCAAGAGAGAAGTGCACACCGTCTGATAGGTATAGCCAATCATTACAATATTTAATTTTAGGGTGACGTATGGTGTGCATCTCAGCCATACACAGATATTCAGATATTTGGATGTTTACCTTTCTGTGAGCTGTCAAGCAGGTACATGTGCTGTTTTGCTTGCCAGATCCTACGCTTTGTAATTTCAGAAAAAAATGATCTTACAGGCAGGCAACATACCCATAATGGAAGCAAGGTCCAATTTTGCTTCTGACACTAAATCTATCCATCTTTTGGTGCCCAAATCATTGTCTCCAAGATGGATCAGCAGTATGTCTGACTCAGCTTGAGTACTTAAAAGTCTGTGCATTGTTGGCATGAGATGCTCCCACCGCATGCCACCCCTGCCAAACCACTTAACAGAGCAATTTTCAAGCTGCAGGTCTCTGCCAAAATCACTCCTCTAAGCATACTCTGAAGCATGCCTTACTATGCTGCTGCCCACTACCCACATGGTCCATCTGCTGTTTTCTGCCATTCTTAGGATTTAAACTGAGAAGTGGACAGAGAGCTACCAGAAAAAAATCAGTGTTTCTCCTGCAGTGGCTAGCCACAACCGAATGTGAAACTAAGATTTCCCTCTCAGCTTCAACATTGGTTTTGTGGTCTTTTCCAAAACACAGTCATTTTATATGTTATTGGTTAATGATTTGTCATGGTTAACCAATACAGTGGATGCACTGACTATGACTACACTGAATGGCTGTTCTTGCTGTCAACCACAAATGCAGGAATATTTCTTAGTGGGAAAATACTACATTTCCATAGGCTACTTCAAATAATTACAGCTTCACAGAGGCATGTGATTGGTTGTGTCTCCTGTTATGATACACGTGCTGCTTGCTTTCTGCCTCCATTTGCAGTTCTATCTGTGCTAGTAAGTACTGGTTAACACTCTGGCCCAGATATTCAAACTGTGCTAGGCTATGGCGCAGGCTTGGGCATGCTGCAACTTGTCTGCACAGGGGCGTTGACTGGGCGATATTCAACAGAGCTGCACCATGGCACAGCATTGTTGAATATCGCACCCTGGCCACCCAAAGTGTGCATGGTGCAGTGGCACTGTGCCAGCACAAGTGGCTAGAGTGGAGCAGGGGGATGAGCTAGCGCAAGTTCCATTGTGCTATGCGCAGCAATGGTGATATTCAAAAGTGCACATGAAAATGAGGCCATAATGTATGCAAGGTGCAAATGGGGCCATTTGCATGTCATTATGGCCCCATATGCATGCAGGTGCACCGATCCCTGGTGACTTGGACCTTGCGCCCTGCCAGGCAGCAGCCATCAGGGACCAACGCCCCCTGCACAGCGCAGCAATGTGCCCCACAGCCCGATAGTGGGCTTCAGTATAAATAAAAATAATCCAATATCCCTGGTGGTCCAGTGGACCGCTATCTGCCCGATTGTGGGCATGTGTAATAAAAAAAATAATTCTGTCCAATATCCCTGCTGGTCCAGTGGACTGCTGTCAGTCAGATCGCGGGTATTTGTAATAAAAAAGTATTCTATCCAATATCCCTGGTGATCTAGTGGGCCCCCTCCCACCCGCCCACTGGGCCCCACCACCCCACTCCTCTGGTCAGCCGGCGGGCAGCAGCACCCACTCACCTGCTGCCTGCTGCCTGCTGACTGCCACCGTGAGTAGGGCTGTATGCCCATTGGTCCACAGTGTGAGCCAATTGGCATGCAGCCGTACTGTACTACACATTCCATATATGTGAATGGATCCATATGAGATATGGATAGTGCGTGATACTATGTACTGCTAGGACAAAACAAAAGAGATCAATACTATTTTTTTTTCCTCTATTTCCCATACAGGTGTCTGATACTTCTGTAAGATAGGTGTAGACAACTGTGAAATTACAAACAGGGAAGACACCCTCTAAGGAGAGGCAGAGGTCTATGCAGAGATGAAATAGGTTTCATAGTAGTTCATTGTTGCTTAAGAGTGATGCGAAACCCAGTCATGGTAATTCAAGACGTAAGATGATTCAGTATTACAGTAAAGGCCTGAATTCAGAGGTTCATCACTCTGCAAAAAAAGAATGTGCTTGCTCAACAGTGAGGAAAGAACGTGTAGCTAAGCAACAGTTGGGTATATCTGTGAGCCAAATGACTACTGTTTCAAAGACAGCATTAATACACTTACTAAGTAGCATCGCAAATTGGTAGTTGCTGATGCTTTTCTGAGGAAGCAAAAGTATTTTCGGTCACTAGCTTCTAAAGCTAAGATTGACAGACTTGTTGGTGCTGTGATAAGATGTGAGCGCAAAAAAATAAAGAGTCATCTCAGTTTGATGAAATTGCACCTGAAAGTATGAACATTTGTTAATAGAACAGTTTTTGTTCTTCAACGTTTGTGGCGTAAGATGTCTCATGTACTTGAGCAGTTCAGAAAAATTGTGTATGACATAAAGATGAGGCTACAATAGTACCCTGTCTTGTGCTTGCACAATTTCTGTGATGTTTTCACAGGACAGTGGCTGTGCACACAGCACTCAGAGGCATATTTCTGGGAGGAGTCATATTACTCGCAGAAAAAGGTCAGCAACTTGTGCATTGATGAGTCTGGTAATGTGTGTAATGTGCTCACTGTGTGTGTGATGACACTACTATGGAGTCAGACTGTGAATGTGAGGCAACTACTCAGCCTCGTAAATGTCATTGTCTTTCATGGACATGTGATGACACTTGCAACTGGAGGCAATCATCATTTACGAACATACGAAATTTGCCAGCAGATAAAGGCCTAGAGGTCTATCAAGTCTGCTCGAATGGGCACTTTGAATGTGAATTTGACTAAGTTGAGTACTTTATCAACCTGTTTGTCATTACTGATCATAAAGACAGACATAAACTGTTTTAGAGTATAGACCTTTGTGAGATCCGTCCACACACTGGACTTATGGGTCACTCGCTTGCATGCCTAGATAGTGATGTTTGTGACAGTGTCTTTCACCACATGCATATGCTGGGAGTGCATCAATCAGGCATGCGGAACTTTGTGATCAGGGTCTATGAGATTCACCGAGTTATCGCTCAGTATACTCATCTGAATGAGTTACTGCAGTCTGGTGACATGCATGGTGCCATGACATTTCTGAAACTGCTGCGACGTGTCAGCAGTGTGACAGATACTGTGATTGATCAGTCATCAATTGCTGACGGAAATTCTGTCTCTGTCTTAGAAACTGATATTCTCAAACAGTTTGGGAAATCAGTTGCCAAATTTGAGTTGGCAAAGACAGACAAATCTGACTCTGTATGTGTGTCATGTGATCGCCTCTTTTATGAAAAACAAACGGTCACAGTGAACCTAGAAACCTTATCACCATACAATGACATGTGGTTTTGACTGTCAGCATTTCTGCTATTAAAGTGTGACTTTCAGTTAGACCCAATCATTGTGATGTGCAAGCACTGTTTTTCCAAAGTGAAGTCTAACATTTTGCCACCAAGGTCAGTCTTGAACAACATGGAGGCACATGTTACACCAACTGAGATTGCCACATTGAATATGTTTGAACGGATTCTAATTCAGACTATGAAACCATTTCAAACTATTCTATGTCTGAACAAAAGGACGCGGAATATTCCACAAAAAGAAGTGATTAGATCTCTTAAGGGTTCTGTCATGTATCTTCCACTTCCTCTACAGGAAAATGTGGAAGCAATCTCCAGTGAAAACACTTTGGTGATTCTTGTCAGTGGTGTTCCAAGTAAGTCTAAGGTCATTTAGCAGGATGTTGTTAATGTAGAGAAGGTGAAACTTGCTCTTACTTATTTAAAGAGCAACAATCCCTTTTATGCAGACCTTGATATTGATCGCATTACTAGTGTGTCTGTTGATCATGATGTGTTGGAAAACACAAAGCCAATGATTGAGAAGGTCAATGTGGAGACAAATGATAAAGTGTATGAATGGTACACAATTCACTCACTACATAGCAGTGATCCAGTAGGGGACAACATTGATCTCTATCAAATGAAACAGTTGGAAGGTGAGCCTGTTAGCATTTGGGAGGCAACACTGGAAGCACGCTGTTTCCCAGACTTATTCCCAAAAGGGTCAGGTGGCCACCTGGATGAAAGAGAAATGCTTGTACATGGTGCTGAGTACTGTACAAGCCATGTGCTCAGTAAGGATAGCAAATTCAGATGCAACTTACAGTACCTGTTTCATCTCCTGTGGGAGAGTGAGCTTAGCATACTATCTGCATCTATTGTGCATACTATTCGTCTGACAATAGTATGCACAATAGCCTCAGAAGAAGCCAGAAGGTGAAGGAAGGAAACATATTCAATTCAGTGCTTCAGAGTAACTGGTAACTGGTATTTTTCCTTTAAACTTAGATTGTAGGCTTGTAGTGACACTATACTTTCTTTCTGTGTTGTCTTTCTTTCTGTGTTGTCTTTACTTATAATTGTTTTTGGGCTGTTGAAAATTTAAAAAATAGTGGTGGTGTAATTCTGTGCTGTCTTTAATTGCTGCAAATTTTATCTTGGCTTGTCTGACTGTCCTGTAGCTGGATGAAGGGTGTTAATTGTCTGGCCTCTGACCTCAGCTACGTGATAACTGGAGGTGGGGCTTAGTCACAGTTAAAGCAGCAAACAGAAGTTCATCTTCTCAGAAGAAGCCAGAAGGTGAAGGAAGGAAACATATTCAATTCAGTGCTTCAGAGTAACTGGTAACTGGTATTTTTCTTTTAAACTTAGATTGTAGGCTTGTAGTGACACTATACTTTCTTTCTGTGTTGTCTTTACTTATAATTGTTTTTGGGCTGTTGAAAATTTAAAAATAGTGGTGGTGTAATTCTGTGCTGTCTTTAATTGCTGCAAATTTTATCTTGGCTTGTCTGACTGTCCTGTAGCTAGGTGAAGGGTGTTAATTGTCTGGCCTCTGACCTCAGCTACGTGATAACTGGAGGTGGGGCTTAGTCACAGTTAAAGCAGCAAACAGAAGTTCATCTTCTCAGAAGAAGCCAGAAGGTGAAGGAAGAAACATATTCAATTCAGTGCTTCAGAGTAACTGGTAACTGGTATTTTTCTTTTAAACTTAGATTGTAGGCTTGTAGTGACACTATACTTTCTTTCTTGTTGTCTTTACTTATAATTGTTTTTGGGCTGTTGAAAATTTAAAAATAGTGGTGGTGTAATTCTGTGCTGTCTTTAATTGCTGCAAATTTTATCTTTGCTTGTCTGACTGTCCTGTAGCTGGGTGAAGGGTGTTAATTGTCTGGCCTCTGACCTCAGCTACGTGATAACTGGAGGTGGGGCTTAGTCACAGTTAAAGCAGCAAACAGAAGTTCATCTTCTCAGAAGAAGCCAGAAGGTGAAGGAAGGAAACATATTCAATTCAGTGCTTCAGAGTAACTGGTAACTGGTATTTTTCTTTTAAACTTAGATTGTAGGCTTGTAGTGACACTATACTTTCTTTCTGTGTTGTCTTTACTTATAATTGTTTTTGGGCTGTTGAAAATTTAAAAAATAGTGGTGGTGTAATTCTGTGCTGTCTTTAATTGCTGCAAATTTTATCTTGGCTTGTCTGACTGTCCTGTAGCTGGGTGAAGGGTGTTAATTGTCTGGCCTCTGACCTCAGCTACGTGATAACTGGAGGTGGGGCTTAGTCACAGTTAAAGCAGCAAACAGAAGTTCATCTTCTCAGAAGAAGCCAGAAGGTGAAGGAAGGAAACATATTCAACTCAGTGCTTCAGAGTAACTGGTAACTGGTATTTTTCTTTTAAACTTAGATTGTAGGCTTGTAGTGACACTATACTTTCTTTCTGTGTTGTCTTTACTTATAATTGTTTTTGGGCTGTTGAAAATTTAAAAAATAGTGGTGGTGTAATTCTGTGCTGTCTTTAATTGCTGCAAATTTTATCTTGGCTTGTCTGACTGTCCTGTAGCTGGGTGAAGGGTGTTAATTGTCTGGCCTCTGACCTCAGCTACGTGATAACTGGAGGTGGGGCTTAGTCACAGTTAAAGCAGCAAACAGAAGTTCATCTTCTCAGAAGAAGCCAGAAGGTGAAGGAAGGAAACATATTCAATTCAGTGCTTCAGAGTAACTGGTAACTGGTATTTTTCTTTTAAACTTAGATTGTAGGCTTGTAGTGACACTATACTTTCTTTCTGTGTTGTCTTTACTTATAATTGTTTTTGGGCTGTTGAAAATTTAAAAAATAGTGGTGGTGTAATTCTGTGCTGTCTTTAATTGCTGCAAATTTTATCTTTGCTTGTCTGACTGTCCTGTAGCTGGGTGAAGGGTGTTAATTGTCTGGCCTCTGACCTCAGCTACGTGATAACTGGAGGTGGGGCTTAGTCACAGTTAAAGCAGCAAACAGAAGTTCATCTTCTCAGAAGAAGCCAGAAGGTGAAGGAAGGAAACATATTCAATTCAGTGCTTCAGAGTAACAGGTAACTGCTATTTTTCTTTTAAACTTAGATTGTAGGCTTGTAGTGACACTATACTTTCTTTCTGTGTTGTCTTTACTTATAATTGTTTTTGGGCTGTTGAAAATTTAAAAAATAGTGGTGGTGTAATTCTGTGCTGTCTTTAATTGCTGCAAATTTTCGCCCAGCCTCCACCCCTTCCCCAACTCTTAATTATATGCCCTGATAAATCTGATTGACAGGAGCTAAACACAGGGGTATAGTAAGAGGTGTGAAGTAGGAGGGCATAAGGGGAAGAAAGACCACCCTCAGCACAAGTTTTTTGACTCATTTATTTATTTATTGGTTTCTTTTTCCTTAAAAAAATATATCTCTGAGGATCAGTTACAGGATTTTTAGTACTGTAAATAAATAAAAAGAGAACTAAGAGAGCTTCAGTAGCAGATAAGTAGTGGAATTGCAGTATAATGTGGGGAGTGGTGCAATGCAGTGGCTGTGGGGCAGCCATATTCAGGCAGACCTTCTGGACACTGAGGTGCTGCCCTATCTGCATGCATCTCTCGGGACTGCGGGATGAGGTAGCCAGACTCAGAGCAGAAGTAAACTGGGTCAGGAGTACCATCACCCTGTCCAGGAACCACCCAGTCCAATGCAGCTGCCTCAAGGATGCCGAGCGAGGGAGCACTTGGATGACAGTGGGCTCAGGGAGGGTTAGAGCAGTCAGGCAGAGGCACATCCCAGATCCTATTCCTCTCAAGAACTCATATGCCACACTGGCAAATGAGGACAACCAAATAGAGGTACCCAGGAAGTGGAAGGAAAGGATGTGGAGGTTAGGGCAAGGAGGTGACCTCAGTGGGGAAAGCAGTGGACCCCAGAGGAGGAGGAAGCAAATCCTGGTGGGGGACTCCATCACAAGAGGATCCAGCTAGGAACACAGGAGGGAGGACAGGGAGGTGAGGTGCCTACCAGGTGCCACGGCATGGAGGGATGGAAGGAAGATAGTGGGATCACTGGGAAGGCAAGACAGGAGGGTGAGCTGGATGTCATTATCCACCTAGGTACTAATGACTTGGCAAATGGGGAGCCAAAGGAAGTTCAGGAAAGAGTTTAGGAAACTGGGAGGGTCTCAAGCAAGTAGCTACTTCTGTCACTTTCTCAGAAGTACTACCTGTGAGGAAGGGAGGAAACATAGGAGTGCATGCACCAGGAACTTTAACTCATGGTTGAAGAACTGGTGCTGTGAGGAAGGGTTTGGATTCATTGGTGACTGGGGACCCATCTGGAGGGATGGAGGTTTGTTCAGCCTGACGGCCTGCATCCATCCTGGAGGGAATCAAGCACTCAATGATAAGTTTAAATGCTACATTGACAAGCATTTAAACTAGCAAAGGGGTGGCAGGCCAGCAAGGATGATACCTACTTGCTCACCCCCCACAGCTAGTAATGGAACCAGTGAACCAGAGGAGTGGCTATCTCTGCAAAGCAGTGTGCAAAAGATGGAGATTAGTGTCCAAAAGGTGGATAAGCAGAAAAGGGGCAAAATTCAGCAGAAGGGCAGACAGCAAGGAGAACCAGGATAAATGACAACCAAGGAAGGGGCTGGAGTAGAACAGTGAAGCAGTCTAGGGAGGTCAAATCATGGAAAGCCATGTGTGCAAATGCCAGGAGCCTTAGCAACAAGATGGAAGATCTGGAGGCTGTCATGGTACAGTCAGACCTGGACATTGTGGCCATCACTGAAACCTGGTGTATAATAACCATGACTGGGAGATGGCCATACCTGGCTACAACATATTCAGAAGAGACAGAGCAGGCAGGAAGGGAGGAGGAGTGGCACTGTATGTGAAAATGACATAAGGGCCACACAGATCCAGGAGGAACAAAATGGGGGAGAGATACTGTGGGTTAAGCTGGAAAGGAAAATGGGGCCAGCCATCCGCACAGGTGTGGTCTATAGACCACCAGCCCAGGAGGAAGAAACAGATAGAGAGCTGATGCTAGCCATCCAAAGGATGGCAGACAAGGGTGAGGTAGTACTGGTTGGAGACTTCAATATACCAGACGTGGACTGGAGCATCCCAGCAGCAGCATCAACTAGGAGCAGATTTATCCTGGACTCCCTTCAGGGTGCCTTCCTCAAGCAACTGGTCATGGAACCAACTCGGCAGAAGGCAATACTGGACCTTGTGCTCACAAACAGGGACAGTGTGAAGAGGTAACAGTGGGGGAGCACCTGGGTAACAGTGACCACCAGTTATTGTGGTTTGAAATCACAGAAAGAGCAGAACCAAACCACACAAAACACGTATCCTGGATTTTAGGGGCAGACTTTGGGAAAATGGGGAGATGCTTGAAAGAGGCATTAAGGGAATGGGACAGGAATCAGGGATTGAGGAACAGTGGGCAGTATTTAAAATGGGATTATAAGAACAACAGAATTATGCATTAAGCAGGTTAGCAAGAGGAAAAGAAAGAGGAGACCATTATGGTTTTCCAAAGAGGTAGCAAAGAAAGTGAAAGCCAAAAGATTGCATTCAGGCAATACAAAAAGACACAGGCAGAAGGGGATAGGGAGAAGTACCAGGAGAAACAAAGGGAGGCAGGGAAGTCAGTAAGGAAGCCAAAGCTCAGACAGAAGAACACATTGCAAAATCAGTGGTTAAGGGGACAAAACCTTTTACAGGTACATAAGTGAAAAAGAAGGACAAAGGGAGGGATAGTGAGACTGAAGGGAGGATGGGAGCAGCAGGAGGATGACAACAGTAAGCTGACATATTGAACAGGTATTTCTGCTCAGTCTTTACTAAGGAAGAGGGGGTAATGGGTCTGAAGGGAGTACAAGGGGTGAGAATGGTGCAGAAATGGACACAAGTCCCTTTACCGAGAAAGGGTCCTGAAGGAACTGGAAGTAATAAGAGCTGATAAAGCAATGGGGCCAGATGGGGTGCACCCAGGGTCCTTAAAGAACTAAGAGAGGTGGTGGCTGAACCTCTGGCTATCCTGTTCAGCCAATCACTGGAAACAGGGAGGTACCCAAAGACTGGAGGACAGCAGATGTAGTCCCCTTATACAAAAGTGGGAACAAAGAGGAAGCAGGAACTACAGACCAGTCAGCCTCACCTCAGGTGGGAAAGATCATGGAAGCACTACTGAAGGAGAGATTGGTGGAACATCTGGTTGTCAATGGACTACAGGACCCAAGACAGCATGGTTTCACCAGGGAGGTCATGTCAGACCAACCTCATTGAATTTTTGACTGGGTGACTAGGGAGGTGGATCAGGGAGGGCAGTGGACATGGCCTATCTGGACTTCAGCAAGGCTTTTGACACTGTGCCACATAGAAGACTATTACACAAACTGGGGAATATGGGTGTGGGCAGGACAGTAGTGGTGGGTAGGTAACTGGCTGGGTGGCAGGACACAGAGGGTGGTGGTAAATGGCTGTCACTCCACAGAGGGAAGAGTGACCAGTGGGGTACCACAGGGATCAGTGCTGGGACCGGTCCTATTCAACATCTTCATCAGTGACATTGCACAGGATCTAGAAGGCAGAATTTCACTGTTAGCTGATGACACAAAACAGTGTAACAGAGTAGACACACCAGAGGGTGTAGACAGAATGAGAAGGGACCTGCAGAAACTTGAAGAATGGTCAAGGGTTTGGCAGTTGAAATTCAATGCAAGAAGTGCAAGATAATGCATATGGGGCACTAAAAACCCTGGCACAATATATCAGTTGGGGGTGAGGATATAGCATGCACCAAGCAGGAAAGGGATCTTGGGGTTGTCATCTCTGATGACCTCAAGGTAAGGAAACAGTGTGACAAGGCATCAGGTAAAGCAAATAGGATGCTGGGATGTATAGGCAGGCATCACCAGCAGGAAAAGGGAGGTCATAATTCCGCTATACAAGACACTAGTGAGGCCCCACCTGGAGTACAGTGTACAGTTCTGGAGACCATACCTACATAAGGACATAGACAGGGTAGAGAAGGTTCAGAGGAGGGCAACAAAGGTGGTGCATGGGTTGCATCACAAGTCCTATGAAGACAGGTTGAAGGAACTGAACATGTACTCCCTGGAGGAGGAGGAGAGAGGGATATGATAGAGACATACAAGTATCTTACAGGGAGGAACAGGGTGCAGGAAAACACTATTTTAAGCGAAAAGATGTTTCAGGACTAGAGGGCATGGATGAAGTTGAGGAGGATGATTCAGAGGAAACATGAGAAAGAATTTCTTCACAGAACGGGTGGTGGACAAGTGGAACACCCTGCCAGAGGAAGTGGTGGGGACTGAAACAATCACGGGATTTAAGAATGCATGGGATAGACATAAAGGAATTCTAGAGGTCAGGAGTAAGGGGAAATAGACTTCTAGGAAAACAAACTGAACTTACAAGCTCAAATGGGCAGACTAGGTGGGCCATAGGCCCTTATCTGCCGACACTGTCTATGTATCTATGTATCTATGACAACTCCACTTGATGGAATAACAGCTGCACAGTTCTGGAGAAATTAAAGCAGAAAGAAGAAAATGTGCAAGTGAATTTGTCTTCCATTTTGTCAAGTCTACGTGGCATCAAAGAATATTGGCACCGCAGGTACTCTGAGGTGATGACAGTGCTGCGAGAGTATGGTGCAGCCACATGGTTTGTCAGAATCAGTTGTCCTGAGTATGCCTGGGATGAGGTCATAGAACTGTTGAAGGGGGAGAATTCTGATGTAGAGGGCATTTCATCAGTGAATGTCAGAGAAATGTGCTCACTTGACCCTGTCTCTGTCACAAGGCATTTCCACAAGCAGTTCCATGATATTCTGACTTTCATTTTGTCAAAGGACAATCCGCCTCTTGGTATTGTGGAACATTACTTTTGGAGAATGGAGTATCAGGCACGAGGTGCTCCTCATATTCATATGTTACTGTGGATCAAGTATGCCCCACGCATAGGTGAACATGAAGCAGAGCAAGTGCTAGCATTCATCAAGCAATACATCACTTGCCGCATTCCAGACAAGTACAACAGTCCTACACTGTGGAAGTTGGTGCAAAAGTTCCAACTCCATATTTGTGCAAAATACCACTGCCAGCTAGTAAAGAACAAATCTGATTGGTACACAAGATGTCGTTTCGGATTTCCTAGACGTGTCTGTCAGGATGATTGCATGAATGAGCTGTTTTCAGCAATGCAACACCACTTGAAGGCAAAATCAACCAAGAGGATATATGAGTTACCCAGAGATGAGAAAGAGGTGTACATCAGTGACTACAACCCTACTCTTCTTCTAATGTGGCAAGCAAACATAGATGTTCAGTTTGTGGCTGACAACTCACTGGCTCTGGTGCAGTACGTCACTTCGTACATAACTAAACATGAGCAGACTAGCTTACAAGACTTTGGGAAGATATTACCAGTTCAAGCAAGAGCATGACATCTCAGTTGTGGTCACTGGGCTTGAAGACCCTTTCACACAGAGAATGTGGTGCATATGAGGTTGGCGATCGCTTGATTGGTACACATTTGTATGGCAAGTCTGATGCTGTCTGCTTTCTCAGTATGAACTTCAAAGAGAAGTGAAAACATGTACTTAATCCTCATGCTGAGATTGAGGAACTGGCTGTCAATAGACCCTCAAGACATATGTTGAAGAATAATCTCATTGACACATACTACCCCTGTAGACATGAAGACATGGATGATATGTTTCTATTTCAGGTGGCTAAGTGATGGGACTACAAGACAGAAGTCTCACCTGATTGTACATGTGACATTTACAAGGTCAGAGGAGTGGACAGCTGTCTCGTTAAAAGACATAAGCCTTTGCTCATTGATCACTGTAAATTACATCTAGGCACATCTGAGAGCAGAGAGCATTACTACTTTGTTCTCCTAGTCTTATTTAGACCCTGGAGGAATGAGTCTGAATTAAAAGGTGACTGTGATACATTCAAGGAAGAGTTCAATCGCAGTTATGAGACATTCAAAAGTCAATACTCAGAGACATATATACAGAAACTAGAGACTGAGAAGGAGCAGCTTGAGAAGGCACAGAAGCTACTTGAGGAGGACACTCCTGTTAGCTTACTGGACAATCTTGATCCAGAAGGACAAGGTATCCTTGGAGAACCTCTGTCTCTGAATGCCCCAGAAGTACTCATGTTGGAAGTGGAGAGTACTATGTAACATGGCACACACTGCAGTGTTGACTCAGCTGAGTTGAGAGAGAGAGAGAGACTCAATGAGCAACAACGTGTGGTACACTCTGAGGTAACTGACGCTGTCCAGCATGGGATACTACATGAACACAAGAAATGTGACTGTCTTGATTACAAGCCATTGCTGATGGTTGTTAGTGGGTCAGCCGATACAGGGAAGAGTTTCCTAATTGAGGTAATCACAGCTGAAATACAGAGCATGACAGGGTCATTGATGTCTGTTGCTGTTAGTGGCCCCACTGGACTGGCTGCATATAACCTTGGTGGAGTTACGTTACACTGTTTGTTCATGTTGCCAGTGGAGCATGACAAAGCAGGAGAGTATTGTAAGCTGTCATCTGAGGTTGCATCCTTCATTCAATGTTTACTAAGATGAAGTTACATATCATTGATGAGATTAGCATGGTCTCCACTTTGATGCTTGCCTGTATACACCTACATCTACAGGAGATCTTGGGAACTGACTATGGAGATGCATTTGGTGGAAAAAAACATTGTTGTATTTGGGGACCCTTTACAGATTACACCAGCTAATGTGGAACATGTCTTTGCAGATCTGACTGTGAAGCAGGCCAAGAATATACTTGGGTGCATTGGAGGTTTTAACCTGTGAGAGTTATTTACCTGTATCGAGCTGTATCAGACCATGTGACAAAGTGGTGACCTGGCTTACAAGGTACTGTTGGATCAAGCTCGTACAGGTTCTCTGTCACCAGAACATGTTTCAATGTTAAATGGTCGAAGAATCAGAATGGAGACTACATCCATAGAAACAGCATGTGATGTTTTCAGTGATGTGTACTCCATGAGCACACGCTTTGTGTGTCTTATGCCGCGACTGAAGAAATGTGCTGAGTTCAACAGTGTGATGTTGCAGAGAGAGAATCAAGAAATTCTCATACTGCATGCTGTTGACACAGTCAGTGGTGTCATTCTAAGTTGGAAACTGGTAGTAAAGATGACTGAATGACTGTCTGAATTGAAGTCAGATGTTTCACGCACAGCTGGCCTGGAAGCTGTTCTTACAGTTTGTAAGAATACACGTGTCATGCTACACCTTAATCTTGATGTGTAGCGTGGTATAGTAAATGGTGCCATGGATAACGTCATTGACTTAGTTTACAATGTCCAAAAGACATTTATCGAGACACTTGTTGTCCACTTTGACAACATGGAAAAGCCTGTCCAGATTGATCATACCTGTGTTAAGTTTCAGGTATTTAAGGATACTGTATCTATGTGAACAGGAAACAGTTCCCAATATGTGTTGTAGATGCTGTTTCAATTCACAAGTCTCAAGGCTTGAGTTTGGATTCAGCAATGGTGGACATAGGTACAGACATTTTCAAAGATGGCATGAGCTACGTTGCACTTTCACGCGTCCGTTGTCTTTCTGGGTTGGTTGCATTTCATAACACTCGCACCTCAGAAGATACACACTGACAAGCAATGTATTGTTGAGTACAACAGATTACATAATTTATATCAGCCACAGATGTCTTTAATACCACTACCTATGTATGGGTTGTCTCACATCCTGCAGTCACATCTACAGCTGGCAACAAAAGAAAATGGGCTTCCACAAGTGATGCAACTGTACAGAGTTCCAAGAAGGTCACAATGTCAAATACAGATTCAGAACTGGCTGTTGGTCAGAAGTCAGTTGGTATGGCTGTTGTGCCAGTGTTTGACAGCAGTACTAGAGTTAACTGCTATGCTAATTCAGCTATGCAAGTCTTTCTCCACATGCCACACTTTGTGCAGGCAATATCTGCTTTGCAAAAGGCTCCTCTATCAAAGGAATTGAAACAGGTTGTCAACATGGCTTCTGATCAGTCTAACAATGTGCAGTCACTAACACCTCTAAGGCAGGTGCTGGGTACATATGATGGATGCAGTACATTTGCTGCAAACATGCAGCAGGATGCCAGTGAGTTTATGATGGCAATCATAAACAGCTTGGATGTAGAGAGAACTTCAATGCATCACTATTTCATTGTGTCATATGTTATCAAATATGTATGTGTGTTATGTGGTCATTCAGAGTGAGAAACCACAGAAGACATGCTTTGGGTTTCTCTGTTTGTGCCTTAGACTAAAAGTGTCAAGTTCCGGCAACTGTTTTCCAATGCTGAAAGTGGTCACTTGTGTGTAAGGTGTGGAGGTACATGTACTCAGCACATCTCAGGACTTCATCTCAATATCTTATGCTTGTATTGCATAGATTTGTCTCCAGTGGGCTCAGAGTTGACACATCTATCACTGATTTCACAGCTGGTAGAATAGTATTTAACCAGGCAGTGTTTGATACACATGCTGTGATCTACCACTATGGCCAGTCTGTACATTCTGGACATTATACTTGTTTGTTGAGGTACAGAACTGGATGTGTTGAGTGTGACAATTCAACAAGCTCTTTCAAACAGAGACTACCACAACACTTAAAAAATGCATATGTACTGCTACTGAAGAATTATGACAATCTTCATGTGTCAGAGAAATAGTCACACAAAATGTGACATTCTTTTACTTTGCTGTCCATTTTGTGACAGAGTGAATTCAGGTACATTATCATTTTGTTTCTTACAAATGTACACTTGTGATTACACAGGTAACATATCACAAGGTTTACTTGCATATGTTAACTCAATGTGACATATAAGATTGTTGCGTTGATCAGTGACACTGTGAAAATAGTTGCAGTGGTCTTTAATCGGCGCCAGCTGTCTTCACAGTCACTAGAGAAACCACACTTATATGTCTAAGGAAGACTTTCAGATGTCAAAAGAGGTGTTCCTATCTGGTCAAACTCTTCTGTCATTGTCTTTTCTTATGAGTATGTCGTATGTAGACATAAGAAGTTACACTTGGCACACTTGCTAGGTGTGTGCTTGTACTAAGGCACAATACTTGTCCATGTGCATAAGCATCACTGTGTAACATATCTTTTACTAAAGATTAACATCACTCTGTCACATGTTGTGTACCATGACATGTGGCCTGTATTCGTTTCTTTCTTTGTATGCTTGTGTCTTGAGTAAATATCACAATTTTTTGTTGTAACAGTGTACTCCTATGCCTGTTTTATTGTCGTCCATCTACATTGTATATACTGCATATATATATATATATATATATATATATATGTATTTATGATATGTAATATATTTCTTGGTTGTACTTAGTACTGTGACATTAAAAGTAGTTGTGTGAATTACTATATACGTTCTATGACTGCAGAATAAGTAGGATTTTCCTGTTTAAACCTAGTAAATTCATAAACATTAAAATGTAGTATGAAGATATTTGTTAGTATGAGATAGTATGTAGTTACGCATATCTACTATACTGTTATTTCATATGCCATTATTGATAACAAGGTACAGTGTTCTATTAGACATATCTTTATTATTTACAGCCCACAGTTTCTGCTTATAAAATAATTAAATGTTATATTCATACCATTCTGTAAAACAATTCCTTTTATGTAAATAGAAGATGTAACAGATCTAGGTGGTTAACTAGTTCTGTAGTTATGTAACTACTGATTTGATCATTTTTAGTGATATATATAATACCTGTTACCATATACTATTTGATGTGTTTGTATTTTAACTGACCTTAATGTATGTTAACAATAGATGAAAATTGTACATCAGACCCCCATCTCAAGGGGAGGAAATGGACAAGAAAATGATAGAAGACATTCTCAAAATGGCTGAAAAAGGGGAGATACTGTTGATGGGGGACCTGAATATGCCAGATGTTAACTGGAGGACATGTACTGCAGCCACATCCAAGAGCAGGGTCAATCTCGATGCCCTGCAGGGGGCAGACCTTAGACAGCTAGTGCTGGAACCCACTCGGGAGGGAGCAATACTAGATCTGGTACTCTCAAATGGAGAAAGGATCACAAATTTAGAAGTCGGTAGACATCTGGGAACAAGCGACCACTGCACAGTGTGCTTCACAATGAGCACAACCATGGAGACAAGCCATACAAAAGCAAGGATACTGGACTTTAGAAGGGCTGACTTTGGCAAAATGGGTGAACACCTGAAGAATGCGCTAGCAAATGGCCAAATAGGAGGGGTGGAAGAACAATGGAGAAAAATCAAAACTGCCATCATAGAGGCAGCAAGTCTTTGTGTAAAACAAATAAAGGAAACAAAGTGGAGTAAAAAAACACTATGGTTCTCAAAAGAGGTGGCAGGGAAGGTTAAGGAGAAAAAGGCTGCATTCAAAAAGTATAAGGAATCACAGAAGGAGAACGACAGGGAACTGTATCAATTAAAGCAGAAAGAAGTAGGAAAGGCAGTCAGAATAGCAAAGCACAAACCGAGGAAAAATAGCCAACTCAGTCAAAAAGGGGGATAAAACCTTTTATAGGTACATTAGGGAGCATAGAAAGGTTAAGGGAGGGATAGTGAAGATTAATAAAGGAGAGGGGAGGTGAACAGAGGGAGACAGTGAAAAGGCAGAGCTACTGAATGAATACTTTTGCTCAGTATTCACAAAAGAAGATGAGGAGCAGTTACCTAAACCATACAATAGAAGCACTCTGGGTAGGGGGGTTGACACCAGTCCATTCACAGAAGAAAGACTCCTGAAAGAACTCCTAAAACTCAAGGTGGACAAAGCAATGGGGCCTGACGGGATTCACCCCAGAATCCTAAAACAACTAAGGGGGGACCTAGTGACAACACTGACCACACTTTTTAACAAATCATGGCAGGATGGGGTGGTACCTGAGGACTGGAGGAGGGCAGATGTGATTCCCCTTTACAAAAGTGGGAGCAAGGCAGAAGCAGGAACTACAGACCTGTAAGTTTGACCTCAGTGGTAGGGAAAATGATGGAATCACTTCTGAAAGAAAGAATTGTTGAGTACCTAGAGGCCAGCGGGGCACAGGACCCAAAGCAGCATGGATTTACAGCAGGACGGTCATGTCAGACGAATCTAATTGATTTCTTTGACTGAGTGACCAAAGTAATAGACCAGGGAGGGGCTGTGGATATGGCCTACCTAGACTTTAGCAAGGCATTTGACACAGTCCACACAAAAGATTAATAATCAAGTTAGCCAGCCTGGGAGTGGGTCCCAGGGTGGTAGCCTGGGTAGCGAACTGGCTGCACAACAGGACACAGAAGGTAATAGTAAATGGAACACATTCCGAAGAAAGGGGGGTTACTAGTGGAGTACCTCAGGGCTCAGTACTGGGTCCAATCCTCTTTAACATCTTTATAAGTGACATTGCAGAGGGTCTGGAGGGAAAGATATGCCTCTTTGCAGATGACACAAAGATCTGTAACAGAGTTGATACACAAGAGGGGGTAGAAAAGATGAGAAGGGACTTGGCAAGGTTGGAGGAATGGTCAGACATATGGCAACTTAGATTCAATGCAAAGAAGTGCAAAGTAATGTACCTGGAAACAAAACCCAGGAGAAGAGTACACAATAGCAGGGAACTAACAACAACAAAAATGGAAAAGGACCTGGGGTATTCATATCAGATGACCTAAGGTGGGTAAGCAATGTGAAAAGTCAGTAAGGAGAGCCAGGGGATACTGGGATGCATAGGAAGGGCATCACAAGTAGAAAAAGGGAAGTGGTTATCCTCTATACAGACAGTTGGTGAGACCCCATTTGGAGTACTGTGTGCAGTTTGGAGACCTCATCTATGCAAGGACATAGACAGGATGGAAGCAGTCAGAGGAGGGCAACTAAAATGGTGCAGGGTCTACATCAGAAACCATATGAAGAGAGACTGAGAGAGCTTAATATGTATACCCTTGATGAAAGGAGGGATGGGTGGACATGATAGAAATGTTCAAGTACCTCAAGGGAATCATCAAAGTCCAGGAGGGTAGCATCTTTCAGAAAAAGAGATGTGTAAGAACAAGGGGCACAGTTTAAAGATAGAGGGGGGACGGCTCAGGTGTAATGTGAAGAAATTCTTTTTCACGGAGAGAGTGGTGGATACATGGAACAGCCTTCCTGAGGAGGTCGTTGGGTCTAAAACAGTGGGGGAATTCAAACATACATCGGACAGACACAAAGCAATTATAGTGGGGGGTTGTAGGAAGCAGGCTGTTGGTTAACTAGAATCTGCAGCTTATCCAGTAGGTAGGGAAATGGGCAGACTGGGTGGGCCAAGTGGTCCTTATCTGCCGTCAAAGTCTATGTTTCTATGTTTCTAGACACTTTCACTGATAGCAGCTGAGTTTTTTGTGTGCCTGATAATATTTTCTGATTGCCTCTATTGAGAGGTCAGGTGGGAATTTTCCAAATGCAGTAATATAGCGACATGTCTTAACATGTACATGTATGTGTATAAATATTCGTATGTGTACACATAAAATACATAACCATTTAATCTGTAACTGTCACGTTCAGATATATATTTTTTTCTAAACCATAGCCTGTTTGTACTGCTATTAGTTTAGAACTCACATCTGGTTGTTTGCCCACCCCAGGAACATTCACACTATCAGTCACACAATAACAACATCATTACTGTTTCATATGTGTAAGTAGTGTTCAGAGGGTACTGTGATGCCTGTCTTTATGTATTTTGTAATTCTGTCACATGTTATCCATTGACTATCTGTGATACAGTATTTTCATGTATTTCAAGCAATAGTGGAAAACATTGATATGATTGTTTTGTGAGACTGATTTTGTGCACCAACTGGATTCTTAATTTGGCCTTTTCACAATTTTTAATTGGGCAATAAATCTTTTTAACCCTTATCTACCTATGTCGTGTCTTCCTTTTACCATTATGTAAGACTGATACTATGTATGTTGGTGTTGGTGTATTGCTGCATCTATACATAGTGTATGATGTTCATTGGTGCAGAGTTTCTACTTAGCACAGTTAAAGTGCTATTGTTCAATGTGGTGAAGATCTACATCTCCTATTTCGTAGGCAAATAATTTTATTTTCACATCTAAGCTGTAGAATGTGAACTATTGTTGTATGAATACTATCAGAAAACTACGTATTCAGACAAATGTGTCTATATCTTGCTGAGTCTGTGTTCTGAAAAGAAAGACATGTTCTTAATAAGATACAAAATAGCATGACAGCATTATTTCTCAGAAAGACAGGAAATTCATGGCAAAAAAACTCTGTTTAATGCATCAGTTAGGGTTGTTCCACAGCGACAAAAGTGAGGAAATTCAGCATTAGGGTTGAAAACCCTTACTCCGTATTCCCACCCCCACCCCCCAGCTACACACACACAGACACACACACACATGCAACTAGGGGGCAGGACCAAGGCAAGATGACCAATCATAGACAACCAGCAACAGGTGACAGAAATAACATTCAACTGTCTAAACATACTACAAGACACATCCATCATTATGGGCCAACGACTGTAGCATTTGAGCATGGGTCATGGGTGTACAGAGTGTTGTGCACATTTTATTTGGGTCATATGTCACACGAATACTGTTGTACATAGAATTCATATGACATACATTGTTTGGTTATGCTGTGATGATATCATGAGGGATCAACATACAAGAAAGCATCTGTAACATTGTGCTTTATCTAACGTGGATATAGAAGAAGAAAAAAAGACAGTATGGTACCTTTTCAGTAACATGTATTGTTCAATGTACCCTTGTTCAAATCAAGATGGGCTTGGTCACATTGAGACACACATGTTGCATGAATAATGATTTCTGGTCACAAATCTATAAATACATACAATGCTCAATACTTGTATGACAGTTCTGTTATTAGCGATTCAACATAGGATGCAGAATTAATATTTTGTTATTTTACTGCCCCATGCAGAATTACTAAGACACTAATAGTGGTATAAATGGTGCATGATGTCAATAGTCATATCGCTGTAAATATGTGAAATGCTTTGCATGATAATGTACATCATGGGCCATGATGATATTTAACAGTTTGTTACCTACAGTTTCACAGAGCTGTTGATCTGTTTAGGATTAGATAACAGTGCAGCAGCACAGTGTTAATCATTGTATTCAAATACATTATTTGCTACTGTTAGGGTGATATTGGGAGCCATTTACAGACATGAAACCCTGGTGTAAATCTTGTCTAATATTATCGATTCATAGGAACAGAGGTGGTAAAATGTTGTGTTTGCCCACCACTGTTACCACATAGGTAGGAATGTGTATACAAACAGTAACACACGTTTGCACTTACATAGTCACAGCAAGGCAAAAAAGAGTGAACTGGTGACATGTAATACAGTAGTTTGGGTGACACCATCACATATAGAGCTGTAAAGGTTCAAATAACAGTGAACAATGACTTAATAGATAATACTGTACTGATCCAAATATTTCTTATAGCATGGTAAGATCACTGTGTAGTTTGATACATGAAAGTGTCTTACAGTGATCTCTGCTACCATGTACTCATGAACACAAACATCTGAACATCGATGCTTCGAATATCGTTGTAGCAGCAGTATATCAAATATTGGTGAGACCCCATCTGGAGTACTACATCCAGTTCTGCAGACCCCATCTCTGCAAGGACATAGACAGGATAGAGGCAGTCCAGAGGAGGGCAACTAAAATGGTGCATGGTCTGCAAGAGAAGCCATACGAGGAGAGACTAAAGGAGCTTAATATGTATACCCTTGAGGAAAGAAGGGAGGGGGGGACATGATAGAAACTTTTAAGTACCTCAGTGGAATCAACAAAGTCCAAGAGGATAGCATCTTTCAGAAAAAGAGACATGCAAGAACAAGGGGACACAATTTAAAGATGGTGGGAGCTGTTCAGGGGAAATGTGAGGAAGTATTTTTTCACAGAGAGGGTAGTTTATGCATGGAACAGCCTTCCTGAGGAGGTTGTGAGGTCTAAAACTACGGGAGAATTCAAGAATGCATGGGACGGACATAAGGCAATTCTTGTGGGGGGTAGGAAGAAATAGGCTGTTGGTTAACTAGGATCTGCGGCCTATCCTGTAGGTAGGGAACTGGGCAGACTAGATGGGCCAAGCGGTTCTTATCTGCCATCAAAGTCTATGTTTCTATGTTTCTATGACACACTTTGCTGTTTAAAATGACAAACTTTTCACTACTGAGCTGCTGTGTAGTGTGACCATGTGAGTTGTCAGGTCTGAGAGTTCCACACAGATCTTTAATTCTACAATGTAAGATAATTGTACAGTAGTACTGTGCAGAGAATAGTATACTGATACATAATTGTCTTAATCCGGGGTAACATTAGGAGGCATTAACAGTCAACAAAGGGCTGTAAGACCACTGGCAGATATTAGCATGTTATTATAGTGATGATTATAAACACACTGTCATTGAGAAGATATACAAAATCTATTAGATATATAAAAAGTATAACGTAGTACAGTAACAACTGATGGGTAACATGCATGCATAGGATGAAGTCACTTGGATGGCAGCAGAACTCCCACACTTGTTGGCCCATGATAATGGATGTGTCTTGTAGTATGTTTAGACAGTTGTATGTTATTTCTGTCACCTGCTGCTGGTTGTCTGTGATTGGTGTGTTGCCTTGGTCCTGTCACTAGTTGCATATGTGTGTGTGTGTGTGTGTGTGTGTGTGTGTGTGTGTGTGTGTGTGGTGTGTGGGGGGGAATGCAGAGTTAGGGTTTTCAACCCTAACACGAATTTCCTTGCTTTTGTCGCTGTGGAACAACCCTAACTGATGCTTTAAATGGAGTTTTTGCCATGAATATACTGTATATATATACATATATGTGTATATATATATATATATATATATATATATATATATATATATATATTATGTTAGTACAGTACAGCTACCATAGTTAGGGTTGAGTACCCCTTTTAAGGTTACATGGTGAAACTTTGCACCTTAATAACTTTACCACTGTTCAATGGATTTGCCTGAAATTTGGCAAGCCTGGGACATAACCATAACTCTTGGGATGTGCCAACTTTTGTACTGGTCGGATATACGGCTGCAGAGTTATTAAGCAACATTCATGTGTGCATTTATGTTTTTTTTGTGCATTCTTTGCTCGCACCTACAGGTCATACAGTTTGTGCGACTGGTCCGAAAACTTCAGGGAACATTTGGCCAGGGTGCCCGATGTGTGTTTTGAAGATTTTGTGAAAAAATATTGAATGGTTCAAAAGTTATTCAGTAAACAAGTTCCCATTATAAGTCAATGGAAAACTAACAAAAAGTTTGACACTTTCGCAAATGCACTTTTTAGTGTTGCAAATGACCCTAGTAGTGTCGCAAATCCTCCATTTTGTTTTCAGTTACTGATCAGAAAAATGCTTGGCATTTAAAATTGGGACCCTCTAGGAACACAATTATTTTTGTGTTCACCTAGTTGGACCCTCAGGATGCTAGCCTTGTATTTATTTTGGGGTTAAACACCCCAGAAATATGTTTTCCAAATTTCTGGGAAAAGTAGTGTCGCGAAGTAGTGTCGCACTTGCGACACTTTCGCAAATTTTTGGGAAAGCTTTTGCAAATCATGACACTACTTTTCTAGACTATGGCCAAAATGACAGGAATTCTTTTCCACCCTGCTGCAAAACAATGGTTTGGTCTTTTAGGCTGAAATTTGGAGGGAAGGCAGCAAACATCTCACAGATTTCCCTTTTGGTGGTTTGTTGACAAAATATTGCATGGATGCAAAGTTACGGTACTCCGAAGTTGATGTTTATTCCCATAGAGTAACATGGTGGCATCAGCTAGGCCTTTCGGGGCTCGTATCTCGAAAACGGTTCAAGATACAGAATTTTCATCAATGACAATTTAGTGAAACCGTAGCCAAGAAAGTCATGAATCATCAGAAATTGTGTTTCTTTTTCTACGTCATTTGGTTCCTGAGATATAAGCAATTTAGTATTCCAAGAGGTCATTTTCTGCTCCAAGGCCCATTATTATGCATACATTCTTTGTACTCACTATGTTTTTGTATCCAGCTGTTTGGAAAAACAGGGTGTACGTTTCCATTACTGTTACAGTTAGCATTCTGACTTGCGTTTCCGTACTGGTTTGCATTAACGTTCCCGTATACGCCACCATGTGTGTTACCCTTTGCGTTTTTGTTTGCGCTTCTGTTTGCATTACTCTTACCATTTGCATCGCCACTACTGTTTGTATTTGCGTTTTGCTTTGCGTTACAGTGCACATTGCCATTTGCGTTTCTGGCAGCCTTTTCGTTTGGTTTTCATTTGCATTTCTCTTTCGTTTTGCGTCTTTGTTGCGGTTATGGTTACCATTTGTGTTTTCAATTACGCTACTCTGCCTGTGCGCATTACAGTTGCATTTCCATACGTGCTTGCATTTGCATTTGCATTTCTCTTTACTTTGGCATTACTGTTGCTGTTACTGTTAGCATTTGCATTTAGAATTGCTTTACTGTCAGCGTGCACATTACGGTTTGCGTTCCTGTACACACTTGTGTTCGCGTTTCCTTTTCTGTTCCCTTTAGCGTTATTTTTGCTCTTACTGTTACCATTTGCATTTAGAATTGTGGTACCATGACTGTGTGCATTATGATTTTCACCTCTGTACGTGCTTCTGGTCGCGTTTCCATTTGTTTCCTTTGGCATTATTTTTGCTGTTACCATCACCATTTGTGTTTCCAATTGCTGTGCCATGACGGTATGCATTATGATTTGCATTTCCGTACTCGCTTGTGTTCGCGTTTCTGTTTCTGTTTCCTTTGGCATTACTGTTGCTGTTACCATTAGCATTTGTGTTTACAATTGCAGTACCGTCAGTGTCCACCTTCTGGTTTGCGTTTCCATACGTGCTTGCATTTGCGTATCCATTTCTGTTTTGTTTGGCATTATTTTTGCTGTCACTGTCGCTACCCCATTGCGTTACCATTCCTGTGTACCCTGCCATATACATCACCGTTCGCGTTTCCATTTGCGCTTATGTTAATCACATTCCATTCACTATTTATAGTCCTCAGTCTCAAAAAGAAGGGTAATTAGAGGCAAAAAACTCAGTTTAATGCATCAGTTAGGGTTGTTCCACAGCAGCAAAAGTGAGGAAATTCGGTGTTAGGGTTGAAAACCCCCCTTGCATCCCCTCAGCCCACCCCCCCAACCGGCATTGGGGAGTGCATTGGGGTCATCAGTCCTATCTCTCACCCCATTTTCCTATGCCTCAGGTTGTTCACGCATGTTATGGGGTGACAGTTAGGACTGACAACCCCAATGCACACCCCAATGCTGGTTGGGGGTGGGGCTGAGAGAGGGGTGCAAGGGGGTTTTCAACTCTAACACTGAATTTCCTCACTTTTGTCACTGTGAAAAATCTAACTGATGCATTAAATGGAGTTTGTTGTTCTAATATATATATATATATATATATATATATATATATATATATATATATGTATATATATATGTATATATATAGTTATGAAGGCACTTCTATATTGAACTCAAAATGTTGCATGTTAATAACTTTGGATCCCTTTAATGGATTTGCACAACCTTTGGTATGCTTGGAGGGGCATGGTAGGTCTCTTGATCTACCAAACTTTATTTAAGTTGGACTTACGGTTTTGAACACCAAAACACTGAAAAATGCACTTTTTGCCAGTTATGTGGGAAGTATTTTTGACTTTGTCTGTGGTGCTGTGCAGCCATTGTGTGGTGTTTCACTCTACAACTTGGCTCATCTGAAAGAGTTTGGGACAAGGAACATGCTGCTTTTTGTTTGGTGAAAAAATATTAACCCATTCAAAAGTTAGTAATGCTTTATGTTCCAATTATAAGTCAAAGGGAACATTTATATGGTTATTTTGTGAAAGAAGGATGGGGTTTGGCCAGCTGGTCCCTCCTCATGATCAAAGAATTTCTTTGATCACGATGGCCTCCATCTTGTTTTCGGTTTGCAGTCGGAAAAATTTAAATATCTCGGCTCAGGGAGGACTTCTGATGTGAAACTATGGTGGGTTTTGCTCAGGAGTATTTCCTCTATCGAGCCATGACTGTGGTTTCTTTCAAACTGGTCAAAAAATAGAGTTTTTAACTTTTTTATTCTTTGATCGTGGCTCACTAACGATCTTTGATTACGAGCCTGCAAATTCTTTGATTGCGAGATTCTTTGACCATGATCTTTGATTGCGAAGTGACGATGAGATGGCCAGATGAAAAAAATCTAATTTCTCAGCCCTGGGGTGATCTAGAATCTCAGACTAGGATGGGGTTTGCTCAGGGGACTTCGTTTTATCTAGGCATGGCTGTGGTTTCATGTATTTATGTGCAAAACTTCAATTTTCGAATTTTTTATTCTTTTATCATGAACCTGCAGATTCTTTGATCTTGAACCTGCAAATTCTTTTTTGCGAGATTCTTTGACTGTGATCTTTGATCACAAGGGAGGGACTAGATGCCCAGATTTGGATGCAACAGATAGCCCAATTTTAACAATTTTTAAAATTAAATATCTATTAAATTAAATATGGTTTGGGTTTTTTTTTACTTGAAATTTGGAGGGTGTTCACGGGATGTCCTGTACATGTGAATTATGATGTTTACATGTCGGACAATACATTTATTGTAGCGATAGTGTGTGGTGCAGTTTACGTTTTGCGAACAGCATTTTCCATTGTGGTAGTGGCTTGAAATTTGTAGGGTAGCTGGCCTTACTGCTGTGGATGTACTTTTTAGTCATTAGGTGTGTAAAATGTAAACAGGTGTGGAATTCTGCCACTCCAATGAATTAAAATCTCAAACTTTTAAACGCTATATCTCAGAAACCGTTTACTCTTTTACATTGAAATTTAGACGGTCTTGAGGGGATGTCCTGTACATGCGAATTGTGGTATTTATGTGTTGTGAAATGAATTTGCTGCACAGATATTGTATAACACACTTTGGGACAGATATTCAAACTGCGCTATTTTGTGGAGCAAGCCCTTGCGCTGCACAAAATAGTTGCGCAGAGGTGTGGCCAGAGCGATATTCAAAGGAGTTGCACCATTGAGCAACTCCTTTGAATATCACCCAACCACAGTGGAACTGTGCCACCGCCAAGTGGTCAGAGTGGAGCATTCAACTTCGCGATTGGCGCAAGTACCATTGCGCCATGCGCAAAATCCCGATATTCAAAAGGTGACATGCAAATGGGGCCATAATTCATGCAAGGCACAGGGAGGGCCATTTGCATATGATTATGGCCCCATTTGCATGCCATTAGCATGCAGGTGTGCTGATCCCAGAGGACTTGCGCCTGGCACCATGCCAGGCAGCAGCCGTCGAGGACCGACACCCCCTGCAGCCCAATCATGGGCAAAACAGTGTAAAATCCCCCCTCCACCCCCCACTGGCCCGATCTCGGGCATAGTTTAATTTCCCTCCCACCAGCCCAATTGCGGGCATAGTTTAATCCCCCCCCACCAGCCTGATCGCGGGCAGCAATGTGTCTCCCTCACAACACATCCCTGGTGGTCCAGTGGACCATAAATCCTGATCACGGGATGGAATAAATAAAACACCCCTGAACACATCCCTGGTGCCTAGTGTCCCCCACCCACCCATGAAGCCTCTGCCCGCTCCCCGGCAGCCAGTGGCGGCAACATCCCCCCGCCTGCTGCCCGCCGCCCACGACTGGCTGCCTGGTGGGCTGCATGCCCGGTGGTGCAGAGCAAGGCCAATGGGCCATCCCTGCTAGACAGTCCAGATTTGTGAATGAATACATTCATTCACAAAACTGAGACTGTCTTGTCTGATATGACTGCCGCCCATTGGTTCTTGCTCTGCACCAATGGGAGTGCAGCCCTACTGAGCAGTCAGTTGGCGGGCGGGGGGCGGCAGGCAGGTGGGATGCTGCCACCCACCAGCTGCCGGGGAGCGGGTGGTGAGCTTCGTGGGTGGGTGGGGTGGGGACACTAGGCACCAGGGATGAGTTCTGGGGGTGTTTATTTATTCCATCCTGTGATCGGGATTTCGGTCCACTGGACCACTAGGGCTATGTTTGGGGGTGTGTTTTGTTTATTCCATCCCGCGATCAGGATTTTGGTCCACTGGACCACCAGGGATGTGTTCAGGGGGACATGTTGCTGCAGTGAGGCTGGTGGGAAATTAAACTATGCCAGCGATCGGGCCAGTGGGGGTGGGGGATTTTACACTCTTTTGCCCGTGATCGGGCTGCAGGGGGGGCACAGGGTGTGGGATGAGGGCCAGCCACAGGTGGCAGCTGCTGTGTTGTGCCCTGCAATGCAGCAGCTCATCTGTGGCTGGCCCTCAATTTGAGCCTTTTTTTTTTGGCTCAAAGTTGTGCAGGAGCAGGTTGGGGGTTGTGCCTGCACAACTCTGCACAGCCTAGCTGAATATCGGGCTGTGCAGTTTATGCATGGTTCCTCCCCCTCCAGTTCAGCATGCATTCATTTGCATTGCGCTGTTGCTCAGCATGTTTTCTGTGGCGCAACTGCCTCCTGCTGAATATCGCAGTATGGAGCAAGTTCGGACTTGCGCAGGCGCAACCCTTTTGAATATCTGGCCCTTTATGTTTTGCATGTGTCATTTTGCATTGTGGTAGTGGTTTCACATTTACACGGTACCTAGCCTTACTGCCATGGAGGTCATTTTCAGTGGTTAGGTGTCTGACATGTACACAGGTGTGTAATTATGCCACTCTGATGAATGAAACTTTCTTTTGTTTCAAGGTGGTGGGAGCGTGGGACCCAAGGTGCCCCACACTCCCACACATATGTGCTCCCACCAATACATATTATATTCAGCACTTGCACTGTTATGTTAGCCAGAAACTTGTGAGTTGGTGGGTGAGGCCACACGCTCCCACCAACTTGCGTGGCTTTCTACTTTTCTATGTTTCTCAAAAAGTAAGAAATTCTATGCAAAAACTGCATTAATGCATCATTTAGGGTTGAAACAGAAAAAGTCTGGCCTGGTGATGCTGAGGGTTGAGGCGCTGGATGCCACACCTCACGTCACATTGGTGACCTGGGTTCGGAACGAGCCCGGACCGCCGGGGGTTGGCATAGGAGAGAGAGGATCGGGCATCTGATGGACTGCTCTGGTCTCTCAGGGAGGGATTGAAGGGTAGCCCAGTGCAGCAGCAGCCCCCAGTGGAGACCAGCAGCACTGCTATGCACACGGGCTTGCAAAAAGTAAAGGAAGACATTGGGCAGCTGCCTTCCAGATGTGGGTAGGAGCACCCATGTCACAGGCTGGGTGGCATTGCACGTCCCACATTGGGGGCATAAACACTATGGAAAAAGGAAAAAAACTGCACCAAGGATCAGGTGATGGCTCTTATCCCCCATGCCCCATGCCCCATGCCGGGCTTCCTCGACTGACCTTTAATCTCCCCTGCCCTTCCCTCATCCATTGCTGGAGACCACCTTACTAAGAGTGCCCAAGTGGGGGGTGACCCACCCTGGATGGGTTAAATGGGGCTGCTGACAGTGGAGAGGGGGAGAAAGGAGACACAGTTTGGGGATCCTCAGGTGGGCAGGACAAGGATAGGATGACTGAGAGAAGACCTTGGGGCTGTGACGGGAGTGAAATAAAGTCAAAGAAAAAAAAATTCAGGAAATGAGACCTTTATGGTTGCCCCCTCCCCCCCTCATTTAGCCCCTTCCTCCTCCCGAGATTGACAGATGATGGGGTGTGTCATTGGGGTTGAGAGGCCTAAATGTCACCCCATTCTTCTTCTTTACTGTGGCTTGTGAATATGATTATGCATGGAATGGGGTGACAGGCCTCACAACCCCAATGACACACCCCATCGTCTGTCAATCTTGGAAGGAGGGGCTAAATTAAAGGGGAAGGGGCAACCCTAAAGGTCTCATTTCCTGACCTTTTCTGTTTTTCTGTTTTAACCCTAAATGATGCAGTAATGCATTTTTTGCACAGTATATGTGTGTATATATATATATATATATATATATATATATACTTTGCAAAAAAAACTGCATTCATGCAACATTTAAAGTTCAGGCTACAGCGACAAAAGTAGAGAAATATGGCTTTAGGGTTTCTAACCCTAAAACAAATAAGTCGTGGAATCTTCCTAGGGGCTGTCAACACTAAAGTTCACCCCATTAGGTGTGTATGTTTCTACAGTGTATAGAATGGTGTGGGCTTTAGGGATAACAATCCATCAAAGTTGAAAGCCCCATTAAAACACATTGAACTGCACTTATCTTTCTTATATTGCAGTCAGTGGTACCACCAGCAAGACATTTCTTCAATCAGGGAGTGGATGTTGACACTGGAAGTTGTTCAGGTGAGTGTGGGGATGTAAGAGGATCTGGGGTGGTGGTTGTTCAGTGGGAGGTCAGGGTTGGGGAAGTCGGATCAACAATGGACTGTTTACTTTTTTTCAGGTTTAGAAAAAAAAGACATTGCAGAGCAATTTTCTTTTTTGTAATACAGAAGGGCAATTGAGGGGTGCCACTAGACACCAGGGAAAGAAGAAATATCAAGGGAGACATCCATGGGAGGGTGAGGGGTGCCACTAGACACCAGGGAAATTTATAACAGTTCAGACTGACTGCAAAAAAAATAGACAATGGTACAGTTCTTGGAGCTCAAAGTTAAACTGGTTTCAAGAGTGAAAATACTGTACATTTCCCCTCACTGTATGCCTGAAGCAAGAGGAAAGTCAATGCTTTGTTCAGGTCAGGTGTACATATATCAACTTGTTCATCTATGTACTCATTCACCACATTATTTCTTTGCGACCTCATTTCAGGATTTAATATCCCTGTGCTAAATTCTTGATTCGTGCTGAAGAAAAATAGTGTTTAATGATCTACACTTGAACAAAGCAAACAAAGCAGGTAAAACATGAGTACACTAGCAAGTGATCTCAGCTGGTAAAAGAAGCACATTGAAGGATTGATAATAGTAAAGGAAAATATACATCATACACTGTAAAAAATGTTTAGTTAACTGTTACTGCCAGAAATGATCTGGTCATATGAACTAAGTAGGATTTTTGTAATGGGTTGGTGAGTAACTCAAGTGTGGTACCACATAGGGTACCAGTTAGTGAGACCAGGGCAGCAGTAGAAGGAAAGGATGCAGTAAACCAAGGTGATCACCATGAGAACAAGTTATTCTCCATAGCCAGCAACTGTTTGTGCCAGCTCTGCTCAGACTGTGTAGCATCACCTGAGATGCTAGCTTGGGCATGCTCTGTCTTTAAACAATAGAGCAGATTATGAGCCCACTGTTGGATTGTGGGTGTTGTTTTAGAAATCCAGCACTGGACCAACATCTTGCATGTGTTTATTAATGCAATGATCACAATATTAGGTCTTACCCCAGCATTTTTCTATCTGGGTCAGCCCCCAGCAGAATTCCCAAGGGAGACATAGGTGGGGCAGTGTTGAACACCCTTTCCATTATTTTAAATATTTCATGCCAATAGTTAAGGATTTTGGGGCACATAAGGATCATGTGTAGAATTTCCCCTCCTCTGCACCACATTTAGGGCAATTGTTTGGTTTCTCTGAGTTCAGATGATGTATCTGGGAGTGGGAAAATAGGGTCTGTACAAGAAATTAAGTTGAGTTTGTCTCAGTTTGATATTTTATGAGCTGAGGTGATCAGCTGCAGCAGACCACATCTTGGGTGTTAAAAGACAACATCTAGGTTGCTCTCCCAGGCAGATTGGATATATAGAGAAGGATCTGTAGGGGTATTCTTGAAGATTTTATAGTACATTGAATTGCTAGGAGCTTTGAGTTGGGCTGCAGCCTAAATATCTGTTTCTCAAATGGATCCACCTGAACAATATTACTATGAGCCTCACAGGAACATAATAGTTTGTGGTGGACCAGAAGATAGACAAAACATCATGTGGAGCATGACCCCACTGGCTCCGGAGTTCCCCAAAGGACAGAAAACATCTCCCTTCAAACAGCTGCTGGTTTGATCAAAACACTTTTATTGCCAGCACAGTAGGCCTCTATACAAGAAAACATTGTACCTTGGCCTTCAGGGTGGACCGATGCATATATGGATTGTGTGGGAAACACTCCAGCAGCTATGAGGGCCACTTTCCAGACAATTAGAAGGGTTTTAGTAAAGGGGTTGGAGCAAGAGATTGTTGGTTTCAGCTTTAGTGGGTGGAAAAGGAGATCCCTTCTGATGACCACCCCCAACCGCTTCTCTTCTATTTTCATCATGCTAAGGCACTCCAGGGCAGCTCCAACTGGTAAGCATGCCAACTGTGCAGCATAATAATATGCCTTAAAGTTTTGGAGACCCACTTGCCCTCTGTTTGGAGGTTATTGCAATATAATCCTCTGGATCCAGGCAGGTTTACCCCCCCACCACACACAGGAATTTGTGTATAACACAGTCTAGCTGTTTAAAGTACTTGTCATGGAGGTGTACTGGTAGGGACTGAAACAGGTTTAGATACTTAGGAAGTATGTTCATCTTTACTGATGCTATTCTTCCAAGTAGAGTTAATGGTAGAGAAGACCACATGTCACAGTCCTGGGTTAGTTTAGTAAGAAGGGGGGTCGTAATTAAGGGCTACAAGTTAGGTATGGTTGGCCATAATCAGGACCCCTATGTATTTACGTTTGTGCACCATTTGGGCCCCAAAACATTCAAAGACATGACGTGCCTATTTCTGTCCCCCACCTGCAAGAGTTCACTCTTGCACCAATTAATTCTGTGGCCCAAAAGGGAAGCATAGTCCTGAAGAAGATTGTGGACAACTGGGAGGCTTTCCTGGGGAGTATGCAGATATAGGAGCAGATCATCTTCAAACAATAATAATTTCATTTGTAGTGCACCTTCCAAAAACCAAGGCTCATAACAATGGGTAAAAACCACACTTAAGCCACTAAATACAGAACACAAATTAAAAACATTAATAAAATGAGATAAAACCGTGCAGAATCATATTAAATCAAATAGGGTAGAATTGGTTCCATAAGTAGGTCTTAAAAGCCTGTTTAAATCCCTCCATGGTTGTGCACTCCTGTAGCTGATGGGGTAGAGAATTCCAAAGCACTGGGGCCATGTACATGAATGCATGAGCCCCAGAGGATTTTAAAGAAACCCTTGAGATCTCTAGCAACCCCTCATCAGCCGAGTTGAGCGATCGCCCGGGGAAGTAAGGAACCAGAAGCTCTTTCAGGTAGTCCAGGCCCTGTCCATGTAGGGCCTTATAAGTCAGAAGTCTGACTTTAAAGGTGATCTGCCACTGCACCAGCAGCCAGTGCAGATTACGCAGCACCAGAGAAATATGGCATTACCGAAGATTTCCTGTAAGTAACCAGGCTGCAGCATTCTGCACTAGCTGGAGGTTGTGGATATCAAACCCTGGTAGCCCTAGGTAAAGGGAATTGCAATAATCCAGGTGTGAGGACACAAAGGCATGGACCAATGTAGGGAGATCACTGGACGGAACAAGGTTTTTAACCCTGGAGATGTTCCTCAGATGATAAAAAGAGGATTTGACGACAGCCGACACCTGCGATCGTAGTGTCAACCCTTCATCAAAAATCACCCCCAGGTTTTGCACCCATTCAGAGGTAAGGAGTGGCACACCCCCAAGATAAAATCCCAAAGATGAACCTGCACACAACCTCTCTATCTGGCGCCCCGGGTCCACGACCATCACTGCAGTCTTTTCTGAGTTCAACCTCAGACAACTCAAATTCATCCAATCCTGGATTTCAAATAGGCAGTTGTTAAATACCAAGAGAGCTCTATCCTGGTCAGGCATGAAAGAAAGGTGGAGCTGGGTATCATCAGCATAGCAGTGAAACCTCAGCCCATACCTTCTTACAATGTCTCCGAGGGGGAGCATGTACACTGTGAACAACATAGAGGACAACACCAAACCCTGAGGAACTCCACATGACAGAGAGACTGAGTCAGAGGAATAAATCCCAGACACCACTCTCTGAGTTCTTCCAGTAAGGAAAGATGTAAATCAACTGAGGACTGTACCTGACAGGCCACAGATGAACCTCAGGCAACCAAGAAGCAGCCCATGGTCCACAGTGTCAACTGCTGATGAGAGGTCTAGAAGAACCAAGATAGAACGGTTCTTCTGATCTCTTGCCATCAGGAGATCATTGAGCACCCGAACCAGTGCTGTCTCAGTACTGTGCCTCATACAAAAACCAGACTGGAGAGGTTTAACAGATGTCATGGATGGTCAGGTGGTTCTCCAGAGGTAGGGCCACTACTTTCTCAACCACCTTCCCAATAAAGGGAAGGTTAGAGATTGGTCTGTAGTTAGCCGGCAGTCTGGGTCCAAAGAAGAATTCTTCAGGAGGGGTGTCACCACTGCCTCCTTCAGGGAGCTAGGAAACTCAGCTGTCTCCCAGGAGCACCAGACTATCCATGCAAGGACCGGGCCAATGATATCACTATAACCCATGATGAGGGTAGTTGGTCCCAGATCCAAACTACAACACATGGGGCGCATACCCTGGACAATCCGCATGACCTCCGTGAACTCTGGCCGGTCGAAGGTACTCCAGGAAAACTGAGGGACAGTGACTGAGTGCTGATCTAAAGCTACATCCATAGAGTGTGTTGGTAGGAGTACCGCCCTGATGTCAGCCACCTTAGCTGCAAAGAATCAAGCAAGCTCATCGCACGCCACTTGCAAAAAGGCTCTTTGAATCTGCAGACAGGCTAGGTTGCACAGACTGTCTACAGTTCAAAAGAGCTGGGCTGGTCAGTTCTGAGCTGTTGCAATCTCCCCAGACAGGAACTCTGCCTTCTTATGGGTGATTGCAGATTGATAGACAGAATAATGATCCATCAATCTAAGGCAGTCAGCATCCAGGGTGGATTACCGCCAGCAATGCTCTAACCCTCACCCTAATCGCTGCATCTCCAGCAAGGTCCCATCAAACCAGGGGGACAGAGGGCAAATGGAGAGAGGGAAAACATGGACAGGAGCAATGACATCCAGAGCTGCAGAGATGGCCTTATTATAGGCCACCACTAATGCCTCAGGATCATGTTTGCCTCAGGAAGAGCCGATAGGTCAAGCACTGCCGCCAAGCCTTCAGAGCTTAAATCTCATATAGGGCGATGTCTGACCATCTCCACAGGGGTAGGCCGAAGAAGGGGGGCACGAAAACTGAAACTCATGGAGCAGTGATCAGACCATCCAACAGGTTCCACCCCCAAGTAGAAGGCCTCGATCCCCAGGAGAAAGACTTGTCAAGAGAGTGACCATGTTTGTGCGTAGCAGTGGTAACAATCTGTGTAAGGCCCAGAGATGACATCAACTGGAGGAAATGCTGTCCAAATTGTGAGAGTTTGTCATTGACCCAGGCTTTAAAGTCTGCCAGGACCATCAGCCTGGGAGACTCAAACACCATGTGGATGACGAAGTCCACCACTTCCTGAAAGAAATGCTTTTCATCCCTGGGTGGATGGTAAATGAAAGCAATCCTACAGCCTACACCTGTAACTACTGCACACTCAAATGACCCCACATCTTCAACTGGTAAATCTTTGAGGCCCAGTTCGGTCTTGAAACAGACCACGACCCCCCCCCCACCCCTGTGATTCAATTTTGGGTGGTGTAGCACCAAGTACCAAGCTGGAATTGTGGCTTCCAATATAGGGCCAGAGTTCTCATTCAGCCAGGTCTCGGTGTTGCATGCCAGGCCGACTGTCCCAACAAGATCTGCAATGATTGCAGTCTTGTTTTTAAGAGACCTGGCATTGCATAACACTGCCTAGGTAGGATGAGCTTCCGGGCCGCCCTTATTACCTGCCCACCTATATCAGTAGTGACCTTGGGTATGGGCACCAGACATGGAGAACTACGATCCAGGTTCCATTTCACCAACAGGGCATCTTCTGGATTTTACTACTCTGATGCGATGACTCCACTCACTCACCCTCCACTGTTCACACTCCCCAACACCCCTACCCCCCGACGAACAATACCCAGCACTCTACAATGCTGGTAAGTTGTAAACTGCAGTGGGGGGAGATAAAAGGGTGATAGGTGAGAAAGACGGAGGATGAGTAGCTCATGACCATGGGGGCAGGCCTCCTACACATACACATCTAATGCAAGTTTATGCTCACCACTTTCTCCATAGCCCACAATGCCAGGGTGATCTCTGACTGTTACAGCTAAGGGCTCCAGGAACAGCACATACTGTACATAGGAGGTGACAATAGACATGTGAAGTGCCTCTGTGCAGGGTAAACATTGGGGAAAGTGATCCATTGGCAAGGATCTGTGAAGTTGAGTTACTGTAAAGGGTTCTAATCCAATTAATCCTGTGTGGCCCAACAATAAAGGTCTCCAGGGTTGTGAATATATATCCTAACTCCACGCTATCAACTGACTTCTCAGCATCAAGGGCAAGGATCGCCACCCCATGGCTTCTACATGTTTTGTCCCAGTAATGAATTTTGTTGAGTGTTTTCTGGACATTGTATTTACCCGGCCTTCCCTGGATGAATCCACATTGATCAGGGTGTACAATGTGCATTAATAGGGTCTCCAGGCTGGCCACAACAATTCTTGCAAGAACCTTGTAGTCAGAGGTAAGCAAGGAGATGGAGCGATGTAAAGAACAGAGGGTCAGGTCCTTACCCAGTTTTTGTCAGACTGTGATAATGGCTGACTGCATGGAGGGGGGCAGGTATCCCTTATTGACACTTTCCTCATAAACATCAAACATGGGATCCAGGAGGATATCATGACATTTTTTGAAAAAGCCAATAGGCAGGTCATCTGGGTCTGGTGCTTTACACAGAACATAGAAACATAGATTTTGATGGCAGATAAGGACTGCTTGGCCCACCTAGTCTGCCCATGCTTTATATCGCCCTATCTCCTTGCTTACCTCTGTCTACAAGGTTCTTGCAAACCAATACTTTAGCTCCTCTAAGTTTCTTTACAGTGCTTGTTATCGATTTTTTCTCCAGTCATTGATCTAGGACTATAGAAGCCTCCACCTGGATGGTAGACACAAGGGCCCTGCACATGAACTGTGAGAGTAGCTCTGGAGAGAGAAATACTGCTGAGGAATTGAGATTTTTATAGAATTTTGAAAAATGCATCCCCCACAGATTGAGTGTCGTGGCCAGCCCTCCATCAGGAGCACTGATTCCTCTAACTACTCGGGCTCCCTCTTTTTTCTTAAGATGCCAGGCAAGAAATATCTCCCCCATCTCCATCAAAGTATGGCCCCACGTTTTTATTTATTTATTTATTTTATTTCATTTTTGTTGACTGGTTAAATGCATTAGACAAATCCTGCCTATTTTCAGGCATGACCCAGGGGAGGGGATATAAATGAATGCCAACTGACTTTGAACCAGATTAATCTGTTGATGGTATTTTAGTAAACATTACTCAGAAACAGGTCACACTCCAACTGAGAACTACTGAGAGTGTTAAACTGTATTTTATTTTGTTGCAGTCTGTTACATAGGCCAGGAGTTGGATGTACAATATGAGCTTTTTCTAACTCCTTGATTTTCTTATCCAGGAATTCCAAGTCAGCCAATTCCATCTCTTTTTTATGTGCTGCAAAGGAAATGGACTGGGATCTAATATATGCCATCAGGGCTTCCCATCTGGCTGAATGGGTAGTGGTCCTCTTCTTATTATGGGATAAGTACCCTAGAATGGAAGCCTGGATACAGTTAATATAATTTTTGTCATTTAGAAGTTGGGGATCCAGCTTCCACTGATGGACAGGAACTTGCTCGCCCTCGAAGTGAAGGAGGACGGTGAGTGGGGTGTGGTCTGAAACCAACAAAGGCTCATATGTGGTGTTTCTAACATGGAGTGCCAATGCTGAGGAAACTAGTAGTCTGTTTATTCTAGCATAGGCATGAAGGGTATGTGAAAAAAGCTGTATTGCCATCCCCCTGGGTTCTGGTGTCACCGAATACCCAGAAGGGAGAATGTACCCTCAATTTCTTGTTGTGCCTGGGCGTTTTATGAAGGTGGGGTTGGAACTGAATTGGATCTGTCCAGTATAGTGTTGGAGACACAGTTAAAGTCCCCTTCTAGTATCCATGGCCCCTTAAAAGTGCTATATCCAGGTGCAACTGGCAGTAAAAAACATAATCCTCAATGTTTGGGCCCATATGCCCTCCCCAACACCCACATCTCCACCATGTTCAAATACAGCTGGGCCCATGTATATCTGCCCCCCTCCGGTCCACATAAGAATCACCAACATGTTCCCAGAACCCTCTTGGCAACTATATAGCCCCCCCAAGACTGTGAGCTATAAGTAGCCACCATCCAAGTTCCCCCAGTTTCCTCTAGTTTGCCCACCTCTGAAGTCATCAGATGGATCTCCTACAGCTAAACCATAGTGGCTTTCAGTTTTTTGATTTCTCTCAGGACTTTTTCCCTCTTGGTAATGCTTTTCTACCCATTTGCATTCCATGTCACCACTTTTAAGGAGGATGCCATTGTTCTCCTCTTACCTCCTCCCTATTGCTTCACAACCAGCATAGAAACTTTGTAAAATGGCTGCTAGGAACATTAAACTATATATATATATATATATATAAACACCATTTAGAACAGAATAAACAGCATTAACGAGATAGAAACACTTTTTTACCTCTTTGTGACTCTCCCATTTATACCTCCTCCCCTTCTTGCTACAGTCATCTGAATGCCCAGGATTTCTGCTCAGTTAGATCAGGTGGCAATCCAGTAGTACAGTATGAGGTACGATAATAATGTCATTCCTCTCCCTCTCCCTTGATTAATGAGTGTAGTATTTATTGGTTAGTGGGTTCACATAGAAACGTAGAAGTTGACGGCAAATAAGGACCACAAGGCCCATCCAGTCTGCCTATTTCTTTTTCTACCTTATGAATGTGCCATTGGCCTTTGCTCTGTCAATGGCCTATCGATTCATCTGTATTGCTCCTTATGCCTTATGCCTATCCCATGCCTGTTTGAAGCCCTGCACTGTATTCATATCCACCTGAGCTGTATTCATATCCACCTGAGCAGTAGATCTGGAGACATGGGTTTGAATCCCACAGTGGCCTAGGTGCATACTGTGTGATCCTGAACAAGTCACTTAACTTTCTTGTGCTCACAGGTTGTATCTGGAAACAAGCTTCGGCTTAGTGTGCTGCTCCTGGTTAAACAATGTTCCCTTTCCCTTCCTTTTTGGTTTCTTGGAATGGCATTAATTCTTGTTCACACTAAATAAATAGTGGGATTATACCACTACCAGACTCTGGCAAAGGGCACAAACCTAAGTGTCCATACACCCCCAACCTATTGTGTTATATTATGACAATGATTAGTAAACTCTTGAGAGCCCTCCCCCCAGCAGTAGGGCGAAGACAACTCCCACACCATCCAGCACCCCTCATTGGGGTAGTACTTCAGAGACCATCTACAAGAATAAGCACCTGGTGGTCAAAGAGATACTTTTCTATATCAATGCCCTCACCCATGCCCGCATGGTCAGGTCTCTCCAATCTCCCATCCCCTGGCCCCTGACTGCTCCTCCATATGTGATTTTAGTTCAATCTAAAATACAATAAAAGGCTGAGGGTGGTCTTCCAGGGTCATCATGATGCCACCTTGTCAACTGTCCAGTAACTAAGGAAGGCAGGAAGGGTTCCACCCACACCAGAACAGCCACAGGTAACAGAGCCTTAAGTGTGGTCACACTGGTCCATGAGGTCACAGCAACATGGTATCTTCAACTGTCTAGATCTCCCCGCTGCACCCAGCAGAGCTCACAGTATCAGGTTTTGTCAAGGCACCTCAAAGTGAGCACCAGGCCACCCCCTGAAACAAGCATTACACCCTCTCTCTTATCAGAACCTGGATAGACCTCATGCAACTGTAAATCACAGTGACACAGCTTCTGATAAGCAACAATTCAAATCCCCCCAGGTAGTGAGAACCTGGTGGGAGCCATCATTATCAAAAATGCTCTATCCAGATTTTTAATATAGCCATGAGTGAGGAGGCAGACAGACGAGATAGTCCATGCAGGGGATAGGTGCCCTAACCGGCAGATACAGCACATTTCACACAGCACACAGATAGTCCTGGTATTTGTCCCCCCACACTGTTACCAGGGTCCCTACAAATCATTGGTCAAGTATGTAGGAACAAGAACAAAAAGCTGATCACCTCCTATGGATGCAGTAGTTCCAGACTCCTTCAGTAAGGACAGGCCAGCAAGAAAGAAATTCAGAAAAGATATCTGCATGCATGTAGCTCTGAGTCATGCTACTGCAGCGAGTCAGGCAGGGAGTTTCGCAGAACATTACTGCACTGAAGAATTGTGTTATCCATTGCCAAATCCTCGAGGATGCACTACTATAGGGTGCAAGGATCACTCCAAAGACTGCAAGGAGGAAGGGGAGCACAAGGGTCCCTGACCAGCCACGAAGAAAAATCAGATTCCACCACATGGCATTAGATCCAGGCCCCATTCCAGACATGCCCAAGCAGTTGGTCAACTCACACACCATGCAGCACTTGTCAAAATGATTGGCCGATGTGACAGCTCAAGCTGAAACTGAAAATTTTTCAGTTACTGTCAAGCCTCACATATGCAGTAATGAACAGTATTTTGCCCCACAGATCTGCCTCAGTGCATTTGCCTAAACAAGACAGGGAACATATTTAGCCAGAATAAACTGTCAAAACCATAGGGGTGCAGTCATAGGTAAACTGAGATTATTATCTTGAACATGAAAAGACACTAACCAGCTGTTTTCCCTTGTAATATGTCATCACAGCTGAATGAGGCAATCCATATGAAGGCAAAATACAAAATGCAGACATTAGGGTGAATGGCAGCAGACTAGGCAATAGACAGCACCATTACTCTTTATATCTATCCTTTCCTGTCTTCTACTTCCTGCTTTTCCTAGGTTTTCCTCTACCTTTACTGCTCTTCAATCTGCCATGGTAAAGAAATGTCATGGTCATTACAGACAATACATGTGTGAATATTATATATCCTGCTTGATTATCCTTCTCATGATGTAGCTTTGTATATATTATTTGTTCTTACATTTGTGCTGCTCTGTAATAGGAATAGCTATGCTGTTCCTGTGTATGTATTATTTATCTGTTGGCATTTCTGTATGACTGACCAGGCCCACCTTCGAAATGAGCTTGCTCAATGGTGTTCCACTTGGTAAAATAAAGACTGATTGATTGATTGAGTGATTACTGGGGTAGATTTTTTATGAAGAGAACACTGTAACCCTAATAGGCAGGGTTGATAGTACATAGAGGACAAGCTACTTCTTCCTTCTCAATGAACTGTTTTGCAGCATCTGGGGAATCAAAGAATTTCAGTGGATGTCCCATCGGGCAATCTCCAGCCTTGATGGGTATAAATGGAAAAATTCCCACTCCTGCTTAAATAGGAATTATTTTTTACTTCACTGAATTTCTACCTTCGAGATTGAAGATCCTGGCTATAGTCTTGCTGAATGAATACCTTCTGATGATCGTTGAGATTGATTGGACTCTTTGCCTTGTCAGCTTTCTTGATTTTTTCTTTGTCTGTATATCACAAATATTTTATTAGAAAGTGTTGAGCTCAGTCACTTGGTTGTAGCTTTGGACATACTTGTGGGCTCTCTCGACTTCAAAGGCCCTTGCCACGTCCTCAAGCTCTAACCGCTGAATAAGTCAGGTATGCATATTAGTTTCAGAACTGTTCTGCTCGATGCCTAATGTAGGCCAATGATTCAGAGGTTAGAGTGCCTTGATCTATTTTCTAAGTCATCTGTTTTAGATTAGAGGTTTACCACTTGGTTTTTAAGGGAATTCCTTTCTTTAAGAACTCTGATAGAGAATCCTCCAAAGTGCTGATTCTTTGCTCCACAATGATCAGCCTGCCAGTATGAGACTCAATGATTTCTGACAAGCCTGACACAACCTACTGCAGATGCAAGATTTGTGCTGAAATTTTCTGAGAACCTGCCTTCATTTCATTTTGAAGGTTTGGGAGCTGGACTGTTGAGGGCCTGCCGCTGCCTCATGGTCTAGTTGATGATCTGTCATTAGCTCTCTTGGATCAAATTTAAGTTTTGATTGTCTAGTTTTTGGTTGATTCATTGCCCCAGTACTTTTACTTGCCATCAGTGAAACTTTCAAACCTCAGTACAATGTTGAATCAGTTTTTCTAACTAATGAATGTTGTGCCCAAGTTGTTGCATTGCAGAGAGCATCCTCTATCTTGTCAGGTTGGCCATGCCCCTTTCTTTGTTTTAATGTGGTAATTTTAAAGATGGCGCTGTATTACAAGTCTTGACTTTCTTGTATGGACTGATTAGAAGATTGGGGTGGCAGAACTTATATATACAAGTTCAGTGCGGTGGCAACAGCTGAGTGCTTCATCCTGCATTAGGCTGGTTAGAACTCAACTCTGTGTGCACTTCAGTACTTGTTGCACTTGATCTAGGATTCCATTACACCAGACAACACGTCCCCCTAGTGACCAGTCAGCTCCTTCTCTTGTAGTCACTGCCAGGTGGGATTTTCATTATTTGTAACCAACAAATTAAAAATGAGCACATATGATCTGTTGGAGTTAGTAATGGAGCTAAAAAACCTAATGGCACTGGCAAACTGATTAAGCAGCCACAAATTAAAAAAAAATAATCAGCTTCAGTTCTCTTGTACTAATGCACTTTTGTGCACTTATGTTTGCACAGAATGCCTGTTTTCTTCACTGTTTATGAAGGAGAGAGGATATGATATGGACCTGAGTCTCTCCCAACATTAACTACATTGACTTCCACTATTAACTTGTTGCTTTGGAAAGTGTAGTTATGGTGCTGCACAAAAACAAATTCTATTATAAACCACAATGTGCACTAATTTACATATACAGATTAATCACCCACTATGAATATGTTAATTATACTAACCAGTTCAAAATGTAGATCTCCTTATTCCATTTGTTTATTAATATTATTTAACTTTGAGCCACAATGTTGACCCAGTTTATGGAACAGATTTTCTACTCACGAACTTACTTCTTTTTGGCTTAAAAAATAGTAAGTCCCTCACAGTTTCAGCAATATGCTGATCAATCTATAATGGCTACAAAAATATTTTCTTACAGTAGTTTATGCTTCAACTGCCTCCATTGATTTTTTATAAGTAATAGTTTAGTAATGTCAATGTCACCATATGTCCACCATCAGTAAAATCATCAGCTCACTTGTGCCATGTAGAATGCATTTCAGATTCCACCTCAGAGCTTCATTGATCTTCACCTGAGGGCAGCGCATGTAGGAGATTTAAATTCTTCCATGTTCTTGCTTGCAGGTCTGCCAACTGTACCATTATGTCAGCCTGAGGCAAGGAATCAAGGCAGGGCCCACAGACTGGCAGGTGGTAAGGAAAAAGGCATCATGGGAGGTCCAGGATGTAAGCAAAAAAAAGTAGCATTTCCCAGCCATCCAAGCCAAAAACAGGTTTGTTCCACTGCTACCAACCACAGACAAAGTGATACAAGGTAAAGAAATCAAACCACCAAAAAAGGCTAACACGCCAATTAAAAGCAATACAAACTATGATAATAACAAAAATACTAATATCATAAATATAACCAACAACAATACCAAAACCAAATGCAATAACAACAAAAACGCTAAAACTCAAAATAAAAATGACACAAATATAAATAAAAGCAAAATTCTCATAATCGAGGATTCCATGATCCGAGAAGTGGAACACCACCTAATACAAAATGTTAAATGCGACATTGTGGTAAAGTGTCTACCAGGAGCCTCTGCAAGTAGAGACACTAAGTGCATGAAGACAATTGTGAAGGAATCAGGGGATGTTACACATATAGCAGTATACCTTGGTACCAATGACTTGAAAAATCACACAGTTCAGGAGGCCAAGAAACACTTCGAGGACCTGGGCAACAAACTTTCTTCCCTTATGTCCAAATTAGCCTTCTCAGAAGTGCTGCCAGTGTGGGAAAAAGTAAAAAGCACCAAGCGAGTCAAAGAGATTGAAGTAGGCAAATTCAACTCATAGCTGCATGATTGGTGCCAAGACAAGGGATACCACTACGTAGGGAACTGGCACAACTTTTGGGAAACAGCGTTTTAAATACAACAGATTGCACCTAAACAGAGAAGGTGTGCAAACACCTGGACAAAAATTTGATGCCTCTACAGGTAATTTAACCTAAATAAAGGTGAGTATGACTCAGCTCACACCTCTGCCATCAGTGGGCTGGTTATCATTCCCCAAAACACCAATGCATGCATACATACTCAGAAAACAAATCAGAGCCAACATCCACCTGAACCAGCAACCTCCATAATCTCTTGGCTGGAAACAGCAAACTGGAGCAGGCCAGGAAGAGGGTACATCCTCGCACAAAAGAGGATGTACATTCTTGGAAGACAATGGTTGCAAATACTAAGAACCTAACCAACAAACTTTCTGAACTCACAGCCATCTTGGAAACAGAAAGGATGGACTAGGTGGCTGTAACAGAAATGTGGTTCACAGAAAACCATGGATGGGATAGGACCATTCCCGGTTACAATCTGTTCAGGAATGATAGGCAGTGCAAAACAAGAGGGGAGAGGGTGTACCCATTTACATTAAGGAGGAAATAAAAGCCACAGAAGTGAAAGGGCAACCTGGGGACTTTGAGTCACTGTGGCTAACAGTACACATGGGCAAGGGAAAACCATTCAGAATCAGTATCATGTACAGGCCCATAAATCAAGGAGATAAAGGGGATAAAGACCTAACAGAGGAAATCCACAAAATGCCTTATAAAGTTAAAGTAATACTGGTGGGGGACTTCAATGTACAAGATATTAACTGGAGCACACTAACGGCAGCTACAACAAGAAGAAGGGACTTCTTATTGTCACTACAAGGTGTGGGACTGTGCCAGCTTGTTTAAACCCCAACAAGGTGAGATGCCATTCTCGATCTAGTCCTCACAAACTCGAAAAGGATCAAGGAAATTGACGTGGGATGCCATATGGGCAACAGTGACCACTACATGGTAAGCTTTAAAGTAAACATAACACAGGACACCAGCCACTCAAAGATAAAGGAGTTAGATTTCAGAAAGGCTGACTTCCAAAAATGAGGAACAGCCTAAGTAGCCAGTTAATGGAAATAGAGATTGATGAGGTGGAGGTCATGTGGTGGAGACTCAACAAAGCAATGAAGACTGCCATAGATCAATGTGCCAGATGGGTCAGCAAAGCAAAAAGTAAAACAAATCCTCCATGGTTTTCCAAGGAAGTGGCTACCACAGACAAAGAAAAAAACAAGGCGGACAGCATATACCAGGAAGCCAAAACTGAGAAAGACTGGGAGTCATACAAGGAAAAAATGAGAGAGTCTAACAAACAAATTTGTAGGGCAAAAGCACAGACAGAGGAAAAGATAGCAGAAGGGGCAAAGAGAGGAGATTAGATACATTACGGAATGTAGGAAGGACAAGGGGGAATAGTAAAGATTGTTACTGAAGAAGGGAAATGCAACAAACATGACCCAGAGAAAGCTGAAATCCTCAACAAATACTTTTGCTCGGTGTTTACCAGAGAGAACCCAGGGGATGGCCCAGCCCTGAAAAACCACAACACCCCAGGAACACGGGTAGACATGAGTCCATATACAGAAGCCAAAGTACAGGAGGTGCTAAATAAACTAAAAGCAGACAATGCCATGGGACCAAACGAGATGCACCCCAGAATCCTTAAGGAACTGGGGGCAAAATTAGTGACCCCTCTGGCACTTCTATTCACAAAATTCTTGAAGAACGGTGTGGTACCTGAAGACTGGAAAAAGGCAGTAGTGGTTCCACTTCACAAATCAGGTAGTTGCAAAAAGGCTAGTAATTACAGGCCAGTAAACCTCACGTCTATAGCAGGGAAACTAATGGAGTCACTACTCAAACAGAGGATCATAGCATTCCTCAACAAATCTACTCTATCTTTTTGACTATGCTACTAAAATAGTGGACAACAGTGGGGCAGTAGATGTGGTCTACCTAGACTTTAGTAAGGCTTTTGACTCAGTTCCACACAGAAAGCTGGTAAAGAAGCTTGACCACACAGGGGTTGGTACACAAGTAGTCAAATGGATATAAAACCTGGTTACAAGGCAGAACCCAGAAGGTACAGGTTAACAGAATGCAATCAACGGAAGGCAGGGTGACCAGCGGGGTGCCCCAGGGCTCAGTGCTAGGGCCTCTGCTCTTCAATGTTTTTACAGCAGATATTACTGGCAGACTGGAAGGGAAGGTGTATCTGTTCACAGACAACACCAAGATATGTAACAGGGTGGACACCTCAGAAGGAGTGAGCAAGATGGAAGCTGACCTCAAGAAACTTGAAGAATGGTCTGGAGTTTGGCAGCTGATATTTAATACCAAAAAGTGCAAGGTCATGCACATAGGCAAGAAAAATCCAAGAAAGGAGTATTACCTCTGAGGTGAACTTCTGGTGGCCTCAAACCAGGGACAGGATCTGGGAATCATAATGTCAGATAAATTGAAGGTTAGTAAGCAGTGTGAGAAGGCAACATTGAAGACCAACAGAATGCTGGGCAGCATTGGGAAGGGAATCACATGCAGGAGGAGAGAGGTGGTACTGCCACTGTATAAACTGCTGGTCAGGTCTCACCTGGAATACAGTGTTCAGTTCTAGAGGCCTCACCTCAGGAAGGACATTGTCCAGGTGGAAACAGTACAGAGAAAGGCAACAAAAATGATTCAGGGTCTACAGAACATGTCATACAAGGAAAGACTTAGGGAACTGAATATGTACTCCCTGGAGCAGAGAGAGAGAGAGGGGGAACATGACTGAAATTTTAAAATACATAAAAGGCATTAACAAGGTACAAGCACAGAAACTTTTTCACTTCAAGAAGGGCTCCAGGATCAGTTTATATGACCTCAGGCTGCAAGGAGGGAAGGAGGTTCTCTACCAACACCAAAAAGTTTTTCTTCACAGAAAGAATGATGGAAACCTGGAACAGTCTGTCCCAAGAAGTTGTGGGGGGTCAACACTGTGGGGGGATTGAATAATGCATGGGATAGACACAAGAGAGCCCTGACTACAAAGGGCAACTGGAGTGTCAAAATATGTCTAAAACAAATGGGCAGACTAGATGGACCCAGAGATCCTCTTCTGCTATCAACTTCTATGTTTCTATAAATTCTGAGGCTTAATTTATCAACCACCATGGTGAAATCTGTATTTATTGTGATTAGGCCTTACAGTACTTGATCTGTTTTTACAGCCTATATAAGTAGAAAAATTTACAATGAACTTTTAGATACCCTCATATGAACTAATGTTTTTCCAGTATGCTGGTAGGACTTTATTTTATTTGTTTATTTATTCATTTAGCATTTCAGAAATAACCTTTGAGCTAAGAGCTCTTTTACAAAGGTTCCACATCCAAAAAACAAATAACACAGATACAATGATACAACTAAAGAGAGAATAAGGATATCTAACTTAGGAATACTAACTGGACTCAAAACAGTAGTGAGGAAATTGTATTACAGGCAGTTACATATTACAAGTATGAATAGCCGGCCCGGTGGTGCTGAGGGTTGAGGTGCTGGAAGCCATACCTCATGCCACACCGGCAACCTAGGTTTGGGAATGGACTCGGGCTGCCTGGGGCTGGCAGGGGAGAGGTAGGATTGAGCATCTCACAACTGCTTTCCTACCTCTGGGGTGGGTTTGGGTCATGTTTTTGCACTGCAGCAGCGCCTAGCTGAGGCTAGACACACCGTCAGTGGCGAGCATACAAAAGGGAGGGAGAGTGGTGTATGCCTGCATGTAGGTGCATTAGGCATCATGGCACGTCTGGCTCCTTCTGGGGAAGTAAAAGGTGAAAAATTGCGGGGTGACCACAGTGGCTCATGGCCGAGTCCCGCGTCCCGGACATGTGAGGCATGCCCACCTGGTTCACGGTCACAGGCCCACCGGGGGGGTCCTATTAATTTCATCAGGGCCTGTGTGAGTAAGGTGCAGCAGCGTATGCCAGACCTAGTCCGGGGCTTGGGTGCCGGTAACCAGCGGTTGTTGTAGCCCACTCTGCACTGGAGGGAAGTAAAGGTGTAACATGATAAAAAAAAAAAAAAAAACAAGTATGAGAGGCTATTAATTGGTTGCCTTGGCGGCATGCATTGTCACATGATTCAAGTACTTCACTGCCACTGGCACAGCTCTGTATCCCGGAAAACCCAGATCTGAAATAGTCCTGATCGGGCGCTGCTTCCAGGGACCCACGGTTCCTCACTACAGCCATTGCCCACACCAAGGAAGTCCCCAACAACCTTCTTCACTGCCATTGGCATGGCTCTGCATCCTGGAGAACCCAGATCTGAAACAGCCATGATCTGGCTCTCACTCCAGGGACCCATGGCTCCTTGATCCAGCCGCTGCTCGTCCCAGAGAACTCCCCGATTGCCCCGTTCACTGCTGCTGGCATGGCTCTGCATCCCAGAGAAGCCAGGTACAGCTCACCACTGCTTCAATTCTTTGAAAATTTGGCACCTCTTCCAGCTACCATCGGATTGGCTGCACTCCCGGAGAATGGGCACTTACTGGTCAGCTACCCTCTCAGGCTCTCTGTGGCCTGTTTTCACCACTTTAACTCTTACTCTCTGTCCAATCTGGATGAGATTGATTTGAAACTGTTTTTTTTTGTTAAAAAAGTGAAATTACACCACTGTATGTTGCGCTCTATTTAGCTGCCTAGGCTTAATGAATTAAATTGTATTTTACTGCACTGTTTGCCTGCTTCTGCCCTCCCCCTCTGACCACCTGCTCTAATGCTAATCCTCCTACTCTCCCTTCAATACTGCTGTCTCCCTCTCACACTCACACCTGCCCTTGACTTCTATAAGTTAATTTTCTCCCTCTCACTCACAACTCATCTACCACCTCTCCACTACCACTACATGCTGTTCCAAGGCCACAGCCGTCCATTTTGTCTTCCCTACCTCTCACATACTTGCATTCTCCCACCCACCCCTCCTCTTGCAACCCTGCTGTCCTCAGCCAAATCCCTCAATTGCTGCATTTTCTCCTCTGCTTTCTCATGCCCTCTTGCTCACAGTCTGCTGCCAGCTCTCTCGGACATTACATCCAACTTTATTTAATTCCTATACCTCTCCCCTCCTCTCTTTCTAGATCGTAAACAGCCCTGAATGGGTGCTGCCTCCAGGGACCCACAGCTTCTTGCTCCAGCCACTGCCCACCCCAAGGAACTTCCCAACAGCCCTCTTCATTGCCACCGGCATGGTTCTCTGCATCCCAGAAAACCCAGGTACAGCTCACTACTGTGGCAATAGTTTGAAAATTCGGCACCTCTTCCATCAGCTACCCTCTCAGGCTTTCTGCAGCCTATTGTCACCGCTTTACCCTTCCCCTGTCCAATCTTTGAAGACTGCCGTTCAGAGCTCTGTGGTGTCAATTATTGATTATGGCCTCATTATCTATGGCTCCACCATGATGACCACCCTCCAACGTATAACAACTGCACTTAACAAAGCATGCCGACTCACAACTGGTGCCCACCGCCTCACCCACACCTGTGCCCTTTATGAACAATCCGGATGGCTCCAACTCTCCAACCGTATAAAGTATCTCACATGTGCTATAGCAGAAAAAATCAACCTTGGCCTCACACCCCCCGGTGTTACTGCCTTGTTACATCAAAACACCAACCGACAGAACACCAGGAGCTCGACAACCCAGATTCCACAAGTTCCTCACTGTTGAACTACACAAGGCCAACTCTCCCTCACCTTTAGGGCTCCTTTATGGATGAATGGTCTCAGCCTCACCATATCCTCTGCCTCAAGACTAGGTCTGTTCAAAACCAGGCTATGGGCCCATCTTATTGTCTCTAGTTCCTGTGACTGCCTCTCCTAGCTGATGACCTACACAGCGTTAATCCTAACTTATATACTGCTTAACCCCAGGCCCCCCCAGTCCCCCTCCCCCAGCTCCTGAGGCGCCACTTCAAATCTTAGGTCTTCATACCACCTCATTAGTCTCTCCTTGCCCCATTATAGCACTTATTTCCCCCCTCACCAAACCCCTTTTTTCTCTTCTATCACTCCTTCTCATTTATTTTTCAACAAATGCCTCTGGCTGCATCATCATCCTCCCCCTCTCCTCTCATCCCTGTTTCTCTGCCACCGCTGGGAATCTGGCCCTACCCATTCCTTGTGGGCACATGCGTCCTAGCTGAGTTCACCATTTTACTACAGCTGCCTCTGTTAACTACCTACACTTCTCCTCCTCCTCTACACCTTTCTCTTCCTATAATTGACCCCTTTCAATAGTACTGTTGTACATGAATTGTTTACTGTTATTTCACTGTTGCTTCCTTGTTGTTTGTTATTTCTTTTTTTGAAATTGAATAAGCTTTATTAGTTTAGTATAAACAAACAATACAATCAATACAACAAGTGTAATGTAACAGGAACACTGTTGGGATAAATCATATATAAACAAACACCTCCTAAAATTAAACCCCTCCTCCCATATCCCTACCTCCCCATCACCCCAGCGGAGTGCACCAATCCATTGTAATATGGCTGAAAAATAGCATCAAGCACAAAAAAAATCTAGTGAGGTGCCAGAGGGAGGTGTTGATTATTTCAGGTATAAGGTAAATAACTTGCCCCATTTTTTGTTGAATAAAGACATAAGATTCTGCATGGCAGCGATCAGGTATTCTGTTCTTAAAGGAAAGGAAAGCTCATTCAGCCATTCAGTGTATGTGATGGGTGATTGGTCAAGCCAATGTCTCAGAAGTAGTTTTTTAACTGCTGCCAAGACCAGAGCTATATGGTAACGTCTTTCTTTAACCTGAATCTGTGAAAAATCTCCGATAATACAGGTTTTGGGAGAGAAGAGTCCATGTAATCCTAAAAGGGGATCAAGGTTATTCTCTATGCTTTCCCATAAGGAGGAGACCTTTTCACATAGCCAAAAGATGTGCAGTAAGCTGCCATCTGCTTTGTTGCATCTGGTGCAATGAGGGGAGAGAAGGCAACCCATTCTAGTCAGTTTGATGGGGTATAATACATATTATTAAGAATCTGATACTGCATGAGTCATAGTCGATCTTGAGTCAGGTATGTATATAGGTTATTCCGTACATTAGGCCAGTTAAAGGTACAGCATATTCAGGTAATAGAGATTCCCATACATTGGATCCCCTTGAAGTAGGTGGGTTAGGTAATACTAACAGGTCTTGATAAAGAGCTGAAACCTCGTGAGATTTGACAGTAGTTATTCTAACCTGTTGAAGAAAGTCCTGTAAAAATGAATTTTGTGGGGTAGGTCCAAATTGTCGTGCTAAAAGGTGTCTCAGCTGATAGACCTTGAAGATATGGGTGGGGCCAAAATTGTACTTGTTTAGTATCTTTGAAGAGGTCAGAATGGAAGATGAATTGTAGAAATCTGATATCATAGGGTCAGACACGATATGGAGCCAGATGAGAGATAATGGAGACTTCCCCATTTTATATTCAGGTTGTGGAAAATAGGTTGAGAGAAATCTTTAGATAGCGGGATTTTAAACTAAGAACATAACTGCGAGAGAACTTTAATGGAAATACCAATCGGAGATGACCGCAGTGGTTCAGACAAAGAGTTCCATCGGGAGAAAATTATGGAGGTGGGAGACAGTTTGTAGTTTGAGAATAGCTGGGATTCAATTTGTAACCATGTTAGTGTATATACGTTATCAGGGGGATTAAGCGGAGCCAAAAGCCATTTGCCACATTTATGAAGATGACTGGCCCAATAGTATAATAGGAAGTCGGGAAGTCCTAAGCTGCCAGAATCCTTGGATAGTTTGAGTTTGGATTAGGATTGTCTAGAAGATTCATCTGACCAGATGAAAGAAGCGATGTAAGAGTGGATACATCTGAAAAAGGATAGAGGAAGCCAGATATTGAGCATGTTCAAGGCATAGAAAAGCCTAAGCAGTATGTACATCTTGACAATATTGATTCTACCTCAAAGAGAAATTGGAAGTGCTCTCCAGTGTGTTAGGTCTTGTTGTATGGTAGATACTAAGTCCTCCAGATTCATCTTCTTCGTCAACGACAGATCTTTTGTAAAATAGATACCCAGGTATTTAATATATCAGGGAAACCATATCCTACCAAAAGGGGAGAAATCTTGCCTGTCAACTAAACTATTGAGGGGGAATATTTCAGTTTTATTGAAATTCAGTTTGTAATTAGAATACTTGCCAAATTCCTCAATGACTTGTAAGGCTGCAGCAAGGGATGGTACAGGATCTGAAAGGTGGAGTAAAATATCATCTGCATAGACCGAGAGGGTCAGGGTAAGGTTACTGATCCGGATACCGTGTATGTTAGGGTGAACTTTAAGGCTTCTAATGAGTGGTTCCAGATAAAGATTGAAGAGAAAAGGAGAAAGGGGGCAGCCTTGACGGGTTCCGGTATATAAAGAAAAAAGGGGGGAAAGAGTCCCATTACAGTAGATTTTGGCCTTGGGGGAAGAGTAAAGGACCTGAATCCATTGTATGAAACCAGAGGAAAAGCCCATTTTCTGCAAGGTTAGCCAGAGAAAGGACCAGCCAACCCTGTTGAAGGCTTTCTTGGCATCAAGAGAGACTAGAGCCATGGGAATAAGGGAGGAGTCAGCCGTCTGAAGGAGATGGTCTATCTTCCAAATATGGTCAGCTGATGTTCTTCCAGAGATAAATCCTACCTGCTCCGGACTAAGAAGGCCAGACCAGACATTGTCAATATGTTTAGCTAGTATTTTGGCAAGTATTTTAATGTCACAGTTCATTAGTGAAATGGGACGGTAGCTTGCCGGTTGGTTAGAGGGTTTATTTGGTTTAAGAAGGAGAATTATAGTGGCCTGTAATAGAGAAGAGTCTAATGAGTATGAGAAAAACATGAAGTTGAAGAATCTAAGCAATAAGGGAGACAGATCAGCCAGAAAACTCTTGTAGAAGTTAGAGGGAAAACCATCGGGGCCTGGAGCCTTATCTGCAGCTAAATTGTTTATGGCAGTTTCTATTTCGGTAATTGAGATGGGGGCTAAGAGATAGTTTTGATGTTTTTCTGTAAGACTAAGCAGGGGGATAGAGTTTAAATAAGTGAGGGTTTAAGATGGGTCTGGTACAGATGAGTGTTTACTATACAGTGCCAAATAGAAGTGTTGGAAGACTAATGATATGTCTCTAGGGAGAATTTTAGTGGAGCCGTCTGAGGCCATGATGGAGGGAATGATTCGAGAAGCTTCAAGTTTTTTCAACCGGATAGCTAATAGACGCCCTGCTTTCTCTCCTTGTTCAATATATTTGGTCTGGGTCTTAAGGATAGTATATTCCACCTTTTCTTGTAACAAGATGGAATACTTATCTCTGAGGACCGTCAGGGATTGTAAGAGATCTGGAGGGGAGGTAGAGGAGAGGGATTGTTCCAGGACTCAGATTTGTGCCAACAGTGAGAAGGCTTCATTTTCTCTACGACATTTACGAATAGATGTTATCTGAATAAACTCCCCTCGGAGGAAGCATTTCAGGGCACACCATTCGTAATCTACTGTAGATATGGAATGTTGATTAAAGCGGATGAAAGATTGAATGAGAGAGGAAATGCTGGATTGAACATGAGAGACCTAGAGGATCTGAGTGTTTAGTTTCCATGTCGTGTCCCGCTGTGAGGTAAAGTCAGGTACTATTACAGTCCAGGTGGCTGCATGGTCAGAAATGACTATAGGTTATCCTATGGTACTGTTCCAAGGTTGCACCACTTTGGGCCAGTATTCAACGCAACGCAGACCATTTGCTAGGTCTTTCGGGGTTATTTATCCCTGATATTTGTATACTGGGGGATTACTCCCGGGTCTCTGTTTTGTGCTGCAGGTTTCATATGGCCCTTATTTCCATGTCACTTAAAAAAGTTGTTCTGCGACACTGGAAGGACAGTGAAGATATTTCCTACACCGAATGGCTTAATGATCTTCTCTCCAATCTCAGAATAGAGAAGACAATAGCTAGTCTGATGAATAGGACAAGGCAATATAAAAAAGTCTAGGACCCTTTACATACCCTTTATAGTTTGTAAGTTGGAGTAGGCTGGTACTGTATTAGTTCTCAGAACAATTAATAATCCCTTATCTGTGTTGGGATGGGATGGGGGAGTGTAAAGATGGGGAGGAGTGGGTGGGGAATGGGTCCAACATTTTGTTTAAATGTTTTTTGATGTATTACTGTTTTGATGGATCTGTTTTCTGTAATGAAAAAAGCTCAATAAACATTGAATGGAAAAAAAAAAAAGAAATGACTATAGATTTTATACCAGCGTTAGTAAAGCCAGGGAGAAGGAAGTGGCTGATAAGAATGTAGTCAAGTCTAGAAAATGTTTGATGGACCGTGGAGAAAGAGGAGAAGATACGGGATCATGGGTTAGGAATTCTCCACACATAACAGATCCCCAATGTTTCGATAAATTCATGCAATGCCCTTTGAGCAGCCGACAGGGGTTTGAGGGATTGATTCGACCTGTCAAGGTCTTGAGTTGGGGGTAGATTCCAGTCCCCACCCAGAATAAGAGGACAGGGGAGGAAAGGGATTAATTTATCCATCAGTTCCATGAGAAAGCTCGAGTCCCCGCCCACTGGGCCATAAATGCAACCAAGAACTATCTTTTTTCATTCTAACGTACCTTTTACAAGAATAAATCTTCCATTAGGGTCTGAGATGATCTGGTCTGCTTGCCAAGGAATCCTACGGTTTACTAGAATGGCAACGTCTCTACTAGAAGTTGAATTACCTGAAGCATAGACCTGACCAATCTCTTGTCTCCGAAAAAGCTGGGCTTCCTGGGTTAATAAGTGTGTTTCTTGTATAAATGCAATATGGGCATGGAGTAGAGAGATATGATTAATAATCTGATATCTTTTGGTCTTTTCTCTAGCACCTCTTATATTCCATGTAAGGAATTTAACCATATTATTAGCCATTGTCTAGCCACCCAAATATCATCCAACACAAGGTGCACTCCACTCCCACCCCCTTCCCCAAGTCCAAACATTGAAAAATTACCATTGATAGAAAGGTACATACTAGAGAGGAAAAAAAGATTAATAGAAACCCTGAAATCCCTTTTCCCATCCTTTTTTTAGAGAGATTGGGAGCTAGTAGTGCTTTTAAGCAGTAACAATGCCCAGGAAGGCTATTAAATGTTAAACAGTGTATATTAAACATGATAAAGGTAAATCCTCCTAAACCCCAAAACAGGTATAGCTTCTTATAGAAGAAATACCCTCCCTTCCCCTTCTTAACCCTGCTACATAACTATGTACAGTAAAACCCCCAATTTTCAAACACTCCAATAACTATTTAACCCTTCCTCTCCCTCCCATAATTCCTCAGGGGTAATAGAGCTCAACAAAGTGAAGGTAACTAGCAATACCATACCCCTTGAGTCCAGATCCCCATTTAGTGCATAAGGCCTTAATGAATGTACTATGAGTGAGTAATAATAATTAAATCCATATACATTAATTCTCAAAAGCCAAAAAAGGTGTCCTTGTATATTTGTGAGGACATCTTCCTTATAAATGACAATAATAAGAAATAGGTGGCCAACCTTAGAAGGATACTTAACTTAAAAGGGGAAACAATAATGATATTCCAGATTTTAAAACAGAAAAAAGTTACGGTGATAATCCAGACTCTAAACTCATCAATACAGTACATGATGATCCTCAGTTCCTATACTACAGCTCAACCCCCACCCAGCTCCCACCCCCGCCTATAAAATCTCTGATTAAAACCACTAACAAGGTACAAAGCTAAACAGTAACAGTGCAAGGAATCTCTTTTAAAAAGACAATGCTGTAATAATTAAAACAAACCAGGAGGGTGAGTATAACTCTAATAATCAGTTCAGTCTTATAAAGACAAGGGAAAACTAAAATAGGATGCTTCAGTCTCTCAACATGATTAAAACTGAATTACAGAGACCCAGTAAAAATAGGGCATCCCTACATTCCTACCCCCAATATTACAATAACCATTCAAGTGTAGTAAAATAAAATGGTAAAAGTGAACTTGTCAAAAAACATGTGAGTAAGACCCATCCTAGTCTAATAGCAGGCTATATAGAGATGTCTAAAGCGGCACCGCTAGTTGGAAGTGAAAGTCTCAAAGTCGTTCTCACTATTTGCCACTATGTGCCTGCTTAAAATATGTAGAGAGTGTCTTACTGTTCAGGATCCATTTGGCAACTGTCAGTTGAGCGCACATTCGGGTAAAGCGATGTCCACACGGCAAGCGCCCCAGGCCATGCAAGTTAGGATCCCTAAGTTAACTGGTCACTCCGGGAAAAGACTTAGCCATTCATGTGGTCTTAAAGAGTACTGGCAGGAGGTTAGGGAGTTCCTTCAGGGCTATATCTGCTGAATCGAAGGAGTGCCATTTGTCATGAATAATAAGCTGGAGACGAGCTAGGAAATGTATTTTAAAATGAATGCCAGCGGCAATTAGCTTCGAGACCACAGGATGGAAATCAGCTCTCTTTCTGCGGTCTCAACTGGAAGATCCTGGGATATTCTCAATGTGGAGCCTTCTCAAAGGATGGAGTGGAGGTCCCGGAGTTTTTGCAGAACGTGCTGCTTTTCTACGTAACTAAGGAATTTGATAATAAACGGCTGTGGAGGAGCCCCTTCAGTTGGTCGGGGATGGAGGGACCTATGTGCCTGTTCAATGAGGTATGCGGGATTACAGGGTGAGGGGCCAGCCAACTTCTGGAGGAGCTTCTGTGTAAATAATATTGGTGAAGAGCCCTCAGAGGATTCGGGAAGCCCGAAAAGAACTAGGTTGTTTTGGCGGCTACTTCCCTCTAAATCTTCGGATTTTTCCTGCAGTCAGGCCACTTGTTGCCATAGTTTGATTATCTCTGCATCGGATTTATCCCACCATTGTTCAAGGGAGTATGTACGGGTTTCGAAGTCAGACATTCTCTTGCCCAGGTCACCGAGATCACTCCAGAGGGAATTAAGTTCTGCTGTAATTTCCAGCAGTGATTCCTTGAAGGGCTGAAGTTCTTGGAGGAACTGATCCTCCGTTAAGGGTATAGCTGCCAGGGTTGGAGTGCTAGGACATCCCGTCTGTGAGTTGTGGCCTTTAGGTCATTTGGAATTTTTTTCTGGTGTCACCGGAGGCGTGTGGTGAGGTAAGGCCTGCTTCATTTCTTCTTCCATGCAGTTTGAAGGGACAAAAATGGCAGTATTGTTAGGCCGAACCCCATTAGTGCAGCACCCTTAGATGTTGTTTAGGCAGAAATTCTAAGTTGTATATTGTAAAAGTTGTAGAAATAGGCAGGTGTAGGCAGGAGCCGAGAGGACTTGCTGCTAGTTAGGTTGAGGCATCACGTGATCTCCATTGTTTGTTATTTCTGACATGGAACCTTTGTAAAAGAGCCTTGGCTCAAAGGTACTTGTAATCCTAGAATAAATAAATAAAAATAAATAAATAAATCTGCATGAGGTTGATTTGAAATTGTTTTTTTATTGTTAAATAAGTGAAATTACACCAATGTATATTGCGCTCTAATTAGCTGCCTAGGCTAGGCTTAATGAATTGAATTGTATTTTACTGCATTGTTTGCCTGCTTCTGCCTTCCCCTCTGACCACCTGCTCTAATGCTAATCCTCCTACTATCTCTTCATCACTGCTGTCTCCCTCTCACTCTCGCACCTGCTCTTGAATTCTATAACTTAATTTTCTCCTACTCAAGCGCAACTCATCTCCCACCTCTCCATTACCTCTATATGCTGTTCTAAGGCCACAGCCATCCATTTTGTTTTCCCCACCTCCCACATACTTGCATTCTCCTACTCTCCCACCGCTTCTCTTGCCACCCTGCTCTTTTCAGTCTAATCCCTTAATTGCTGTGTTTTGCTCTTTGCTTTCTCCCGCCCTCCTGCTGACGGTCTGCCACCACCCCTCTTGGCCATTACATCCACCTTTATTTAATTCCTATCCCTCTCCTCTCCTCTATCTCCAGATCTGAAACAGCCCTGATTGGGCGCTGCATCCTGGGACCTGTGGCTCCTCACTCCAGCAACTGTCTGCCCCAAGGAACTCCCTGATGGCCCTCTACACTGTCTCCGGTGCAGCTCTGCATCCCAGAGGTTCCCTGCTCTCCCCCTCTCACCCATCCTACTCATGCAACTACTAATATAGCTGCAGGTGATCACGTGTTAAAAAACATATATCCTTACTTTTCCATTAGCCCATTCTGACCAGCCAACACCGGAGCACATTTTTGTCTGCTCAACCTTTCTCTCGCCAATCACTCTGGTCTCTATATCTAACTTCTGTTCCTTCCTAGCCATCACCTCAGGGCATTTTTTAGTGCTCCACCTGCCTATTGCTCCTCTCTTCTGGCTCACTACTATCCCCTCAGTCCTCTCAGTACCGCTCCTGTGGTCCCCTCCCTGCCATCTGCTAGAATATTCTTGCATTCACTCCTGCTACCTGTAACTTCCTTACCCCTCTCCCTTTCGCATACTCCTGACAATCTCCCTCTCCACTCCCATTCTGCTTGTTTTCCTCCACCTGCAATACCATCAAAGCTCCACTTGGAGTCTCATGTTGCGCCCCTAATTTCTCCAGATTGATTTACCCCCTAATTTCCCCTGGCACCCTCCCTGCATGAACCACAAGTCCTGTCAGTATGGCAATGGCAGTCTCGTACCTCTCTCCTTGTCTACTCATCCTTGCTGGATTGATTGTGCTTAACTGGCAGTCAGGAGTACAGCAGTCTCTGCCTTCAACATTCACCCCCTTAAACAATATCCATGAAGCCTGTGGCACAGGAACTTGTACCTGCTGTCTTCTCATAGTGCTAAAAGCACAAAATTCTCTGATGTAATCTCTAATCCCACCCTTGGACATTTGTTCCCAGGGAGTCCCTCATGGCACCCCCACCTCCTGTCCTTCTTTTACTATTCAGCTGCTCAATGGATACCCATCAGATGATTCTCATACAAACACGAGTATGCCATAGCCTGCAAATGACTGAAAGAATACCTCATGCAGCTCACTCTGCTGTTCCTGCTGATTTCTGGCAATATTCACCCCAGTCCTGGTCCTCCACCACAGTCTTCCTGTACGGGAACAAAACAAGGTGTGATCTCACTGGCTGCCATCAACATCTGTAGCTTGCCAGCTAAACTGGATAACCTGTATGTCAGGATCGCTTAGCATACCCCTGACATTCTCTTGGTTGTGTAGATGCACCTCTCACCCAAAATAATGGATGCCTCCATTATCCTTCCAGGATACACAGTCTACAGACATGACAGGCTAAATAAACAAGGGGGGAGGGTGTGCAATATATGTAAAGGACTCCATCATGGTGCATGCATTATCCATTCCAAACATTGAAAGCAACATACAGGTGCTTCCTTTAAGGGTTCTACTAGGTGCACATAACAAATCTCTCACTGTGGCTTCGATATACAGCTCTCCAAAAGCACAATGTCTTTGGGCTAATCCAGTGCACCCCTTCAGCTCGACACTCCGACAGTGAAACACGAAAAAAGACCATTACTGTGACAGTCACTGTAATGGTCCTTTTTCATGTTTCACGTTTCCCCGGTGTTCTGCCCTCTCCTGGTACAACTCCGACCCGGAGTTATTAATCCTAAATATCATGGGGTGCAGGGGGGGCAGAGCCCCCCCACACAGGGGGTGTGGGGGCACAACCTCCCACAGAAAACTCTTGTGTGCAATGGCACAATACAGGTGTTGGTATTGAGCCATTGCTGTGTGGGAGGTCGACATTTTCACAGTTGCCCTCCCTTGGTGCTTCCAGCTAATTTCAGTCCTGAATGGTATCTGGCACATACACTCCAACTCTGAAACCATCTTGATGGGTGATTTCAATGCAGACTGGTTGTCCCCCAGTGCAGGCAGTTACAGGGGATGCTGTCTCGACTGAATACTTCACACAGCTTGTTAATTTACCTACCTGAACAAATTATAGAACATGAACCAGCACTTTACTAGACTGGGTTCTCTCCAACCACCCTAATCGCATAACTGACATTACTTTTCTTCCCGATGCTATCAACAACCATTCCTCGATCATGTGCAGTTGGTCCAACAAGTTCTCTAAGCCACCTGCTTGAAAAGTCACAAGCAGGACCCTACTCTGTGAGCTCCTTGAACCACTCAGACAGTGACTACGTGACCTTGACTGGTCACTGATTGATGATGCTGATGACATACTACAGTGGCCTACTTCATCGACCAATTCAATGCCACCTGTGACCAACATGCCCCCCTTAAAACACAAAAAGTTAAGGGTGTCTGCAACCCCTGGATCACTCCAGATCTGCCGGATCTCATGAACCTTTGAGATCGCCTATGTCAACATCCATGGGCAACTGGAAGGCTGGGGACATACAGAAATACAAGACCTATAGGAACAACTGTATGCATACAGTCAGTGACCTAAAGAACCAGTTCTACAAGGAAGAGCTCACCAACTCTTGGAAAGATGGGAGGAAGTTCTGGTGTAACATTAAAGTAGTAACAGGCAAGGACCCTAAGCAACCCCCAACAATGCTTAATATTCATGGAACACCAGCCTGCGACCCTATAACCATTGCAAACACTCTTAGCATGGCTTTTACTGATCTCACTGGGGTCCTACTCCCTGATTTGTTCAAAGACTCCTCCTCCGGGCCGGCCCTCCGGCACAGTGGTAGGGCTACCACTCGCGGTGCCAGTGATCTGGTTTCGGGAACGGACTCGGGCAGCTGGAGGGCCGGTTGGAGGGAGGAGGATTGAGCACCCAGTGGCTGCTCTCCTCCTCCAGGTGGGGTGGGATGCAAGTCCCGCTGCTATACCGCCACCTGGGTGACCACAGGTGGAGGTGCAATGAGACTGCACGCAGCAGGGTGGGAGGACATCTGCCGGGAGCCAGAGCGCCAGCACATTGTGATGTGCTCCGCCCCTAGGCTTCCCTAGCATGTGGATGTCCTGAGGGCAGGGAGACAAGAACATGGAAAAATCCTGCACCAGGCTCCCGTAGACGGGACCCGGTTGACCCGAGAACACCCATGACCAGGCTCCATAGAAGGGGCTAGCGAGCCTTCTGACACAGACTTAAGGACTAAGAGAGGGGAATGGGGGTTCCCCTCTCCGCCCCGCCTGGGGGGCAAACCAAGGCAGGATGGGGACAGGCTTGCCGGTACCTGGAGGGAGGTACCTGGGGCGGGACTACTGGAGTGCACATGGCCTAGGGATCCCAGAAGAGAGGATCCTGGTGCAGCGAGGAGGGTAGCAAAAAAAAAAAGACTCTTCCTCTGAAGAAAAGCCACTGAGGTCAGCTAGCTGCACTCTCTCCCCCCCCTTCAACTTCAAAACAGTCACTGTCACCAAAGCCAGGATATACTTCCTATAAGTCCTAGGTAAATTCAGGTTCGGTGGAGATTCTCGAGATCTGAAACTTGTCACCCTAATGCTGGAGGAAATTTTATCCCCACTTACCAAAAGTATTAATCTCTCACTAAGGCTATCCCAGTTTCTCAACAAGTGGAAATCCACACAAGTGACCCCTGGTCACAAAAGTGGAGATCGAGTGCACCATGGGAACTACAGGCCTATCTCCATCCTCCATCCACCAAAAAACATTAAAATATGTTGCTGCAGACCAACTTGTTGACTACCTTGAAGGATACCACCTGCAATGTCCCCAACAACATGGATTCAGAAAGGGTCACAGGGTATACTGTGTACTGGGCAAACCACAAGTGGGTGCCTAACAAAACAGTGACCCACTTGCAGAGACTGCCCTGATGGTGAAGGTGTAGGGAGGGTTCATGGCACGGTGATAGGATATCGCCTGTGTATACGTGTGCGGGAGGGTGGGAGACAGCGCAACGAGCAAGGGGTGGGATGGTTTGTGAGGGGTGGTGCCGTGGATTGCCATTGAGCAGGCATCATGGTATGGTGGGGTGGGTGCTGGACTAGGGTGGTGGGGATGCAGGGTTCGGGACCGAGCGCTGGTGCTTTTTGTTGCGCCCTGGCCCGAGACAGGAATTGTTTCATTTTTTACACACACACCCATATTAAGGCAAAATAACATGTTTTTGTGCTGATTTGACTGGCGCTGCAGTGGCACATTGCCAAAACTGAATTTTGGCGATGTGCACTCACGATAAGGATGCTCGCCATTCTTCAATTGCCCTTATCACATGGAATGGGGTCACAGCACCACCACAGCACTCACTGAATTCATGGCCTTCATTCATGAGTCACTCGATGAAGGCTATCTAATTGGCACTACAGTTTTAGACCTATCCAATGCCTTTAATACTATGAACCACACACTTCTGCTTACCCAGTTATTGAATTTACAGTTGCCCAGGGACACCTTATCCTGGTTCAAAAGTTACCTGTTAGAAGGCTCTCAACAGGTAAATATCAACAGCCACCTTTCTGAATGTCATGCGGTCCTAACGGAAGTCTGAAAAGGGTCCATTCTGGGACCCCTTCTGTTCAGTATCTTGATGAACAGACCGCTTAGCTCCTGCCAAGACCATTTATTACTATACATAGACATCAGAAGATTGGTTCTGTAGACACAAACTAATACTTAACCACACAAAGACCAAGATTATGCTCTTCAGTGACCAGCATAGCAAATACCGATCACACCCCCTAACAATCTATAATGCTGCTGGCATCCCTCGGGAACAAGTTCAATATTTTAAATATATCGGTATTACCCTGGACAGCACCCTTTCCTTCTCCTATCATATTGAATATGTTGCCAAGGCGGTCAACAATTGCATCAGGCTTCTGCACAGGCACAAACAGACTCTGACTACAGACGCACTAAAAATTGCAATCCATAGCTCCTTTATGTCTATAATATACTATAGGCTTGTAGTCTATGGCTCCACTACTGAAACATCTCTATGTAGAATGTCCATAGCCCTAAATAAGGCCTGCAGGCTCCTCATAGGAGAGGATCAACTCACACATACCTGCATCCTCTATCCTAAGAAATACAAAATCACACATGAACCACAATGTAAAGCATCATGGTCTGCATATGCAAATCACCACAGAATATTAAGCTGGTTCAACTTTGAGCAGGAATGCATGGTGCCGAAAGGCCTCTCACACAGTTTGCAAAGGGTGCCAACAGAAGACATAGACATGTGTTTCGTCCTACCAGGACTTATCAGTATGCCTCATCTGTTTGACACCCCAGTAGAATGAACCAGCTATCCTAAGATGGACTATCTGGGTTATGTTGTGGTGAACCCAATTAAAATGAAAAACAATTTAAAAGACAAAGAACCTCTGTACACAAGCATTGAGGCAATGGTTACCCCAAAAGGCATTTTGCTGGGAAGTCAAGTTTCAAAGAAATACAAAATCACACATGACCCCACAATGCAAAGCATCATGGTCTGCATATGCAAATCACCACAGAATATTAAGCTGGTTCAACTTTAAGCAGAAATGCATGGTGCTGAAAGGCCTCTCACACAGTTTGCAAAGGGTGCCAACAGAAGACAAAGACACGTGTTTTGTCCTACCAGGACTCATCAGTATGCCTCGTCTGTTTGACACCCCAGTAGAATGAACCAGCTACCCTAAGATGGCCAATCTGGGTTATGTTATGGTGAAAATAATTAAAACAAAAAACAATTTAAAAGACAAAGAACCTCTGTACGCAAGCATGGAGGCAATGGTTACCCCAACAGGCATTTGGCTGGGAAGCCAAGTTTCAAAGAAATACAAAATCACACATGCTGCCACAATGGAAAGCATCATGGTCTGTATATGCAAATCACCACAGAATATTAAGCTGGTTCAACTTTAAGCAGAAATGCATGGTGCCGCAAGGCCTCTCACACAGTTTGCAAAGGGTGCCAACAGAAGACATAGACATGTGTTTCGTCCTACCAGGACTCATCAGTATGCCTCATCTGTTTGGCACCCCAGCGGAATGAACCAGCTACCCTAAGATGGTCTATCTGGGTTATGTTGTGGTGAACCCAATTAAAACAAAAAACAATTTAAAAGACAAAGAACCTCTGTTATTTCCTGGTAGTCTAGTGGCCCCCCCACCCCTCCACCCAGCTGTGCCAACCCACAGAGCACCCCACGTTCCCAGCCAGCGACTGGCACAGCCCACCTCTCACCTCCACGGCCAGCCACCGACTGTGTATTACCAGTGCTAATTCAAACAGGTGCTCAGAAATAATTTCAGGTGCCAGTTTGAATTGGCACTCTCATCCCCAGCCTGATCACAGCGGTTGGCTGTGGAAGTGAAAGACTTCCAGTGCCGACTGGGAAGGGTGAGAAGCTACTGAACTGGCATAGCTGGGTGGGGGGGGCCACTGACTACCAGGAAATAACAAACCCTATCTTTATTATTATGGTAGGGGCTGCTAGACTACCAGGGATATCAATATAATAATAATAAATAAATACAGATTGGGGGGCACTGGACTACCAGGGATATAAACATCAAATATTAATAAAGGCACATGGAGGGGGGCACTAGACTACCAGGGGTAAAAAAAAGACATATAAATAAAATACACATGGGGGGGCCACTAGACTACCAGGGATACAGACATCGTTAAGTATATTATTATGATTCGGGGGAGGGGGCTGCTAGACTACCAGGGATATTGAAAAGGTATTTTTTTTATTCAAATGGGGCAGAAGGAAGCCCCCTGAGAAAAAAAATCACCCTCATATAACTTTCTAGGGCACTCCTGGGCTACAAAAACCAATTTAAAATTCTGGCTATCTCATCCCTCACTCGCGATGCACGATCGGGATCAAAGAATCTTGCGATCAAATATTTTGCAGGCTCGCGATCAAAGATCCTTAGCGAGCCAAGAATGAAAATTTTAGAAGTTCAAAACTCTATTTTTGGACCAATTAGAATAAAACCAAAGCCATGGCTTGACAGATCGGGGTCCCCTGAGTGAAACCCATCCAAGTTTTACTTCAGAAGTGACCCCTGAGCTGAGATATTTGTGTTTTTCCGATCGGAAAACTGAAAACAAGACGGTGGAACTCGTGATCAAAAAATTTTAAAAATCCTCAGGGACAAAGATTCTTGAACTGTGAGGCTGCAAATTCTTTGATTGCCAGGCAGGACCAGATGGCCAGAACCCCATTCTTTGTTCGCAAAACATACATATCAATTTCCCATTGACTTATAACAGGAACTTAAAACTGGCATAACTTTTGAATGCCTTAATCTTTTTTCACCAAATGAAAAGCGGCATGTTTGACCATCAAAGCTCTTTCAAATGAGCTATTTCGCAGAGCAGCACACCACACAACAGCCATGCAGTGGCACATCCAATATCCCAAAAGCTGCCTCCAAAAATGGATAATTTTGCATTTTTCAGCAGTTTCTTACACAAAGACTGTAAGACCAACTGAAACACAATTTGGCAAATCAAGAGATCTACCATGCCCCACCGTATGTACCAAAGTTCAGGCAAATCTGATGAAAAGGTCCAAAGTTATTAATGCCCAAACTTTTGACTTTAGTATGTAACTGACTGCTGAACCCTAACTATAGTGGCATGACTGCACCTCTATAATACACACATATATATATATATATATATACACACATATATATATATATATATCTATATCTATATAGATATATAGATATAGATATATATATATATATATATATCTATATATATATATTATAGTGGCATGGTAGTGCCACTATAGTTAGGGTTGAGTACCCCATTTAAGGTTAAAGTGTGAAAATCAGCAGCTTAATAACTTTGCTACCGTATGATGGATTTGCCCAAAATTTGGCAGGCACTGAGCGGTACCATAGATCTCTGGATCTGCTAAGTTTTGTAACAGTCGGATATACAGTTGTGAAGCTATAAAGTGCAATAGAATTTCGCATTTACAGTTTTTTGTGCATTCTTTGCTCAAGCCTACAGGTCACACAGTTTGTGAGACTGGTCTGAAGCCTTCAGAGAACATGTGGCCAGGGTCCCTGATGTGCCTTTCAAATATTTCATTAAAAAATATTAAACGGTTCAAAAGTTATTCAAAAAACAAGTTTCCCATTTTAGTCAATGGGAAAAATTAACAAAAAGTTTGACAGTGTCGCAAATGCAGTTTTTATTGTCGCAAATTACCCCTGTAGTGTCATGAGTCAGCCATTTATTTTTCAGTTACTGGTCACAGAAATGCTTGGCATTTAAATTTGGGACCCTCTAGGGACACAATTTATTTTGTGTTCACCTAGTCAAGCCATGAGGATGCTAGCCATGTCTTTTTTTTTTGGGGGGGGGTTAAACACCCCAGAAATATGTTTTTCAAATTTCTGTAAACTGTAGTGTCACAAAGTAGTGTCACACTTGTGATACTTTTGTGATTTTTTTGTGAAAGTGTCGTGATTTGTGTCACGACTTTACGACACTATGCCCAAAAGAATAGGAAATCTTTGCCACCCTGCTGTAAAAGAACGGTTTGGTATTTTGGGTTGAAATTTCGAGGGAAGAAAGCCAAGATCCAACAGATGTGCCTTGTCATGATTTAGTGACAAAATATTAGAGGGCTGCAAAGTTACGGTACTCTGAAATTGACTATTTTTCCCATAGACTAACATTACAGTATTCGCCGCACCTTTCAGGCCCGTGTTTCCATAGACTAACATTCGGTATCCACCACACCTTTTGGGGCCCGTATCTTGGAAATGCTTTGAGATACGGACTTTTTGTTGGAAAAATGCTTAGCTCCTGCTAGGGGTCATGGGGTCGTCAGTCCTAACTCTCACCCCATTCTCCTGTACTGCACCACCTCAGCTTGTTTACACATGGGATGGGGTGAGAGTTAGGACCGATGACCCCAGTGCACACCACGATGCCTGCTGGTGAGTATGGGGTGGGATTGGGATACAAGGTGTGGCAACCCTAACACCGAATTTTCTCACTTTTGTCACTGTGGAACAACCCTAACTGATGCATTACAAGGAATTTTTCCATGAATATATATATATATATATATATATATATATATATATATATATATATATATATATATATATATATATTTATATATATATATATATATCTGGGATATATCGGCTCCATTGAAAATATCAGAGATATTTTTCCCTGAGTGCAGCTTGACCTTATGACATCACGAGTGATGTCAAAGATCAAGCTTCTCAAGGAGAAAATATCTTTGATATTTTCAGTGGGACCGTGGCATATTCAATTTATGCAAGGGGATGTGATTTTATATTTTTATTTTGTACTTATTTTTTTTTGGGGGGGGAAGGATGTTTTCTGGAAAGGGAGAGGTGATTTTTTTGGGGGGTGGGAGATGGACATTTTCAGAGCACAGAGGAGATTTTTTTTTTTAAACTGGAACTGACGTTTTAGGGGCATATGTTTTAGACGTTTTACTGTATTTGTTTTTTTTAAGTTGGAATAGACATTTCTGGAGAGGAAACACAGTGTGTTGGTTCTACTGGTGAAGTGGCAGTTGTGCTAGCAAAACAGCCGATATGTGCCAGGAGGTTGTGGCAGTTTCTACACCGAGCAGTCTTACAGGTGCGATCCAGGAAGGGCATCTGTAGACAGTGCTGAAACTGAGAAACTGCTTTTTGGAGGTATGGGGGGGTGTTGACTGGCTTGGGTGGGCTCAGATCAGAGAGTGGAGAAGAGTATTGTGTTGGTTGGGAGTCATAGAGAGGGAGTGATAATGAGAGTGGGGAAGGATTGTGACAGTTGGGAGAGTGGACCTCTCCAATGAAGTAGTGTTGTGGAGTAGAGTTGTGGAGTACAGGAATTCAGTTTCAGATCACAGTGTGAGTGTTAAGAAGGCCATTGTGGTTGACAATTTGTTTTTGGACTTGAGACTGTTGAGAAATAATAATAAAAAAAGAGCAAACATGGGCAGTGTGGAAAGCCATATGGGAAGAAAGTGAAAGTGTTCTGTCTGCTGCTGCAGGGAAATGCAACTACCAGTGGGAGTTGGCATGCAACTGAGCGGGTGAATTCTGATTGCACTGCTCCTGCTGCCAGCTCCCACCAATCAAAACGTTTTTGAGCAATTGTAGTAAAGTGCAGTTTGTGTCTGGTTATTACCTCCAGTGAGAATAAATGACCTAGAGTGAGAATAAATGCAGCATTCTCACTGTAGGTCTGTGCAGGCAAAAATACTGTTGTTGTTTGCCAGTTTTTATCCTCACCTCCATTGTGTGTGTGTGTGTGTGTGTGTGTGTGTGTGTGTGTGCGTGTGTGTGTGTGTATATATATATATATATATATATACAGTGGCATGAAAAAGTATTTGCCCCCTTCCTGATTTTCTCTATTATTGCATATTTGTCACACTGGATGTTTTCAGGTCTTTAGACAAAATATAATATTAGATAAAGGGAACCTGAGTGAACAAATAACACTTTTTTTTTTTACTTATTTCATTTATTTAATGAAAAAAGTTAACCAACACCAACTGGCACTGTGTGAAAAAGTAATTGCCCCCTAGTTAAATCAACCCAATTAAAAGGATAATTAGAGTCAGCTGATTGAACACAGCCAGGCTTGATTACAGCCAGCCCTGCTCAATATAAACCTCACTTATTTTGACCCTTACCATCAGAGTCACATTGCCAGCACAAAGATTCAACCAGCACATTATGCCATGATCAAAGGAAGTTCCTGAAAAGATCAGAAAAAAATGTGTTGCCCTCTATCAGTCTGGAAAGGGTTACAAAGCTATTTCTAAGGCTCTGGACTCCATCGAACCACAGTGAGAGCCATAATCTCCAAATGGAGAACACTTGGAACAGTAGTGAATCTTCCCAGGAGTGGGCGGCCTGCCAAAATTACTCCAAGGACACAGCGTAAAATCATCCAGGAAGTCTCAAAGGATCCTAAAACAACATCCAAAGAACTGCAGGCTTCTCTTGCCTCAGCTAAGGTCAGTGTTCATGACTCCACAAGCAGAAAGAGACTGGGCAAAAATGGGCTTCATGTGAGAGTAGCAAGGGGAAACCACTGCTAACCAAGAAGAACATAATGCTTGTCTCCACATTTGCCAAAAGCACCTGGATGATCCACAAGCCTTTTGGGAAAATGTTCTATGGACAGATGAGTCCAAAGTGGAACCTTTTGGATGACATGGATCCCATAATGTCTCGCGTAAAGCAAACACAGCATTCCACAGTAAGAACACCATAGCAACAGTCAAACATGGTGGTGGTAGTGTGATGGTGTGGGGATGCTTTGCTGCCTAAGGACCTGGATGACTTGCCAAAATTAAAGGAACCATGAATTCTGCTCTGTACCAGAAAATTCTTAAGGAGAATGTCCGGTCATCCTTCCGTCAGCTGAAGCTGAAGCGTAGTTGGGTCATGCAGCAAGACAATGATCCAAAACACAAAAGCAAGTCCACATCAGAATGGCTAAAAAGAAGTAAAATTAAAGTTTTGGAGTGGCCTAGTCAAAGTCCAGACTTAAACCCAATAGAGATGCTGTGGCAGAACCTGAAACGAGCAGTTCATGCTCGAAAACCTACCAAATGTTACTGAATTAAAGCAGTTCTGCAAGGAAGAGTGAGTTAAAATTCCTCCACAGCGATGTGAAAGACTGATATTGAATTATAGAAAGTGTTTGGTTGCAGTCATTGCAGCTAAATGGCGTAACCAGTTATTAAGTGTAAGGGGCAATTACTTTTCACACAGTGCCAGTTGTTGTTGGTTAACTTTTTTCATTAAATAGGTGAAATAAAAAAAAAAACAAGTGTTATTTGTTCACTCAGGTTCCTTTATCTAATATTACATTTTCTCTAAAGACCTGAAAACATCCAGTGTGACAAATATGCAATAATAGAGAAAATCAGGAAGGGGGCAAATACTTTTTCACGCCACTGTATATATATATATTATAGGGGTCCGGTAGCACCCCTATAGTTAGGGTTATGAAGGCACTTTAATGTTAAACTTGAAATTTTGTGCTTTAATAACTTTGGACGAGTTCAATGGATTTGCATGAAACTGAGTATGCCCAGTGGGGCATGGTAGATCTCTTGATTTGCCAAATTGCATTTTGGTTGGACTTATGGTTTTTGTGCAGTGAATCCCTGACGAATGCACTTTTTGCCAGTTTTGAGGGCAGTTTTTCGGATTTTGTCCATGGTACTGCACAGCCACTGTGGGCAGTGACAAACTTGGCACATAGAAAGAGCTTGGGTCTCGGAACATGCCACGTTTTGCTTGATGAAAAAATATTAATCCATTCAAAAGTTATTAAACTTTTTAGCTCCCATTATAAGTCTATGAAAAAATGTATATGTTTGTTTTGTGAAAGAAGAATGGTGTTTTCACCATCTGATCACTCCTCTCGATCAAAGAATTTGCAGGTTCATGATCAAAGATTCTTTGATCATGAGAAATTTAATGATCATGATGGCCACCATCTTGTTTTCAGTTTGGGGTTGGAAAAAAACAAATTTCTCAGCTCAGGGGTGACTTCTGAAGTAAAACCTGGATGGGTTTTGTTCAGGGGCATCCCTCTATCAAGCAGCCTTGCATGTGGTTTAATGTAGTTACGTCAAAAAATGGCATTTTAAACTTTTAAATTCTGTGATCATGTCTCACTAACGATCTTTGATTGTGAGCCTTCAAATTCTTTGATCATGAGATTCTTTGATCATGATCTTTGTTCGTGATGAAGGGACGAGATGGCCAGATTTCTTCATTGGAAAAAAACAAATATCTCAGCCCAGGGGTGACTTGTGAAGTAAAACTAGGATGGGTTTTGCTCATGGGGGTTTCCATCAATCGAACCATGCCTGTGGTTTAATGTAGTTGTGTTAAAAAATGGAGTTTTAACATTTTTAAATTCTTTGATCATGAGCCTGCAAATTCTTTGATCGAGAGATTCTTTGATCGCATTCTTTGTTCATGAGGGAGGAATGAGATAGCCAGATTTTTGGGTTAGAAAAAAACAAATATCTCAGCCCAGGGTGACTTGTGAAGTAAAACTAGGATGGGTTTTGCTCAGAAGGCTTCACTCTATCGACCCATGCCTGTGGCTTAATATAGTTGTGTCAAAAAATGGAGTTTTAACATTTTTAAGTTCTTTGATTGCATGCCTTCAAATTCTTTGGTTGTGAGATTTATTTGATCGTAAGCTTCGTTCATGAGGGTGAAACGAGATGGCCAGATTTTTGCTGGACCAGATGTCTCTGGGAAGGACCAGATAGTCAAATTTCATGACCAGATGTCCCCTTACTATCAAAGATGATCTTTGATCGTGAGGTGGTGGGCGATTCTCGTGATCAAAGAATTTTTCAAGGTGTAAAAACTTTAAAATTAAGTATCTTGGAAACAGTTTGGTCTTTTAACTTGAAATTTGGAGGATTTTGAGGGATGTCCTGTAGATGTGAATTATGGTATTTAGGTGCAGGAAAATTAATTTGATGTGGAGATAATGTGTGACACAGTTTACATTTTGTGGATAGCAGTCTGCATTGTTGTAGTGGCTTAAAATTTATAGAGTAGCTGGCGTTACTGCCATGGAGGTACTTTTCAGTGGTTAGGTGTGTAAAATGTAAACAGGTGTGGAATTATGCCACTCCGACGAATGAAAACCTAAAACTTTAAATTAAATATCTTGGAAACGGTGTGGTCTTTTAACTTGAAATGTGGAGGGTGTTGAGGGGATGTCCCATAGATGTCAGTTTATGTGTCAGAAAATGTATTTGCTGCAGAGATATTGCGTGATGCAGTTTACGTTTTGCAGATAGTGTTCTGCATTGTGGTAGTGGCTTGACATTTATAGGGTAGCTAGCCTTACTACCACTGAGGTAATTTTCTGTGGTTAGATGTGTAAAATGTAAATAGATGTGGAATTATGCCACTCTGATGAATGAAAATTTGGTTCATTTCAAGTTGGTGGGAGATTGTGGCCCAAAGGGCTCTGTGCTCCCACCAATACGTACGCCCACCAATACATATGATATTGAGTACTTGTACTGTTATGTTAGGCAGAAATTTGCACTCCCACCAACTTGTGCAACATTGTACTTTACTGTGTTTTCTCAAAAAGTAAGGAAATTCTTTGCAAAAAACTGTGTTAATGCAACAGTTAGGGTTTTTTACAGTGACAAAAGTGAGGAAATTCCCTGTTAGGGTTACCACCTCCTGCACCCCATGGCCACCCCACTCCCACCAACAGGCATTGTGGTGTGCACTGGGGTTGTCAGTCCTAACTCTCACCCTTCAGATGGAAAAATAATTTGGACTTAGGTTTTTATGGGGGGGGGGTTGTAGCATGAAGGGATCATTTCTCATAAGTATTTTTCATTCACACAAAAGTGGACACCCTCATTAAAAAAAAGTTTTTCAGACTTGGTTGTTTTCCAGATTCTATTCTCACATGAAGGGATCTTGGCAGAAGACTCCAGGAGAAAGGACTGCTGTGTGACTGAACTTCTCTGCTGGGACTAAAGTAGAAGAACTTTTGTATTTAGACCTTTAATTTAGGGTAAAAAAAAAGTAACATACAAAACAAAACAAAAAAAAGTGTGTGTTTGGGTTAACTGAACTGAATGGGTAACTGAAAAGTCATCTAGGTGTAAATCTCAGGTGACTGAAAGGACTTAACTGTTGTGAGGTTTAAATTACTTGTAGAAAGATCTGGTAAGTAGGGGGAGTGGCTTAGCTAGAAGGAAGCTACATTTAAAGACTGCCTTAGAAAGATTCTGCTAATAGCTTGGCAGAAGACTCCAGGAGAAAGGACTGCTGTGTGACTGAACTTCTCTGCTGGGACTAAAGTAGAAGAACTTTTGTATTTAGACCTTTAATTTAGGGTAAAAAAACTAACATGCAAAACAAAACAAAAAAAAGTGTGTGTTTGGGTTAACTGAACTGAATGGGTAACTGAAAAGTCATCTAGGTGTAAATCTCAGGTGACTGAAAGGACTTCTGAACATCTGAAATTGCCAGCAGATAAAGGCCTAGAGGTCTATCAAGTCTGCTCGAATGTGCATGCACCCTTATTCCGCAGCTGCCCTCCCTTCCACCCTTCCTTCATTAACCCTCCCCTTGTCCTGTCCCATCCTCGTTTGAAGCAGTCCACTGTTCTACTGCATACCACTTCTGCAGGTAACGCATTCCACCCAGCCACCACCCTCTCTGTAAAAAAGTGTCTCCTCATCTCTCTCCTGAATCTTCCTCACTCCAGTCTCATATCATGGCCCCTGGTGGCCCTCCCCTTCCTTACTTTGAACAGCCCCTCTGTACCTGTCTTGTTTACTCCTTTCATGTATTTAAAGGTTTCAATCATGTCCCCCCGTCTCTCCTCTCCTCCAGTGAGTACATGTTCAACTCCTTCAACCTCCTCTCATATGATAAGTCCCCAGACCCTTGATCATCTTTGTCGCCTGCTGCACCCCTCCAGTAACTTAATGTCCCTCTTCAGATACGGATGCCAGAACTGCCGCTGTACTCCAGGTTGGTCTAACTAATGACCTATACAGTGGCAGAATCACCTCCTCCCTCCTCGAGGATATACCCTTGCAATACAACCCAGCATTTTGTTGGCCTCCTTGCAGCTGCCTTCCTACACTGTGCCGAGGTTGTTCATTGACCCTGTGATGAGCACACCCAGATCCTTCTCCTCCTCTGTCTGGGCTAGCTGCACTCCCCTAGCTGGTAAGTCCTCCTTGGGTTCTTCATCCCAAAAATGCATCACCTTGCACTTTTGGCATTAAAGCCCAGTTGCCAGGTGTCTGACCAGGTTTCAAGCTTTGCCAGATCATCCTGCAACCCTGCCATCCCCTAGGTCATCCACCACCACGCCAACCTTGGTATCATCAGCAAACAGACTGATCTTGCTCTTGATGTCCCATGATATGTCTGTGAATATCCCAAACAACACTGGTCCCAACACTGAGCCCTGTGGACACCGCTCATCACTGCCCTTGGGTGTGAGCTCCACCCACCACCACCTCTGTTGCCTTCCTGCAGCCAGTTTCCTACCCATCTCACCAGCATTGCACCTGCCCCTGTGCCTACTAACTTCCTTCCCAGCCTTCCATGTGGCACTGAGTCGAATGCTTACTGAAGTCCAGATACAGGACATCCACTGCATGTCCCCTGTCCAGTTGCCTAGTTACCCAGTCATAGAACCCGACCAGGTTGGTTTGGCAGGATCGCCACGTATGAAGCCATGCTGTCTGCTGTCCTGTAGTCCTTTGGCCTCTAAGGGGGCCACCAGCCTCTCCTTCAGGATAGTCTCCATTAGCTTACCCACGATGGATGTGAGGCTCACTGGTCTGTAGTTTCCCGGTTCATCCTTGGGGCCACTCTTGTGGAGGGGCACCACATGAGCCATCCTCCAGTCCTGAGTACACACCCAAATGTAGTGAGCCATTAAATAGGTCTGCCAAAGGTCCTGCAAGGACCTCTGCCAGCTCCTTCAGTACCCTGGGGTGGATGCCATCTGGGCCTGGTGCCTTGTCCACCCTCAGTGCCTTCAAACCCTCTCGAACTCTGCCCTCCATGATTTCCACATCTGTCACCACTTCCCTCCTGCGTCTGCCATTTCTCCCATCTTGGGTGTCACCCCCCTCTTCTCTTTAGTAAATACTGAGCAGAAGTACTCATTTAGTGCTTCAGCCTTATCGCATCCTGCTTCCACCCAAACCCCCTCCTTCCTAATCCTTACTATGTGGTCCTTACAGCTCCTTTTCTCCCTGATGTACTTAAAGAAGTCCTTCTCCCCCTTCTTAATGCCTTGTGCCAGCCTGAGTTCCGTAGATACCTTGGCTCCCCTTACTGCCCTTGTCACCTCCTTGATTCTGTCAAGTACTCCTCCCTCGTCCTCTTGTATTTCCTAAAGGCATCTCTTTCCTCCTTACCTTTCCATGACCTCCTTGCTCAACCAGCTCGGTTTCTTAGCCCTAGCCTTCTTGCTCTGGGCTTTGCAGCAGTTTTGGTTGCCTCCACTATCCCCAACTTTATGAGCTCCCATCTCTGGTTAGTATCCATACTAGATTGAATTCTGGCCAGGTACCCTTTACCACTTCCCATACTCCCAAAGTCAGCCCTCCTGAAGTCCAGCACTCTTGTGCCAAATTCCACTCCTTCCTTGCCCATATCCAATGTGAGCCATACTGAGTGGTGGTCACTCCTGACAGCGGTTCCTCCACTGTAAGTTCTCTCCTAAAGTCTCCATTTGCCAGCACAAGGTCAAGGGTATTCCCTAACCTGGTTGGTTCACTGACCATTTGCAGCAGGAAGCTGTCCTGGAAGGCATCCAGCAGTACCTGCTCCCTTCTGTTCCTGGTTGTTGGGGTGCTCCAGTCCACTCCTGGCATGTTGAAGTCCCCCACAATCACCACACTACCCTTCTCGAAGGTCCTCCTGATCTGTCCCGCTAGTTCCCTGTCTAACTGTCAGTAATTTCCAACAGAAAGAAGGGTTAAAAAGTCAGGTTAGTTGATATCTTGGAGGTAGAAGACTTGGTTTGCTGGCCAAGGCACCTAGCTTCACCTGAGCTTTTTCCTTCTAAGACTGCTTGAAAGGCAGAGTAGAGAAACTTACCAGAGCAAGGGAGAAGGATTAAGATTTAGTTTGGCTAAGCAGATTTACTGTGTGGTGGTGTTTTTAATTTTTACTCACAGGGATTGCTACTGTTTGTTGCTAACATTTCATTGCTTTATTTTTCTCTGATTCAAATTGTTGTTGCTGGTATACCTTCTTCTGCATTATTACAGGTGTGCCTACAGGTGTGTGCTAACAGATTACTCCTGTAATCTTCTGATTCAAATTGTCTTTGCAAGGTATATCTTCTGTTACTGCTTTATTTCTCTGGAGCAAAGTGTTTCTTACAGCGTATATCTTCTCTGAAATTATTACAGGTGGTGCTTTACAGGTTTTACAGTTTTATCTAACATTAGGATAAGCTTTCAGGTTACTGCATTTGTTATTGACTGATTGTTTCTGCTCTTACCTCCTTGTTCTTTCATCCATGGTTCTTCTTTTTAGGCAGGGAAGAGGCCCAGCCACCCACCCCATCCCAACCACCCGCTACACTCCTTTTATAGGGTACCACAGTTGTGACATTTCCTGTGGCAGAACAGGAAGGGGCGGATCAGTGAAGCCTCCACAAGGTGATCTCATTTACAGGGCACTAGTAATTTAACTTGTTATAACAAGTTAAACAAAGCCCAATTAAACCATTACTTGCATTTTTTTCCTTCTAATTACTCTGACTAGGTTACAAACCCAGCAACTTATTTGGAATGGATTTCATTAACTGCAGGTACTGTGGAACAATTTTCAGAAGGACAGTCTTACAGGATTTAGGACACTGTCCTACATGCTGGGCCTTTGGAGATCTTAGGGGCTCAGCTCCGGGCAGCATGGGCAGAGATTGCATGCCTCAAATTTCATATTGAAGAGGAAATACATTATAAGAACCACCTGCCATTTCCCCAGCATCCAACAGAAAAACTCGACCGCAGAGGGTAGTTGGTCCAGGAGGTTGGCAGGTGGTTAGGAGGAGCAAATCAGGTGCCCCATCACTCTCTGCTCTCCAACACATTACCTCCAAAACCATATAAACACTACAAACAGGTATCTGCCTCTATCTCTGAAATCAAATAAAGAGGCAGAAGACACTGCAGAGCAGAACACTGCGGCACAGGAGCTACTTAACAAAACTCACCCAAATCAGGAACCAAAACTAAACAAGCACAAAGGAAATCCAAAAACTTCTGATCATAGGAGACTCCACTGATTCGGGAGTTGATACCCATCTCCAGCCAGGGGTGATGGTCAGATGTCTCCCAGGTACATCAGCATGGAGAGACACTAACCGCATTGCTAAAATTGTTCACAAAGCAGGAGAAAACATTGATGTCCTAGTACACATAGGGACTAATGCTCTCCCCAGCCGGTCAGTTGTGGAGACCAAGGAACACCTGACTAGGCTGGGTAACAAACTATCATCTATTTTGTCTGGCATCTCCTTCTCTGAGATCCTGCCAGTCTGGGAGAGGGGAGCAGATGGACAGAAGGTCAGAGAAGGGGAGATAGGGGAGATAAACACGTGGATCAAGGACTGGTGCCAGGAAAAAGGACACAGATTTGTAAGGAACTGGCAACAGTTCTGGGAGCGAAAGTTCTTTAAATTTGATGGACTGCATCTGACTAAAGAGGAGTCAGTGCATTGGGGCAGAAGTTTGACATCTTTGCAGAATATTTAAACTAGCAAATGGGAGAGGGGTGCAGCACCCACGTCGAATGGGAAGAACACCCTCCCCTCAGCTAGTGGTCAAACAGGAATTCAGCATGTTTGCCGTTCATTTGCATCACCAGGTAAGAAAAAGGTTTGTCTCCCCATATGGCCTTTAGGAGTAATGCCAAACTTCACCCAACAACTAACACACCAAAATCTGGCCAATGGAAAATCATGTACACAAATGCTCACAGCCTGGGAAATAAGATCCCAGACCTGCAGGCAATAATGTCAGAGGCTAAACTGGTCATAGTAGCAATTAGTGAGACGTGGTTTACCAGTAACCACACTTAGGAGACTTCAGTACCTGGCTATGTATTGTTCAGAAGAGACCGAGGTGCAAAAGGGGGGAGGAGTGGCCCTGTATGTTAATGAAAATATCAAAGCTACAGAAATTCAGAATACACATAAGGAGCCAGAAGAACTGTGGGTCACCCTGGAAACAGGAAATGGGACAGCCATAAGAACTGGGGTTGTCTACAGGCCCCCAGACCAGAGGGAGGACATAGACACATTACTGTTAGAAGATATACAAAACATGACAGCTAAAGGGGAGGTTCTGATAATGGGAGACTTCAACATGCCAGATACAGATTGGTCAATACCAGCAGGAACGTCTGCCAGAACTAGACTCATAGTGGATTCCCTGCAGGGGGAAGGCCTCAAACAACTGGTACAGCAACCCACAAGAGACAGGGCTATCCTAGATCTAGTACTGACTAACAAAGAAGGGATCACAGATCTCCAGGTAGAAGGTCACCTGGGGGCCAGTGACCATCACATGGTATGGTTCAATTTGGCTACTACATCTAAATCATCCCATTCCAAGGCAAAAATATGGGACTTCAGAGGAGCTGACTTTGATAAGATGGCCAAAGAGTTAAGCTAGCCCTGGCAAAAGAAACACAGGTGAGGGGTACAGGCAAAGTGGGCAAGCATTAAGGATGCAATACTTGAAGCAACATCCCATTGTGTTAGACAGAAAAGGAAGTGCAAAAGAAGAAGGAAACTACTTTGGTTCTCAAATACAGTAGCAGAAAAGGTCAGAGCCAAAAGGCTGGCCTTCAGGAAATATAAGGGAACACAGCGGATGAAGATAGGAGGCATACCAAACTGCCTAAGGAAGCAGGTAAGGCAGTAAGGCAGGCAAAGTCCCAAACTGAGGAAACACTAGCACGAACAGTAAAGAAGGTGACAAGACTTTCTATAGATACATTAGTGAAAGGAGAAAATCCAGAGGGTATTGCTAAGCTTAATGAAGAAAAGGGAGCATGTGAGGAGGAGGACCCTGTAAAGGCATCTATCCTAAATAGATACTTTTGCTCAGTATTTACTGAAGAGAAGGTAGGGCAGGGCCCACAGCTCAGCATCATGGACACAGGGGGAGGAGGTGAGCACTACTCCCTTCACAAAGAAGGGTCCTACAAGAGCTTGCTAAGCTCAGGGTGGATAAGGCAATGGGACCTGATGGCATACATCCCAGGGTACTTAAGGAGCTTAAGGAGGAACTAGCAGAGCCATTAGCAGAATTGTTTGTGAGTCTCTGAGCACAGGAGAGGTCCCAGAAGACTGGAGAAGGGTTCATGTGATCCCGCTCCACAAGAGTGGTAGCAGGGAGGCGGGAACTACAGACCGGTCAGTCTTACCTCAGTAGTGGGCAAGATTATGGAGGCACTCCTTAAAGGAAAGGATAGTGCAACACCTGGAATCCATAGGGGCACAGGATCCAAGACAGCATGGGTTTACAAAAGGAAGGTCCTGTCAAGCTAATCTCATAGATTTCTTTGACTGGGTAACCAGAGTGGTGGACCAAGGGGGAGCAGTTGATGTCGCCTACCTTGACTTCAGCAAAGTTTTTGACACTGTTCCACATAGAAGATTGATAAATAAGCTGGGTAGGCTCGGGGTGGGTCAGAAGTTGGTCAACTGGGTGGCAAACTGGTTGACGGGCAGAAAACAAGGTAGTGGTAAATGGTATACAGTCAGAAGAGATGCAAGTCACAAGTGGGGTACCTCAGGGATCAGTCCTGGGGCCAGTCCTCTTCAACATCTTCATTAGTGACCTTGCAGATGGACTAGAGGTAAGGCTTGTCTGTTTGCAGATGACACCAAGATCTACAACAGAGTGGATGATCCAGATGGGGTGGGCAGAATGAGAAGAGATCTGGATAAACTAGCAGAATGGTCAGAAGAGTGGCAACTGGGATTTAATGCAAAGAAGTGCAAAATCATGCATATAGGGAAGAGAAACCCTGAAGCCACCTATAGGCTGGGAGGAGTTGCTAGCAGTCACAAAGGAAGAAAGAGACTTGGGCATCATCATCACTGATGACCTAAAATCATCAAACAGACCTCTAAAGCAGTAGGTAAGGCTAGGGGGTGTTAGGGTGTATTAGTAGGGTATCACAAGTCGTAAGAGGAGATAATAATCCCTCTGTACAAGACACTGGTTGAGCCCCATCTGGAGTACTGCGTGCAGTATTGGAGGCCACACCTTCACAAGGACATTAACCAAATTGAGGCAGTCCAGAGAAGGGCAACCAAAATGGTGCAGGGACTGCATCAGAAGACATATGAGGACAGAATTAATGGAGCTCAATATGTATACCCTTGAGCAAAGGAGGGAGAGAGGTGATATGATCGAGGCATTCAAACACCTTAAGGGCATAAACAAGGTGAAAGAGTCTAACGTGTTTAAATATAAGAAAAATAGCAGGACAAGAGGACACAACATGAGATTAGAGGGAGGCCGATTAAGGGGGAATGTGAGGAAATTCTTTTTCACAGAAAGGGTGGTGGATGCATGGAATGGCTTACCACAAGAAGTGGTGGCTATGAATACAGTGCAGGGCTTCAAACAGGCATGGGATATGCATAAGGGAGCAATACAAATGACTATGAATAAATAGGCCACTGACAGAGCAAAGGCTGATGGCACATTTATAAGGTAGAAAAAGAAATGGGCAGACTGGATGGGCCTTGCGGTCCTTATCTGCCGTCAACTTCTATGTCAACTTCTATGTAACTCCTCCATCTGAGATGGTGGCCTGTACACCACTCCCATTCTAAGACTCCTATTCTTGGAATCCTGGATTTGCACCAAAGTGACTCTGACTACCCTCCTCCCTTCCTCCTTACACACTTCAGTCCTTCCTTCACATATAGTGCCACCCCCCTCCTTTCCCAGTCACCCTGTCCCTATGAAATAACCTGTACCCTGGTACAGACAGGTCCCAGTCTTTATATTGGGTGGCCCATGTTTCCATGATGGCTGCAATGTCCACCTCTCCCTCTGCCATGAGAACCTGCAACTCTGCAGTTTTCCTCCCAAGGCTCCTAGCATTAAGGGTAACCACCTTCCACCCTTTCCCCCTCCTCCCATCCTGCCCTCCTTTCCTAGCATCACCAGACTTAACTGTTGTGAGGTTTAAATTACTTGTAGAAAGATCTGGTAAGTAGGGGAAGTGGCTTAGCTAGAAGGAAGCTACATTTAAAGACTGCCTTAGAAAGATTCTGCTAATAGCTTGGCAGAAGACTCCAGGAGAAAGGACTGCTGTGTGACTGAACTTCTCTACTGGGACTATATTGCCTCCCCTCCACCCCCCCACCCAAAGCTAGTTCTATTTTTATAGGGACAGGATTTGACTGACAACAGGAACTTCCTGTTTAGGGGCAGGAAGTTAGTGATCACAGAACCACCAAGGACCCACCATCCTAGAAGGGCAAGAGTAGCTCTCGGCCCCTCTAGCTGCTGAAGGTCTGCCTCTGAACAAGTAAGCAGTCTACTGAAATATAGGATATTCTTGTCTCAGAACAGGACAATCAGGAGCTTAAAGGGCACACAGGCAGAAAGTAAGGAGAAAAAAAAAAAAAGAGGAAAGAGTAAGGATTGCAAACAGTTAAGGGGCCAGAAATAAGACATGATTGGAGTGGTGCAGTGCAGTGGCTATGAAGCAGCAGTCTTCCGGGAGATGTTCTGGAGGATGCGGTGTTGTCCCATCTGCAGGCACCTCTCTGGGCTGAGGGAGGAAGTTGCTCATCTCCAGGCTGAGCTGGCCAGGATTTGTGGGACCTCCTCTTCCATCCAGGGACCACCAGTGCCACTGCTGTTGCCTCAGAGGTTGCCAAGAAAGAGGATCGGTTGGACCACAGTGGGCTCAGGGAGGGTGAGGGTGGTGGAGCAGAGGCACATACCTCCAGTTGTACCTCTCCACAATTCCTATGCCATTCTGGCAAAGTGTGGTTCCTCTATGGAGGCACCTACAGTGGAGACCAAGGAGGATGCTGGGAACCTCCACAAAGGAGACCCACAGGAGGTGACAGGGGACCCTGCAGGGAAGGAAACAACTCCTGGTGGGGGACTCCACTGTTAGGAAGGTAGAACTGGGCAAGGAAGGGGAGAGGGAGGTAAGGTGCCTGGCGCCATGGCTTGGAGGGACAGGGGCGAATCCTCAGGATTGCCAGAGCAGCTGCACAGGAGGGAGCTGGATGTCATTGTCCACTTAGGGACAAATGACCTGGCTAAGAAAGGGATTAGAGAAGTGCAGGAAGAGTTTGTGTAATTGGGAGGGGCCTTAGTCAAGTAACGCATGATGGTAACTTCTCGGAGGTGCTACCCATCTATGGCATAGGAGAGGCTAGGGTGTTCTGTACCATGGTATTCAATCAGTGGTTGAAAAACTGGTGTGGAGCTCAGGGATTTGGCTTCATTGGGGACTGGGGTTCACCTGGAGTGATGCAAGCCTCTACTGGTATGATGGGCTGCATCTGTCGGGAGGGAACCAGGATCCTAGGTGATAGGTTTAAATGCTTCATTGGCAAGCTTTTAAACTAGCCAAGGGGAGGCACTGAAAGGAGCAGGAAATCCTAGCCCCCAAACAATCATGGTAGTAGTAAGTGGGCAAACACCAACATGGAGGTGTCGATAGGGAGAAGGGCAGGGGTAAATGGAGAAATGACAAAGGCAAGAAGGACGGGATGGGGCGAAGGTAAGGCCATCAGGAAATAGAGGGTACGAGTACTCAATGCCCAGAGTCTGGGCAACAAGCTCCCCTGAGCTGGTGGCCTTAATGGAAGAGGGATGCCTGGATATCGTAGCAGTCACAGAAACATGGTATACAGAGAACCATGACTGGGATGTTAACATACCAGGGTACATAACCTACAGGAGAGACAGGCAGGGGAGAAGAGGAGGATAGCTCTCTATGTAAAGTAAGGGATAAAAACAACTGAACAAAAGAGTAAACAGGGAGGAGAGGCACTCTGGGTCACCTTGGAGACTGGAAAGGGCACCACAATCCGCACAGGGTTGTGTACAGACCCCCATGTCAGGGGAAGGAATGGACAAGGATATGATGGAAGGCATTCTAGAATGGCAGAGAAAGGAGAGATACTGTTGATGGGAGACCTGAATATGCCAGATGTTAACTGGAGCACATTTGTTGCAGCCACATCCAGAGCAGGGCCATTCTTGACACCCTACGGTGGCAGGCATTAGACAGCTAGTTTCGAACCCACTCATGACGGAGCAATCTTAGACCTCGACTCTGAAACGGGCAGTGAGAGGATCTCAGATCTAGAAGTGGGTTGCCATCTGGGGACAAGTGACCATCAAACAGTGTGGTTCACGTTAAACTCAGCTACAGAGTCAAGCCATAAAAGTGAGGGTACTGGACTTTAGGAGGCTGACTTTGGCAAGATGGAGTGCATCAGAAAGCACTAGCAAACAGGCTAGAAGGAGGTGTGGAGCAACAATGGGAATTATCAAAACTGCCATCACAGAGGCAACAAGCCTTTATGTGAAACAAATTAACAAATCAAAATGAAAGAAAAAGCCACTATGGTTCTCAAGAGAGGTGGCTGTGAAAGTCAGGAAGAAAAAGATAGCATTCCAGAAGTATAAGGAAACACAGAAGGAGCAGGACAGAGAGCTGTACCAGTTAAGACAGAAAGAAGCAGGGAGGGAAGTCAGAATAGCAAAGGCCCAAACTGAGGAAAAGATAGCCAACTCAGTTAAGAAGGGGGATAAAACCTTTTATAGGTACATCAGCGTAGAAAAGACAAAGGAGGGATAGTGAGGCTGAATAGAATAAGCGGTGGGTGGGCAGAGGGGACAGTGAAAAAGCAGGAATACTGAATGAATATTTCTGCTCAGTATTCTAAAAGAGGAGGAAGTGCCTAATCCAATTAACAGAAGCACTCTTGATAGAGTCGATCCCAGTCCTTTCACAGAAGAAAAGGGTTCTGCAAGAACTCCTAAAACTGAAGGTGGACAAGGCAATGGGTCCTGATGGAATTCACCCAGAATTCTAAAAGAATTAAGGAAGGAACTAGTGAAACCACTGGCTACTCTTTTTAATAAATCATGGGAGGATGGTGTGGTACCCGAGGACTGGAGGAAGGCGGATGTGATTCCCCTTCACAAAAGTGGGACCAAGAAAGAGTCAGGAAACTACAGACCTGTCAGTCTGACCTCTGTGGTAGGGAAAGTGATGGAGTCACTTCTGAAGGAAAGAATAGTTGAGTACCTAGAGGTCAGTGGAGCACAGGATCCAAGGCAGCATGGGTTCTGGCAGGGAAGGTCATGTCAGGCAAATCTAATAGATTTCTTTGACTGGGTGACCAAAGTAGTAGACCAGGGATGGGCTGTGGACATGGCCTACCTAGACTTTAGCAAAGCATTTGCCACAGTCCCACACAAAAGATTATTAGTCAAATTAACCAGCCTGGGAGTGGGTCCCAGGGTGGTAGCCTGGGTAAAACATTGGCTGGACAACAGGACACAGAAGGTAATTGTAAATGGAGTCCACTCTGAAGAAAGGGTGGTTACTAGTGGGGTACCGCAGGGTTCAGTATTGGGTCCAGTCCTTTTTAATGTCTTCATCAGTGGCATTGCAGAGGGACTGGAAGGAAAAGTATGCCTTTTTGCAGATGACACAAAGATCTGCAACAGGGTTGATACACAAGGAGGCGTGGAAAGGATGAAAAGGGACTTGGCAAGGTTGGAGGAATGGTCAGACGTATGGCAGCTAGGATTCAATGCAAAAAAGTGCAAAATAATGCACCTGGGAAACAAGAACCAGGAAGAATACACAATGGGTGGGAGAGTAGTAACAACAACAAAACAGGAAAGGGACCTGGGGTAATCATATCAGATGACCTTAAGGTTGCAAGCAATGTGAGAAGGCAGTAGGGAGGGCTGGTATACTGGGATGTATAGAGAGGCATCAGCAGCAGAAAACAGAAAGTTGTTATCCTCTGTACAGACAGTTGGTGAGACCCCATCTGGAATACTGTGTCCAGTTCTGGAGACCCATCTCACAAGGACATAGACAGGATAGAGGCAGTCAGGAGGGCAACTAAAATGGTGCAGGGTCTGCAAGAGAAGCCGTATGAGGAGAGACTAAAGGAGCTTAATATGATACCCTTGAGGAAAGAAGGGAGAGGGGACATGATAGAAACTTTCAAGTACCTCAAGGGAATCAACAAAGTCCAAGAGGTAGCATCTTTCAGAAAAAGAGACTTGCAAGAACAAGGGACACAATTTAAAGATAGAAGGAGGGTGGTTCAGGGCAATGTGAGAGTATTATTTACAGAGAGGGTAGTGGATGCATGGAACAGCCTTCCTGAGGAAGTTGTGGAGTCTAAAACTGTGGGAGAATTCAAGAATAAATGGGACAGACATAAGGCGATTCTTGTGGGGGGCAGGAAGATATAGGCTGTTGGTTAAATAGGATCTGCGGCCTATCCTGTAGGTAGGGAAATGGGCAGACTAGATGGGCCTAGCGGTCCTTATCTGCCATCAAAGTCTATGTTTCTATGTTTTTGTATGGATTTTTTCTTTCATACAAAAAGGATGCCCTCATATGAAAAAGGAATTTACCATTAGTTTTATTACATACTAACATACTAATTGCCAGCAGATTAGGCCTTATGGTCTATCGAGTCTGCTTGAACCTTAGATCCCTAGTTGGGTGCCGAGGCCCTCTCTCTCTTGTGTTCCAGAAACCTCTATCATTCATCCCCACCCCCCGGGCCAGGCCATCATCTGATACATCTGCTTTCTGTGTCTGTCCCACCCTCTCTTGAAGCCCTCCACTGTGGATCTCTGAACCAGCTCACCAGGCAGTGCAATCCAAGGGTCCACCACCCTCTCAGTGAAAAACCTCCTCTGCCTCTTTTCCCTTCTCACCCTTCCAACTTCAAACCATGCCCTTGGTGATACCTCCCTGTTTTAGCCTAAAGATCCCCTCCATTCATCATTCACCATTCTTTTTTTTTTTTGTATGAAGGGGTCTTTTTCATATTTTTTTGTTTGATATGAAAAAGTATTCATTCATACAAAAAAGGTTTTGGGATTAATTTTTTCTCTATTCTTTTGTTGCATGAAAGTATCATTTTTTTATATGGGTTTGTTGTTTGATACAAAAACGGATTCCTTCATATGAAAAAAGATTTTGGACTTAGTTTTTTTTCACACAATGAATTTGAAGACATCTGAACTCCCCCAATATTTGGACTAAAAAGGATAATCTATACATAAACAAAAATCATATGGAGTACTACAAGAATAACACATATTCTCTCCACTAAGCATTTAGGGTCAGTATAAAAAAAGCATAACAAATTAAAAAAATGTAAATTAACATAGGATAACATTCAACAATCAACAAAGTCCAAGAGGGTAGCATCTTTCAGAAAAAGAGACTTGCAAGAACAAGGGGACACAATTTAAAGATAGAAGGAGGGCGGTTCAGGGGCAATGTGAGGAAGTATTATTTCACAGAGAGGGTAGTGGATGTATGGAACAGCCTTCCTGAGGAGGTTGTGGGGTCTAAAACTGTGGGAGGATTCAAGAATGCATGGGACTGACATAAGGCAATTCTTGTGGGGGGTAGGAAGAAATAGGCTGTTGGTTAACTAGGATCTGCGGCCTATCCTGTAGGTAGGGAAATGGGCAGACTAGATGTGCCTAACGGTCCTTATCTGCTGTCAAAGTCTATGTTTCTATGTTTCTATTGCAACTTAAACAAGCCATAACTCCCTCAATATTTATACTTAAGGGAAACTCTATATATCAGTACAAAGGTTTTAATGAATAAAATAAGAATAATACATTGCCCCCCCCCAAACAAAAATACATTTAGGGACAATATAAAAAGCATAACAAATAAACAAAATGCAAGTGCCCTTCACATTGGAACTTAAGAAAGCCATAGCTAATGTTATATTAACTTGTATGATGTATTTTTTCTATCGATGTGGAACCTATGTAAAGAAGCCTCTGGCTCAGAGGTATTGTAATTTGAAAACAAAAATTATAAATAAAGAACTCTCAATATTTGGACTTATTTGACAATCTATATATTATTAAGAAATGTCCTATGGAATAGTATCAGAACAACACATATCCCCCACCAGAACATTTAGGGGGAATATAAAAAATTAAAATGTTAATTTCCTTGGTATAACACTGGAATTTTAGCAAATAATTCCCGCAATATTTGGACTTTTGGGTTAGCCTATATATTAAAAGAAAGGTCTTAATGAGTACTACAAGAATAGCAGAATTTTTCCCAAAACATGTAGGGCAATATAAAATAACATAACAAAAATGCAAATTCCCATAGGATAACACAAGAACTTCAACAAGCCATAACACCCTCATATTTTAGACTAAAAGGGGAATCTACAGTATATATCAAAACAAAGGTCTTAAGGAGTACAGAAATAAAACATATAAAAAATAAAACATTCATTCGTATGACAGGATCCCTATTATTATGAGGGTTTCATTCATAGAAAATGATGCCTTGATATGAAAAAAGAGTCTGGACATAGTTTTCTTTTCTGATTTATTTTTTGTATGAAACATGGAAAAAAGGTGGCAGAGGGGGTGTTAGAGTCAATTTAGGCTGAATGAAGGAATCCTTGTTTGTATGGCTTTTTCATTCATACAAAAAAGAATCCCTGCATATGAGAAAAGATATTTGACTTAGTTTTTTCACCACTTCTGAACTTCTGCAAACCACAACATAGAGATAAAGATGTGACACACCAGGTTTCATTGTATAAATAATATTTTGTATAAAATTATTATAATAACATTTTGAATAAGTACAGAAATATATGATATAAAACAATATAAATGATTTTTAAACTCTAAAACACTTTCAATTAAATTAAATTAAAACAGCAATATGTCCTCCATATTGCAAAATAAATGTAAAGCAAAAAAGAAAAGAAAAAATGGATTTTTATATACAAAGTATTTTTTGGGGGGAGGGAGAGGAGGAGGTATCTGTAATCTGACAGCATGATGCGGGGCTGTCAGTAATTTCCTGAGTGAGACTGCATGTGGAAGCAGGTGCTCACTGGCAGTGTCTGTGTTCAAGACACAGATCTGCTGGATCACACCCTCTCCCTTTCAGGAGTGAATTGAGGAGGGGGTTGTGATGGAGGATCTCCTGAATCCTGATGAGGTTGCACAGAGAAGACCTGGTCTTCCCACTGCAGCAGTATGTTATTTTTTTCTAGAACAACTTTTTTAGTCCTGTGCAATTCCTCCTCCTTCAGTCAGTGAAGCAACTGGTGCATGATCTCCTGTGCTGCAATGATGTCCTCATGGTTCTGACTGAGCCTGTCCAATACTTCAAACTAGGACAGTGTTGCTGTTCTGGAGACTACAGAGGGCCTCGTTAATCTGGCACCCAAGTCTGTAGTGATGGTATATGATAGTTAGAATTTCTTTTTGCATTTGTAATACCATTGCAACAGACTCTGCCATACTCTTGAGGGCCTGTGACTTGATGCCTGTAAAATGACAGAGGTCTTCACTCAGTGCCGTGATTTCTGTGTGAAATGCTACAATAAAAATGAAAAGAAAAGAAATGAAAAAAAGAAATTAGTATACTTTGTTTATCATGCTGTGTGTATTGCAGCAATTATGATTTTTTTTGTTCTTACACGTGTTGCAAAGTGAAGCGAATGAGTAGTATTAAGATTGTGATGAAGCTTGTAAACCTGGAAGTGAAGAACTTATTGTCTTTTGCTACTATAATTGTCATATCTGAAGACACCATCTAGAGACTTTATTTACCTGTGATGATTAAGTTTGTATAAAGGGAATGTAGTATGCTATACACTTGTAATTTAGAAGAATATATTAGCAAACACTGAAAAGGATCTTTCTTTCCTATTTGTGTATCAGTATGAGATCAAGTGAAGAAAGAATATGTTGATTTTGTTCACCTGTGAGGACAGAGTTTCATGTCAGGTGATGAGTTGATTTATCTGTGAGGAAGGGGATAATGATTTCTGTGAAGACACTGTATTAGATATGAGTAAAAACCTTCCTTTTTTTATGGTGCTATATCAGTATGATGTCAATTAAGACAATGGTACTAGAATTGCTCTGTGAAGACATTTCCATAACCCCTCTTTCCCATTCCAATCAACCCCCAGCTCACTAGTTTGTACCTCCCTCCCCATCACCCCTACTATCTCCAACATACACCCCCGCCTCCCCTGTATTCCTCACCCCTCTCTTAATTAGTTTTATCAGTCAATCTCCCCCATTTCTGCCTCCCCGCTATGGACCACCCCACCCCACCCCATTCCCTACTTCCCCATCCACTCTGTCTCCCCTTCACGGCCTCTTGACAAAGCCATCCTCTGGCTGCTCTCTATTCCACACCTCATTATCAAATTAATCCACCTTTTAAGTCCTGCACCTTAGAACTTCTAGTCTAATCTGATCACAGTAATAAAAAAAGAATTCTTTTATACATAAATTTGTTATATATTTGAATTGTTACATTATGATTTTTTTTTTTACTTCCTGTAGATATACAATGTCTGTCAACACCTGTAATTTTACCTTTTCCTGACCATGGAACTTTTGTAAATGAACCCCAGGTTCAAATGTGTTACTCCAAGATGATTACTTAATAAATAAACAAATAAATAAATAGTAGAAGTAGTTCTGCGAAGGTAATGTATAATATTGTATAGTGAGACTTGGTAAACTGATTGTGAAGACAATGTAATGTTTTCTACAAATAAGAATTACAGTTTACATGTGTCATACATTTCAAATCCAGTTTGTACAGGTAAGTACTTGTCAATACAGTTATAGATTGTTCTATGGACAGTTAACTTACTCACAGAATGTTACAAAGGACCATAATTACTGTGGGGTATGTTAACAACTATGACTGTTGAAGTTTCTAAATATTTCTACTTTATTTGAATGACACCATTAATACTGCTTTTTCATTCAATGTACAATGTTGGTTAGGAAAAGACCATGCAGAATGAAACATGTAACAGTACATGATGTGGTAGAAGTAGTAGTAGTAAAACATTTTTTTCATTATGGGGCATATGCTCCAAGGGGTAAGAATTAAGTGGCCGAGGAGCGTAACCCACCAACAGAACTCCACACCTGCAGACAGGTATGCACCACTGGTACTCCCCAATGGCTGTGACCTACTGTGGGCACACACCCCGGTGAGCATCACCCCTCAGGGTGGCTGGGAGTGGAGTCACAGACCTGGGCGGGCATCCAATCTGATGCCCATTATGGGTCCAACAGTAGATCCCATGTATGGTGGGGGGACACATTGGCTGCTTCCCCTGTGGATGTCCGCATGGCTGGCAGCTGTGGACATGAGAGGTTGGTAGAGCCGCCGTCCATGTCATCCTCCCAATCAGATGGGGAGGTACGGGAGTGGTACCACAGGTATCTGTATGTGTGAGGGGTGTTTGCACCAGCCCACCACACCACCCAGTGTGTGGGGAGCTGCAGAGGCAGGTGAGTGAGGGGGGCTACATGCAGTCCTGGGTCCAGCACCCCATATGTATATGTGTGTGTGTGGGGGGGGGTTGGCATGCACCGGGACACTGGGAGCTCAGCTGGGTGTTGGGTTGGAAGTCCCATGTAGCCACTGAATGTGTGGGCAGTGGTTTCCTTTGTGTAGGATGGATGTGTGGGATGCATAGGTGACTTACGGCAGGGTTCCCCTGGCATACCTGCCATCCCCATGCAGCCCGGTGCACAGCACTATGCAGCTTTTTGCATGCTGCATAGTGCTGGCATGACTTCTACCTGCCCTCTGTGCATTGTGATCTGTGCAGGTGGGGGATCGGATGCATGGGGGCAGTCCACCCCCACTTTATGCATCCCGCACAGGAGGCACAATGGATGTGGAGTGCCTCCACTCCTCACATACGTGGCGCGGAGGTGCTCCACACCTTCAGGCATATGGCCCAGTATGAATTGGATGCTCAGTTGAGCAAAGCTCATTTTCAACAATGTTCAGTGCATGCACACCTTATTACATAAAATACTTCAACTGCATATCATATTACTATATCTATATCTATATCTATATCTGTATCTGTATCTGCATCTGCATCTGCATCTACATCTATAGCTAGACACACACTAAATGAAAGGATTTTCCACTACAATTTAGCATCTATAAATATTGTTAAAAAAGGCACTCACAATATATACATATTCACAATAAACAAGTTTTGTTCTAAATCCATTACTGACAGGAATCAACAAAGTCCAAGAGGGTAGCATCTTTCAGAAAAAGAGATGTGCAAGAACAAGGGGGCACAATTCAAAGACAAAGGTGGGGTGGCTCAGGGACAAGGAAATATTTTTTCATGGAGAGGGTGGTGGACACGTGGAATGGCCTTCTTGAGGAGGTTGAGGGGTCAAAACTGTGGAGAAATTCAAGAATACATGGAACAGACATAAGAAAATTCTAGTGGGAGATAGGAGGAAGTAGGCTGTTGGTAAACTAGGATCTGCAGCTTATCCAATAGGTAAGGAAATAGGCAGACTGGTTGGGCCTAGCCGTCCTTATCTGCCATCAAAGTCTGTGTTTCTATGTTTCTGAAATGATACCGGTACTAAATGTACTCAATTCCCACTTATTTGCACTGAAGTAATCTATTGTCATCCTGTATCAGGAACTAAAGAACAGAGTAACTTTTCTGTCTGTTCTAGGTAGCATTTTTTGATGTTGCACAGGCTAATATTTCCTTCTACTGGTATCAGGTGACTTGGAATAGAGTTCCAAAGTTTTGGATCCATATAGCAGAAATATGATCTACCCACCTCCAAGTTTCTTTTGGGGCATAGGAATTCAATCCCACCTACAGTGGCAGTAGGTACAGCCTCTGGAGATGAAGCTATGATACATGAATTAGCATGTAAGCTGCGTCACGAGGGGGAAGGGATATTGAAAACATTGTAGTGTAGTCCAGCAGCACTGCTACAGTGATATCAGTAGTGTAGTGTGAATTTGAAAAATTTTGCCAGCTAAAATATTTCGCATAATTCCAGTTATGCAACATTTTTTGCATCAGCAAAATTAAATTTCACCTGGGAATTTGATTTACCGTAATTGTGAAATTTCACATAAAATGCTTTGGCTGACCAGTTTCACCCATCCATGCTTAAATGTTGCCTTGTGGCAAATATTTTGCTAGTGTAACTTTTGATTTCACTGGAGAAATTATGTTCCAAAGGTGACATTTGCAATGCTTTGTGGGTAAATAGGTCAAATATCATGTGCAGGTGGCAGGTTGTTTACAGCACAGTTTATTGCCTGTTGAGTCAGAGAGCAGTCTATTGTGGTGCATCACAGCCAATAAACCCTTTCAAAACCTATTTAAAAATAAATAATTGCTCCCAAATATACAGTTTGTTCCTAGTGCTGCTAGGGAACATGTTCTAATTTTGTGGAGTTTTGCATAATACTTCATTTAATTAGTTTTTAGTTTTGTCTGTGTCTGTGAAGAAGTTGAGTTGGGTATAGTAGGTGTGTAATATCAGTGCAGGCTATTTCAAGGCTTTTACAAAAAGATTTCTCACACACTGTGAGTGATTTACTTTTATTTCTTTTAAACCTTTATATTTTTGTTGGTGTTCTACTTATTTGTATTAATTTTCTTGTATCTTGAGAAGTATATTTCTTTTCTTTCTTTATACTAGTCATAGCCATAGAGGCGCCACTCCCAATCCATGTCCCTTGACTCAGAAAAGTGTAACACCACATCCTAAATCAACCAAAATAACTGGTTTTGTGTGGTCTGTACAGTTCCAAGAGACAGCTGTTACCCCTAAAAAGAATATCATTGGTGCTACAAGTACAGCATTCTTGTCAAACAGCACCAAAGATTTCAAGGGTTGGGGGTGTGAAGGAATACACAGATAATGAGCAAAGCAGTACAACACATCTAACTGGTGTAATTATTTTTATTAAATCAAGCAATAAAATAAAATAATTAATTCAGGAACTGTCCACATACGGAAAAGAAAATGCAAAAACAAGCACAGCTTAGGGAAAACAAGCAGCTGTCTCCCTAATATCTCTGTGCCTGACCTCCCCTTCAGAGAACTAACTGGGGGGATCCTCTTTAGTACACTCCCAAACTGAATATGAAGTCTGGGTTCTGAGGTTAGACTTTTATGGCATGTGAAAGCTCCTCCCCAAAACCCAAGGTCCACCTTCAACCTTCACCTCATTTAATTAGTGCTTTCTTTTCTTACAAGACAATGTCCCCATTTAAAGACAAAAGAAACATATCAATAATAATAAATAGTCAATACTTTTACTCATAAATACAGAAACTAAATGTTTTTTACACAGAAAATTCTTCAGGAATAACAATGAGCTTCATTATAAGAAAAGCCTCATCCCCTTTTCTTCAGATGGACATCTGTCTGTCAATCAGATATAAGGAGGCAGAGAGGTGCTGTTGATTCCCTATAGGAGCCTGCACTACACTATGAGGAAGATACTGATAGGAACCCTGGAAATGAGAGCAGACAGCAGACAACTCTGTGTTTGAAGAAAAACAGAACACAGAGCAAAAGATTAGGTCCCAATTTATGCTTTCTTCCCCTAGGTTTTACTGTACTTTATAGGACTGTTCTGCCACTTGGAAAGGGCTTTTTAAACTCAAAAGGGAGCCATCTCCATCCAAGCTGGTGGTCTTTTAAAGTGTACAGCTATAACCCACAGTGGTACAGCGATAATAACTATTAATTTTCCCAGCCGTGTTATGCAACAAACCCAGAATAAAAAACTAACAAGGAACAGTAACAGACTACACCGTTTGTCGGGTATGGCTTGCCTCCTTCAGTATATTTTATTATTCGAGACAGAGCAAGCTGCCTCCAGCACCTTGCAGTCATTTCTTTGGGGTTAAACTGGACCCAACAGAAAACTCCACTTCATGGTACATGGACTCTGCAGGACTGTCCACCCAGCGGGGGTAGCCAGAATGTCTGACCATACAGCTGTACAGCATGACATCATTCACGGGCAGAATGGTTAAGAAAAATTGGAGGGGAACAAACTGATACACTACTTTTTGTACCTTTGAGTTGAGAAAACCCTGTAACTAATATACATACCGGTACACCTTTTCATTTTGCAATGGAGAGCAAAACATAACATGCTAACATAATGTCATACAAAACAGCAGGTATGAGGACCTGTTTCCAACAAGGTGTAGTCATTAAAATAACAGGGTCTTGAGAGAAAAGATATAAGAGGAAGTCAGCAGATAAAGGATATTACAGTAGGTGGCCATTCTACTGCAACAGAAACAAGAAAGTAGAAATAGGAGATCCGACTGAAAGTGCTAGGTGCTGTTGCAACAGTCTTTGGGAGGGGGACAAACCCCATACAGACTCACACCAGGAGGAAAGGGTACCTCTGTCACACAGCCCACTCTGAAGACCATCCTTGAGTAGCACACAAAGAACCCACCCAGTCATGCTGCTGCACGTGATTTAAATGCTGCCACCACTGAAATTCTGGCCATTTATCTGTTGCTGTTCTCATTCATGGAGAATCCTGGGTTCCACAACTTGATGGCCTATGCTTGTCCCAAATGGCAGGTTCCATCATGAACCTATTTCTCTAAGCGTGCCATGCCAGAGCTGTATAGTATAGTTGTTGATTCCATAAGACATGGCATGACTAGGATGATCCCTCATGGGAGGTTGAGTTTAAAAAGGTCAAGGTTGATGTAGGCCATTTACATGAACAGTCCATGTGTCATGCTCTTATTAAGCCTATCAGCAAACCCTCAAGCACTTAAGTCACCCCCCCTCCCAAAAGTAGTCTTATGGAAGTTATGAAAGCAGCCCAAAAAGAACAAACTTCCACAGCTGTTCTTGAACTATCCCTGTCCCAGAAGCATGTTAGGTCCAGAGGTCAAAGGTCCCTAGTTTGGGACTTTTATGTGCTTGATCCTGCTGATGAGACCATAGCAATATGTCGACTGTGTCAAGCATGTGTTAGTTGAGGAAAAAAAGGGAAGCCACATAGGCACCAGTGGCCAACCCGCTCACCTGAAAAAAAAGCAACCCGCTGAGATGGCAGAAACACCAGAAGGATGCCAAAGCTGTTGGTGGCATCTCCCTTGGCAAGTTAAATGTAGAGCAAGAGCAGGAGGAGGAGGGAGGGCAGGGTGGTTCAGTGAAGAAGGAGGTGGAGCAACCCTTTGCTCTCTCAAGTACTGATCATAGCCATGAAAGAGCCACTCCCACTCCAAGTCCCTTGACTCAGAAAAGTATACCGCCACACCCCCAAAACAATCAAAATAACTGATTTGGTGTAGTCTGTACAGCCCCAAGAGCCAACTGTTACTCCTAAGAGAACATCATTGGTGCTACAAGTACAACATTCTTGTTGAACAGCCCCAAACATTTCATGGGTTGGGGGTGTGAAGGAATACACAGACAACAGGCAATGCAGTACAACACATCTAACAGGTATGATTTTTATTAAAACAAAAAAAAAATAAAAGAATTAATTCAGGAACTGTCCAGTTACAGAAAATAAAATAAAAAAACAAACAAACAAACACAGTTCAGGGAAAACAAGCAGCTATCTCCCTAATATCTCTGTGCCCATCCTTCCCTTCGGAGATCTAACTGGGGTGATATTCTTTGGTTCACTCCGGAACTGAATCTGAAGTCTGGGTTCTGAGGTCAGTCTTTTATGGCTTGAAAGCTCCTCCCCAAAACCCCAAGGTCTGCCTTCACATCACTTAATTATAGTTTCATAGTTTCATAGATCAATACAAGTTCAGAAGGCGTTAGCCCATAAAGAACTCGCCACCATCATGTCAATGGTAGAAGGTATATTTCTTGCCTGCCATATAAGAATCCAGTCTTACTTCACATTGTTTTACATTTGTACTTGTAACAATATCCACAGGGAGTGAGTTCCGTATAGGAGGCACCCTCTGAGTAAAGAATCTACTATGCTTAGTAGTTTTACATAAGAAAGTTTTGAGCTTAAATTTATGAGATCGTGTGTTATTATTAATTAAATTTCTTTCCAAGCCAATTGTATTTAGTATATATTCATTTTGGAAGGCCTTAAAGTTGTAAATCAGGTCTCCTCTTAGAGCCCTATACTCTAGAGAAAATAACTGAAGTGATTTGAGTCTTGACTCATAATCTATAGTTGTAATATTCTGAATCCTTTTAGTAGCCTTTCATTGTACTCTCTCCATCATACTTTGACATCTTATAGATGTGGGAGCTCAAAAAGGGGCACAAAGTCCAAATGTGGATGCACAAGGCTATTATATAATGAAAGAATTATATCTGAATTCCTGCTTTTAATATGTTTAAAGATATTTCCCTGACTAGAATGACATTTTTAACCACTTTATTTCTATGTATATTGAATTTTAAATTGTCTGATATTGTTACACCCAAGTCTCTTTCTTTTGTTGTAACCATCAACTTTATATTATTCATTAAATAAGTAGCTTTAATGTTGTTTTTCCCATATGCATAACTTTACATTTGGAAACATTAAACTTCATATTGTTGAGAACTGCCCAAAGCACTTAGATTATTTAAATTATTTTGCAGATTTACTGTTGACTGGATAGTATTTACCACACAGCCTAATTTACAATCATCTGCATATTTATTAATCCATATCCCATCAGAAGATTCTATACTGGAGACCAACATATTGAACAAAAGTGGTCCCAAGTTGAATCCCTGGGAAACTCCACTGGTGATAGGAATCCACCCTGACTTGTGTCTTTTGATAACTACTATCTGTTGTCTTTTATTCAACCAAGATTAAATCCATTTTGTTAATTTTAAATCCAGATTTATACCGATTAGCTGTTCAATCAGGGTTTTATGAGATACAGTATCAAAAGCTTTTTCATAGTCCAAAAATACAATGTCCTCTTCAGACCATTGTCAAGGGCATCACTTACGGGTTCAAAAAAGTTAATAAGGTTCATGAGACATGATCTGTTTGGTGTAAATCCATGCAGAGTAATATCTGTATAACCTGTGTTCCTAATATGATCAGTATTTTTTTTATGTCATAACCTTTCCATAATTTTACTCAGAAGAGAGGTTAGGCTAATGGGCCTATAGTTACATGACTGTTGTCTACTACCACCCTTAAAAAGTGGAGTAATGTTAGCCTTTCTCCATGTTTGTAACACATTTCCCTCTTTCAATGACTCATTAAATAAAAGACTGAGATGGCTTGATAATTCTTTGGAGAGCTCCTTTAAAAATTGTTGATTGATATAATTAGGTCCCGGGGATGTGCTGTCTTTGATTGAACTAATGGCATCCAGTATGTCCTGTTTTGTAAACAACATAGTGACATCATTTGTCGATTGCAGTTCAATGATTATGTTTTCTTTTGCTTTAAATGTACTCCTGAAGTAATGAGTAAGCTCTTCAGCCATTTCCTTTTCTTCAGTGATTATTTTATCATTAACATTTAAAGGTCCAGTTCCTCTTTGGCTTCCCTTGATAGAGCCAATATAATTATATATTTTTTTTGTTATCCTTTACTTCTTTTACAAGGTTTATTTCTAGCTTCATTTTTGCCATATGTATGACTTTCTTAGCCCTTTTAGCAAGTGATTTGAATCTTTCCCGATCTTTATCTTTTTTTGTTTTGTTAAATTTATTGTATGCTCTATGTTTCTTTTTTATAATGTGCTTAATTTCCTTGGACCACCGTAGTGGTAGCTTCTGTTTATTATTATTGTATTTAACTCTGCCAGGAATCCATTTATTTACACAATAATCTATTCTGATTTTTAATTTTTCCCATGTACTTTCTTTTCTTACAATGTCCTCACTTAAAGACAAAAGAAACATATTAATAATAGTGAATAGTCAGTACTTTTGCTCATAAATACAGAAACTAAATGAGTTTTATGCAGAAAATTCTTCTGGAATAACCATGAGCTGAGCTTCATTATAGGGAAAGCCCCACCTCTTTTTCTTCTGATTGACATCTGTCAACCAGATATAAGAAAGCAGTGAGGTGCCACTGACTCCCTATAGGAGCCTGCACCACACTATAAGGAGGACACTGACTGGGACCCTGGAAATGAAAGCAGATGGCAGATGACTCTGTGTTGAAAGAAAAACAGAGAACACAGAGCTAAAGATTAGGTATGTCATTTTTCTGTCTCAGTTTATGCTTTCCTCCACTAGGTTTTCCTATACTTTATAGGATTGTTCCACCACTTGGCAAGGGCTTTTTAAACCCAAAAGTAAGACACTCCCATCCAGGCTGGTGATCTTTTAAAATGTACCACTATAACCCACAGTGGTACAGCAGTAATAACTATTTACTCTCCCAGTCGTGTTATGCTGCAAACCAAGAACAAAAAATAAACCAGGAACAGTAACAGAATACACTGTTCGTCGGGTGCGGCTCACCTTCCTCAGTATATTTTATTGTTTGAGAGGGAGCGAGCTGCCTCCCACACCTTACAGTCATTTCTTTGGGGTTAAACTGGACCCACCAGAAAACTCCACTACATAGTACATGGACTCTGCAGGACTGTCTACCCAGGGGGGTAGCCGGAATGTCTAACTATACAGCCATACAGCATGGTGCTATTCTCGAGCAGGACAGTTGAGAAAACTGGGAGGGGAACAAATTGATACACTTTACTTTTTGTACCTTTGACTTGAGAAAACCCTGGTACCACTATACATACAGGTACACCTCTTTCATTTTGCAACGGAGCGCAAGACATAAGAAGCTAACATAATATCATACAAAACAGCAGGGATGAGGGTCCGTTTCCAACAAGGTGTGGTCATTAAAATAACAGGTTTTTCAGAGAAAAGAGAAAGTCAGCAGACAGAGGATATTACAGTAGGTGGCCATTCTACTGCAGCAGAAATAAGAAAGCAGAAATAGGAGAAATGATACAAAGTGCTGGTGCTGCTGCAACAGTCTTGGGGGGGCAAACCCCATACAGACTCACACCAGGAGGAAAGGGTACCTCTGTCACACAGCACACTCTGAAAACCATCCTTGAGTGGCACACAAAGTACCCCCCCAATCATGCTGCTGCACGTGAGTTAAATGCTGCCACCACTGAAATGCTGGACATCGATCTGTTGCAGTTCTCATTCATGGAAAATGCTGGGTTCCATAGGTTGATGGCCAAGCCTGTCGCAAATGGCAGATTCCATTGCAAACCTTTTTCCTCTAAGCATGTCATACCAGAGCTGTACAATGAAGTTGCTGATTGCATAAGACATGCAATGATGCATAGTGTATGAGAATATATCCATCTTAGCATGGATATGTTGACTTGTGTATAAACAGCAGCAAGCTCATATCTATACATAATGGCACACTGGGCACAGGTACCTGGTGTGATAGTTAATTTTGTGCCTGGCAAAATCTGCCTGAAGCAAAACTGTGGTGGTAGCAACATCCCTGGAATTCAGCAGCATGTGATTCTGAGTATGCAAAGTGTTACTGGTTCTCACATAGGTGAAAAAACATTTAATGTTATTCTGAATGAGACTGATGAGTGGCTACATACACTGTCACTTACAGCAGGATTCATTGCAAATGATATTGGCTCCAATGTAGTGAAGTGCATTAGCGATGGTGTTTTTTTCAGTTTGTCCTGCCTGGCACATTGCCCTAATCTTGTTTGTGCAGCAGTTTCTAAACCATGCAGACATTAAGGAAACAGTGACTGTCACCCATTGCATTTGTGTAAGCTTCACCCATTTTGCAAAGGCCCGTAACCGACTGCATGAGTAACAGCACAATAACCATCTACCTCAGCACCATATGAAGCTGGATGTTGTGACCAGGTGGAACACCACACTGTACATGCTTGACCAACTGTATGAATAGTACAAGGATGTTTCAGAGTACCTGCTGGTACACACCACCCATGACAGTGTTGGAGTGTCCAACGTTCTAACAACAGAGCAGTGGCACCAAATGGATGGGCTAAAACACATTCTCCGCTCATTTGAGCATGCTAAACAGGCAGTGAGTTTGGACACTGCTTGTATAAGTCAATCCATACCCCTCATACATGTGCTGAGGCAGACACTGGTTAATGAGTGACACAAGATGGAGGCAAGTTGGGATCACAGCAGTTGTGATCTAATGGATCACATGTTCCACGTGCTGGACATGAATGCCCATATATCTGGCATTGTACAGTTGGATGACTTTGCAATTGCTACCATGCTTGATTCATACTACAAACATGGCCTGCCTTCTATAATTGAAGTAGGTTGTCAGCAAGTGCAAAAGTTGACAAAGAACCTCATTTGAAGGGAATCTGCTACACACATGAAAAAGGCAGGTACTGAAGAGAAAAAAAGTTGTTGCTACCACCACCAGTGGCTCACAGGCAACCCAATCTGAGAAAATGGGGATCTAGACATGGCAGAAATAGTGAAAAAATACTTCTGTTCAGTATTCATTGAGGAGGAAGAGGGTCAAGGACCACAGTTGGGGAGCAGAGGCAATTGCGGTGGTGAAGTGGACACTAGTCCAGCCACAGTACAGAGAGTTCAGGAGGAACTTACAAAGCTGAAGGTGGATAAAGCCAATGGGCCAGATGACATACATCCAAGGATATTAAGGGAGCTATGGAGGGAACTAGCAGCACCTCTGGCCACTCTGTTCACAGAGCCACTCAACACTGGTGTGGTTCCAGAGGACTGGAGGAGGGTACATGTAATCCCACTGCACAAAAGTGGCAGTAGGGTGGAAGTGGGGAACCACAAACCAGTCAGCCTCTCCTCAGTGGTGGGGAAGATCATGGAGACACTGCTGAAAGAAAGGATAGTGGCACACCTGAAATCCATTGGTGCCCAGGATCTGAGGCAGCACAGATTCACATCAGGAAGGTTTTGTCTAACTAATCTAACAGATTTTTTGATTGGGTGACTAGGGAAATGAATCAGGGAAGAGATGTTGAGTTTATTGTTTGACAATCATGAAGTTATCATTACAATTTCAAATTCAAATTATAAAATCATTACACATTTACCATTTCATTTCATATTACATATTACATTTTAACCACTACAATATCTACCTAAGTCTATTTACTTAAGGAGTTATAATGACTCCCCAGGGAATATACCCCAGAAATACCTGTATATAGCAGGTAAAAACAGAGAACATCTGACCCCCCAGGGTCAATATCCTGTTTAATAGTCTTTAGAGGCTTGTCCTGCAAAAAAAGCACTTAGTGCAATATCTCAATCCTCTTCCTTAAGGGTTCAGAATATGCTTAAAGGATTACTCTCCTATGTCTCAAAAATCCTGGATAGTGCATACAAATAAGACCCCCTATTAGGATCCAATAGGCAGGCTTCCCAGAGATAGCTCACTTGGGTCTTTTATGGTCCTAAGGCACCAACCATGGAAAGTCAGACAATGAGTTATCTAAGTGCCATGAGCATGGGGCATCTAGTGTCCCTTCCAAGACTGCACAATTCACTTCAATTACAATGCCTTACCCCAAAAAATGTCTATATTCAGCATATTGCAGCTGGAAGCTCTATTATCCATCAATTTCCCCCGACATGTCCCAGGTGAAATCAAGACACCTCCCCAGATACATCAAAATTAACACCCTTTTAGCAGACTTTACAGCAGCATATAAAATGACCTGCTGGCTACTTAAATGTCCTTTATATCAATATACCCCTGTTTCTTAGTGCTAATAGGAATGCAATAATTCACACTAACAGTTATTATAACAATAAAACTATAATCTCTTAAGATAATCAAATAAAAGATCAATTAGCCATATAATATTAGATTAAGTAACCCGACAAATCAGTCTCCGTAGCTAAAAATGATTTAAATTCCAGCTCATACAAATGTGGAAAAATGATCTTAATTAAAATCTGAGACACTTCCCCCATAAAAAACCTCATAAGAGCAACCATACAGTTCACAAGTTTCCATGTTAACATCCCACCAAGGCCTACAGAAAACAAGAAATAACCTGGCCTTGATAAGAATATAAGAATTATTTCAGTAAGATACAGTCTCAAATTCTCAAGTCCCAAATCTCATACAAGCAAAAATTTCAACTTCCCTTTTGCTTCAGCATGAATGAGGGTACAGCATTTCAGCACTTCTTGCTCAATCAATCGACTACCTCTCTTGCACTCCCATTTTCCTTCTCTCCTTTTTAAATCGGCTCTGGATCTCTTCCCTTTACTGGAATCAAATGCTAAAGTAGCCTTCAACCTTTATTCATTTACATATGGGCATATCTGCTCACAAGTGCTCACTTCTCCTCATCTCCAGTGTATCTTAAGTGTCCATTCTTCTGTTCTTCCTCAAGAATTACCAAGGTCCTCACGAGTCGAGCACTCCGGCAAAAACGCCTGTTAAAAACATAGCCATCCATTATTGAGTAGTCCGGCTAAAGTCTCGAGCTCGAATTGCTGCCTTTGCACCACTCTTTCTCGAGCAGGAATTAAAAGGACCTGAGAACTAGATTCTTAAATATGAACTACAACACACAATAGTTTTCTGTAGGCTGACATAACCTGCAACTAGCAGTGCTCAAGAAAACGCCACTAGCAAAGCAAAATGCTCAATGCTATGAAAGTTTGGTTTCTATGGTTACTTTGCTTTTTGAGCTACAGGCTCACAACTTGAATATATAGCTCAAATCATTGAGGGTTTCTTTCATAAACACTCAAGAAACTCAAAAAAATCTTATTTTAATCAAAATGCATGCAATGTAGAGCGTTTTCTACCGGGAGTGGAGCTGCCTGCTGCCATCTTGCCTGGAAAACCTATGGAAACTATTATGCACAGCCTGTCAATGATCTGACTGGGAAAGAGGAATAAGAAGGGCATAAACTATAGAAAGTTATCTGACAGGTATGGCAATGAGTGAGATCATGACCAGCATCAAGGGATATACAAAGTAAACTGGGATGTTCTGGTCAGAGCTGGGGGATTCGGGAAGGGCTGTAGACATTGCCTACCTGGATTTCAGCAGAGCCTTTGATACTGTCCCACACAGAAGGCTGATTAGCAAGATGCGTAGTCTGAGCATGGGGCATAAGGTGATACAGTGGGTTAGAAACTGGCTGACAGACAGAAGGCAGAGGGTGGTGGTAAATGGGATCCAATCTGGGGAGAGAGGGGTGACCAGTGGAGTGCCACAGGGATCAGTACTGGGACCAGTCCTGTTCAATGTCTTCATTAGTGACCTTGCAGAGGGGCTGGAAGGAAAGGTCTGCCTATTTGTAGATGACACCAAGATCTGCAACATGGTGAATACTCCAGAAGGGGTGCAGATAATGAAGAGGGATCTGGAGAAGCTTGAAAATGGTCAGAGGTGCCACAACTGAAGTTCAATGCAAAAAAGTGCAAGATAATGCACCTGGGTGGGGGGAACTCTGAGGAGACCTACAGGATGGGGGGAGGTGCTGACCATCACCAAAGAGGACATGGACATAGAGGATATCATCTCTGATGACCTGAAGGTATCAAAGCAGTGTGCAAAGGCTGCAGGATGGCCAGTGGCATGCTGCGGTGCACAGGCAGAGGTATTACTAGTAGAAGGCGGGAAGTGGTGATGCTATTGTATTAAAAAAAACTAGTAAGACCTCACCTGAAGTACTGTGTGTAGTACTGGAGACCACACATGTGTAAGGACATAAACATGGAGGAGGCTGTCCGGAGAAGAGTGACAAAGATGGTGCATCATTTGCACTACAAAACATGAGGAGAGACTAAGAGATCTCAATATGTACTCACTAGAGGAGAGGAGAGGAGAGGAGAGGAGAGGAGAGGAGAGGAGAGAAAGGGGTGACATGATAGAAACATTTAAGTACCTCAAGAGCATAAACAAGATGTAGCTGGGAGATCTTTTCCAGTATAGAAAAGATACCAGAACAAGGGGACACAATATGAAATTGGAGGAGGGGAGATTAAAAGGTGACTTGAGGAAGTTTTTCTACCCGAAAAGGGTGGTGAATGCTTGGAATAGTCTGCCACAAGAGGTGGTATGGGACAAGCACAGTGGAGGGGTTTAAACATGCCTGGGACAAGCACAGGAAAACCTTTGGCAGGAAGGGAGTGATGAAAAACCATTGACCTCTTAGGGTGAGTAGATGCATACATGTATAGGGCCTATGGGCAGACTGGATGGGCCTAGTGGTCCTTATCTGCTGACAATTTCTATGTTTCTATGTGTCATTAAAACCAGAGAAAAAAATATATTCTTACCATACCCGGTGAATGTAATTAAACTGTGGAAATTGCCCCAGTAGGAACATGCGGGGCAGGACACAAGAAGCATAGCAGCAGGCATTCGCATTCCACATTCTCCTTCCCCTAAAAGTACTGCGTACCTGGAAATAAGATAAAAAGAAGAACAAATTCTGAGTATTGTTAAAAGTTCCAACCCCCTGACCCCCATCCTCCCCCCCCAGAAGTCCATAAAAAATAAAGAAATACTTACCTTAGGGACGTCTGTGAAACTGGAATCATTGCACGAGTAAATGAATCCCCCACATCTTGAGCAGCAGCAGCAGCAGCAGCAGGAGCAGGAGCAGGAGGTAACATCACCAGAATTCCTGAATGTTGACAAAAGCAAAAAGAACACAATTATTATCAAACTCAGACATCCAGACAGCAGTAACCAACCCCAATAATGAAAAATTAAATACTTACCATCAGCATTGGGAAATGTGATGTATTCCAACATCCTAGATCAGAATTCTCACCTGGTACGATGATGTAAGTAATCCTCAGCCAACTGGAAAATAAAAAAGCAGTACAAATAAATTAGAACTCAAGATGCCACAATACCAACTCGCCCCCAACCTTCTCTTGCACAGAAAAAAAATACAGACAGATACTTATGTGTGCAGCAGCAGTATGGACTCTGTGAAGATGATCCATCAACCAGCCAAAACATTACTTCTCATGGCAAGTTGGCAAGTAGTCAGAGCAGCAGGCAACAAGCTACAGCAACCCAGAATCTCATTCCCTCCACACCGAGTTACAACCATGCAGCCAACACAGCCACACAGGACAGAAGCATTGGGAAATGATAATTACACATTTCTCAGTCAATTGATAAACCATCAGCAGGAGGCAGCAGTGCAGGTAGCAGCAGCATTTTGCAGGAGGAATTCATTTTCTCAGCATGGCACCCCTTCTGGCTATTTCATAATTCCCACAATAATTTATCTCCCTTCTCTCACCGTTTTACAATGTGGTTTTCTGGACATACTGTATAAGGCCTGTTCTGCACACCATAACAGCTAGCAGCAAAAAGATTCAGCCTGAAATCCATTGAAAACAGTGGCCCAAAATAACATGTTATTGTCAATAACATGTTATTGACAAGAAACACAAAACAAATAAAAGAAAAAAATGTACACAAGGTAAACTGGAAAGAAGACAGACACATGGGGAGTAGTGCAACGCACTGGCAATGGGGCAGCAGTCTTCTGGGAGACTTTCTGGAGGCTGAGATGCTGCCCTCTTTGCAGGCAACTCTCTGTTCTGAGGGAAGAGATTGTCTGTCTCCAGGCCAAACTGGACAGGAGTACAGGAACCTTCCTCATGCAGGGAACACCAGTGCCACCACCTCTGCCTCAGAGGTTGTCAAGAAAGAGCAGCGGTTGGACCACAGTGGGCTCAGGGAGGGTGAGGTGGTGGAACAGAGGTGCACCCTTTCAGACATACCATTCCACAATCCATACGCCATTCTGGTGGTGCATAGTTCCTACATGGAGACACACGTGGTGGAGACTGAGGTTGCTGCCAACCACCACAATGGAGGCCCACAGGAAGGTGGCAAAAGACGCAGCAGGGAAAGGAAGCAGCTCCTGGTGGGGAACTCAATTATCAGGGAGATAGAACTGGGGGGCAAGGGAAAATGAAGTAAAGTGCCTGCCTAGCACCATGGCTTGGAGGGACAGGAAGTGGATTATAAGGATCATGACAGCAGCTGCATGGGAGACGGTGCTGGATGTCACTGTCCACCTAGGGACAAATGAGTTGGCCATGCATGGGATTAGAGCAGTGCAGTAGGAGTTTGTGGAGTTGGGGAGGGGCCTTAGACAAGTAGATCATACAGTGTCCTTCTCTGAGGTGTTGCCTCTCTATGGCATGAGTGAGGCAAGGGTACTCTGCAGCATGCAATTCAATGAATGGCTAAAAATCTGATGTAGAGCACAGGATTTTTGCCTCATTGAGGACAGGGGTTCCACCTGGAGGGATACCCACCTATACTGTCATGATGGTCTACAACTGTCTGGAAAAGGAATCAGTCTCCTCAGTGATTGGTTTAAATGCTTCATTGGCAAGCTTTTAAACTTGCCAAGGGGGAGGCACTGATAAGTGACAGTGAATTCCCAGCCTCTCCCTTCAAAACAGGGTACTAAATGAGGTAAAGACCAAGGTAGAAAGGTCAGTAGGGAGCAGGACTGGGGTAAATGGAGAAAGCAAAGTCAGTAAGGGCAGGGATGGGGCTACAAGAGGAAAAGCCATACAAAAATTGAGTGTAATGAGTACCAATACCCGTAGTCTGGGTAACAAGCTTCCTGAACAAGTGGCCTTGATAGAAGAAGAACATCTGGATATCATGGCAGTCATAGAAAATGGTACACATAGAATCATGACTGGGATGTAAACATACCAGGGAACACTATCTACAGGAGGGACAGGGAGGGTAAAAGAGAAGGTGGAGTAGCTCTCTACATAAGGGAAGGAATCAAAGCAACAGAACAAAAGGGTAAACAGGGAGGAGAGGAAGCACTGTGGGTCAACTTGGAGAGAGGCAATTGCACCACAATCCACACAGTGGTTGTATACAGATCCCCATCTCAGGAGGAGGAAATGTACAAGGAAATGATAGAAGGTATCCTTAGAATGGCAGAAAAAGGGGAGACATTGTTGATGGGGGATCTGAATATGCCAGATGTTAACTGGAGTGCATTTGCTTCAGCCACATCAAAGAGCGAGGTCATTCTAGATGCCCTGCAGGGGGCATGCTTTAGACAACTAGTATTGGAACCCACTCAGGAGGGAGCAATCTTAGACCTGGTACTCTCAAATGGAGATGGAGAGAGGATCATAGTTGTAGAAGTGGGTAGCCATCTGGGAACTAGCAACCATCGAACAGTATGGTTCACAATAAACACAGCAGTAGAGTCAAGCCATACAAAGGCAAAGGTCCTGGACTTTAGGAGGGCTGACTTTGCCAAAATGGGTGAGTGCCTAAGGAATACACTAGCAAATGGGCAGGAAGGAGGGGTGGAGGAACAATGGGGAATAATCAAAACTGCCATCACTAAGGCAACAAGCCTTTGTGTGAAGCAAATAAACAAAACAAAATTACGTAAAAAACCGCTATGGTTCTCAAGGGAGGTGGCAGGGAAGGTTGGGGAGAAAAAGGTAGCTTTCAGGAAGTACAAGGAATCACAGTAGGAGTAGGACAGAGAAATGTATCAGTTAAAGCAGAAGGAAGCAGGGAAGGCAGTCAGAACAGCAAAGGCTCAAAACAAGGAAAAGATAGCCATCTCAGTTAAGAAGGGGGATAAAACCTTTTATAGGTACATCAGGATGCAAAGGAAGACAAAGGGAGGGATAGTGAGGCTTAATAAAGAGGAGGGGGGTCAAAGGGTGACTGTGAAATGGCAGAGATGCTAAACAAATATTTGTGCTCAGTATTCACAAGTAACGAAGGGGGGTATCTAAACCAAAAAACAGAAACACTCTGGATGGGGGGGGGGATTGATACCAGCCCAATCACAGAAGAAAGAGTTCTGAAAAAACTCTTAAAACTGAAGGTGGCCAAAGCAATGAGGCCTGATGGGATTCATCCCAGAATTGTAAAATAAGAAAGGGTAGAACTAGTGACACCACTGACTACCCTCTTTAACAAATCATGGGAGGATGAGATAGTACCTGAGGACTGGAGGAAGGCAGATGTGATTCCACTTCACAAAAGTGGAAGCAGGGCAGAGTCAGGAATGTACAGACCTGTTAGTTTGACCTCAGTGATAGGCAAAATGATGGAATCACTTCTGAAGGAAAAATTGTTGAGTACCTAGAGGGCAGAAGGGCACAGAACCCAAGGCAGCATGGATTCATAGTAGGAAGGTCATGTCAGATGAATCTAATAGAGTTCTTCGACTGAGTGACCAAAGAAGTAGATCAGGGAGGGGCTGTGGACATGGCCTACCTAAATTTTAGCAAGGCATTTGACACAGTCCCAAACAAAATATTAACATACAAGTTAGCCACCCAAGGAGTGTGTACCAAGATGGTAGCCTTGGTGAAAAAAATTGGCTGGAGAACAGGACACAGAGGGTAACTGTAAATGGAGTCCACTCTGAAGAAAGGGGGGTTACTAGTGTTGTACTGCAGGATTCAGTTCTAGAACCGGTCCTCTTCAATGTCTTTATAAGTGACATTGCAAAGGAACTGGAGGAAAAGTATGTCTCTTTGCAGATGACACAAAGATCTGCAACAGGGCTGTTACACAAGGTGGGGTGGAAAGAATGAGAAGAGACTTGGCAAGGCTGGAGGAATGGTCAAATGTATGGCAGCTTAGATTCAATGCAAAGAAGTGCAAAGTAATGCACCTGGGAAACAAAAACCCAGGGGAAGAGTACACTATGGGGGGGTGAGATACTAACAACAACAAAAATGGAAAGGTACCTAAGAGTAGTCATATTAGGTGATCTAAAGGTGGGCAAGCAATGTCAGAGGGCAGTAAGGAAGGCTGAGGGGATACTGGGATGTATAGGAAGAGGCATCATCAGTAGAAAACAGGAAGTTGTTATCCATCTGTACAGACAGTTGGTGAGACTCCATGTGGAGTACTGCGTGCAAATCTGGAGACCCAATCTCCGAAAGGATGTAAACAGGATAGAGGCAGTCCAGAGGAGGGCAACTAAAATGGTGCAGGGTCTGCACCAGAAGACATATGAAGGGAGACTTAAGGAGCGTAATATGTATACCCTCAAGGAAAGGAGAGACGGGGGACATGATAGAAACTTTCAAGTACCTCAAGGGAATCAACAAAGTCCAAGAGGGTAGTATCTTTCAGAAAAAGAGATGTGCAAGAACAAAGGGGCACAATTTGAAGACAGAAAGGAGACAGCTCAGAGGTAATGTGAGGAAGTATTTTTTCATAGAGAGGGTTGTGGATGCATGGAATGGCCTTCCTGAGGAGACTGTGAGGTCAAAAATAGTGGAGCAATTCAAGAATGCATGGGACAGACATAAGACAATTCTGTGGGTTGGGGGTAGGAGGAAGAAGGCCGTTGGTTAACTAGGATCTGTAGCTTATCCATTAGGTAGGGAAATGGGCAGACTGGGTGGGCCAAGCATTCCTTATCTGCTGTCAAACTCTATTTTTTATGTAAGGTGGTGGCAGGGAAGTATATAACATCATGATTGAGACCACATTTCTGTCTCAATTTTATATAACATTTTTCATGTAACATTTTTGGACTTGTACTGCCAGTTCAGCACTAATGGCAACAAGATTCAGCCTGAAATCCTTTGTAAACAGTGGCTGAAACAGTATGTTTTGGGCCAGAAGGTGAGGGGGGTGCCATATAACATCAGGACGTATATCAGATTTCTGTCTCAATTTTATGTAACATTTTTCATGTAATATTTTTGGACAGGTGAGGCCTGTTATGCACTAGCAGCAACAAGATTCAGCATGAATTTTGTTGTAAACATTGACTAAAACAGCATGTTATTGTCTGGGTGGTTGCAGTGAACTACTGTATATAACATCATGACTAATACCAGATTTCTGTCTCAGTTTTATGTAACATTTTTCATGTTGCATTTTTGGACATGTGAGGCCTGTTATACACTAGCAGCAACAATATTTAGCCTGAAATGTTTTGTAAACATTGGCCAAAACAGCATGTTATTGTCCAGGTGGTTGCAGGGAACTTCTATATATAACATCATAACAGAGACCAGATTTCTTTCTCAGTTTTATGTGCCATTTTCATGTAAAATTTTAGGACATGTCCGGCTTGTTATGTACTAGCAGCAACACAATTCAGCCTGAAATCCTTTGTAAACAGTGGCCAAAACATCATTTTTAGGTCCAGGATATGGGAGGACACCATATAACATCATGACTGAGACCAGATTTCTGTGTCCATTTTATGGAACATATTCCAAGTAACATTTCTTGACATGTACAGCCTGCTATGCACTGGCAGTAACATCATTCAGCCTGAAATCCTTTGCAAAAATCCAGTCCAAGAGAACTCTCTTTCAATTCTTTAGAACAGTTAGTTGTTTAGCATGGTTGCAAATACTGTGTGAAAAATTCCAATATAAAAGTTCAAATAGCAGCCTCTCTAGCAATTAAGCCAACACACATACATTTCTTGTCTGTGCTCTCAAATTTATTTATTTATTTATTTATTTATTTATTTATTGTATAAGTCTCCCAATGTTTTGCCAGCTTGTGGCTTCTTCCGGTGAACTATTAAGTACAAAATAATATTTTTAGTGTAAATACAACAAGGTACCTCTAAGATAAAAATAATCAATTCACCATGTTTAATTCATTGACCAATAAACTCAAACCACATTTAATATTGTCCAAATAATATTATATGCATTCTCCTATTGTTGATTAAGTATGGCATTCATGTGCCCATATTCTCATGCCTTACATGTCTTATATGTGCAAAAACCTCTACTCCTGAAACCAGCTCCTGTAGTGCTCGACAGCCAAACAGATATCCAACAGTTCATATGACTGCAATAAAGCTTACACAACTTTAAAACATACGTTAATACCATCATTCAATCTTTCAGTAAAACCTTGCTTACTTTTTTATTCATTATTATTGGCACTGTAACTTAAATGTTCTTATAGATGCACATGACTTCACAACGTAATTCCTTTCTGTAAAAAAAGAAAAATTTGCTTAAACATCATTCCGGTACATTAAACATCTACTACATTTCACATAAGTGTTCAAAAGGTCTTACCATAACTTTCTGATAAGTGGCTAACTCTACTCTATACAACACGTTGTGTCTGTGACAGTGTGATTTTTTTTTTCTTTCAGTGCCACTTTGTGTCAATTCACTAATATTTTGAAAATATGAAGTCCTTGCAAGTATGTAAACTGGTTCGTAAGGTACCTACTTCAATTTACTTTAAACTACCAGCAGTTCAGCCCTCCTTATTCTGGTCAGCAAATAGCACACTCCTTTAACCTGCAATTTAAAACAAAGGCAGCAATCATTTGTGAAGAGAACAGCTTAAGTTCTCACAGTCAACTTTTAATGTTCATGTAGACAAAGTTTGAAATTCAGCTCATAAAGGCTTTTGAATATGCCTAATTTAATTTAGAAAACTTACTCATGGTGTCCTTGTTCTTACTTCTCCTATTTACTTATGTCTGGCAAAATGAGCAACGAAATTGAAACCATCTTATATCTCCTAGTGAAGTGTGGTAACGTTGTCAGCAGACGTGTCTAAGCTATGTCATTGCCATCCAAAATTCTGGATGGCAACTGCCTTACCTAGTAGATACAAAGGTCGAGAAAAAGTGAAAACACATTTGGGGCTAATCGTTTTTAATTATCTATACCCTTTAAAACAAAATTAAAGGCTAATATTGTAAATAATTACGCATTTAGTGCATCAGACTCGGGGTAAAAGCTCAGTGCATCTTATATAGTTATAATGGACCGAACAGTGGGGGTCTTTGAACAAAGTACCTTTCAGTTCATCCATCTGTCCTTATTAAATGATTACCAGCAAACCCCCAAGTTAATTTCTTCATTAAGGCCCACAATATTTTCACTTGTTCCTAACTCAAAATTCCAGTGTGTTTCTCTACTTTCTTAACATTTTTTTTGAAATCTCCACCTCTTTCAGGCCACTCCACACATTCAAGACCCCAAAATCTTAATTGTATTGCAGTGTGTCCTCACTCAAGAAAGTGGCTTGCTACTGGAGTATTTTCATCCTTGAGTCTTATCCTACCTTTATGTTCCAGGAATCAGATGCATTTTTTTAATACTCTTGATATCTGCCGTACATATAAGTGGTCACAGGGGCACTGAAGTAAATAGATAACACCTGTGATGTTACAGTCTATATGTTATTTTATAGTATATTCTTTTCTTGTCTATGGATGTTTATAAAATTTCTTTTTGGAGGTATTCCCACATGCAACACACTTGTTACATGGGAACATCCCATTTTTCAGTGGCCCTAATAATAACTGACCCTGCTTTGGCTTCTCAAACGTATGTTCTGTCTTAACAAGATGGTCCTTCGGACTCGGGGCCCTTTTAGACATCACAAATGGAAACTCTGAAAAGATCTCTTTTGTCTCTGAATAATTTTGTAAAATAATCCCATGTTTGTGAATTATTTTCTGAATGTTAGACATCTCGTAACAATGAGTTGTGCTAAATGTTGGCTTTTTCTTGTGACCGTCCACAGGTGCCTTCTCTTTATACTCCAGTGTCTGCTATCTAGGTATATTTGAAACTCTATTTTATGCCTGTTTCAAGACTTGATTGGGATAACCTTGATCTTTGAATCTATCTATCATTTATCTTTCCTCTTGTTGGCATGTGTCCTGTGTACTACAATTCCTTTTGAGTCTAACTAACTGTTTACATGGAATACTATTTTTCAGGACCATTGGATGAAAGCTCTTATGGTATAAAGTAATATTTTGATCAGTGTCCTAGTGATATAAGGTGATTTCTAAACCGGTTCCCTTTTTAAAAATCATAATATCCACAGGGTTAACATTTACATAACTATAAGTAGATATAAATTTCAGATTAGGGTCACACCTATTTATGTATTCCAAAAATATTTCCAACACACTCATTTCACCCTGCCATAACAACAATAAATCATCTATATATCGGTTTCATAGTAGGATGTTTTGTTCATATATATTTCCTTCAGCTGAGGTATGTAATATATATTTTTGTTCAAAATTATGCATGTAAGTTAGCGTTCTATAACTCATTCAAGGAGTTCAGTACTGAAGGGCAGATTAATGAACAATCAGTCTTAGTCACAATTGATGTCAAAGAGCTTTATACTTCAATCCTCCACAAAGAAGGGGTCGAAGAATTAGGTCTAATATTAAGAAATAGACCTGATGAAAATTTCAGCTAACTTAATAATGGAACTAGCTGATTTAGTACTCAACAACAACTATTTTCAGTTTGAGAACACCTATGATGTTCAAATTAAGGGGACAGCTGGGGTAGCGCCATGGCCCCAAGTTATGTAAATGCTTACATGAAAAATGTTGAACAAAAATATGTTTTACATACCACAGCTGAAGGAAATATATATGAACAAAACATCCTACTATGGAAATGATATATAGATGATATATTGTTGATATGGCAGGGTGAAATAAGTCTGTTGGAAATATTTTTGGAATACATAAATAGGTATTACCTTAATTTGAAATTTATATCTACTCATAGTTATGAAAGTGTTAACTTTCTGGATATTAAGATTTTTAAAAATGGAAACAGTTTGGAAACCACCTTATATCATAAGGACGCTAATCAAAATATTACTTTACACCATAAGAGCTTTCATCCAATGGGCCTTAAAAATAGTATTCCTTATTCACAGTTACTTAGACTCAAAAGGAATTGTAGTACACAGGACACATACCAACAAGAAGAAAGAGAAATGATAGGTTCAGAGATCGAGTTTATCCCAATCAAATCTTGAAACTTGCACAAAATAGTTTCAAATATACTTAGACAGCAGACGCTGGAGTATAAAGAGAAGGCACATGTGGATGGTCACAAGAAAAAGCTAACTTTTAGCATTACTCATTGTTCCGAGATGTCTGACATTCAGAAAATAATTCACATACATGGGATTATTTTACAAAATTATTCACAGACAAAAGAGATCTTTTTGGAGTTTCCATTTGTTACATCTAAAAAGGCCCCAAGGTTGAGGTACCATCTTGTTAAGACAGAACATATGTTCAAGAAGCCAAAAGAGGGTCAGTTATTATTAGGGCCATTGAAAAATGGGATGGTCCCATGTAACAAGTGTGTTGCATGTGGGAACACCTCAAAAAAGGAATTTTACAAACATCCATACACAGGAAAAGAATATACTATAAAACAACATATAGACTGTAACACCACAGGGGTTAACTGTTTACTCCAGTGCCCCGTGACCATTTATATGTAGGGCAGACATCAAGGGAATTAAAAAAATTCATCCTGGAACATAAAAGTAGGATAAGACTCAAGGATTAAAATTCTCCAGTAGCACACCTCTTTCTCAAGCATGGACACACTGCAATACAATTTTGGGATCTTGAACATATGGATTGCCCTGAAAGTGGTGGAGATTTTAAAATAATGGTTAGAAAGTAGAGAAACATGCTGGATTTTTGAGTTAGGAACATATGAAAATATCTGGGGCCTTAATGAAGAAATTAACTAGCAGGTTTGCTGGTAATCATTTAATAAGGAGAGATGCATGAACTGAAAGGTACTTTGATCAACTCCCCCCCACTGTTTGGTACATTATGACTATATAATTTGCACTGAGCCTCTACCCTGAGACTGATGCACTAAATGCAGAATTATTTACAATATTAGCCTTTAATTTTGTTTTAAAGCATATAGATAATTAAAAAAAGATTAGTCCCAAATGTGTTTTCACTTTTTCTCAGCCTTTATTTCTGCTAGGTAAGGCAGTTGCCATCCAGAATTTTGGATGGCAATGACATAGCTTAGGCACATCTGCTGACAGCATCATCATGCTTTACTAGTGGATGTAAGAGGGTTTCAGTTCCGTTGCTCATTTTGCCAGACAGAAGTAAACATGAGAAGCATGAGCAAAGACACCACAAGCAAGTTTTCTAAATTAAATTAGGAATATTCAAAAGCCCTTATGAGCTGAATTTCAGACTTTGTCTACATGAACATTAAAAGTTGACTGTGAGAACTTAGTCTGTTCTCTTCACAAATGATAGTGGCCTTTCTTTTAAAATGCAGGTTAGAAGGGTGTGCTATTTGCTGACCAGAATAAGGAGCACTGAGCTACTCGCAGTTTAAAGTAAATAGAAGTAAGTACTTTACGGACCTGTTTGCATACTTTCAAAGACTTCATATTTTCAAAATATTAGTGAATTGACACAAAGCAGCACTGAAAGAAAAAAAAATTTCACACTGAGTCATAGACACAACATGCTGCATAGAGTAGAGTTAGCCGCTTATCAGGAAGTTATGGTGAGACCTTTTGAACACTTATCTGAAATGTAATAGATGTTTAATGTACTGAAATTATATTTAAGCAGGTTTTTCTTGTTTACAAAAAGAAATTTAGTTGTGAGGTCATGTCCACCTATAAGAATGCATAAGTTACAGTGCCAATAACATTGGATAAAAAGTAAGCAAGATTTTGCTGAAACATTTAATGATGGTTTAAATATATGTTTTAATGTCATGTAAGCTTTATTATAGCAATATGAACTGCTGGATATCTGTTTGGTTGTTGAGCACTACAGGGGCTGGTTCTAGGAGTAGAGGCTTTTGCACATATAAGACATGTAAGGCATGAGAATATAGGCACATGAATGCCCCAGAGAGGAACGTAGGGGCAGAGGGGTAGCCATTTGTTTTATATCCAACTTGGGCTTCACCATGCACCTGGTGGGAACCTCAGGTTCTTTTGAATGTGTGGCTGTTTGTGGGAGTCTGGGCACAGGCTGCAGGATTTTCCTCATTTACTGCCCCCCTGAGGTGGTGGGGAATTTTCTGCAAGAGGTTGCCAAATTAGTCATCGACGAAACATTGAAAGGCCCCCAGACGTATTGTCCTGGGGGATTTCAGTGTTTGGGCTGACGATGAATCTTCTCGGCTTGGTTATAACCTCCTTCAGACTATGTCATCACTGGATCTGTCTCAAGTTGTTTCTGCCGTGACACACCAGGGCAGCCACATGTTGGACCTGGTATTCTCACTGGGACTTCAGGCAAATAACCTCAAGATTGATCGGGTGGTATGGTCCCATCACTGCACAGTGCAGTTCATGTCAGGGCTCCCACCAGATGCCCTTCCCCTACAGAGATGATGAGCTGTTGTCCTTTGTGGGGATTGACCCAGGAGGGTTTCTTGGCAGCAGCCAATCTATCTAGTGTGGGTAATGCATGCATTGGAGGCATTGGTGCTGTGGTGGATTCTTATAATAGAGTGCTATCAGATGCCATTGGCTCCCTCGCACCTGTCCGTGTATGAGCCAAATCTTCCTACCTGTGGTCCCCGTGGTATGATGGGGTTCTTTGGGAGATTCGGAGAAAGGGTCAGAGGATGGAGTGCCGCTGTAGAAAGTCCGGCCTGGAGGAGGACAAACTGGCCCTCTGTGTGCATTATAATGCATACCAAGGTGCAATCAACCATGAGAAGGTAGTGTTCCTGTCCAGGGAGATTGCTGCCGGGAAGAAGTGTCCAGTTATACTTTTTTGGACTGTGGACAGGCTACTTCATCCTGCTTGTCTACAGCCGAAGAAGATTTTTTCTAATGCTGAATGTAAAGAGTTTGCTCGGTTCTTCTCAGTCAGAGTGCCCGGTATCTGGCCGGGAGTTTCTCCAGTCAGCAATGTTACAGCTGGCAGTGGTCACCAGAAGTATTCTGGATGCACTCCGCCTGGTTGGGGGGAGTTCAGACCAGTGGAGATAAGTGAGGTCATTGGGGTGGTGACCAATCTGAAGCACACCTTTTGTGAACTGAACCCAGTGCCAAAGCGTTTCTTGATGAGATGCATCGACACCGTTGGTCAGTTGTTTGCTCTAATTTTCCAGCGCTCTTTATCTGAGGGGGTTTTCCCTGATGCTTTGAAGGAGACATTGGTGAGACCACTCTTAAAGAAACCATCATTGGACCCAGAAGTCAGGGTAAATTACCAACCTATGTCTAATCTGCCCTTCTTGGCGAAGGTTGTGGAGAAGGTAGTGGTGCTTCAGTTGGAGGAGCACCTCATGACTCATGAGTTGTACAAACATTTCTATTTGGGGTTTTGGGCAAGGCATAGCACAGAAACAGCACTTGTTCAGGTGCTGAATGATGTCCTCAGGGCTAGAGAGCGATGAGATAAGGCAATTCTTGTTCTCCTGGATCTCTCCTCAGCATTTGACACTGTGGACCATTGTGTGTTACTTGACTGCCTTAGTGAACTCTGCAGACTCACTGGCTCTGTCATCAGCTGGCTTGAGTCCTTTTTAATCAACAGAAGACAACGGGTTGTGATGGAGAATTTTTTCTCCACCCCAGCCTCCTATCCTGTGGAGTTCCTCAGGGATCGATATTAGCCCCAGTGTTGCTCGCAGTGTACATGCTACCCCTGGGAAGGATCATTAGGAAGTATGGCTTGGGTTTTCATTGCTATGCTGATGATACCCAGCTATACTTTTCTTTTGCCCCAGGAACATCTAAAGTGGTAGATGTGCTGAACAGCTGCCTTGCTGAGATTAATGACTGGATGGCCTCTAGCTGGCTATGACTGAACCCCGATAAGATGGAGGTATTGGTGGTGGAGTTGAACAGAGTGTGTGGTAGGATGGCCTCTGAATCAGAGACTGGACTTGTTCTGGGATCTGTTTCATTGAAGACCTCCTCTAAGGTGTGAAATCTTGGTGTCATTCTGGGTAGGAGTTTGACTATGGAGGCACAGATATTCTCCACCGTCCGCTCCTTTTTTTTCCGTCTCAGAAATGTCACCAGGATAAAGCCCCTTGTTCCGCGTCTGGACCTCCCCACTTTGATGCATGCCTTAGTTACATCAAGGCTTGACTACTGTAATGCACTCTACCTCAGGGTCATGGAAGGATCTCTCCACAGACTGCAACTAGTACAGAACACAGCTGCCTGGTTACTTACTGGGCAGCCAAAATTTTGCCATATTACACCGGTGTTGCATGAGCTGCACTGGCTACCAGTTGGGTGAAGGATCCTCTTTAAGGTGGGTCTTCTCCCCTATAAGGCCCTACATGGTAAGAGCCCTGGTTATCTGTTAGACCTTCTTGTACCTGCTCTCTGTTCACCCCCTCCATTCCTCCTGTGGAGGACCCCTAGCGATTCCCAGAACGAGTTTGAAATTGGTTGGTGACAGGGCTTTTAGTGTCGCCGCTCCTGTCCTGTGGAATTCCCTGCCCCATGGGGTTAAGGGGGTCCCTACTTTGGAGGTATTCATGGCCCACCTTAAGGCCCTCCTATTTTCTCAGGCATTTCTGGATTAAATTATCAATTTATTGATCTACTTTGTTTGTAGTCTTTGCTAATTGATATTTGCTGTAATGTTTATATGACGTGTTACTATCCTATGTTTTTAAATATCTCTGTGTTTATTGAACTATTCCTGAAGATGTGTTTATTTATCTGTGCAGCACCCAGATCCTCTAGGATTGGGCATCGTTAAATTAATTTAGCCTTGCCTTGCCTTGCTTTGCCTTGCCATACTTAATTAACAATAGGAATATGCATATAATATAATTTGGACAATATTAAATGTGGTTAGAGTTTATTGGTAAATAAACTAAACATGGTAAATTGATTATTTTTATACTATAGATACTGTGTTGTATTTACACTAAAATTATTATTCTGTACTTGATTAATAGTTCCCCAGAAGAAGCTACAAGCTGGTGAAATGTTGGGAGACTTATACAAGAAATAAATAAATTTGAGAGCACTGACAGGAGATTTATGTGTGTTGGCTTAATTGCTAGAGCGGTTGCTATTTGAACTTTTATATTGAAATCCTTTGTAAACAGTGGCTGAAACAGCATGTTATTGCTGGGTGGTGGCAGGAGATTATATAACATCATGATTGAGACCAGATTTCTGGCTCAATTTTATGTAACATTTTTCATATAAAATTTCTGGACTTGTACAGCCCATTCGGCACTAACGGTAACAAGATTTAGCCTGAAATCCTTTGTAAGGGAAGGCAATTTTATTTATGGGGTGCCCATTCCTGGAGGCTCAGGGCATCTAACAAACATCAATAAAATATGCAAACAATTAAAATACAATAAAGAAAACCATACAAAAGTAATATAATAGTCTTTTCTAACACAGCTTAAAAGAAATAATTTCAGGTTTGCCAGCAGTATGGACTGGACATAAAGGAAGTACTCAGCACTCTGAAAAGGCCAGGCTAAAGAGGTTTGCCTTCTGTCTCAGCTTAATCACTTCAATTAAGGGGACCTCCCGGACTGCAGGTGGAAATGAATTTCACAGGGTTGGCCCAGAGACACTAAAAGCATGGTCTCCTGATGTCCTGAGCTGAAACCTTGGAACGTCCAGGAGACCCCTCAAAGAGAAGTGGAGGAAATGAACAGAGGTCACCTATGTCAGGAGCTCTGTCAGGTAACAAGGAACCAGTCCATACACGGCCTTATAGGTGAGAAGACCCATCTTGAAAGGGACCCTCCACCTAACAGGCAGCCAGTGAAAGGCATGCAGAACTGGGGTCACATGACTAGTCCTTGAAAGTCCCATCAGCAACTGGGCTGCTGTACTCTGCACCAGCTGCAGTCTGAAAAGAGTCCCTCCCATGACCCCAAAGTAGAAAGTGTTACAGTAGTCAAGCCAAGAGGTAACAAAGGCACGCACCAGTGTTGGCAGATCCTTGGGCGCAAGGAGTGGCTTGATCCTGGCAATGTTCCACAAGTGGTAAAAAACACTTGACTACAGATGACACCTGTTCTTCAAAGGTCAACCTACTGTCCAGGATCACGTCCAGATTTTGCACCCTTTGGGAAGCTACCAACAAAGCAGAACCCAGGAAAAGACTTGTGTCAGCCCCAGGTGGCAACCCATCACTCCCGCAAGCAGGCTCAATCACTAGTACCTCCTTCTTGGCTGGGTTAAGTCTCAAACAGTTGCAAGCCATCCAGTCATTGATTTTGGTCAAACAGTTATTAAGCACGTTGACACCTCCTGATGTTCCAGGGACAAAATACAAATACAGCTGGGTGTCATCTGCATAGTAGAGAAACTCTACTCTGTATTGTCAAATGATCTTACCCAGGGGCAGCATGTACACTGCAAACAGCATCACTGACAAGATCAAACCCTTTGGTAGTCCACAGCACAGAGGAACTGGGGAGGAGGACAAATTCCCCATCACCACCACCAACTGCACTCTGTCCAAGAGATAGGAACTCAAAGCACCTGATGACAGTACTGGTGAGTCCACAAAATTCACAGTCAATCAAGAAGTAAGACACAGTCCACAGTGTCACAAGCTGAAAAGAGATCAAGGACTACAAGAACTGACCAGTCTCCCCTATCTCTAGCCCTGTGCAGTTCATTATACAGCCTCACTATAGCTGTTTCTGTGTTATGTCTGGCCCAAAAACCTGACTGAAATAGCTCATAGATGTGAAAGGATACCAGCTGATCCTCGAGCTTCTGTGCCACTAATTTCACAACAGCCTTGCTCAAAAAAAGGCAGGTTGGAGATGGGACGGTAATTCACCAGGAAGTCAGGATTGAGGGAAGGTTTCTTAAGGAGGGGTCTCACCTGTGTTTCTTTCAAAGTCACTGGAAATACCCCCCCCCCCGCCATTGGGCACCTGGCAATCCCGGTGAACACTGGGCCAAAAGCCTCAACACATTCGATTAAGAAATGCGTTGGGGCTGGGTCCAGTTCACAATAAGTGTGCTTTAGCTCTAATATCACCTTAGTCACATCAGACACCTCCACTTGTCTAAACTTCTCCCAGATAGAGTGCCTCTGAATCTCTCAGTTTGGCCACCGTGAGGCATTTGTCTCCCTTGCAGAATCCCCAACCGGACAGCTGACATTCTGACAGAGAAAAACAGAGCAAACTCTTCACATAAAGTGGAAGAGAAAGCTTTCTTCAGCTGTAGACAGGCCAGATGAAGAAGCCTGTCCACAGTCCAAAACAGCTGAGATGGTCTGTTTCTCCCCGCAGAAATTTCCCTGGACAGGAACTCTGCATTTTTATTGGGAAACTGCCCCGGTACTCAACATAGTGAGCATGCAAGGCCAGCCTACCAGCCTCCAGCTGAGTCCTCTGCCAGCAACCCTCCAACTTCTGGCCCTTGCTCTTCATCACCTTGAGATCCCATTCAAACCAAGGAGATCTCAAGTGAGAGGATCGTGGTCATATACAAACTGGTGCAAAGCCATCCAGAGCTTTGGAAACCACCCTGTTATAGGTGGCCACCACCTCTTTAGTGTCAATCACACATCCTTCATCAACCTTAGATAGGTCAGCTAATACCAACAGTCCCACTGGGTGCAGACTGCATAATGGGCAATAGCTGACCATCTCCACAGGGGAGGGACTTTTAAGGGGTTCCAAACATGAACTCCAGGGTACAGTGATTAGACCAAGAGACCCAATGAATCCTGAGGTTCTCAATCTCATGACCCCACTGGAACACCAGACAGAGTGTGTGGCCATGCTGGTGAGTAGCAGAAGCAACTGCTTGTGACTGGCCCAGTGAAGACATCAGCTGGGGGAGGTTGTAACTGAAATGTGAGGATTCATTGTTGATTCAGACATTGAAGTCTCCTAAGATTAAACACCTTGGGTTCTCCAACACCTGGTTTTATTTTTTAATTCTTTGTTTTTTGGGGTTTTTAGTGTGTATAATTTTGTGTGAAGATGTGTTGGGGAGTTACTCGGATGGTCAGGCATTATTCTGCCTCCCGGCTTAGGGACCTCCGCCCTTTTAATTGTCCCCAATTATCCCCAGAGATATATAGATGTTGTAGGGCTCTAGGGATTGTGAGGAGGAGGAAGGTGGGGGCCCGACCTGGAGGGGGAATGGAAAGGAGCAGACAGATTGGGACAGTGAGGACAAGAAGATGCCCTGGGGTGAAATGGGTTCAGGAAAGAGGTTTATCTTGCCTGATTCCCATACCCAAGGGCTCTGCTTTTAGCAGGCAGGTAGCTAGGTCTTCACTGGCAACTCATCCAACTCGGACGGTGTTATGTTATGCCAGGTCCATTAAAAACAAGACTGCTATAATAGCTGATCTTGTTAGTTCATCGGACCTGGCATGCATCACCGAGACCTGGCTGGATGAAAATGCTGGCTCTGTTTTGGCCTCAGCTATACCAGTCAGGGTACTCGGTGATACACCATCTGAGATTGGATCATAGAGGTGGGGGGTGGCAATCTGTTTTAGAACGGAACTGAGTCTAATGGAGGTAGCAGTGGGAATTACCAAATCTTTTGAATGTATCCTGGGTGAGGGTGTGGGGTACAGGATTCTTCTCATTTACCGTCCACCAGGTAATGGGAATGTTTTCCTGCGGGAAGTCGCAGACTTCATCATCGACATGACATTGGGATCCTCCAGATGGCCGATCCTGGGGGATTTCAATGCCTGGGTCAATGATGAACTCTCGCAGTTTGGTTCTGACTTCCTCCAGCTAATGAATTTGCTGGGCTTCACACAGGTTATTTCCTCCTCCTCTACCCATATTGATGGTCATTCATTGGATTTGGTATTCCTCCTGGGGATGGAGATATCCAATTTGGTGGTGGAGCCAGTTGGATGGTCTGACCATCACAGCATCGGGTTCAGTTTCCTGACCTCCCCCGGTAGGTCGGTCTCTATGGAGATGGTCTGGTACCACCCTTTGAGGGGTGTTACCCCAGAAGACCTGACGGTGGTGCTGGATCTATCGAATTTGCCTAGTGAATGCATGGATCCAGGGGACCTGGTCCTTGCCTATAATAAGGCGTGTAGTAGGGGCCCTAGATTCCATTGCTCCCGAACGTTCGACCCCTACCTTCGCCGAAGTCCCTTGGTCTGGAGGAGACTTTGAGGGAGTTGAGGAGAGGGAAGAAGGCTTGAGAGATGTTGGCGGAAATCGGGTCTGGAGTGTGACAGGCTTAATTTGATGGACCACTATCGTGTCTATCAATCAGCAATTACCTGTAAGAAGGCAGAATTCCTGTCCAGGGAAATTGCTGCTGCACAGAATTGACCAGCCCAGCTCTTTCAGACGGTGAACAGACTGTGCAATCCACTCTGTCTAGAGCCTGAGAGAGCATTTTCACAGGAACGCTGTGAGGAGTTTGCTCGATTCTTTGCAGATAAGATTGCCACAATCAGGTCAGATCTCCTTCAAACTCTGTCAAATGGGAGCTGTAGTGGTTGGCAGGAGATGTCGGACACCCAGTTTGTGTGGTATGACTTTGACCGACCCATAATCAGTGACATAGTGATGATCGTCCAATCACTGCGACCGGCCAATTGTAGTATGCATCCGGGCCCCACCCGCCTCTTAATAGGATGTGTGGATAAAATCGGCCCGATCCTTGCTGAGATAATCTGGTTGTCATTGGAGAAGGGGATCTTTCCTGACCCCTTGAAGGAAGCCATGATTAGGCCCCTTCTAAAAAAAACCTCCTTAGACCCAGAATGTCTGGCTAACTACAGGCCTGTCTCTAACCTGCCTTTTGTAGGCAAGGTTATTAAGAAGGTGGTTGCGTTGCAGTTGGACGATCATTTGGCCAGCCACAATGTCTATGATTCTCTCCAGTCAGGATTTAGGAAAAGACATAGTACTGAGACAGCCCTTGTTAGAGTACTAAATGACCTCCTAATAGCGAGAGATCGAAAGACTCGTTCCATCTTGATCCTTCTCGATCTCTCTGCAGCATTTGATACCATTGATCATGTGGTTCTTTTGGAGCATCTGCGGGTTATCTGTGGGCTATCTGGTTTAGTCCTCAGTTGGTTTTGATCATTCCTTGTGGGTAGGATTCAGAGGGTGGTGTCTGGGATTTGTTCCTCGACATCACTCCCCGTATCCTCTGGGGTCCTGCAGGGCTCTATCTTAGCACCCATGTTATTTGCGGTATATATGCTGCCATTGGGAGTGATCATTAGGCGGTATGGCTTGAGTTTTCACTGCTATGCAGATGATACTCAGCTGTACATGTCCTTTGTGCATGGCCAGGGTGATGCTGTCTCGGTCTTTAATAACTGTCTTACCGAAATTCAGGACTGGATGACCGTGAGCTGGCTGCGGTTAAACCCTGAAAAAAACTGAGGTGTTGGTTGTGGACCCAGGCCATCGAGGGGTAGGTTTGTTGACTGGGTCACCCTCAGGTCTTTGGCTTGGGGGGACCCAGCTGACGACCTCAGACCGGGTGCGGAACTTGGGCGTTATATTTGATGATTGTTTGACCCTCAAACATCAGGTGTCAACTGTTGTCAAGACCTCATTTTACCATCTGAGGAATATAGCCAGAGTGAAGCATCTGGTTCCCGTAGATGACCTTCCAACTTTGGTCCATGCCTTCCGTTACTTCCTGCTTGGACTACTGCAAAGCCCTGTACCTAGGGCTACTGGGGTGGATATTCACCGTTTGCAGCTGGTGCAGAATGCGGCAGCCAGGCTTTTGACTGGTACGTCAAGGACCAGTCATATAACGCCTATCCTCCATGGTCTGCACTGGCTGCCAATTCAATGGCGAATCACCTTCAAGGTCAGTTTGCTGACCTATAAGGCCCTACATGATCAGGGACCTAGTTACCTGCAAGATCTTCTTTGCCCTTACTGTCCCCTGCCGTCAGCTCCGATCCACCAATGAGGGATTGCTAGAGATTCCCAGGGTTCACTTAAAGACATCAGGGGTGAGATCATTTAGTTTTATGACTCCAACCCTGTGGAATTCTCTACCTCATCGGGTGAGAGAATGCCTGATTGTCCAAAGCTTTAAATCAGCTTTGAAGGCATATCTGTTTAACCTAGCATATCTGGATTTTTACAATATATTTATGGATTGTTTTTAGGATTTAAGTTTTATGTACTGATTTGTAAAAGCGCCTTGGTTTTGGAAAGGCGCTTTTTAGAAATAAAGTATTCATTCATTAATAATGAAGTCCACCACCACTGGCAGGAATTTTCCCACCCACCCTAGGAGGGTGGTAAACAAGGAGATTCCTGCAACCTGCACCTGTACCCCCATGCACAACAACACACTCAAAATATTGGGTATTACCAACTGAGTGCATCATGAAGCCCAGACTTGATCGAAATACAATGACCACACCCCCTCCCTTGCGATCCTTCCTTGGGTGGTGCTCCACAGAATAACTAGTGGGGTGGCAGCCTCTAGAACCAGGCCTGCATTTTCACTAAGCTAGATCTTGTAATGCAAGCCAGGTTGACAGAGGTAATCAAGTCCGAAAAAATGGTAGTCTTTGTCCTTATCGACCTGGCATTGCATATCACTGACTGGAGAGGATTAGAGGACACATCCATCCCTCTAGCTACCTGCCCACTCAGTCCGGTGGGAACCCTGTCTACAGAGACTAAACACTTCTGGCCTTTCCCTAGTCTCTGTTTGAACCCAGGGCATCTCTTGCACTGGAAAACCTCGATGCTGCTCACCACCCCCATCCTCAGCTGCCCTAAGCCATCAACAACCCACTCACCCCCTCACAATCCAGACTCCCTGCAGCACTTACCTGAGATGGCAGGAATGGGGAGGTCAGCAAAGAGGCAGAGGTCATGAAGCCAAGCAGCAGCATAAGCGATTCAAGCTGGGCCATGACTCCAACACATCTCTGCCTGGAAAGACCAGCCAAACAGGAGAGCCCAGTATCGCACAAGATTTAAATAAGTGCAGAGACAAACCAGGCTAAAAATATCTGTCATTCACACTTAAAACACACAGCTAGTACACAAGAATCCTAGACACTTTCATCAGCACATGACACACCATTAAACAGCTAAAATCCCAACCCTCCCAACAATACCCCCAACCAACCCACACACAGCAGAAATGGAGACTAGAAACTAATTTTCTAAATTATAGGAGAGCAAAGTTCTCAGGCCTCAAATCACAAAATAAGACCCCTCAGGACAAGTCCAATTCAGCAGAGTAAGTGAAAATAAACTACACGGGAAAATAAAGACAAGTTTTAGTGCCCAGAACACAGAGGCTGGGACCCTCAGACTGACCCCAGCTGTAGTTGGGCATGTTTGTACAGTAACAAACAGCATGTTGTTGTCTGGGTGATGGCAGGAAACTACATAACATCCTGAATGAGAACAGATTTCTGTCTCAGTTTTATGCAGCATTTTTCAGGTAACATTTCTGGACATGTATTGCCTGTTTGGCACTGACAGCAACAGGATTCAGCCTGAAATCCTATGCAAACAGTGTACAAACAGCATGTTATTGTCAAGGTGGTGGCAGGGAACTATATAATATCATGACTGAGACCAGGGGCCGATTCTAAAATGCATGGTGCAACTTTTGGGCATATGTGAGTTGGCTGGGGACCCTGTGCTGTATTGCAAGACAAACAGGGTCCCCGGCACCTATGCCTGTAACTTGTGGCAGCCACAGGCTAATGCCAAAGGAATGGCACACCCAGTCTGGGTGCCACAAGTCACAGCATGCAATCTGCTGCCACTCAGAGCCCCCCCCCGAAATGCAACAGCATGCACCTGGGGGCAGTGGGGGTGGATTGGCCAGTTGTCACATGTACTTGGGAGAGCAGTGCTGAAAATGCACCCCAGTGGTCCACATAATTTGAGGGGGTATGACAGCAGTGTAGGGGGGCATCCATCACTGCACCAGGACGGATGCCCCCTAGACCGCCTCCTAGCTGGTTTAATCCTGTTATGCCATTCCCTGTTCTGGAATGGCATAAGTTGGTTATTGCAGCCACCCTTCTGGAATAGGATGCAGGTGCTGCCATAACCCACCCTTGCACCATGCCTCAGTGGGTTGTGGGTGCAGTGGGTGGTGTAACCCACCTTTGGCGCAACCCACAAATGGCATGGTGCAAAGTGCCTTTTGGAACTGGAACTTGCATTATGACTGGCCTAAGGTGCAATTTGCACCATGGGGTTTGGCATAAATCACCCTGCACCAGGCATAACATGTCTTGGAATCGGGCCCCAGATTTTGGTCTCAATTTTATGTAACATTTCTGGACTTGCATGGCCACTAACAGCAGCAAGATTTGGTGTGAAATCCTTTCTAAACTGTGGACAAACAGCATGTTATTGTCTGGGTGGTAGCAGGGAACTACTGCATAGCAAGAAATATTAGCTTTCAGTTTATATTCGCTATATTAGCTTAATTGAAAAAAAGCACTAAAATAAGCTGATTCCTAATATTACAGAGAGCATAGTGCTATTCCTGGAGATGAAGATGATGCACTAATTCAATTGGGTGCTAAATAGTACTGCACCTCTCCTCACGCTAAAGAGGGTGCTAAAATAAGCTGCTATACAGTATATAACTAACATCATGACTGAGAGCAGATTTCAGTCTCAGTTTTATCTAACATTTTCATGCAGCATTTCTGGACATATATGACCTGTTCTGCAATAGCAGCAACAGGATTCAGCCTGAAATCCTTTGTAAATAGTGGACAAACAGCATGTTATTGTCCAGGTGGTGGCAGGGAACTATATACTGTACTATCATGACTGATATCAGATTTCTGTCTCCATTCTATGTAACATTTTTCATGTAACATTTCTGGTCATGTACAGCCTTTTATGCACTAACAGCAACAAAATTCCACTCGAAATCCTTTGTAAACAGTGGCTGAAACAGTATGTTTTGGTCTGGAAGGTGGGGGGACACCGTATAACATCATGACTGAGACCAGATTTATGTCTCAGTTTTATGTAACATTTTTCATGTACCATTTCTGGACAGGTACGGCTTGTTCTGACCTGTCATGACTGAGACCAGATTTCTGTCTAAATGGTGGAAGACTAGCTTTGCTGGCCAAGGCACCTAGCTTCACCTGAGCTCTTTTCTTTTAGGTTGCTTGAAAGGACAGAACAAAGAAACTTACCAGAGTAAGGAAGAGGATTAAGGCTTCTTTTGGCTAGGCAGATTTACTGTGTGTTGTTACTTCTATTTTGTACTGACAGGGGTTGTTACTGTTTGTTGCTAACATGTTATTGCTTTATTTTTCTCTGATTCAGATTGTTGTTGCTGGGTATACCTTATAGAAACATTGAAACATAGAATTTGATGGCAGATAAGGACCGCTTGGCACACCCAGTTTGCCCATTTCCCTACCTAATGGATAAGCTGCAGATCCTAGTTAACCAGCAGCCTACTTCTTCCTACCCCCACCACCTAGAATTCCCTTATGACTGTCCCATGCATGCTTCAATTCCACCACTGTTTTTGACTCCACAGCCTCCTCCAGAAGGCCGTTCCATGCATCCACAACCCTCTCTGTGAAAAAATATTTCCTTAAATTACCTCTGAGCTGCTCCCCCCTCTATCTTCAAATTGTGCCCTCTTGCTCTTGCACACCTCTTTTTTTGAAAGATGCTACCCTCTTGGACTTTGTTGATTCCCTTGAGGTACTTGAAAGTTTCTATCATGTCCCCCCTCTCCCTCCTTTCCTCGAGGCTATATATATTAAGCTCCTTAAGTCTCTCTTCATATGTCTTCCGTGCAGACCCTGCACCATTTTAGTTGCCTCCTCTGGACAGCTTCCATCCTGTCTATGTCTTTGCAGAGATTGGGTCTCCAGAACTGCATGCAGTACTCCAGATGGGGTCTCACCAGCTGTCTGTACAGAGGGATAATAACTCCTGTTTTCTACCTGGTGATGCCTCTCCCTATGCATCCCAGTATCCCACCAGCCCTCCTTGCTGCCCTCTCACATTGCTTGCCCACCTTTAAGTCATCTGATATGACTACCCCAGGTCCCTTTCCATTTTTGTTGTTGTTAGTATCTCACCCCCCATTGTGTACTCTTCCCCTGGGTTTTTGTTTCCCAGGTGCATTACCTTGCTCTTCTTAGCATTGAATCTAAGCTGCCATACATTTGACCATTCCTCTAACCTTGCCAAGTCCCTCTCATCCTTTCCACCCCACCTTGTGCATCAACTCTGTTGCAGATTGTTGTGTCATCTGCAAAGAGACATACTTTTCCTTCCAGTCCCTCTGCAATGTTGCTTATAAAGACATTGAAGAGGACCGGTCCTAATACTGAACCCTGCGGTACCCCACTAGTAACCCCCCTTTCTTCAGAGTGGACTCCATTTACTATTACTCTCTGTGTCCTATTCTCCAGCCAATTCTTTACCCAGGCTGTCATCTTGGGATGCACTCCCAGGCTGGCTAACTTGTAAATTAATCTTTTGTGTGGGACTGTGTCAAATGCCTTGCTAAAATCTAGGTAGGCCATGTCCACAGCCCCTCCCTGATCTACTACTTTGGTCACCCAGTCAAAGAAATCTATCAGATTTGTCTGGCATGACCTTTCCGCTGTGAATCCATGCTGCCTTGGGTCCTGTGCCCCTCTGGCCTCTGTATACTTGACAATTCTTTCCTTCAGAAGTGATTCCATCATTTTCCCTACCTCTGAGGTTAAACTAACAGGTCTGTAGTTTCCTACTTCTGCCTTGCTGCCACTTTTGTGAAGAGGAATCACATCTGCCCTCCTCCAGTCCTTGGGTACCACACCATCCTCACATGATTTGTTAAAGAGGGTAGTCAGTGGTGTCACTAGTTCTACCCTTAGTTCTTTTAGAATTCTGGGATGAATCCCATCAGGCCCCATTGCTTTGTCCACCTTCAGTTTTAAGAGTTCTTTCAGAACCCTTTCTTCTGTAAATGGGCTGGTATCAACTTCTGTATCCTGAATGTTTCTGCTGTTTGTTTTAGGTACCTCCCCCCTCTTCCTTTGTAAATACTGAGCAAAAATATTTGTTTAGTATCTCTGCCTTTTCACAGTCACACTCGCCCACCCTCCCTCCCTTTATTAAGCCTTACTATCCCTCCCTTGATCTTCCTTCGCTCCCTGATGTACCTATAAAAGGTTTTATCCCCCTTCTTAACTGAGTTGGCTATCTTTTCCTCGATTTGGGCCATTGCTGTTCTGACTGCCTTCCCAGCTTCCTTTTGCTTTAACTGATACAGTTCTCTGTCCTGCCCCTTCTGTGATTCCTTGTACTTCCTGAATGCTTTCTTTTTCTCTTGAACCTTCATTGCCACTTCCTTTGAGAACCATAGTGGTTTCTTACATCATTTTGTTTTGTTTATTTGCTTCACACAAAGGCTTGTTACCTCTGTGATGGCAGTTTTTATTATTCCTCATTGTTCTTCCACCCCTCCTTCCTGCCCATTTACTAGTGCATTCCTTAGGCACTCACCCATTTTGGCAAAGTCAGCCCTCCTAAAGTCCAATATGTTTGCCTTTGTATGGCTTGACTCTGTTGCTGTGTTTATTGTGAACCATACTGTTCGATGGTCGCTAGTTCCCAGATGGCAACCCACTTCTACATCTGTGATCCTCTCTTCTTCTACATTTGAGAGAACCAGGTATAAGATTGCTCCCTCTTGAGTGGGCTCCAGTACTAGTTGTCTAAGGCATGCCCCCTGTAGGGAATCTAGAATAACCCCACTCTTCGAAGTGGCTGCTGCAACTGCACTCCAGTTAACATCTGGCATATTCAGATCACCCATCAGCAATATCTCCCCTTTTTCTGCCATTCTAAGTATACTTTCTATCATTTCCTTGTCCATTCCCCCCGAAAGGGGTCTGTATACAACCCCTGTGCAGATTGTGGTGCCATTGCCGGTCTCCAAATTTACCCACAGTGCTTCTTCTCCTCTCTGTTTTCCCTTTTGTTCTGTTGCTTTGATTCCTTCCATTATGTAAAGAGCTACTCCTCCTCCTCTTTTACCCTCCCTGTCCCTCCAGTAGATAGTGTATCCTGGTATGTTTACGTCCCAGTCATGGTTTTGTGTGTACCATGTTTCTGTGACTGCCACGATATCCAGATGTTCCTCCTCCATCAAAGCCACTAATTCAGGAAGCTTGTTACTCAGACTATGGGCATTAGTACTCATTGCTCTCCATTTTTTGATGGCTTTACCTTCTGTTGCAGCATCCCCCACTGACCTTTCTACCTTGGTCTTTTTCTCATTTAGTACCCTGTTTTGTAGGGAGAGGCTGGGATTTTCCTGCTGCTTCTCAGTGCCTCCCCCCTTAAGCATTTAAACTGATTGCTTGAAAGACTTGTACCCTTCCTGGACAGATGCAGACCATGCTGCCAGTATAGGCTGGTGTCCCTCCAGGTGGAACCCCAGTCCCCAATGAAGCCAAACCCCTGTGCTCCACACCATTTTTTCAACCATTCATTAAACTGCATGTTGCAAAGTACCCTTGCCTCACTCATGCCATTGACAGGCAGCACCTCTGAGAAGGATACTGTGTGTGCTACTTGTGTTGGTCACCTCCCCAATTCTACAAAGTTCTTCTGCACTGCTCTAATCTCATGTTGAGCCAAGTCATCTGTACCTAGGTGGACAATGACATCCAGCTCAGACTCCCGTGCAGCTGTTCTTGTGATCCTGAGGATGCTCTTCCTGTCCCTCCAAGCCAAGGCACCAGGCAGGCACCTTACTTCAGTTTTCCCTGCTCCTCCTAGTTCTATCCCCCTAATAATTGAGTACCCCACCAAGAGCTGCTTCCTTTCCCTGTGGTGTCCTCTGCCTCCTTCCTGTGGGCCTCCCTTGTGACAGTTATCCTCAGCCTCCTTTGTCTCCTCTGCGGGTGCATCCATAGGGGAGCTATGCTCCCCCAGAATGGTGTATGGATTATGGAGTGGAACAGCTGACTGGATGTGCCTCTGTCCCACCATCCTCACCCTCCCTAAGCCCACTCTGGTCCAACTGCTGTGCCTTCTTCACAACCTCTGAGGTAGTGGTGGTGGCTCTGGTGCTCCATGGATGGGGAGGTTCCCTTCCTACCATCCAGTGTGGCCTGGGGAAGGTTCCTTTACTACTGTCCAGTGTGGCCTGAAGACGGGCAACTTCCTCCCTCAGGGAAGAGAGTTGCCTGCAAATAAGGCAGCATCTCAGCCTCCAGAAAGACTACCAGAAGACTGCTGCCCCACAGCCATTACATTGCACTACTCCCCACATGTTTATTTACTTTTTTTTTGCGTGTGTGTTTGTGTGTGTGATTGGTTTGTTATATAGAAATATATATATTATACAATGTGTATGCTTATATTGTCAGTGGAGTGTGCAAGAGAGGATATGACAGTGATATGCACCTTGCACTCTTGAGGAAATGATGTCAGAACCCCAGGTATAAAGGAACTATTTCCAGGAGTGGGTGGGGTGATGGGTGGGAAGGGGTTGGGCCTAAACTGTGCCCTCACAAAACAATCAGCTAAGAGCTCTGACCCACCGCTGCGATGAGTGCCTTCCTGTCAGCAAGATGCCCTACACAACAATTTGACAGAGAAAATACCCTGCTAATCAAACAGAGAAAAATCCAGACATCCAAGTCAGACGCAGGTAAACCTCCCCAGCCCCAAAACAGCCTGGTGGTTTGTGTTCTGAAGCAGTCAGCCCCAAAATAAGTCAGCAGTGCTTTAAACTCTTCCTGCACTGAAAATCTTAAGAATAGTAACAAACGTAAAGCTAGATCCACCTCTCTCTGTTGCTTGAAAGACTGTCTTTACCTGATAATTCTAAGTTCCTTATTTCTCCTTTCAGTTAGAAGTAGCCTCCACCTGCAGAATATCTGCCACAAACCAAAGACAATTGTAATGTTCACCTCCCTCTGTTGTGAGCACAACTCGCTTTCTTGCAAATCCTATGTTCAGTATTGCAGCTTCCAGCCAGAGGTAGTTTCAGTTGAAGAATATTAGCTGTTCTGATGAGTTTGCTATAAAACACTTGCTTATAATATTATTGTTCTCAGGTCTGTTACCAAAGCTATTGGCTGATAAGTAGCTATGATGTACGCACTTCCTGACAAAGTCTGGTCTGGCCTTACAAGGCACTCAGATAAACACAAAAAAACAGTTTCCACCCCTGGGGCACTGTCTGGGTCAAATACATGACCTGTACCTGCACTTATTTCAGGATTTATGACAAATTCTTAGCCCAGGGTTTAAACTCTTTCTGCACTGAAAATCTTAAGAATTGTAACAAACGTAAAGCTAGATCCACCTCCCTCTGTTGCTTGAAAGACTGTCTTTTCCTGATAATTCTAAGTTCCTTATTTCACCTTTCAGTTAGAAGTAGCCTCCACCTGCAGAATATCTGCTACAAACCAAAGACAATTGTAAGGTTCACCTCCCTCTGTTGTGCGCACAACCCGCTTTCTTGCAAATCCTATGTTTAGTATTGCAGCTTCCAGCCGGAGGTAGTTTCAGTTGAAGAATATTAGCTATTACCTTCTACTGCATTATTACAGGGTGTGCCTACAGGTGTGTGCTTACAGATTACTGCTGTAATCTTCTGATTCAAATTGTCTTTTGCAAGGTATATCTTCTGTTACTGCTTTATTTTTCTTTGTAGCAAAGTGTTTCTTACAGGGTATATCTTCTGTGAAATTATTACAGGTGGTGCTTACATTTTTGTGACTTTTTATCATTAGGCTAAACAAAATTACTGTTTGCCACTATTTTATTTTATTTTTGCTGAAAGGTTTTTTTGTTTGTCTCAGAGGTATTGCAGTCTCCTTCTCACATTGAATGAGCTAATTGCTTTCCTCCTACAGCTCTTCCAGGGTATTAGGCATGTATCTGGGGGATGAAGCTGGCAAACCGTCAGTAACTTCCAACAGAAGGAAGGGGTAAAAGGTCAGGTTAGTTGATATCTTGGAGGTGGAAGACTAGGTTTGCTGGCCAAGGCACCTAGCTTCACCTGAACTCTTTTCATCTAGGTTGCTTGAAAGGATAGAGCAAAGAACCTTACCAGAGCAAGGAAAAGGATTAAAGCTTCTCTTGACTAGGCAAATTTACTGTGTGGTGTTATTTTTATTTTGTAATCACAGGAATTGTTACTGTTTGTTGCTAACATTTTATTGCTTTATTTTTTTCTGTTTCAAATTGTTGTTGCTGGGTATACCTTCTGCTGCATTATTACAGGGCGTGTCTACAGGAGTGTGCTTACAGATTACTGCTGTAATCTGATTCAAATCGTCTTTTGCTAGGTATATCTTCTGTTACTGCTTTGTTTTTCTCTGTAGCAAAGTGTTTCTTACAGGGTATTTCTTCTGTGAAATTATTACAGGTGGTGCTTTACAGGTGTTATAGTTTTATCCATCATTTGGGTAAGCTTTCAGGGCTACTGCATTTGTTCACAAACCACAGTTCACAATGCTCACACACAAGGAATTCAAATAAAATGCTGGAGTCCAAAAGTAATGTGGAAAATCTCACTTTTAGTGAGCAAGTTTAATTCCAGCATATAAGCATACAAGATGTAGGACTGCAAACTCGGTGCCAACCCCTACTGCATTTGTTGCTGGCTGATAGATTCTGCTCTTACCTCCTAGTTTCTTTCATCCATGGTTCTTCTTTATCAGCAGGGGAAGGACCCAGCCACCCACCCCATCCTCAACCACCCACACTACTCTCCTTTTATAGGGTAGCACAGTCGTGACATTTCCAGTAGCAAAGCAGGAAGGGGTGGATCAGAGGGGTAGCCACACAGTGACCTCATTTACAGGGGCAATAGTAATTTAACTTGTTATAAAAAGTTATACAAAAACAAACAAACAAAACACAAAATCAAACTTTTGCTTTCATTTTCTTCATTCTAATAACTCTGACCAAGTTATAAACCCAGCAACATATCGGGAATGGATATCATTAAACTGCAGGTACTGTGGAACACTTTTCAGAAGGGCAGTTTTACAGGATTTAGGACACTGTCCTGCATGCTGGGCCTTTGGAGATATAAGGGCTCAGCTCCAAGCATCATGGGCAGAGATTGTGTGTCTCAAATTGCATATTCAAGAGGAAATATATTATAAGAACTGCCCGCCATTTCCCCAACATCCAACAGAAGCACTTTGACCGCAGAGGGTAGTTGATCTAGGCAGTTGGCAGGTGGTTAGGAGGAGCAAATCAGGTGCCCCATCACTCGGTGCTATCCAACATATCACCTTCACAAATCATATAACTACAAACAGGTATCTGCCTCTACCTCCGAAATCAAACAAAGGGGCAGAGGACATTGCAGAGCAGGACACTGCAGCACAGGCACTAGCACAACAAAACTCACCCAAAACAGGAACCAAAACAAAAACAGCAAAAAGGAAATCAAAAAAACTTCTTATCATAGGAGACTCCATGATTCGGGTAGTTGATACCTATCTCCAGCCAAGGGTAATGGTCAGATGTCTCACAGGTACATCACCATGGTGAGACACTGACCGCATTGCTAAAATTGTTCAGGAAGCAGGAGAAAATATTAATGTCCTAGTGCACATAGGGACTAACAATCTCACCAGCCGGTCAGTTGTGGAGAGCAAGAAACACCTGACTAGGCTGGGTGACAAACTATCAGCCATTTCATCTGGCATCTCCTTCTCTGAGATCCTACCAGTCTGGGAGAGGGGGACAGATAGACGGAAGGTCAGAGAATGGGAGATAGGGGAGCTAAACATGTGGCTCAAGGGCTGGTGCCAGGAAAAAGGACACATATTTGTAGGGAACTGGCAACAGTTTTGGGAGCAAAAGTTCTTTAAATTTGATGGACTGCATCTGACTAAGGAGTGAGTCAGTGCACTGGGGCAGACGTTTGACATCTTTACAGAATATTTAAACTAGCAAATGGGGAGAGGGGTGCATCACCCCATAAGTCAAATGGGAAGAACACCCCTCCCCCCTCAGCTAGTGATCAAACAGGAGTTCAGCATGTTTGTAGTTCACTTGCATCACCAGGTAAGGAACAAGGTCCGGCTCCCCATAAGACGCACAGGGGAAATGTCAGACCTCACCCAACAACTAACAAACCGAAATCTGGCCAATGGAAAATCATGTAAACAAATGCTCACAGTCTGGGAAACAAGATCCCAGACCTGCAGGCAATAATGACAGAAGCTAAACTGGACATAGTAGCCATTAGTGAGACATGGTTTAACAGTAACCACACTTGGGAGACTTCAGTACCTGGCTATGTACTGTTCAGAAGAGACCAAGGCGCAAAAAGGGGTGGTGGAGTGGCCTTTTATGTCAATGAAAATATCAAAGCCACAGAAATTCAGAATACACATAAGGAGCCAGAAGAACTGTGGGTCACCCTGGAAACAGGAAATGGGAGAGCCATACGAACTGGGGTTGTGTACCGGCCTCCAGATCAGGGGGAGAACATAAACACATTATTGTTAGAAGATATACAAAACATGACAGCTAAAGGGGAGGTTCTGATAATGGGAGACTTCAACATGCCAGATACAGATTGGTCAATACAAGCAGGAACATCTGCCAAATCTAGACACATGGTGGATTCCCTACAGGGGAGGGCCTCAAGCAACCAGTACAACAACCCACAAGAGACAGGGCTATCCTAGATCTAGTACTGACTAACAGGGAAAGGATCTCAGATCTCCAGGTAGAAGGTCACCTGGGGATCAGTGACGATCACATGGTATGGTTCAAGTTGGCCAGTAGAACTAGATTATCCCATTCCAAGGCAAAAATATGGGACTTCAGAGGAGCTGACTTTGATAAGATGGCCAACAGAGTTAAGCTAGCCCTGGTAAAAAGAAATACAGGTGGGGGGGATACAGGCAAAGTGGCAAGCATTAAGGCTGCAATACTTGAAGCAACATCCCATTGTGTTAGAGAGAGAAAAGGAAGTGCAAAAGAAAAAGGACACCACTTTGGTTCTCAAAAACAGTAGCAGAAAAGGTCAGAGGCAAAAGGCTGGCCTTCAGAAAATATAAGGGAATGCAGCAGGATGAAGATAGGGAGGCAAAACAAACTTCCCTAAGGGAAGCAGAGAAGGCAGTAAGGCAGACAATGGCCCAAACCGAGGAAATACTAGCACACACAGTAAAACAAGGTGACAAAACTTTCTATAGATACATTAGTAAAAGGAGAAAGTTCAGAGGGGGTATTGCTAAGATCAAAGGGGATAAGGGGGCATGTGAGGAGGAGGACCATGTAAAAGCATCTATCCTAAATAAATTCTTCTACCCAGTATTTACTGAAGACAAGGTACAGCAGGGTCCAGAGCTCAGCACCATGGACACAGGGGGGAGGGAGGTGTGCACTAGTCCCTTCACAAAAGAAAGGGTCCTACAAGAGCTCGATAAGCTCAGGTTGGATAAGGCAATGGGACCTGATGGCATACATCCCACGGTACTAAAGGAGCTAAGGGTGGAACTAGCAGAGCCATTATCAGAACTGTTTAATAAGATTCTGAGCACAGGACAGGTCCCAGAAGGCTGGAGAAGGGCTCATGTGATCCCAATCCACAAGAGTGGTAGCAAGGAGGAGGCAGGGAACTACAGACCAGTCAGTCTTACCTCAGTAGTGGGCAAGATTATGGAGGCATTCCTTAAGGAAAGGATAGTGCAACACCTGGAATCCATAGGAGCTCAGGATCCAAGACTGCATGGGTTTACAAAAGGAAGGTCCTCTCAAACTAATCTCATAGATTTCTTTGACTGGGTAACCAGAGTGGTGGACCAACAGGGAGCAGTTGATGTCATCTACCTTGATTTCAGCAAAGCTTTCGATACTGTTCCACGTAGAGGATTGATTAATAAGCTGGGTAGGCTCGGGTGACTCAGAAGTTGGTCAACTGTGTAGCAAACTGGTTGATGGGCAGAAAACAGAGAGTGGTGGTAAATGGTATACAGTCAGAAGAGATGCAAGCCACAAGTGGGTTTCCTCACGGATCAGTCCTGGGGCAAGTCCTCTTCAATAACTTCATCAGTGACATTGCAGATGGACTGGATGGTAAGGTTTCTCTGTTTGCAGATGATACCAAGATCTGCAACAAAGCAGATGATTCAGATGGGGTGGGCAGAATGAGAAGAGATCTGGATAAACTAGCAAAATGGTCAGAACAGTGGCAGCTGGGGTTTAATGCAAAGAAGTACAAGATCATGCACACAGGGAAGAGAAACCCCGAAGCCACCTATAGGCTGGGAGGGGAGTTGCTGGCAGTTACAAGGGAAGAAAGAGACTTGGACATCATCATCATTGATGACCTGAAATCATCCAAGCAGACCACTACAGCAATAGGTAAGGCTAGGGGGATGTTGGGGTGTATTAGTAGGGGTATCACAAGTCAGAAGAGTGAGGTAATAATCCCTCTTTACAAGACATTGGTTAGGCCCCATCTGGAGCACTGCATGCAGTACTGGAGGCCACACCTTCACAAGAACATTAACCAAATTTAGGCAGTCCAGAGAAGGGCAACCAAAATGGTTCAGGGACTGCATCAGAAAACATATGAGGACAGATTAATGGAGCTCAATATGTATACCCTAGAGCAAAGGAGGGAGAGAGGTGATATGATCAAAACATTCAAACACCTTAAGGGCATTAACAAGGTAAAAGAGTCTAACATGTTTCAATATAAGAAAAAGAGCAGGTCAAGAGGACACAGCATGAGATTAGAGGGAGGTCAATTAAGGGGTGATATGAGGAAGTTCTATTTCACAGAAAGGGTGGTGGATGTGTGGAACGGCCTACGTCAAGAAGAGGTGGGTATGAATACAGTGCAGGGCTTCAAACAGGCATGGGATAGGCATAAGGGAGCAATACAGATGAGTATGAATAGATAGGCGATTGATAGAGCAAAGGCAGATGGCACATTCATAAGATAGAAAAAGAAATGGGCAGACTGGAAGGGCCTTGCAATCCTTATCTGCCATCAGCGTCTATGTTTCTATGTTTGCACAACCTGTTCTGCACTAGCAGCAACAAGATTCTGCCTGAAATCATTTGTTAACTATGGACAAAATACCATTTTATGTGTCCTGGTGGTGGCAGGGCACTATTTAACATCATGACTGAGAGCAGATTCATGTCTCAATTTCATCCTACTTTTTTCCTGTCATATTTCTCATCTTAGCATGTCTGCTCTGCACAGTATGGCATCAAGAGACTGTGTTAAACTGTGGCCCAAGTGCACATTTTTCATACTAAAATTCATACTAAGAAAGAAAGATACACAGAAGGCCGAGGCCCATAAATAGGTATCTCCAGCCATGCTGGCATATCATCTCTTGTTTAACAAATAGTGATCAAGTTTTTGATTGAAATCTGTATGATTTACGGATTGCACTACAGAGTTGTGCAGGGAATTCCATAGTGGGAATATTCTTTGTGTGTAAAAGAAGCGCCTTTTGTTATTTCTAGGATAAGTAAGTGATAGTTGATGTTTATGGCTTCTAAGGTTATGTTCCCATGGGCCAAAGGTCATTCCTAACAATGACAGTAATGTACTATCAGTTGACAGTTTATGCATTAAAAGAAGGTCTCCTCTAGTCCTTCGCCACTCAAGTGAATACAGATTTAATTCATCAAGCCTTGTTTCATTTTCTTTATTATACATGTTTGTGACCATCTTGGTGGGCATCCTCTGGACACCCTCCAGCCTATTTATGTCACTCCTATGATAGGGGTTCCACAAGGGAGAGCAATAGTCCAGATGTGGCCTTACATAGGCCTTATACAAAGGCAATATACACACCCTATCCCTTGAATTGAAACTCCTTTTTATACATCCCAACACTCTATTTTCTTTGTTTATAACATTATTGCAATGGTCATGAAAAGCTAAGTCATGGGATATTAGTGTACCTAAATCATTATGTTGTACTACTGATGTGACGACTTGATTATTTAATAGAAACTGGTGATTGTTTGTTGAGCCTAGATGCATTATAATACATTTATTAGTGTTAAAGGACATTTGATTTTTTTTGCCCAATCTTCTACTGTGTTGAGGTTGTTGGTAAATTTGCATCTCTCCTCATCATTTTTAACCTGTGCTGCTAATTTTGTATCATCAGCAAATTTGATGATGAAACTATTAATATTGTCTGTCAAGTCAGAAATAAAGACTGAAAACAGTATTGGGCCCAGTACCAACCCCTGAGGCACTCCACTGCTTACTGAATGGAAATCAGATGAATGACCCCTGATAGACACCCTCTGTGTACGATTTTGTAACCATTCTTCCACCAAATTGGTTACTGTATTGTTTATTTTCTGATTCCTCATTTTATTTATTAAGATATCATGGGGCACTTTATCAAAGGCCTTACAAAAATCTAGAAAGATCACATCCACGGGATTATTATTTTCTAACATTTTACTGATATATTCATAAAAAAACAGGTTTCCAGATAAACAGGACCTATTTTTTTAAAGCCATGCTGATTGTGATCAGTTAACCTCTTTTCTTCTAAATCTATGTCTATTCTTGCTTTGAGCAGTTATTCAAAAACCTTTCCTAGAACACTGGTCAGGCTGATAGGCCTATAATTGGATATCACATCATGTTTTCCCTTTGTATAGATTGGTGTCACAACCACTGTTTTCCAGTCGTCAGGTATAATGTGGTACCGTAAAGACATATTAAAAATCTTAAAAAGTGGTTCTACTAGCCAGTCTTTTATTTCATTCAAAAGTCTTGGGTGTAGCTTATTTGGCCCTGGAGATTTGTTTACATTTAATATATTTAGTTTGGCAGGAATTTCTTCCTTCGAAAATTCGAAGAGATCTTCATCATTATTACGCAGTGAAGGATTGTTGGTTGTGTTCTTGGGATGGAAAACAGTACCAAAGTATTTATTAAATTCATCTCTCATATCCTTGGGTGTTGTTAAATCCTCATTTTTAACCTTTAGGGGTCCAATTGTCCTTGTGGATGTTCTTTTATTATTAACATAAGAATAAAAGCTTTAACCTCCATCTTTCATATATGCCAATCTGTGTTCAAATTTGTTTTTTTTTTCTAGTTTAATTATGTTTTTACATTCCTTTTGAATTTGCTTGAATATCCATATGTTAAAGTCAGAGTTATCTTTTTTCATTATTCTATATGCTCGTTTCCTATGTTTAATCATTTTTTGTGTTTTTATAGTGACCCCTCGTGGATCCTTCCTTTTTTATTGTAAATTATCTTGCTAGGTACAAAAATTTCTTCCAGCTCTAAAAGTTTATCTTTTATTCTATTCCAAAGCACTGATGGAGTGGGGGACCCACAGTCCCAATCACAATTACATAATTCTTGCTTAAGTTCATTAAAGTTTGCCCGCTTATAATTTTTAAATACTGTTTTGCCCAACTCTTGTTTAATGTGAATATTTGTATCAAATGTTATGACCATGTGGTCACTATTTTGAATGGGTGCTTTTATTTTTATATTACTGATTTTATCAGGAATATCTGTCTAAAGTAGATCCAATGTGTTCTTTTTCCTTGTTGGTTTTTCAATTAACTGATACAGACCATTGGAAGAACATATATATAGAAAGGAATTTTCCTGGCTATTGGTTCCAACAACCTCATTCCAATTTATGCCAGGAAGATTAAAATCACCCAATAGTATGACTTCTTTATAATTAGATTTACTATTATCAGAGTTCAAAATATCCTGATGCTCAATTAAATTGGAATCTGGAGGCCTGTAACAAAGCCCAATCAATATTTTTGATTGAGTTTCTCTTAATACTTTAATCCAAATTATCTCAGTGGCTGTGTTTTCAGTTGAGTCAGTGACTGGTTTAAATTTAATAGTATTTTTAATAAAGAATGCTATCCCACCTCCTCTTCTTCCTATTCTAATTTTATAATAGGTTGTGTAGCCTGGTATATTGTAAAAAAACAAAGACAAGGCGCTGCGTCAGCATGTGGTCTAAAAGCAAAACAAAATGGTTATATTAAATGCACGCTGAAAATAGAAAATAGAGTTAAAAATCTACGTTTCGACCTTAGGTCTTCTTCAGGAAATATCTAAAAGAGAAAAAAAAAAAAAACAAGTTAGTGTAGAGGAGAGGTAAAGTGAGAGAGATATATATGTGGAGAAAGAAGAAGGGGGAGACAAAGGGAGAAGAAGTGATAAATGATAAGATTAAGAGAGAATCTGTGAAACAAAAAGGTGATGATGGGAAAGATAAAACATAATGGGAGAGAAAGAGCTGGGGAAGATCCCAGGTAGAGACTGATTAACAGGGCATTGTAAGAAGGCTGAAAGGTGACAAATGTGTGAGAAGGAGACAGAAATGGAGACATATGGTGAAAATGAAAAATAAACCAGTACAAAAACAAATTGACTTTAGGGAAAAAAAAGGGGAGGCTGAAAGATGTTAGTGGAAAATAAGTCTATCATTTAAACCAGAGGGCTGCTGGGAAGCCAAGGCGGATAATCAGCTTGGCTTTCATGTTTTTTCTATGGTTAGGATCCCGGAAGCCCTGCTGAAGGACACAAACAGAAAGGTCATTGACATTGTGGTCCCTGGAGATAAAGTGGGACACAATGGGTTTAGCAGTTTCACCATTCCTGACCGCTCTGTAATGTTCCCTGAAACGGTCAGCAAGACGCCTACCAGTTTCTCCGATGTAAATAGCTGAACACCTCCTGCAAAGAATACAGTACACTACATTAGTGGAGGTGCATGAGAACTCCTTGGTGATGTGAAAAACACCTGTAGGCCCCCAAATCTCAGTTACACTGGAAATGAATTTGCAGGTGTAGCAGCGAGCCCTGTTGCAAGGTTTGGTACCTGGGGGAGAGGAACTGTTAGGAGTGGGTAGGCTGCTTTTTACCAGGAGATTCTGAGGTTAGGTGGCTGGCGGTAGGAGGCAATAGGTGGTTCTGTAAAGGAAGCACCAATGTTAGGGTCAGTTTGCAAAATGGGAAAGTTACTAGTGATGATCCTGTGAAGAGAAGGTGTGCTCTGATGGAAAGGAAGAACTAGTGGAATTCGCCGTTGTTCTTGTGTGACAGTATCCCTCCTGCGGGGGTCCAGGTTATGGGGCATGTTACTGACCCGGGAGAGTGCTCTGTCCACTGTGCTTTTAGGGTATCCCCTGTTGATAAAAAAACTATGCATTATTTGGGTCTGCTCAGCAAAATCATCCTCTTCACTGCATAACCTGCGAAGTCTAAGAAACTGTGAATAAGGCAGGCCATTCTTGACATGTTTAGGATGGAAGGAGCTATGGAGGAGGAAACTATGAGAGTCAGTGGGTTTGTAATAGACTGATGTCTTCAGACCAGTGTTCTGGACTGAGAGCTGGATATCCAGGAAAGGCAGTGTAGAGGAGGATACTTCAACCGTGTACTGAAAGGAAGGATGAGCCGTGGTGAACTTGTCAAGGAATATATATGGTATATTGTTATTCCAAGCTGAGGACTCACCCCATCAAGTTTCGGTTATAGCAGGTATATCGATATTATCCCTAGTTAGAAGTATCTGTAGTTCATCTAGTTTGGTATTATGTAGGCTCCTGACATTTGTTGTAAGAAAGGACAAACCATATTCATTTACGTTAATTTTTTTAAATTAAATTTTCTGTGTTGTTATGTTTGAACTCTAGTAGAAGTCCCTTATTATTTCCTTTCTTTGTTGGACATTTTACTAATTCCCCTTGCCCCTTGATCATCAGTTTTTTGTTCGGTTTTGATTAAGGGTATTATAGAAAATACATCTGAGATGCCTGGATCCCTGCCTACTTAGATGCAGTCCATCATTTCCAAATAATGTGGGATTATTTTCAAAGTTCTCCCATGTCTTTATACATTTTACATTGTTTATTAGACTCCATGTGCATAATCAATTATAACAGTTTTTAATGTTTCTAGTTCTTGTATAACTTGCCCTTGGTACAGGTAGGATTTCTGAAATGATAGGGGTTGCGTTCAGCTCTTTTATTGTTTTTTATTGCAATTTTCATGTCCTTGATTATGTCTCCCACTTCCTGATTACCGAAATCATTTGTACCCACATGCAATAATACAGTTTTAGGTTCGGGGACATTATGTAGTATACCAGGTAAAAGCTGCGTAATGTCTTTAATGGTTGCCCGTCAATAACTGCAGCTTGTAATATTTTCTTTATTTCCCCTTGTAGATACCTATCGGTATACTTTGTCATAGAGTCCCCCTAGTATAAAGATTTGTTCCTGTTCATTGTTTATCAGGTTAAATTATCAATGGGAGTAACTATAGGGCTATTATTGGAGTGTATTTCTTCTGTAATCACATTTATTGGGTCTCCTTGTTGTACTGGAGTTTTCTCAGTTTGCTTTGGACTGTTTACAAGGTTTAGAGGGTAATATGCCTAATTGATGTCTGTATTCTCTAGTACTGCTTGTTCTGTATATTTGTCTTGTAGCATATGTACACTTTCTTGGTCGACAGGTGGCGTTATTAATGGGGAAGAGGGGAAATAGTAGTACTAAAAATATGTGAACTCTCATCATTAGTTAATTGTATCAGTGGGTCAAAACTATTATGTAGTGCTAGAGTGAAGGCCTCTGCCTTTCTCCCCTTTTTAATTTTTTTTGATGGTCTATTAAACTGTACATCAAACCAATCATTGTTTTCCATTTCTTGGGCTTCATCTCCCCTTGTTCTTTTTTTATTAAAAGAAGGTTTTATTGCTGTACTTGTGTTGAGGTCACAATCACTATCTAATAGAGCAATGGGCATATTTAGACTTAAAGTTTTTTGGTTTAGCCCTTGTTGTACTTCTACTGGTTTAGCGGTAACAGCCATATGAGTATCAATGCTTTCATGTTCTATGACCATTTTCTCAATTAGTCCTTGCTGGCTGATTTCAAGCACTTTAAGTCATGTGTTAAACAATGATATCTCTATCTGCATCTTGTTATTTTGTTTACATTTTAAGCAGATGAAATGGGTATCCAATACTGGCACCTCTGTAAATAAATACATGTCACATGACAAACAAAGCACCCCCAGTTCTCCCTCTTAGAAGGTCTAACAGATCCATTTGATCCCAATGATGATGAGTAATATACTTACAGACAATATTTAGCTACAGAACTATACTCAACTCACAGTATCGGGTCTGTTTTTTCCCCTGATTAGCTCTCTTACCCTCGCCCAACATACATAACACACACCGATGTGTGCATCCCTGCACGCGTCTCCACGTGCAGCAACGTGCACCCTGCCTGCACTTGCCTGCTCACAGCAGGGCTCAGTTATGTAGCAAGGATGGCCTGGAAGTACTGCATGGGGTCAGACACCCTCGCATCGTCAAAAAACTCATTTTTGTTTAAAATAATTAAATAAAAAGTCCACTAGACTTTCTTTCTTTAAAAGACCATGCAAAGGTCTAAGTTTGTCAATAAAAAGGCCCCTCTGTAGCTGTATAGCTCACTATTAAGCACATGAAAAAACTACACACCTCTCTACCTACTTCCTGAGAAGTAAGGCTCAATAACAGGTGCACAAAGGTATAATCAAAACACCAGTTTGTATCTATTTAGTACATATATATTTCATTTAGCTGCTAAACATAAGGTGCATTCAGTGCATTCTGTGCCTCTTTTCATAACAAGCTGAGTGAAATTTCTCTTACCAGGTCACAGCAGGGCTTAGTTATGTAGCAAGGATGACCCGGAAGTACTACATGGGGTCAGACACCCTCGCCACTTCAAAATGCTTGTTTTTGTTTAAAATAATTAAATAAAAAGCCCACTGGACTTTCTTTCTCTGAAAGACCATGCCAAGGTCTAAGTCTGTCAATATAAAGGCCCCTCTGTAGCTGTGTAGTTCGCTATTAAGCACATGAAAAAAACTACACACCTCTCTACCTACTTTTTGGACCTAGTGTTGGTGTTGGGGCACTATAAAACATCATGATTGGAGGGGAGGGACACCAAGTTAACATTTGTGGGTGGCAAGACCAGGGGACATGTGGTGTTAAGCACAAAAATCATATTTATGTTTAAATTCACAATAAAAGTGCTTATGTTTGTATGAATGCTATGTACGTATTCAGACTGACACTGCACACAGCCAAAACAACTGCCACAAGCCCACACAACATCACATAGCTTTGTGAAAACATTTTTGTTCATAGGAACAAATTACAATACTTGACATTTGTGAATAGGAAAAGGAAACATAGAAGGAGTAACATAAAATAAGAAGGAAGGTACAGAGTTTATGGGCACAGTACTACAACAGGGGGACATGCAGGGTCAGGGCAAGGGTATTCATATGAGAGAGGAAAGTGAGGGAGCATAAACATTACATAACAAATTACACACAAAACCACCAGACAAGAAAAAGAAGCAAGAGAATATAGAAGAGGAAGAGGACAAAAAATATATGTTTTTTTGTTTTACTTTTTTTATTTATTTATTTATTTTTTCTTATTTTTAGGGGGTGCGGATGAGGAAGAGTGAGAGTAACAGAGAAGAAGAAAAAGAGAAGAAAAAAAATGATGTGCTGCACTGCCTCCGGGCTGTCAAAACTGACACTGTGCTGGACCTTGGACCACTGGCCATTATTCTCTTCCACCAATGCCACCACTACCACCACCACACGGTTCTGCCAGAAGGTCCAACATGTTCTTTTGGTCCTCCATTAATTTTTGGTGGTCCCACCTGACCTCCTGGAGGAACTGGTACAACTCCTACCAGACACCTTGCACCTCAGTGTGCGCCACTGCCATCTCACAGTGCGTGGCCTCCAGGTCTTCCATGCTGACCAAACCTGGGGGTTGGATGCTGCAGGCAGTGATGAAGAATCAGCTGCATGGCTGTGCCAGTGGGTGTGGGGTGCATCACTGAAGCTGGATGGTTCTGCTGCCTCTGACTCCTCCTGCTGGACCTATGATGCTCTCTGCTCGCTGCCCTCTTCTTGTTGCTCATCACTGCCTCCTGCTGCTGCAAACTCTTGCTGTGTTGTGAGCCACTTTGCAGTGTGGTGGTGCTGCAGGTGGCTTTTCTGAGCACCAGTCCCAAAAAAAAGGACCCTTGTTTTCCATGCCAAACATTGCTGCCACAAAGGTTGCAGATGACAAATGTGTCATCTCCAGCTCTTGTGGTAAAAAATGATCACACTGCAGAGAATATGTCAGGGGGTGCCAGCTGATGTCCCGGCAGGAACCTTAACAACATCCTGCTGCCCTTGATGGGGGGGCAGGGGCATATGCTTATGCTGCTAGGGGGACAACAGGATCCTGCTCCTGCTGGGGGTTGGAGGGCACATGTGCCTGCTGAGGGGGGGGTGTTATGGTCATAAAGTCCCACCTGTTAAGGGGAACAGTAGATCCTCCAGTTCTTGCTGCTCCTGCCTTCTGTCCAGTCCTACTTGCCCTATCTTTCCTCCCATACATGATAAAAGTTTTCTTAATAGAAAACTAAATAAATGAAAAAGAAAGCGAGAGAGGGGGAGTCAAAAACACACACACACACACACACACATACTATTGTAACTATAAACTTAAAGATATAAAAATATAACACAACACAAAATGCCCTACAACAGAAAGATTACCTTTTACTAAAATAATAACATGGGGAAGAACACAAAAGCAAACAACCACACAAACTGCCACAATTTAAAGGTTTTCCTCTCTGGAGTCTCATACTCTGCCTGCATGCTCTAGGAAACGGAAGCAGATTCTGTGGCTTCCTGCCTAAGTACAATCACCCATGTGACATGCAGTCTGCTGCAGAGATTAAGTCATGTGACAAGCCTTTTTTTCCCCAATTTCACCTAACTCTACGGCAAGGTGAAATTTACCGGTGAAAGCAAAATTTACCAGTGAAATTGCCAGTGAAATATCACCATTATGGCTTATATTCATGAAATGTTATGTGGGGCAAAATTCATGATTTTGCCTGGATTTCACTGGCAAAATAAAATTTTGCAACATCTCTGGATGTCAGTGACACTCAGAAGCATATAAATTTCATGTTGTTTGGACTTCAACATAGAAACAATCTTCAGTTTTCAAATGGAATAGCTGTTTATCATAAGAAATAGTGAAATACAAAGAAAAGCTTGATAGGCAAGAAATGAAATACATATTTGATATGGTGTAAGTCTTCTGATACATATATATATATATATATATATATATATATATATATACAGTATATATATGAGTTAAGCAATAACACATGATTGGGTGTGGGTAGTGATAGATATTGGCCACATGCCAAGTGCCTCATTGTTTCTGTAAGTGAGGTGAATGAACTACTACTCAGAGGATGAAGTGTATTATTGCACTTATCATATGCCATTAAAGGAATAATGCCCGACAGGGTGGGTGTTATGCTGGGATAACATCCCACCTTGGGTGGTTGGGCCCGAGGCCAACGGCCGAGGGCGTCCAACACCCAAGGCGGGATGTTATCCCAGCATAACACCCACCCTGGAGGGCATTATTCCTATTATACAATGGCTCACTACTGTAAAAAAATGAAAAGATAAAAAACTATATTTAAAAAGTTGATTTTTTGCTGTTTATTTCATGTGTAGGTGTACTTATTAAAAAAATAGTGCTGTTTTACTGTTGTGACCAGTGGGTGGAGCTGCTGTTAATGTCTTTCATATCTGACTAAGCTGCTGGTTTTGTACTTCCCACAGTAACGCCCCTGCTTTGTTATTTTTCCCCACAGTAACGGCGGTTTTTCATATTGCTTCCGTGTCTGTGTTTCGGATCTGCAGTATTGTATGCTTCCCGCCGTGTGTGGTTTGCGCTGTTTCCGCAGTCCAACTGGTGCCAGGAGGGTGTGGTGAGTGAAATGAACGTCAGGACTTGGTAGGGAGGAGATTTTATTTGAAATAAAATCATGTTGGCAAATTCGTTCAAGTGCGAGCGTGTGAGCGAGAGCCACGTGGTGGCAGTTTGAATAGCGTTACACTCGTTCACTCGCTGCTCACTCTCGAATCCATGTTTTAGTTTTTTTTAAATAATATTTTGTTTGTGTGTGGTGGGGGTGGGCCATTTATCGTTGTTTTAGGCAGAACAATTGAATCTTGTGTCACTGGTGAGCTGGGCCGGGACAGACGATTTCAAGCAGCACACGGGTTACTGAAGCTGCTGGTAGACAAGGTTGCGGAGCGTTTCTTTTTAAATTATTTATGCGGTCCCATCTGTACTGGGACTACAGTCGGGATGTTATGCTGGGATAACATCCCGGCTCCAGTCCCAGTTTGACCAATCACAGTCCAGGAAATTTCCTTGCCATTGTATAATTTGTGATAAAGAAAACTTTTCAGAGAGAATGTATGCATTTTAAAAGTCACAAATTATTATATTTTTGTGTAGCATTACCCTGAAGAAATTAGTTCCAAAATATGGGGGGGGGGGACAACAAAACCCAGTATTGTTATGTGATACATTTCCATTTGTTACAAATGGTTGGGAGCTTACTTTCATAAACAAACAGTATTTCTGTAACTGTCCTGTAATGTGGGCACAAAGATCTAGTACTTTAATGATTGGGATCATAGACTGGTAGTTGTTAGTGCTTGTTGGTGTGGCAGAAGCGCAGGCCCTGTGTGACCTACACATCTATAGCCACTGGTACTTTTGCACAGTGTAAGACATACACTGTGACATCTGGCTGCAGAAGTGCAGGCCCCTTTAAAGCCTAGACATCTTCAACCACAGAAATAAATCCATAATACAGAAACTGCAACACAACTTCTGCCTGAAATTTGCAGACCCTTGAAAGATCAACATTTCTGCAGCCACAGGTGTAACATATATTATACAATGGGGTCATAGAATCATGCATTCTGATTGTCTAATTGACAACTGTTACCGGTGGTAAATCCTAGCATAACCCAAGGGTAAAGGATCCAGTCTGCCACTTCACCAAGAACCCTAAGAAAATTACTACAACCACTGTAATGAAAAACAAAATCCATCATCTTGCATAATTGCTGAAGTGCCAACAGAAACCCTGCCTACAAAAAGTACAGTAGCCTCCCGCAACAAGTGTCCTCCCCTCAAAAAGTCTCACAATGAACTGTAAATAAAAAATGCCATAGTGCTATGGTTCTGAACTGTAAAAAAAAAAAATAAACCCTAATGTTCAGTGCTATGGTTCTGAACTGTAAAAAAAAAAATGGTTCCTCCTTCCTGCTGCTCTATGCTGGTTCCTGTGACAGCTTGCTCATGTCAGCCCCTGTTCCTGTACCGGCTCTGACCTGAACATTTCACTCCATCCTGACTCCCTTGCTGAGTCCTGTAACCAGACTTACATGTTACCAGCCCACTAGGTCTTTCCAGGTGAAACTTCTCAATTTTTTATTTATTTTTTATTTATTTATTGAAATCTTGAATATACCTGTGAGCAGATGCTCATTGAGAGGTTCCACATCATGTACATGAACAACAATGCAAGAAATTCAGGACACTATACAGATAAAACAGTCTGAGTACAGTAAACAGATAATGACAATATTAACATAAGGATACATAAATCCAAGCCAAACTAGTAACTTTGGCAATGTGCAAAGTAAGCCTGCATCAGAAAGAGTAGGGGAAATGGGGAAGAAGAAGAGGTGGGGTAGACAGGACAGTGTGGACAGAAGGAGGGTAGGCTGGGATAAAGGGGTTGGAGATGGGGCTAAGTGCCGCGGTTTGCCTATCCCGGGATAGGGGCTGAGAAGTGTTGGGGTCAGTCAGTGAGTGTGTAGCATGACTCAGCGGTGGCTCCTGCAGGTACTCATATGAAAAGGTGTTGACACAGTTTAAATTTGAAGGGTCCAAGTGTAGTAGTGCCAGAGATATCCAGTGGTAGTGCATTTGTCCAGGTTGGTACTCGGTACGCAAAGGCATGTTGTGCCATGGATGTGTGGCATCTGTGTATACAGATTGTTTGTGCAGAGGAGCTCCTGGTTTGCCTGGTATTTTGTGGAAGGAACAGTGGGTTCTGTACTCCAGGAAGAAGCTGGTTTAGCACAAACGTTTTGGTGAGAAGGCAGGCTTGAGATCGTATGCTGTCATTCAGCTGGAGCCAGCCAATGCGGTATAGAGATCGGAGGTATGGGTTAGTTTAGGTGCATTAGTGAGCAGATGACAGACTTTATTTAGTGCAACAGTGATGCGTTGGAGTGCCAAGTCAGTTGCAGATCCATATATTACCAGTCCATAATCTATAAGGGATAAAATTGAGCTGTTAATTGCCAGGTTCAGTGCTTCGTGGGTGAGACAATGTCTGTGTCGGTAGAGGATGCTGATTCTGGTATTGATGGCTTTGGCAGTGTTGTCAATGTGCTGTGTGAAGGACAAGGTGGACTCGATAGTTGCTACCAGATATTTGAAGTGTGGGATGAGTTCCAGGGTGCTGCCACTGTCATTCCGTATAGCCAAGGGGTAGCTTTTATGTTTGCTGTGGGTTGATGTGTAGGGCATGGTTTTGGTCTTTTTATAATTCAAGACTAGTTTTTGTTCTTTAAACCATTTTTCATCTGTTGCAAAGCTACTTTAGAGGTCCTTTTCAAGGAGTTCTGGGTGCTGGTTGCTGGCTAAGATTACTGCATCATCTGTATATAGGAGCATGCATCATTGGCAAGCTGCTGGGAGGTTGTTTAGGAAGACACTAAATAGCAGCAGCCCCAGTATAGACCCTTGCAGTACTCTGAACCTGACAGGTCGGCTGTCAGATAGGACTTCCCTAATCCTGACTTGTTGGGAGTGGAGACTCAGGTAGCTGCTAAACCAGTCCACTGTTTCTGTTGCAAGTCCAATTTCAGAGAGCTGCTGTGGGGGGGGTATCATGAACCGTATCAAATGCCTTTGATAGGTCAGTGAAGGATGCTCCTACTAGGTGGCCTTAGTCCAGGGCATTATTGATGAACCCGGTGAATTCTAGAAGGGCCTTGATAGTACTGTGGCCACTGTGGAATCCATGTTGTTCTGGGCAGAGAAGCTTGTGTTAAGATACTCTACCATCTGGTCAGCCACTATCTACTCCAGAGCCTTGGAGGGCTGGGGGAGTATGGAGATTGGCCTATAACTGTTGTGTGCTGTTTGGTCCCCACTTTTATGGACAGGGGTTACTATGACAGATTTCCATCTTTGCAGGGGACTGGGACTGGCAGAGGGAGAGGTTAATTATTTTAGTTAGTGGTCCAATTATTTCTTCCAGTGCCAGATATACGAATTTAAGGTCCAGTGTGTCCCCTCTATGCCTTCACTTTCCTAGGACCTTCACGACATATTTGTGTGCATCAGCTTCAGAAACTATTTTGAATAATTTAACAAATATTAGTGATGTACACTTGCACTACCAACAACACTTCATAACTAGTGTCACAGAACTGCATGTCAGCTCCCTTTAGTACTTCAAACTACCTCATGCCAACAATGCCAATCACTCACTACATTCTAACCTCAGACCCTCTCAAGTGTTCTGGGGAGGAGGCAGAGTGCAGAGAAAAATGTCTTTCCATGTCAAACTTATGAATCAGATAAATGAATACCACTCATCTCCCACTCAAGCTCCATTTATCTATTTACAGTTGTTCACAGTTGCTCACTCTGACATCGCTAATCGCTCAACACCCACTGACCTCGGACCTTCTGCAGTTTTTGGGGGGGGACTGGAGGTGAAGAAGAGAGAAACAAAATCAAAAGTGCCTGCTAGTAAGTTTCCATGATGCAGAAACTGAACAGGATCATGACATTAGTCTTAGGAAATGTTGCAGCAAGCACTCATGTCAACATTGGTTGGCTCCGCCACACAGCTCCATTCATATTACCAGACATGGACTCCCAAGCAACATAGAACATTTTTTTTCCAGCAGAGCAATAAGTTCCACAAAAATTATTTAAAACACACACAAAAAAAAACTGTTCTCACCAAAAAACCAGGGGCCTTTGTATAATTGAAAAAAACCACTCCAGGGTGTGGGGGTTCCATGTCATAATATAGTGACTACAAAACAGCGATCGCTACTATGGAGAGTGTATATCACTGAAAAGCAAATTGGCAATATACATAAGCTGGCAAATGCACATCCAGCAAATAAATGAAGTATTTATGCTGGGGGGGCTGTGCCCCCATGCCCCCACTCAAGGGGGGCTTTCCCCCCACAAACCCCAGATTATGGGTTACCAGCTCCAGGATGGTGCATGTCAGGAAGGGGGCAACACTCGAGAATGTGGCAAAAAAAAAAACAACAGCTGCAAGTAGTGGCAAAAATGTCTGGCAGTCCTGCCCCTGACTCAGTGCCTACTTCATCAGAGCCATCCACCCTCACCATCACACCACATGGCTGGCTCAGCTGTAGCAGGCACACTCCCCTGCCAAACCCCCAAACCCTCTTTCCTATCACTCTCCTTATGGTCACTGTCTCTCGCTGCTCTGTCGCTATCCTTGCAGGGTAGCCCAACATGATAGCACTGAAAATAAGTTGCTGTTTTTACAGTCGCTCATTTTCAGTTGTTATTATCACTGGATACCGGGTGTGGGTTATGCTGGGATCTACCCACTTCTGGTGTGGAATTGGTCATGAGGCACACCACACCAGGCATGGGTAAATCCTAGCATAATCCACACCTTGTCATGGTTTATTGCTTAATTAACTTCTGTATGCTGAAGATCAGGCCTCACTTCTACTGCTGCATATAGAAGTCAATGATATCCAAACAGCAACACTACTTCTGCCTGCAGAAGAGCAGGCCCCTTAGGGACCTACACTTCTACAGCAGCAGAAACAAATCCTCAAAGGTAGCACATCAGTGTTACTGCATTTGTATTATCTGGAAACAGTTTTATGTTGTTGGTCTTATCTGATCTTAGCTTTATGTGGTTGCTTGTGTGGTCATGTCCTTTTGTTTCTTTTGGGGGAGAGGAGTTAGGGCTGGAAACTCTTATGCTACATTTCCTACTTTTGTGGTGCTAAGTTGAACCCAAACTGATGCATTAACACATTTTTGTGGTGTTTGTTAAAATGTGCAAAATTTGATGTGTTGTCATGGGGGTTGGGGTGGTCGTGTTCTTGAAATGTGAGATGTTTTGTCATGGCCACATAACCAGATTCTGAGATCTGAAAACTTCAAAAATATATAAACCACCACTTTCTGGCCTTTTTGTGCTCTCATAATCACAAAGGTATGGAATTCTTCCAACACTTTTAGAACCGATGGGGCTTCTCTCAAGGGACAGCCATTTAAAGGTTTATTGAACAAATATTAATCAGTTCCAGAGTTATAATATTTTGAAATTTGGCTTCTGAGCATGCATTGCAGGGTTTTTGACTGAACCCTCTGATACAACCAAAAAATTCTTGTATCTGGAGCATTTGTAGCTTGTGGCTAATTGTGTTCCTGTGTCAAGAGAAAAACTTAGATTGTGATGATCACCATCTTGTTATTGTTTCTGGGCAGAAATAACAAATGTGAAAATGCATAGAAAGGAGTTATTCATTGACAAATAAATAAATAAATACTTGAATCTTGCTGAATGGATGGCCCTACATTTACACAGGGAGACAAGCCCGTCCCTTGGCACAGTGCCCAAAAGGCTATGCACATCTGCCTCTGTTCATACAGATTCCATAGATACAACTGTACTATTAAGAAAAACAAGTAAACTCATTCCCATAATCTGTGTTAATGCACCAGTTAGGTTTCAACATAATTCCACAAAAGTAGGGAAATGTGCATTAGAATTTCTAACCCTGAACTCCCCCCCCCAACTGTCAGCAAAAGGACAAGGCCACACAAGCATCCATCGATATCAATCATCAGGTAAGACAACCAACGTACAACTGTTTTCAGATGACAAATGCAGTAGCATTGATGTGCGTTCTACTTGTATTTGTATATGTTATATGCACACTGCGAGACATACGCACTAATTTTGGACTGCAGATAGAAATCCACAATATAAAAATCAAAAGAGTACTGCCTACAGAAGTCAGACCCATGCTGCAACAGATACAAATCCATGATACTTGAATTGCAATAGTTCAGTTGTCTGCAGAAGCACAGGCACCTTTGGAGCCACCCCTTTTGTAGCCACATCTACTTTTGCACACTGTAAGACAAATATACACTTCTGGCTACACAAATGCAAGACCCTGAGGAGCCCACACCTCTGCAACCATAGGTGTAGGACATAACCACCAAGCTCTGGCTGTAGAAAATCAGACTTCATAAAATCCATGATACCCAAATAATAACATTTTTTCTGTCTACAGAAGGGAAGGCACTTTAGGGACCTGCACTTCTGCAGCCACAGGTATAAGACATACTTACTTTACTAATGTTTGGCTGCAGAACTCCAAGACCCTCATTAGCAAGATCCAAGTGTTTTTTTTTTTAAATGCTTCAAATTTACTTATTTAATTATTTTTTTAACAAGTAAAAAAAAAGGTGATGACTGTCACTACCCAAAAATGTTTTCTCATGAAAGGTAAAACACTACTTTTGTGAAAGATAAATGCTCAAAGTGTACATTTATTTTTCCATCAGATTGTTTTTCTAAAACCCTCTGAGTACGCTCAGAAAATTTTACATCCTATGTAACTAATCAACATTTTTTAAGGAATCCTTTGAAAGGCAGTACCTTGACACAAGGCCTTTCAACACACTGAATGTTCAGGAAACAAATTCCATATGTCTAGGCAGTAGGTGAGACCTAAAAAGTATAATGAAAGATTAAAATCGATTATTCCTTTCTGTACAAGTGACACAACATGATCTCAGAAACTGCATAAGCTACCATCATGAAGCATCCATTGTCTTGAGAACTTGCCTGTCTGTTAATACATGCCAAAGTTGAGATGATTTTGATGAACACTACCATAGTTATTAAGGTACAAATTATGAGTCTGTCAATGAGCACTGCACCCACCCCTAACTGTAGTGGCACATAAACCAGGACTGTCACTGTTTCAATTATTACAATAACTACTACACTTTTTGAGTTATGGCTATTACAGAGGAGAGTATGTGCCTAGAATATGAGTTGCAATCTAGCAAGGAACAATTGTTGCATGTTACAATCAGTCTCCTCCCTCCCAAGGGGTTGGGTCTGAGATGCCTCAAAATGTTGTATGAGGGTTGGGGCTACCTTTAACACATTATTGTTTTCTGTACTCTGTTTACACATTTAATGTCCCTGATGATAGACGCACACTTCTACTGACTTGCATACATGGTATATTTTTAGTTTATAGATATTCACTTTTAGCTGTACATATCTGGTCAAGCTTTGCATTACTAATATTATTTTACTGTATGCAAACATATGGCATGCTTTTTACCCTTGTATATTTTCTTGTACATTTGACCTGTTTTGGCTATAATAAAAATGAATAATAAAATAACAAAAAAAGACAGTAACAGGTGCATAAAAGAACAGAAAAGAAATCAAGTTAAAACAAACATATCTGACATGCTCCACTAGGCTACATTTTAGTCTATTTTTAAATGCCAACAGTCTCTGCTTCCCATTCTAGTGGTGGAACCAGGCCATCGTTATAAAGCAGAGGGTGATTTAATCTCCTGGTATAGTTCTAGATGGGGCTTCCCTTACTCTCTCCAGTCAGGTGAAGGATGTTGGTATGATCCTAGATGACGGCTTGACATGTGATGTGCAGGAGTCAGCCATCATCAAGACTGGCTTCTTTCACCAAAGGAATATTGCCCTTGATTCGAGCCCTAATACCATCTGGCAACCTGCCAGCCCTAGTGCATGCCTTTGCCACATCTAGGCTAGATTACTGCAACACCTTCTACCTGGAGCTATCTAGAAGAAACCTGCGCAGGTTCTGCTAGTGCAGAATGTGGCAGAGAGGTTGTTGACTGGTACTTCCAAATTTGATACACCTGTCCTTCATGAGCTGCACTGGCGGTAGTGAGGTGGAGTATTACCTTCATGGTCACTCTGCTGACCTATAAAGCCCTGCACAATGATGGCCCAGCCTACCTGCGAGACCTGCTGATTCCCTGTCACCTTTCTCAGACTCTCGCTCCTCCGAGGGTGGCCTCCTTGTGATTTCCAGGGCTAAGTTGCAGCAATCCAGGGATAGGGCATTCTCAGTTGCTATGGCCAGCCCTGTAGAACTCTCTTCCTTGTCATCTCCCAAGAGGTCCCCTCAGTGAATGCCTTTAAAAGGGGCCTCAAAACACTGCTTTTTCAGCAAGCATTTGACTGATAATTATATTATTTTGACCACCATTATTTCTTTATTTATTATTTTACTTTGCTATAATACTGATGAGACCAAGCAAGAGCAGGTAACAATTTATAAATATCTGGGCTAATGGGTGGACTCCTTGGCCATGAGTAATTTGCATGTGGACAAACTTATTGGATCAGTTGGAAAAAGGGTGTTTTTTTTTTATGCCGGAATAAAAACTGCCTGGGTGGGTGTATGATTAAAAACCTAGTTGAATTTTAAGTTTTTCCATTATTTGACTATGGTGATGTATTATGGGATTATTCTAATACAGGTAAATGACATAAACTAGACATGTTGTACAACCGGCTGGCTAGACTAATATTACAATGACCCAGGGACACTCACCATTGTCTCTGTACAATAAACTTAGCTGACTTTCTCTAAATGAAAGAAGCAACTTCATAAATTTTTTTGGCCTACAAAAGTGTTGCAGGTAAAATACCTATTTACCTCTCTGGATAGGGGGGTCAATACCAGTCCTTTCACTGAAGAAAGTGTTCTGAAAGAACTCATAAAACTGAAGGTGGACAAAGCAATGGGGCGTGACGGGATTCACCCCAGAATTCTAAAAGAACTAAGGGGAGAACTAGTGACATCACTGACTACCTTTTTAACAAATCATGGAAGGATGGTGTGGTAAATGAGGACTTAAGAAGGGTAGATGTGATTCCACTTCACAAAAGAGAGAGCAAGACAGAGGCAAGAAACTACAGACCTGTCAGTTTGACCTCAGTGTTAGAGTAAATGATGGAATCACTTCTGAAGGAAAGAATTGTTGAGTACCTAGAGGCCAGTGGGGCACAGGACCCAAGACAACATGGATTTACAGTGGGAAGGTCATGTCACATGAATCTAATCTAATTATTTGACTGGGTGACCAAAGTAGTAGACCAGGGAGGGCGCTGTAGACATGGTTTGCCTAGACTTTAGCAAGGCATTTGACACAGTCCCACACAAAAGATTAATAAACAAATTAGCCAGGCTAGGAGTGGGTCCCAGGGCAGTATCCTGGTTAAAACACTGGCTGGACAACAGGACACAGATGGTAATAGTAAACAGAGTCCACTCCAAAGAAAGGGGGTTACTAGTGGGGTACCTCAGGGTTCAGTGTTTGGTCCGGTCCTTTTTAATGTCTTTATAAGTGACATTTCAGGAGGAATGGAAGGAAAAGTGTGCCTCTTTGCAGACAACATGAAGATCTGCAACATGGTTGATACACGGGGGGGGGTTGAAAAGGATGAGAAGGGACTTGGCAAGGTTGGAGGAATGGTCAGAAGTATGGCAGCTTAGATTCAATGCAAAGAAGTACAAAGTAATGCACCTGGGAAACAAAAACCCAGGGGAAGAATACACAATGAGGGGGAGTAGAAACAACAACAAACATGGAAAGGGACCTGGGGGTAGTCATACCACATGACCTAAAGGTTAGAAAGCAATGTGAGAAGGCACTAGGAATGGTTGGGGGAATAAAGGGATGTACCAGGAGAGGCATCACTAGTAGAAAACAGGAAGTTGTTATCATTCTGTACAGACAGTTGGTGAGACCCCATCTTGAGTACTGTGTGCAGTTCTAGAGATCTCATCTCTACAAGGACAGGATGGAGGCAGTCCAGAAGAGGGCAACTAAAATGGTGCAGTGTCTACAACAGAATCCATAAGAAGACAGACTAAAGGATCTTAATATGTATACCCTTAAGAAAAGGAGGGAGGGGGGGACATGACAGAAACATTTAAGTACCTCAAGGGACTCAACAAAGTCCAAGAGGGTAGCACTTGGTTGAAAAACTTGAAGTCAGGGAAGTTAATACTTCCCTTAGGAAAGCAGCATACTGTTAATTAATTGTCCCAAAGACAACAACGAATCAATCTGATTATTGCTGTAGCCAGATGATCCCCCTGTACTGGAATTAAAGTCCTCCAAAGTTTTGTCTAACCGATATTAGAGTTCCTTCTCAAAACACTGTCAAGTAATAGTATTTAGAGACTATAACAACTCACATTAGGACCTGTTGTGGTTGATATTAATCTAGCATTATATGTGAACTTCTGTACTTATAATGCATATTTTGAAACATATTATGTGTATATGTTATGTTTATAATATGTCACGCAACTGTTTGGTAATTGTATTATAAATGCCATCGGTCACTATTTTTTTTTTTTTTTTTGCAATTTAGTTTTTATTGCAACATTTTTAACATACATGGACATCTTAAACCCCAAAGATGAGATAATCTCATGCAACAATAATACATAGTGTTATGCATGATAAGACACAAGACACTAGACAAAGAATTACTGGAAAGAGGAAGAGTCCCCCTAATCTTACCCGAACCCCTGCCCTTCACCCCTCTCCCCCCCTTAGATAGGCCCAACTCTGAACAGTCATCCTGGTAAATTAATATGTAAACAACTTTAAGTGTTAACCTTCATGAGGTTATACTAGTGACACAGAATATAAATCCATAAGTGGAGCCCAGACTTTATTGAAATTAGACAATCTATTCTGTAGACTGGCAATCATCTTCTCTAACCTAATATTACCTAAGAATTCTGCCAGCCATTCTGCATATGGAATAGGAATGTCATCCTTCCAGTGGCGAAGTACCAGCTTTTTAACAGACATGGATATTAGAGCCATGTGATATTTTCGTACCTTAACCGGGATTACTAAGAAATTCCCTAATAAACATATATCAACTGTAAATAAATCCTCAAGACCTAAGAGGGGATCCGCTCTTTGCTTGATCTGCGACCAAAGGGAGGCAACTCTAGGACATTGCCAGAATATATGAACTAAATTGCCTTCCCCTTGGCCACATCTCCAACAGGTCGCGGAGCCACCCCTAGGAAACTGCAATATTTTCTGAGGTGTGAAATATAAATTATGTAAGATACGAAATTGCACAAGCCGCAGCCTATCCTGGGTAATATATGTGTGGCATCCGCGCCAAAGCAACTCCCAATTAAAGGATACATCTGGTAATAATTTATCCCAACACTCTGGGGGTCTGATAGGTTCAGGATATACCATATTATAAAGAGCCTTATAGGTTTTGGACACCGCATGAGGGCGGTTAACAACTTGGGTCAATTCCTCTAGCAGGAGGGCAAGCTTTGATTGCTGAAGGTTGTTCCCTAATGTAGCCAAGAGAATATGCCGCAATTGAAACACTTTAAAAATGTAAACGGTAGGCAACTCAAATTTTCTTAGAATGTCTTTAGTTAGACTCCATTTACAGTCTGTCTCCGACCAGAACTCCCTGAGCTTTGCTCCTTGGAGCTGTGGTAACCAACAAGGGGAAATAACTTTTCCCTCTAATTTAATATTTGGATTACCCATTAGGGGTTGCTCTGAATCAAATTTTGGGTTATTTTTAATAAAAGAACAAAATTGGGAATGGACTCTAACAGACGTAGCAATTGGAGAGTCCTGCCAAGACTTGGGAAGAGATTTTGGCTGCACAAAAAGGAGAGCCGAAGGGGTCAGATTATGAGAAAGAATTAAGGCAGATTCTATTTGGAACCAGAGCGGTATATATTTACCGAGATTATTGAGATTACTTGGGGCGAGCCACCTCAAATATTTGGTCATATGACTGGCCCAATAATAAAAACACACGTGCGGAACTCTTAAGCCTCCTTTGAACTTCGGGGCAGTTGACTTATAAAAAGCAAACCTGTGCCCTTTATCCGCCCAGATAAAATTAGTGAAAATAGCGTGGAGTTTTTTAAACCATGTGAGAGGTAGCCAGACATTGAGGAGATGAAGTGGGTAAAATATCCGCTGGAAAATGTTCATTTTAATGAGACTTATCCTGCCCCAAATCGTTAGAGGCAGGAGGGACCACCTTTTTAAGTCCTGAGTAATAATATTTAAAAGAGAATCCAGATTATATTTACTCATTAGGGATCTATTCCTCACGAGAGTGATACCGAGATATTTTATTGATTTCCCCTGCCAAGACAAACCTAGAGCAATAACCTCATTCCTAACTACTCAATAGTTAAGTGGGAACACCATCATTTTACCTAGATTTACTTTGTAATTTGACCACTTACTATAAGTCCCTATCACCTCCAGAAGACGCGAAATAGTTTTACTTGGCTGGGAGGTACAGAGAAGCAAGTCATCTGCGTAGGCTAATGCCTTGATTGTAAACTTCTGGACCGGAATTCCGTGGATGTCGGGATCTTTCACTATTCTCTGGATAAGGGGTTCCAAATATAAATTGAAAAACAAAGGGGATAGTGGACACCCTTGCCTTGTACCGGATAATACCGGGAATCTGTCTGAGCTACATCCATTGCAGAGCACACTGGCAGATGGGAAACGATAAAGTGCTTGGATCCAATTTTGAAATTCTAATGGAACACCAAAAGCCTGTAATGTGCGGAAAAGAAAGGTCCAATCGACTCTATCAAATGCCTTCTCAGTGTCCAAAGAAACAAGTGCAGCGGGATAATCAGCATCTTTGGTCACCGAGAAGACATGTTCCAGAGTTCGAATGTGATCACTGGCCAGTCTGCCTCTCATGAACCCAACTTGCTCCCCACCGATCAAGTCAGGGAGAACCATACTTAGCTGGTTAGCCAGAAGTTTACTAAGAATTTTAAGATCTTGATTAAGCAGGGAGATTGGCCGATAACTGGTTACTTCTTCTGGAGGTTTGCCTGGTTTTAAAATGAGCACAATTATGGCCTCAAAGAGTGTAGTACCTGTACCTTTTGCATCTAATACTTGCTGAAACATTGGTAAAAGTAAAGGCATTATGCTTTTCGCGAATACTTTATAAAAATTAGGGGAAAACCCATCCGGGCCTGGTGATTTATCATTGGGGAGACTATCAATTACTTGAATAATTTCTGTTTCGGATAGAGGCGCGCACAGAACTGAGGCCTGCTCAGGTTCAAGGGCGGGGAGAGATAACTCTCGCAGATATTGGTCTAAATCCTGCTGTGAAGGTGTTGTCATCGGCGAGTATAGGGTTTGATAGAACTTTTGAAATTCTGCTGCGATCGCCTTAGAATCAACAATCAAAGAACCACTATGGGTACATTGCAATATTAAAATGTAATCGATTCTCGAGGAAGTTTTATGTACAGGAGAGGTAAAGCCCTTCTCATTTGGGTGCAATACACGCCAAATGTCGCAAAGATCTAAATCATCCAGTAGGTCCCTTATGGCCCTTTGTGCCGGCGATAACCCCTTAAGCCGCTGACCTGTCCAATCTGTATTAGGATCGAAAACTACATTTAAATCAGCCCCCAAAATTATTGGGATCTTATTAAAGGGCATGAGTTTGGCTATGAGTTTCATAAAAAAGTCTGAGAATCCACGTTTGGGCCATAGACACTTCCCAACAAAAGTTCTAAATTGAAAAGTCTACCCTGGACCAAAATGAATCTGCCATGAGTATCTCTGATAACTTTACTTGATACGAAGGGAATTTTATTTCTAATCAAGATCATGACCCCACAGCTCTGCCTTGTGCCCTGAGCCGTGAAGACTTGCCCAACCTGCTGTATTTTCATATTCAGCTCTTCTGTAATCAGAAGATGGGACTCTTGGATAAATGTAATATCAGACCTCAGGAGTTGCAAATGCTTGCATACCTGGTACTGTTTAAGTTTTTGCCTGAGACCCTTGACATTCCAAGTGGAAATTATTAAGTTATTCGCCATCTGGAAAAGATAAATCAATGTAGGAAGCTGCGCTCCCAAACACTAGCCGTATTCTGACCATCATTAATCTGGGCTCAACTTTGGATTTTTGATATGGGCCTATACCACCCTCTCCCCCCCAATGCCATTCAATCCCCATTGATGAACTTAATATCAACAACCCAAATAATCTCCCTCCCTCCCCCACCCGGTAAGCGCTACTGTCTGTGAACCACAGGACCCTGCACGATGCACCTCCGCCCTCCAGCCCTCCCTTCCCACCATCCCAACTTATTATAGGGTAGGGGCCCTAGAAACAACTACTAATGCTCTAATCTGAAATATTCTATGATCTACATTAAACCTTTACCCAAACCGAAACCTCATATTGTTAGAACAAACTCATCTTGGATAGTAACATTGGACTGAAACCAACTCCTGAACAAGGCAGCTGAGAAAAAGGTTTCCTCTATTCCCTAACGGGATGTAAATTCCGGTTTGCCCTGCCAATATAATTATTGAGCATGTAATCATAATAAATGAAATGCAATATCCATAATACTGATGCAAAGCCTCCAATGAGCTAAAAGCATGTGGAGCAAATTTCCAGTCTTTCTCCCTTAAAAAGGTAAGAGAATGATGTCCAAATGGGAGATAGCCCCCAGGATAACAGGAAGCAGTAAATACAAGAATTAAACAACACAGCTGAGAATATGAGTTATCGATCAGTCCCATTCATGCGTTGTTCAAGACTGGGAATATCATCCCGTCTCAACCCTCTTGCATGGGGGGCCGAGAGGCGAGACATCACAGATTGGTAAGGCAGTTACTCCCATCGACAAGCAGAAGACATCTCCAGGACGCACGAGCCTTCAGATCATATGAAAGAAAGAGAGAAAGAAAAGAAAAAAAAAAAGGAGGGGAGGGGAAGAATATGGACAAAAAGGAGGGGGGGAAGGAGAGAAAGAGGAAGAGAGAGGGGAAAATCAACTATTCAGACTCCTGGGACCTCTGCTATATTACTATGGGGATGCACAAAAACAGGTCGGTATCACTGATGAAACTCCGATGGAATACCAGCACCCCACGGTACTGAGCCCCAAATTTCACGTCTGTCAAGTACCAATATATCTCCTGAATTAGAGCACCCCTAGGTCCTGGGAGAAATGACTTGGGAGACCCATGTAACACAATACATGATAAGGGGGGCATGTTCACCATACGCCCAGAGGTTTATTAGCAATCAGAACAGATAATGTGCCCTCCTTATCGAAATGATGTCTCAGTCTGTGGGTGCCACTTGTTACAGTCCATGGGTACCCCTAGTAAATACCAGTCTTGAAGAAGCAGGCTTGGTGATAATCCACTGATAAAGGAATGTTAGCCATCTGCAGTATATTATTTACAGTATGTGATCTCCTCTGCTCGGTGTTCAAATGTCTTTGAATAAGTTCGGAAAGGCATTCTTGAGCCCCTTCTTGGCAGAATCGAAATCATCAAATGATGCCCATGATCCTGAGATAATGACACCAAGCTTGGCCGGGTAGGACATTCGGGAATTTCACACTTGCAGCAATTAATTTCAAAACTATAGGATGAAACTGAGCTCTTCTTTGCCTGATAGAAGCAGGAAGGTCCTGTACAATCCGAATCCTGGTATCCTCCCACCGTATCTCCTTAAGCTCTTTTAGCTTATTAAACACATGCTGGCGTTCTAGATAATTTAAGAATTTTATAATCAGTGGGGGGGGTCCAGGCGGTGGCTTGAGTGAAGAGGCCTATGTGCACGCTTGATGATATAGCTCGAACCATAGGGTGAAGACCCTGCTAGTTTTTCAATGAGCTTTTGGATAAAACTAATAGTATCTGCCCTTCAGCCCCTCAGGAATACCAATGATTACTGCGTATTTCGCATCATGACTTTCTAAATCTTCTATTTTCGATTCCATTTTGGCAAGCTTTTGCCTAATCGCAGTAACCTCAGGCTCCAACTTATCTGTTCTTCTCTCTAGTGAGCTAATCCGCATTGTCATCGGAACTTTTTGCTGCAGATCTCCCATTGCATGTGTTAGGATTTTAGTTTGGCGTAATCACTAAAATGCTTTCCTTAAATGGGGAGAACTCCTGCAGAAATCTATGCAATTGAGCGGCTGCTGCTCATCAGAGACAGTTCCAATACCTGGGCGTCTTCACTGCAGAAGCCCGCTTTTGAGGCCTTTTCCGTGTTGAAGGCGGAGGTATCTGGACGCTTCCATGGTGCATACTACCGATCACCGAAAAAGCACTGCTTTGAACCGAATTTTCCCTGAGTACCAGCACTATTGCAAATTAGGCAAATTGTCGAAAACACATGCAATTAAAGCCGGTTTGGTAGGTCGGAGGACCGGAGCTACGGAGGAGAGCTGCCTTCAGGGTGACTGCATCACATGACTTCCCATCGGTCACCATTTTAAATGAGTTTGCTCAATGGTCTAACCCTTTAAATAAAAAGAAGTAAAATGAAATGAAATGAAAAATGAAATGTTAAATTATTTTTACTAAATCTGTTTATTGCAACAATATTTAATACTATGTTTTGTTATCTTTGCTCCACTTGCTATTTTAAACATGTAATTACATTGTCTTTTTAAGTGCTCCGAGCTTCTGGGGTGGAGTGCTATATAAATAAAGGTTGCTTTCCTTCCTTCCTTCCTTCCTTCCTTCCTTCCTTCCTTCCTTCCTTCCTTCCTTCCTTCCTTCCTACCCTCCCTCCCTCCTTCCCTCCCTTCTTGTCACAAGGGTCACAGTATAACCACACTGGGGCATGGTATGACCACAGAGTTCTACAGGTATATTGAGAGAGGCTAGAGTGTGGACTGGCATTGGCTCCCTTAAAAAGCTGCTGACACCTCAAAGAAAACTTTGAAAAAGATAATGATTAGGTAGAATTCAGTTTGCATTCTAAATATATTCTATATATTTCTCCTCCCCATTTCTTATTACAGAGGAAATGTGCAGGAATATATTATCTTTATCTGTCAGAGTTAATGTGCCTCTGTATCTTTATCCCTACTTCATGTCATAATCCTCTTTTGTGACATCACAATCTGTTGCCATGGGAGTAACTGTGATGTCACAAGCAGTACATTATGATATTAGGTGGGGAGAAAGTAACATGAATAGATAAACTCTTCAGGAGCAGAGATCCTGTTTTCATGTAGATGGCCTCAGTAATAATTAATAGGGAGGAAAAATAAAGCACTAATATGAAATATAAACTGAACTGTGTCTAAATATTATGTTTTGTTTAAGTTATTCTGAAGGCATCAGCTGCTCCTTAAGCCACATGGCTGCCATATTGTTGGAGGATTGAGCTGCCTGCAAATAACATAAATCCTCCTTCATACTTAGCGGCACAAGCATACTATTCTGACATATTAGAGCTTAATTAGGCCTTGATAATATTCAAGCTGTATTAGACAGTTAAAAAAAACAATTCTTGGCTTAGATTATCTTGGCAGCAGTCTGATAAAATCACTTTAATGTGGCTATTACAGAAATAAAGTTGGATGAGTAATGACTGCTATAAATCACCTTGGCTTAATGCTGTGCACACAATGGTGCATAGACACAAACTAAACTGTTTGCAAAGATATGTAGCAGATAATGTCACATTAAGCTTACAGTACAAGAAGTTCATTAACAAAAAAGTTAAAGACTACTGGGTTAGCATGGACAAAGAAATAATCAAAATCGCTAGATTTTCACCATGGTTTGCTAATAATAACAACGATGAATTTGAATTACAGTCATACTTGAAAACTCTGGTAGATCCTAAATTAAGAGCTGCTCTGTTGACCTATCAATTTGAAACCTTTAATAGCAATGCATTGTGCAAAAGGTATAGCAACAATAAAGATTACTCAGTCAATTGTGACTGTAATATGGGTGAACCTGAGAATCTTGTCCATGTGATATGTCAATGCACATGGTACACAAGACCATGGTTGTCACTTCTTAAAATAATTTTTAATGTAGATGATCTTAGGCATTTACTAATTGATAATCCTACGTTGGTGAGACTCTTCATATATAGTAAGGATACAATAGCAGTCAGAGTTTTGGCTGGATTCTTCTACACAGTCTCTCGAATCAAGGAGAAGAAGAGTGTCACTAAAAAGTGCAATCTGTATTTTGATGAAATTATGGGAGTATGTTAAATGAATGTGCAATACAAGTTAAATCTTAACCAGACTGTACAATAACTGTGAAAATTAAAGGTGCAAAGTATAATTGCAATTGTAACTTACCCGTTTTATGTGCAATTTAATCTAATGACATAGTGTAATGACATGTTTTTTGATTATGTATAATGAATGTGCACAATGAATATAATTAATATTAGCTTGACTATTTAGTGCTAAATGTGATCAAAACTAAGTGATGTCTAGTGCAATGTCTGTGACTGTCCTTGATTTTTTGCTCTACCCATGTCCCCCCTCATATTTGGACCTCACCCTTGTCCTGCCACCCCAGGGCATGCTTAAACCTGGACAATGGACACCCCCAGCCCAGCCTAGAGTATTAAATAATGACCAGGGCATGGCTGGTGCCACCATCCTGTAGTGTATGTACCCTGTTAACTGATTACCGTCTTTACTTTGTAACTGATTTTGTAACTTTCTGTAACCACTTTTGCTAATGTACAAGCTTCTTTGTAACTGTTGTGTCTTATTTGTTGTTATTGTATCTGATGTCTCTGTATAAAATGACGTAGAACCTTTGTAAAGGAGTCTTTGACTCAAAGGTATGTTATCCGATATCTTCAATAAATAAATAAATAAAATATGATGTGGATTTATCTTGGCCTCTGTGTAATTTAGTACAGTGATTATAAATAATGTTTTTTATTTACGTGTGTATATTATCATTTGTAATGGCTGTATTTTCGAACAATAAATTTACTTACTATTCTGACAGCAATGGAGTATTGCACTGCTTACACAAGCAAAGGAAACACAAGCATACCTTGTTTTTGTCACCACAATGTCCATCTGCTTCATCATTTCTGTGCTGTGAATGGTGCTTCTTTCAGAAATGGATCAGCACATTACTGTCAGAACAGTGTGCCACTCCTCCGGTGGGAAGGGGGACAAAAGTTCCATTTGTTGTCCTTTTTTTGGTATATTTGTTTTATGTTGCGAATGTGAAATATGCTAGCTGCAAAATCTAGCAGACCTGATAGACCCAATGGTCTTTTTCTGCTAGCAAATTTCAAATGCTCGTAAGTTCGTAATAAAGCATACTCAATTACAAAAAAAAATTGTCGGTTAAAGAAAATGTACTGTTTTTGCAGGTTAAACAGTCATCACTTGACACCTTGTTTGCTTGCACATTTCTCTGCAGTCAAAAAACAAAATGCACCTTTGTCTTTTGGGATTGCTGTTGTCATACTTTGCTGAGTCTCCACATTGAAATCGAGATCCTGAATTCTGCCAGTGACCATTTGCCATACAGGGGAAAAAAATCCCCTTGTTTAGAATTGAATAGGAGAATCTCTGTGAAGCTCTACACAACTGAATAGTTGGCAGGTGCTCTATCACCTAAAGAACAAAACAGTCACAGAAATAAGGTAAGAGGCACATCTAACTCTCAAAGGTGCAGCTGTACAATCTAAGAGAACATGGAAACAGAACAACAGCACACACATATTGAGCACATATAGCATAAACAGTTCATTAATGCATTGGGCTGCTGACCAGATGCCCCTATATATCAAGTCTTATGAGTCTCCTTCAGGGGGCTGTACTGGACCATGAACACAGCAGTTACATATTAAAAACAATTAATACCTTTCAAATCAGTGCTCACATTTATAGGAAAAACATGGAAGTGAGGATTAGATAATAAGAAATTAGATTTAAAATATAATCCTTCCCATTGACTCCTCAAGTTTTACTTATTTACAATGCTGTGTAAATGGGTTGGATTTTAGATGCCCATTCAAGCTGATTCCCTTGTCTATGATGGTTTTTGTTTTACTATACCTCTACACTGTTTAGATTAGGATAACAGAAATTGAATTTCTGACATGGGTTAGTGACAGTTCTTCAACCGATAGGTTTCTGGTTCTTCTGCATTTTTCTTCAAGCCACTCCAGGGATACATTATTCGCATGAGGCTTATGGTATGTCATTTTTGTTAAGTTACTTTGTTTCTTCCCTGCGCTGGTAGCACACATTCAGGAAGACACTCCAGCCCCAACCTCCAACATCCACTGGTACCAACTTCTGCCTGCAGGGATTACCCCACCCCCCATCAGGGTCAGAGAAGGAACGCTCAGCCCCACTGCACACAGAATCCAGTTCTGCTGGTTGAGCAGGCTGGGGAAAAGACCAGAGTGTGCCCACTATCATCCAACCACTGGCAGTTTTCTCCTTTTTCTTCCCACAGAGGGGGGCATGCTGAGGAGCCAATGGTGGTGCCGTGCACTTTCTTTTTATGGCACATCAGGTGTCTGCCCTGCCTCTGCCCCTCTTTCTAGCAGCATTGGTGTGCCAGCCCCTAGCCCCTTGAGCTGTCCAGTGGATGTTTGATCCTCATCCTCCTTAGCTGACCCCCAGCAACCCACTCAGTGAACATGTGCCATCGTGGCAGGAGGTAAAGCATTGGATGCCACAGACCTGCACACCACTGGGCTGGTGAAGCTTATGTCATTTCGGCAAACATTTTATGATTTTCCACCAGGCTGCTGGTCCGCTTAAAATGACTTGTCTTAAAAGTAACAGTATTTTGTTTTATATTGCCTTTCAATTAAACAGCATCGATGGTGCAGTATTGATATTTAGAATGAACATTAAGAATTAACTTTTGAGCCATGCTATTATTGTATTGAATGAATTTTATAGGAATGTAATGAAGCACATTTATATATTATTATATTACGTATATTGAGTATTTCAATATCTGTTGCAGCTCTCTCTGTACATAATGGCTTTTCTATTTAATGAAATGTTAGATTATATTCTAAAACATTTTTTTTAATATCTAATGCTAACTTGCAAATGTTTTCTATGAATGTGAGAACTGATCTGAAAAGGTTAATTGCTCTTAATAAGTGAATGCTATGTTCATGGTCCACTACAACCCCATGAGGAAGACTCATAAGAGATGATACATAGGGGTATGGATTGGTACAACTTCATTTTTATACAGAAACATAGAAACATAGACTTTGATGGCAGATAAGGACCGCTTGGCCCACCTAGTCTGTCCATTTCCCTACCTACAGGATAAACCGCAGATCCTAGTTAACCAACAGCCTATTTCTTCTTATCCCCACCCACAAGAATTGCCTTATGTCTCTCCCATGCATTCTTGAATTCTCCCACAGTTTTAGACCCCACAACCTCCTCAGGAAGGCTGTTCCATGCGTCCACCACCCTCTTTGTGAAAAAAATACTTCCTCACATTGCCCCTCAGCTGTCCCTCCTCTATCTTCAAATTGTATCCCTTTGTTCTTGCACATCTCTTTTTCTGAAAGATGCTACCCTCTTGGACTTTGTTGATTCCACCGAGGTACTTAAAAGTTTCTATCATGTCCCTCCTCTCCCTCCTTTCCTCAAGGGTATACATATTTAGCTCCTTTAGTTTCTCCTCATATGGTTTATTTTGTAGACCCTGCACCATGTTAGTTGCCCTCCTCTGGACTGCATCCATCCTGTCTATGTCATTGCAGAGATGGGGTCTCCAGAACTGGAAGCAGTACAGGAACAAACATTAGGGAAAAGTATCCCAATTTTCAACAAGTATGCATTGTACAGTAACACTCAATACAGGGAAAAGGAGAAGAGAACATTGTTTAACCAGGAGTAGCACACTAAGCCAAAGCTTGTTTCCAGGTGTGACCTGGGAACACAAGGAAGTTAAGTAACTTGCTCAGGATCACACAGTATGCACCTAGGCAGCTGTGCGATTCAAACCCAGGTATCCAGATCTGCAGTTCAGAGCCTTAACCCACTGCATTATAGTGCCTCAAAACACAATACAACATTTATGTAAAAACATTATAGTATAGCACATAGCTAATCAATTCATAATACTCCAGTGTAGCAATTGCATAATAAACATAGAAACATTGAAATTTGTTGGCAGAAAAAGACCCCATGGTCCATCCAGTCTGTTCAAGTTCCCTCCTCTTTGAAGGCCTCCACCATCCATTTTCTGTCTGCCCCCTGGTGGTTAGGCCCATGTATGTATCCCAGGCTTTTTTAAATGTGCCCAATGAATCAACCCCCACCACCCATTCTGGCAGTCTGTTCCATGACCCCACCACCCTCTCAGTAAAACACTTCCCTCTGATGTCACCTTTAAATCTGCCCCCCTCGAGTTTTAATGCATGCCCCCTAGTGAATTTGTTCCCACTCAGTCTGAAGAAATTGTCAGCTCTCACCCTATTTATGCCTTTCAAGTACTTGCACGTTTCAACAATGTCCCTATTCTCCCTCCTCTCCTAAAGTGTGTACTGGCCCAGCTCACCCAGTTTCTCCTCATATGACTTCTCCTGCAGCCCACTCACCATTCTGGTAGCCCCTCTCTGGACCCTCTCCAGCCTGTCCTTGTCCCCTTGTAAGTATGGCCTCCAGAACTGTATCCTATATTCCAGGTGTGGGCTGACCATGGCCTTGTATAGTGGCATGATCACCTCCCTTCTCCTGCTTGTAAAGCCCCTCTATATGCATGCCAACATTCTGAGTGCCTTCCCCGCCGCCTTGTCGCACAGACTCTGAACCTTCATGCTGTCCAAAATGGTAAACCCATAGGTCCCTTTCCTGTTCTGTTGTCTCTAGTTCTCCCCCCCAGCCAATATTTTGCCTTCGGGTTTCTATGCCCTATATGCATAATTCTGCATTTCTTTGCATTAAATTGTAGCTGCCATCTTTCTGACCACTCCTCCAACCTTGCCAGATCCTCTCATACTTTCCACCCCACTGTCGTATCCACCCTATTACATATTTTCAAATCATCTGCAAACTGACTCACCTTCCAATGCAGACCCTCCATAATGTTCCCAATGTAAATGTTGAAGAGTATGGGTCCCAGCACTTAACCCTGGGAAACCTCACTCATCACCCTTTCCTCCTTTGAGTGCACCCATTTACCACAACTATCTGCGTCCTTGCCTATAACTAATGCACAATCCATTTTGTGAGCTTGATTCCCACTCCCAAGCTGCCTAATGTGCCTGCCAGTCTCATGTAGGGGACGGTGTCAAAGGCCTTCCTGAAGTCCAGGTAGGTCACGTCCACCGCCCCTCCTTGGTCCCATATCTCAATAATCCTGTCAAAAAATTAAATCAGGTTTATCCGGCAGGACCTACCACCTGTGAATCCATGCTGGTTGCCATCCAGGAGGCCCTCTGTTCTCCAGATATTTAATCAGCCTTTCCTTTATAAGGGTCTCCATTAGCTTACCCACCACAGAGGTAAGGCTAACTGGGCAGTAGCTTCCTGGTTCCTCCCTTCCTCCCCCCTTATACAATGGCACCACCTCAGTGCTTTTCCAGTCCCCAGGAACCCTTCCCTTGTTCAGTGACAGATTAAATAACCTTGTGAGCAGTGCCACCAACACCTGCTTCAGCTCTTTGAGCACTCTTGGGTGAATCCTGTTCAGGCCGATCACCTTATCCTCCTGCAGTTTCCACAGTTCATCCGATATCCTATCCACTGTGAATGGACCCGAGTCCACTTTCCTGCCTTCCCTTCCTCTGACTTCCAAGTCTATCCCTTTCCCCTCCTCCACCATTAAGACAGATGTGAAGTAATCATTCAGAACATTAGCCTTTTCCATATCCCCTTCTATCATTATCCCACCCCTTCCCCATTGAGTCTAATGATCATCTTCCTCTTCCTTCTGTCACTCACATATCTAAAAAATGTCTTATCCCCCCTTTCACCTCCCTCACTATATTCTCCTCTGTATTAGCCTTCACTCTTCTGATAATTTTTCCTGTTTCCCTCAGTTTTGCCTTATGTACCTCCCAGTCCGTCTCTTTCTGAGAGGCTTTATATACCATGAATGTCCTCCTTGTCTCCCTAACTGCTACCCCACCTTCTTTATGAACCAAAGTGGTTTTCTCCCCTTCTTTTTTTTGCTCACCATCCTAATGCATAGTTCTGCCACATTCAATATCCCTCCCTTAATTTCTCCCCACAGCTCCTTTGTATCATCCACATTCTCCTTTCCTTCTAGTTCCTTCCTCACAATTTCTATCATCCTCCTAAAATCTGTCTTCCTGAAGTCTAGCACCTTAGTGGTGGAAATGCACTCAACTGGTCCTTTCTGAATTTTAAAGCTTACCATCCTGTGGTTACTGTCCCCCAAATTTTTCCAACCTCCACCTCCTCAACCCCATCCCCATTTGTCATTACCAGATCAAGTATTGTCCTCCCCCTAGTAGGTTCTGTGACCAGCTGGTGCATGAACAATTCCTGCATGGCTACCAGCAGCTCCCCACTCCTTTCTATGGATGCTGCCAGAATTTCCCAATTCACATATGGTAGATTCAGATCACTCAAAACCACTACTTCCCCTTTCCTGGCCATTTCCTGCATTTCATTAACGAACTCTCTAGCCACCTCCTCTCCTTGATTTGGTACTCTGTAGACCACCCCTACCCTCACTGCCTCCTCCCCCATTCTGCTTAAAGTGACCTATAGTGTCTCCGCTGGTCCACCCCTTCCCCTACTTGCAATTGCTTGAATCCCCTCCATTAAATAGAAGTCAACCCCCTCCCCTTCTCCCTGTCCTATCCCTCCTGTAGAATCAATACCCTGATATTTCCACTATCCAACTGTGGTTGTCAGTCCACCATTTCTCCATGTCTGTAATTATGTCTAGGTCATCTGCCACCACTGCTGTCTGCAGGGCCACCATTTTATTACCAAGACACCTGGCATTTATCAGCAACCCTTTCCACCAGCCCTGCCTTTCACCATTTCCCTCCCCCCAATGTCTCCCACCCCCAGCTGTGGGGGAGTGTGAGTTAGGCAAGTCCTACCAGCCCTTTTCCCTGGACCACCCCTGGCTACACACTCCTTGTCCCTAGTTTAAATCACTCCCCAATATTTTATCTATGTATCCCTGGAGTTTCTCCCTCAATAGTCTAGCCCCTTCATCATTGATATGCAGTCTGTCCCTCGCATACATATGCTCATCTACCCACATGCCCCCCCACTCACCTATGCATTCATAGGCCTCCTTTCTACACCACAGCATCAACCAGTGGTTATAGTCCATGATTCTCAGTTGCCTAGCTGTACTGGTGCAGTGTACTGGCGGGATTTCTGAAAAAGCTATGATATAGCCATTTTGGATAGACAACATATACAGCATTTACAGCTATAATGCGTTAAAATAGTTTCTTAAAGCTATTTGAAATTCATGTAAGGAATTTGTTTGCCCTTAATTCCATAGATATTAAATTCCAGGACTTAGTTGTACATATTTATAATGCGTATTTGTAATGCAATATCACCAAACCTAATATAAACCCTCAGGCAACACAGTTTTATTGTACTTTCCCTTAATGCATACTTTTTCTTTTGCCATGCCTCAGTTAATACTAAGCAGTGCAACTGATGTATGCTCTTAAAATTCTATAATTTTTAACACCATGTTAACCAACTGACGTCTCTTTTTTCTTCAGGACCTAATCAGTTCAGTACAAAATAAACCTTACTATGAAGAGTACCATATTTACTAAAACTAGCAAATCTTGCCAGTTCGTAATATGTTCGGTCAATTTTTTTCAAAACTGTTCTAGGTGCATTTCTATAAACCAATCCCTCCACAGAGTTTTATTTAACTCTAAAAATTGATTAGTGTTTTGCTCATAAAAGTTCTAAAACATTGTGAAAATGCATAGCACTTGCATAGCACTTGCCTCACTGTGTTTAAACAACATAACACTTCTAGAAAACCTACATAAATGCTTTCTGTACAGTTAATATTGTCTCCCCACAAAAAAACTGCTTATCAATTATTTAAAACCCTACCCCATACTCGAATACTGGGATCAGAAGTTGTGTCAATTTTATTTCAACATCTGTCTTGATACATACAGAGATTCTTCTTAATGCCCCAACTTCTGATTTGTTTTCTTTACTACTGTGTTTGTGTGTTATGCATATGACAACTTATGATCTACTAGGACTCCTAGACATTTGTAACTTGTGACATTAACAATTTGCTGTCCATTTCTAAATCTAATATTTAATTTTGTGTCCAACTCATCTTTAGTCCTAGTTGTAAAACAAATACATTGTGTTTTTTTAAGATTAATTAATAATCTTGACTCAGCAAACCACAGTTTCATCCAAGACATATCCTCCTGCAATTTTTGTTCTAGTGAGGTGTGGTTGTCAGTGGACGCTACCAAAATGGTATTGTCCATGTACAGATGGACCTCACTATTTTTTAAAACCTTGGGTAATTCATTAACATAAACATTAAAGAGTAGTGGGCCAAAATGGAGCACTGTGGTTCTCCCCAATTTACCTCACCCAATGGAGATGTTTTTGTCACCAGGGACACACACTGCTTTCTGTCTGCTAAATAAGATTTACACCACTGTAATGTTTCAATATGGACTCCTATTTCATGTAATCTGTACAATAACGTCATATGGTTTGCAAGCTCAAAGGCCTTACTGAGATCCATGAACGTGACCCCAGTACTCATTCCTGAATTCATAGATGTTGCAACCAGGTTATTAAAATCCACCAGGGCCATGTTCATTGACCTCCCCACCCTAAAACTGTAGTCGCAGTTTGTCAACAAATCATACCGTTCAAAATATTGGCAAGACTGCCCATGAACACATTTTTCTATGAGATTTGACAATATGGGGAGCAGGGCTATAGATCCATACTTTGTAGCTATTATGGGTTCTCCTCCTCTAAAGATTGGTACAATTTTACCTGTTTTCCATACCTCAGGGTACATAGAGGTACACAACTCTGATTCAGTAGGTATCTCATTATTGGTGCCAATATGTCTTCCCCCAGCTTTAAAAATCTAAACTTCCACTCCATCTATTCTACCTGATTCATTAACCTTCAAACAATTTAATTTTTTTGACATTCTTGACTGTGAAAACCTTAAATTTGAACCATGGTCTATGATTGTTATCACCTTCATTTTTTTTCCACTGTTTAAATTGTATGAATTATTTAATGCTGAGAAATGTCAGAGGTAATGTTCCTCTCCTGGGATTCTCAATTATCAGGTCAGGTAACTCCATAAAGTACCAATTTAACATATCAGCCACTTTCATCTTATCTCCAATGACCAAATTGTTCTCAAGTCAAGTTTCCTTACATTGTACCAACAGTTTTTATGACCTTTTGCTGAGGTAATGTTAGTTCTATAATACCGAGTCTGCAGCCTGTGCATCAATACATTATTTATAATACAGGTGCTTGGTGTGTGCACTGTTTTTCTGTTTCTATGAAATCTAAGTTTGGGAGTTAGATGCACCCCCTACCTTCTGCCTGTGATTGTTTCAGCCTTGAGGTTAGATAATGAGTTATAAATCAGCTGGGTGCATCCAGCAGACCTGGTTCTGATTTCCACAACCTCCAATTACATACTGTGTCACCCTGAGTAGTAACACAACCTCCCCAGTGCTACCAACTCACCCCTGAAAATAGGCATTGTGTGCCGAGTGGGTCTTATCCGGTTAGCAAAAAATAGAACTAAAAATTCTGTTGATCTGTGGGTGCATTACCAGCAGAAGGTGTTTTTTGGCACAAAATAACAATTTTGCACACCCTTTTTAAAAGAAACACTAGGTCCAATTCCCTGTTACAAGGGTCTGCCACAAACCTGGTGCAATACCATTTTTTGACAGTATCTTGGCTGCTTCCCCTTCAAGTTATGCTCAAAAAGGGTCTTGGGATGTCTGTATCAGTGTAGGATATGTGCGGGTGGGCAAACGGAAGCAGGTTTAGCATATAAATGACACACAGTACCAATATCATTAACAAATAGCACCAACACACCCTTCAAAGTACTTTTGCAATAACCCCAAAATCTGAAATTAAAAAGTGGCAGTAAGGGGCTGTTGGAGTGATGTATGGGTATGCACAGAAGTTTTAGGGCTGTAATTGTCATTCAGTCTGTATCACAAATGGCCATGTCTGTGGGAAAATTGTTAGGAAGGGAGAACCACTGGACTTTAATAGATGATATGGGCTTGTGTAGAGGCCAAGGAGATGTGTGAGTGATGGAATGAAGGAATGAGTCTTGGGTGCAAATGCAAGCCTAAGATACTGGTCTTGGAGATGGGGAAGGGGCAATTAACTTTACAGGATTAGCCCATGTATATGTATGCATTACAGTGTGCCATCTGCATATGTACATGGACCTGTACTTCAGTGTGCTGTTACAGTGTTTCCCCAGTACAGCTGCTCCCTCTTTAGTAGTGTACATTTTAGGTCAGTTGAATGGAGTGCAATTTCTTCATCATTTTCTGGCAGATATATTTATGGCTATGAACTGGGCCCACCAACTTCAGTGCCTTCAGTTCTCAAGGTGGTCATGTGCCTATCATTTCCTTTGGGATTGTATTCCTGCCTCGAGTTACTGCACCATCCCTCCACTCTCAGGGTATTCTCAGTTCTCTTGTATTCCCATTTGTCCCTAACAAATGCTCTGTATCTATCTCATTTGAGCTAGATGTCTGTGATAGTGAAACTACTATGAGCTCTCAAGCAGTGCATTCCTCTCATTAAATCATCCTCTCTTTGAAGCAATATTTCCTCTCACACATTCAAAACTTTCCTGCTGCTAACTTGAGGCCATGACTTCTGATGTGGTTCTGTCCTTTTAGTCTGAAATTACATAGACATAGAAGTAAACATGCTCTCTGAAGACCAGATGGTCCATTATAGCATGCCAACAAGGAAACGTTTTCTAACTCTACCCTGTTATGTTCCTATGACTAAGATAATTCTCTAGTTTTATTTTTAACTCTGCCATGATTTTACTTGCTACCATGTCGACTGGTAATTCATTCATAGATACATAGATACATAGATACATAGACAGTGTCAGCAGATAAGGGCCTATGGCCCACCCAGTCTGCCCATTTGAGCTTGTAAGTTCAGTTTGTTTTCCTAGAAGTCTGTTGCCCCTTGCCCCTGACCTCCAGAATTCCTTTATGTCTATCCCATGCATTCTTAAATCCCGTGATTGTTTCAGCCCCCACCACTTCCTCTGGCAGGGTGTTCCACTTGTCCACCACCTTTCTGTGAAGAAATTTTTCTCATGTTTCCTCTGAATCGTCCTCCTCCAACTTCATCCCATGCCCTCTAGTCCTGGAACATCTTTTTCACTTAAAAATAGTGTTTTCCTGCACCCTGTTCCTCCCTGTAAGATACTTGTATGTCTCTATCATATCCCTTCTCTCCCTCCTCTCCTCCAGGGAGTACATGTTCAGTTCCTTCAACCTGTCTTCACAGGATTTGTGATGCAATCCATGCACCATCTTTGTTGCCCTCCTCTGAACCTTCTCTACCGTCTATGTCCTTACGTAGGTATGGTCTCCAGAACTGTACACTGTACTCAGGTGGGCCTCACTAGTGTCTTGTATAGCGAATTATGACCTCCTTTTCCTGCTGGTAATGCCCTGCCTATACATCCCAGCATCCTATTTGCTTTACCTGCTGCCTTATAGCACTGTTTCCCTACCTTGAGGTCATCAGAGATGCTAACCCCAGATCCCTTTCCTGCTTGGTGCATGCTATATCCTCACCCCCAACTGATATATTGTGCCAGGGTTTTGTGCCCCATATGCATTATCTTGCACTTCTTTGCATTGAATTTCAACTGCCAAACCCTGACCATTCTTCAAGTTTCTGCAGGTCGCTTCTCATTCTGTCTACACCCTCTGGTGTGTCTACTCTGTTACAGAGCTTTGTGTCATCAGCGAACAGTGAAATTCTGCCTTCTAGGTCCTGTGCAATGTCACTGATGAAGATGTTAAATAGGACCGGTCCCAGCACTGATCCCTGTGGTACCCCACTGGTCACTCTTCCCTTTGTGGAGTGACAGCCATTTACCACCACTCTCTGTGTCCTGCCACCCAGCCAATTACCTACCCACCACACTACTGTCCTGCCCACACCCATATTCCCCAGTTTGTGTAATAGTCTTCTATGTGGCACAGTGTCAAAGGCCTTGCTGAAGTCCAGATAGGCCATGTCCACTGCCCTCCCCTGATCCACCTCTCTAGTCACCCAGTCAAAAAATTCAACGAGGTTGGTCTGACATGACCTCCCCCTGGTGAAACCATGCTGCCTTGGGTCCTGTAGTCCATTGACAACCAGATGTTCCACCAATCTCTCCTTCAGTAGTGCTTCCATGATCTTCCCCACTACCGGGTGAGGCTGACTGGTCTGTAGTTCCCTGCTTCCTCTTTGTTCCCACTTTTGTATAAGGGGACTACATCTGCTGTCCTCCAGTCTTTGGGTACCTCCCCTGTTTCCAGTGATCGGCTAAACAGGATAGCCAGAGGTTCAGCCACCACCTCTCTTAGTTCTTTAAGGACCCCATCTGGCCCCATTGCTTTATCAACTCTTATTACTTCCAGTTCCTTCAGGACATCAACTCTTATTACTTCCAGTTCCTCCAAATCTTAACCACCCTAACACTGAACCAGTACTTTCTTCTAATGGTGTTAAATCTCTCACTACAAAATTGTAACGGGCGTGTCCTTGAACAGTATGACGTATCCCTTAAAGACAGACCTAATTGCTCCCATATTACTGTATGTCTTCCGTTAGTGCCCTAAAAATGAGACAGATACCCCCCCGAATCTCCGATACTTCAGTGAGTACAAGCCTAGAAGCTGTGCTCTATCCTGATATGATTTGCCTGATGCTTCCTTAATACCTCGTGTTACCTTCCTCTGAATCTTTTCAAAGGCACTTATGCCCCCTTTTGCCTCTGGAGACCAAAACTGCAAACAGTACTCAACATGGGGTCTAACCAATGCCATGTATAATGGGAGTCATACTTCCCTAGCTGTACTATTAATGTGCTTATTAATGCAGTGCAAAATGCCACTGGCTTTTTTAATAACTTGATTACAATAAAGCCTAAAATCATGGTCGTTACTTATCCTGATGCCCAAATCCCTACCATCCAAAACAGATTTTAATTCAGACCCTCCCAGTTTATACCTAAATGACTGATTCTTCTTTCCCAGGTGCATTACCATGCACTTGTCCTCATTAAATGTCAGCCATGCATTTTTGCTTAAGGTGAACCAGCATAATATTCTGTGGTGATCTGCATATGCAGTCCATGATGCTTTGCATTATGGGGGCATGCGTGATTTTGTATATATATATACACACACACATACATATACATACATATATATATATGTATATATTAAACAAGCAGGGTCCCAGTACAGAACCCTGCAGAACCTTGCTTTTCACTTCCACCCAATCTGAATGTTCTCCTTTGATGTAGACACTCTAGATACTGTTGGACAACCATGCCTCAATCCATTGTGGGAGATTCCATGGTATCCCTTGATCTATTATTGTATCCATAAGTTCTCCATGAGGAACTTTGTTGAAGGCCTTAGCGAAGTCCAGAAAGAGCATGTCCATTAAGTTTCTATTGTCCAATGCCTTACTAACCCTACCATAGAAATCTAAGAGGTTTGTCTGACTTGAACGTCCCCTAGTAAACCTGTGTTGTGAGTGATCTATAATGCCTATTCTGAGAAATTGTTCCATAATGTGGTCCCTGATTACACCTTCCAGGACCATACCTAATATGGTAGTCAAACTTACTGGCCTGTAATTCCCAACCTCATGTCTTGAACCCTTTTTGTAAATTGGGTCAGCCTCAGTTTGTCTCCAGGCCTGTGCAATTTCACCTCGGTTTATAGATTCCTGAAATAAAAAAGTCAAGGGGGATGCCAGAGTTATTGCAAGCTCCTTAATAACTCTAGGGTGCAGTCCATCTGGGCTGGAAGATTTATTCTGGTTCAACTTCTGTAACCTCTTATGTCAGATACATCTAACTGTATACTTTTCTCATCACAGCTGACTAGGTGCTTGTTAGTACTTTTTGTTTTTATATTGTAAACAGAGGAAAAGTAAGTATTAAAATGTTCTGTAATACCTTTGTTATCTGAGATGAGACATACCCCCATTCTTAATTTATTTGTTTTTTTGTTTACTAGGTAGGTGAGCTAGCCATAGAGATGACTATTTTCAGCCATGACACGGGAGGATTACAACATGAGGGAAACAAAGAAAAAAACATCACAAGTAGAGCATAGCACAATTTGGAGGAAATAACATGTACAGCATAATTACAGATAGGCAGAGATGTGTTCATGGTAAAAAAAAATACAAGTGGGGCACAGTATGTACTCTAGAGATGAAACAAGCTTTCTAACATATAATGAGAGCTAGGCAACACGAATACAGTACCCTAGTAAGTACATAGTAAGTGCACATTTAACAAATACTATTTATGAAGTGAAATCAACATACAGGCATACAAAATCATCATCCAAGACAGCTAGCGGAGCATAGCCATGGTTCTAAGAGAGGAATGGGTAGGGCTTAACACAATTGGCAGATGGGAGATGGGAGAGAGAGAGGGATCATGGAGGTTTAAAGCACATGCATGGGTTTGAAGCAAGTAGGTAGGCACGAAGCACTTTTTTAAAGAGGACATGAGAAGATGCATGGCGTACTGTTACTGGTAAGGAGTTCCATTGCTGTGTGGCATAGTGAGAGAAAGCTTGGGAACCCTTTGAGGTTTTACACCTGGGTATTTGCAGTAGGGACTTGTCAGTTGAGTGTAGGCCATAGGAGGATGTTTGAGGAGACAGTAGCATAGCCAGACTGGCAGGAGATGTGTTCTGATTACATTATCCACCAGGGAACCAACTGAATGGAGTCTCAGCGTAGCAGGTGATTGACAACTTAGGTCTGAGTAGAGTTGGCAGTGGTGTTTGAGCCTAGAGGATGAGGATGCATAATGGCAAATGTTGTTATAGGTAGTGTCGCAGGCACGAAGGATTGTTTTAGGTATGGCTGTATACGTGACCACTCCATAAGTCTGGGCTGGAAGTAGGATGCCACGGCAACAGCCAGTCTAGTGGATTGTTTAAGTGTGTAGCTAGATCTATAGGCAATGCCTAGTTTAGAGTTTACCAATTTATAAGTAGATTTGATGTGGAGATCAAAGCCTAGATTCTGTCAAGGATGACCCCAAGATATTTGAACGAGTTAACTATATTTAAGGGAGGGGAACCTGGACAGAAGACCTCAATGTTATTGTTGCAGGATTTAAGTTTAGTTGTGGATCCAAACAACATAGCTTGAGTTTTCGATACATTGAGGACCAGTTTATGACCAGAGAGCCAAGTTGGATTTTATGAAAGTCAGAGGAGAGGCATGAGTTTATGTCAGACAGGTTTTTGGAGCTAGTATATAGAACGATATCATCTGCATACAAGAGGGATGAACATGAGGTGAGATTAAGGGTAATGCTGTTAATAGATATGGAAAAAAAAGAAGGGCTCCAAAATGGATCCCTTGGGGACTCCAATGTTTAGAGTAGCCTGGTTCGAGAGGGTGGAAGCATATTTTACAACTTGGGCTCTGTTTGATGGATAAGTACTGAACCAGGCCACTACACCCCCAGTAAAACCCATCGACTCTAAAGTAACGAGAAGGATAGGGTGGTCAACAAGATCAAAAGCTTTGGTCATGTCTATAAAGACAGCCCCAGTGAGGAGGCCTGAGTCCATAGCAGACAGGGTGTCGGTGGTAAATTTTAGGAGGGCTGTGGTGGTGCTATGGCCCTTGTGGAAACCATGTTGGGCTGAGGAGAGATTGTTTTTGTGAAGGAAATCAATAGTTTGAGTAGCTACAAGTTTCTCAAGTATTTTACTTAGTACCGATAATATTGCAATGGGCCTATAGTTGGAGGGGTCTTTTGGATCTCCTTTTTTGAAAACAGGAGTTATTCTGGCAATTTTCCAGATATCAGGAACATTGCTCTGGTAGAAGGATATGGTAAAGATCCGGACAAGGGGAGAGGCAATAAGTGGGGCAGCTAACATCAGGAGTCTGGGTTCAATACCATCAGAGCCAGTACTGGTGTTGTCTGAAATGGAGTTTAAGAGTCTTAGTACCTCTGCCCTAGAAATAGCTTTGAAATAAAAGGATGGTCTTAATGTATTAGTGTGTGGCACAGCATGCAAGTCTGAGCATGGAGTAAAGAGGAAGGCAGAGGTGTGTTTGGACAGGTCAGAAAATTGCTGATTGAAGAAATTAGCAATTGTCCAGGGATCATTACAGTGGATTCTGGTTAGCATCATGCTATTTGGAGTAGGGGATGGGGTGGACCCTAGGAAGGACCAAATATGTGTCCAGAATTTTCTTGTCTCCTCTGCGGCATCCTTAACAAGGCTTTTGCAGTATCAGCTTTTGGCAGCTGTTATTTGCTTTTTACAGTCTTTGCGCTGGGCCCTATAGATGTCATAGTCAGCTGGATGACCAGAGGATTTAAAACATTTCCAGGTCTTATCTCTCATTTTAAGTCTGGAGAGGAGGTCCTTTTTAACTGTTTTGTATGTTGACCCTTCACTCTGCGTGTGGAGTGCAGGGTATGGATATCCTGGAGCATCGAGAATTCCTGGAGGAAGAAGTTTAGGGATGACTGGGCATCATTAGCTCTGTATAGTTTGCTCCAGTCAATTTGAGAGACATAAATTAGAAAGTGTAGTGGATCTAAACTTGCAAAGTTCCTAAAGGTGATATACTTTGGAGGCAGGACGGGGTTGGTGGAAGCAGGAGACCATAGACAGAAAATAGGTGAGTGGTCAGTAAGTGCATCAGCCAGTAGGTCAGCCATATGTATGTGCTCTGGCTGACTAGTTAGGGCCCAGTCAATTAGGGTGCTGAGTTTGTGTGAGAAGCTGTCCTGGTGGGTTCTGTAATTAGCTGATGTAGCCTATGTTGCATGATTTGAGATTGATAGTTGGTCTGGCAATTACCCAGCCAGTTTAAGTTAATATCACCCATAATAGTTACTTCATTTAACCCAGCCACCAGGGATGTATGTTCAAGTAGATCCATGAGCCCAGGGAGTCCACCATCTGGGAGGTTATACACACATACAATATGAAGTTTTTTGTTTGAACCCAGGGTAAGTAGTGCATGTAGTGATTCACAGTGGGGGAGGGTGGGCGTAGTGATGACAGAGAGATTTAGATTTTCTTTGTAGTAGACAGCAACTCCACCACTCTTTTTTGAATAGGTTCTATCTCCCTGGATAAAGTTATAGGAGGCTAATAGGCAGGATGAGTCAGGAACTGTGGGTTTCAGCCATGTCTCAGATAGGCATAGTATGTCTGGCTTGTAAAGGGTAATCCGGGCTTCAAGATCTACCCAGTTACGCAGTAGGCTCCTTATGCTGTGGTGAGCAATGCAGAGTCCTTTCATGTTGTGATCCAAAAAGTCAGCATGGGAGTAGTGGGAGCTAGGACCTGGATTTGGCTCCATGTCCCCTGACAGCAGCAGGGCAATGAGGATGAGATACCACAGATTATGGTGGACAAAGGAAGTGTTGTATAGTGTGCCATAACAGTATTTTAGAAATCCCACTGAGGCAGTGTAAATGAGACCATTATGGAGTAAGAGAGTGGTGGCATCCAGTATCTTTGCATCCCTGACAAGGAGGTTAAAGAACTGGAAGTCACTTTGTGGTGGAAGATGAACCCCTACATTATTACAGCAGTAGGTAGTGGACACGGAGAGGGTACCAAGCAACAGGAGTGTGATTAGTAGAGTGGGAAGGGTAGTAGAGACCATGCTGGAGTAAAAATCACAGTGTGGACCAGAACAGTAAAGGAGGTGTTGTTTAGATAGCGGGTAGCAGTAGGAAGAAAAGAGTGAGTGCTTGTGTGATTTGCTGTCAAATCTAGCTCACAGACTGGGGAGTAGCAATTTAGATATGTTTGTTTTCTTGTTATATAAGCAGTAGGTGAATTTTTTGTTGCCCAGATAAAAGGGTTAATGTCCCAGCTTGTGCAAAGGAAATGTAGAAAAGAGATACTTTGTTTCGGCTGTGCTTGGTGAAGCGAGTTAATTTGTGCCCCTTGTGGTGTGATACCAATGAGAAAGTGGACACTTAGCTTTTTTTTTCCAGTTATATTAGCAACACCTGAGCAAGGGCGGGAGAGTGGGGACCCAGCACAAAGGGCTGGTGGGGATTCTTTTTTAGGCTTATCTTTCCAGGCAGCCCAAAAAGGCACCAATAATTTAGCAAGGGTTTCAGATCAGCACCAGAGAAGCTTGGCTATGTGCCGGATGTACCTGCAGAGTTCCTCTCAGTGACCCATTGGTGTGGATGAGGCTGCTTCGGGCAGTGGCTATCTTCAGGCGGCAGGGTTCTTTAGGGGAGAATGGCAGGGCTTGAACCCAGGACCGCAGGTGTGGCCCACAGCCCAAAGGGGCTCGGTCGAATAAAAATGTCCTGTGGAGAAGGGAAGGGGAGATTTAGTAAAAGTGGGCTGTGGAAGAGAGAAAGAAAAAACAATACAGCAGGGCTGTCTCACAGAAGGGGAGGAGGAGGAGGAGGAGGAGCAGGGACTGAGTAAACCAGGGACTATGTTTCAACTTCAGCTGGATTTAGCAGCAAACAGATACAATTAATTATGCTTCAGTAACTTCACCTTGGTCTAAATAAATATGTCTGTCTCAGTGGTTACTCTAAATGCATATATCTCAAAGCTAAGATCACTAGCTGGCAGATCAGATTTTAGCAAGTATATTCTGGGGGTGGGGTGGGGGTTACTGCATTTTAACGTTAGACCACTTTAACGAAAAACCTTAATCCACTTTATTTTTTTTTGCAATTAAGTTTATTTTATTTTTTCCAAACAATACAACAAAATTATAACATATTAAATTCTTACTCCCCTCCAGGGAATCGATGAGCTTTTCACATACGTACATAGCAAAGTACAAGTGCTAGAAGGGGGAGGATTAAATTAAACTAAGGGGGGGAGCCAAATCTGCTCTTCTCCCACCTCATTACAAAAAAAAGAAAAGAAAGAAGAGAAAGAAAAGAAAAAAAGAGAAAGAACCCACCACAAGCACTACTCAGGTTAATCTGAATACCTAGGATCTCGGTCCTCGTAGGTAGCAATAATTAATTCCTTATTTCCTTTCTCCAATAATTAACATCTAGATCTTACTATGGCACAATTACATAAAATTATACTACTAGTACCCACATTTATCTTTTAAGCTTAAAAAGAAAGGGCTCCAATAACTTTGAAATCTTGCCCATGAATTATTGACATTGGCTATGCTCCTTTCTGCATTCAAGGCCATCAAGAACTCGGACCACCATTCTTGGAATGAAGGGACCCACGGATCTTTCCAGAGTCTGAGGATTAATAGCTTACTAACCGTAGCTACCATAGCTATTTGTACTTTCAGAGAAAGGGATGGGACCCCAGAATAAAAACCCAAAAGGCATATTTCTTTTGTAAAGTATAAGTCTATAGGTATATAAATAGAGATATGCCTTTTTATTAATTCCCAAAATTTGGAGATTTTAGGACAGTCCCATAGCTTATGACAGAGTGAAGCATTGGGAGCGCTGCAATCAGGGGAGACTGGAGAAGATAATTTTCCCATTCTGTAAAGCTTGTTGGGTGTTAAGTATATATCGTGTAGAATGTTGAACTGGACATTCTGTAATCTATCTTGCTTAGTTAGCCTAAAGATATCTGTCCAGATAGCTTGCCAATGAGAGTCCTCTGGAGGTCTAGTCATGTTATATTTCCAATAGTAAGCTATTGGTACATGGTTTTGCCAAATATTATTGACCAGTGCCTTGTATAGATTAGAGATAGGCCTTGCATGCTTCACTAAATCTACAAGGGGTGATATCAGGGAATCTAATTTTTCAACCCAAGGAGATTTGCCTTGGAAGCTTTTAAGACAATGGTGAACTTGGGTAAGATAAAAAAATTTTTTAGCTTGTAGTTTCCAATTTACCAGTATTTGATTAATGGAGGGGAATGAGGTACCTTGCAAAAACTCTTTCAAGCTAATCATTGATTGTAACAGTAAAACCTGGGCACTGATAGTTTTGTTACCTAATCTTAAATTAGGGTTGTTAAAAAGGGGTTGAGAGATATCTTTCCTTATATATGTGTGAGTAAGCTTGCAGAATTGGTGAAAGGTCCTGATGTTCTATCCTACTGGGGATTCCTGAAGCTGGGTAGGAACTGCTTTCCATGGACAATGTAAGAGGGCCCGAATAGAAATCCATTCTTTTTTGGCCTGTTCCAGATCTAGTTGCAGTCCGTGTAAATTTGGGGAAGAATCTTCACAGGAAGGAAACCAGTATAAAAATGTACTAGCATGTATGGCCAGATAATACAAATAAAAGTCTGAAAGTTGCAATCCTCCTTTCTGTTTTGGACCTGTAAGTTTCCAATAAGCTCTGCGCGGGGGTTTGCCATTCCATATAAAGTCTGCACATAATCTATGAATTGTTTTAAAGGTGGTTTGGGAGAGATAGGTAGCTAAGCTGTTCAGGGGGTAAAAAGGTCTGGGTAAGATAGCCATCTTGAGGACATTAGTTCTTCCCCAAAATGATAAAGGAAGTTTCTTCCATCTGGACAAGTCCTCCTTGATATCTTTAATAAGGGGGTCAAGATTAAGGGCATTTAACTTATCGAAGTCTCTAGTCAATTTTATGCCTAAAGAGTTTATTGAGTTCTTTTCCCATTGGAGTCCTAAAGTTTCTGTGTGTTCCTTATTGTCCAATATTGAAATAGGGTAAACAACTGTTTTGTTTCTGTTTAATTTATAACCTGATATCTCACTGAATTCGGTAATAGTTTATAGCACTAAGGAAATTGAGTGTTCCCCGTTAATTAGATGGAGTAGCAGGTCATCTGCAAATAAAGACAATTTCAATTCTTGGGCTCCAACTCTTATTCCTTCAATCCCTTGGTTCCACTTTAATACTCTCGCCAGAGGTTCGATATATAGATTGAAAAGGTAGGGGGACAGTGAACAACCTTGTCTGATTTCATTTTTTAGAGAAAAGGTAAAAGACAACAAATTATTGCATAAGAGACGGGCTGATGGACATTGGTATAGTGTATGGATTCTAATTATAAAAGCATTAGGAATCCAAATTGAGCTAGTGCGGTGAACAAGTAGGGCCAAGCTACCCTATCAAAAGCTTTTTCTGCATCCAGGGACACAAGAATCGCTTTGAGTTGAGGGTCCCTGGAAACAGAAATTAGATGACGCAATTTGTGGAAATGATCAGCCGAGCCTTGTCTAGAGACTAACCCTGCCTGTTCCAATCCCACCAAAGGGGTCCAAACTTGAGTTATTCTGGTAGCTAGAATTTTTGTATAGATTTTAATGTCAACATTTATCAAAGAGATTGGTCTATAGTTACTTATCTGGGAGGAGTCCTTCCCTGGCTTAGGGAGAAGTGTAATCCTTGCTTCAACTAGGGAGGGGTCATTAACCAGGTGCTGGTTCCAGTAGGAAAACAGCTGGTGTAACAGGGGGACTAACTGGATTTTAAATGTCTTGTAAAATAGACCAGTGTATCTGTCCGGACCCGGAGTTTTACCTGGCTTTAGCACATCTGTTGCTGTTATGATTTCTTCCTGTGTTATTAGTTTAACTAAAGATAGTTGGGCTTCATTCGATAAACTGGGAAGATCTGCTTGTAGAAGGAAGGTTTTAATCTTATGCAACTGGGAGCTAGAAGTCTGGTCCTGGGAATAAAGATTTTGATAGAATTCTCTAAAGAGGGAGAGCATTTCCTGAGGGTCTGAAACCAGGGAGTCATTATGGGGATTCTTAACAGCTGGTATCCACTTGGCTGCCAAATGCTGTTTCAGTTGCCAAGTCAAATATTTGCCAGCTTTGCTTCCTTGACCTATATATGTTACTTTGACCCGTGTGGCTACTCTCTCTTCTTTCTCCAAAAGAATATTGGCATATTGCACACGTAAATGATCTAGTTCTTAAGATTCCTCAAAAGAAAGTGTAGCAGACCCTTTAGATACCAGGATATGGATCTTTTCTACATATTGGTTAAGATGAAACTGTTTCTTTTTTTTTTGATACTGTAGCAATACAAATTAGTTCACCTCGCCAGGTAGCCTTCAGCGCTGCCCACTCCAAATCCACTTTGTTAGCAGAGTCTAAGTTCTCCCTAATAGTAAGGGAGATGAAGTCCTGAAATCGTGAGAGGATCTGATTCTCTCTTAAAAGAGTATTATTAAGGGACCACATATGGGATCTAAATGCTGGGCCTGGAATAGTTACAGAGACCGATATCGGGGAATGATCCGAGATTACTCTTGCTTGGATTTGAGAATCTTGAATACCAGGACAAAAATGGTGGCTTAATAGAAAAAAATCGATTCTAGAGTAGCTCTTGTGAACAGGAGAAAAAAAAGTAAATTCCTTGGTTGAGGGGTATAAAAGTCTCCAAGGGTCGATCAAACCCAGGGAGGCCATTAATTCTTGTAAGGCCCGTTGTGCTGGGGAGGGGCCAAGCCCTGAACGATAAGTACGATCAATATCATTTGCTTGGACCAAGTTCCAATCTCCACTCAAGATGGTAGGCAAATGAGCATGGGGCACTAGAATAGAGGCTAAATTAGTAAAGAAAGAGGGTGAGTCCAAATTAGGAGCATATATTGACCCGAGTACTATCTGGAGATTTCCTAGCTTGCCTTGTAAAATAACAAAATGTCCCTTGGGATCTCTCTCTACTTGGGCAACCATGAAGGGTACACCTCTAGCAATCAAAATAGCAACTCCCTTTTGTGAAAATTAAATCCGGCCCCAAATACTTGATTAACCCAAGTCTTCTGAAGGAATTTTACTTGTTCCAGTGGCAGATGTGTCTCTTGGATAAAAACAATCGAAGGGTTATACCTACCCAGATGGTTTAATATTACATATTTTTTGGAGTTATCCCTGCACCCCTTAACATTCCAGGAAAGGAGTTTTAATGCATTAGCCATGGTCATATTGGAGGTATGGTAGAAATAAAGAGGACCTATAATCAGGCGTGCTTGCTTGAAAACCGTTCCTCCCCCTCCCAACCCAAGAAATTATAATAACCCATTTCAGTAACTGGCACAGATATAACAAAAAAACATAAACCTATAACTATATACATCTCCCTCCACTGAGCCCTAAGCCCGTACCCTTTGCGGTGGTCCGCAATGCCTCCAGAGGGAGGGATGAGCTCTCCTCTATCCACAGCAATAGGAAATTACCAAGTTGCACATTCCAGCCTCCATTGAATTAGAATAACATATAGGAGGAAAAGGAAAAAAACCTTAAATATTAGGATAGCTATATGAATTATATCAGACTCAAAGGGGTCATCACCAACCACTTCTCTACTGCTTAAAAAAGGAGAAGGTCATTTATAGCCTGTCACATAAACTCAGCTAGCAAAGGATTCATTATTTAAAGGAGAAACAGGATTATGTCTAGGCTAATCTAGCTATCTCTGAAGAGACACAAAAAAATGCTAAACGTACTCCTATTCTACTCATTACATACCCTTTAAACTAATACACAGCATAAAACTACTAGAAATATACTGCTATCGCCAAATTACAGGTTTACAATAGCAGTAAAGAGCGACCTCTAGTGGTCAACCTATTGTATCGCAGATGTAGCTAAATGTAATCCAATGCAAATAAGCATGATCAGAATCACAGTCAGTATAAAATAAAAAGAACTGCATCGTTTTTAACATCAAAGAACAGAGAAGGCTCAACATAGGGAGCTAAAACTGGTACCTTCCAGCCTGTAATGTCTGGTTCCTGACTGTATAGTAAAAGTGCTGTATATAACTCTAATTAGTTAAGTGGATCCATAACAGAAACTAGTACTGTTAGTATCTATATATTTCAGCAATGAGACAGAGACTAAAATCAAAGATTTCAACTAAGCCCATACAATTCAGACCCAATATAGTCCCGACTAGAAAAAGGAAAAGGTAACAAACAGTTACCGCTTTCACAGATTATTGCCATGTGTCGCTGCTCACCAGTAGATGTCCTTCATTTCGGGAACAGATCTAAAAGAGCTCTTGTAAGGATCTTCATTGCTTCCTCAGCCAGGTCAAAGTGCTTTACACCTTCAGTGAGTGTGACTTCTAACTTGGCAGGTTACAGTATGCGATGACGAATTCCTGCAGCCCAAAGCTTCGAGGTAATTGGACGGAATATAGCCCGAAGCTGTCTGATCTTGAAGGTCAAATCTTGGACCACTCTTAACTTTTTGCCTTCCCAGAGGCTTGCTGAGAGCTTCTTAGCTTCTTTTAAGATAAATTCTCTAACCAGAAAGTTAAGTAGTTTTAATATCATTGGGCGTGGAGGCTCTGACTGGGGAGGCTTAGCATGGAGGGATCTGTAGGCCCTTTCAATAACATATTCTGGCCCAGGTTAGCAAGAGGAAAAGGAAGAGGAGACCATTATGGTTTTCTCAAGAGGTAGCAAAGAAAGTGAAAGCCAAAAAGATTGCATTCAGGCAATACAAAAAGACACTAGGGGATAGGGAGAAGTACCAGGAGAAGCAAAGGGAGGCAGGGAGGTCAGAAAGGGAAGCCAAAGCTCAGACAGAAGAACATATTGCAAAATCAGTGGGTAGAGGGGACAAAATGGGCAGACTAGTTGGGTCAAGCAGTCCTTATCCACCGTCAAATTCTATGTTTCTATGTTTCTAAAACTTTTTACAGGTACATAAGTGAAAAAAGAAAGGCAAAGGGAGGGATAGTGAGACTGAAGGGGGAGGATGGGGGCCACATGGAGGATGACAACAGTAAAGCTGACATATTGAACAGGTATTTCTGCTCAGTCTTTACTGAGGAAGAGGAGGGTAATGGGTCTGAAGGGAGTACAAGGGGCGAGAATGGTGCAGAAATAGACACAAGTCCCTTTACACGAGAAAGGGTCCTGAAGGAACTGGAAGTAATAAGAGTTGATAAAGCAATGGGGCCAGATGGGGTGCACCAGGGTTCTTAAAGAACTAAGAGAGGTGGTGGCTGAACCTCTGGCTACCCTGTTTAGCCAATCACTGGAAACATGGGAGGTACCCAAAGACTGGAGGTCAGCAGATGTAGTCCCCTTATACAAAAGTGGGAGCAAAGAGGAAGCGGAGAACTACAGACCAGCCCGCCTCACCTCGGTAGTGGGGAAGATCATGGAGGCACTACTGGAGGAGAGATTGGTGGAACATCTGGTTGTCAATGGACTACAGGACCCAAGGCAGCATGGTTTCACCAGGGGGAGGTCATGTCAGACCAACCTCGTTGAATTTTTTGACTGGATGACTAGGGAGGTGGATCAGGGGAGGGCAGTGGACATGGCCTATCTGGACTTCAGCAAGGCCTTTGACACTGTGCCACATAGAAGAAGACTACACAAACTGGGGAATATGGGTGTGTGCAGGACAGTAGTGTGGTGGGTAGGTAACTGGCTGGGTGGCAGGACACAGAGAGTGGTGGTAAATGGCTGTCACTCTGCAGAGGGAAGAGTGACCAGTGGGGTACCACAGGGATCAGTGTTGGGACAGGTCCTATTCAACATCTTCATCAGTGACATTGCGCAGGACCTAGAAGGCAGAATTTCACTGTTCGCTGATGACACAAAGCTCTGTAACAGATTAGACACACCAGAGGGTGTAAACAGAATGAGAAGGGACCTGCAGAAACTTGAAGAATGGTCAGGGGTTTAGCAGAGGCCCCAGCTGGAGTACAGTGTACAGTTATGGAGACCTTACCTATGTAAGGACATAGACAGGGTAGAGAAGGTTCAGAGGAGGGCAACAAAGATGGTGCATGGATTGCATCACAAGTCCTACGAGGATAGGTTGAAGGAACTGGACATATACTCCCTGGAAGAGAGGACGGAGAGAGGGGATATGATAGAGACATGCACGTATCTTACAGGGAGGAACAGGGTGCAGGAATACACTATTTTAAAGCGAAAAAGATGTTCCAGGACTAGAGGGCATGGGATGAAGTTGGAGGGAGGACGATTCAGAGGAAACGTGAGGAAGAATTTCTTTACAGAATGGGTGGTGGACAAGTGGAACACCCTGCCAGAGGAAGTGGTGGGGGTTGAAACAATCACGGGATTTAAGAATACATGGGATACACATAAAGGAATTCTGGAGGAAAGAGGTAAGGGGCAACAGACTTCTAGGAAAACATAAACTGAACTTACAAGCTCAAATGGGCAGACTGGGTGGGCCATAGGCCCTTATCTGCCGACACTATCTATGTATCTATGTATCTATGTTTGGTGATTGCCTGACCATTTTTTTAGGAAGCGTTGGAGAAAAAGAATAGTATTGGGGCCTTCCTCACCTTCTGGAAGCCCCAGCAAGACTAAGCTATTGCGTCGGTTTCTGCACTCCAAATCTTCTAGATGACCCTCTAGTTTAGTGACTGTGTGTTTTAGTGATACAATCTTGGGTTGTATTTTTTCTTGAGCCCGTTCCACTGAGCCGACTCTTACTTCAGTGTCTGTTACACTGCGAGAGAGCTGTACTATCGCCGTTTTTTTTTCGGCAACCTCCTTGATGAGCTTAAGTAGATCTTCTTTAATTGAGGAAAGCTCAGTACAAATTTTTGATGATGATGTTTCCATTAGCTCTTGCTGTGGGGTTGATCTGTGGCGTGGACGTTTAGCCTTCAACTCCTGAGGTGGATCTGTTGCGGCCTGTGTCTCCATACTTTTCGGAGGTAAGGTAATGTCTATACTGCAATCAGCTATGACTGCTCACTCCGTGAGATATCTCCTGCAATAGTCCAACTGACTTGAAAGGTATTTTAAAAGTAGAAGCAGGGATTTAGGATGAAATAGCTGTAAATATACCGAGCTCATCACAACCACGTTTTACTCCTCGCTGAGCATCATGTGACTCACCTTAATCCACTTTAAAAAAGAAAACCTTAATCCACTTTAAAAACATTTAATTAATTCGAAGGCAGATAATTGCTGAAGCCACAAGTCTTAGTCCAGGTAGCCAAGTCAGTGGCAGGCTCGATGTGTGGCAGCTAGGCCAGTAAAAAGGGTGCCAAACTTAAAGTTCTTTGTTCAGACTTATCTTTCCAGACAGTCTAAAAAGGCACCAGTAATTTAGCAAGGGTTTTGGATTAGCACCAGAGAAGCTGGGCTTTGCACCGGACGAACCTGCAGAGTTCCTCTCAGTGACCCACCAGTGCGGATCAGGCTGCTTTGGGCAGTGGCTATCTTCAGGCAGCAGAGCTCTTTAGGGGACCATGGCAGGGCTTGAATCCTGGACCACAGGTGTGGTCCACAGCCTGAAGGGGCTCGGTAGAATAAAAATGTCCTGTGAAGTTCCTCTCAGTGACCCGCCGGTGCAGATCTGACTGCTTCAGGCAGTGGCTATCTTCAGGCAGCAGGGCTCTTTAGGGACGAATGGCTGGGCTTGAACCCAGGACTGCAGGCACAGTCCACAGCCCTAAGGGGCTCGGTCCAATAGAAATGGCCCTAGTTCCTCGCTATTACCTTTTCTCTTGTTGATATAAGAATAGAAGGATTTATATTTGTGTTTTGCTTTAGTGGCTAACTTAAGTTCATATTTTTTTTTTACATTCTTAATTTTTTGTACTCATTGAGGGCCTTTTTATAAGCTTCCCAACAACCCCTGTACTTACTTTTCCTAGCCTTTATAAAACATTTGTTTTTTAACTTAATGACTTTTCTGACCCTAAAAGACATCCAGAGTGGAGACTTTTTCCTATTTGTGGTGTATTTCATGCAGGAGGGAACATATCTTTTTGTTATATCAGTGATTTTGTTTATTAGGAGATCCCACATACGTTGAACTGATAAACCAGGAAATTCATTCTCCTATTTCCAATGAGATAGCTGATTGCTCATGCCTTTAAAGTTAGCTTCATTGAACTTATAAATTAAAGTTTTACTGTCAGGTTTGCCTAGGTTCCCCATGTACTGGAAGCTAACCATCAAGTGATCACTGGATCCTAGGAGTGCTAACACCCGACAGTCCCAGATATTATGAATCATATTACTTAAAGCTAGGTTCAGTATACTCTCCCCTCTAGCACAATGCATTACAAACTGACTGGAGAAATTAAATAAATCCAGATAGTTTTGTTCTATTTTAGTTTTTAATGTTTGGTTGCACCAATTAATGCCAGATAGGTTAAACTCGCCCAATAGAATAGTTTTGTCTAAAGAATCCAGTTTCTTTAAGAAATCCAGAAGTTGGCTTTCCTCGTTATAAGAGTAAGATGGTGGCCTGTATACAATGACTTTATTGATACTGGATTCATGTGGTGGTGTAATTTTTATCCAAATTATCTCTGCTGGATCCCACTGGGAGCTATCCATAACAAACAATAGAATATTATCAGAAATGTAAAGGGCCACTCCTCCTCCCTTGTATTGACCCTTTCCTTGCTGAATAAATTGTCACCTGGGATATGCTTATACCAGGTATCTTCCTTCTGCCACCATGTCTCAGTAACACCATAGATTTGAATATTGGACCCTCTAAGTGTTAAAATGAGTTCATCCTGCTTGTTCATGAGACTGCATGCATTGAGTAGAAACAATTCCATGCTTCATGGCTCACAAGTGTAGGTGGTACCTGATTATATCCACCCATGTGTTTGTAAGACTCTACCAAATCCAACTACTCCAAGGGCTTATATTACAGATTGTACTGCTTTTTATTAATGCTGAAACTTCTTATACTTACAGATCAGCCATGGAGCAATATCATACCTCCTCAGTGATAAGCGACAGTTCCCATCATTCCTTCGGGCCGTCCAGGATGGGAATACTGAGAGCTTTATCATAGCCAAGTTGGTGATGTATTTTGGGTGGTCTTGGATTGGAATCATAGCATCTGAGGATGACTATGGTCAGCTGGGTAGCCAAAATCTGAAGAAAGAACATATGAAGGCTGGTGGATGCATTGCTTTCATGGAAACATTTACCAAACTCAGTCTCCAGAAAAAGGTCTCCACCATAGTTGAGTTGATCAAAACCTTTTCAGTGAATGTAATAATCGTCTATGTACCTACTACTATTTGGTTGTCTTTGATGGAAGAGATTTCCATTCACAACCTAACTGGGAAAATTTGGTTTGCTTCTACCCAAACATGCACGATCTCTACAAATACATTCAAGAAACAGATCTGGGAGTTAGTAAACAGTACTCTCGGGTTTGCATACCATGAAAGAGAAATCCTTGGCTATAGAGAATTCCTTTCCAGTATTCATCCTTTCAGATCACCAGGTGATATATTTATTAAAACATTTTGGGAGAAGGTATTTAACTGTAAGTGGCAACACACAAAAAATCAGTCAACAGCACCAGTGGAAATATCATTTTGCACAGGAGAAGAAGACCTGAAAAATTTGGACAGCTCCTTTTTCGATATATTAAACTTCCGAGGTGTCTATCATTTCTACCATGCATTGTATGCTCTGGTGTATGCTTTACATAATATGATTACATGCACGCCTGGATCCAGGCCCTTTACTAATGGATCTTGTGCTGATGTTTTGGATTACCAACCATGGCAAGTGAGCTAATAATTTTTTTATCTATTCACCATAAATATGGACATTAGTGTGATCTAATGGTGTGCACACTGAACTATGAAATGGAAGACTACATGATCATATTTCAACGTTTTCAGTCATTCACTGTGTGACCCTGTCCTTTACCAAAATGTTGCATTTCACTCTGGCTATTCTGAGTAATAAATTAAAAAGAAATGGGGTAGATTGTAGTGCATTATGCATGGGATTTGGAGTAGGAGGTATGCTTGATTTGGAACAAGATGTGGGATGGGGTAGTTGACAGGATGATCGCCAACATATTCCTTTTCTGGCATGTCAGTTTAGGACTGATAGCTACATCACCTAAAAGAGCTACAATACCCTGCTACTCATCCATTTCACATTATAATTTCTTGTTGTTTACATTACTATATAGGTACATAAAGCTGTACCAATTGACATTCAGCAGTATAGCAAAGGATTAGCACAATGTAGACAGCTAGCCTATTTTATGAAATGTACACCTTGAGTAAAACAATGCAAAATGCTACATGAGGAAAAAGCCAAAAAGTGTGCATTTGCTCAAAAATTGTGCAACAGTTTTGTTTAACAATTTTATGAAAATTACATGCAAAGTTTTTACATGAGTTTTACAATGGAGGACTTTTCCAAATCTCCCCAAAATGTGAATTTCCTCAGTTTGTTGGTACTTTGTGGGCACATTTAAAATTTACTTCTTTTCCCTTCCCCTCTCATGCAGTGTTGACAACACAATATGGCCACACATCCCCTTTGTGGTGACAACAATCACACCACCCAGACCTCACCCTGATGAAGAGGCTGTTGAAATCTTGAAGTGCCAGAGTTTTCTCTTTTTTTAATTTTACTCTTTGGTAACTGGGTAAGGCCCACTAGGCACAAGTACCTGTTTTCAGGGGTGACCTGGGAGCACTGGGGAGATTAATTGACTTGTTCAGAGTCACACAGTATGCAAGATGAGGTTGTGGGAATCAAACCCAGACCTGCTGGATGTGCCAAGTGCATTCACAGCTTGTTGCTCTAACCTCTAGGCTATACTTCCCAGTCTACATGCAATTTTTATACAGTTGTAACAAGTTGTTAAAATAAATTTATAATGGCATTGTTGGTCTGAGAATGCCTCTTCCATTCTTGAGTTGATTCAGGCATTTAGCATTCAGGCTGCCAGTGTCTTCTCCTGGGAGGCAATTTTCTTAACTGGGCCTCCTTCAATGCCAGCCGTGTGGAGAAGTGTTTCAGCAGGGCCTTATCCCCATCAAAGAAGCTCCCACTGGCTACAGTATGTTTTCATCACTAGCCCTACTGATTACTACAATGGGCCCTGCAGCTTTAAGGAAACCTTTTTTAAGGCTCTTTTTTTCCCCCTTTCCACCTTTCAGCATATGTCCGACTGTAACTACAGAGCAAGCAAACTGAAACCCAATCACTCTAAGTCCAGTTACCTGTGGAATGTCCCTGCCAGCCTGCCTGTGCTCATTCATAAGTTTACTGATTGCTCACACCTCGATTTCCAAACAGCAGTTAACATTGCTTATAACATGGCACTCCAGACACCAGAGAAAGCCAGGAACAGCATTGGCTGAAATGGCTCAGGTGACACTAACCGAGCAGTGATTAACCCACAGGTAACACCCACTTGGTTAGTACTACCTGTGGCCACAGACAGCAGCGCTCAGTACCACCCGCTGGGTTAGTACCCAGATTGTCCAGGAGCCAGAGGGTGCAGCACTGAGATGGGAAACAAGAGAGCACAGAGGAGAGGTGATATCGGGGAGGCGCATAGAAACACATCCAAGGACAGCAGGGGGCGTGAGGAGGTAGTGGTGGAAGCGATCGGGAAGTAAGCACAGCACTCGGGAGCATGAAGAAGTGTATCGGAGGGAGACTCGATGTAACTGAACAGAAGGAAACTGGAAGTGGTAGCAATTTGTGAGGCATGTATGCAGCACAGTCAGTTAAACAAAAGGAGTAGTATGAAAAGTGGTGCAGATCGGAAAAAAAAAAGCAGTATTGACACATGGAATCCGGAAAAAATATTGAGTCCCATAATGCAGTAGTCTGATGTCTCTCAGCACGGTGAGAACGACCGGCTAATCATACAAAGTACTGGGTAGAACTTAACCTCAAAGGGCAAGCTGATCCTGTTTCACATTGCGATCTTATGTCAGCAGCTCACAGAAATCTGTCCCCAGTAGCTAAATGTATGTCAGTGCTGTAACATACATGTGCACGGCATCTCATCGTAAGTGTAACAAAATCAGAAAATGCCGAGAGCACTATTTCTCGACAGAACGGCGATCGCCACAAATTGTAAGTCAATCTCTATGTGATAGCAATGTTACACTACTTCCTTGTCACTTGCCATGTTACAACCGCATTAATCACCTCCAGAGTCGGGTTCTACTGGTGATTAATGCCCGCTGGGTTATTGGATGCCCTCGGGCTTCGCCCTCGTGCACCAACCCCCCCAGCGGGCATTAATCCACCGGTAAAGCCCTCCTCTGTCAGTGATTAATGCTTACGTAGACTGGTCTAGGCTGTAAATAAGATCCAGGAAACCTGAATACCTTAATACACTTAATGAATACTGGTAATCATGAACAGCTTATGTACAGTAGTCTGCACACTAGGGAGCTCCTCATCCACAGGCACTACTCCATTGATCTGGCCAATGACTCTGCTCCTGTGGAAATTTTGAACTGGGGCATGTGTGCGTTCAGACATGTTCACTGTCCAGACCTGAGAACTGCTCCTCAATATTCACTCTATTAAGGCTCTTCAGTGGCCATTTTGAGCTTCCATCACAGTCAGTTTAAAAATGTTTTAATTTTTCATGCAGGCACAGCAGGGCCTTCAAACTTACTGCTGCACCTAGGGGTACATCAAATCATGGACTTTAGTACCCATGTATAGCACCCTTCATTGCTTGGGTAGCCATCAACTCATTTTCAAGGTGGGAGCCCATGCAATAATAAAACCACTTACTTGAGTTCCTGGGCCTGTGGTGACCTCCTGGGTGCACAGATGTCTTTTCAACTGTTGAATACTGCAAATCAACTGGTTAGCAGGCAAATATTTTGCAACTGGTAACTGAATGTCCAAATTAGTACAAAGTCCAACAGAATCTTTTTAATGAATGATAAAGCTCATGAGTATATTATTGCATAGAGAAAAATAGTAAGTCCCAGCCAGGGTGCTTTCAGGCATGTCATATCCCACAGAAAGAACCTTGAAGTCACAACCCAGGTGGCTTCAGGTATTTCATATCCCACAGGGAGAACCTCTTTTGGTAAACTGGGCAGGCTAGGTGGGCCAAGCGATCCTTATCTGCCATCAAAGTCTATGTTTCTATGTTTCTAAACATCATCACTCAAGGGAGGCAATTCTTGAGTGCACTGGCCTTTTATTCAGCATCTTCAAGCTCCTTGAGGCTGTGCACAACCCTGGAGCAATAAGAGGAAATTAATTGTAGCTGTGGGTTAGACACCAAAACTTCTGAATAGAACTCAGCATGAAGGGTTCTGGAGGCAGTATAGCGCAGTGGTCTAAGGCTCTGAGCTCTAATCTGGTGACATCCAGCAGACCAGACCTGGGTTTGAATCCCACAGCTTCCACTTACATACTGTGTGACCCTGAGCAAGTCACTTAACCTCCTTGTGCTCCCAGGTCGCTCCTGTAAAAAAGCTTTCAGCTTAGTGTGCTATACCTGGTTAAACAACTAAATAAAAAAAAAAAAAAAAAGGTAGATTGACTCAGACTCTGATCTGTAAGATTTGAACAGCATTATCACTGAAAAATGGATGAAGCAAAGGAGCATTTTATTCCAAAACTTTCCAGGCGTTATCATCCTTCCAAATTCTCTTAGACCAGGTACTGTACCCTTCTTGCCTCTGCCCCCATGGGAAAGTCTAAAGTTGCCATAAGGTTCCTACTATATAGGTACACTCCGCTGGTGCAATTATGGTAGTTAAGTAAGAGGCCCTTGAGCTTCTGTAATCAAATCAAATCAAAATTTATTTATATTGCACTTTTCTTAAACCAAAGAACATGCACAATACAATATAAAACCAAATATATGCTCTAAAAATGTACAACATAAAAAGGCAGCAATATAAACTAAATACAGTCCCCTAAAGCTAGATCAAATAAGTAGGTTTTTAATGAGGGCTTGAAAGACTTGGTGGACAGGCACTCTCTAATCCGATGAGGTAGAGAGTTCCACAGGGTTGGGGCTACAAAAGAAAAGGCCCTAGAGCCTGATGTTTGAAGATGGACCCTGGGAACTTCTAGAAATCCTTCGTTGGTGGAGCGAATCGGGCGGGAAGGGGAGTAATGCCGAAGGAGGTCTTGCAAGTAACCCAGTCCCTGTCAGTGTAGGGTCTTATAGGTCAGCAATGCGACCTTCAAGGTGATCCTCCATTTCACTGGCAGCCAGTGCAGTTCATGCAGCACAGGGGTGATATAGTTAGTTCTTGATAACCCCATCAACAACCTGGCTGCAGCATTCTGCACCAGCTGCAGGTGACAGAGATCTACCCCCGCCAACCCTAGGTATAAAGCATTAAAGTAATCAAGATGAGAGGACACAAAGGTGTGAACCAACCCAGGGAGGTCCTCGGGGGGGGAAAAAGGTGCTTTATCTAGGCAATGTTTCTCAGATGATAGAATGAGGACTTGGCAACAGCTGACACCTGCGCTTTCAGTGTCAGCTCATTGTCAAGCACAATGACCAGATTTTGCACCCGTTCAAAAGGTCTCAACTGGTTGTCCCCAAGCACAAGGCCAGATGGTTGCCCAGGAGTCAACTTCTCTTCCTGCTGATCTGGGTCCACTACCAACACTTCAGTCCTATCCAGATTTAGTCTTAACCAATTAGCACTCATCCAGTCCTGAATCTTGGCAAGGCAGTTGTTAAAGACCGAGACTGCACTATTTTGTTCGGGTACAAAGGACAAGTAGAGCTGAGTATCAGCTGCATAGCAGTGAAAACTCAGCCCATACCTCCTTATAATGTCTTCTATCGGTAACATATACACCGTGAAAAACATGCGGGACAGCAAGGAACCATGCGGCACCCCACAGAGAAGGGCAAATGGGGCAGAGGAAAGAAAAAAAAAACGACACCACCCTCTGAGTCCTGCCTGTAAGGAAAGAATGAAACCATCTGAGGATTGTTCTGGACAGTCCACAGAGCAGCCACAGGTGTTCCAGCAGCATCCCATGAGCCACGGTGTCAAATGCTACTGAGAGATCAAGGAGGACTAAGATTTAATGACTCCTCTGATCTCTCACTATCAGGAGATCATTTAGTACCCAAACCAATGCTGTCTCTGTACTATGCCTCTTCCTGAAACTGGACTGGAGAGGATCATAGACTTCATGGGTGGCAAGAAAGTTCTCGAGCTGCAAAGCGACTACCTTCTCAATAACCTTGCACACAAAGGGCAGGTTAGAGGCAGGTCTGTAGTTCACAAGACAGTCTGGGTCACAGGAAGGTTTCTTTAAAAGGGGCATCGCCATGGCCTCCTTCATAAGGTCTGGGAACACCCCTTGGTTCAGTGAACACCAGACTACTGTATATCAGCAAGGATCGGTCCGATCACATCCAGACACCCCACAAGGAGGCAGGTTGGACCAGGATCCAAACTACAGTAAGTCAGTTGCAGATCTCAAACAATCTTCATGAAGTCCACGATCGCTGGTTGGTCGAAATCTATCCAGATAGACTGGATGGCTGCATCCTCACATTGACCACTGCCATACTCATTTGGATGAGTCAGATAGATCTCTGACTTGATGGAGGACACCTTATCTACAAAGAACTGAGTGAACGCCTCACACTCAATTTGTAAAATGCTCTCTGGCCCCAGAGGCAGGCTAGATTGCACAGCCTGTCCATGGTCCGGAAGAGCTGGGCCGGTGGGTTCCTTACCGCAGGAATCTCTCTGGACAGGAACTCTGCCTTCTTATGGGAGATTTCTGATTGATAGTCTAAATAATGGACCATCAACCTAGGGCAGTACCGGACCATCTCCAAAGGGACGGGTCTCACAGGGGGAGCCCGAAAACTGAACCTTCTAGAGTGATGGTCTGACCAACTGACTGATTCCACCACCAAATTAGCGGCCTTCATCCCCAGGATGAACACCAGGTCCAAGGAGTGACCCTGAATATGTGTTGCAGCGGTAACTACCTGTGTAAAGCCCAACGAATTCATCAGTTGGAAGAAGTTCTGTCCAAAATGCAAGAGTTCATCCTTGACCCAGACATTGAAATCCCCCAGGACCAACCACCTGGGGGATTCCAACACCATGTCAACCATGAAGTCTGCAACTTCCTGCAGGAAAACCTTCTCATCTCTGGGTGGACAGTAAATGAGAACAATCCTGCTGCCCACATCTGCACCCATGATACACTTGCAGGATCTAGTGGCCCTCACTGGAACCTCTACAAGACCAAGTTCTGTTTTAAAACAAATGGCTACACCCCCGCCTTACAATACAGTCTTGGGCAGTGTATCATCAAGTACCCTGCTAGAACAGCTGACTCCAATACTGGGCCAGAATTCTCATCCAACCAGGTCTCGGTGATGCAAACCAGGTCAGATATTTCAATAAGATCGGCAATAATTGTGGTCTTGTTCTTTATAGAACTGGCATTGCATAACACTGCCCGAGTTGAATGAGAGGCCATGGAAGAGTGGGTAACTTGCCTACCATCAGTGGAATCCTTGGGTATGGATACCAAGCAGGGATAACCCCTTTTCTGGTTCCATTTCACCCAAGGCTGCCTCCTCGACTTCACTACCCCAATCTGCCCACCCCGCTCCCTCCACCCTCCAGGACCAGGGACCCCACCCCTCTGGCCCATCCTCACAACACCCAAGGCATGACAATGCATATACACTTTGGGCTGCAGTGGGGGACTATCAAAGGGGTGTAAGCCCCTCAGCGTAGAGGGGGAGTAGAGCCTGCCCACTGAACAATGGTACCAACACATGCTACCTAGTTAAAAACTACCACCATCTAATGGTGCAGTTCACAGCAACAATCCACACTAGTTCAATTTTTACAGCCTCTTAAAAATCTTTATATACTGCCAGACCACCACTCACACAGCAAACATTAAATATTCAACAACCACACATATACAACTTGGTTCACACAACACTCATACACCCCTAACCACTCACCCACTCTATCAAAACTTCCAGGCACCACACACACCACTCAAAATTACTCTAAAACAATTAAATATACATATACTTCAAAAAATACATTAATAAAACATATCCAAGCAAAAGCAGCAAATCATATAACAAATGAGGATGACATTTTCAGAACAAAGAGTGGCCACAACATTCTCCTGAGGAAAATAGTTGTTAACCTCTGGGAACTCTTACCTCCCCAGAGGAAAGAAAAGGAATATTAGCTCCCCAACCTGCCTCTCACATAGGTCGGGAGCACAATAAGCAGTTTAAACACTTGTTCAAGTCAACAGGGCACTCTCACTGCCCACCAGATGCAAAAGAAAAGGAAGAACTGACCGTCCATCTGATGAAGTTCTTTCCACTGGAGCTTCTCACCACACCATCTAGGCATTCAGGGGACCTGTGGGACTCTCTTCACCTGGATAGTCAAGCAGCCTAGCTGTCCCCCAAGAGGTCACCACCAGTGGTTTTTGGCTATCATATGGTCCCAGCGTGGGACAAGCTCTCCATCCCATCCCCCCAAAAGACTAAAGAGACCCGGGTACTGTAGTGCTTGCCCTCTGACAGCACAAGACCTGGTCTTACTCACAGTCAGCCACCCCAGCGATCCCTCCCCGGGTTCGGGTTGGAGCTACCAAACAGTAAAGGCCCAGAAACAACAAGCCATCAAATCTCCTGGTTCACTTAACACAATGTCACAGCAGTACCACCATAGCAGTTCCAGCTAAGTTCCCAGGAAACAATCTCACTATAAACAGAACCTCCAAAATGTTCCAGCAACTTCTAAAAGTTGCAGCTCCTCCTCAGCTCCTATACTCCTGTATAGGACACTCCACAGCTTCTGATGGCAGAGTCAGTTCTTTCTGATTCCTCCTTGTTCCAGAAACTGACACACAAACAGATAGCCAGAAAAAAATGAACCGAAAAAGAGTAATTCTTCACTCTAGGTGAAGATAACCCCGGTGATGAATGTCAACTGCTCAGGAACAAAAAACTGAAAATAATACGAATATTCTCACTATCTGTTGCTAAGTTAAACTTAAATCCTGAACAAACGTCCTCACACTTAATAACTCACTGCTTCATCCCTAACTAACACTAAAATTAAACACGTAAAACTAACAGATTAAATAAAAAAGAAAAAGAAATACAAAAACAGTTCTGCCAAAACAAAAATCACTAATGCTGCTGTTTTGCTGCTATTGTGCTAATGGCTAGCCCAGCATGACAGCCATCTTGAAACAAATACTCTCTATCGAAAACTATGGTCATAGGTACTTTAGGACGTGTGTGGCTCACCCAACATTTGGAAGGGTTACAGAAGGACACTTCTCACTGGTGGACTGTAGCCTCTGTGAGGCTTGCCACCTTACTCTCCACTCTGCCTGCCCTCGTGGAACAAATGATCATAAGCCAAATGCACACACGTTTTACTCCATGGAGCATAAACTTTTGGGTTGTTCTAAACATTAGGAGCCATTTAAAAATAAAAAAAGGTGAATCTCCTCGCTCACTCCTGAGCTGTGCTGCAAGCAGCCAGGTGTAATAATATGCTGAGGCAGGTAATCAGAATTTGCAAGGATGTTTGCTGAAGTTGCCATCCAGCAGTAGTACAGAGGTATACAGTATCCACTTTAATGTTAATCTGATGGGTCACAGACAAGTCTAATTTATAAGGAGGTCCAAATGTTATAATGACATGCAGAGCATGAATAATTATTTTGCATGCATTCTCATTAATACACAAATATTCACATTTTCCCTCTTTAGTTTGATCTTTTCAACAGTTTAACAAAATAATAACTTATAGAAAATGATACTTTACAGTTCAGAATCTCTTTAAATTATGTAGTGTTCAGGCTTAACAATAGGGCAGCAACTCATTCAGCTCACCCTGGTTGGGCTTTCCTCAAGGCCACACATGCTTCCTCAGGCAGCTGACATCATCAGTGGGGGGTCCTTGCTCGGGTCCTGTTGCTGTTGAACCACAATGGCTGTGTCTCTCTCCCCTTAGACATCGCTCTCTCTCATCTGCCTCCGACTCAGCCCCCCTCCTCTCTGTCACTTGGCAAACTACCCCATTTTCTTAGTGGCAAACTGGACTGTGTCACTGGAGGTCATGGATATTTCTATGGTTTTAGTGATACTACTTCCCATTGGCTTCGACAACATATGATTGAAGGGTTTGTGCAGGAAAGACGACAACAGCAGGGATCCATTGCTTCTCTGTGCTGCTCAAACGCACCTGTTGTCCCAGCGTCAAATCAGGCAAGGGGTGCACTCTTTGGTTACAATAGTACTGTTGCTTTCTCTGAGCTTTCTCTAAAACAATATGGATATCAGTCTCTACCAGTTTTGGTTTAAGCAGCTCATGTGTTGGAATCAGCATCCTGGTTTGATGTTCCATTAACAAATGTGCTGGCAACCCCAGGACTTCCATGGGTGTGTTTCTTAGATTGAGCAGGACTAGATAAGGGTCTTAATGATACTGTTTGGCTTTTTTCAACAAATTCTTAATTGTTTGAACAGCTCATTCAACCTTACCATCACTCTGGGGATATCTGGGTGATGAAGTGAAGTGTTTAAACTCATACTTCTTTGCAAAAGTTGCAGAGTCAGTACTCACAAATTGAGGCCATTATCTGTGATGAGTATTTCAGGTATTCCATGTCTTGCATATTGTGACTTCAGATGGTTGATCACAGTTTCACTCGTTATATCTTGCAGTCTGGAAATCTCAATAAACAAACCAGAAAAAAAGAAAAAACTCTATGATTTTCAAAAGAAGTGGCAAAGAAGGTTATAGAAGATAAAAACAGAGATTCAGAAAGTACAAAGAAACACAGGCAGGGAGGCAAGGAAATGTAGCAAGCAAAGTAGAAGAAAGTGGGAAAGGCAGTCAGGTGCACAAAGGCGCAAACTAAAGAAAGGATAGCAAAATCAGTAAAAAATGTGACAAACACTTCTTCAGGTACAGTATATCAGGGAAAGGAAAAATACCAATGGAGGGATTGTGAGGTTGAATGGGGGAGGTGCCAAGGGGGACCTAGAAAAAGCAGAAATACTAAATAAATACTTCTGTTCAAGTATTTACAAAGGAAGTGAAAGGGAAAGGACCAAAATTAGGGGGTAGAAACAAACACATGTGGGAGATGGACACCAGTCCATTTATGGAGGACAGAGTCTTAAAGGAACTTTTGAAACTAAAAGTGGACAAGGCAATAGGACCAGATGGGATGCATCCAGAATACAGAAAAATCTCAGGGAGGTACTAGGGTCACCACTGACAGCCATATTTAACAGATCACTAGAGGAGGGAGTGTTACCAAAGGACTGGAGAAGGACGAAAGTGGAACCACTACACAAAAGTGGGAGCAAGGTGGAAGCTGGAAATTACAGGCCAGCCAGCTTGATCTCAGAGGTGGGGAAAATCATGGAATCCATTTTAATGAAAGGATTGTGCCATAACTGGAGGCTAGTGGGTACAAGATCCAAGTCAATATTGATTCACAGCAGAGAGAACTTGCCAAACAAACCTGATAGATTTTGTTGACTGGGTAACTAGGGTGTTAGATCAAGGAGGGGCATTGGACATGGCCTAACTAGATTTTAACAAGGAATTTGACACTGTCCCACAAAGGAGGCTAGTAAACAAGTTGTGCAGTCTGAGAGTAGATCCCAAAGTGGTACACTGGGTCTGAAATTGGCTGAGTAACAGGACACAGATGGTGGTGGTAAATGTAATTCAATCCCAGGAGAGGGGGCATGACAAGTGGGGTGTCACTGAGCTCGATTCTGGGTCCAGTCCTCTTCAATTTCTTCATTAATGACATTCCAGAGGAGCTGGAAGAGAAGGTAAGCCTCCTTGAGGAGGACACCAAGCTCTGCAATAGGGTAGACACTCCAGACGGGCTGGAAAAAATGAGGAGAGACCTAGACAAATTGGAGGAGTGATTAAGAGTGTGGCAGCTTAAATTAAATATAAAAATTTACAAAGCTATGCACTTGGGCCACAGGAAGCCTGGAGAGGAATACAAAAGGGGGGATATTAACAACAACAAAACTGGAAAGGGACTTGGGGGTAAATATAGTGGATGACCTGAAGGTGGCCAAGTAATGCATAATGGCAGTGGGGAGGGCCATAGGGATGCTGAGGTGAACAAGGAGGGGCATCACCAATAGAAAACAGGAGGTGGTGATGCCACCATATAGACAATTGGTCAGGCACATCTGGATTACTGTGTTCAGTTCTGGAAACTGCATCTCTGGAAGGACATTGACAGAATGGAGGTGGTCTGGAGAATGGTAACAAAAATGGTTAAAGCAATGACCCAGAAAACATATAAGGAAAGACTCAATATGTATACCATGAAGGAAAGCAGGGAGAGGAGGGGATGAACTAGAGACATTCAAGTACCTCAGGGAACAAGGTATTTTTTCACAAAAGGGTGGTGGATGCATGGAACAGCCTCCCAGGAGAGGTCATACAGGCTAAAATGATTGGTGAGTTCACGAATACATGGGATAGACAGGAGGAACCCCTAGTGATAGGAAAGAGAAGGTTAGCTGCTGATCATTTAGGATCTGGAGTTAAGTAGGAAGGGATATGGGCAGACTAGATGGACCAGGCGATCCTTACCTGCAGTCAAAATCTATGTTTCTGTTTCTATATAACAAAAACAAACTCTTAACAGAAATCACCAGCTTAACAAAAAAAGCTGCAGATTTGTCTGCCCTGACTGCGAATTATTGCTCCCCTCCCCAACACAAGCCACCCAAACCACTACTACACTGTATAAACTGAAATAACTACTGTAATCTAAATAACTATTGAAAATCAAAGGAAACCCACTAATGTGCATGCACAAGGTACTCACCAGTACGATGGGAGCATTTTGGAATACAAAATGTTTGTTTCACTACTGTTTTTAAGGTTTTTAAGGTTCAGTCAGAAGCACACACTCTGTTCTCTGAGTCTCTTTCCATAACATTGCACTGAGATATGACCTGTGCAGCTTCCTAAAGGCTCTTCAGAAACATGTGGCCTTCCCAAAGGAACGTGTGACTTCCTATCCCATTGCACAGTGCAAACCTTACCTTGGTGGCTAAATTTGCCAACAAAGTTGCACACTTTGCGAAGCAGCACCACTCAAACTTTACCTTAACATGTTCTATAAAGTCACAACTTTGCAATTCTGTGAAGACACTTCTGTGTCATGAATTTCGACTTTACACTTCAGAAAAATTTGCAGAACTTTTACTTGCATTGAGAAGGCACTTGGCAAGATTGGAGGAATGGTCAAAATATGGCAGCTTAGATTCAATGAAAAGTAAGCAATCCACTAAAACTCAAAGTGAACAAAGCAGTGGGGCCTGATGGGATTCACCCTAGAATTCTGAAAGAACTAAGGGGAGAACTAGTGACACTACTGACTACCCTTTTTAACAAATCATGGGAGGATGGTGTGGTACCGGAGGATTGGAGGAGGGTGGATGTGATTTCTCTTCACAAATGTGGGAGCAAGGCAGAGGCAGGAAACTTCAGACCTGTTAGCTTGACCTCAGTGGTAGGAAAAATGATGGAATCACTTTTGAAATAAAGAATTGTTGAGTACCTAGAGGCCAGCGGGGCAAAGGACCCAAGGCAGCATGGATTTACAGCAGGAAGTTCATGTCAGACAAATCTAATCGATTTCTTTGACTGGGTAACCAAAGTAATAGATCAGGGAGGGGCTGTGGATATGGCCTACCTAGACTTTAGCAGGGCATTTGACACAGTCCCACACAAAACATTAATAAACAAGTTAGCCAACCTGGGAGTGGGTCCCAGGGTGGTAGCCTGGGGAACAAACTGGCTGGACAACAGGATCCAGAGGGTAATAGTAAACGGAGTACACTCTGAAAAAAGGGGGGTTACTAGTGGGGTACCACAGGATTCAGTATTAGGACCGGTCCTCTTTAATGTGTTTATAGGTGACATTGCAGAGGGGCTGGAAGGAAAAGTATGCCTCTTTGCAGATGACACAAAGATCTGCAACAGAGTTGATATACAAGAAGGGGTGCAAAGGATGAGAAGGGACTTGGCAAAACTAGAAGAATGGTCAAAAATATGGCAGCTTAGATTCAATGCAAAAAAGTGAAAAGTAATACACCTGGGAAACGAAAACCCAGGGGAAAAGTACACAATGGGGGGGGGGTACTAACAACAACACAAATGGAAAGGGATCTAGGGGTAGTCAAATCAGATGACCTTAAGGTAGGTAAGCAATGTGAGAAGGCTGTAAGGAGGGCTGGGGGGATACTAGCATGTATAGGGAGAGGCATCACCAGTAGAAAACAGGAAGTTGTTATCCCTCTGTACAGACAGTTGGTGAGATCCCATCTGGAGTACTGTGTACAGTTCTGGAGACCCCATCTCCGCAGGTACATAGACAGGATGGAGGCAGTCCAGATGAGGGCAACTAAAATGGTGCAGGGTATGCAACAGAAGCCATACAAAGAGAGACTAAAGGTACTTAATATGTATATCCTTGAGGAAAGGAGGGAGAGGGGGGACATGATAAAAACTTTCAAGTACCTCAAGGGAATCAACAAAGTGATGGGAGCATCTTTAAGAAAAAGAGATGTACAAGAACAAGAACAAGAGCAAGGGGTCACAATTTGAAGATAGAGGGGGGACGGCTCAGGGGCAATGTCAGGAAGTACTTTTTCACAGAGAGGGTGGTGGACGCATGGAACTGCCTTCCTGAGGAGGTTGTGGGGTCAAAAACAGTGGGGGAATTCAAGAATGCATGGGATAGACATACTGTAAGGCAATCTCAGTGAGGGGAAGGAGGAAGTAGGGAGCTGGGTAACTGGAATCTGCATCTTATCCAATAGATAGGAAATGGGCAGACTAGGAGGGCCAAGCAGTCCTTATCTGCCATCAGAATCTATGTTTCTATGTTTCTAGCCATGAGAATACACAAATCATTCTGCAGAGCTAAGTATTCCAACTTTGCCCATCTCTACTTACGAGCCTTTTTAGGTTCTGTCATGTGTCACCGGTGCTGTGTAAACTGCACTGGCTGAGAGTGAGGTTGTTTGTCTCCTTTAAAGTGGGTCTGTTGACCTACAAGGCCCTAAATGTGCTGGGCCCAGGCTACCTGTTAGAGCTCCTGCACCCTCACATTCCTGGGCATCTGCTCTGCTCTGCCAAGGAAGGCCTCCTGGTAGTCTCAAGGGCAAGACTGATATCATCTGGGGACCAGACATTTAAGGTGTCAGCCCTAATGCTTTGGAATACATTGCCAAGGACTCTGAGGGAGGCCCTCTCAACAGAGGCCTTTGAAATGGGTCTGAAAACTTGTCTTTTTTTGCAAGCATTTGGTGTTTAGCTATATCTGAGTAGCAATAAATATTTATTGTATTTTGTGATTATTTTATCTGTATTTATTGGGTACAGCCTTGGTATTTATGCATCTTATGTATATCGTGTCGTTAATGTAATAGTGCTTTTAACAGCTGGGGAAGGAAGCCACAAGCAAAGACTACTATAGCTTTCTATTAAGCAACATAAGGGATACAGTGCTTCTACTGCGTTCAGTAATAATTCCTCAGAGATTAGGGTTGCCATGGATCACACCAGATCTGTCTTTGTAGATCATTCTAAGGGTTTTGATCTGGTGAACATACACTCCTTTACTCTAAGCTTCGTTGTTTTGGTTTGTCAACTCCTGGCGTAGCCTAGTTTACAAGCTACCTACAGGGAGGCAGCAACTAGTCAGGTCTAACAGGATGTTCTCTGAGCTCACTCCTGAGGATTACTGCACACCCCTGTGGAGTCCCTACCTGAGGAGGAATGTAAACAACCTGGAAATGGTCCAAAGGAGGGCAACTATCCATGAGCCCTACAAAATGGCCTCACAATCATGGGAGGTGAACTACAAATGGACATTTTGCCTTCTGTCTGTCTCAACCACCAAGAGTAGAACCAAGTATAAGATTAAAAACCCCACTCTGGTAAATGGGTATGCCCTCTGAGATAAAATCCACCAGAGTTTGGCATAGACCATGAAAATGGCATGGTTATCAGAACTGAGACCATATAGGACCATGGAGAATCTAGCTCTCCTGAGTGGCCATTTTCAATACAACCCCTCCTGCCCTCCATATCAGAGGCCCTATGCTCTAGAGTCTATTCTTTTTTACTCGTTGGTAATCACATCATGCCCACTACACACAAGTGCTTGTTTTCAGGGGTGACCTTGGAGCACTGGAGATGTTAAGGGACTTGTTCAGAGTCACACAGTATCCATGTGCATGTTGTGGGAATCATATTCAGGTCTGCTGGGTGTACCAAGCCCATTCACAGATTGTTACTCTAACCTTTGGGCTATACTGCTAGTCAACTTCAGGTATTTATGCAAAAGAATGGATACCCCAATCTTGGAAGATTTGGTGTGAACATGGGCCTCAAAATCCACCCATTCGTAACAGTTTTGGAACACTGGAAGCAACCAATTTGATCTTGAGAAAATTAACCTATTGTTAATGGTGTTTAAAGCATGTTGCACCTTTTTTTCATTTCATTGAAGTGTTAGGCCCTGGGAAATTACATGTCACTCAAGTTAAGTCTGCCATTTAAAGATTTACCCTATAAAGAAAGTAACTTTAAGGGAAAATGACAAAAAAAACCCAAAAAACAGCTGGTCTCCAAAGAAGGTACAGGGACCCTTACATGCCCACTATTTTCCCAAGAACTTAGCACAATGATAGATACTGCACTCTGGTAACATAAATCTATTTTACTCTGAAACAAGCATTTTCAAAATGCATCCAAAGCACAGTAAAAAAAAGAACAAAAAACCAAAATGACAGCAAGCCCAAGCCCTATAGGAAAACTAGAGACCCATACTACCCATTGCCAAGAATTCACAATGGTTAGATATACCAAACCAGCAAGGCCTTCTGTAATGCCCAGGGCTGTTCGAATCCCAAACTGGGAGTATGGCATGCATGAAGATAAAAATGGACCACTGGAAACTCATACCTCTCTTGGAGTTACCCTTCATTTAAACAGGGGAGGAAGGATGGGAAGCAGTCAACAAAGGGTACTAGGAAAGCAGAGCAGGGAAAGCATACATGAGAATGAGTAATGGGATATGCAACCCTGTATTGCTAAGACTAAGATCACCATATAGTTGGTATGTAGTGTCTCCCAGTGCTCCTGTGCTGCTCATCCATGAAGGATACTACTTTGGAGTCAGCAAAGGAATAGAGTAAGTGAAGTACTGTGCCTGGCCCAGGCCCAAGTCAGAGTCCAGACAGCACTTACCCTGCCCCCTGTCCTCCCCCCAAACTGAAGACTATATGGGAGGGGTGTGAAGAGACACCATCAGAAACACTGCTAGAGCAGTGGGGCTGAGGGGAATCTATGGATGGCTTTGTGCACCCTATTTCAATGCCCCAGGCCTAGACATTGCACTCATGGAGCAAGAGAGATACAAAGAGTCAACCTCTTGGAGGCTGAGACAGTTACCTGATATCCCGTGATAACAGTGAACAGATATGGGCGACGGTCAAAACAGTGACTCATATTCAGAGCTATTGTCATAGGTGACCCACAAGGGTAGCGACTACTGCTACCATGAGGGTAGGTGAAGGTGAACAGAAAAGGGCAATGGCGAGGTGAAGGGGGAAGGATAGTGAAGAGGGTTTTCTGGAGGAAATGTGACTGCTGCTGCTGTGAACCCAGCCTTGTGGTCTGGTGGGGAAGGAGGCTGGCCCCAGCACAGCAGGTACTGGGTTCAGGGCTGAGGATGGGAGGGTTTGAATTTTGCTGCTGCCTACGGCTCCCTGACTTAATTTTTTTTTTCAGAAGGATTTTGCCCCCTCCCTGACATGCACCCCCCTGGAGTTAAGAATCCTAATTCAGGGGAGTGCAAAGGGCATAGGGGGTGCAACCCCCCCCCCAAGAACACTTTACTTTGCTGGGTGTCGGTTCACCGATAAATGTATATCACCGATTTGCTTTTGGGTGATATACACTTTCCATAATAGCTATTGCCATTTTGTGTTCACTATTATGACATACAGCCCAGTTACCCAATGTCTATGCTTTTTGGGTGTGACAGTGTAAACACTACACTGGGAAACAGGAGGTTAACCTCTTGGTTGAGGCTGAGGAAATGCAGGGAATGCAACATGAACAGGCAAGGGGGGGTACCTCCCTAGGTGTGGCTAATTAGAGGGATTGCTGAAAGGCAGAGAGAATCCAGCAAGGAGTTAGTTAGAAGCTGGAAACTGTTGAAGGGAACAGAGACTCCTATGCAGAGAACCCTGCAAGATGGAGAGTGGAATGTGAGACAGGGAGCAGAGCAGAAAGCCAAGGATAATTATTAAGTATTGGAGAGAGCCTTTGGGAAAAACTTGAAACCTGCTGCTGAGAAACAGACCAGTTCTAGATCAGAGAGTCCTGAGGTAAAGGATCAGTCTAGCCAGCTGGGCCAAAACCAGTGCGTGGAATGTACTGCTGATAACAGCCTACAAATAAAGCAAAAAGGGAAAACTGTCTGTGTTTTATTTGAGACTGTGCATTCAAAACTGCTGGCCCACAAACCATTTGTTTTGTTTGAGACTGTATATTGAACAAACAGCTGGCCCACATAGGTGGTTCAAAGATTCCTTTTTCAAGTCAGCCTGAAAGAACTGTTTTGTGTGACCTTTAAGTTACCTGACCAGGCTGGAGAAGTTGAACTGACTATGATTTTTCTGGAGCAACAACTTACATTTGAAGCAATAAAAGTAAATTTTCTTCTGTGAACTCAGGAAGCTTCCAGACCCTAGTCAGAGTGGCCATTGTGAACCCCTGATGCTGGCAGGACCAGAACCCCATCCCTATCCAATGTGTGCATGAGGATGTAAAGGATTACCCTGGTGCTATGGTTACACTTACTCTGGGGGCCAAACAGAGACTATAAAGGGGGCTGCCCCGGGGTTACCCTATCCAGGGTTACTGGGGAGAGATTGGAAATGGTTTGATGATTTATGGAAAGCAGACTTATCTTTGGTAATTACCCAGTCTCGGGGTTGTGAAGGGAGGGGGGCCAGCCACATGCAGTTGGGGGAAGTTTTTCCTTTCCCAGACCCAGGGATTTTTAATGCCCACACAAGAACCTACAAATCTAAGTGAGAACATAGGGCAGCAAAGGAAAGAAGTCCTGAAGGGGCAGGTGCACAGGAGGGAGGGAGGTGAAGCAAAGGCAAAAGTGGGTCCAGTCCCACAGCCCGACCCTAACGCTGACCCACCTAACCAAAGTCCCGGAGGGCCATCCTTATCAGAGCAAGATGTGTTAAAGCACTGCCAGGACATTGCCAAATAACAAGGGGCCAATGGTATACTCAGTCAGGTATACACCCAGTTGGCTGTCAGGGAAGGGGAAGTGGTAGATGAGAATCGAGCAGCACACTATCCTCATTTTGAGTTACAAGGGGGTATCCTGTATCAAGTGAGTAAGGAGGCCCAGACAGAGGATTCCCGGCATCAGTTGCTAGTCCCTCATGTCTTTCAGGGGGAATTACTCCACCTCGCCCACTCTATTCCTGTGGCAGGTCACTGTGGGGTAGAGAATACATTAGCCCGACTGTTGCCCCGATTCTTTTGGCCATGCATCTATCAATATGTTAAAGATTATTGTGCATCTTGTCCTGAGTGCCAGTTAGTAGCTCCAAAGAACAATCCAAGGGCCCCTTTAGTGCCCTTACCTATTATGGAGGCACCTTTTGACCGGATTGGGGTTGATATAGTGGGACCCTTTCAAAAGAGTGCAGGGGGGTGCCAATACATTCTGGTGATTGTAGACTATGCTATCCGGAACCCAAAGGCCATCCCGTTATGAAGCATTTCAGCCAAAATTGTAGCCAGGGAGCTATTAAAGGTCTTTAGTCATATGGGAATAATGAAGTAAATGTTGACTGACCAGGGAACTAACTTCATGTCCCGCCTAACTCAGGAGGTTTGTAATTTATTGGGAATCAGCTCCATAAGGACCTTGATCTACCATCCCCAGATGGATGGCCTCGTGGAGTGATTCAACAAAACCCTTAAAACGATGCTTCAAAAGTTCATAACCACTGAGGTCAGGGACTGGGACAAGTTACTTCCCTTACTAATGTTCGCAATGCAGGAGATCCCTCAAGCTTCTACCGGGTTTGCTCCTTTTGAACTCCTCTATGGGCACCACCCACAAGGTGTTTTTGATGTAGTAAAGGAGATGTGGTAGAAACTCGACCACAAGACTGAAAATGTGGTACAGTATGTCCTGCAATTGAAGAACAGATTAGATCGGGTGGGGAAATTTGCCCGAGAAAATCTGGTGAAGGTTCAACAAATACAAGAGTACTACTATAATCAGGGAGCCCAGTTGAGGGAATATAAACCAGGGGATCAGGTACTAGTTTTGTTGCCTAGCAGTCAGAATAAGCTTCTAGCCAAATGGAAGGGGCCTTATGAAGTTACCCAGAGGGTGGGCCCAGCTGACTATGAAGTTTGCCAGCCAGAGAGGTGAAAAGAGACCCAGATCTACCATGTCAATTTGCTGAAATTCTGGAACCAGAGGGATAACCTATTGATTTCCCCTGAACCAGACATAGTGGATCTGGGACCCCAAGTGCCGAATGAGAATCTAGGGATACAAGTCCCAATAGGAGAACAGCTGTCTCACACACAGAAACAGCAACCAGGAGAGTTGGTAAGCCAGTGTTTGGATGTTTTCTCTTTCCTCCCAGGGACAACCCAGATGATAGCTCATCATACAGAAACAGAGCCAGGGGAGAAGGTGCAGCAGTGACTGTATCACTTGCCAGAAGCCATACAAGACACTGTTAAGAAGGAGTTACAGGACATGCTAGAGTTGGGGGTGATTGAAGAATCCAGCAGTGACTGGTGTAGCCCCATGGTGTTAGTACCAAAAGAAGATGGGGCTACCCATTTCTGTATTGATTTTCACAGGGTCAATGCCATCTTGAAATTCTATGCCTACCCCATGCCCAGGGTAGACAAACTGTTGCATAGACTAGGGGAAGCCAAGTACATCACTACTTTGGACCTAATGAAAGGGTACTGACAAATCCCTCTGAGGTGGCTACAGGTGATGAAGGATGACAACCCCTGCATCACCACGTGGTACTTGGCCCTCCAGCCAGTTTCCTTTATGGTGCACCACTGGTCTGGGACCCAGAATGGAAACGTGGACTTCCTGTCCTGGGAGGGGAATGGTCAGGGGCTGATCAACTGTGCCTTCGCACAAAGGGGGGGGGTATGTGCAGTGTAAACCCTACACTGGGAAACAAGAGGTTAACCTCTTGTTTGAGGCTGAGGAAATTCAGCGAATGCAACATGAACAGGCAAGGGGGGGTGCTTCCCCAGGTGTGGCTAATTAGAGGGATTGCTGAAAGGCAGTGAGAATCCAGCAAAGAGTTAGTTAGAAGCTGGAAACTGCTATAGGGAGCAGAGACTCCTATGCAGAGAACCCTGAAAGATGTAGGGTGGAATGTGAGACAGGAACCAGAGCAGAAAGCCAAGGACAATGATTAAGTATTGGGGAGAGCCTTTGGGAAAAACTTGAAACCTGCTGCTGAGAAACAGACCAATTCTAGAGCAAAGAGTCCTGAGATAAAGGATCAGTCTAGCCAGCTGGGCCAAAACCAGTGCGTGGAATGTACTGCTGATAACAGCCTACAAATAAGGCAAAAAGGGAAAACTGTCTGTGTTTTATTTGAGACTGTGCATTCAAAACTGCTGGCCCACAAACCTTTGTTTTGTCTGAGACTATGTTGAACAAACTGCTGGCCCACATAGGTGGTTCAAAGATTGTTTTGTTAAGCCAGCCTGAAAGAACTGTTTTGTGTTAACATTTATGTTTCCTGACCAGGCTAGAGAAGTTGAACTGACTGATTATGCTTTTCTGGAGTAACAACTTACATTTGAAGCAATGAAAGTACATTTCCGTCTGTGAACTTTAAACCTAGTGTGTTTCCTCTCCGTCTACCATAGGCCAGCTTGTCACATTGGGGAATGAGGCATTCAAGAGGAAAAAGAAAGCAGGGTGGTCACTATGCTATTTGCATGCCAGGCTTAAGTCAGATGAGAAAATGAAAGAGGTGAAATGGAGCTGATCTAAGGGAGCTGGGGAAGGGGACTGAAGCAGTATGGCCCAGAACAAAATGGAAGACAGCCATTAACACCAGTCCTCAACAGGAAAGTTAAATTTCAGTGCACCTGAAACCAGCCCTCTTCTCTCGCACTCATACTTAGTAGACTGTTTTATGAAGTTGAACTGATAACCCCACATCCTTGCTGTGAAATGAAGTACAATCAATAGCGAGAAGCACAAAAAATCTCCAAGTCCACACAAAAGTCCAACTCATTGCCCCAGTGGGCTATTTCAAACAAAAGGTCCACAGAAAGACAATTCAACCAATGTCTATGGTGGCCATTGATGGCCTGGTCACCACATTAGACAAAAGAACTAGAAGGCCACTGTAGCTCTAAAGCTATAGAAAGAAAATACAGGCCCCTGAAACCTTTTCCAAGCCATGCAAATAGCAGACCACTTTTTCAGTTGAGGGGGTAAAGGACCTGGTCAGGGAAGTGGTTCAGAGCTGAATCTCAATAGTACATACTCACTGCTCCAATTTATTAGCTCATGCCATAACCCGTTGGTTTGTGCACTGTTGCAGCGAGACAGTAGGCATGTCATTAGGACAGGAGGATAGGCCCTGAGGCAATGGAATCACATTGCTATCATGGCCCAGGAAACAGTAAGAGACAGGGATTCAGATGGAGATGCCTCTAGATTTGGTAGAGTCTGTAGCTGAGATGTGGCTACAGTGGGAGATGAGGATCAGAGTGCCACAAACCTGCTCAGCATCTACAACAATGCCAGACCATGGAGTTTCCAGGTGTTCAGTGCAGCAGGGACTCTCACTTCTCTGTGGGATTGTGACACAATGCTTGTCTGGTCTTTACTGTTTGTTGCATTGGTGGCCATAGCTGCAGTAGGCAGGTAACAACAGGTCATCTGAAGGACAGGGAATCTGATAAATAGTTTCAGAGGTGAGTGGTTGCAGTTGTGTCCCATCTTGGGCTGGTGCATTATCTATGGGCTATGGTAGGGAGCCTGCTGGCAGGGGCCCTAAGAGTCTATCTAAAGGTAGATTTTGTGACAGCTGGATGGCTCTGATGAACTGTTTCACTTCATCTGATGAATTAAAACATTGTGGTGCCCCATTAATTAGCCAATTAGAGTAGTCACTTTTTCAAAAGGTAGAGGGGGAACTTTGCCAGAATTGACTGAGGACAGCCCTCTAGCCCTGACTTTGCAACCAGATACTGTTGCACTCACTCAGTGCCTACTGAAAAGCAGTTCATAACATTGAGGATAATCAGGACAGCTTGTTGAAGAAAGGCCATCACATCTGGGTAGATGGGAAGAGATGTGCAAAGCTGGCATAATTTGCAAAATAAATTATTTCACGAATTCTGCTCCATTCACGAAGCTCAATTCATGAAATTCTCCAATTCACAGAGAGTGGCTCAACCACAAAGCTTGGAATATCAAGGGTGAAATTCCACACTTTGCATCAAAAACTTAAATACCTGGTGTCTGGTGGACAGCCCCCCCATCCCAACCGATCACCGGTAAAAATGTAAAAAATCACATATATCACTTAAATCCCTGGTGTCTAGTGCCTCCCAGTCACTGGCCCCAGTTTAAAAATATATATATATCAATTAAATCCCTGGTGTCTAGTGTGCCCCCTTCCTGCCGATCACCAGCCCAAATTTAAAAAAATATGTATATCAATTAAATACCTGGTGTCTTGTGAAATCCCCACTCCCCCAACCTAAGCTACATTCTTGTTTATGAAAAACCATGTGAACTCCATTATAGCATTAGAAAACACATTAGCACTGATATTAGCTCATGTGTTGTCAACATACTTGTTTAGTCAATCACTGGTTACTCAGGATATTTGTATTATTTGGACAAAATTCGCATGTGTACCAGTTCATATGGTTAGGATTTGTAATGTTTTAGTCAATTATCATCCAATGTCTGTCTTGTCCCACTCTCCAAGGAACTCAAGAGATGTTAATTACTTGAAAAACTATCTGCTGACCAAAATGTAACAAGTTGTCAATGAAAACCACAGCATATGACTGGCTGTAATCACACTGGCCAATTTCCTTCATGATTTACCACACTGAATAAGGATGACCTGGCAAGAGGGATCTATGTGATGAAGGTGATTGCGGAATCACGATCACCAAAAGGGCACAGGCAGAACCTGGAAACCTGGGAAGGTGTGCAAGATCAAGTGTGACCATCAGAAGGTTGAACGGGAGGGATTTAAACAAAACAAAATGATACCACCACCACAGAACACAAAACAAAACATGCACAACGGGAGGCAAAGGGTGGGACACCCATATGGAGGCAGGACACAAGTGGGGAAATGGGGCCACAGCTGGGCTGGCAAGTGCACGGAAGGTAGACGCCGCCATGGGTCCATGACCTGGAGGGACGTACAGTGCACAGGGCATGGCCACACACCGCTGTGTGGTGTACGATGGACGTCAGCAGCAGAGAGCCCCCAGGATGGCAGCAATGGGATGAGCAGATGCTTAGGCTGGCTGGGGGACCAGAGCTGCACATGCAGGCATGCAGCACAGGGGCACACATCTGTGGTGGGCAGGGATGGTGCTGAATGAGTGACCAGCGGAGTGGGGGCACCATACCATCTGGCTGCACACCTGACTAGACCAGCAGCTGGAAGTTGTAGGCGAGCCCAAGCAGGCAGTCAGGTGTGCTCTGCTTGCTGTACTCACCAATGATCACCTCCAGCTGCTTGGTCATGTCCTGGTACATTCTCTTCTGACTCACTGACCCTGCTCCTGAAATCAGCTGCTCCATCTGGGCCACTGTCAGGCGTTCCTCCTCCATGAGGCAATCCAGAGATCACCAGATGCTTGGGTGGCTGGCACCCAGCCTAGTGCAAAAGCCATCTTGCCAGCTCTCAATGGAATTGTTGGTCCTGGAAAGGCCATCCAGGGTTGGCTGGTACATGTTCCTAGTGTTGACTGGAAAGAGTGGGTGCCTGCCTGCCATCCTGCCCACCACACTGCTGACCCACATAACCTCCATGTATTCGGGCAGTGGCAGCAGGAGGTCCACATGCAACCTGTAAAAGGACTTGTCCAGCAGGTCACCACATGCACCCAACATGGTGTCCACAGGCTTGTATGCAAGGGATAGGAGTATCCAGATGTTGAGTGCAAAATCCACGTCCCGGGAATACCTTGTATGCACCTCAGGGGTCTGCTGTATCTTGCATCAGATGGCCTGGCAGTAATGGAAGAAGCAGTCCCTGAGTACTATGCCTTTGAAGGTTGTGGTGAAGGCACGCCAGGCTGCACTCTCAAAGTCAAGCATTGCTGTCTCTGGACTCCCCCCACAAGCTTCCGCACCTCCTTGAACAGCTGCACACATGCCCTCTTGGTACACGTCAGCATGATGATATACACCGCCGGCAGTATGACTCCCGCATGCATACCATGCATGGTGTACAGCTGACCAAAGAGTGGTTGTGAGCAGCAAAATGTGATAGCCATAAACCAGTCAGCATAACCCACAAGGTACTGCAGGGACCTCTGTGTGGCATATATAAGGACACAGTCCTCAGCCATGCAGGAAGATGCTGCCCCCCCATGATCGCATACTTAGCTGGTATCCTGAGGTCCAGCCACAATGTTGGTATGGAAGGACCCCCCACTGGCTTGCCACACCCATTGCACTGTCCGCTTCATCAACAGAAGCGCAGGCAGCCTGCCAAACACAGCATCTGGCACACCAGTGGTACACTGGGCATGCACCTGGGAGGTGCCCTCCGCACTCATGCACCCCCATTTATGCAGCTGTACCAGGACCTCATGGACCGCCACCTCCCCAGAATTGGGGACATGGTTGTGGGGTTGTCCCGTGAACACCACAGCATCTTCCATGGTGTGCATGCATGCAGGGCACCTGAACTGGTAGTCCTGCATGCACCACCAATATACTTTCGTCTTCACCTCCTTGTTGTGCTGGTAAAGGAATCCCTAGTGCGCAAGGAGTGGCTTTCCCTTCTGGCTCACTAAGAAATGGATGCCGTCCATACCACAGTTCATCCTTCTGTTGGGAGGCCAACATTTCTGCATTGCCCACATTTAAAGGGGCAACAGAGGGTCATGTGCTCGCACACCTGAGTGTGTGTCAGCGTGTGTGTTGCCCAACCCATGTGACCGTGATGCATAAAAATATTGCCGTAGATGGGCAATATACCATAGTGTCTGTGGGAGAAGCAGCAGTGGAGGTGGGTGGTGTGTTACGGCGAGCAGTGCTGCAGCCAGTTCATCAGACGGTTGATGAGTAGATATCCCCGGTGAGTGCAGGTGCTCCTGACTGGCTGTACACCCTGTGATCCTGTTGTATGCCCTAACTGTATGGCGACCTGTCAAGCTTGCTGCTGCGTCCTGCATTTTGGTGCTGTGATGTAGGGTGCCCCTGGAGGAGTCAAACTCTCAACACATGGGCCCTGAACACCAGTGCTGCATTGGCAGTGTATATTCCTGCTGTGAGCTACCGTGGTGGTTCGGAAGTGGTCTCACCACCGTGCAGTTTCTGTGTGCGGTGGGGGGGAGTGTGCATATGTGCACACCTGTATGCTGCGGGGGGCCTACTGTGAGGTGGCCCACACTCCTGTATGCTGCTGGGGTGTGTGCTCTAGAAGGGGGATGGCTTCATGGTGGGGTCTGTTTCTGCTGATGGAGCAATTGCTGCTTCAGGCACATATTGGGGTTTGCCATTCTACCACTGGCTTTTTTTTCTCCTTCACTGTAATTTCACTTGCCATGCTCCCAGTCACCCTCTTGCCTATTTCCAGGAGTCCCATTTGTGATTTTGATGCTCACTGTTATACTCATTGCCACAGGTGCTCATCGCCCTTCCATTGATGGTGCCATGCCTACATTCGCTGTTGTTGACTTGCCCTTCTCCCTGTAGCTGTATGGCACTAACTCTTATCACTGGATACCTGGCAGGAGAGATCTATATTGATTTATCAAAAGTTCTTGATATAGTTAACCACAGTTTGCTGATAGCTGAATCGAAAAGGGTATTGTGTGAGTAGGTGACTATTCATTGACACGTGCAGTTTTTGCTGCTGGTTTATGCATTATTTGACTGTGAGAATAGCAAAGGGACAAAATTAGTCATAGAAATCTGACAGCAGAAAAGGACCATTCTGGCCCATCTGGTCTGCCCCTTACTCCCCCCCCCCCACCACCACCACCACTTATCACATTTGTCAGGTGATATCCCCCTCCGCACACTGCTCAATCCTTTATCTCTTTCCTTTGCCCTCTTGAGCCCCTCCACCATTTCAGCCTCTACTACCTTCTCAAGTAGTTTGTTCCATGGCTCCCTCACCCTCTCTTTGAATTAACACCCCCTAACTTTGTCCTTGTATCATCCTCCATCCAATCTTAGACTATCACCTCTTGTTTTGGCCTCCACTGCCCTCTTAAATAAGCTCCCTTCCTTCACCCAATTTATCCTCCTTCATGTACTTAGAAGTTTCAATCATGTCCCCCATCTAGTCTTCATCGAGTACAGATCCAGTTCTCTCCACCTTATCTCATAAGGCTTCTTTTGCATACCCTGCGCCAGCTTTGTTGCCCTCCTTTGAACTCTTTCTATGCCATTCATGCCCTTGTGCAGATAGGACCTCCAGAACTGGACCCATTACTCCAAGTGAGGTCTGACCATGGTTTTATACAAAGGAATCAGCACCTCCCTCCTTGTGTTTGCTATGCCCCTACCTATGCACTCAAGCATTATATTTGCTTTGCCCACCGCCTTGCTGCATTGGTGACCCATCTGCAGGTTGTCTGAAATCATAATCCCTGGATCCCTCTCCTGCTTTGAATGCTTAATTATCTCCCCCTTCCTCCAATGTGTATTCAGTTTGTGGGTTTTTATGCCCCATGTGCATTACTATGCACTTTTTGGCATTGAATTTCAGCTGCCATGTGTCCAACCACCCTTCCAGAGTCTGCAGGTCCTTCATCATGACCTGTACCCCCCCCTTTATAAGTCTAATTATTTAGTCATGAACCCAGTGTGGTTTCTGGTGGGCTACTGGATCACTCATTAATCTTGAAAGTGACCAACAAAACTGCCAACTGAAGCTGTGTGGCATGCATGGCTCACACCATTGGGCTAAAACATAATTGAAATGAAAAGAAAATGGCAAAAATGAAAGTTTATTATGATTAGACTTGTAATTGCAGTAATCTCGAAACTGATCATTTCCTTGGATTAATGACCTGTGGGAGGGAGATGGCCCTCGACTGCACCTCAGACCACCCATCCCACCAGTCAGTGAGTAATCCTTCTGAAATATCTAGCCTCTCAGTCGTTATTACTTAAATGTAATATATGGATATTGAAAATGATACTATCAAAATGCGTGCAAAAGAATCCCTGTAATGCATTACTCCCTTTTCCATAACAGTGTCATTTCTCAAGTGATAATACCATAGGTTCTTGTTGATAATACTATCGTTCAGAGCTGATAATACTATTGTTTCAGCTCTGAATGTTAGTATTATCACCAAAATGCCACAGCGCATGTGCAAATCTGCCTGCCAAGAAACCCGGTTGCCATGGTGCCACATCCCTTCTTGCATAGCCTTAGTGATGGCGTGCATCCCCATTGGCAGCTTTTCTCTGTGGGTGGGCAGAGCAACCGGAAAAATATGGCGGCTGTTTCCTCTCGCTTTATGAGAGGAATGTGTCCACTTTATTTCTTCGATTTTTTTTTCCAAACATATAATGGAGTATCTGGCTGATCCTGCCTTCGCTGAACAATGAAAAAAACTAAAATATAGGACTGCCTACTAAATTCAAACAAACAAAATGTTATCAGAAATGGAGGAGGGGGTCTTCAGTGCTGCGGGCAGCTGAGAGAGAGAGTGTGTCTTCAGTGCGACAGGCAGCCAGGCCATTTCACAGAATTCACATGAAAAAAGCCACAACTTTTCCCAACTGGATCCATATATTACAAAAATAATACATAAATGAGTATGTATTAGGAGGCAATCAGACCATCAAGAGGATTTGGGCACATTGGGAACCTGTCGATCTTCGCTTTCAAGGTTCCAAGTCCCCAAAACCTCTCAATGGTCTTACTGACTTGTAATACATACTCACCTGTCTATTATTCTGTTTATTTATCATACCAGGCAATTAACCTTAGGTTTCCTCAGAAGTTGATCTTGGTCCTCTTAATGTTAAGCATTTTCTTGAACCCACTACCAAAAGAATGTCATACTTGTCATCTGTTCCTATACACTGACAGTGCTATAATTTATAGAATAAATAACAGTGTGTCTGCTCCGGCAGACTGCCTCCAGATTGCCTTCAGTCAAGCACAGTGGTTTACAAATCATATATCATAAATTCAAAATGAGTACTGAAAAAATATGAATATTGATAGTAGCAGTGAATGAAGCAAATTTGGTATCTCTATAATGTGACTCACCAGAGTAGGTTCATGTATTTAAGAATCTGGGGTTGTACGGTGACAGGTGGCCATCACACTGTATGCTGCTCACATGCACCATCTTGTTAAAAGAGTGAACTTACAACTTTGATTCTTGTACAGGAGTAGACAAACCATTAATACAGCATGTTTAGAAAACATTGACTGTTAATAACTGCATTTTATCCAGAATAGGTTATGGATTAGTAATCTGTTCTCCCTCCTTTGTCTCCTTTTCCATCCTCCTCTATTCTTTCATTTGGTACCAGAAGTTTAAGTTCCTCCTCTCCATCTACCTTCACAGTTACCATCTCTAGCCCTCTTCCCATAATCCCCTCTCCCTGTATATGCCTCCCTCATCTCCTCCCCTTATAATAATTGTTAAGATTTTTAATGCTGTCTTTCTTCCTTTCCATCTGTTCATTGTCAGTGTGCCTCCCTTCCCCCTCAAAATGTGCACGGTACAGGGCTAACTAATAAAAACTGAGAGCACTAAAATAATGAAAGTTATCAAAAAATACTATTTATTAAAGTCACTTTTCAAAAGGGCACCCAATATTCTTTCATTCCATGTTTAGTACCCCCATTGTACGTGAAACAAAGATACATAGGGTGCACTTTTGAAAAATTGCTTGAATTATGATACGTTGTATTTTTCATAATAGGTCCTACAATGTAAAATGCAAGACTGATTTGATGTCATTTGTTTCGCTTTAGGGTGTATATATCATTGTAATAATCATGAAATATTCTGCCTGTTTGTATGCATATTCATTCTAGTTTTATTTGCTATTGTTTTGTGAGTGCTGGGTTGATATTGATATTATTAACATGGATTTATCTAGCTACTTTTCCCTTTTTTGCCTTTTTACTATACCTTCCCTTTCCACCTTCCCTTTATTCTTCTCCCTCTTGTCATTTAATTTACCTTGTATTGTGAGTTACAGCAATTAATACACAATGATTTATGGACAGCACTAGTTTTACTGTGCATTTTGTTTAAGTATGTGTTTGGTGTGTGTCTTGATATTCATTTGGATAGTTATATAAATATTTACCTTATGTATTATTGTATTATATGAAATTGTAACATGTATGTATCTTTACGACTTTTATGTTTTTTATTCATTAGTAGTTTTTGAGGTTTTTCCCCTTTTTGCTCCCTGGACCTCAGGACTCCGGCAAACACGCAAGTGCACATGCACGCTGGGTACTGGCTCGGCCATTTCCACCCCACCCCTGGCAATCGCCGACACCCCCTCCCACCTACGCTTCCCATCAGACCTCCACACAATGGGAGTGGAACTACTGGGGGTGGGGGTGGACAACCACCCTGGGAGGGGAGAGCTGCCTTTTGGCTGCTCAATTCCCCCCCCCCCACTGGCTCCCTGATGACCCAAGGTCATTCCCAAACCCAGGTCACCAGTCCGGCGAGAGTCAAGGCATCCAGCAACTCAGCCTTCAGCACCACCAGGCTGGCTTATGACATTTATATTTAAAAGTGGACACCAGCTGATGATGCTGCCTTAACAAAGAGCATGAGGGTTTGGCATGAAACATTGGCAGGGAGAGGAGATTACACCACAGCTGGCATGTTTTTATGTTTTTATCCAAGTATTTTTGTATAATGTTCATTATTTATAGTGCTCTCAGTTTTTACTACTTAGCCCTGCTCCAAATGCATTATGTTTATTTATTTTGTTTATGTATTGAATTTTGTAGACTGGAAAGGCCCACTGGGACTGCATGAGTGTCTTTTTCAGGGAAGACCTGGAATTAATTGCAGAGAACAAAGCAAAAAGAAAGAACATATAATATCAATATTCATAAGTTACAGATGGGACATTGACGGCATGACTCATTTCACGCAGTGAGGCAAATGTATCTACAGGTATCAGCTTCATATAGGGCATAACAACATTTATAAGTTATAGAAGGTGCAGTGGCATGTATGAGTCAGTTCACGCATAATGAAGGTAAATATGTCAATGAGTATCAAGTCTCTTTGTGGCAGCTCCTACTGTACACTCCTGAGCAGCCACTTTTTGTTTGTCTGTTTTCTTCCCTTCACCCTCACCTCTCTAGCTTCTCATGTAAGTATGCACAACAATATAGGAGGCAGTATAGCACAGTGGTTAATGGCACTGAGCTGAAAAGCTAGAGACTTGGGTATGAATCCCATCAGCCCCCAATTGCACATTGTGTGACCAAGAGCAAGTCACTTAACTTTCTTGTGCTCCCAGGTTTCACCTGGAATCAAGCTCTGGCTTAGTGAGCCTTTCCTGGTTAAACAATTTCCTCTTCCCCTTATAACACTGCAAATGCCCCTTTTCTTATTCTTTCTGGAAATGTTGAGCACAATCCATGCCCTGCCTCTGTCCCTTCTGCACCTCCCCCCACCAAAGGGTCTTAGTATATTTCACCTTCATATGAGAAAGGTTCTCCAAAGCTTGACCAGCTTAGGCTCCAACCTCTACAAACTAACCAAATTGTCTTGGTCAACACTGAATCCTGTCTTTCTGCCATGATTAGTGACAGTGGCTTCACCATTCACTGCTATCTTCCATTTTTGGCAGAATTGTGGTAAGAACGATGGTGGTGTACTTATTTATGTCTGTTGTAGTGTCTCCAGTAATGTTGTCTTTCATGCTAGCTGTGCCTCTTCTCATGAGCTTATTCTGTGTAAAGTTTCTTTTCCCACTATGTTCACTTCTTCATTAGTGAGGTCTAAATGTCCCCCAAGTCCAAATCTGCTTCTGCCATTCCCCTTCTGTAATTGGAAGCACCAAGTTAGGTCGACAGTAAAACTGCTGACCTCCCATTCAGCAACAGCAAAATACTGATGCAGGTATTGTGCTGCCCAATTTCCCAGTGTTTTCTATGTGGGTCTGTGCTCCCCCACACCCCCCACGTGGGAGGCTCTGGCCCCCACACCCTCCAGATTTTAGGATTCTCAACTCCAGGTCAGAGTTAGTTTGGGGAGTGGGCAGAACATTGGGAGAAAGCGAAACACAGAAACGGACCATTACAGCGACTGTTGCTGTAGTGGTCTTTTTCCATGTTTCGCCATCGGGGTGTCGGTCAAAAGGGAGCCATCCCTGTAATCCTTGCACACTCTATCCTCCTCTGTGGAACTTAATATCATTGGTAACTTCAATTTAATTGACCCCCCCATTCACTCAAATCTTCAACTTAAAAGCTTTAGTCACTTGACCTTTCTCAACTTGTCTCTGATCCTATCTGTCACAACCCTCACTCCTTTAATCACTAGCTGTTTGACTGGATCCTTTCCTTACACCCACAAAGAATTTGTGCTGCAGGTATCCATCTGGACACTATCAGTGTCCACTGCATGATCTACTGCATCCAACAAATTAATCTTCCTAAGTCCTCTCTGAAGTTCATCTGGCCTAGGTCTTTAAGAGCTCTCAACCTGGACAGCCTTCAACATGAACTGTGGTCATCCAACTGAGCTTCTCTTGTCCATTGGTTGGACATTAATAATTCAGTCTCCTTCTTCTCCTCCAAGTTTACCACTGCCTGGGACAAGCACACCTCTGTACAGGAGGTCTTGTGAGCACGGGTTCTGTTTGCCTTGGGCTAGCTCAGAGCATACTTCTTTTATTATGGTCCATTACTCAGCGTGGTCACTCCAAAAGTCTTTTGGGTCCCATAAGTACTTATTAAGGTATTGTCAATTACTTAATGTCTGCAATATGTTCAACAGGGAGGCAAAAGCCAATTAATCTGCCTTGAACTTCCAGCACAATATTATTTTCCCAAGTAAGTTCTGGATGGTTATTCACTCCATCTTTATTCCCTCCACCCAAATGTCCACACCTACAGTGCACCCAAACTCCTCATCTCTCCAATGGTCATCTCTGAGCTCTCTAAGGTTGCTGCCACTTTCATAATTCATTTCACCCCCACTGTACCCTACCTACTTCCCCCTCCCTAAATCTTCCTTTGGTGCTCACTCCCTGCCCTGTGGGGTGACGCAAGGCTCCATTTTGGCCTCCATGCTGTTTGCAGTGTACATGATGCCATGGGGAGATATCATCAGGTGATACAGCCTGAGTTTTCACTGCTATGCAGATGATACTCAGCTGTATATGTCCTTCCTACCCGGACAGAATGATGCACTCTCTGTGCTAAATAATTGCCATACCAAGATCAGAACTTGGATGAGTACTAACTGGCTGAGACTGAATCCAGATACGACTGAAGAGTTGGTAGTGGACCCTGGTCATCCAGGGGCAGGTTTTGGGGCTGGACCGCCATCAGGTTTATTGCTTGATGGCATACCGCTCAGTACCTCAGACCAGATGCGCAACCTGGGTGTTATTTTTGATGATAATCTGACACTAAAATCTCAGGTGTTGGCTGTTGTCTCTTCTTTTACCATCTGAGGAATATCACCTGGGTGAAACACCTAGTTCCTCCTGACGATCTTCCAGCACTGGTCCATGCCTTTATCACTACCTGCCTTGATTACTGCAATTCCCTCTACCTAGGGCTACCAGGGGTTGATATTTGTCACTTGCAGCTGGTGCAGAATGCACTGGCCAGGCTTTTGACTGGGACTTCTAGGTCCAGTCATGTCACACCTGTGCTCCGCGAGCTGCACTGGCTGCCAGTTCAGTGGTGGATCACATTTAAGATTGGCTTGCTAACCTTTAAAGCCCTTCATGATCAGAGACCTGGTTTTCTGCAAGACCTCCTGGTACTCTACTGTCCCCTCTGTCCTCTCCGATCCGCTGGTGTGATTGAAGACATCTGGTGCCCAGGCTTTTTATTTTTTGGCTTCAACCCTGTGGAATTCTCTGCCTCATCAGTTAAGAGAATGCCTGACTGTTGATGGCTTAAAATTCAGTTAAAAACTTATTTATTCACTTTAACCTTCCCTAATTATGGTTAATCTGTTTTATTGTTCTCGTTTTAATCTCATATTTATATTTGTCTGTACTTGAATTTATGTGCAGCACCTTGGTTTTGACAGGTACTATAAAAATAAAGCCTGATTTGAATTGATCTGTTTGCTCTTCCCTCTCTCTTAATTCCTTCAATGGGCACATTCCTGTTGGGCTAGATCCTGAACTTCTTCACCTCTCTGCCCCCCTGCCATTGCAGCCTCCCTCCTTTTCCACTTCTGTTCTCTCTTCCCTCTCCAAAGCTCTAGAGCAAATTGTAGCAGATCAGCCTTTCGAGTATCTGAACCAGTACCAACTTTTCTGTCCTGAACAACATACAGTAGCAGCCACAGACACTGCCAGCTATTTCCTGACATTTCTGTGATATTTCCAGATAGATCTCCTGCTTTCTGCATTTCCACAGTTGGGGCAGCAGAGAGAAACTCTTCAGAAATTTTGCGAAATATCTGGAAATAGCTGGCATTGTCTGTGGCTACCACTGTGGCTTTCAACCAGGTCACAGTACCATCACAGCATTACTGGAATTCACAGGTTTCATCCACCACTCCCTACACCAAGACCTTCTGGCAGGAGCTAAATTTATTGACTTTTCAAAAGCTTTTGATATGGTGCACCATGAACTCCTTCTGAATCGGTTGTCTGATATTGGACTCTCTCCAGAATCTGTTTCATGGTTCAACAGCTACCTTCACAACTGATTACAAAAAGTCAGGCTAGGAGACACCACCTCTGTTAGCAGACCTGTCCTCCCTGGGGTCCCACAGGGGTCGATTCTGGGGCCCCTACTATTTAGTCTTTTCTTAAACCAACTGCCAGCCTCCTGTCTGACCTGGATGCTCCTTTATGCAGACAATTCAGTTATCTTCACCAGAAACCCCGTCCGGAACAACTAACAGCAGAACTCCAAAGGGGATTCTCATCCACAAAGAAATGGTTTAAGGAGAATAGACTAATCATGAACTGTAAAAGAACAAAGATAAAATTGTACTGCAGCACCCACAGTAAGTTCAAAGCACTACCCCTTGTGATCAGAAATGAAAGCGGTGACACCCTGGAGCATGTCCAGTTTTTCAGATACCTGGGTATCACAATAGACTCCACTCTGTCTTATGTCCAACACATTGATAACACTGCTAAGGCTATCAATACAAGAATAGGGATTATTTACCACCACAAGCACTGCTTAACCTATAAGGCATTGAACTGGCCATCCATAGCTCAATAGTCTCCCATGTCGATTATGGACTGGGTATCTATGGATTGGCAACTGACACCACCTTACAATGCATTTCCATCTCACTTAATAAGGTGTGTCACCTTCTCACAGATGCTGCAAGACTCACGCACTCTTGGGACCTTTACTCACAGGCCAGTTGGCTCCAACTAATGGAAAGAATAGGATACCATTCTTGCCACATTGCCAAGAAATGCTCTCTCAATCTACTACTGGCAGGGGTCCAGAAACTCCTAACCATGCACTCAGGTTCTCGTTTAACAAGGAACTCCACCACCCAGATCTACAAAATTCCTAGACTCTGCACTGCATTAGCACAAGGTGAATTCTGTTACCGTGCTCCTCATTGGACCAGTGTCTTACCACCTGATATTCCTGGTGCTGCACCTATTGGTGTTTTCAAATACAAACTATGACAGCACCATATCTCAACCAGCAGCTGTGGCTGCCTTCACTAACACTCCTTCTGTGCCTCAAGGGCACCCTAGCACTCTTATCTCACGTCTAACCTACTCGTCTGACATGACCTATGCTTAGTACTTCAGGTCACCACCCTAACTCACAACCTTTGCCACATCTACCCCACCCAGTCTGTATACTCCCCCACTCCATACCAACCCTCCAGCACCCTTACTACTATCTTCTTACTATCATCTCTTCTCATGCAACCCAGTAGGGTGCCCTAACTTTGTCTCAGGCAAATTACTTGCTGCCTATGATCCTAAATTTGGTGTGTTCACTATAGGAACTCTGTCTAAAAATGTAATACTGTATTACTGTATCTTACTGTTACCCTGTCTAAAACATGTACTACTGTTTTGATGTACTTTTGTCCTTGTAACTGACATGGAACCCATACATGAGCAACAGCTCACCTGTGTAATCCAAGAACTCAATAAATAAAAAAAAAAATCTATGTTGTTATTTTCAGCTATGATTTGTCCCTGCTTGCTCGAAACAGGCAAGAGTTTCCCTCCAGAAAGGGAATTACAGTTGCACTCTTGGGACCATCATCTGCTCTCTCTTCTTCTCACTTTGTCTAATTTCCAGGAAAAAATGTTTTCCCAACTATCTGACTTTCTAGACACCCACTCCTTTGTTTCCCATTACAAGCCTGCCATTTAGAAAGCCCATTCTAGGGTTTGGCTAGAGCCAGACTGCCCAGGTCAGGAAAGCCTCATCTGCGTCCCTTCCACTCAAATCTGCAGTGCTTCAGGGCTTTACTCTGGGACTAGTCCTCTTCTCTGTTTACCTCAATGACCTTGTCTTGGTCTGCGCTTCGACAAACAGACATACAGTGGCGTTCCCCAGGATGAAATGCAATTATGCAGCATTTTACAGCACTCTGCAGAACATTGCAGAAGACCTACTGATTAAAGCAATGTAGCTACAATGGTAATTAGTCCCTTTTCCTTGAACTTCCAGCACAATATTATTTCCCCAAGTAAGTTCTGGATAGTTATTCATGCCATCTCTATTCCCTCCACCCAAATGTCCACACCTACAGTACACTCAAACTCCTCATCGCTCCAATGGTCATCTCTGAGCTCTCTGAGGTTGCTGCCACTTTCATAACTCATTTCACTCCCTGTACTCTTCCCTACTTCCCCCTCCCTACATCTTGTTGTCTTGTTTGTTCTTCCTTCTCTCTTAATTCCTCCAATGGGCACAGTCCTGTTGGGCTAGATTCTGAAGTTCTTCACCTCTCTGCCCCCTGCCATGGCAGTCTCCCTTCTTCTCGACTTCGAATTTATTACTTTCAGCTATGATCTGTCCCCGCTTGCTTGAAACAGGCAAGAGTTCTTCAGAAAGGGAATTACAGTTGCACTCTTGGGACCATCATCTGCTCTCTCTTCTCCTCACTTTGTCTGATCTCCAGGAAAAAACTGTCTTCTCCCAACTATCTGACTTTCTAGACGCCCACTCCTTTGTCTCCCCTTACAAGCCTGGCATTTGGAAAGCCCATTCTAGGGTTCCCCTTCCTCTTAAATATCACCAACTCTTTCCTTAAAGAGATTGATAAGGGCCAAATATTGTCCACTATCTTCATTGGCCTCACTAAGACATTCAATTCTATTGCCCATCCTCTACTCTTAGATAAGTTGAGGGGTGCTGGGCTCTCAGCATCAGCCACTAACTGGTTCTGCTCCTATGTCTCAGGCTAGAGCCAATATGCCCAGGTTGGGAAAGTCTCATCTACATCCCTTCCACTCAGCTCTGGAGTGCTTCAGGGCTTCATTCTGGGACCAGTCATCTTCTTTGTTTACCTGAATGCCTAAATGACCTTGCCTCAGTCTGTACTTCTGCAAACATACATATTGTATGTACATTGATGACACAGTTCTTTATTCTGCCACAACCTCTATCCCACAGTTGCAGCAGTGTGATTTTAGTAACATCCAGTGCTGTGTCTGCTCCAATTAGCTCTTGCTGAATGCAAAATGAACTGTCTCCATGCTGTTTGGTTCTCACTGTTATGACACCCGTTGCCCCCTCCAGTGTGACACCCCAACAGCAAATCTCAAAAACAGACCATTACAGAGATTGTTGCTATAATGGTCTGTTTTCAGGTGATGCCTTTCTCCCACTGATCTGCCCCCTGCCCAGAACAACTCCGATCTGGATTTGATTACATAGAAATCTGGGGAGTGTGAGGGCAGATTCCTCTGCATGGAAGATGAGGGAGGCATAGCTCCCTGCAAAAAAAACACTTAATTTTGTGACGGTCATCGCTGTGTGGGAGGTCAGCAAATTCACTGTCTACCTCCCGTGGTACTTCCTTGTCACAGTAGTGTTAGCTGGACCACTGTTTTCACAGTTTGGATGACACTGCTCTTGATTCAGTTCCCCTCTTCAAGGATGACCATTATAGTGGCTTACGTTCTACAGCACTAGGACAGCAGAGTGTTTTTTCTGCTAATATGCCATTTGTGAAGCATTTACATACCATTTAAATATTATTTTAATATTATTTATATTTTGTCTTGCATTTACATTTTTTTAATCATTTTAACATTGGAAGTTAGAGTAGTTAGATAATGACAACAGTTATTCAGTTTGGTTTGTATTATTTTATTTTGCACGGTTAGTGCCAGTGTTGGCATGTGGTGAACTTGACAACCTTTTATCAGCTTTTGATACTGCTGATCATGGAATTTAACAGTTTGGCTGAGGGACTTGGTGGGACTCACTGGCACTATGCTGAGGTGGTTCAAGTCCTTAATTTCTAGTAGGGTACAGAATGTAGCATGGGACAACTTTTCCTGGTGCCCTGCTGTCTTGACCAGTGCAGTCTATCAAGGTTCAGTCCTGTTGCCCATATTGTTTGTGGTGCACATGCTGCCACTGAATGAGGTTATTTGACAATGTAGTACTCAGTTTCATTTCTAATATGCTGATGGTACTCATCTATATTTGTTCTTTGTCCTGGGGAGAGTGATGTCATCGATGCGCTGAATAGATATCGGGATTACATCAGTGACTGGATGGTCTCCAGTTGACAGGCCAAATGCAAATAAAACAGGTGTGTTTCTGGGAGATTTCTGTGCTCTGAGTGTATGCAGATTTGGGAGTGACAGTGTTAAGAGGACAGCATGGCTTTCTTTCTCTCATAAGCAAGGATAGTGTGAACAATCTAGGTCATCAAACAATGGTAGGCTGCTCTAAACAAATAATACTCCAGATACTGAGCTTCAAACACAGTTTTCTTTTCTTTACTACCCCTATGTTTCAACACTTTCACATGTGGCTTCTTCAGGACACACTGTAATTTAATAAGAGTAACACATAAGATTAGAGACAAAGAACCTCAGAGCACAAGCACTGAGGCAATGGTTACCCCAAAGGGCACTGGCCGGGAAGCCAAGTTTCAAAGAAATACAAAATCACACCTACCCCCATAATGCAAAGCACCATGGGCTGTATGCAAATTACCACAGAATATTATGCTAGTTCAACTTTAAGCAGAAATCTTAAGCTCATAAGATTGTATGCATACAATACACTTCAGTTCATAATGCTCTGAGGTACAATACACAATATGTATACCACTGTTTTAAACCATTTCTTAACTGTTCCAATTCACCAGTAATCAATCCATCCTACACTGTGTCTATAATAACACACAAAATGCCTTGTTAAGTTTATTTATATATGGTACACATTGTCACCACCCCAGACTGTGCCATCACATGCGGTATTCCTGTCACTTCCATCCGTAGACCACCTTCAGATATTTATATACGAACATACGAATCTGCCAGCAGAAACGGGCCATGTGGTCTATCAAGTCTGTTCAAATGTGCAGCTAGCATCCCTAGATCACAGCTGCCCCACCCCCTCTCCCCTCTGGCAATTTCTCAGTACTAGTTTCCAGACTCCCCCCCCCCCGTGCTCTGTCCCATGCCCTTTTGAAAGTGCCCACCGTCCTACATGATACCACCTCCTCTGGTAGAGTGTTCCATTTCAACACCACCATTTCTGTGAAATAATGTCTCCTCATCTCTCTTCTAAATCTGCCCCCTTCCAATCTTAGCCCATGCCCTCTTGTGTCCCTTCCCTTTCTCAGCCTAAATTGCCCAGTTGCCAGCCAGCAACCAGATGCCAGCCAGCAACCAGCCCACACACAGAGCTCCCTTCTGGAGCGGGACCAATGCGCGGGTGCCGAAAGAGGTAATTAAAGCACCTCTAGGAGCAGCACCCTTGTGAGGGGGGTTTTCTATTATTTGCTATGAACTTACCATTGGCAGACATCAGCTGAGAGATTCAGCACAACAGTTGTCCTCCTGTTCTGTGGATGTTTTATTGTGTTAACCAAAGTGTACTGTGAGGCGCGGGGTGCTCTCTCGCGACTGTAGTACTGCTAAGTTAGGGAACCACTGTGATTTGTTTCAAACTTGTAGTGTACATCCATTTTCAGGACTTAATAGCTGCTTACCTGCATGACCAAACGTAGTAAGTAATCACCATCTTTCCTATCTGGTGGTGCTAGAATCGGGACATAGCCCGCACTTGCGCTGTTCAGAATAGCGATCCCGGTCTCCTGCTGCATACTGATAAGGCCCTTTGTCTCCTCTCTCAACATAGGCCTCCTGCAGTCCTCTGCCCCTCCAGACACCAGCCAGCAACCAGCAATCAGGCCACACACAGAGCTCCCTCCTGGAGCAGGGCCAACGCGTAGGTGCTGAAAGAGGTAATTAAAGTACCTCTGGGAGCAGCACCCTTGCAAGGGGGGTTAGCCCATCGATCTGCTGCATGCATCGACTGCCCCACCCACCCTGGCTCAGCACTACCTATATAGGCACTGTCTTGTGACATCACTTCCTGTCTGTCATTTTACTAAGTCCCAACTTTCCCATTTGCAGGTTATACCTGCTAGCCACTAGAGGAACCCTCTGACTATACACCTGTCTCTCCACCTGAATTTCCTTCCTCCCCCTACTTCCTGGAACCCTTCTACCTACATACGCCACTTCTCTCCCCTACTTGCATCTCTGCTTTTGCCCACACCTCACACACACCCTCAGCCTCCTAGCTAGCCCTACATACTGACCCCCTGCCAACCACCAGACTCTCACCCAGCCTGCCACTAACCCCCAGTGACCACTAGGAGTCATTATTTCAACCCTGAATTTTGGTCCAAACCCAGCCTGCTTTGAGTCCCCAAGAACCTGGATCTCCGCTCTCACCCAGGTCTTATTACAACTGCCCTGCCATGGTCTTGAACCTTGTACCCTGTCCACCAGAGTCTGTGACACTACCACTACTCCAAAGTGGTATCTATGCTTTCTGAGGGGCAGCCAAGATACTTGAACCTTTCTGCCCTGCTGCTGCCTCAGACACTATATTTGTACACCTCCTACTCAAATATCTCCCCCTCATTTACATGCTAGTACCCACATCCCATCAGCCAGACATCATCCCTGGCCCACTTATACCAGCACCCACAACTCTCCCTGACTTACTCCAATCGCACCCCACACGACCTGCACCTGGCCGCGCACCCACCCTGGACACCCCCGCTGCCACAGGCTCCCGCGGTTGCTGAATGCAAACCCCTCGACCTTCACACCCTGCCCATCGCCCACACATGGCCTCCCAATCCAACGTACCCTCAGAAGTTGACACCTACCACCCCTGGCAGGCATTCTCTGCTCTGTTGGGTAATATACATCCAAACCAGGACTCCCCCCCCACCCACCAGCTCTGTCTACCGGTCTTCACATAGCCTCCATGAATATATGCAGCCTACTGAAAAAATTTGATGCCCTCCAGTGCTGGGCCATGCTATATCAACCAGACATCATAGCCCTGGTTGAAACCTGGCTGTCCAAATCCACCCCTGACTCCTTTGACTCCCTCCCAGGCTAAACCCTGTACCGAGAGGACCGAATAGGAAAACGCAGGGGTGACTGTGCAATCTATACCAGGGACACAATCATTGGACAAGTGCTCCCTGCCCCTGCTGTTGTAAATGGAGCACGGGCCCTTTCCATCAAACTTGCCCCTGACCCCTCCAGGGGCCCTCTATATCTCACCACTGCCTACGTTCCCCCAAAGAACCAGAACCCGGTGCTGATATCTTTAACAGAATATCTTGCCACCCTCCACCACAATGCGGAACAAATCCTAGTGGGGACCTTAACATAAACTGGCTTAGCGCCTCCTCTTCCATTAGCCAAGATTCTTTCACTGCCCTAGAACTGACACAACTCATTTCCCAGCCCACTAGAGTAAACCCAAAGAGAGGAACCAGTACCCTTCTGGATGTAATTATTAGCAACAGCCCCAACAAAATCCATAACATCCAGGTCCTTCCAGACTCACTAAGTGACCACTCCCCTATCCTATTCCTTTGGGCAGCCCCCACTCTCAAACCCTCAGCCCTGACCACTCTCCGCAGGTGCCTCCGACTTGGTGGGCTGATAAAACTCAAACAATTTCTCACCCAAATTAACTGATCCCCCATCCATCATGCACCCGACATAGACACTGCCCTCGCCTTTTTCTCCCAAACCTGTAACAAAGCCTGTGACCTCTTTGTGCCCCTCACTGGAATTGGATCCAAAAAATGCAATGCACCCTGGGTTACCCCTGCCCTACTACAAATGATCAAAAATAGGGATAACCTCTGGCACCTTGCCACTGAAACAGGCCGAATGGCTAATAGACTGGCCTACAATGCTGCACGGAACAGGTGCATATGGGCCATCTGTAAAGCCAAGGCCGACCATTACCAGGCCACCCTCACCTCCTCCTGGGGCTGTGCCTGGACTTTCTGGGACAATGTTAAACAACTAAATGGGAAATCCCGCTCCCCTCCCCCATCCTAGCTCACTATTGATGGCTCTACCTCCACTGACCCTGCCTGCATAGCAAACTGCCTTAACACCTCCTTTACTGACCTTAGCTCTGTCCTCCCCCGTAATTTCTTTGACCCTCCCCCCATCCTACCTCCCCCTGTCCTCCAATGCCTCAGCTTCCACCTATGTAAAGTATCTGCCCAGGAAGCCAGACCACTCCTAATCAAAGCACTAAATAACAATAGTCCCGGCAGCAACTCTCTGGACTCTAGTATCCTCCGGTTGGTGCTGGATGAAGTCCTTGCCCCACTCACCAGCCTACTTAACCGATACCTCTGTCTGGGACAATTCCTCACTGCATGGAAAACAACCATAGTCACATCCATTCATAAAGGGGGTGACAGGTCCACTGCTGGGAACTACTGACCAATCTCCATCCTTCCCCCCCTCTCCAAAGCCCTAGAAAACATGGTGGCCATTCAAATCACCGAATATCTGACTAAGCATAACATCTTATGCCCGGAGCAGCACGGTTTCCATACAGGTCACAGTACCGTTACTGCACTAGTTGAGTTCTCCAATTTCCTTCACTCCTCCCTGGACGCCAGCTCCCTAGCTGGTGCAGTGTTTGTTGACCTCTAAAAGGCTTCCGACACTGTCTCCCACCCTTTTCTGCTGGATGCCCTCTGCCACAGTAGTTTCTCTGCTGGCCCTCTCACCTGGTGCACTAGCTATCTATCCACTTGCTCCCAATGTGTAAAAGTCAATGGGACACTCTCCAAAACTCATCCTATCCGCTCAGGGGTACCCCAGGGCTCCATCCTGGGCCGCCTACTCTTCTCACTCTATCTAAACACCCTGCCCAGCCCATGCTCTAGAAAAAATTCTTATGTATGCAGATGATGCTGCCATCTTTGCCACCCACTGCATTCCCATCTCCCTCCAGGACACCCTGCAACAATCCTACAGTGATGCCGAAACCTGGTTTAAAGAGCACAGACTCATCATTAATCTAAAAAAAAATCAAAACAATATTTTTTGCTCACCCCCAATACAAAGCCTGCAACTTCCCACTCCCTATCCTCCTTAGTACCAAACAACCACTAGAGCAAGTCTGCTTCTACAAATACCTTGGGGTTACTTTCGATTCAGCCCTCACCTACCACTCCCACATTGATACCCTTGCATCCGTCACTAATACACAACTTGGCATCCACTACCACTATAAAAACTGCCTCCCCCCAATGCTCTTCGACTTGCGGTTACGTCTTCAGTACTATCCCTTGTTAATTATGGCCTGCCAATTTATGGTGCTGCTGACACTACCGCCCTTAACAAAATTTGCCTCACCCTAAACAAGGCCTGCAGGCTGATTATGGGTGCCCCCAGGCTCACACATACTTGTCAACTCTATGATGAGGCAAAACTGCTTAACCTAGATGAACGGCTACATTAACAAACCTGCCTCCTCACTAAAAAAACTCTATTTGGGCTATCCCCTCCCGGGGTGACAGCCTCCGTCCGACACACCCAACCCACTATCGCAACCCGAACCTCCAACAAGACCACTCTACTGGTCCCCAGATCCAGGACCACCCATGGTCAGAGGTCTTTCTGCTACAGAGCTCCATCCTGGTTTAACTCTCTCCCTGCTCCCATCTCCAATGCCCCCACAATCTCCAACTTCAAAACCACCCTTCGGAGCCAACTGTTTAACACTTGCAGCTGCTCCTGTCTCTAAATGGGGCCTCGATCTTCTCCACTCTTGACAATGCCCACTGGGTGGCACACCATTTCACCCCCCCCTTGTCCCCTGTTGCTTATTGCCTCTGTTATTACCAGCATGTGCCCAGCTGTGTTCATTGTAATTGCTACTAAATTGTATAAATGTGTTGAAACCATACTGTGTAACTTTAAGTCAGTAGGCTTTTATGCTGTAACCTGAATTCTGTTTTGTCTGTCCTCAATGTGACGGGGTACCTTTGGAAATGATCCTCTGGCTCAAAGGTTGTAAACCGATGTACAAATAAATAAATAAATAAATAACCCATCTGTGCCAGATTTGTTGATCCCTTCAGGTATTGGAACATTTCGGTCATATCCCTCCGATACCACCTCTCCTCCAGGGTGTATAAACTCAGATCCCTCAGTCTGTTCGCGTTGGTTTTACAATCCATCCCCTGTACCATTTTTGTCACCCTACGTTGCACCCCCGTAGCAGCCTGATATCCTTCTTCAGATATGGTCACCAGTACTGCATGCAGTACTTCAAGTGTGGCTTGACTAAGGACCTGTAGAGGGGCAGGAACACATCCTTATGTCTAGATGAGAATCCTCTTGCAATACACCCCAGCATCTTGTTAGCCTTGATTGTAGCCTTCCTGCACAGAGCAGAGTTGTGCATGCTCTCCTTTACCATCACCCTTAGGTTCTTCTCTTCCTCAGTGATCCCCAGTCTTACCCCACCTAACTAGAATTCCCTCCACAGGTTCTTCACTCCAAAGTACATAACTTTGCACTTCTTCACATTGAATCCCAGTTGCTACTTCGCCTACCACTCCTGCAGTTTGGTTATGTCCCCCTGTAGCTCTTTCTACCCCTCTACATCATCCACTACCACCCCATCTTAGTATCATCCATGAAAAGACTAATCCTGCTGCCAGCTCCATATGAGATATCCAATATGAACAGTCCAAACAACCGGACCCAGGACAGAGCCCTGCGGCACACCACTCATCACTGGCCTAGATGTTGAGAGTCCCCCCCCACCACCACCCATTGCTGCCTCCCCTTTAGCCAGCTCATGATCCAATTAACTATCTTCACCCCCACCCCCACAGATTTCAGTTTCCCCCTAACTTACCCATGAGGCACTGACTCAAAGGCCGTGCTGAAGTCCAAATACAGAACAAGCACTGCATGGCCTCTATCTAGCTCTAGTTACCCTCATAGTACTCTATTAGGTTGGTCTGGCAAGATTTCCCCAAGATGAACCCAAGCTGCTGCCCATCCTGGATGCCACCAGTCTCTCCTTCAGGATCGCTTCCATTAGTTTACCCACTATGGAAGTGAGACTAACAGGTCTGTAGTTGCCTGTCTTGTTCTTTGGGCCACTTTTGTGGCCAGGCACCACATGAGACATCCTCCAGTCCTGTGGCACACATCCTCTATCCAGGGAGGTGTTGAAGAGATGTGCCAGCAGTCTGGCAAACACCCTCCACCATCTCCCTCAGCACTCTTGGGTGAATGCCATCAGGACCCAGTGCTTTGTCCACCATTAGTGTCTTCAGACCCTCTAGTACTCTGCTCTCTACAGTCATCCTGTCTGTCATCCCTTCGCCCCATCCCCACCCTCTCGGTCCATGGAGGTAGTGGACCACCCTCCTCCTGCATGAACATAAAACAGAAGTATTCATTTAGTGATTCCACTTGTTCCACTCCCTTTTCCACCCATCCCCCGCCCCTCTTCATCCACATTATTTGGTCCCTGCAGCTCTTTTTTTCTATCATGTATCTAAAAAAAGTCCTTCTTCCCTCCCTTGATGCCAGGGGGCAAACTTAGCTCTCTGGAGGCCTTGGCCTCTCTTATTAGTTTGGTTATCTCCTTGGACCTCTTTGCATACAACTCCCTGTCTTCCCCCCTGCTGGTCCTCTTGAATCTCCTAAATGCTGCTTTCTTTGCCCTCATCCCCTCCAACACCTTCCTGTTCTGCCAACATGTCTTCTTAACTCTGCTCCCCTTGTTCAGAGTCCTGGTGCATGCCTCAGTAGCTTCCTTCAGACCTAGTTTTATGATATCTCACATCTGTTGTGCATCAGTCTCTGGTCTAAACCCCTCTAGGCACCCTTTAAAGATTTCCCACATCTTCCCAAAGTACGTACGTCTGAAGTCCACCACCCTTGTCACTGATCCTACAGATTCTCTGCTCAAGCTAAGCGTAAACCACACCGATTGGTGGTCACTCCCAGCTAGTGGGTCCTCCGCCCTTAGTTCCCTCACCACCTCCCCTTCGATAGTACCAGGTCAAGAGTATTATGTAGTCAAGTTGGCACTCTGAACAACTGTGCGAAAAGACTGTCCTGGAATGCATCTAGCGGTACCTGCTCCCTGGCACCAGAGGTGGCTTGGGTACCTAAATCTAACCAAGGCAGATTGAAGTCCCCCACGATCCCCACACTCCCCACACTCCCCTTCCTACATACCTGCTGAATTTGTTCCACTAACTCCCTATCCAACTCCTCGGATTGAGCTGGTGGTCTATACACCATCCCCAGCCTTAGTTTTCTACCTATAGAGTCCAGGAACTGCATCCATAGCGCCTCTGTCCTCCCTTCCTCTCCCTTGTCTCTTGTGCATCTAATACCATCCCTTACATAAACTGCCACCCCTCCCCCCTCTCCCAACCCCTCTGTCCTTCCTATAAATTCTGTACCCAGGGATCGCCAGATACCAGTCTTGGTTTTGGGTGGCCTAAGTCTCTGTGATGACCTCCATGTTCACCACCCCTTCAGCTAAGAGTGCCTGTAGCTTAGCTGTTTTGTTACCCAGGCTCCTTGCATTCGCACTCCACCAGTCCCATCCTTCTCTCCACCCTGTGCTCCCTCAACTTGACCCCACCCCTGTAGCAAACCCTGTTGTTGTGGGGGGTCAGCTTGTTTGGCTCCCCTTCCTGGTGACCTTGCATATTAGCTGCACACTCGCCCCCCCTCTTCCTGGTTTAAAACCCCCATTGATGCTAAGTATTTCTCCAGCTTATGCTTCAAGACCTCCTGCCCCACCCGACTCAAGTGTAATCTGTCCTTTGCATACAGATCACTGTTGTCCCATGTGGTCCCAGAATCTCCCACCAGCCCATACCCATGAGAATGACACCACCCACCCAGCCAAGAGCTGAACTCCACTATACTGTCCTTCTTTGCTCAGCTTTCCCTGGAAACCAGTAGCCCTTCCAAGAAGGCCACTGAGCTCCCAATTACCATACACATCTTCCCCAGTTCTTCAAATTTCTCCCAGACCAACTCCACGGTGCAGCCCCCCAGGTCGTTAGTGCCTACATGCACCACCACGTGAGGTTTCTCTCTTCCCCTCCAACACACCTAATTAGACCCTGTCCTGCCCTGCCAGCTGTCAAGCCCAGTACAGATTCTACTCATACCCAACTGTGCCATTCACCTCTCCCTCATCATCTGATCCCCTTCAGGATAGAGTCCCCTATCACTATATCTCCTCCTCCTCAATCCCCCCATTTGGCTGTACCTTCCTGCTATCCCCATCCCTCCCATGAGCATCGACTGTTTCCTGTCCACCAGTGCCAGGACCCAGCCCCTGCTCATCTCCCCTCCATTTCCCACCTGCCTGCTTTCCTTGCTATTCTTGCTGCCCCTCCCTTAGTAACCAACTCACCATCCATGACATCCTTTACCTCGTTGTGTACCATCCCCCCAATCTGCATCCCCTCTGTTGCCCCTGCTCTATCCCCTTCCACTTTGCTCCCCCTACCTGTTGTACCTTCCCCCAATATCCTGTACCCCTCCCCATCTAGACTGCTGGCCCCTGCATATCCCCTAGCCTTGTGCCCACCTACCTCATCCCAGGCAGCTCCACCATCCTGGAGCGTCCCACCATCCTCACCTGCTACTGATGCCAGTACAGCATACCTGTTACTTGAACCTGCCCCCTCCTCCTGTCATTGCCTCTACTGCTGTCTCAATACAGCCCCATATATCTACTAAGCTTCCTTGTCCTCTCCATAGATCCCACTGTCTCAGCCTCCCTATATGCCTGAGGGTGTACCCAGTCTACCCCTACTCTTCTCCACCCACCCCTCATACTTCTTAACTCCCCTTCAGCCAATGGACCTCTGCCTCCAGGTCCCCCAGCCTGTAGCAAATGGCACATTCCGTAAGCCTGCATAATGTGCCCAACCTGACCATCGCCCCGCAGCCATTGCAGCTAACTAGTCTGTCCCCCCAGTTACCCTTCTGCCCCCTTGCCCCCTGTGCCAGCACCCCCACCATGGAACCAACCCCACCCCTCCCTCTCGTAACACCAGCTCCTGTCCTGCCACCTGAAAGTTCCCTGAGTACCACCTCTCCCAGGTAGCTCCAGCTCCCCCCTCACCCCCCTGCCTGGCACCCCAGGCCTTGTTGTACACAGTGTGGCTGAACCCCCACCTCCTATTCCTCAGTCTGCATCTAGGGGCACTGACACAGTACCCAGATATATTAATTATGATCAATGACCATCAGATACAAATCAGTCCCCCCAATCAAGCCAGTTGCGTCCAGCCCAACATAACATTACTCTTTAGAACATGAATTTTATCCCCTATAATCAGTGACATCAGATACCAACCCCCCCTCAAGTCAGTTGCTTTAAGCCCAACAGAAAATTACCCTTCAGGATAAATACCCAAACCTCTGCATCTGCTGCAGCACCAGCCATGCATGTACCCTATAGGAACAATCAACCCCACCTAGTATTAACACCCTCCCAGAACAGCTGCAATCAGCCCCACAGAATTATACCCTCTAGTAGCAAATAACCCATCCAGAAACACTATGACAGTCCAACAGAGTATATCACTGCTAGCACAATCAACCCCTCCGAAAACAGCTGCCACAAAGTGTGTTGTCCCCAGGACACTAAGTCATTCACAGCTGCTGCAGCCCTATAAGATGCACAGTGCCTTGAGTAGTAAATCTGCACAGTACCTTGAGTATGATTCCCTGTCCTCCATACCCAGTGTGCAGGTTATGTCCCTTTATGACAGCCCAACCTTCAGGATGCCAAACAGTCCAAAGTTGAATCACACTGTGGTGTCACTCCTTCAAGGTACTCCTCTCCCTACTCCTTCCCTTGTTGGTGCACCCCTATGGGGCATGGTTCCTGCAGCCCATTTAATAATGGAGGTGGTGTGGGGTGGGTGGGTGGTAGAAAATTCAACAGTAGGAACACCCCAACTGCCGATGCAGTACCAAGTTATGTTTCAGTGTGGCTGGCCCCTGGCTTAAATTGCCCTGCCGCAGTTTTGAGGTTGCCACCCTCCAGCGCTCCTTCCTTGTGATTGGTTCTGGCAGTAGCCTCCCTCCAGCCTCCAATGTGGAGGATAACAACATATTGCAACAGCCACCCCATCCTCCAGCCACTGATGCACTGCAGAACAAATCGTGGCTACAACAGCCCCATCCTCCAGCCTCCAATGCGGCATGTCTCTCGGCCCAACCGAGGACTCAGCACCAAGTTCTGTTTCACTGCAGTTGAGCTCTGGCTTAAATAGCCCAGCCACAGTTTTAAAGTTGCCACCCTTCATTGGTTCTTCCTTGTGCCTGGCTCTGGCAGGAGCCTCCCTCCAGCTACTGATGCAGCGCACAACAACTCATGGCTAAAGCATGTTACAAATGCATGGTAAGGTACAGAACATACTTACAAGCAAAGCAGCAAGGGAAAGCATGCCATATAGCTCAGTGACCAAGGAAAAGGAAATGTAATGGAAGCACCTACCAGCTGTGTATCATGCCACCTATAAGTGGAGCAGTATGCGAAAACCTGGCTCCGCTGTCTTGAATAATGAAATCCCTTGTGCTGCACACAGACACAAAGAAAATAACACAAAGGACCGGGCAATTTCATGAGATATCATACACATGTAAGCAAGGTAAGTGCGATAGATGTTGGTTACACCCCCCTGAGTTAAAGCTACTGGGCACTGTCCTATCCTCTTTAGCTTCTGTACCCTATGTTAGAAATGTCTGTTGCAACAGTACTCCTGAATTCTGATCTCTTCTTTTCTACTATTCTAGGTAGGCTGCCTAGGATAGTACTTTACTATCTCCTATAAACTCTGCCTATACCTGATACTTAACTTATCCCTCCTAATTTCTGTCCTGTTAGCCCCTAAGTAAAAAAATAAAAAGATGGCACCTTAAGAAGGTGTGCCTAGTAATGGTAAACTAGGTTTAAAAGGTTTTGTGCCTTCAGGCATAGAAATGCATAAAGAAGTCCCTAAAAGCTAAATGGGACTAGGGAAAAGAATGTATAAATACCTGGGTACAAGAAAGAAAAAGGATTCTTAAGAATTTATTATTTTATTATGAGACCGAGCAGGAGAGTATTAGGAAAACTCTGCTATAGAAATTGTAATGTCTCCTAAAATGAGAAATATTTAAAGAGCACTCAGTTCACAACTTTTAGATGACCCGAGCAGAGTCCTAAACAGGCACCTTTGATTTGTGCCTAAAGTAATGTTTTGTCCCCCAGAGCGTGAGCAAGAGCTCAGCTCAGCAAGAGGAGGTGGGGTGGCATTTACGATGTCAGCCGCCCACCGGGAAAGTGAAAGTTGTTAATATTTTTGCTCATTTCACACTTCAGACAAACTGGGCATTAGGAAGAAAAAGCTGCTGTGTCAACACCAGAAGCGGCTGTTAGAAATAAAGAAAATGAGTCTGAGTTTGAGTAACAAGAAACTCAGGACTCCATGGAAAACAGCCCTGAATAGGAGTCGGTGGCTATAAAGTAATTTTGCAAAATCAGCCACTGCTCCAAAGGCTAGTGTCAAGGTAGGAGGATTCCTTACTAGGCAATTCAAACCTAGATAGCCCCTGGATTGTACTGTTGGTCTTTTTGTTCCTTCAGAGAGGGGATATGCATGTGTATTAAATTATGTTATGCAGATAAATAACCAGGGCTGTGTTTTAAAATTAAACAAGGGACTGCATGAGTATACATGCCCCGTTGAATGGTGCACCCTAGAAAATCGTATCAGAGGGCTGCCAGAACACTTATGTGCTGACATAGGAATCTGAGAATGTGAAGGCACATATATATATATATATATAAACTAGCCAGATAGAAACAAAAATAGAGGACTTTCTCCTTACCTGGCTGCTGGATTCTAAAACATGTTTCCTTTAGGGAACAGTGCCCTCTACATCCCCTGTTTTATAGTATGCACACTGTCACTCGTGATGTAACTAGGGAAAACACCATGGGGGTTACCAAGTAATTAGTCCTGTAATTAGTACATAAAGGAGATTATACAATGGCAAGGACAAATGTTGCATCCCCATTGGTCAGTCTGGCACTGGAGCCGTGATGTTATCCTGGCATAACATCATGGCTCTAGTGCCAGCACATTGATGACCGCATGTCAGTTTAAAAACATTGCTCCGCTGCCTACGAGCAGCTTCCCTGGTCTCCGCTTTGCCAGCTACCGTTGTCATCGCAAAACCGGAAACCAGCCATAACACCTACCATCACCCCACAACAAACGGCACAAAGAAACACCCACAGCCATCACAAATAACACAATAAACACAAGCATCAAAATCTCCTGTTTTTCAGTTTTTAAAAACAGGAAATTGGGACCCATATACAGAGCGAGCGCTAAGTGAGAGAATGAGAAACCGAGCTTTCAAACAGTCAGCGTGCGGCTCTCTTTTGCTCGCTTCAACAAAACACTTTCCTCCTGTTCTCCTTAAAACAAGAACTTCACCACCCCAAAATACCCAAAACAATATTGCAGCCTGTCCCTACCTTGATACAGTAATCCTCTGAAGCACAGAGTGGGTGCACGCAATAACTGAGTGTGTGTGGGGTGGGGGCTGCCTTCTACAATGCATAGCGACTGCAGGAATTAAACCCCCAAAAAAAGGTAACCCCTCAATGAGCTATGCTAATATGGAACCCTTATTCATAAAAAAAGACAACAGTAGCAAAGATTACTAACAGGAGCACAAAGCCACACCAAAACAGGACAACTCCACCTACTGACTAAACAAGAGAACTGCACTATTTTTACATAATGTAATCCTACCCATTACAAAAAATGACAAAAAAAATCTACTTTTAACATATTTTTTATCTTTTTATTTCTTTGTTTTACAATTAAGCCATTGTATAATAGGAATAATGCACTCCAGTGTGTGTGTCGTGCTGGGATAATGTCACTTCTGGGGTGATTAATCACACTCAGCCTGCGGCCTCGTGCCTAATCACCTCAGGCATGATGTTATCCCATCACGACACACACCCTGTCATGCATTATTCCTTTAATAACAACCCCTTATTCATTGTTTATTGGTTTTTAATTGCTTAGGTAACAAGCCATATATCCTGAGCACCTCTGGTGGGTCACCAATGTTAAATAAACTAGCCCAGAATGTTTATATTCTGTATCTTAGGTTAAGAGCTTTAGTAGGTGACCACATCTAGAGTGTATATAAGCTCCCTGCACAGATCTTCAGGCAGATCAGCCTTGGTGGTAGGAGAGGAAGGTCTACAGTGCTGGTATACTAAGAGTTCAGACATACAGAAGGAACCAGATCGTAGCATTTCTATGTTCTCAGACTGTATGTTTGTGTTTTGCAAGTAACCACTGAAGTAAAGTGGTCATTTATATTGCATTTTTTTCTTTATTATTTTTGTTTACTTTATTTGAATTTGTAAATAAATGGCACAAAGTGCTTTTTAAATCCTGACAACTTGCCTTGTATGAGATTATTTCCCACACAATGTGACAGTTGGTGTCAGTAGTGGGATCCTGAACTGGTTTCCAAAGAAATGAGGAGGAGACCAGTACTAGACACCAGTCCTGGTGTCCAGACCTAGGAGGCAAAAGGCAGGATGGCACACAAGTTGGAGTCTGTGGATGTCCAGGATCTGAAAAAAGATGGATTACTGGGAGTGTATACCCACACCCAGACATAGATAATGAGAGAGAAACTTCTGACAGGATTGGAGTATGGAATGACAAAGAAGAGGACCCCTAAAGATGGAGGGACCGAAGAAGACACAGCAGAGGACTCAATTTATGAGGAACCACCACCTGAAGATCCACTACCAGAGGATATCAGTGGATTACTGAGATGGTTGGCAATCAAGCAGGTAGAGATGGAGAGGCAGCGAGAGTGAGATGCCACAGAGAGAGAGGCAGAAAGAAGACAACAGGACCAGAGATGGGCGGACACTCTAAGGGCCTTACAAGTGATCGGACAAGGACCACAAGGGGCAAGAAATGCAGGTAACAACCCCAAAGACATTAAATTAACAAAAATGGCACCCACAGATGATAAAGAAGTGTACCTTATGACATAGAAAGGGTAGCAAGAGCTTGTGGTGGGCTCAAAGTCAGTGGGTGGTAAGGTTAGCGCCATACCTTACTAGGAAGGCATAGCTGGCCTACAGCAATATCGATAGTCAGTATGCTGAAGACTATGAAAGGGTTAAAAAGGACATATTTTAATAATATGACATTAATTCTGAAACATGTCAGCAGAGGTTCCGATCACTGAAGCATTACCCTAATGATATATGGAGGGAGACATTTACCAGACTGAGAGAGTTATGCTTAAAAAGGTTGCAGCCTGAGGGAAAAACTGTGATGGACATTGTGGACATTATCATCATAGAACAAAATCTACAAGTCTTACCCCATGAAGTACAAATGTGGGTAAGGGAACACAAGCCCGAAAAAGCTGAGTTGGCTATAACCTTAGCTGAAGATTTTTTAGCAGCCAGACAATCCACAAGAAAAGGGTATAGAACAGATCCCGCAGCATCTGCCCCCCAGACTGTAAAATCACCTGTTGTCCCAAGGGCCCCTATGGAATACCAAACGAGGAATGACCAGAGACAAAGACCAGCAACTGGTCCATATAATCCTGACATCATTTGTAGGAATTGTCAGGGCAAGGAACATATTGTCAGGTTTTGTAATTGCCCAAAAGCTGATATTTCCCATTTGTCCCTATTATCAGATGGGTATTTTCTACAGGATGTGGTGATTGTTCATAAGAAAATGTTTGAGCTAGTAGACACTGGTAGCACAAATACCTTGATCCATCCAGAGCTTGTAGTGGATGTGGCAGATGAACCAACAGGGGGAGCAGAGATGAGTATTTTCTGTGTGCATGGAGACACCCACCAATATCCCATGGCTACCATAAAAGTGGATATTAATGGCCAAGAGCAGCTAGTTACAGCAGGGATGGTCTCTAACTGACCTTTTCCAATGGTGTTGGGGCATGATTTCCCAGACTTTTCTTCTTTAATAGCTGGACAAGGGGTCATAACTGCGGTAACCACCAGAACTCAGAGGAAGAAGGAACAGTTACTAGGGGACACATTTCTCTTTGATGATGAGATCCAAAACCCCCTTGTGGGGATAGGCTGACCAACTCCCAGAAGAAGAAACAACAAAGGAAATGGATCAAGGTTACACATGGACTGCCTGATGTACAAATGTCAACTGTTTTTGAAAATGTAGATATTGCTGTGGAACAAAAAAATGATGTCATTTTACAGAAATTTTATTCACAGGTTGGACAAACAGTAGATAAAGGTGCCCCACAAATAATATTAATAAAGGGTATTCTGTATAGAGTCTGTACTAACCCTAGTACCAGGGAAAATATGGAACTAGTATTGGTGCCCAAGAAGTATAGGGAATCCATTTTGTTTTGGGGACACTATCTCCAATGAGCTAGCCATGCTGCGAGAGAATGCACCCTTAAGCTGATACTGTGAAGATTTTACTGGCCAGGAGTGCATGAACAGGTATTCCAATATTGTCATCATTGTCCAGAATATCAGCAGGTTGCCCAAATTGGTAAAAAGGATATGGTGCCTCTCATGCCCCTCCCTTTATTGACTATTCCCTTTGAAAGGATTGTGATTAATGTTGTGGGACCTGTCATAAAAAAGTTCAAAAGGAAACCAGTTCATGTTGGTTATAGTGGATTTTGTTACTAAATATCCAGACGCTATACCAGTGTGGACTGTTACAACCCCCTGAAATGCAGAAGAACTGGTGAAGGTTTTTAGCCAGCTTGGTATCCCTGTAGAGATAGTGACCAACCAAGGTACCAATTTTAATGCCTCGCTGTTAAAAGAGCTATATAAACTGTTGGGAATAGTGACATTGTGTACATCCCCTTATCATCCTCAGACAGATGGGTTAAAAAAACATTTCAATCAAACATTAAAAAGGATGTTACGCAAATTTGTACATAACGAGGGCAAGAATTGGGAATCCTACTTGCCATTCCTGTTGTTTGCTTATAGAGAGGAGTCCCAGGCCACCACAGGTTACTCTCCCTCTACAATGTTGTACGGGTGAAATCCATGGGGACTGTTGGATATTGTTAAAGAATGCTGGGAAGAGGGGACAGAACTAAGGTATAGTACCATTGCTGAGTACATGGGACGGTTAAGACGAAGGCTACTGAAGTATGCCCAGGTAACTCACCAAAATGGTGCAGAAGCCCAGGTCAAGCAAAAGAAATATTATGACAGCAGGGTGGGACAGAAAACTTTTAAACATGGTGAGAAAGTTTTGTTATTGTTACCCTCCTCCCAAAAGAAGCTCCTTTTGAAGTGGCAGGGCCCCTACACAGTAATATACCAAACAGGACCTGTCACGCATGAGATTGAGACCCCAGACAGAAGAGTAGGCTGAAAAGTTTACCATGCCAACCTCCTGAAGCAATGGTATGAGAAACCCAAAGAGGAAACAGTAGCAACTTTGGGTATGATGGTAATACCTGAGAGGGAGTCTGAACTAGATATGGCCTATGAAAGGCTGGAGAATAGGGAAGGAAAACAGGAGATCAAAATTAATGATAAACTGACAGACTACCAGAAGAGAGAGTTACAGGGTCTAATCGAATCTTTTCCCAGTACATTCATGAGTATCCATGGAAGAGCAAGGGGGTAAAACATTGCATATGCACTGATTCAGCTCCTGTTAGGCAAAAGCCCTACCGACTGCCTGAGAGAATAAGGGTAGAGGTAAAGGAAGAGATAGAGAAACTGGAATGACTGAAAATAATCCAACCATCGAATAGTCCTTGGGGGTCCCAACTGTAGTGGTACTGAAAAAAGAAGGGAGAATTCATCTCTGTCTTGACTTTCAGGGATTGAATAATGTATCACAATTTGATGCGTACCCAATGCCCCGTATAGATGACATACTAGATCGAATTGGGAATGCAGGGCATATAACAACATTGGACCTAACCAAAGGCTATTGGAAGACTTCCCTAGACCAGCAAGCAAGAAAACTGATGGCCTTTAGTGCCCCAGGAGGGTTATTTCAGTTTTGACAATGCTCTTTGGCTTGCACGGAGCCCCTACGATGTTCCAGAGATTTATGGACTGTATATTGGAACCACATGCAGGATATTGTTCAGCATACCTGGATCATGACGGTATAGAGCCCAAACTGGGAAACTCATATGAAACATCTAACTGAAGTGATAAAATCTATTCAGGGAGCAGGATTGACCATGAACCCCCAGAAATGTGCCATAGCCATGAATCAGACACGTTATTTAGATTTTTTACTGGGTAATGGGCAAGTCAAACCAGAGGTAATCAAGCTAGAGGCAGTGACCAAATGTCCCTTCCCCCTCACGAAAAAATACATCAGGTCATTTTTAGGACTTGTGGGATGTTACAGATGTTTTATTCCAAATTTCTCCTCTATTACCACGCCCCTGACTGATCTAACTAGGAAAAGGTGAAAAACCAGGTACAATGGGATGAAAAGTGTGACAAGGCCTTTCAGACCATAAAGGCAGCCCTATGTTCATCACCTGTGTTAAGAAGCCCAAACTTTGAAATACCTTCGAGGTACACACTGATGCCTCTGAGACTTGTATAGGAGCTGTACTAAGTCAAAATTCTGATGGGGAAGAACTTCCCATACTATATATATCAAGAAAACTGCATGAATGGGAGCAGAAGTACTCCACAATAGAAAAAGAGGTACTAGCAGAAAAACTGGCTATTGAGGCCCTGAAATTCTATTTATGTGGTGCTAAGAGTACCCTTATAACAGACCACAATTCCTTATGTTGGATTAATTCTTGGACGATAAAAACAGCTGCATAATGAGGTGGTACTTGGCTTTGCTACCATACAGCTTTGAGGTTAAACGTCAAGCAGGTACTGCTCATAAAAATGCCGACTTCTTGTCTAGACATGGAGCCATGGATGGTAAAGATGTATAAAATATATCTGGTATAAAATGTTTTGTTGTAAACAATAGTAAATTACTAGTATATCGAAGCCCCAGGGTATGTTTTAAAGAAGGATGTATGATTGTATAATGTTTTGTATTACAAAACATCCTTCTATTGTTTTGTATTAAGGGACCGTGGGGTGGAGCTTTCATAGTGGGTGGGCGAAAGTTACAACCACCCCCCCACCACTTCCTACTATTAAGTAGGGGAGTTGGATAAGGGGGATGCCAAACCAGTCTTTGAGAAAAACTGGTTTGTTCTTAAAGAGGAAGGTGTGTGATAGATGTTGGTTACATCCCCCCTGAGTTAAGGCTACTGGACACTTTCCTGTCCTGTTTTGCTTTACTATCCTACTGTATGTTGAAAACTTCTGTTGCAACAGTACCCCTAAATTTTGATCTCTTCTTTTCTGCTATTCTAGGTAGGCCACCTAGGATAGTACTTTACTATCTCCTGTAAACTCTGACTATACCTGATACTTTACTTATTCCTCTTAATTTCTGTCCTGTTGGTCCCTAAAGTAAAAAAAAATAAATAGATGGCACCTTGAGAAGGTGTGCCTAGTAATGGTATACTAGGTTTAAAAGGTGTTGTGCATTCAGGCACAGAAATGCATAAAGTAAAGTCCCTAAAAGCTAAATAGGACTGGGGAAAGAATGTGTAAATACCCGTGTAAAAGAAAGAAAAAGGATCCTTAAGAATTTATTATTTCATTATGAGACTGAACAGGGGAGTATTAGGAAAACTCCACTATAAAAATTGTAATGTGTCCTAAAAAAGAAATGTTTAAAGAGTGCTCGGTTCATGACATTTAGGTGAACCAAGCCAAGTCCTAAACAGGTGATTTGCACATATCTAAGGGTCCACTTTAGATGCAATGGTCACCTCCTGATGACACAACTTTTGTGAAACCAGTAGAGGTTTTGTGAACAGGTGCTGTCTGGCGTTTTGTTTTATACATATTAAAGGCTGTTTGTTATATTCGTCTTTTATATATCCAGCACACACCAGAGCCTTCTAAGCATTTTTTTTTTCACTTTTCTTCAGCTTAAATAGTCCTCACAACTCGGATTCAGTCCGAATAAACTCTATTTTCCCTCTCAGGGACAGCAGGCAGTTAGGCAGGCCAAAACACATCCCTTTCACAGTTCTCCCATGCAAAACTACACAGAACTGCTGCTCAAAATCACTTGAGCTGTTACTTCTTCGCTTCTCGGCTCAAAACTGAAACTAGCTGCAGCAGCCTGGGAAATTCCTCAAGATCCAAAAGGCACTCTCTGGCAATCACATTTAAACTGCTAAAATGCAGGACACCAGTCTGGCAGTGAGTATTTAGGCAAGCTCGAGGAAGACTTTTCGGGAACCCCCATTTGTAAAGGGGTTATACCGGTTTCCTATATAATGTTGTGGCTAACCCTCTCTTCACTTTATAAATCTCTAGATCCAAGAAGGGAATTCAGGATTCATCTGCTTTTGTGGTGAATGTGAGGTTCTCATTTCTGCTATTCAAATATCTCTCAAACCTTTTACGATCATTTCTTGTGCCTTTCCAGAATACCAAAATATCATCAAAAAAACTCTTCCATAAGAGAATGTTTTCAAGGAAGGGATTACTGGTGGCATCCAGCATATGCATCTTTCCATACTTCCACATGTCCTGTATATCTTGGCATAAGATGGGACCATGGTACTCCCCTCCGTGGTGTCTCTAGCCTGCATATAAAAGCTGTCCTCAAATGTGAAATAGTTCTTTGTAAGTAAAACCTCCGCTAGCTGTTGTAGAAACTCAATAGGTGGGTGTTTATCTTCTCATTCATTCATTGCCCTCAAAAGTGCATCTAATCCCTCATTATGTTGTATACCTATATACAAATCCTTAATGTTAAGGGTGACCAAAATTATATCCTTCCAGTCTCACTTATTCTTGTTTATATCCTCTATAGCCAAGCCAGTAGCTCTTCCCCATCAGTGAGTTTGTACCCACGTATTTCACAACAAATATTTTAGAAGATACTGCATTTTTGGAACACACTGTTTGCTACTAGGCTTTTACGTAGATACATTGATGTTGTTGGCAGATGAGGGCATTGCGTCCCATTCAGTCTGTCCTGTCCTTCTTTCTAATGCTTAAGGTATCCTAGATGCTACAAGCCCCTCTTTCACCCCTAGCTTGATAATTCCCATGTGCCTATCCCACACATTCTTGAATCCCTGAACTGTGGCAACTCCCACCACTTCCTGGGGGAGACGGTTCCATTTCTCCACCACCTTTTCAGTGAAATAGAATTTCCTCAAGTTCCCTCTAAGTTTTCCACCTTCTAGTCGCATGCTGTGTCCCCTTGTTGTGCTATTTCCCTTCATGTGAAAGATGCTCCCCTCTGGTACCGTGTGGATCCCCTTTAGATATTTGAAGGTCTCTATCATGTCCTTCCCCTTTCCTTCAGGAAAGTATATATTTAGAGTACTGAGTCTCTCCTCATATGATTTATGCTGCATCCCAAACACCATTTTTGTCACCCTCCACTGTACTGTCTCCATCCTGTCTGTGTCTTTTTGGAGATGAGGCCTCCAGAATTAAACACAGTACTCCAAAGAAGTCCTTACTAGGAATCTGTACAACAGTGCCACCACTTCCCTCCTTCTACTCGTTATACCCCTCCCTGTGCAACCTAGCATTCTGTTAGCCTTTACAACTGCTTTGTCACACTGTTTGGCCACTTTGAGGTTGTCTTCTATGACTACCTCTAGATCCCTTTCCTCTGTGGTGGCCTCCAATGTTACCCCGTCTAGTTCATACTCAGTCTTAGGCTTCCCTCTCCCTAGATGCATAATCTAGCACTTTTTTCGCATTGAAGCCCTACTGCCATTCCTAGGACCAGTTTTCTAGCCTCTTCAGATCCCTCCTCATTTTTTCTATACCTTCCTGTGTCTCTTCCCTGTTACATAGCGTTGTATCATCCACAAATAGGCTAACCCTCCCTTCTAGACCCTCTGCAATATCGCTTATGAAGACTTTGAAGAGTACTGGTCCCAGAACTGATCCCTGGGGTACGCCACTTGTTACCTATCCCTCCTGTGAGCTAGCCCATTTACCACCACTCTTTGTGTTCTGTTTCTCTACCAGTTTCTAACCAACATTACCACCTCTGTCCCCACCCCCAGATTTGCCAGCTTGTGGATTAGTCTCCTATGTGGGACTGTGTCAAAAGCCTTCCGGAAGTCCAGATAGGCCACATCTACCACTCTGCCTGGTCTATGTCCTTTGTCTCCCACTCGAAGAAATCAATCAAGTCAGTCTGGAATGACTTCCCTACTGTGAATCCATGTTGCCTTTGGTCCAGCAGCCCCCTTGTCTCTGGGCAGTCCACCATCCTTTCCTTAAGTAGTGTTTCCATCATTTTACCTACTATCGAGGTCAAACAGATCGGGTGGTAGTTTCCTGCCTCCTCCTTGCTACCACGTTTGTGCAAGGGTGCCACTTGTGCCCTCCTCCACTCCTCTGGAACCACACCTGTTTCTAGTGACCCACTGAACAGCTTAACCAGAGGTTTAACCAGTTTCTCAAGGAGATCCTTTAGGATTCTTGAGTGTATCTCATTGAACCCCATAGCTTTATCCACCCTAAGCTGGTCTAGTGATCCTTTTACTCTGTCCTCTAATAAAGGTCTAATGTCCACACCTTCTCCACGTTTGCCCTTCTCCATTAATGGGGGACCTTCTCCATTGTCTTCTTCCATGAATACGGAGCAGAAGTATTAGTAGAGGATGTTCACCTTGTCAATGTCTTTCTCCACTACCCTGCCTCCTTCTTCCCTAAGTCTCTCAATCCCTCACCCTGTCTTCCTTCTCTTGCTAATATACCTAAAGAATGCCTTCCCTCCTTTCTTCACTGATTTAGCTAGCTTTTCCTCAGTTTTGGCCTTTGCTGCCCTTACTGCCTTGTTTGCTTCCTTTCATTTTTCCAAGTATTCTTGCCTGTCCTCCTTGCTTTGTGTTGCCTTGTACCTCAGAAATGCCATCTTTTTTCCTCTTACTAGCTCTGCTACTCCCCTCGAGAACCACAGTGGTTTCCTTTTTCTTTTGCTCTTGCTGCAGGGCCTGGCACAATGGTTTGTTACCTGGTGCAGGGCTTCCCTTATCAATCAATCAATCAATCATTCAATCAATCAATCAATCTTTTATTTATATAAGGCACCCTTCCAATGCTCAGGGTGCCTTTACATTATAACATTAAAAACTCACCACATATCATAAAATACATATAAACACATATTAAGATACATCAATATAAATTCAAAATTCAATACATTCCTGAGAAGGCTTGGTTAAATAGAAACATAGAAACATAGACTTTGACGGCAAATAAGGACCGCTTGGCCCGCCTAGTCTGCCCATTAAAATAGAAATGTCTTTAGAAGATTTTTAAAACCCTCTACGGTCTGGCTTTCTCATATCTGGTGAGGTAGAGAATTCCACAGGGTAGGAGCCATAAAGGCAAAAGATCTTCCTCCCGATGTTTGAAGGGATACCCTGGGAATTCTAGCAATCCCTCACCAGAGGATCGGAATGAGCGTGAGGGACAGTAAGGACACAGGAACTCTTTCAGGTAGTGGGGACCCTGCTTGTGTAAGGCCTTAAAGGTCAGCAACGTGACTTTGAAGGTAGTCTGCCACTCTACTGGCAACCAGTGCAGATCACGCAGCACAGGTGTAATATGACTGGATCTAAAAGCTCCAGTCAGCAACCTGGTCGATGCGGTCTGTGCTAGTTGCAAGCGGTGGATGTCTACCCTTGGTAGAGGGCATTGCAATAATCAAGACGACTGGTGACAAAGGCATGGAGCAAGGTCAGAAGATCTTCGGGAGGGACCAGATGCTTCACCCGGGCTATGTTTCTACGATGGTAGTAGGAAGATTTGACTACAGCCAAAACCTGCGCTGTCAGGGTCAGACCTTCATCAAAAACAATGCCCAAGTTTCACTCCTGGCTAGATGCAATAAGCAGGATCCCACCAAGCTTTAATCCTGACGGTTTTCTGGCCCATGCACCTATCATCCTATGACCAGGGTCCACAACCAATACCTCAGTTTTTCCTGAGTTCAGCCAAAGCCAACTGGCACTCATCCAGTTCTGAATGATAGTTGGCAGTTATTAAACACCGTAACGGAATCTAATTCCTGGTAGGGTACAAAGGACATGTACAGTTCAGAATCATCAGCATAGCAATGAAAACTCAAACTGTACCACCTTATAATGTCCCCTAATGGAAGCAAATACACTGCGAATAACAAGGGGGACAGCACCGAACCCTGTGGAACTCCGCAGGGCAGTCCATGAGAAGCCGAGGAATAAATTCCCGAAACCACTCTCTGAGACCTACCCTCGAGGAAGGACTTAAACCAACTGTGGACCACCTCTCTCAGCCCACAGAAAAACCACAGGCACTCAAGCAGTACCCCATGGTCCACAGTGTCAAATGCTGCTGAGAGATCAAGGAGAACCAAGATAGAATGGGATCTCTGATCTTTCGCTATCAGAAGGTCATTAAGTACCCTCACCAGGGCCGTTTCAGTGCTGTACCTTTTTCTGAAGCCAGACTGGAAAGGGTACTGGATATTGTGATTGATCAAATGATCCTCCAGCTGTAGTGCGACCACCTTCTCAATAACCTTCCCAACAAAGGGTAGGTTCGAGATTGGTCTGTACTGTAGTTAACTGGGCAGTCAGGATTTCTTTAACAGGGGTACATGAGGTGAACTACTGCCTCTTTTAAGGGAGCTGGAAAGATCCCTCTCTCCAATGAAACTTCCACTATCCCAGCAAGAGCTGGGCCAATGACCTCTACACACCCCACTAGTAGGCTTGTAGGGCCTGGGTCCAAACTACAGTAGGTTGGCCATAGAGTCTGGATGATCCTCACTATATCCATGACTACTGGTTGGCTAAATGTAGACTACCTCGGCTAGGCATTAGTACCATCCAGTTGACTAATGCAAGGACCAATGGGAAGGCACTGGCTGATCTCATTCCTGAGGGTGGACACCTTATCAGAAAAGAACTGCGCAAACTCCTCACACTGTTTTTGTGACAATGCTTGAACAGCGTGAAGACAGGCTGGATTACACAGTCTGCCCACAGTCAGAAAGAGCTGGGCTGGTCTGTTCCTTGCTGTAGCAATTTCCCCGGACAGGAACTCTGCCTTCTTACAGGAAATGGCTGATTGATAGACATTGTAATGGTCCATCAATCTAAGTCTGTCCACCTCCAGGTGAGTTTTCCGCCAGTATCTTTCCAACCTTCGCCCCTGCCTCTTTAATTCACAGATTTCCACATTAAACCATGGGGTACCCAGATGAGAGGTAAGAGGGCGAACATGAGAAGGAGCAATGATATCCAGTGCCTCAATAATAGCCTTATTATAGGCTGACACAAGAGGCCCTGGATCAGTGCTATCCCCTGGAAATCCCAAGAGGTCCAGCACTGCCATTAGGCCTTCTAAGGTAACTCCTCTTAGAGGGTAGAACTGTACCAACTCCCTTGGGGTGGGCCTATTTCAGGGGGCTGCAAACCTGAATCTCAGGAGGTGATGGTCAGACCAACCGACAAGCTCCACCTCCACATCGGAGGTCTCCATCCCCAGGTGAAATGGCAAGTCAAATGAATGTCCTTTCTTATGGGTAGCAGTGGTAACAACCCGTGTTAGGCCCAATGAATCCATCAATTGGAGGAGGTTCTGTCCAAACCGCGAGAATTCATCATCGACACAGGTGTTTAAATCCTCCAAGATCAACCATCTATGAGACTCCCACACCTTGTCAACGATGAAGTCCACAACCTCCTTCAGGAAATCCCTCCCATCACCTGGTGGACAGTAAATGAGAATAATCCTGTAGCCTACACCTGCTCCCATTATACATTCAAAGGCACTTGTAATCTTAACTGGTACCTCCATGATACCCAGTTCCTGTCTAAAACAGACAGCAACGCCCCCCACCCCAACAATCCACTCTGGGGCAGTGAATCACCAAAAACCCGGCCAGAAATACAGACTCCAAAGTGGGTCCAGAACTGCCATCCAGGCAGGTCTCGGTGAAACAAGCCAAGCCTGCAGATGCCATAAGATCCGCAATAATTGCTGTTTTATTTTTCATTGACCTGGCATTGCTTAACACTGCCTGAAAGGGACTGCGGTCCAGGGGTGACCCCACTTCCTGTATGATAAAATCAGAACCCTTGGGTATGGGCACAAGACAAGGAGAACCTTGTTGCTGTGTTCATTTAGCCCAGGGCACCTCCAGGTCCTTACTATCTCAATCCATCTGCTCCTTTCCCATCCTTTTTGTGAGTTCCAGGGTCTGCTATTCCTTCTGCTCCCTCGTCCCCTTAAAATACCAAGGGCACGACATCTGAAATAATCATCAGATGAAAGCAATGGATAATTGAATGGATGGAGACCCCTTAGTCTCGAGGGGGAGTACTGCCTGACCGTACTCCTACTTACCCAGCACATAACTCAGGTATTTTACAGTTTACAATATTATCTTATCCCACTGCTCCACTACTCCCCTTATGTCATCATATCGCTGCATAGTCTTCCTGAATTCATCCTTCATCTTACCGAAGTCTGTCCTCCTGATATTCAGGATTCTTGTCCTTGTGTGGTTAGCCTCCTGTGACGTCTTTATGGTGAACCCCACAGCTCAATGATCACTAGTCCCTACGGTCTCCCCCACTGTGACTTCCTTTATCCTATCCCCGTTGCTTAGGACAAGATCCAGAACTGCATTCTCCCTTGTAGGCTCCCTCATTAGCTGTGTGAGACCTGCCTCTTGCAGGAATTGCAGGAATCCCTTACTCCTGGCTGAGGCTGCCCCCGGGATGCTCCAATCCACTACTGGAAAGTTGAAGTCACCCATCAGCAGCAATTCACCCTTTGTTGCCATGTTCTCTATAGTCTCCAGCAGTTCTCTGTCTACATCCTCTTCCTGCCCTGGGGGCCTCTATATCACTCCCATTCTAAGTACTGTTCCCTTCCCCACTTCCAGTGTTGCCTTCAGTGCCTCTGCTTTTTCCACCTTGTCTTACAGGACTGTCGCTTTTATCCCTTCCCTGATGTACAATGCCACACCTCCCCCCTTCTTGCCTTCCCTGTTCCATCTGTGCAGCGTGTACCCTGGAATGGCTAGCTCCCGGGCAAGGTTGCTATTGCACCATGTCTCTGTGACTCCCATGATATCCAGGTCCTCAGAGAACATTAGTGCCACAAGTTCCGGGATTTTGTTACCCAGTCTGTGGGCATTGGTGCACATAGCCTTCCAATCACAGCCTCCCCATCTGCTATAACTCCAGTACCATTCCCCTTATTATGTGTCTGCACCTTCTGTACTTTACATGAGGTCCCTCCTTTTTTACCTATGGCCCTCCTTGCTCATGTGGCCATGTCTCGATTTTAGTCCGATGTTGGGGTTCCTTCCATTAGCTGATCCCTTACCTTGTATCTTTCTCTGCATCCTCATTTAGGTCTTCTTCTCTGTGCTGGAGACCTCCCAGTTTAAACCCTCCATGAAGACTTTCAACCTCTACCTTAGCACTCTCACTCCTTCTCCAGTGAGAAGCAGACCATCGTGCATGAAGAGCTTCCTGTCCCAGAAGGTCCCCCAGTCTCCAATGTAGTAGTGCATCCCATTGTCTGCGCATCAACCCTGGAGCCACCGGAACTTTTGATTAATGTTTATATCACATTAAATAAACACTGCAGCAAGTGAGGAGAAAGGGGTGAAAATTACAAAAGAAGGATACCTTTACTTCATTATAATAAGGGACAAAATTTAGAACTAAGTTCATGGATAAGGTGTTTTATTAAAAGGAGGTTACAGAACTATATTGATAGTGATGGCAACTGCAGATAAAAATAATGAAGTTTTAGCCAGCTCGGTGGCACTGAGGGTTGAGGCACTGGATGCCACAGCTCACGCCATGTTGGTTACCCGGATTCGAACATGAGCCCGGGGCACTAGGGGTTCGCAGGGGACAGATGGGATCGAGCGTACAGAGGACTGCTCTCCCATCCTGGGGAGGGATACAGGGAGCCACCACTCTGTAGTTGCCCCTGGCGATGATTGGGAGCACTATTAAAACAGTGTAGCAAAGGAGTGGAGTGCAGCAGATGTCGGTGCACTGCAAAGTCATTGCATGCTTGCACTCCAGGGACACCATAAGGAGGAAATGGCAGCAGAAGCCCATGACAGCTTGATGGCCGCAGCTTCACTGGCTGGTGAATGCCTGGACAGAGGCGTGTGCCGGTATTGGATCCTGGCCGGAGCACGGGGGCATAGGAGGGGGTCCCTCTTGACGGCACAGATGCATATGCCAGCTGGGCATGCACATCTCCAGTGTCGGTGGTGAGGAGGAGCAGTTACTGGAGTTAGGCAGAGCTGTGGCTGCAAGGAGGATAAGAACAGAGGAGATAAAAAAAAAATAATGAAATTTTCTTTGCAAAAAGGGCAAGTCATAGAATCTATGTGGTTAAGTCTGACAAACTATTTTATACGATATGAGTAAGCCCTGTTAAGGATTTGTTTGCTGAGATACTTGCTTTTGTTATCTGTTGGTATCTAGGAAAAGAAACGTGAATTATATCCACATATATTAATGCTGTTTTGGCAAGGTTAGGTTTTAGGAAGTTTAAAGAAGTGCAATAGTGATAAAATAACACCGGTGTACAGCTGTTTTGTATCCAGGCAGCAAAGTGAGGAAATAGAGAAGACAAGACATGATTATCAAAGTTGATTTTATGTTTTTTACTGCACACAGCAATGAAATATGGCATATACAAACATACTAACCAAGAGAGAGGAGAATTAAGAGAAGGGACATTAATAATATATTCCAAAGATGAGGTTATATAAGTACAAATACAATATAAATTTATAATGAATCAAAATCAGCCTATTGAAAAATGTTTAAGGTAAAATATGGTTGTATTTAATGGAATAGAAATATGCATATGGGTAACAATACTATATGGGGTAGGGGCTTCATATTAAGATAACTAATTGCAATAATGAGGATGTATGATCTCTTTTTTCAAAATAAACAATGAATCACATGAATATTATGTTTATTTGGGCAACATAATATGGGTGAGGGAATTGAGGGTTTTACTATTTAAGGTGTCTGGCATATGGAACTATGCAGGGAATTACTCAGTAATGTTCATTGTGTAATTTTACTTAAGAAAAACACGAGGGCCTGATGAAGTGGTGTAACCACAAAACGTAGTGCATGGAGTGTTGATCATGAAAATAAAGAAGATGTTTTGAACCAGAATTTTTGAGTTTGAGCAGAGTTCATCCAGTATACTTTTTTATACTTGTGTGGACTGGTCTTTTCGGGACCACCCAAACATTATAAGGAATCCTTCTCCATAGAACTGAGGCAACCTGGACCTTTTAAGAAGAAAAAATACACTCACTGTGGTTTCTACATAATGCGTTAAAACTGTTCAGATTTGTATCTCTTCCTGCAGAACTAATCTGGGTTTAAATTTCCCTCTCTTTGTTACATTGTAGACAATGCTATTGGATGGCTGAGTCTCTCGTTACCATTTTAATTGTATTATGGTCAGAAATGTATTCCTACATAAGATTGCTGTGATGGCATTTTTTAAAATGCTTGCTTTCCAGTATCTGTGTGATACCATTAACAAACATTTTTCAATGCTGAATGTTGTCTCACTGGCATTGGCATTGGTAGTGCAGGAGTTAGAAATGCATAATAGGAATGGCAGTGAAGTATTGAACTGATGTCAACCTCACTCCCACCCTGCAGAGACTGACAAGTGTCGGGGTGTTCCTTTGGGTTGTCAGCTATAATGCGCATACCATTTCATCTCACTCTACTCTGTAGACACTGACAAGTATCATGGTGTGCTTTGGGGTCTTTGGGCCTTATACTTACCCATTCCATAAGGAAATATGCTGAGATGGTGCAGTATAGGAAAATGGGGTGAATTTTGGGGCCAAACACTCCAAGGCACACCTCAATGCCTGTCACTGGCTGCAGGTTGGAGGTGAGGATGGAATGGTGTGAGCATTATAGTCGATGATCTCAAGTCACACCCCTGATGCCTGTCAGTCCCTACAGGGTGGGGTGTTACAGTTGGAAACCCTAATGCTGTAGGAGTTTGTTGGTATTTTCACTCCAAATTTTCAACATGGGCTTTTTGTGACTCCTCCTCATGAAGAACAGCACTATCAGTTTGTTAGCCAAAAGGTGATTTTGCACAGTGACTGCACCATTTGGCGTCACAGGTACTAAAACAGATTTTGGGCAGAATGTGAAAAATGACAACAGTATTGTTCATGAGGAGGTGTAAAAAATGGCAATGTTGTAAATCTGGAATGAAAATATGAAAAATTTAAATCATGAGCATGAATAGAAACTGTGCAAAGCACGTCCATAACCCAGTTATGTTTGGCAATTTTTTTAACCACATTTTCAACATAGGTATTTTGGGACTTTCCCTCATGAACAGTGGCACTGTAATTTTGTTAATCTGTCCCAAAAGTTGATTTCCCACAGTGACCACGCCATTGTGCGCCACAGGTGCGAAAACACATTTTGGGCAGGATGTGAAAAATTACAGCTGTACTGTTTGTAAGGAGGTGTGAAAAAATGGCAGTGTTGAAAATCTGGCGTGAAAATATTGCAAATTTGCAAAGTTACAAGGATGCGTGGAAACTGTGCAATGCATGCTTGTAACACAGTCATTTTATGGACTTTCATCACCAAATTTTCAACATAGGAATTTTAGGACTTCTGCTCATGAACAATGCCACTGTCATTTTCTTAATCTGTCCCTAAAACTGATTTCTCACAGTGACCATGCTATTCTGTGCCGGAAGTGCAAAAACACATTTCGGCCAGGATATGTAAAATGACAACTGTACTGTTCATAAGGAGGTGTGAAAAAAATGCCAATGTTGAAAATCTGGAGTGAAAATATTACAAATTCACAAAGTTACGAGTGTGCATGGAAACTGCATAATGCACGCTTGTAAAACAATCATTTTTTTACCAAATTTGCAACATAGGCTTTTTGAGAGCCCACCTCATGAACAGTGGCACTGTCGTTTTGTTACTCAGTCCCAAAAGGAGATTCCTCACAGTGACCATGAAATCACCTTTGGGACTGAATAATGCCATGACAGTGACTGAATTCAGGTGGAGGGGTCTAAATAACCCTTTCTTGAAAATTTGGTGCCAAAATTCCCTAAAATGCCTGAGATATGCACCAAAGTTGAAAAAACCCTATTTAAGCCATTAAACAGCTTACCGGCATTTCTTCAGTTCGCAGTCGACTTTGAAGAGCACAGACATGTTCCAGGTCCACCGAAGATCAACACGCTGTGTTCTGGAGGTAAGTATGGGGTGAGGTCGGGTGTGGGGTGGTAGGGTGCACAGAGAGTGGGCGCAGGTTGGGGGAGGGGCCACTGGACTCGACGAGGGACAGTTTTCTGTTTTACAGGTAAAAAAAATAAAAACATTGTGGGAAGGTTTTTTTTTTTATTGGGGCATTTGGCACGCTGGGGTGGGCTCCCAGCATGTCACCTGAGTGTTTTTGGGGGGCTGTAGATGACGGGGGATTGGGTACCCCATTGGCACATACCAAGTGGGGGGTCAACAGCCGAGGGGGATTGGGCATCTCCCTCAGCACACAACAAATGCAGGGGACATTATGCCAATGGAGAGTGGGCTCCCCTGTCAGCAGATTGAACGGGGGGACTTAAGCCAATGGTGAATGGGCCCAACATCAGCAAAGAAAGACTGTTGGGGGTGCATGATGCCAAGGGGGACTGGGCACCACCTCAGCACATAATTGAAATGGGAAGGGGGCATTATGCTGATGGAAAGTTGGCTCCCCCGTCAGCACATGAACAGGGTCAGAGCATGCTGACAGGAGGACTGGGCAACCCTGAAGTCGGCATTGTGGCAGACGGCGGCAGTTACTGCCGCCATGTTTATTGGAATGCTTCACTAGGAAGGGCACATTGTGAAGCGTGTTATTGTGTTGCTGCATGATGATGATCATCATCATCATTTATTTATAAAATAGCACTATTCTAAAACCATAGCAGTAGTGACCAACCATAAAATCCATAAAAACAACTACACATATAAAAACATCTGTAGCGGATCAAGTAAAATCAGGGAATGCCAAAGTAAATAAATACGTTTTTTAATGCAGATTTAAAGCTCTCCACTGTCAGGTACTGTCAAATCCAATGAGGTAGAGAATTCCACAGGGATAGGGCCACAAATTCAAATGCACAGGCCCCAAATGACTCTAAACAAACCCTGGGAATCTCTAGCAATCCCTCGTCAGTGGAACGAAGCTGCCAGGAGGGGCAATAAGGATGAAGAAGATCTTGCAGATAACTCAGTCCCTGTCCATGTAGGGCCTTATAGGTCAGTAAACCAACCTTAAAGGTGATCCACCACTGAATGGGCAGCCAGTGCAGATCGTGCAGCACTGGTGTGACATGACAGCTTTGGGTAGCCCAGTCAACAACCTGGCTGCTGCGTTCCTGCACCAGCTGCAAGCAGCGGATATCAACCCCTGATAGCCCAAGGTACAGGGCATTACAGTAATCAAGGTGAGAGGTTACAAAGGCATGAACCAAAACTGGTAGGTCATTGGGCGGAACTAGGTGCTTGATCTGGGCTACACTCCTTAGATGGTAAAAGGCAGTCTTGAAAACGGATGACACCTGATGTTTAAGCGTCAATCCGTCATCAAGAATCATGCCCAGATCCTGCACCCATTCAGAGGTCATCAGCTCACGACCACCAAGCCAAAGCCCCCAGACTCACCCCTCCGACAGCCCCTCTACCCGACGGCCCGGGTCCACCACCAGGACCTCAATCTTATCCGGATTCAACCTCAGCCAGCTGGCACTCATCCAATCCTCAGTCCCAGAAAGGCAATTGTTAAAACTCGAGACAGCTCCCCCCGATCGGGCACAAGGGACAGGTAGAGCTGAGTGATGATGAGCTTGCCTCTCATTGCAGTGGCACTTTTGTTAGATGTCGTGGCCACTTTACATATTGCTGGTGTCAACACCTGCATGCTGGCTTATTGGGGAATGAGGGACACACCTACTGATGCGTGCCCTACATTCGCCCACAGTGACTGCACCTCCAAACCACTACTATTGCAATATGTTTACTGGCGTGCAAGCACGAGCCAACATAAGAACTGCTTTCTGCAACATTATCCAGCATTTAACATTTATTTATTTCTTTAAAAAAGCATTTTTGGTGTGAAAACACAAGTTTGTGGTATATAATGATTAGCCAAAGACATCTTTGCCTAAAATGTGAGGCATCAGTCAAAAGTGGTGATGAGGCTGTGGACAGGTGAAAGTGTAGTGTGAGAGGTAACATGCACCATTAGAGGGACTTGGGTATGGACAAGCTTACTTGCAGCCAACAATTGGTTCATTCCTTTGAAGCCAGCAAACTACTACAAAAATTGACGGAGTTCTGCACCAAAGGATTTTTTAATAAATTCCTAACCAAAAATAAATCCAGAAGCAAATGATTTGATACCTTTTAATGGACCAATATAGATGTAACAACAAGAACAAAGTGCTCTAGCTTTCGGACCAACCAGTCCTTCTTCAGAAGCTCATGGCAGTTATTTAGAAAATACAATACTTATAACAGCTAGATAATGCAGAGAAAAACAGAAAAAAATCCCCATTGGTTTAAAATACTCATTTAAAAAAAACAGAAGATGATGTCAGAGAAGTTTAACAGTACAATACTGCCCTCAGTCCGAGTGAACCTTGGGTTCAGATGTGCTTGGTGCAACACACATGCAAAGAATCCTACTGCACATAAATTTAATTGACATAAGATAACACTGCTGAAGCAAATAACTCCCAAATCAAGCCATGAGTGTCACAGTCAGTATAAGGATGTGATTACTGAAAGGCAACCCCACCCAGCTTAAAGACAAACTAAGATAGTTATAGGGCTCATGAAATTACAATGTATGCATTAAAGACAAGAATTACCAGTAAAGTTGTCTAAAAAACATCAGTGCACACTGTGTGATGTGTAAAACATAGCTGGACATGCCACCCAGCTGTATTCTCAAGCTAAATAAAAGGCCCAAGAAATTACAAAAACCTCAGGACTATATAAATGATAATTTAAATATAAATTGATAATATTAGTGTTAAAAAACTCTAGTCGAGGAACCTCAAGGAATTCAGACCATGCAGCCTGATATGTACTGATGTCAATATATACTGAGAATGTAGCAACTACATGTACCACAAGTGTCAAGGGAATCTGAAAAAGAGATAAAAATGTCATTTATCTCCTCCTGTTCATACAAACAATACAACCTAACCCACCCCACATCACAATAATGTGGGTGGGGGAGATACATAGCTCAAACGAGATGTTGTCTCTCTCTCTCTCTCTCTCTCTCCCCCCCTCCTTTTTTCCTCTCTCTCTCACACACACACACACACACACACACACACACTCAATCTCTCTCTAGTGAACCTATATAAACTTCAGTCACTGTAATAGTTCCCCAAAGGAATACAACTTGTCATGAAATCTTGAGTAAATTACTACAATATTAGCCTAATGTAAAAAGATATGTCAGGACCCCAAGCAAATGAGATCACACATCCCAATATGTACAGAGTTACAAAATTATATATAACAGTATAAGATAACACTCCTGTATGTACACTAGCAGGCTGGGTAATCTGAATATGGTGCAATGGAATCAATCCCCCACAGGCAAAGATAAAAAGTAAGGAGAAATTCTTTTATGTGTGAAATAAAAATAGTAACACATTATAACTCCATATAGCTAAATAGAGACTTACCTCAAAGTGACAGCAAGTCCCACATCTGTTATATCACATACCAAAAATAAAGCAGTTTTTGACTATCTAAAACTAGTATGAAAAATGGAAATTGAAAAAGAAAATACTGCATATTTAAAACATAGTTCCATCTCAGGGGTCTAATGGGATTATAAATCACTTGTCCACTGGGCTCATGGCTTATTATCTTATCCCCCCCCCCACCGATCATATTATAGTTTTGTATTCTGCACTTTTCCAGGACTGGTTTTATATACAGTGCTACCCATCAGGATACAGCACTATTATCTCAGTTTCCACCAGTGATGTCTTGCAGGTTTCTGCAGGAACACAATCTAATTACAGGTGATCCAGTCTGTTACAGAGAAAACATTGTTTCATTTTCAAGTACTACTCTGTACAGTATATACTTTTTCTTAAAAACCCTTGCTAAAATAATGCAGTAGTTGGGTTTATTGACAACACCAAAGAAGAAATCAAATTCGAAGTTAGGGCTTAAAGAATTGTAATCCACTTTCACATCTTTACCTTTGACTTTATTTCCATGCATTATTAATATCAATCAGCATTTATCACAACTATTGAAGGGTCAATTTGATACTAACATTTAACGGTGGATAATTCACTACCGAATGTATGGTTGTGCGTTGATATACGCATGGCTTGGTGTGTTTTGTGATGCATAAGACCTCTGACTGAGTGTGTTCAACCATCCAAAGCATACACACAGTATATCAGATCAATGACTGTATGCCCTGTAGTGAATCATCTATCCTATAAAATGCCTAGAAATGTTTTCTTAGGAAGGGAAAAAAGTATCTGGTTCATCTTGCTAAGATTTTGATAGGTAAAATGTGAAAAAAAAACTTACTGGATTGATTCTGCCATTTTTACGCAGTAGTAATCACTTTCGCTTTGGGCTTTCCCTGTAGCAAAACTAAACGGAGTTCATTCTGGTAAAGAAAATGCTGCCAAGGGTTTAATGCTGGGCAGGTTTAATCCAAAACAATGTAAACTGTGAGGTGTTTAAGTGCAGTTAAGTTTTTTATAAGGGATGCCGCTGAGTGTTGATTGAGGAGAGCAAGCAAGTCAGTGGCTTCTGAAGACTACATACGAACATATGAACATAAGAAAGTTGCCAGCAGCAAAAGGCCATACTAGTCTATCTAAGCTGCTCGAGATTGCAGCTAGCTCCTTATTCAGCAGCTGCCTCACCCCCTTCCCTTTCCTCCCTTTACCCTCCCCTTTGCCCTGTCCCACACCTTCTTGAAGCATTGCACTGTGTTACATGCCACTACCTCAGCCGGTAGTGTGTTCCACTTTGCCACCACTCTCTCCATAAAGAAATGCCTCCTCACTTCCTTCCTAGAAATCGGTGAAAAAAATGTTCCGCTGGTGGAATTCAAACAAAAGTCTGACTTTCGCTTCTGTGGATGTTCAGAAATTGATTTCTGAACTTCCACAGAAATTCTGCCCATGATCATCACTCAAGTTTCAAGTCCCAGTTGACCTCCAAAAAGCCCTGGTGACTAGTGGTCCCTCTTCCCACCTGCCTCACATGTAAAAAGAATATCCCTGGTGACTAGTGGTCCCTCCCCTTCACTGAATAACCCATCCACTCTGAAATGTACAGTAAGCCCCCCCCCATTCCTGTCTCCACTTCTCCAGTTTAAAAAAAAAAAATCTCTTGATGGTCTAGTGTTTTTTTATTAGTCCCAACCCCATCCCATCCCCAGCTCACAATTCCTGGTGGTCTAGTGCCCCCACCCCCTCCCCAGCAGGTGTCCCACCACCTCGCTGACACACCCATCAAAACCCCAGCAGCAGACTGACCAGCACAACCCTCCTCTCTCCTCCACGGCTGACCGACCAACTGAGCTGTCAATGAATGAGAGCGTACATGCTGATTCATTGACAGCTCAGCAGGCCGGCCAGCTGTGGAGGAGATAGGAGGGCTGTGCTGGTCCGTCCACTACTGGGGTTTATGATGGGGATAGGAGTGGGGTGGTGGGACACTTGGCTGCTGGGGAGGCTGGGTGAGGGGCACTGGACTACCAGGGATTTGGGACTGGGCATCGGGGATGGGGAAGGAGTTAAAATAAAAAAAAAAACACTGGACCATCAGGGATTTTTTTTTTAAACAGTACTGGAGATAGGGCTGAGGAGTGGGTACTACTACTGTACACTTCAGGACAGGTGGGTTACTGGGTGGAGGGAAGGGATCACTTGCCACCAGGGATATTTTTACATGTAGGGTGGGTGGGGAGGGACCACTTGCCACCATGGCTTATTTTATTAATACCAGGAGAAATTTTACCCAGTAACATTCGCAGAAGTTTTCCACTCCACCACAGGTAGAAGTCATTAAACTTTCATGAAAGTTCCTTTATTTCCACAGAAGTTTTGGTGGGTGGAAAATGGCAGTTTCGCCCGCCTCTACTCCCTCCTGAATCTACCCAGCTCCAATCTCATGTCATGGCTCCTAGTGTCTTTCCCCTGCCTCCTTCTGAACAGACCCTCTGTATCTGTTTTGAGTATCCCCTTTATGTATTTGAAGGTCTCAGTCATATCCCTCCATACCTCCTCTCCTCCAGTGTGTGCATGTTTAACTCTCTTAGTCTGAACTCATATGGCAATTCCCCCAGGCCCTGAATCATCTTTCTAGCACTATGCTGCAACGCCTCCAGCAGCCTAATGTCCTTTTGTAGGTACAGACGCCAGTACTGTACGCAGTATTCCAGGTGGGGTACCCAATGATCTGTATAATAGTAGAATAACCTCCCTTCTTCTCGAGGTAAAGTCACTTGCAATGCACCCTAGCATTTTGTTGGCCATTGCTGCTGCCTTTATGCATTGCACAGAATTGTTCATTGCACCCATGACGTGCATCTCCTGATCCTTCTCCTCTTCTGTTACCTCCAGCCACACCCCCCACCCAGATGGTAGTTTCTCCTCTGATTTTGTGTTCTGAAGTGTAGTACCTATCCTGTAGCCCCTGCCACCCAACCTGGTCATCCACCACCGCTCCCATCTTGGTGTCATCTGTAAATAGGTTGATTTTGCTGTTGATGCCCTCTGAGATGTCTGCAATAAATATGCCAAACAGCACTGGGCCCAGCACCAACCCCTGTGGAACACCAATTGTCACAGGCTTAGGGGATGAGTATTCCCCACCTACCACCACCCTATGCTGCCTATCTTTTAGCCGGTTCTCCACCCACCCCACCAGTTTTGCTCCTGCCCCTGTGCCCCATAGTTTGCTTCCAAGTCTCCCATGTGGTACTGAATCGAAGGCCCTACTGAAGTCTAGGTACAGGACATCCACTGCATGGGCCCGTCAATTCTCCTAGTCACCCAGTCATAATATTACACAAGGTTGCTCTGGAATGACCTGCCCTTGAGGAACCCATGCTGGCTCCTGTAGTGCACCCCGTTCAACTCCAGTAGTGCCACTAGCCTCTCCTTTAGGATGGTTTCCATTAGATTCCCCACTATGGATATTGGACTTACTGGCCTATAGTTCCCTGATTCTTCATTGGGTCCACTCTTGTACAGGGGAACCATGTGAGTCAGTCTCCAGTCAGGAGGTATGCATCCTGTGTCTCGAGATGAATTATATAATTCTGTTAAGGGTCCTGCCAGGACCTCTGCCAGCTCCTTCAGCACTCCTGAATGTACTCCATCCGGTCCTGGTGCCTTGTCCACCCTCAATGCCCTTAACCCCTCCAGCACCCTCCCCACTGTGATTTCTCCATCCGTCATCTCTCCCATCTGTTTCTATCTTCTCTCCTTCTATGGGTAGCGCCTCCTCCCTTTCTTTCAAAATGACTGAACAGAGGTAGTCATTGAGTATTTCTGCCTTTTCGCCCCCCTCTTACACCCATCCCCCTTCCTTCTTAATTCCTACAATTTGGTCCTTATAACTTCTTTTCTCTCCAATGTACCTAAAGAAGTCTTTTTCCCCTTTTTCTATGCCCTGTGCCAGCCTGAGTTCTCTTGCTGCCTTTGCTGCCCTTACCCTCCTAGTCACTTCCTTTGCTTCTTGCAGATATTCCTCCCTATCCTCCTCTTTCCCCAATTTTCTGTATCTCCTGTAAGCTGCCCTACTTCTCCTCACCCTGTCTAACACCCCTTTCCTTATTCAGCTGGGTTTCTTTCCCCTAGCCTTCTTAGTCTGGGCCCTACAGCAAGTTTCTTTTTCCTCCACCATTCCCCATCTTATCAGTTCCCACATTTGTTGTGAGTCCATACCTGGTTGAGTTTTGCACAGGAACCCCTGTACCACTTCCCTCATCATCTTAAAGTTGGCGTTCCTGAAATCCTGTGCCCTTGTGCCAGGCGCCCCCCTCTCTTTAGCCATCTATAACTGGAACCATACTGTCCAGTGATCACTCCGCCCCAGTGGTTCCTCCACCCTCACATCTGTCACTAACTCCCTGTTTGTAAGTACGAGGTCAAGGGTGTTCCTTTCCCTAGTTGGTTCCTTGACCAACTGTACTAGAAAGCTTTCCTGGAAGGTGTCTAGCATTATTTGCTCCCTTCTGTTCTTTGTGGTGGGTGTGTCCCACTCCACCTGGCAGGCTGAAGTCCCCTACTATCACCATCCCACCTTCCCGCAGTTTCTCCTGATCTGCTCTGCCAGTGCCCTGTCCGTTCCTTCCAACCGAGAGTGTGGCCTGTACATCACCCCCAGTCTTAGTGATCTATTTTTGGGATCCTTTGGTTGCACCCACAGTACTTCTGTATCTCCATCATCTCCCTCCTCCCTTACACATTTTAACACCTCCTTTATGTACAGCACCACCCCCTTGTCCCCTTTTCCCTATCCTTCTGGTGTAATCTGTACCCTGGAACCGTTGTACCCCAGTCGTGGATTTGGGTGGCCCATGTCTCGGTTATAGCTGCCAAGTCCACTCCTCGAGGAGAGCCTGCAGTTCCACACCCTTATTCCTGAGACTACTAGCATTTAGTGTTACCGCCCTCCAACCCTTGTCTCTATCCCCCCTGCCTCTCTCCCCTTATGTCCACTCCCTTAATGGTTGCCTTCCTCCTTACCTTACTATCATGGGGGGTAAGCACATTTGGTTTCACATCACTAGGCCTCTGAACTCCTCTATCCATCCTGCTACCCCCTCCTAGTTTAAATGCTTCTCAATGTGATTTACTATTCTTGCCTTCAGTACATTTTTTCCTTACTCATTTGGGTGCAGTCTTTCCTTTGTGTACAGACTGCTGTTCTCCCAGGTCCCCCCCCCACCTTCCTACCAGCTCATACCCCTTTTCCTAACACCAGGCCCCCAACCATTCACTGAACTCTTGAATTCTCCCTTTTCTTGCCATACTTGTCTTGGGAATGGGAGGTACCTCCGAGAAGGTAACAGATCTGCCCGGTCCCCTCACACAGAGGTCCAAGTTCCTCAAACCTCCTCTTTACCTCCCCTACTGTCCCAACAGCCAGGTCATTCATCCCCAGATGTATTATTAGGTGAGGCCTTTCCCTTTCCCTGCTTGCATACTTTAGCACTTATTGCCCCAACCTTTCTGGCTTCATTCCTGGCATTCTACTGTGCCTCTTCCCTTTGCTGCCCAACTTTGCCCCTCTTTGTATTAAGTCCCCCGACACCAAGACACCGCCCTTCTTCCCTTCCCCCTTCCCCTTCTCCTCTCCTTCCTCCTCCTGCACAATGTTCCCTCCTATTGTCGCTATTTCTCCTCCCATGTTATCCGATGTACTCAACCCTTCTTGCCCCAGTTCACCTATTTGTCCATCACCCTCTCCAGCTGTTTTGTTCTTTGTACCCATTGACCATGCTTTCCCCCTCCTCCTTTCCCTGATTTGACCCTTCTTTTAGAGGTCGGCTCCCATCGGAGCTTACTGAGTTACCATCCCCCTGTACTCCTTTTCTTATTCTCCTTGCGCATTTGTTTCCCTTACCTGTGTCACCCTCCCTGCCCCCTTGTCCAGACCATCCCCCATCTCTCTTATCTCCCCCATCTTTTTTCTTTTCCTGGATGTCTTTTGTGCTTTCCACATTCTCTTCTCCTCCCGACCTAATGTGCCCCTTCATTATCTTTGACACTTCCCCCATTAGCCTTAGTAACTCTTTCTCTAGCCTTCCCAGCCTTATACAGACTGGGCACCCCCCATCCTCCACAGGCTATCCATGAAATACTGCCCCATCCACAGTTATTACATCCCACAATCCTTCCTCCCCTGTGATTTCTGTTCCCCTTCACTGATTCCTGTGCCCGCTCCCCCTCCACTGACCCTCATTCCAGCCTGCCCCACTATCTTTTCTCCTTCCAGACTTCCCATATCTGTTGCTCTGGTCCCATTACCCCTTCCTCTTCGTTGTTCCCTCTGCTCCATTCTCCCTCTTGCAGTTTCTCCTCTTTCTATCTTGCTCCTGTCTGATGGCAGCACTATTTCCCTTATTTTTCAATCCCTCTACCCTGTGTTGTGTGGCTGTGCTTTGTACAGAAATAAGATGGCTACCAGTGTGTGTATGCAGTCAGTAAGTACTGTATGATGTCACAGGCTACCAGTATAAAAGAAATGATGTGCTAGTGGCGGGTGGAGGAGGGGTTGGGGTCGGGCCCCTCCTGAGCACCAGAGACAATCAGCTACCCCATGAAACCCTCACTGAGACACTCCTCTGCACCATCAAAATCCCCCATACAGATACTTTTCCAACTTAAGACAGAAAGCACACTGGTACCAACTGAACACAACAATAAGCTGCAAAAGAAATAATAACAGCAATAACATCAGTGAAAATCAACAGATACTTCCCTGAGCTGTGTCTGCTTCCTTCATCAGCTCTACCAGACACAAGACACAAGCCTCAGTGAGTTTTGCAATAGCAACACTTGCTCATGATAGAGTCTAGTCTCCTGAAGCCACTGACTCATTTGCTCTGTTAGATCTCAGTCGGCATCCGCTCTTATACAAACATTGCGAAACTGCACTTAAATGCCCCACAGTTTACATTGTTTGGGAGAAAACCTGACTAGCTTTAAACCTTTGTCAGAATTTTCTTTACCAGAATGAACGCCGCTTGGTCATGCTAAAGTGAAAGCTGAAAGTAAAAGTGACTACAATTCAAACTGTGTAAAAAAAAAAAAAAAGATGTCGGCCCGGTGGCATGGAGGGTTGAGGCACTGGACGCCTTACTTCAAGCCATGCCGGCGACCGATATGTTTTCGGGAACGAGCACGGTCGCCGAGGGTTGGAGTGAAGGAGAAGGATTGAGCGCCCGTTGGACTGCTCTCCTTCTCTGGGGTGGGGGGACATTAGCTGGTGGCACTCTACTGGCCTCTAGCAGCTGCTGAGGGGGCAGCGTGCTGATGCTACAGTCAAAGGGGAGGAGACGGGGAAGACACTTGGTGGGAGAGTGTGTGGAAGCATGTGCGCTCTCACCGCAGGCATCATTGCATGCCCCACCACCACACAAGGGGAGAAAAGTGGAAAAACAGCACCAGTAGCATGAAGTGGTCCCCGCAGCGCTGCCTCCGAGAAGGCACCTCCCTGGCATGGATCCATTTGGAGTGGGGTGAGTCACTCCCCACCACCCTGCCACGAAGGGTAAGTCGTGGGGTGCACAAGGGAGGGCGTCTAACCTTCGGGGCTGTGATGGGGGGACAACTGAAGACAGGATTGCAAGCTGGGAGCTCCAGAAGAAAAAATATACCAAACTGTGTAAAAAAAAAAAAAAAAAAAAAAGGCAGGATCAATCAGCTAGGTTTTTTCAGATTTTTCCAATCAAAATTACATAGAAACATAGAAACAGACTTTGACAGCAGATAAGAACCATTTGGCCCACCTAGTCTGCCCATTTCCCTACCTACAGGTTAAGCTGCAGATCCTAGTTAACCAACAGCCTATTTCTTCTTACCCCCCCCACAAAAATTGCCTTATGGTCCCATGTATTCTTGAATTCTCCCACAGTTTTAGACCCCACAACCTCCTCAGAAAGTCTGTTCCATGTGTCTATCACCCTCTCTGTGAAAAAATACTTCCTCACATTGCCTCTGAACTGTTCAGCCTCTGTCTTCAAATTGTGCCCCCTTGTTCTCACACATATCTTCTTCTGAATGATGCTACCCTCTTGGACTTTGTTGATTCCTCTTAAAAGTTTCAATCATGTCTCCCCTCTCCCTCCTTTCCTCGAGGGTATACATATTAAGCTCTTTTATCCTCTCCTCATATGGCTTCTTTTGCAGACCTTGCACCATTTTAGCTGTCCTTCTCTGGACTGCCTCCATCCTGTCTATGTCCTTGCAGTGATGGGGTCTCCAAAACTAGATGCAGCACTCCAGCTGGAGTCTCACCAACTGTCTGTACAGAGGGATAAAAACTTCCTGTTTTTCGCTGGTGTTGCCTCTCCCTATACATCCCAGTATCCCCACAGCCCTCCCTACTGCCTTCTCACATTGCTTGCTAAACTTAAGGTCATCTGATATGATTACCCCCAGGACCCTTTCCATTTTTGTTGTTATTACTACCTCTCCCTCCATTGTTTAATCTTCCCCTGGGTTTTTGTTTCCCAGGTGCATTATTTTGCACTTCTTGCATTTAATCCAAGCTGCCATACTTCTGACCTTTCCTCCAACCTTGCCAAGTCCCTTCTCATCCTTTCCATGCCTCCTTGTGTAACAACCCTGTTGCAGATCTTTGTGTCATCTGCAAAAAGGTATACTTTTCCTTCCAGTCCCTTTGCAATGTCACTTATAAAGACATTAAAAAGGACTGGACCCAGTACTGAACCCTGTGGTACCCCACTAGTAACCCCTCTTTCTTCAAAGTGGACTCCATTTACAGTTACCTTCTGTGTCCTGTTGTCCAGTCAATGTTTTACCCAGGCTACTATCCTGGGAACCACTCTCAGGCTGGTTAATTTGAAAATTAATCTTTTGTGTGGGACTGTGTCAAATGCCTTGCTAAAGTCTCGGTAGACCATGTCCACAGTCCCTCCCTGGTCTACTACTTTGGTCACCCAGTCAGAGAAATAAATTAGATCCATCTGACATGACCTTCCCACTGTGAACCTATGCTGCCTTGGGTACTGTTCCCCACTGGCCTCTAGGTACTCAACAATTCTTTCCTTCAGAAATGATTCCATCACTTTCCCTACCGTAGAGGTAAAAACTGACTGGTCTGTAGTTTTCTGCCTCTGTCTTGCTCCCACTTTCGTGAAAGGGAATCACATCCACCTTCCTCCAGTCCTCAGGTACCACAGAACCCTCCCATGATTTGTTAAAGGGTAGTCAGTGGTTTCAGTAGTTCTCCGCTTAATTCTTTTAGAATTCTGGGGTGAATTCCATCAGGCTCTATTGCTTTTTCCACCTTCAGTTTTAGGAGTTCTTTCAGAACCCTTTCTTCTGTGAAAGGACTGGGATTGACCCCCCTTTCCAGAGTTCTTCTGTTGATTGGAATAGGCACCTCCCCTCCTCCTGTTTTGTGAAGACTGAGCAGAAGTATTCATTCAGTATCCCTGCTTTCCCACTGTCCCTCTCTGCCCACCCACTGTCTATTCCATTCAGCCTCACTATCCCTCCCTTTGTCTTACTATGCTCCCTGATGTACCTATAAAAGGTTTTATCCCCCTTCTTAAATGAGCTGGCTATCTTTTCCTCAGTTTGGTCCTTTGCTATTCTGACTTCCCTCCCTCCCTCCTTCCTTCTGCCTTAACTGGTACAGATCTCTGTCTTGCTCCTTCCATTTCCTTATACTTCCTAAATGCTATTATTTTCTCCCTAACCTTCCCCGCCACCTCTTTTGAGAACCACAGTGGCTTTTTCTTTCATTTTGATTTGTTTATTTGTTTCACACAAAGGCTTGTTGCCTCTGTGATGGCAGTTGTGATGTTTCCCCATTGTTGCTCCACCCCTCATTTTAGCCTGTTTGCTAGTGCTTTTATAAGGCACTCTCCCATCTTTACAAAGTCAGCCCTCCTGAAGTCCAGTACTCTCACTTTTATATGGCTTGGCTCTGTAGCTGAGTTTATCATGAACCACACTGTTTGGTGGTCACTTGTTCCAGATGGCTACCCACTTCTAGATCTGAGATCCTCTCACTGTCCCCATTTGAGAGTATGAGGTCTAAGATTGCTCCCTCACAAGTGGGCTCCATAACTAGCTGTCTGAGTCATGCCACCTGTAGGGCATTGAGAATAGCCCTGCTCTTGGATGTGGCTTCAGCAAAGGTGCTCCAGATAACATCTGGCATATTCAGATCCCCCATCAACAGTATCTCCCCTTTGACTGCCATCCTAAAGCTGCCTTCTATCATATCCTTGTACATTCCCTCCCCCTGACATGGGGGTCTCTCTACAACCCCTGTGCCGAATGTGGTGCCATTTCCAGTCTCTAAGGTGACCCACAGTGTCTCCTCTTCTCCCCGGTTACTCTTTTTTCAGTTGCTTTTATCCCTTCCCTTACATAGAGAGCTTCTCCTCCCCCTCTTCTCTCCTCCCTGTCTCTCCTGTAGGTTGTGTACCCTGGTATGTTAACATCCCAGTCATGGTTCTCTGTGTACCTTGTTTCTGTGACTGCTATGATATCCAGGCATCCCTCTTCCATCAAGGCCACATGTTCAGGGAACTTGTTTCCCAGACGACAGGCATTGGTACTCATTACCCTCCATTTTTTGATGGCCTTTCCCCTTTTTGCCCCATCCCTGGCCTTATTGCCTTTGTTATTTTCTCCATTTACCCCTGCTCTTTTCCCTATTGACATCTCTGTCTTGGTGTTTACCTCACTTACTACCCTGATTTTTTGGGGGGAGTCTAGGATTTCCCTGCCACTCTCCAGTGCCCCCCCTTGGCTAGTTTAAATGCTTGCCAATGAAACATTTAAACCTATCACCAAAGATCCTGGTTCCCTCCTAGACAGATGCAGACCATCACACCAGTATAGGCCTGCATCACTCCAGGTTGTCCCCCAGTCCCCAATGAAGCCAAATCCCTGAGCTCTGTTTTTCAACCATTGATTGAATCCCATGATGTGGAGCACCCTAGCCTCACCCATGCCATAGATAGGCAGCACCTTTGAGAAGGTTACTGTGTGTTCTACTTGTCTAAGGCCCCTCCCCAATGCCACAAACTCTTCCTGCATTGCTCTGATCCCTTTCTTAGCCAGGTCATTTTTCTCTAGGTGAACAATGACATCCAGCTCCCTCCCCTGTGCAGCTGCTCTGGCAACCCTAAGGATTTGCTCCCTGTCCCTCCAAGCCATGGTGCCAGGCAGGCACCTTACTTCCCTCTCCCCTTCCTCCCCCAGTTCTACCTTCCTAACAATGGAGTCCCAAACCAGGAGTTGTTTCCTTCCCCTATGTGGTCCCATGCCATCCTCCTGTTGGTCTCCTTTGTGGAGGTTCCCAGCATCCTCTTTGGTCTTCTCTGTGGGTGCCTCCATAGAGGAACCACACTTTGCTAGAACAGCACATGAATTGTGGAGAGGTTCAATTTGGAGGGATGCACCTCTGTTCCACCACCCTCACCCTCCCTGAGCCCACTGTGGTCCAACCACTCCTCTTTCTTGGCAACCTCTGAGGCAGTGGCAGTGGCCCTAGTGGTCCCTGGGTGGGAGAGGAGGTCCCACAAATCCTGGCCATCTCAGCCTGAAGGTGAGCAACCTCCTCCATCAGCCCAGAGAGGTGCCTGCAGATAAGACAACTCCGCATCCTCCAGAACGTCTCCCGGAAGACTGATGCTCTACAGCCACTGCACTGCACCACTCCCATCATGTCTTATTTCTGGCCCCTTCACTGTTGTTTGGAATACTTACTCTTTCCTCTGTTTATTTTTTCTCCCTGCTTACTTAATGCCTCTGTGCCCTTTAAGCACCTGATCTTCCTGTTCTGAGACAAGAAGTTCCTTTATTTCTCAGTAGTCTTCTTACTTGCTCAGAGTCAGACCTCCAGTAGCTGGGCGGGGATGGAGAGCTACTCTTTTCCTTTTAGGATGGTGAGTCTTTGGTGGCTCTGTGATCACTCACTTCCTGCTCCCAAACAGGAAGTTCCTGTTGTCAGTCAAATCCTGTGCCTATAAAAGTAGAACTGGCTTAGGGTGGGAAGGGGGTGGAGGGGAAGGAAGAAGGGCAATATAGTCCCAATAGAGAAGTTTAGTTATAACAGGAGTTCCTTCCTCTTGGTGTTCTCTACCTGTTCTCTGGCAGAAGCTATCTAGTGGAGTGTTTAAATCTGGCTTTAACCTGGCTTCCTTCTAGCTAAGCTACTCTCCCTACTTTACAAATCTTTCTACACTTCGTTAATTGCACAGATAACAATTCCCTTCAGCCACTTGAGACAAACACCTAGATAACTCCCCAGATAACAATTCACTTCAGCCAACTCAAACACACTAACTTTTTTTTGTTTTGTTTTTACCCTGAATTGAAGGTCCCAGTAGTAGAGAGACTTGAAACAAGCACCTAGATAACTGCACAGACAATTCACTTCAGCCAGCTCAGACAAACATGCTTTTTTTTGTTTTGTTTTTACCCTAAATTGAAGGTCCCAGTAGTAGAGTTCTAGTTCTTTAGTCCCAGTAGAGAAGTTTAGTTATAACTGCAGCTCCTTCATCTTGGTGTTCTCTGCCTGTTCTCTGGCAGAAGCTATCTAGGACAGAGCAGGATTGTAAGATCCACCAGATAATTGTCTGAAATGTGGGGCAGATACAGTAAATACACTTTCTTGGTTATGGTTGTGGCAGCCTCTGTGTGGCAGGTGTGTGAGTGCCAGGCTGTGTGTGCCAGGTGTGGGGTTATCTCACTGCTAGTGAGAAGGTTCTGAGGGACGGAAAGTAGTGCAGGCCCGCTGTCATACTGAGAAATGTGTGGTCATTGTGGGGTAATGCATGGTCATGTGGTGTGTTTTATTTAATCAGTGAACTTAATCATCATTGACTCATTCTTCTCATTTTATAATTACATTTATATTTGGTGCAATAAAAATACAAACAAGTTAAATATTTCTTTATAAGGGAATAGAGGAGTGCTTACAAGCACAATTCACTATATCTTGAAGCTTACAGATTTTATTTATACTTTGTAATTTAGCTTCTCCATTATGTCAAGAATGTGCGTTTTAAAAAGATAGATGGTGAAGAAATGTTTTTTGATTCCAATGGAGATCCAAAAATAAGTTTTGAGATTATAAACCAACGGATATTTCCCAATGGTACAATACAGTGTGTATCTGTAGGCACCATTGACTTCCGTACCTCAGAGAGCAAAGGAATCAGCATTGATGACAGTTCCATCATGTGGAAAGGAGGATATGGCCAGGTTTGTTGTGCCTAACTTTTTCTTTGCCTTCTGCATTATAACATATTTTTTCAGTAAACATAGTAATCTATCATCACAAGTCTCTGACAAAAATAAATGGCAGAATATTGAAAGGTTTAGCAAAGTACCCTACAATGCCCTCACCTGTGGACAAAGTAGGAAGGTGTCCTTACAGTTGTGCTTGTATAACTGATCATATCATGCTCACTGCAAAGTTCTAGAACAGTTGATATTTCAGTATGTTCCATGAGAGACTAAAACTTTGAAGTCACGAAATGCTGTGAAATTACAAAGCAAAGCCAAGTCTCTGCTTACCTAATAAGGTTATCCAAATCCAGATAAAGACAATACACAGGTAGGCAAGCAGAAATGTATTGGTTAGAGCAAAACAGACATGTTAGTGCTTCTTTCCAGAGTTGCTATATTCACATATTTCAATGACAGTTACCTCAGTTTTCATTCAAGAACCCCAAAAAGAGATTACCATCCCATTATGAGGCCATTTAGAGGGCAGTATCAAGGGGTTGCTCCTTGGATAGTGACAAGGCAGAGTTCTCAGTTGTGAACAGCCCATCCATAGTCCCATGTGAACACAGGCTTTGTGCAACTGCTTTAAAACACTTTACTATGTAGCATAGGAAAACAGGAACATGTTTAATTTACTGGAAAAGAAGGACTAGGACATTTTGCCTCATTATCAGCATTGTCCCATGGATGGAGTGGTACAATTGGAAACTATCTGGCAGATGAAAACCAATTGGCACTAAACCAGACTAAACTATTGTTTTTTTTCTTCTTCTGCTCCCCTGTCCTGGTCAGCCCTACTTCCTAGCCCTGCCACCCCAACATCGCAGGCTTGCCTCTCCAGCAGTCTCCCACAGCTTGACCTATGTAGCAGGGTGGTGGGGAGTCCTCAACCTACCAGAACTGGATCCAGATTTACAGGAGATGCCTGAGTCATCAGGTGTGGAGCCTGGAGAAGCTGTCAGTCATCCAACACATCTGGAGATTTTCTGTTTACTCTCCTGTGACACTTGTCATGTGCTGATGTCAAGGTGCACATACTGACATCTGCCACATCTCCCCCACCTCTTGTGCTCAGGCTGCCTTTCCCTGGCTTCTGCTTGGGACAGATGAGCACTGAGCTCTTCCCTCACCCCAGAGGAACAGAGCAGTCTGACAGATACTCAATCCTCCCCCCAACATATCCTCCCAAACGTAATCTACATATCCCAAAATTGAAACACAGCAAACACTTTTATAATGGGTCATTTCATCATTTCTTTATACATGGAAGCAGATCAAGTTTATCATTTAGACCTGGGGAAGTTAATGCTCCTAGCAATAAAATCCAGCATGACTCCCTTTGTTTCAATTTGTCATCTATATTGCCTCCCGAATCCCAGTTTTAATTCTTCCAGACAACAAAATTTGAAAGAATGTTGTACATTGGCATGTCTAGTCTCTCTGCAGTGAATTGCAAGGGCACTTCTGTTGCCATTGTTTTCAGTAGATAGAAACATAGAACATAGAAACATAGACTTTGACGGCAGATAAGGACCACTTGGTCCATCTAGTCTGCTCATTTCCCTACCTACAGGATAGGCCACAGATCCTAGTTAACCAACAGCCTATTTCTTCCTACCCCACACAAGAATTGCCTTATGTCTGTCCCATGCATTCTTGAATTCTCCCACAGTTTTAGACCCCACAACCTCCTCAGGAAGGCTGTTCCATGCATCCACTACCCACTCTGTGAAATAATACTTCCTCACATTGCCCCTGAACCCCCCATCTTTAAATTGTGTCCCCTTGTTCTTGCACATCTCTTTTTCTGAAAGATGCTACCCTCTTGGACTTTGTTGATTCCACTGAGGTACTTAAAAGTTTCTATCATGTCCCCTCCTTCTTTCCTCAATGGTATACATATTAAGCTCCTTAGTCTCTCCTCATAGGCTTCTTGCAGACCTTGCACCATTTTAGTTGCCCTCCTCTGGACTGCCTCTATCCTGTCTATGTCCTTGCGGAGATGGGGTCTCCAGAACTGGATGGCAGTCTCGGATGGGGTCTCACCAACTGTCTGTACAGAGGGATAACAACTTCCTGTTTTCTGCTGCTGATGCCTCCTCATGCATCCCAGTATACCCCAGCCCGCCCTACTGCCTTCTCACATTGCTTGCTAACCTTAAAGTAATCTGATATGACTACCCCCGGGTCCCTTTCTTGTTGTTGTTACTACCTCCCCCCCATTGTGTATTCTTCCCCTGGGCTCTTGTTTCCCAGGTGCATTATTTTTCACTTCTTTGCATTGAATCCTAGCTGCCATACTTCGGACAAGATACTGCTTTCTTAGCTATATTTCGTTTATTTTAAGGCCTTGTCTGCGATTTGAACCCAGGACCTCTCCCACCCAAAGCAAGAATCATACCCCTAGACCAACGAACCACTTGCAGATATACAATGTTATCCTATCCTCAGTTTTAGTGCTGTTGTGGTTTTACCCATTTTGGGAAATACAGATTATGTTGTGGCCCCTCATTGTTCTGCCTTGCTTACATTTGGTTGGCTCTTTTAGTTGAAACATTACCTGGTTGATGTTACTTCTGTTTTTTCTTACAGGACTGGAAGGAATTGCCTTGTCTGCCTCCAGTCTTGGATTGCCCTGGGAGTTGCCCTGTGAGATGGAGAGACATGTCAGTATGTTTAAACATTTAAAGACTTTGGAAGCCATTAGGCAAAACTCGTTTGCTGCTGCATTTTAAACTGTGGGCTTTAGTTGGGGTTTAATGAAGCTGTAAACTGTTTACTTGTATATTTAAACAAGCACATGTGATTGGTAAAATTGTAAGCCCTGAGCACTTTTACAATTGATGCACTGAGTTCAGAATGGCACTTTAAATATATTTTAACTTACCACCTGAGACTAACACCTGAGAACTACCCCAATGACATACTATGTATGAAACCGGTTGGGATTGTAGCAGTGAATGGCCAGCTTGTACATCAAATGGTGGTATTTTTTAAAGTTTTTTGTTAGTAAAGCCTTACAAATGCAGCTGAGCAGTGCAGATATTTGCTTTTCCACTGGAACCACTGATTGTTTCCACTCTCTCCAGAGTGCATTTGGAGTTGTAATGTAGATTTGGTTACTCATTTTGGACTGACGTGCCTACTGCAAGCTGTGAACTGTGGCATTTTCACACATAACTGCCTATCGTTTTGCTGCAATATACCACTTAATAGGAGTGAACAGTAGGAGTTCCACATGAGCATTCTCTGTTTGGAGTGACTTATAAAACTGTCTTCTTTGAGGAATGGCCCATTATTTGTTCTTCCATATAAAAGCAGGGATGAGGACCAAAGGAATGTGCACATCTGATATCAGCAGCATTTAGACCGAAGCTGTGGCAGGTTTGTCTGCTTCGTGTGGTTTTGCAGCAGCAGGAGAAGAGTAACTTTTTTCAGATTCACCAGGGGTTCGAGAGGCAGATGCCAGTGGCTTCACTGGGAATCCTAGTACTGAACCAGAGATTCCAGACATTAAGACAGCCTTTCTTGAGTTGGAGAGGGTGATTTTGAGGAGCCACTGACACTACTAGGAGAAATTGACCCTCAAAGCCTACTTACGAGTAGGCTGTTCACCTTGGGGATTATGCATAACCAACAAACCTGGCTATGGATGGGAACAGGACATTTTTATGTACGACTGGAAAAATTATTTGCAATTAGGCATCGTTGTCCTCTTGCAAATTGTCATTAAGGATTATGATGCACAAAAAGAAGAGGTAATGACAGACATCACCAATAAAGAGCTGGTGGTGACAGTTTAAAGAGCATCTGTGCTTTGTCACTCTGGAGAGTAAATTGAAGGAAACTATTAAAAGGGAGGAGAACAAACTGAAAAAGACTAAGCTGGCAAAATTTAACAGAGACCATCAAGACTATCTAAATGGTCAAGTATGTGACTGGAATAAAAAACAGAAACAAAATATCTGAAATAGCAATCATTTTAGTAATCAGTCTGAATCACAGCTGAAGTTCATATTAAAATACAGGTGTCCCTCCCTTAATTATAATACTTTGAACAGCGAGTCTGAGATGGATGACCCATTTTTAAAGGAGGGTAGACAATGACTGGACCTGCGGAGGACAGAATGAACAATGCAATTCCAGGAGATGGATCAGGAACACCGAGTATTCAAGGAGAAGAACCAAGGGCAGTTAAACCACAATGGACAAAGCACACAAGGAGAGGTGGCAGCAATCCTTGGAACAAGAAATCGTGGCAGGAAGGGGAAAATGCTTGAAAGCTCAAGTGTATTGTGATTAATATCTCCCACATCAAATTAAGTTTGGATCAACTCAAAGTCTTGCAGAAGGGATTATCCTTTGTGCCTACACAAGATTCCAGACCATTTGATGTTTTTATAGATTTAAACCGCTTGACTAGGAAATGAAATCTAAAAGCACATTTTTGGCAAGCAAGGATGTGCCAAGGAAATTTGATTATGGCGGAGGAGTCCCAAGCTGATGGAACTGAAATATCTGAGGCAGAAAAAAGATGCTTCAGACCTCCATCCACCTCCATGCCTCCCTATAATGAGACAGTGAGGGTTTCTGAGAAGGTGTGTGAAAGGCAAATTAAATCACTGCTTGAACAAGAAAACAATAACACTTTATTTTAAGTGTCCTTAACTACACTGAAATTTCTGTATTCCTACAATGTAACTACTTGTAAGTACTGTGTAGTTACATGTAACTACAATGTAGTTGGTATTTAGTTTCACATATACTTATTATGTAGTTTGACACACATTTCTATAAAGTCACTACACTGTTAATGAACTGTAAATACTATGTAGTTGTTAATTACTTTCACATTTGACTGGTGTGTAGTTATACAATTTGCATGAAGTGGTAGTTACACATGCAACCACAACCGTTTCTTGTTTGGCACCAATTGATTTATGCTGGAAGTGTAACTACACATGTAACAACTGTTGCAAAGAGCAACAGAAAAATGGATTTATGCTGGAAATGTAGCTACACATGTAACATCTGTTACAAAGTGCAACATACATAGCTACATTTGCCAGGAAGAATTGATTTGAGGCAGAAGGGAGGCAACAGTAATTTCATTAACTACCACTTCAGGCAAATTGTATAACTACAGCACAGTACTACCAATCTTCCCTGTGTCAATCTTCACCATTTATCACTGTCTGGGTAACAGCCGGAGGCACAGCACCCAGCGTGAGATTTTTTTTTGTAGTGGAAGGAGCCAGCGCCAGAGGCGGTGCCGCCCTTGAGGCTGATACATTATGTGGTGCTCACTGGTCGGTCAGCTATGGTCTCCAACTCCTCCTCTACCCTAGTTCTTCTTCTCCCACTATCAAGAATGCTGCACCTTGCACCTGCTGAAGAAATTTCATCTGTAATATTATGGCCTAGTTAATTGTTTCAATGCCGTTGTTACCATTTTAACTCTATTCCAGTTGCATCATCTGCTAGTAACTTGGCACTGTTTTCTGCAGGAATCCAGTAAGACCTTTCCTTTTTCTTTTTTGAAGCAGCGCTGAGTCTGTTTCTTATTATTATTTTAGTTACCACGAGTCATGTTGGGTTCATCTGGAGACAAAAAGCACTCTTCCAAGGCAGGCTGGAATCCTATGAGTCAGTGTCCTTGCACTGGCAGATATCTATCATGGACCAGCATGACATACCTCACCTGCCTGGGTCCATCTCATGATATTGATAGTTGCGACGTGTGCTTCTCCATGGGCTACGGAGCACTGGAGCACTGTGTGTGTAAAGTCAGCTGTAATTCACTGACTTTCAGAGGGCAGTGTTGTATGAGAGCCCCCTAGTGCAGGTCTCTCCACCCTTCCTTCAGATCCCCTCCCAAGTGTATAGAGACATATGAGGAGGGGCCTCCTCTTCTTCTAGCCTTGTGAGGAAGGAGATCTCTTCTGCAGTGCTGGAGGATTGGTCCCGGCATCTCAGGGGCCAGGCTGGCAGCAATGCACAGGCAGTCAACTCCTCAGAGGGGCAGGATCCCCCAGTGTCATGGCCCACGCCTGCTGGGCCTGGCACAGGTGGCTCCTCACTGCTGCCCACCAGTGCTGTTCTGTATCCCGGGGCCATTTGCAGCTCTGGTGATCAACACTGTGAGTGATACTGGGCCCTCCTGCTGCACCGCAATTGGCACTGTGGGTGGGGAAACCTCTGCGGCTGCTTGTCCGGAGGGCTTCTGGATTTCCTTCTCTCCAAAGCCAGACACTTGGGAGACTGATCTGGTCTGGCTGCCCAAATCAGAGTCAGAAGGTTCTCCAGTGTCCAGTAACTCTGTGCCCTCCCAGGCATCCCTTCCCTTGGCACCGGTGATTATGATCGGTGCTGGCTCCCATGCCAGTGGTGACATCAGGAGCGTGCCTACCAATAATGACCCTATATCTGAGGGAATGGTGGTTTGGGTCTCGGGGGCCCAGAGAGTTGTCTGTCACGGTGCTGTTCAGCCAGGGCCAGAACAGGGACTCACTCAACTGCAGCCTCCCTCAAGAGGTCTGAGGAATTGGAGCAGTCCCTAGCTTTGAGAGTGAAATAGAGGTCGACCTCAGTATTAATGGGGTTGAGGGGGCAGGACATGGGGCAGCGGCCTTCCCCGGGGACCCTTGGGGGTTCAGGGGTGTGTCACAGTATTGATCCCCTGTTCTGTCCCTCATACCCTTCAAGTGAGGCCTTATTGGGTGGGGTTGGGGTCCGCCCTTCTGGATCTATGCAGCCCCGGTCTCCTCACAGGGGAGTTTCCTTTTAAGGGCTCAGTTCTGATCTCATTGAGGTGGTTAAGCGTCCAGTAACTGCACAGACCAGCGGATCCCCAGGAGGTCCAAAATCGCCAGTGAGGTCCCTTAGCCCTGGCAGAGGTCGCTTAGATATGGTGAGGTGTGTCTCCCCACTGCCTCTGCAGTCCCCTGTCATTTCCCAGAGATGTGAGTCCTTCAGGGCCTTTGACCTGGGAGCAGTTCAAAGCCACTGCTGCCACTGTCCTCAGGTATGTCATGGCTATGGATGAGCAGGTCTTTTACCTGTCTCCCCTACAGCAGCCAGACTTGGACTTTTCAGATTCATCAATCTCCTCATCTTCTTCCTTCAAGGAAGAGGATACCTCTGTCCATCTGTCCTCAGACACTGATCAGATAGAGTATCAGCACTTCCTATCGAGGCTGGTCAATGATCTGCATCTATCCCACATTGCAAGATGCAATACTGAGTGGATGACATGTGTTTTCCTTAGCGAATTCAGTGTAGACCACCTAGTCATCCTTTCATAGCCAATTCCCTTCCAGGAAGTGTTGTCCCACACCTGGCAGTGACCATCTGTCAAAAACTCCAGCCCCTATGGATGGTTAGCACAGGTATTGGGTACACCAGGGGTCTCCAGGGACCTTACCTCATCCCACTTTGGGAGTGAGGGTACTGGATACCACTTCTGGGCATAGACACCTGGACTGTAATTGGCCCCTGGATGTGGACTCTGTGGAGTCTGACCACTGGAGATGGATAGTGCTCTCTTCTGCTCATATCATGCTCAGCTTTGCCACTCATCAGGCACACCACACTGCCTACAACAGACATCTGTGGTCAGTGCTTAATCAGGTGCTGACATTACTGCCTGACATGAAGGCAATCAGACAGGCTATTGCCTTCTCTGTGCAGGGCCTGGAGCTCACAAGACACCAGGCAAGGGTGTCTTATGATGCCAATGAGGTAGATTCAAGGCTAGCAGTGACAGTGATCTGCATTAGGCAGACAGTGTGGCTTCATCTATCAAAGTTGTCACCCTTGGCATGGTGTAGGGTGCTGTCTCTGCTCTCCAGGGGATCCACCTTTTCTCCCACATGGCAAGGTGGGAACTACAGGGGCAACTTCCATCTCCCAGGCTATGGGAGACCCCACCTTGCCTTGACCAGTCACAAGCCTAACTGGCCCGTTACTGGTCTTCTTCTTTCATGGTCCTCCCTCTCAAGAGACTGAGAGAGTTACGTCCCTCAGGGAAGTGCTGGGTCCCCTTCAGTGAGCTCAGTACTCATCTGGACAGTGATAAATGGTGAAGATTGACATAGGGAAGATATGAAAATTAAATATCTATCGTAATTCTTGATCTTCCTGTATATCTTCACCATTCTTCATTGGCACCTTCCCTTCTGGGCCTCAGTCCCGGGGCAATGCTCCTCCCTGCTTGCCTCCCCTTCCTTGATGCCAATTGTGGGCTGGGTCCTACTGCTACCTCTAGGTCCTCTGTTACCTTCCTAAGTGACAGCAGGCCCAGTCTGAGAGGGAGAGCAAGTAGAGCTTTTTGTCCTGGCCTTAGGGACTCCCTGTAGGTCCTTCCCTTCTCAGCCAGGGGGGTTCTTCCTGGATATGGTCTGGTCCTGTGGTGGGGGATCTGCCTTATGTGGGGTAGAGAGGAAAGAGACCATGGGGACTCTCTTTCTCCCTCCTAATAACATTTTTCCTCCTCCCCCCATACTTTTTTTGGAGGGGTAGGACTTGTCGGATCTCCCTCTCAGGACAGCAGTAACTGAAGAGGCTCTTCTTTACCTATGAATAAACTGTCCTGTTGCACATTGCTGAACCGTCTTAAGACTGACTGATTGTACATCATGTATACTGCACCTGCACTTTAGCTGCTTCTGTATTGTATTTCAACTGTATTCTCGCACTAAGTTGTACCCAGCTGTACTTAATATATTCAGTGTATTCTATTTCCTGTACCTTTCTTTGTTATTTTAAGTGTATTGTCTGTATTACCTATGTACCATCTTTATGGCCTGGGTCCTGCCTGAAAACAGTCCATGGGATCAGTGCACCTAGGAACATATGAACATAGGAAATTTGTCAGCAGAAACAAGCCACATGGTCTATCAAGTCTGCTCGAATGTGCAGCTAGCACACCTACCTTGCAGCTGCCCCTCTTCTTCCCTTCACAATAACATCCTATCTCACCCTGTCCCATCCCCTTTTGAAATCCCCACTGTCTTGAGGATACCAGCTCTTCTGTCAGAGAGTTTCATTCTGTCACAACCCTCTCCATGAAAAAGTGTTTCCTCATTTCCCTCCTATATCTACCCCTCCAGTGTACGACCAAAACCATCTGCATCCCTCCCCCTGCTTAACTTCAATATCACTTCTGTTCCTGTCTTGTTAATCCCCTTTAAGTACCTGAAGATCTCAATCATACCCGCCCGATCTCTCCTTTTCTACAGGGAGTACATATTCAAGTCACACAGCCTTTCCTTATATGGCCATTCCCTCAGTCCCTGTATCATCTTAGTTGCACTGTGCTGTACTCCTTCCAGTACTCTGATATCCTTCTTTACATATGGGCACCAGTACTGCACACAGTACTCCAGGTGTGGTCTGACCAGTGATCTGTAGAGAGGCAGGATCACCTCCCTGTTCCTGGCAGAGAGTCTTCTCCCAATACATCCCAGCATCCTGTTGGCCTCTGCTGCCACATTGTTGCACTGCCCTGAGTTGTTCATTTTCCTGTTACAACCACCCCTAGATCCTTTTCCTCCTCAGTGGTACCTAACTGTACTCTACCCAGCTGATAGCTCCTCCCTGGGTTCTTCACTCCAAAATGCATCACTTTGCATTTTTTAGCATTGAACCCAAGCTGCCACTCTTTTGACCACTCCACCAGTTTGATCAGGTTGTTCTGCAGTTCATGCCTTCCCTCTATGTCACTCACCACTTCCCCCAACTTGGTATCATCAGCGAAGAAGCTGATCTTATTCCTGATGCCATGCGAGATGTCTTCTATGAACAGGGCCCTGTGTTTATTGTGATTCTACAGTTGCAGTAATGGCCACAGAAATCAGAGATGACAGTAGAAATCAGTGATGGCTGCAGAAATTGGGAAAACCAGCCACATGGCCAGAGAAATACTAGTTATGCTATGGAATCACACAAGGCAAGGGCATAGCTACGGATATATTAAGTACACCATGGAGTACATACTCATTAGGAGGGGCAACAAACTGATGGAACCCACTACAAAGCTGAAAAGCTAGTGAGCACATGGCATCTTGACTTGTGCTGGCTCTTGTTACGTAACTTCATCCAGCCAGTATTGTGGGGTGTGTGGGGGAGGGGGGACTGCAGCAAGAGTAGAAGTGCTTGATGAAGTCCACAGCAGTTCTGATTTGTTGCTGTGTAGTTGTAGGTGTGGCTAGTTCAGCCATGTTAATTTTTCATTGAGAGGCTGCTCACAGTGCACGCTGAATCCCTGGAAGATGAATTTGGAAGGAAGAACTGGAAGACAAGCTATAGTCAAGAAGTGAGAAGATTCAGTGGTACCCTTGGAGGTGGCATTGATCTCGGGTGTGGTGGCAGGGATCAGAAGAGGAGCTGAGTCTAGAAACATGTTGCTGGCAGCAGACTGATCAGAGGACTAGGTCCCCACTGGTGGATGTCGATCACAGTTTTGATTTGTGGGGGGCAGATCTGTACCTACAAGTGTGACAGTAATTTATTGACAGATTTGAGCCTGTAGCCTAAGTGGTGGCATCAAGCTCTATTCTTAAGGAGTGCCAAGTTGCCCAGCTGCAGCAGAGTTGGGGACCAGGGTGTACTAGAACCGGAGCAAGCAGGTAAGGAAAAAAAATATTGGAATGGAGAGTTTTATTGATTGCTGTTATACGTAAGTGAAATTAGAGTCACTGACTGAAGAACACCACCAGCTTCTGAGTTGCTGGGAGAAGAGAACATGCTAACCAATGTTACTCTACCTTAATAAGAATGAGTTGCTTGCATTTTTTAGTATCTCCCAAAATAAAAATCAAGAGTCAACAAATCCTACAGACACTGCAAGTTACATTATCATTCACTATTGTAGGAAGACAATCCCCCCCAACACACGGATATGTACACTGCACACATCATGTTTGTTGCAAGGCAGTTTGGGTATTCCAAGTTTAAAAAAATAATAATCTAAAAGAACGTTGATCTAAATCAGAAAAAAAAATTTAAAATGTCTTTCAAGATTTAGTCTCTCTTTATATCTGCTAACTGTAAGTATAAACCAGAAGAAATCCAAGAAGGTTTTGCCTTCTGTGTAGTTTTAGCTGAGTGTGCATGTCCTCCTCTGATTATAACCTAGAAGAACAGCAAATGCCGCTGCCAGTTTCCAGAAGAACAACAGATGAGCCTTCAAATTCAGGGTGGGAGGGAAAAGTCATTAAAAGAGAACTCTGATGCCCATGGCTGCACCAGGTTTGGATTATTGCAGTTTAATATTTGTGATAAGAAGCCTAGATACTGTTAAATGGCCTGCTGTTCCACTTTCAGTGTAGCGGAGTGGTTGCATGAAGGCAGTCAAAGTGTTAACTAAGACTTAATCCCCTTGCAGGTATGCTGTTTAACCACAATTTATGTGCCGCAGAATGGCCACAGAATCAGCAGTTGTTCTGCTACAGGAAGTAAGAGGTCCTGCAGCAGAAAGTAGGTCCACTTTGCCACAGTAAACATGGGGCCCTGTAGGCTATGAATATCCCCAAAAACACTGTCCTCAGTACTGATCCTGTGGCACCCTGCTTGTAACTGCCCTTGGAGATGAGAGCTCCCCCTAACCACTACCCTATGCTGTCTTCCCTGAAGCCAATTTTCGATCCTGTTAACCATCTTAGTCCCAACCCCCACATACCTCAATCCTCCCCCCCAACCTCCAATGTGACACTGAATCAAAGGCCGTGCTGAAGTCCAAAAATATGACAGCCACCACATGACCTTTGTCCGATTCCCTCAGTACCCAGTCATAGTACTCAACTAGGTTAGTCCAACAGGACCTTCCCGAGACAAACCCATACTGATGATTGTCCTGGAGTCCATTTCTCCAGAAATGTCACCAACCTCTCCTTCAGGATTGTCTCCATCATCTTCCCCATGATGGATGTCAGGCTTACAGGTCTGTAATTGACTGGTTCATCCTTGGGGTCACTTTTATGGAGGGGCACCACACTGGCCATCCTTCAGTCCTGTGGCATGCACCTTGTGTCCAGGGAGGTATTGAATAGGTCTGCCAGTGGCCCTGCCAGTACCTCTGCTAGTTCTTTCAGCTCTGTGAGATGTATGCTGTCTGGTCCTGGTGCCTTATCCATGCTCAGAGCCCTCAGACCCTCTAATACCTGCCCTCAGTGATTATCCCATCTGTCACCCTTTCCCCCCTGCCCATCCTCCCCCCATGGAAGCTGCCTTCCCTTCTCCCCATTGAATATGGAACAGAAGTTCTCATTTAGCACTTCTGCCTGTTCTGCTCCCTTCTCTGCCCATCCCGGCCTTTTTGATCTGCACTATCTGATCCTTGCAGCTCCTTCTTTCCCTAATGTGTCAGAAGTCCTTTTCCCCACCTTTAATTCCCAGAGCCAGCCTCAGTTCCCTGGAGTAAAAGTCTGGAAAGCAGGTTGCTGCACTCAAAACCAGGAGGTGGTCACATTCATAGGGTGACAAACCCTTAATTTAAAAGATTCAAAGTTCCAAAACTGTATACTCTCTTAAAGGAGAAAAACTGAAACTGCCCAAGTCAACCAATTAGTTGATTTATTAAGCACCACTGTGGAAGCCTCTAGTGCCTCAGCAATGTGCCTTCAAAGGAGGCTTATTCAAGCCTCCATTGAAGACACATTGCCGAGGTGCTAGGGGATTCCACAGTGGTGCTTAATAAAGCAACTAATTGGCTGACTTGGACAGTTTCAGTTTTTCTCCTTTAAGATCACATACAGTTTTGGAACCTTCAGTTCCCTGGAGGCCTTGGCTGCTCTAACACCCTTGGTAACTTCTCTGGACTTCCTCACATACTCATCCCTATCTCCCCCCCCCCGGAATTCTTGTATGTACAGAATGCTCCTCTTTTTGCCCCCACCTTGTTTAAAACTTCCCTACTCATCCAGCTTGACTTTTTAGAACTTCCCTTCTTGCTCTGCAGTTTGGTACAGATCCCAATAGCCTCCACAAGCCCCAATGTAGTTTTTTTTTTCCCATTTCTGGTTTGCATCCCAGTGAGATTGAATTCCTGCTAGATACTCTTCTAAGATTTCACCTATCCAACTGAAGTCAACCTTTTTGAACTCAGTCACCCTCGTCCCTGTACTAGCCACCTCCCTGCCCATGTTGAGCATGAACCACACAGATTGGTGGTCACTCCCTGCCAGTAGGTCCACCAGCACCACCACCACTATGTCCCTTACAGCCTCCCTGGTAAATAAATATCAGCTGTGTGGAGTAATGGTGGGTGGTACCAGATACACATGCAGGGACTCTTCCTTAGTCATTACAAGCATGTCTTCACCATGCCCCAACCCTCATGGTATAGTCAGGGGCTGTGGTAGCTTGGTGTGAATGATGGTGCCATGGCTGCCACCTCATTCAGCTAGTGGGAAGGGCATGTAATGGCTAAGGAGGCATCCCCACATGTATATCTGGCATTACCCACTATAACTCCACACAGAAGATTGATGATATTTATTTATTGTTGTCTGTTTGTCTTTATGTTTGTTTACCAGATAGGTGCACTCATCAAGTGGATCATTTTAAGGCATGACCCAGGCCATAAAGATGGTACACATGTAACACAGACAATACACTTACATTAATGAGAAAGGTACAGGAAGTAGAATACATTGAATATACTGAGTGCAGCTAGGTACAATTAAGTGCAATAATACAGTTGAAACACAACAGAGTAGCAACTAAAGTGTGAGTGCAATATACATGACGTACAATCAGAGTTATGATGACTGTTCAGCATAATTCAATGGGACAGTTTAGTCTTTGGTACAGAAGAATTAGGACTGTCATCAAAGGGTAGCTGATGCCCCACCCCCAGACACCCACCTGGGTAGCAGCAGGACAGGGGTGTGGGTGCAGTAGAGGTGTATGTCAATCTTACAGAAGCAGCACATTTAATGTTATGTAAGTACAATACACATTGTTAAACTAGTTAACAACTACATAGTGCAGTTACAGTGTAGTTATACAGTAGTTACAGTGTAGTTCATGACACTTAAAATTATCCTTCAAATATCACTTCCTCATGAAGCTACTGCAGTATAGCGTAATGGTGAAAAGCACTGCCATCAAACCTGAAAAACTGGGTTTGAATCCCAGAGCCACCACTTGTATACTGTGCAAACAAAAAAAAGTACTAAAACTAAACATGCAATCTAACACTGTAAATTGCTATACAATAAAAAAAATCATTAATTTACATAATTACTTATTGACTTTTAACAGTGCCGTAGTTGTTAAGGGATGTGCTGCTTCTGTGGCATTGTTTCCACAGTTAATGACTAACTGACAAGTATTTGCAAAGTAAATACGCAGAAACTGACACTTAAAATAAAGCATATGAAGAAGGGTGTAACTACTATACATTTACACTGAATGTCAATACTATAGTTCTGATGTATGCTTTCCTTCAGAAATCAGTCCCTCATGCTCTTACTGCTTAATAAACATGCAATCTAATATTCTTAATTGCTATACAACTACAATGGTTACTCATACAATAAAAATAATTTACATAATTACTTATTGGCTTGTAACAATGCTGTAGTTACTAAGAAATGTGCTGCTTCTGTGGTATTGGCCCATACCTCTTCTGTACCCATACTCCTTGCATGCTATGGCTCTGGTGGGTGGCTGGGGTGGGGCATGGCTACATACAATGTGTTTTACTACTGATCTGCTGTGTGGAGTGGTGGTGGGTGACAAAGGATACACAGGTAGGGACCCTTCCTTGTGTGTAGTTATACAAATTGCATGATGCGGTAGTTACAAATACAACCACAACTGTCTCTCTTTTGGCACAAATTGATTTATACTGGAAGTGTAACTAGACATGTAACAGCTGTTGCAAAGTGCAACAGAAAAATTGATTTATGCTGGAAGTGTAACTACACATGTAACAGCTGTTGCAACAGTAATTGCAGTAACTACCAGTTCATGCAAATTATGTAACTATACTAAACTGCAAATGTGAAGCTAGTTAATTACTACATTGTAGTTATATGAAACTACACAGAAGTTACATAGTAGTTACATTGTAGTTATACAGTTGTTTCAATGTAGTTAAGGACACTTAAAATAAAGGGTAACCAAAAACAGGTCCACCTACAGTATGTTAATATGACTAATGTTGAAGCCAAAGTGCATAAGACCCTGGAAAACAACAAAGAATTGGCTATTGATATGATAAAATAGATTTGCTTCCATGTATAAAGAAATGATGAAATGGCCCATTATAAAAGTGTTTTATGTGTTTAAATGTTGGGAAATGTAAAATGTGTGTCCATCTTAAGTGTGTCCTCTAGAAGTGGACTGTCCTGTACGATATAGCTAAGGAAGTATGTCAGCTACAATATATAATATATCTATTGTTATGATAGTAGAATATTTGCATATTTACAACAATACATTTATTAATCTGGGTTTCACAAGTGTGATCTGTTATAATGTGCTGTAAATCTTACTACTGCAAAATGCAAATAATGACACAAAAAGGCATCTAAATTGTGTTACATTCAATCAAATATCTCTATGAAAATGTTCCTTCTGCGATCTGTGTAACAAAAAAAACAGCTAATTAATAATTAATAGGTCATTTTGTCATTGAATGGTTAATTGTTTGGCTATATGCCATTGCAATAGTAAGCCATACACACATACATATACTACAAAAAATGCTAGTAAAAAGCAAATAAAATACATACAGTACATACTCAGATACAGCGTATGCTCTCAGCACTAAAATTAATCAATACAAAGGCAAAGCCATGCTTCTTGAAAGACTGAAACCAGAATTCCTCCACAAGACATTGATGGGAAGACAAAACTGTTTGTATCATCCTATTAAAGGAAAGCTACAAGCTATCCAGACCATGGTAGTACAAGAGCAACAAATAAGGTTGCACAGAACTCCAGGAAATCACTACTATACAAGGAAAGTAACAACAGGGCACTACAAAGAGCCAGCAGTACCTCCTTACATCAGAACCCAAGTCTTCCTCACAGTGGGGGGAAGTCAAGGACCACAACAAGTATTCCTCAGGGAGGGCCCAGGCACAGCACGTGGGATTAATATGACACAGCTAGTAAACTGGCAAGAACCTGGTCTCATGGTGAAGGAAAGCATTCACTAAGTAGCCAAAAAATGCTGCCATCCTATATTTGCCTAACTGTTCCTAATTGCACCAAAATAGACCTAAAAGGGCAAAGCCCAAATTAACCTGTTGTGGCACACACAGCACGACCACTTACTGTACTCTAAAGAAGCCCTAAAGACCGTAATGCCAAATATTTCATGTCATTTTGTCCCATCATCTTATCCTATGGCTTCAAAAGGGACCACACCATAGCCACTTTCCCCCTTGAACTGAAAACAAGAATCCCACAGAGGTTAACCATAAATCTTGTAACAACCCAAATATTGTGCAACCCAGTAGTAACTACAGTATATTTTTGAATCTTACATGGGTTGAGTATTTGGATCAGTTTACTGGGGTTTCTTCCTTGTAATTTCTCTTTTTCATCTTCTAGATTTGTGTACAAAGTTAAAGCTGCAATATTTTAAGCTAATATTTACTTGTTACATAGTATAATACTAATTGTGCAGCTGTCCTGGAAAACACCAACTGGGATCTCCTGTGTTGCAGCTTGCTGCAAAAAACCACTCCTCACCGCCATCGGTAGATTATCCCTTAGCCCTATACTGAGCTAGAACCAAGTTATGGCAACAAGACCAGCTAACCTGAAATCAGTGTCAGTTCATAAGACTACTCTGACCCAGACAAAATTGAGAAATGCAGTCACTAGGCCCAGAAGGGAGGTAGCTGGTGCCGCCAACCAGAACCCACCATTAATAGGGGAGGTCCAAGGGGCATCAGGCAGCTCATGCTGCTCCATGCTCCTATTGGCAACACCAGTAGCATCATTCCTCCCCAGTCGCACATTGGCCATCAAGTTTAGGACCCTGTAATCTGAGCAATTTCCCTTAGGTAAGGTCATTCTGTCTCATGCTAAGACAAAGTAGCTGATAAAGGGCCTAATGCAACCCCTATTCTATACTCCAGCTGCACCCTTAGCTGTCTACTATTAGCAGTGACATATCAGCCATACTGCACTGTGCCCCACCAGACACTCTCCAAAGTCTTCTCCAAGAATACCTCACACAGTTTCTTTGAAGTGGCCCCATCCTGCCAACTGACAACTGCAGCTGCAAGAGAAAGTATTATCACAGCATATTCTTCATTCTAGGCACTCTCACTGTTCCTTGTGTTTCTGGTTATTTCTGAGTGTTATTGTGCCATTACAATAAAATATATTCTGCAGACCTCATAACATCAAATATTACACTCAGATATCCCAAACAGAACAAATAATATATAACATAGAGTCAGTTTCAAAGAGAAATGCATAGTTTATAAAACATATAATAGCTTGGCAGAAGACACCAGGAGAAAGGACTGCTGTGTGACTGGACTTCTCTGCTGGGACTAAAGAAGAAGAACTTTTGTACTTGGACCTTTAATTTAGGGTAAAAAAAAAACTAACACACAAAACAAAAAAAAAGTGTGTGTTTGTCTGAGTTAACTGAACTGAATGGTTATCTGAACAGTTATCTAGGTGTAAATCTCAGGTGATTGAAAGGACTTAATAGCTGTGAGGTTTAAATTACTTGTAGAAAGATCTAGTAAGTAGGGGAGTGACTTAGCTAGAAGGAAGCTACATTTAAAGACTGCCTTAGAAAGATTCTGCTAATAGCTTGGTGAAGACACCAGGAGAAAGGACTGCTGTATGACTGACTTCTCTACTGGGACTATATTGCCTCCTTCCTCCCCTCCACCCTCCCACCCAAAGCTAGTTCTACTTTTATAGGCACAGGATTTGACTGACAACAGGAACTTTCTGTTTGGGAGCAGGAAGTGAGTGATCACAGAGCCACCAAAGACCCACCATCCTAGAAGGGCAAGAGTAGCTCTCCAGCCCCCTCTAGCTGCTGGAGGTCTGCCTCTCCACAAGTAAGGGGTCTACTGAGAAATATAGGATATTCTTGTCTCAGAACAGGACAATCAGGAGCTTAAAGAGTACACAGGCAGAAAGTAAGGAGAGAGAGAAAAAAAAATAGAGGAAAGAGTAAGGATTGCAAACAGTTAAGGGGCCAGAAATAAGGAATGATGGGAGTGGTGCAGTGCAGTGGCTGTGGAGCAGCAGTCTTCCAGGAGACATTCTGGAGGATGTGGTGTTGTCCCAACTGCAGGCACCTCTCTGGGCTGAGGGAGGAGGTTGCTCATCTCCAGGCTGAGTTGGCCAGGATTTGTGGGACCTCCTCTTCCAGCCAGGGACCACCAGTGCCACTGCCGTTGCCTCAGAGGTTGCCAAGAAAGAGGAGCGGTTGGACCACAGTGGGCTCAGGGAGGGTGAGGGTGGTGGAAGAGAGGCACATCCCTGCAGTTGTACCTCTCAATTCCTCATACCATTCTGAAAAGTGTGGTTCCTCTATGGAGGCACCCGCAGTGGAGATCAAGGAGGATGCTGGGAACCTCCACAAAGGAGACCCACAGGAGGGTGGCAGGGGACCCCTGCAGGGGAAGGAAACAACTCCTGGTGGGGGAACTCCACTGTTAGGAAGGTAGAATTGGGGGAGGAAGGGGAGAGGGAGGTAAGGTGCCTGCCTGGCGCCATGGCTTGGAGGAACAGCGAGCGAATCCTCAGGATTGCTGGAGCAACTGCACAGGGGAAGGAGCTGGATGTCATTGTCCACCTAGGGACAAATGATCTGGCTAAGAAAGGGATTATCGAAGTGCAGGAAGAGTTTGTGGAATTGGGGAGGGGCCTTAGACAAGTAGCACGCACGGTAACCTTCTCGGAGGTGCTGCCCATCTATGGCATAGGAGAGACTAGGGTGTTCCACACCATGGGATTCAATCAGTGGTTGAAAACTGGTGGATCTCAGGGATTGGCTTCATTGGGGACTGGGGATCCACCTGGAGTGATGCAAGCCTCATACTGGCATGATGGGCTGCATCTGTCCAGGAGGGGAACCAGGATCCTAGGTGATAGGTTTAAATGCTTCATTGGCAAGCATTTAAACAGCCAAGGGGGAGCACTAGAAAGGAGCAGGGAAATCCTAGCCCTCACAAAAAATCATGGTAGTAAGTGCGGCAAACACCAACATAGAGGTGTCGATAGGGAGAAGGGCAGGGGTAAATGGAGAAAGTGACAAAGGCAAGAAGGACAGGGATGGGGCAAAAAGGAGTAAGGCCATCAGGAAATGGAGGGTAATGATAACAAATGCCCGTAGTCTGGGCAACAAGCACCCTGAGCTGGTGGCTTTGATGGAAGAGGGATGCCTGGATATCGTAGTAGTCACAGAAACATGGTACACAGAGAACCATGACTGGGATGTTAACATACCAGGGTACATAACCTACAGGAGAGACAGGCAGGGGAGAAGACGGGGAGGAGTAGCTCTCTATGTAAAGGGAGGGATAAAAGCAACTGAACAAAAGGGTAAACAGGGAGGAGAGGAGGCACTGTGGGTCACCTTGGAGACTGGAAAGGGCACCACAATCCGCACAGGGGTTGTGTACGGACTCTCATGTCAGGGGGAGGGAATGGCCAAGGATATGATAGAAGGCATTCTTAGAATGGCAGAGAAAGGGGAGATACTGTTGATGGGGACCTGAATATGCCAGATGTTAACTGGAGCACATTTGCTGCAGCCATATCCAAGAGCAGGGCCATTCTTGATGCCCTACAGGTGGCAGGCCTCAGACAGCTAGTTTTGGAACCTACTCATGAGGGAGAAATCTTAGACCTCGTACTCTCAAACGGGGGCAGTGAGAGGATCTCAGATCTAGAAGTGGGTTGCCATCTGGGAACAAGTGACCATCAAACAGTGTGGTTCACGTTAAACTCAGCTACAGAGTCAAGCCATACAAAAGTGAGGGTACTGGACTTTAGGAGGGCTGACTTTGGCAAGATGGGAGAGTGCCTCAGAAATGCACTAGCAAACAGGCTAGAAGGAGGCGTGGATCAACAATGGGGAAACATCAAAACTGCCATCACAGAGGCAACAAGCCTTTGTGTGAAGCAAATAAACAAATCAAAATGAAAGAAAAAGCCACTATGGTTCTCAAAAGAGATGGCTGTGAAAGTCAGGCAGAAAAAGATAGCATTCAGGAAGTATAAAGAAACACAGAAGGAGCAGGACAGAGAGTTGTACCAGTTAAGGCAGAAGGAAGCAGTGAGGAAGTCAGAAAAGCAAAGGCCCAAACTGAGGAAAAGATAGCCAACTCAGTTAAGAAGCGGGATAAAACCTTTTATAGGTAAATCAGCGAGTGTAGAAAGACAAAGGGAGGGATAGTGAGGCTGAATAGAATGAACAGTGGGTGGGCAGAGGGGGACAGTGAAAAAGCAGGGATACTGAATGAATATTTCTGCTCAGTATTCAAAAAAGAGGAGAAGAAGTGCCTAATTCAATTAACAGAAGCACTCTTGATAGGGGGGTCGATCCCAGTCATTTCACAGAAGAAAGGGTTCTGCAAGAACTCCTAAAACTGAAGGTGGACAAAGCAATGAGTCCTGATGGAATTCACCCCAGAATTCTAAAAGAATTAAGGGAGGAACTAGTGAAACCACTGGCTACTCTTTTTAATAAATCATGGGAGGATGGTGTGGTACACGAGGACTGGAGGAAGGCGAATGTGATTCCCCTTCACAAAAGTGGGACCAAGACCGAGGCTGGAAACTACAGACCTGTCAGTCTGACCTCTGTGGTAGGGAAAGTGATGGAGTTACTTCTGAAGGAAAGAATGGTTGAGTACCTAGAGGCCAGTGGGGCACAGGACCCAAGGCAGCATGGGTTCACAGAGGGAAGGTCATGTCAGATGAATCAAATAGATTTCTTTGACTGGGTGACCAAAGTAGTAGACCAGGGAGGGGCTGTGGGCATGGCCTACCTAGACTTTAACCAAGGCATTTGACACAGTCCCACACAAAAGATTAATAGTCAAATTAACCAGCCTGGGAGTGGGTCCCAGGGTGATAGCCTGTAAAACATTACGCTACAACAGGACACAGAAGGTAATTGTAAATGGGAGTCCACTCTGAAGAAAGAAGGGTTACTAGTGGGGTACCACAGGGTTCAGATTGGGTCCAGTCCTTTTAATGTCTTCATCAGTGACATTGCAGAGGGACTGAAGGAAAGTATGCTCTTTGCAGATGACACAAAGATCTGCAACAGGGTTGATACACAAGGAGGCGTGGAAAGGATGAGAAGGACTTGGCAAGGTTGGAGGAATGGTCAGAAGTATGGCAGCTAGAATTCAATGCAAAGAAGTGCAAAATAATGCACCTGGGAAACAAGAACCCAGGGAAGAATACACAATGGGCAGGAGGTAGTAACAATAACAAAAAGGAAAGGGACCTGGGGTAATCATATCAGATGACCTTAAGGTTAGCAAGCAATGTGAGAAGGCAGTAGGGAGGGCTGGGGTATACTGGGATGTATAGGGAGAGGCATCAGCAGCAGAAAACAGGAAGTTGTTATCCTCTGTACAGACAGTTGGTGAGACCCCATCTGAGTACTGCGTCCAGTTCTAGAGACCCCATCTCTGCAAGGACATAGACAGGATAGAGGCAGTCCAGAGGAGGGCAACTAAAATGGTGCAGGGTTTGTAAGAAGTCGTATGAGGAGAGACTAAAGGAGCTTAATATGTATACCATTGAGGAAAGAAGGGAGAGGGGACATGATAGAAACTTCTAAGTACCTCAGTGGAATCAACAAAGTCCAAGAGGGTAGCATCTTTCAGGAAAAGAGATGTGCAAGAACAAGGGACACAATTTAAAGATAGAAGGGGGGTTCAGGGCAATGGAGGAAGTATTATTTCACAGAGAGGGTAGTGGATGGCATGGAACAGCCTTCCTGAGGAGGTTGTGGGGTCTAAAACTGTGGGAGAATTCAAGAATGCATGGGACAGACATAAGGCAATTCTTGTGGGGGGTAGGAAGAAATAGGCTGTTGGTTAACTAGGATCGGTGGCCTATCCTGTAGGTAGGGAAATTGGCAGACTAGATGGGCCAAGCAGTCCTTATCTGCCGTCAAAGTCTATGCTTCTATGTTTCTATGTTTCTATCTCTTATAATAAGGCCAACAGTCCATACTGTATGGTTCAAGCAGCTACTCAACAACAGCTAATATGCTACCCAGACACTTCTTGTCCTAGTACCTCTTGAAATAGGCTTTTAAAGTATTCTTTAAACAGTTCCCTTTATGAGTCTCAATTTTGCATCCTTGCTGTCTGATTACCAAATTAATTTCCCAGTTTAGCCATATCTTATTGTGTCATTCCATGGCTGATAACCAGATAAGCGTTATTTTTCTTTTTGTTCATAGGTCCTGAGCCCCCAAATCCTGCAAGACAACACAGTTAGGGTCCATTGTTCAAATATTTAACTATTTACCAAGTTACATATTTCCCAAACATAGAGCTCCCAGGCCCACAATAGATATAGTAGTTCCAAAGAGGTAATACCAGTGTTGGGTAAGTTACTTTTTCTATAACTTTCTATTACTTTTGAAAACATGTTCCAGAAAGCTCTGTGTAGTCACTAGCAAGGATGGAGAAGTCCTGGGGAATGTAATCCACCTTACAGTTACATTTACTTATGTCTTTTTATACAAAATAAATACGTAACTATAGCTGATTACATTTATTTGAAAGTAACTAGTAACTAATCTACTACTTTCAAAAAATGTAATCTGTTATAGTTATTTATTATTTTTGTATTCTTTTTGTATAAAAAGAAACAAGTAACTATAATTGTAAGGTGCATTACTTTTTCTAGTATGTCTCCATCCTTGCTAGTGACTGCATAGAGCTTCCTGGAACATGTTTCCAAATGCAATAGAAAGTAATAGAAAAAGTAACTGAACCAACACTGGATAATACCACTTAGATAGCCCTCATGTAATACATTAAAGTTTGGGAACACACTGTAGCCATCTTACCTTAACTAGATGAATATCCCTCAAGGTAATCAGCATACTTCTGAATCACAACAGAAATATACAAAGTCCATCCTTAGTAACTGTGGCTTTTAAATCTCTTACAAACAGTTCATATGAGAATGGAAAGTGCCCCAGCCACATCTTTTACCAGGGATCTTGGTATGGGACAGGTAATCTCCTCCACTCCAAAACCTTCATTTCTACTCTGGAATTGAGGCCCCCTGTCCATGTCACACCGCCATCCATGAATGCTGCACACTCCTCTTAAAAACATATGCAGCATATCAGACATATAACAGTGGTTTCAGCCCTCTGATTCCACTCCTCGCAACCACTAAGTATTTACCTTCTCCTCATCTCATCATAAACATTCCTTCAGAACTGAAGAAGTATGCCCACATGTGACAGGGAGCTCCTGCCACTCTTGAGGACTGACCTTTTCTTAAATCTGTTGCAACAGTTCTTCTATTTCTTAGCCTAATCTATCCATTACAATTTCTAGTCCGTACAGTTGGCCACCTACGGGCACCCCCTTCCCTTTCTTGACTATGCTATATTGTCCTCTTTTTCCTTTTCCCTCTCAGGTCCTCGTACAGGAAGGTTATTGTGGTGACCTCCAAATGTATGTAAAATATGTTATGTTTATACTAAGATTCATACTAAGATTTGTTAGAGGCTAGAGAGCTGCGAGACCCATAATTTGCTCCTATGTACTAATAATAACAAAGAGAAAAGCCTGAAAGGATAAACTTGTCCAACCGGGTTTTAAATATTGATTTGGAACTGCTGGTAATCATCTCGATCGGCAGTGCATTCCAGGGTTTAATAATGCGCAACATATAGAAAAATCTTCAAGGCATGCAATTGAATCTCTTAAATTGTAATTGAAGCGGATGGCCTCTAAAATGATAAGTGTCCTCCTTAAACAGAAATCCTAAACTAGTTAATACATATGGGTCATTGATGACATCATACATTAGAAGAAGATCCCCTCCTAGTAGTCTAGTAGAAAGGGACATCAAATTTAAAGAACTAAGTCTAGTTTCGTATGGGACATTTCTCAGGCCTCTCACTATTTTAGTGAACCCCCTTTGAACTTTTTCTAGTTTCACAATGTCCTGTTTCTTGAATGGACACCAAAGTTGTGAAGAGAAATCCAGCTGGGGTGAACATAAGCTCTATAGAGAGGCATTAATGCTTTGCTGTCCCTTGATTTAATATTTCTCTTAATGGACCAAATGATCTGGTTAGCCATAAGGATAACCTCATTGATCTGTGAGTTGGGGATGAAATCATCAGATACCAGGACCCCCAGAACCTTCTCTGTGTCTGTACTAATTAACACTTTATTATCTAATGTGGAAGCACGCAAGGGATTGTTTGTCCCAAAGTGCATAATCTTACACTTAATGTCATTTAATTTCATCCCCCAGGTGGTAATCCATTGAGACATTTTACCCAGATAATTCTGAATCGATAACATTTGATCAGAGTTAGCACATAGTCCACCAATTTTCATATCATCTGCATATTTAATAATATTTGAGTAGCAATTTTTTGTTATATCAGCTATAAAAAGCTGAAAAGGGCAGGGACCCAGAACTGAACCCTGGGGCACTCCGCTTGTAACAGAACCCATGCTAGAGAGCTCTCCGTTAATCAGAACTCACTGTGTACGTTCACTTACCCAATTTGCTATCCATTTAACAAGAATGGGGTTAATATTGAACAAGTAAAGTTTTTGTAGCAGGGCCCAATGTGGGAGAAGGTCAAAGGCCTTGCTAAAATCGATGTAAATCACATCGTAGGGAAATCCATTATCCAACTGTAAACTGACATCTTCATAAAAACATAATAAATTCGTCAGACAACTTCTGCCCTTTTTAAAACCATGTTGTTCGATGTCAAAATTAGCTAGAGTTGAGATAATCAGATCCTTTATTAGACTTTCCAAGATTTTACACATAGGGGAAGTAAGGCTTATCGGTCTATAGTTTTCCCAATGATTCCTTGGAACTTTTTTATAGATTAGAATTATATGCGCATTTTTCCAAAGTTCAGGAACATAATTATGGTTTATACAGTGTTCCTGTAATAATTTAAGGGGCAAGGACAGACTGTCAGTAAGTACAAAACGTGACCCAGTACGTCATCAGGCGACGCACTAATTTTCACTTTAAGCTCAACTGATTTAGAGTGGACATCTGCTTCTGATATAGTAATGTAACTACCCGTAGAGTCATTTATTGAAATGTCTCTCTGATTTTTTTGAAATATGTTACAAAAATTGATATTGAATAAGTTGGCCATATCAAGAGGATCATGAATTAGGGCATCATTTACCCGAAATGGGCCTACCTGACATGTAGATTTTTTAAGGAATTAATATAGGCATAACATGATTTACTATTGTCTGTGCATGCATTGGAAGCTAACCTAAGTTCCCAATTTTTTTCACCCTTCTAATACTGTTTTTACATTTTTTGGGGCTATGTAAATATAAATATAAACACCAATTTGTGGGAGTTTGAGATTTTAAATATGCTGAGTAAACCTTACCTTTTTTTCTTTATAAGTTTTATTATTTCCTTAGTTATCCATTTTGGTTTAGATTGTCTGGATGTGGTTTTTTACCTACTTGGAACATGGCTGTTTCTCAGATTACTAATTTTATTAAGTAATGTACTAAAATACTCCACAACACCTATAGTGTTAAAAATGGATGACCAATTTACACTATCCAAGGCATTTTTTATGTTTTGGATGTCTGCCTTCTCGTACATGTAAATCTTAGAACTGTTAGTCACCGATGAGGTTGTTTGTTCCAAGACAAAACTAATGGAGCAGTGGTCACTATTCCCAATAGGTGATGATACAGAAATAATTTTTAACATCAGGGACCTACTATAAAGGACAAGGTCAAGAAGATGTTTTCCTCTGGTAGGTTGTTTTACCCCCTGCATTAGGTTGCATTGCTGACACATATCAACCAGCTTCTTTCCAGAACTGGAACCTGCCACAAGCTCTGTTCAGTCAATATCACCCAAATTAAAATCACCCATAAGAATGATATCCCCTAAGGAACAAGCTGTTTCAATTTCCTTAATTATTATGTTGAGATGTTTATTTGGTGCACTTGGAGGATGATAACAAATACCCAAGATGATGTGCTGATTCATGTTTACCATTAACTTGATCCATATTGATTCAGAAGGACTGATAGAATGTTAAACCTTATTAGTGATATCAACTGCCTGTAATGAATTTCTTAGGAAAATGGCAACACCACCTCCTTTTTTGTTTTGTCTGATATAATTGTATAGCATATACCCAGGCAGAGAAAAGTCCCAACTAGATTTATCATCTTCCCATGTTTCAGTAATAAGAACAATATCTACTTTATCTGTTGCTAAGGTGACCTTTAGTTCATCTAGTTTACTGTAAAGCCTCCTTACATTGAAATATAAGCATTTTAAATGTTTTGACTGAGTATATTTAACCAAAGATCTCTTTGGAGGAGGGACTATTCTCTCCCCCAAATCAAGCAGTTTAAATGACTGTTGATATATTTCAATACATGTTCACCCAACAATTGGTTCCCCTTTCGGCTCAAATGCAGTCCATCTCAACAATACAGTCAGATCTACCAATAAAATCTTCCCAATGGGTAAGACATGCCTGATTTTGCTTAAGACATCTCACATGGAGCCAATTATTGAACTTGTGTATTACATTATTAAACTCGACAGAGGCTCTTGGAATAGGTAAGACTTCAGAGAAAGTTATCTCACACCCAATGTCCCCCAAAATATTACAAAGGGCAACAAGGTCTTTTTTAATATCTATTATACTAGAGTGTAAAAAATCAGTTGTGCCTATATGGAGAACCACTAGTGGCTTAGTACCACCATCAGCTAAGATGGCTCGAACCATACTTGAGATGTTTGCAATCCTAGCACCTCAAAAACTAGAGCATGTACGATTTGCTTTAGCTGGGTCACATATAGCCCTGTCCAGGTGCTTCACCATGGAGTCACCTATTACAAGCACTTGCCTTTGGACATCCCCAAGGGCTTGGGAGACCTCCATTAGGGCAGGAGCATGTACTGCATCAGGCCCTAAACCAGGGGGAGAAACCTCAAATGGAACTAATGGGACATCTGAAGGGAGAGGACAGCAGTTTGAGGGGCTTTGTTGACTGGCCAGTGAATTGAACAAGTCACTATGGTGGGCGGTAGCTGGCATACTAACATACTAAAATGCCAGCAGAATAGGCCTAATGGTCTTTCTTGTCTGCTCGTTTGGTCAGCCCCCACCCTGGGTGCTGACCTTGCTGTCCCCCTCGCCTTCTCTGGCTTCTCCCTTCCCAGTTCCGGATATTCTTGCTGCATTGGATTTTGCTTCCTGAACCCTTCCCCTGTACCTGTCCCACCCCCTCTTGAACCCCTCCACTGTCTCTGCCTCCACCAGCCCCCTAGGTAGTGCATTCCATGGCTCTACCACCCTCTCAGTGAAGTAGCACCTCCTCCTTTCTCCCCTGAATCTTCCCCCCTCCAGTTTCCACCCATGCCCTCTAGTGGCCCCCTCCTCCTTCCTTCGAAGCACCCTCACTGTTCCTCCCCTATTTACCCTCTTCATGTACCTGAAGACTCTTATCATGTCCCCTGTCCCTTCTCTCTTCCAAAGTGTACATATTTAGCTCTTTGAGCCTCCTCATAGGTCCTGTCCCCAAGCCCCAAATCATTTTGGTTGCCCTCCTCTGGACCCTCTCCAGGAGGTTAATGTCCCTCTTTAAGTCGGCCTTCAAAACTGCATGCAGTACTCCAGGTGCGCCTCACCAACAGTTATACAGAGGAGTATCACTTCCTCCTTCTGGAGGTGATCCGCTTAGCGATGCATCCCAGCATCCTGTTGGCCTTGGCTGCTGCCCTCCTACAAGTCTCAGAGTTGTTCATCTTGACATCCACCACCACCCCCAGGTCCCTCTCAGCCATTGAGACTTGTAGTATTCCCCCAGGGTGTACACTTGGCCTGGGTTTCTGGCCCCCAGGTGGAGTACCTTGCATTTCCTTGCATTAAACCTCAGCTTCCACTTTCTAGACCATCTTTCCAGAGCCTCCAGGTCCCCCTGCAGGGCCACCCTCCCCTCCTCCCCATCCACCACTGCCCCCAGTTTCGAGTCATCTGCAAAGAGACTCATCTCACCCTGATTCCTGTCCTATGTCAGATAATGTGGGCGTTGAACAGAAGGGCCCAAGGACTGATCCCTGTGGGACCCCACTAATGACCCTCCTTGGGGAAGAGACTATCCCACCAACTCACACCCTCTGGGTCCGGTCCTGGAGCCAATTGCCTATCCATCGGATCATCTGGATTCCCACCCCCATTTCTCCTAGTTTATCCAACAGGCCCACGTGAGGAACAGAGTCAAATGCCTTGCTGAAGTCTAGAAAGAGGACATCCACTGGTCTACCCAGGTCCAAGGCACTTGTCACCCAGTCATAGAACTCCACCAGGTTTGTCTGACACGATTTCCCGGGATGAATCCATGCTGTCTATCGTCCAGGCACCCTGACTTATCCAGGTCCCCCCAGCCTCTCCTTGACAATGCCCTCCATCACCTTGCCCACCACTGATGTCAGGCTGACAGGCCTGTAGTTCCCTGCCACCTCCCTTGATCCCCCCTTGTGGATAGGCACTACATGCGCCACCTTCCAGTCTTGGGGCACCCACCCTGTCCTCAGAGAGATGGTGAAAAGCTCTGCCAGGGGTTTCGCCAGGACATCTGCAAGTTCCTTCGGCACTCTAGGATGTAATTTATCCAGCCCCGGTGCTTTCTCCGTCTTAAGGGAGCTGAGGGCTTCCCTCTCTCTCTCTGCTGTGATTTCCACTTCCAGTACCTCTTCTCCCTGCTAGCCCTCCCCACCTGCCAGTGATGCCCCCTCCCAGACCTGCCCGATTGCAGGGCCCCTCCTCATTATCTCTGTCTCCCATGTATGATGCAGCATCCCCATTTTCCTGGTGTAAACTGAGGTGAAGTACTCATTTAGTACCTCAGCCTGCTCCTCTGGGTCTTGTGCCCATCTCTTCCCTGATTTAATCCTGCTAATCTGCCCTTCACCTTCGTCTTTCCCAATGTATCTAAAGAACCCTTTTTCCTCTCCTAATTTCCCTGGCCAGGTTCTGCTCCTTCCTTGCCTTAGCCACCCTCACCACTCTGGTGGCCCTTCTAGCCATCAGCTCATACTCCCCTCGATCCCTTTCACTCCTTGAGCACTTGAATTTCTTATAGGCTGCTTTCTTTCCCCGCACCACCTCCTGGACCTCCCTGGTCCACCAACAGGGTTTTTGGGCCCTACCGCATTTTCTACTAGAGAACATATCCTCTGGTGCAGTAGAAACCCTGCTGGTCTCCTCAAGTCCATTTAATAAGGTGAATCTGTTACTTGTAATTAGGGAGAACTGGGAGGCCTTACAACCTTTTTCATAAGCCTGTCTGCTTTGTACCTCATACCAGTGATCATCAGGACTGTCTGAACTATCATTTTCCCTGGGGCACATTCTGGTACTGCCAGTCTGTGTTTCAGACATTGAATCCGTGTGGACATCACTTAATTGTATGGAGCCAGGTTTAGACAGAGGCATAGTACTAGAACAGGGGAGATCTGTTGAGACACAGGCAGGGATTTGATCGCGTGCCATAAATCTCGCTCGCATTTGACTTTGACTTGCTTCGAGTTCTGAAAGCCTAGCATGAAACAAGGCTACAGCTTGCTTTAATGACTCATTTTCTTCATACTTCAAGCAAGTGAACCCATTTGCTAACTCTGCACTCACAGTGGTGTAGTACATTTGACACGATACCCATAGAATGCCACCACATATGTGGGATGAAATACTACATAGAGATATCATGGCAATTTTAATCAGGACAAAACGTGCAGCCTAACCCTCAAAGGAGGAGGACGCTGACTATCAGACAGTTATTTACTATATTCATTGTTGGATTTAGTATGTAACAGCACTATGTCATAAAGTACCTTGATGTATATACCTTATGTTTATGAAACCTGTAAATGTTGAAAATACCATGGCACTAGGTATTTTGGATAATGGTAAAAAATACTAGATGGCTAGTATAGAAATTAAATTAGTTGTGCTATTTAAAATTCATGTAAATTGCTATAAACTGAACAAGTCCAAAATGTCATGGTGATTTGCATATATCCCATGATGTTTTGCATTATGGAAGTATGTATGATGTTGTATCTCTTTGAAACTTGATTTGTTGAAAATGCCCTTTGGAGTAACCCTTCTTTCAGTGATTCTGCATTGAGGTTCTTTGTCTATAGCTTGTTTTGTTTTTTTTTTCTTTTTGGGTCCCCAACTACCCAAGCAAACAGGGCCCACATAGGGATGAAGGGTTTTCACTGAAAAGTGATTAGATCAGAGATCAGTGTCAGTAGTCTGATACACAAAGGGACTAATGATCTCACCAGCCAGTCAGTTGTGGAGACTATGGAACACCTGACCAGGCTGGGTGACAAACTATCATCCATTTCATCTGGCATCTCCTTCTCTGAGATCCTGCAAGTCTGGGAGAGAGGGGCAGATGTACAGAAGGTCAAAGAAGGGGAGATAGGGGATAGTTTCATAATGTGGCTCAAGGGCTGGTGCCAGAAAAAGGGCACAAATTTGTAGGGAACTGGCAACAGTTTGGGAAGTGAAAGTTCTTCAAATTTGATGGACTGCATCTGTCTAAGGAGGGAGTCAGTGCATTGGGGCAGAAGTTTGATGTTTTTGTAGAATATTTAAACTAGCAAATGGGGAGAGGGGTGCAGCACCCCACATGTCGAATGGGAAGAACACCCCTCCCCCCTCAGCTAATGGTCAAACAGGAGTTCAGCATGTTTGCAGTTCATTTGCATCACCAGAGTGGAAAAAGGTCTGGCTCCCCATATGGCCTTGCGAAATGCCAGACCCTCATGCTAACCAACACAATCGAATCTGCCAATGGAAAGTCATGTACACAATGTCGAGTCTGGGAAACAAGATCCCAGACCTGCAGGCAATAATGACAGAAGCTAAACTGGACATAGTAGTCATTCGCGAGACATGGTTTACCAGTAACCATACTTGTGAGACTTCAGTACCTGGCTATGTACTGTTCAGAAGAGACCGAGGTGCAAAAGGGGGGGTGGAGTGGCCCTTCATTTCAATGAAAATATCACAGCTACAGAAATTCAAAATATGCATAAGGAGCCAGAAGAACTGTGGGTTACCCTGGAAACAGGAAATGGCACGGCCATACGAACTGGGGTTGTGTACAGGCCTCCAGACCAGGGGGAGGACATAGACACATTACTGTTAGAAGATATACAAAACATGATAGCTAAAGCGGAGGTTCTGATAATGGGAGACTTCAACATGCCAGAAACAGATTGGTCAATACCAGCAGGAACATCTGCCAGAACTAGACACAAGGTGGATTACCTGCAGGGGGAGGGCCTCAAACAATTGGTACAACAACCCACAAGAGACAGGGTTATGCTAGATCTAGTACTGACTAACAGGGAAAGGATCACAGATTTCCAGGTAGAAGGGCACCTAGGGGCCAGTGAACATCACATGGTATGGTTCAATTTGGCCACTAGAACTAAATCATCCCATTCCAAGGCAAAAATATGGGACTTCAGAGGAGCTGACTTTGATATGATGGCCAACAGAGTTAAGCTAGCCCTGGCAAGAAGAAATACAGGTGAGGGGGTACAGGCAAAGTGGGCAGGCATTAAAGATGCAATACTTGAAGCAACATCCCATTGTTTTCGAGAGAAAAGGAAGTGAAAAAGAAGAAGGAAACCACTTTGGTTCTCAAAAACAGTAGCAGAAAAGGTCAGAGCCAAAAGGCTGACCTTCAGGAAATATAAGGGAACACAGCAGGATGAAGATAGGGAGGCATACCAAACTTCCCTAAGGGAAGCAGGGAAGACAGTAGGGCAGGCAAAGGCCCAAACCGAAGAAACACTGGCACAAACAGTAAAAGAAGGTGACAAGACTTTCTAAAGATGCATTAGTGAAAGGAGAAAGTCCAGAGGGGTTATTGCTAAGATCAAAGGGGATAAGGGGGCATGCGAGGAGGAGGACCATGTAAAAGCATCTATCCTAAATAGATACTTTTGCTCAGTATTTACTGAAGAGCAAGCAATGTGAGAGGGCAGCAAGGAGGGCTGGGGGGATACTGGGATGCATAGGGAGAGGCATCACCAGTAGAAAACAGGAAGTTATTATCCCTCTGTACAGACAGCTGGTGAGACCCCATCTGGAGTACTGTGTGCAGTTCTGGAGACCCAATCTCCGCAAAGACATAGACAGGATGGAAGCTGTCCAGAGGAGGGCAACTAAATGGTGCAGGGTCTGCACCGGAAGACTATATGAAGAGAGACTTAAGGAGCTTAATATGTATACCTCGAGAAAGGAAGGAGAGGGGGACATGATAGAAACTTTCAAGTACCTCAAGGGAATCAACAAAGTCCAAGAGGGTAGCATCTTTCAAAAAGAGGTGTGCAAGAACAAGAGGGCACAATTTGAAGATAGGAGGCGTCAGAGGTAATTTAAGGAAGTATTTTTCACAGAGAGGGTTGTGTATGCATGGAACGGCCTTCCGGAGGAGGTTGTGGAGTCAAAATCAGTGGTGGAATTCAAGCATGCATGGGATAGTCATAAGGCAGTTCTGGGGGGTTGGGGTAGGAAGAAGTAGGCTGCTGGTTAACTAGGATCTGCAGCTTATCCAGTAGGTAGGGAAATGGGCAGACTGGGTGGGCCAAGCGGTCCTTATCTGCCGTCAAATTCTATGTTTCTATGTTTCTAAGAGAAGGTTGGGCAGAGTCCACAGCTCAGCACCATGGACACAGGGGGGAGGGAGGTATGCACTAGTCCCTTCACAAAAGAAAGGGTCCTACAAGAGCTCGATAAGCTGAGGGTGGACAAGGCAATGGGATCTGATGAAATACATCCCAGGGTACTAAAGAAGCTAAGGGTGGAACTAGCAGAGCCATTATCAGAACTGTTTAGTGAGTCTCTGAGCACAGGAGAATTTCCAGAAGACTGGAGAAAGGCTCATGTGATCCCACTCCACAAGAGTGGTAGCAGGGAGAAGGCAGGGAACTACAGACCAGTCAGTCTTACATCAGTAGTGGGAAATATTATGGAGGCATTCCTTAAGGAAATGATAGTGCAACACCTGGAATCCATAGGAGCACAGGATCCAAGACAGCATGGGTTTACAAAAGGAAGGTCCTGTCAAACTAATCTCATAGATTTCTTTGACTGGGTAACAAGAGTGGTGGACCAAGGAGGAGCAGTTGATGTCGCCTATCTTGACTTCAGCAAAACTTTAGATACTGTTCCACATAGAAGATTGATTAATATGCTGGGTAGGATCGGGGTGGGTCAGAAGTTGGTCAACTGGGTGACAAACAGGTTGACGAGCAGAAAACAGAGAGTGATGGTAAATGGTATACAGTCAGAAGAGATGCAAGTCACAAGTGGGATACCTTAGGGATCAGTCCCGGGGCCAGTCCTCTTCAATATCTTCATCAGTGACATTGCAGATGGACTGGAGGGTAAGGTTTATCTGTTTGCAGATGACACCAAGATCTGCAACAGAGTAGATGATCCAGATGGGGTGGGTAGAATGAGAAGTGATTTGGATAAACTAGCAAAATGGTCGGAAGAGTGACAACTGGGGTTTAATGCAAAGAAGTGCAAGATCATGCACACGGGGAAGAGAAACCCTGAAGCCTCCTATGGGCTGGGAGGGGAGTTGCTGGCAGTCACAAAGGAGGAAAGAGAATTGGGCGTCATCATCACTGATGACCTGAAATCATCAAAGCAGACCACTAAAGTAGTAGGTAAGGCTAGAGGGATGCTGGGGTGTATTAGTAGGGGTATCACAATTCTGAAGAGGGAGGTAATAATCCCTCTTTACAAGACACTGGTTAGGCCCTATCTGGAGTACTGCATGCAGTACTGGAGGCCACACCTTCACAAGGACATTAACCAAATTGATGCAGTCCAGAGAAGGGCAACCAAAATGGTGCAGGGGGACTACATCAGAAAACATATGAGGACAGATTAACGGAGCTCAATATGTATACCCTAGAGAAAAGGAGGGAGAGAGGTGATATGATCAAAACATTCAAACACCTTAAGGGCATTAACAAGATGAAAGAGTCTAACATATTTCTATATAAGAAAAATAGGACAAGAGGACACAGCATGAGATTAGAGGGAGGCTGATTCTGGGGTAATGTGAGGAAGTTCTTTTTCACAGAAAGAATGGTGTATGCATGGAATGGCCTACCTCAGGAAGTGGTGGATATGAATACAGTGCAGGGTTTCAAACAGGCATGGGATAGGCATAAGAACCCCCGAGGAGTGGAGGTCACTAGGGCGCTCCACTGCCCTCCCCCACATTGCCAGAGGGAGTGCCTGAACCCCCAGCCAAGACCAGAACCCCTGAGGAGCGGAGGTCGCGAGGGCGCTCCACAGCCCTCCCGCACATCACCGGAGGGAGTCCCCGAGCCCCCAGCCAAGACCAGAACCTCCGAGGAGTGGAGGTCGCTCCACAGCCCTCCCACATTGCCAGAGGGAGTCCCCGAACCCCCAGCCAAGACCAGAACCCCTGAGGAGCGGAGGTCGCTCCACAGCCCTCCCCCACATTGCCAGAGGGAGTCCCCGAACCCTCAGCCAAGACCAGAACCCCCGAGGAGCGGAGGTCGCGAGGGTGCTCCACAGCCCTCCCCCACATCACCGGAAGGAGTCCCCGAACCCCTAGCCAAGGTAAAGCCCAGTTTCAATACTTGGAAGAGATGCCAGCATTCTGCCTTCACTGCTCATACTGCGTGTTAGCGCCTTTTCTTCTTTCCAAAGAGTGAAAAAAAAAATCTCCTCTCCAGTGGCGCAGTCTAAATGGCAGGACTGAAATTTAAAAACCAAAAGCCACTTCAAGCTGCAGCAGACATTTTTACTATTTTTATCATTGTACAAGTGGAGATAGACCAGAATTTTACAAATATTGTCTAAACCCTGCATTTTATTTTTCTGCATTTGCTGTTACCTTAATTTTCACTGTTACTCCCCTTTAAGTGAGTAAGTGTGTTTAGATAGGTTTTCCAGTAATTTTATCCTGCCTGTCGCAGCCTAGCAGCCTAACTGCTGCTGTGAGATACCTTTGTATTTGTTGCAAGGAGCCCATACAAAATTGTGCTTCTGTGATATACCTTATTTCTGCCCCCACTCCCTGCCCAGCACAGTGTTCTGTGGCTCAGCCCGCCACCCTATCCCAAGCTGACCTCCCCTGTTCCTTTGTCCTGTCCCCTCTCTTCCCCCCGGCCCCTACCTATTTTAACAGAAGCTTTTGTCCTTTGTCCTTTACAGACCAGAACCCCCGAGGAGCGGAGGTCGCGAGGGCGCTCCACAGCCCTCCCCCACATCACTGGAGGGAGTCCCCGAACCCTCAGCCAAGGTAAAGCCCAGTTTCAATGCTTGGAAAAGATGCCAGCGTTCTGCCTTCACTGGTCATACTGCGTGTTGGCACCTTTTCTTCTTTCAAAAGACTAAAAAAAAAAAATCTCCTCTCCAGTGGCGCAGTCTAAATGGCAGGACTGAAATTTGAAAGCCAAAAGCCACTTTGAGCTGCAGCAGACGTTTTTACTATTTCTATCATTGTACAAGTGTTAGCCCCACTGAACGCTATGTGTTTGACTCCCCACCGCTCCCTCCACCACCCTTGGTCGGCATTCCAATTTATAGACAGGTTTAGTCAGGTGACCTGTCGAAATAACATATCAGCCAACTTTTCCAGCTGCAGGTTATACTGACTGTACACTAGTGGCCACTGTAACAGACCTCTCACTTTCTACATTTACAATGTTCACCCTACTATTAGCTGCCCTCCTAATTTCCAGGATCCCACAACTTGTTCTACAACCCCCTCCAGAGGCACTTAAACCACACCATTATATCTATTACACTATCCCTTTTGCTCTCAAAGGTAACTGCAGACCCTGTACCTCCAGCATCTCCCACACTAGTCAAATTGCTCCTGTTGGCCTTTTCTCTCACATGCTCAAGTTAACCCACACTTTCACACATGGTAAACACTGTACCTCACCTCTCCCCCCCCTCCAGACCTCTAGCCCCCACCTCCCAAGCAAGCCCCATCATCGTCCCCCTTACTACCCTTACCCTTCTTTCCTGCGTCATTTCTAGTCTCCCTGTCCCCACCACCAAACGCAAAAAGCCCTACACCCTACCAATCCCAGCATCACTCATCCAAACTCTGCAGATTGGCCCTCCTGTGACACACCTTTTTACTTCTCTTATTATCTGGCAACATCCACCCCAACCCAGGACCACTCTGCACTATGGCCTCTCCAAAAAACCCTCAGGGGAGTCTGCTGCTAGCTACCCTAAATATATGCAGCCTTCCTAAAAAAACACACCCCTCTCCAAGGCTGGATTGCCCAGTATGCTCGGGATGTACTAGCACTCTCTGAGACATGGCTCTCTGAAAAAATTCCCTGTATGCTGTCTCCCTCTGTAATTATGCCATCTTCCAGGCAGATAGGACCAGCAAAAGTGGCGGTGGCTGTGCAATTTATGTTAAATCCTTACTCAATGCCACAGAAGTCCATACACCCGCACCACAATACGATGCCCAGATACTTACAGTAAAACTATGCCTGGGTACCAAAACTCTCCACATCATTTCGGCCTACATCCCCCCGAGAAACCAAAAACTCGCATTTGACTCTATCCTCCACATTATCTCCCAACTACCTAACACTAGTGAAATCATCTTAATGGGTGACTTCAACGTCAACTGGTTATCCCCAGCCTCATCCAGCTGCAAAGACACTGCCCTGGTCCTTGATCTCATCCAACTAGTCACCTCCCCCACCAGAAGGGACAATAGATCCGGGACTTCAACCCTTCTTGACCTCATTTTCACCAACAGGCCACGTAATCTCTCCAATGCAACAGTGCTCCCTGACTCTATCAGTGACCACTCCCCGGTTACATGCTGGTGGTCGGGCAAATTGCCCCCTGCCCCTCCTAAAATCTCCTGGCAACATAGACTTAAAAGAGGAGGCTTAAAGAACCTCAAAGCCCATCTAACTAACAGCAACTGGCTCCCCATTTACACCGCACAGTCAGTTGACCTTGCTCTTGCCCACTTTATAACCACCTTCAACAAAGCCTGAGATTTATTTGCTCCCCTCTCTAAGCAAGTTGTGAAAACCAGAACCACCCCCTGGATCATGCCCTCACTACTAAACCTGCTACAGCAAAGGGACAACCTCTGGCATAAGGCCCTTGAGTCCCAAAGTGCCCAGGATAAACAACTCTACCGGGAGGCACGCAATAAATGTACATGGGCATTGCGGCAAGTGAAAGCTAATTACTACCAACAAACCCTTACCTCCTCCTGGGGTGATGGAAAAAAATTCTGTAACAACATAAAAGAACTCAGTGGTAAATCCTGCTCCCCCAACCGCACCCAACTTAATCTAAATGGGGATGTCACTCAGGATCACTCCACTATCGCAGAAGCCCTTAACTCAGCCTTCTCGGACCTCTCTCATATCCTCCCTCCAAATTTCTTCCACCCTCCCCCCACCTCCCCCAAACCTCGTGTAATGTCAACTCGCCTCCCTTCCGGCTTTGAGTCATCCCTTGCAGCAAGGCAAAACACTATATTACCAAAGCTATCTCTAATACCCGCTACAGCAATGACTCCTTAGATCTTAAACTCCTTCGGCTCACCCTGGATGTCACATTACCACACCTTACTAAAATTCTTAACCTCTCGCTCTGCCTCGGCCAGTTCCCCTCAACCTGGAAGAGAGCCATAATCACTCCCATTCTGAAGAGCAGTGACCCCACTAACACCAGCAACTATAGACCTATCTCAATACTTCCACCTCTCTCCAAAGCCCTTGAAAAAAATAGTCTCTGACCAGATAACTGAACACCTAACTAAACATAACCTTCTCAGCCAGGAACAGCATGGTTTCCGGACTGGCCGTAGTACCATCACGGCACTCTCAGAGCTCACCTCGTTCATCCACGAGGCCCTCGACCAAGGCTCAATAGCAGGGGCAATCTATGTGGATCTAACCAAGGCTTTTGACATGGTCAGTCACAAGCTACTGCTTCATGTCCTCCCACAACTAAATGTCGTCCCAGAGACAACGGCCTGGTTCAAGGATTACATCTCAGGCCGGTCACAGCAAGCCAGGATAAACATCACCATCTCCACCCCCAAAACAGTTTGCTCTGGGGTCCCACAGGGGTCAATTCTTGGCCCACTGCTGTTCACCCTCTTTTTAAACTCTCTCCCTAAGGCGTGCAGAGGTCATCTTCTACTCTACGCTGATGATGCAGTACTGTTTTGGAAACACCCCCAACCGAGCGCCCTCCAACAGGCCCTTCAGAGTTTTTTCTGGGAGCTAGACGACTGGTTCACTGAACACCACCTAATCATCAGCTATAATAAAACTAAGTCCATGATCTTTGCGCATCGCCAAAGCCCACATAGTCAGTCTGCACTCCTAATTAAGAACACACTAGGTGCCCCACTGGAACACCTTACAAACTTCAAATACCTGGGTATCACATTAGACACCTCCCTCTCCTACCAGAGTCACATCCAACTTCTCACTTCTGCTGTCAGTACTAGAGTGGGCATCCTCTACAGACTCAAGCACTGTTTACCCGCACAGGCCATGCAACTTACAGTCACCTCCTCCATCCTCTCCATAGTTGACTACGGGATTGTTATATATGGCTCTGCAGAACCCACCACTCTTAACGATATAAACACTGCCTTGAATAAAGCCTGCCGCCTAGTCACAGGCAGTGACAGACTAACCCACACCTGCGATCTTTATACTTTGACTGGTTGGCTTAACTTCCAACAAAGAATAAAGTACTACACCTGCATCCTCGCCAAAAAGATACATCTTCAGCTAGCCTCCATCGGCCTTCTCCCCATAATCAGTGCAGCACCCCGCAGGCGCAATGCAAGACTCGCTGCAAGCTCATCATTTCTGGTCCCCCTATGTAGAACATCCCTTGGACAAAGATCCTTCCGCTACTGAGCCACTCTCTGGCTCAATGCGTTACCACCCTCTCTCTCCCAGACCCACAGCATCTCACTATTTAAAATAGGCCTCATGGCTCAATTACTTGAAAGTGCAAAATGTAACTGTGGCTAACATTGCCCACCCAACTTTCTCCCATATCCTCCCCACTCTCGACACAGGGTCTCTCTAGACCCCATGAATTAGCATCATGCAAGTCCCTGACATGGGACTCCAAGATTACTGCCTAAATACCCTCACCGGTATATAAGTTTTAGCCTGGACTGCTCCATCAGTACTGTTACTGTAAATACTGCCTGTTTTATGTATGTCTTATACTGTATTTTGTTTACCCTCCACCCCCTGTAACCGACGTGGAGCCTTTACAAAAGAGTCTGTGACTCAAAGGTTTGTAATTCCGATTATATTCAATAAATAAATAAAAAAAAAAGGAAGCAATAGAGATAAGTATGAATAGATAGGCCATTGACAGAGCAAAGACCGATGGCACATTCATAAGGTAGAAAAAGAAATAGACAGACTGGATGGGCCTTGCAGTCCTTATCTGCCATCAACGTCTATGTTTCTATGTAAGTAGGTGCTGGCTAAGGGCAGAGAAAGGACATTCATATTCTGTTGTTGCAAACTGATGTACTGAAGAAGGAATATGGCATTGCAGAAGGTTATTTCCTGTATTTTGAATAAACATCACACAGAGACTGTGTGTTGATCCTGAAGTTCGGTGTCTGGTCCGTCTGCTATCCCACAACCCATCCACAGCACAGTCAGTCAGGACCAGGACTTCTTTTAGCTCTCCTGACTCACTCCAGATCCTCGGTTATGGTGCCCGAGGGACAATGCACAATGGTATGCCTGATAAACCAATGGCTGCTAATGCATGCAAGTAATTTGCTATTAGCTACATGTTGCCATACAGCTATCATATACCTGTACAGCAGATTGTATTGACTTCAAAGGATGATGGCAACTTACTGGGACAAATTGGCAGAAGCTTATGTGGCAGAACTCTGCAGGGTGTCCACCTGATCCTCTCTATACACTTTCATGTCACACTACAGGCTAGACATATAGAGTTCAGCTGATGCAGCATCTGGGTGCAGGGTGCTGCAGCCAGTCATGAAAGGGTAATTCAAATTTGATCCTCTGGATTGTATATGAGACAGTTTTCTCTCCCTCCCAGCACAAGATGAGTATTGCTTTTTAGAAACCACATGTAAGGATTTCTATTGATTACACAGAGTGACACAGAGAAAGAAATTCTATCAGACTTACAATAATTTATTTTTCTGTTAGCTCCAGCATTGTCAATGGGGCTACACACAAGAATTGTTACTCTATGAAGAATATCAACTGGCATTACTTAACTTTATCTAGCAGAGACATGTTGAGGTTTTATCAGGCACCATAAACAGTAATTCTGTTTGTCCTGTAGAACTATTCAATTATTCTTAGTTGAAAAAAAAAACAAAGCTCAAGTTTTTTGCCTACACAGATGTTTTTTTAGGTTTGTTGGCCAGGCAAGTGGCCAGAAGAAGATGCAATGTTCAATAAGAAGGCATGTAGATGAACCACTAATCGTCTCCCAGATTTGAGGGGAATAGGCAGGTTCAAACTCCAGCCGGGTAAGACAGTCATTCATTACTACTATTCATATTCTAGTGTTGGGGGGCTACTGTTGGTGTCTCTTATGGTATCTGTGTTCAGGGGTCATAACATGTTTTTCTGTATTACAATAGATGTTGACTGATGAACTGCTTCCTTGGAACACAGAGGTCACCAACATTCCAAGTTGCAGGTCACAGCTTCTTATAGCTGTAGCTGGCCAGTGATCCCTAGCCAGGGTACAATATACCCACATGTAATGATTCCAGTTGACAACATTGGAGCTAACAGAAAAAGAAATGATGGTACGTCTGATAACACACTTTTCTATGTTGTCTATGTTCTATCCCTAGATCATCATGATTTTAGATCAATAAAAGTGCTATTTCAAAGTCATCAAGAGGGCTCCACACACTTTCAAAGTTCTCCAGACAGAAAAAGAGGATTGGTAACAACACTGGACCTTCACTACATGCAGTGTCTGCAACTACATCAGTAAACAGGAAGACTGGTGGTAGCCGGAAAAGCTCTTCAATCCCAAGGGGGAATCAGGTTACCCTCATCAAACAGAAGTGTAAAATGTGAACATTATTGCTGCAAAAGGGTTGGTGATAAGTGATGTTTCAAACATAATAATGTACAAACACAGTCCCCTGCATTACCTTTGCCCACCACCAAGGCCTGGTATCTGGAAATCGGGGTTTGCAACGGCAGCAACTTATACCCATTTGGGTGTCATTTACCACCTCGGTAAACCTCTGAATGTGCTGCTGCACTCATATGGAGGGGATGACCCCCTCATTTGTATAGAAGTAGTGATAACTTAGTTTTCAGGTGCTAAGGGGTTTTGCCAGCACAGTAGGGTGTCTGAATTGAGACCTCTGCCAAAAAATTGGGTGCAAAACACAATTTGCATGGGCAATCACTCCTTAGTGCCCATGCTAAGTTTTGAATGCCTAACCTCAGGTGTAAAATAGAGGGGCAGTATATTAGAAATAGAATCAGACAGCCTATGTGAACATTAGCCTCTCATCACAGGATACACAAACATCAGGCACCACTGCATAACCCAGTGCATTCTGTGTCTGTCACACCATGCTGTGTGTGTGTGTACGCGTGCGTGCGTGCGTGTGTGTGTGTGTGTTTATTTCTGTTTGTTTACCAAATCAGCAGTCTCAGAGTGTCAACACAGTGGTGAATGTGAAATTGCATGTTGTATGTGTGAAGGTTGTGAATGGGGACAAGTTGATAATTTTGATATGTGCATGGCTCTTACAGGCAGCAAGCATTGTACGAAGCCAGATCAAGATAACACTCTTTAACACATGCAGATAGGGAGTAACAGCAGACCAAGCTGTAAAGAAGAAATATGTAGCCGAGGGGGACAAAAGATGCAGGAAAATGGTATAGCAGAACATGTGTATTTAAAATTAATAAATGAATATGAAATACCTAAAAATAATTGTAATGATATTGTGTTTTGCCAACAGTTTGGCTTTGCCAATGTAAACAATATAACATAAGTAGTTGAATACTATTCTGCAATCCACCCTGCTGCACAACAGTTATTAGAATAGAGCCACTCTGGGAAGTAATGATTATGTTCAATTACACCTGAATTGTGATAGCTTATAACATATGTAGGGAAAAGAATGAATCCAGATTGGCTAAAATGTGCTCAGATTCATAGGATTGAGACAGTGCAACTAATGGGTATGAACAAGTTCTGGTAATCAGGATGTAGTACCTAGATGAAATCATTGCACACTATTTACAATTTAAAATAAAAATGGCCACCATTTGTTTGCCATCTATGCATACAAATTTAGCCCCACTATAAGAATTAAATGCTACCAACATTGTTTCCCAGGTATGCTTCTCTTTACCCTTTATTTCTATATTTTCCTCTTTCCAGCTGCCAAAAATAAAAATCACTTCTGACCATCCTCTGACTCAGTAACAGACTCATCCAAGTCACATATGAGGACAGCAGTGTGTTCATCAGTCCAGCTACCACAGATAGAAGCAGGCAGCCAGCATGCCATCACATGCACTCTGCTGCTAGTAACCCTCGCTTCAGCTATTGACACTTGCTCTGGATGCTTGCTCCCCACTCTCAGTACTTCACTGCCTCGCAGCTTGCTCACTGTCAAACAACACAGCAGTAAAATACTAGAACAAAATACCTAGGAGGGGAGAAAGTCATGCTACAGATGACTACTGAACCACTGATACTCAAGCTCCCCATGATAGCTGCAAAGGAGATGAACTATTTTACATTTAATCTCACCACTTTTTTATGTTTTTGTAATTATCAGTGAAATTAGTTTTTAATCTTATAAGTGCAAAAGACACTCAAGATTTTCGTTGTGGTGCCACAACTGCAATTCCAAGGGCTGAAGGCACTCTGGCTTCTACCCCATCCCTTACTAGCCAACTGGGCATGCAGATGTGACATCACAGCCAAAGTCCTAATATGACTGAATGCTTACTTAAATAACCTGTTGAATTCACTGCATAGAAGCCCATAGACCTGGTTCACAAAATTTTGCCCTGTCGCAAAACCAGTTTGCACAGAGCAAACCAGGTTTTGTTCTAAGTTGGAAATCACAAAATCCTGGTTTGCACTTTCAAACCGGGTTTGTATCAGGACAAAGTGTGCAGGGGGCCACAATGTGAGTGAGGCAGAGGGGACATGAATATCGGTGCTGTCCAGTTCACAAAATATTTACTCCACGCAAGGGCCTCTTGTTCAGTTCCCTTTCACATAGCAAATATTGCTGGCCGAGACCTTGCTTTAATCCTCCGAACCACAGGGGTTGGTGGAGGTACTGCAGCATCCCTCCACCACCACAACCACCTATCTTTGGCCTCAGAATAAGATAATATTTGTTCCTGGTGTCTAGCGGCCCCAACCCTTAGCCATTCGCCAGCTCATTGAAAGGTATAACATGTATGTAAACCTCTCTGGTGTCTAGGAGTTCACCCCAGTGATCACCGGCCTGAATATAAATATAATGTTTTCCCTGGTGCTTAGTGCTACCCCCCTCCACTGATCACCAGCCTGGACAAAAATAAATACATTTTGCCTGGTGTCCAGTGATCTAACACCCCTTCCCCCATGCTCACCTGATGAACAGGAAATGTTTTCCCTGGTGACTAGTGAAGCCTCCCCCTCCCTGATTCCCCCTATTGTAATGATGCAGCCCCTTCCCTGGTGTTTAGCAGTCTCTCCCCCTCCCTGTTCCCTTGTACTATATAATGTAACCCCTTCCCTTGTGGTCAGTGACCCTCCACCTCCCCAGTCCCCTGTACTGTATAGGAGAACTCCTTCCCTGCTGGCCAGTGGCCTCCCCCTCCCTGATCTCTCGTACTATATAATGTAACCCCTTCCCTTGTGGTCAGTGACCCTCCACCTCCCAGTCCCCTGTACTGTATGGGGAACTCCTTCCCTGCTGGCCAGTGGCCTCCCCCTCCCTGATTCCCCCTATTGTAATGATGCAGCCCCTTCCCTGGTGTTTAGCAGTCTCTCCCCCTCCCTGTTCCCTTGTACTATATAATGTAACCCCTTCCTTGTGGTCAGTGACCCTCCACCTCCCCAGTCCCCTGTACTGTATAGGGGAACTCCTTCCCTGCTGGCCAGTGGCCTCCCCCTCCCTGATCTCTCGTACTATATAATGTAACCCCTTCCCTTGTGGTCAGTGACCCTCCACCTCCCCAGTCCCCTGTACTGTATAGGGGAACTCCTTCCCTGCTGGCCAGTGGCCTCCCCCTCCCTGATTCCCTGTACTGCATACTGTAACCCCTTTGCTGGTTGTTAGTGGTCACTTCCCTCACCCATCACCTGCTCATTGAGAAATAAAAATCTCTCTCTTGTGGTTAGTGGTCCCTAACCCCGCTGATCATTGGCCCAACTAACACAAAATAGTATCCCTGATGGCTAGCGAGCCCACCCCCCACGGCACCTATGCCCACTCTAGGAACAAGATTTCCCTCATGCTAGTGGTCCCCCCCCCATGATTACCCACCTATTGAGCAAAAAATAATCCAAGCAGGTTGTGACTCACCACCCCACTCCCCCATCCTAAACTCAAACCGGCAACTAGCACAGCCCTCCTCTCACCAACACAGCTGGCTGCTGAATGAGCTGTCAATAAGCGTGCACTGTATACAGCATATGCTCTTTGACAGATCAATTGGTGGCCAGCTGAGCTGGTGAGAAGAGGACTATGCTGTTCGCTAGCTTGGGCTCTGGTTGGGAGGAAAGGGGTGATGGGTCGCTATCTACCTGAGTGGGGGGGGTGGTCCATTAGACTACCAAGGAAATTATTTTTTGCTCAATGGGTCAGCAGTCATGGGGGGGCACTAGCACCAGGGAAATCATGGTCCTAGAGTGGGCATGGATGTGGGTGTGGGGGTGAACTGCTAGCCACCAGCGATATTATTTTGTCTTAGTTGGGCCAGTGATCCTGGGAGGAGGGACCACTATCTACCGGGGAGATTTTTTTTTATTGGTGGGCTGGTGATCAGTAGGGAAGAAACCACTAACCAACAAGGAAGGGGTTACAGTATACAGTATGGGGGACCGGGGAGGGGGAGGGACCACTAATCACCAGGGAAAACATTTTCTTTTCATCAGGCAAGCATCAGGAGGGGGCAGGGACCACTGAACACCAAGGAAAACATTTATTATATTTGGGCCATGATCAGTGGAGGAAGGTGTACAACTAGATGCCAGGAAAACCTTTATATTTATATTTGGGCCAGCGATAGGTGGGGGAACCACTAACCATCAAAGAAGGTTAAAGTAAATGATATATGTTTGAATGGGCTGGTGACCAGTGGGGGTAGGGACCACAAGCCACCAGGGACTACAGCTGCATATAGGGCAGGGGCTGGGGGGGCATGCTATGTTCCCCGCAGCCAGTGTGAGTGGGCCCACAAAGGGCATGCAAATGGACACCCAGCACCTTGCATGCCCAGTGGGTTTATTTGCATGGCTGCCCTTGAGAATTGGTAATGGTGCCCCTGTGCTATTCCTTGTAGTCCCAGGCTCCTGGCTGCATGGCTGCCCTTGTGAATTGGTAATGGTGCCCCTGCGATATTCCTTGTAGTCCCAAGCTCCTGGCTGCATGTCAGGGTAGCACTACTGGGGTAGCGCTGGTGGAACTGGGGTTACCACTGTCTTGGATTACCCCAATTCACTGTCAAACAGCGGGGAGCGCTATCTGACTATGAATAGCAATTTTGGATGCCTTGGCAACCACAAAGTGCAACACAAAATGTTGTGTTGCCTTTGCAATTTTTTTGTGAGTCTGGGCCCTGATGCTTTAAATGCTGATGATTTTTTAGAGCACATAGCCAGTCTGATAAATAACAAGATGGAGTGGTGTGCTGACACTCATAGTCACAATTATATAAAATGTGTCCAAACAATTTCATCTAGCCAGATTGTTGTGCAGAAATCAAGGCCTCTAGATAATGTAGGGAATCAAATTAATGCACTAGGTATTGTAGTTTGATTGCTTTGGTAAATCAACAAGTATACAGATATTAGCAAAAACTAGAGATTTACAGAACAAGCTGCGTTTGTCAGAGCGTAAAATGTAGATCTAAGTAGTATACTCCTATCTGAGGCAGAACTAAATGTGACTATCTTTGTTTACTTTATGAACACAGAGGGTGTGTGGCTGAGGTTGATTAGTTCTCCTTATAAACAAATTCAGTGTTAATCCTCTTACATGAAAACCATTATTACAGCTTTAAAAATCTCTAAGTTTTATTATGGCCAGGAATGTTTTTAAGCATTGCCTCTGTTTGTGCATAAAGTTTAACACACGTGTCCTAACATGTGCCAGGCATGCAAACTGTTTGGCTGTTGTGTGGTACTCTACAAAGTGAGGTGGTACAGTGCTCTCACTGTAGTGAATACAACAGTTCAGCAACCTGCTACAGAGAGCATAACTTGGCTTACCCTGACTGGCATTTATCTTAATTATACAAATCATGTGGAAAATCTCAGGGAATACTACAGTACATCTTTGTTTTCACCAAAAGTGCCTCAACTGTTGTGAAGATTTGATCTCTTTTGAACCTCACTTATGTTACATACAGCCATTAAAGATGCCAGCTTTTTCAACAGGCTATACATTTATGATTTTGAATGCATGAAGGATGTCAGTGTAAGGTGTCTCTAGCCACATACCAAATTATATCTATGCCATTGTAAATGGTCGGGAATGGGAATTTAAAAGCATCAGCTGTGTTGCATTTATCAAAAAGGGGCTTCTGGGGTACACCATGATAGCACACAATGAAAAGGCTTATGATAGCTGTTTCATCATAAACAAACTTGTAAAAGAGAAAATGAAGGCGGAGTTACTGACTCAGGGTAGTAAACTGATGTCCATAACTCTTAAAAGGGTAAAAATCAGTTGTATTGACTTGAGACTGACTGCCAGGCCTACGACTATTGGCTTTGAAGGTGTAAAGGGGTATTTCCCACACTTTATTTAACAAATCTTAAAATCAGAATTATGTAGAGCCTATGCCAGACCACAATGGTTAAGGTGTAGACTGCATGATGGCTGATGACAAAAACAGCTTTTGGAGTTGCGTGTATTAATCAGCTGCGGAGATATTAAAACAGGCCTGCAAGATGTTTCAAGATGGTGTAGAGGAGTTGTCCAAAAGTGACCCTTCTGAGTACCTCACTATAGTATGAGTATGTATGGCCATGTTGTGGTTTACATTTTTAGAAGGAAACACCATTGAGAGTATACCTGCTGACAGCTATCACCATCAGTGCAAACTGTACTCCACATCTGCTATACAGCGGTTGTTGCACATAAGAGACATTTTCCATACAGTATGTTTTGAATGGTGGAGAAGTGTAGGAAGGACAGTATTTTCTTAATGGTCATGCTGTAATAGATGGTGGCGCCCACCACATTTTGAATATTTAGGGTGTTATCACAGTTGCAGGGTGTGTTATTTTGAAGACCAATTTAACTTGATGCTAAGCACAACCTACAGACTCTTATACTATATCACCTAAACATCAAGAAATTTTATTAGGTCAGATCTGAAAAGAGTATGAATGTTAGAGTTATGTGGGTGCATGAATCGAAACAACTGGTCTGTTAGAATCCAAAGTTGCAACCTTTTTTGAAAACAGCCCACTTTTCAGAGCTGATGGATCCCTATAAGTCACTTTATAGAAAGCACCAAATCACCCTGTATTTATATTACCATGCACAACCAGGTTAGAAGTTCAGTACTATGATTTTACTAGTTTGCACCCTATGTGAACAAGACCAAGAGATACCCAGTAGGAGACCAAGTGATTATATATGAGAATGTTATGGATCTCAGAAATTATTTTGGACTAATAAAAGCTGAAGTGCACCCACCCACCCACAGTCTCTTTTTACCAGTTCTACCCAGTAGAATTGGTAGAAAGCTAGGGTTGGATTTCCAAAACTGGCTGTTTTTGGTGCTCATGTGGAAAAAAAATGTGCTGTATTTTCAATCACAGAGTAGTTTGCCACTGGATCTGCAATTTATGGCAACTTGTGGTCATTTTCTGTTACAGCTGCACCAAAATGTTATGCCTGATTGGACCAGAGATAAAATCATTCACAGCCACACCTACTGCCCATGCAGCAAAACTTGCTGCCAGTGTGGAGATTTTTTTTTCTGTAAGGCAGCTGTGAAGTGGGACTTAGAACCAAAACAGTCTGAAAATCCAAACCTTGGTGTTTACACTGTGTCATAAACATGCTAAAACAGTTTAACAGTATTAGCCTTGTAACCATGCAGCTGATCAATGATCTCTGGAGGGCACATGGGGTTCTGAAGAGCTAAATCTTGCTTTAAAGAGATGATGAATAAATAAATAAATTAAAATAAAGATATAAGATGGCTAAGATGTATGAAGTCTGGCACTGCCCAGAAATCCCTGACAGTAATTCTACAGACTATATTAAATTACACCAAAAGGGGAAACAGCTTCTGGCTGTGCAAATTGGTGCACTAATGATGTGAAATGTAGAGCATAAACCACACAGTATTATGATAAAGATGGAGTGTTTTAAAAGCCCAATATATTGCACCCATCTCTGCACATATACTGATATTTAAGCTGTTTTTAAATTCTTTGTGGAGTAAAGCTGAGCAGTGACCAAAGTTGATGAACACAACCATTGTCAAAGATGTGGAAGAATTCATCCAGTATCTTTTCATAGACAAGTACCATGTATCTGGTTTGTATTTTATCAGTAAGATGAAAACATGCCGAAAACCACTAAGCTAATGCTACCGACATTAATGTTTTTATTGCATCTTCTGTCATGGCCTATGCCAGATTTAAACTGCACAGGTTGCTGCCATGCTTATAGGAGCACTGCCTATACCACGACACAGACTCTGTCAGTTATGTCAGCATACCTTTTTATCGATTAATTTATGTATTTATTTTGTTAAGCGGGTGGGTACACTGATCCCTGGAACTATTTTCAGGTACCTGGAGACTGGGTTCTGCCACTGGATGACATTCTTAGTGATCCGATCAATGAACTACCACCTGGTGAACACATTGTGGAGCTTGTATCTGGTGGTCCTAAAACCTGTGACTATAAACTGACCAATGGTAACATTTGCGTGAAAGCTAATGGTATAGAATTTAATGTCACTAACAGTGAAAAGGTTAATTACAGGGGTCTCAAATTACTAGTACATTTTGCCAAGGATGGTGCAGCCTGTTTTGTCAAGGATGGCACTGAATTGAAGAGGAGGGAAGTATTAGGGGGTAGCAGTGGGAGGCTGATTCAGTATGGATGCAACTCATGGAAGCCTCAGGCAGGAAAATGCATTCATGGGTGAGCTATAGGCCTCCAGTGCAAGGGCAGGCAAGGGACAGAAAACTTGAGCAGGAACTTAAAAGAGGAGCAGCAAATGGGCAAGTAGTGGTGGTGGGTGACCTGAACTTGTATGACAACGATTGGGAGGTCCCGGTGGCCAAGGGTGCAAGGAGTCAGACATTACTGGACATTTTCCCAGATTGTCTACTGCTGTAGCTTGAGAAGGAACTTACCAGGCAGAACCTTGATGTGGGCTCCCCCACGTCATCCTTGAAATACATTTCCTGGGACCCCACGCACCAAGAGAGCAAATAAAGGATGTACTAGGGCATACTCCTCATCCTGGCTATCATCACCAACACCACCCATCTGGCTGCTTGATGTACTGCAGCACAAATCACTCTGGAAGCCCAGGATAGTCCTGCGGAGACCAAATTACTGATATAGCAGCATAATACAGAGACATATGAAGAGAACAACAGATAGTACACCACAGATGTTCCAGTACACAGGGTTGCCCTGGGTTGACATGTTCACAATTCTGCCATTGTAGTTTGTGCACCATGGTATGGGTATACACAGCATGGTTACTACAGTAGGACAGGACCTTGGAGACATGGACAGGCCCATAGCAGCAAGGTATACATTACGTATTGCCAGTTATAACAGCTGGCGCCATCACCTGCCACAGTCCACCCCCCTCATCTGGATGATCTTAATACATAGTGGAGGACACCCTGAACATCTTGCAAGAGTCCACCCCATGGTACCACACCTCCTGAGCAGTCACTGTCCTGCATCTCTGTGCAGCCGCATCTGCCATTTCTGACACCCATAGTGTATGGTGCCTGTTAATGCTCGCTTATGTGACATCACCCTGCCGATGTACCATATCAATCCCATTTAAAGGGGGATTTGCAGCAGTGGCTGCCTGAGCAGCACACAGGACAGAGCTGTGTGTTGATTGAGGGGTTTCAGTCTGTACACATATTACTATAGCTCCACAGGGGTCCACAGGATGTGCCCCAGACTATTGAGGAATGTTTTCCTGATGGAGGTTGAATTGAAGAGAGAAATTATTATGAGATGATGCCCCAAGATCCACATATTCAGACCATGGCTGAGTGTTGGGCAACTATGTGATACACATTGCATGGAACAGTTCCACCTGAACTACACTTTGATCACAGGGCTGTGCGACATGCTCAAGACACAGATGGCATCAAAGACACATAGGGCAGGGGCAATGTCTTTGGAAATGAAGTTGCCATGTACTCCATCATACTATGCCATAGGGTCCTTCCAGAGGGTCGCTGGGGACATCACTGGTTTCAGCCAATTGTCCTGGTCCAGGGTACTTTAGTAGATCATGGACATCCTACTCATGCATATGCATGAGCACATAGCATTCCTCATTACCATGGCTGATATCTGTATCACAAAGGAGGCATTTCATGCTATGCATAGCATACCCAATGTAGTAGGGTTGATGGACTCTGCCCATGTGTCAATCCTAGCACCGACCATGGATGAGGAAGCATAAATGAACAGAAAGGGATTCCACAGCATCAAATGCCAGATTATTTGTATTGTGGGTAGAATCATTAAAAATATGTGTGCCAAGTACCTTGGATTCTGCCATGACTCTTACATAGTCTATGGGTTCAGGCTGTGTACCCACCTTGTAGCACATGGTTCTGCCAATGGATGGCTGCTAAATGAGTATGGATTTGCACCAAATATGACATAGATGGGCACAGTGCTGCAGCATGCGAACACATCTGTTCTCTTCCCACTTCCAAGGTGACAGCAGATATCCACTATGGCCATACCTGATGATGCCATTCCTGGTGTCAAACTGTGAAGAGGAGTAGGCATATAACAAGGCTCACAGGAAGACCCATCATGTGATTGAGAAGACTACTGGTGTGCTGAAGATGAGGTTCTGGTGCCTGGATCACACCAGTGGTGTGATGATGCTGGCCCCTGGGAAGGCTGGCAGAGTGATTACTACATACAGAATGCTGCATAACATGGACAAGCACAAATGACTACTCCCGCCACACTGACAGTGTGTTGTCCCACAGACAATGATGAGGGGGACAACCTGCAGCGCCATGGTCCTGAGACACTGTCCAGCTGTCTGGCACACCCTGCCCTTGTGTGGGGATGCATTCCATAGACAGACAGTTCACCACAGTGGCACAGTGATGAGTCTAGTACGTCCTGAGTTCCCATTGGTGGGCTGTGTGTTCATTCCTGTGGTTGTTCTGCATTACTATCCGTGTCCATGTTTGGGTGGAATACTGGCTTGGGGGAATGAGGCTATCTGTGAGCAGCTGTGGTTGTGTACAGGTGTGTTCTACCCATGGTCGGACTGTGGTACACGTGGCTCACCAGCTGTGTTGACACTAGGGGAGGGCTCAGGATGACACACTCATATCAACAGTTCCTGTCATTCTGCTACACTAGCTGTCAGTTTCCATCCAATGTTGATGGACAGAGAACATTTACATAGTAACTATATGTACACTACTGGTGTCCCAGTGCTTAAACATCAGTCAAGTAACTCACATAGGGGGACCACATGGACCATTCTAGGTAACTTGGTGGGCCAGTCAGAGACTGTTTGTGCTGTGTCCCTCACAGTAGTGCCATGCTGCTGCAGCCATGGCTCACCTCCTACTAGACTTCAATTTACTGAGGCATGTACAAGACCGTGTGCACAAATGTCTTGTCTTGGCAGTCACCTTACTTCCCCACTTGGCTATGTCTCAGGCTGTCCATCCATCACTTGCTGTGGATGTCCCTCCATTGGCACCTCTGGAACACTTGTGGCGGTGGGTGCTGGGTGTCCATATACCATCACAACGGTGACTCCTTTATGGTGCAGAGTAAAAACAGTGCCAGACTATGGTGACTGACACAATCAGTGAACTCTCTGTGCCCCTCTCTCTGAGGTCTGACCCCCCCCCACTGTTGGTATATTTAATGAGGGGGCGTTAGGCTACAGCCCCAAAAGGGGGTGGAGGGGACAGCCCTGGCAAATAGAAAGTTTGCTGGTTGTGTCAGTCACCATTATCTGGCACTGTTTTGACTCTGCACCATAAAGGTGTCACTCTTATACCATGGAACCCTGGGTGTCAATCACCTTCCATGTTGCATGTGTTCAGGGGGGGGCAGTGGGATCTGGCTAGTCGGGTGTCCATGTGTGCCACAGGTTCAGTGTGACAGGTGTTAGTGGACTGGACTTGGACATCTGTCTGTGCCATGGTTCTGGGGGGTGGACTGGTGGCCACTGGTGGAATGGATGCATCTGTACATGCTACACGGATGGACTGGGATTGTGTGATGTGCACAGCTAGCAGGTGTTCAACCCGCCACTCCAGAATGTCCACCAATTCAGTCAATGCTACACCACAGCCCTTGCACCTCCACAGTCAGGTCTTTCAGGGACTCAGTGTTCTCCCACTGGGCCTGCAGGCAGTCATGTTCCAGGTGGCACTTCTCAAGGTAATATGTATGTTGTATGGCATGTGAGGATGACATCTGTGTCAAACAAGACAGCTGTTGTCAGTGACCCTTATCCCCACTGTCGCATGGTTCTTGTGGGGTGGCATGGGGCCCCCATGTATCCCCAGGAAGTGAGCATGTGCTGGCAGGGCATACTTCCTGGCCAGACAAGTGGGGTAGTGTCGCTTGGACTTTAGTGCCCTGTCTGCCACCACTGGATGGCCAGATGTGCTGTGCTTATTGGGGTGGTGCAGTGCTGGGAATGGCTGTGTGATGGCTCCTTGTAGTTGTTCTGTCCTGCATGTCCTCAAGTGTCTCCACCACGGTTTCTGTGTCTGTTTCCTTGTGTGAGGGCATCTCCACTGCTGTATCCACAGTCCCCTGTGTGGTATCTGTTGGTGAGAGTACATGTTGGTGTTACATGCTGGTGCATCACCATGTGTTATCTGTGTACTTCTGGCACAGTGTGATACACATACCTGCACTGTCTGTGTTTGTCTCACCCTGTGTGTCTTCCTCAGCAGCCGGTGCCGGCATCACCAGTGGGTTGTGCACTGTCTCAGAATATGCAGGGTGCAACACAGGGCTGTTAGTAGTGCTGTTGTGTCCTGTATATTGTGCCTTGTGTCCCTGCCCTATACTCCATACCTGGCAATGTGGCCATGTCTTCCTCCTCCCAGTACAGGCTGATGTCATCTAGGGTGTTGGCCACCATCCCCTTGATGGGTGTTAGGACAGGCACCTGTGTGAGCAGGTTATCACTCTATTCATTGTACGGCTGCCAGCTTGCACTTCACAGCTGTCCAGAGGTCACACCAATTGTGTTTTATGGCCACCAATGTTTGTGCCTCTGGAATGGCTGCCTTGGTGATGGCCAGGATGTCCAGTCACATGCAGGCATTACCCTCCACGGCTGCCTTCAGTGACTCAGTCCAATACAGCATGGCATACTATGCCCATATACCCGACACCATGACTGTCACTGGCAGTCTGTGAAATTTGAGGACTGTGGTTGGGTGCCACCGTGCACTAGGTGACCTCCACAGCACTCAGGGTGCCCACGCCCTGTGCTTTGGACTCTTGCAGAGGGCCAGGTTTCTCAAGCACAGCACTGCTGTCTCCTTCTCCTGCTCTTACAGCCTCCTCCATCACAGTATTCACTTTGCTATTTCCATGTGGGGCGGTGCACATCCCCATATATGGTCATGTCAAGGGGTGGGCCAGTATATGTTTGGAACATCCAGCAGTCCCTGCACATTGCACTGCATGAGTCTATTGGCCACATCTCTACCTTGGCCAGCACAATCCATGTGAATTTGAGTATAGTGTGTAAACAGTCGAGGTGTGCAGCTTCATGCCAGGGTTACAAAGCTTCGAGGTGCATTTTCCATGCTTTTGTACACAGGCCCCATTGTGGAAAATATGTTTATTTTTATTTTTTTTTGCTAACTGGGTAAAGATCAATAGGCACAAGTGCCTGTTTTCAGGGGTGACCCAGGAGCACTGGGGTGGTTAAGTGACTTGCTCAGAGTCACACAGTATGCAAGTGGAGGTTGTGTGAATCAAACCCAGGTCTGTCTGCTGGATCTACCAAGCTTAATCACAGCTTATTACACTGACCTCTAGGCTAGACTGCCAGCCTCAGGTAAAAAGGATAAATAGGGTAAACATGGGTAAAAAAGTGGTAGGGTAAAAAAGTGAGACCATAAACTTGGATACAAATTATATGGTATTATTCAAAAATCCCAGAGATAAGCTGCAGGTCAGTATACTGTCCTGCCAGATATGTTCTGGAAAGACACATTATTTTTGAAGAGGCCATTGAAGATGCAACCCACATGGCCTATGGTCATCTTCTAGTTTATTTAAAAGTTACAACTTAAACTTAGTGCTTAAAGTTTGACTTGTTTCCATCTGACTTACCTGTTGCATACACCTTGCCAAAAGAGCCCCTCAAAACTAAGAGATGTGTCAATGGTTCATTGCAGTCAGATGATGATAGTACTGTGACATGTTATCATGTCTAAAATTAAACCTTGCAGTGCTTAAAGATCAAATAAATCTATTGTTCCATATTTTACTGAACCATTGACACATCTGTTAGTTTTGAGGGGATCTTTTGGCAAGGAGTATGCAACAGGTAAATCAGGTGGAAACAAAACAGGTCTTACTCACCTCCTTCCCAAACCTCCTTCCCAGATGTCTATACCTTCACTCTCCTCACCTCTCCATGTATGTCCTTCACTCCAGTTTGCCTCTTCACTCACCCACCTACTGTCACTTTCTCCTTCCTTCTCTTGCTATAATGCATCCTTCATTAGTCTATGATTTTTGCATCAATATTCTCTGTAAGTCTGCACTTGTCTCAAACTGTATGATGTCATAATTTATTGTATCTAATGCAACTGCCTGGATTTGGTTAAATATCGAAAGGACCCTCCCCACTGTACACCCTGTACTGTACTTGATTTGTGCTACCATGTTATTATGTTTACATGTAATCTTATAATTTTGTGTTTGCCTAGAGTTACTTTTGTCTTCAGTGTACAGAGTCAATTTCTTTAACTGTATCCTGTGTTTTTTTATCAGTTGTATATCTTGTACTATTTGTTTGTCAGGACCTCATTGTAAATGAGCATGCTCAATGGAGTTATTTCCTGCTTATAAACTTGACTTGACTTAACAAAAGCTTGAATTCACATGAACTCAAGTCCCTGTGTCATAGATTAGTGTTTCCTGAAAATGTCATGCTGTTTGGTTTTGCGGTTTTCTTTAAATCAGCATTGTTAACATGCTCTACAGTAACTGAAAATGGTGAAGATGTTTCTGTCCCTATCAGTGAGGCCTGCAGAATGGTGACATCATTTTTGACTAGCCTGCTGCTTCAGCAGTTAATTCCCAGACTGACTGATGAAGTCATTGCACTTCCCAGTCAGAGCAGTCTTTAGAGCTAATTGTTTGCACTCCAAGTTTTTTACTAACTTATCTGGTTTGTGTTTAGATAGACTAGTTAAAGATCTATCATATTGTTCTTATAAAAAGTTGATCATTTGAGTTTTAGTGCTGAACTGAAGTGGTATGACTGTTTGTCAGAAATAACCTTGTCTTTATCACAGCAGTCAGTTCTTCCTCATCAAAATTCTGCATTGTTAACAGTGTCAGTGGCTCAGCAGGTAGCACACTCCCCTCTGAGGCCGGGAGATCAGAGGGCTGTGGGTTCAGTTCCCACATCTGGCACTTGGGTTAATATCCCAGTACTGACACTGTAGTGCAGCATGAGAGGGGTGCTGCACTTCTGAGGTGCCATCTTTCAGATGAGACGTTAAACCGAGGTCCCATCTGCCTGGATTGGTGGTAGTTTAGGTGGATGTTAAAGATCCCATGGCACTTATCGAAAAGAGTAGAGGAGTTTTTATTAGCAAAATAAACATGTACAACAACACTTAGTCACGAAAACAACAATGAAAACTTTAGAAAAGAGAAAAAAAAGAAATGTTTCATTTGTATACATAATTAATAGATTTAACCTCAAATAAAATAGATATTACATAATTATTATCTTAGACCATATTTTAAATGTTAAGTCTGCTATTTTCATTTATACTTTATAAAATGAAAAAAACCTTTCCACAATTTTCTTAAAGCTCCTGGAGACACTCTTAAAGCATCTATGGTATAGATTTTCTCAAACTCTTTGTGTATTAGTTTACTAACACTAACATATGGCATTTTCTTTTGGTATAGAACAACCTAAAAATAAAGTCAATGTCTCATTATGTAGTCCTAATGAAGCTGTAGATCTCACCCCTAAAATTAGGAATTCATATGACATATTCAGCATCCACTTGAATTTCCATAACTTAGCTAAATAATCCCATAACCCTAAGGCATAAGTACATTCTAAAAAGAAATGTTCCATCGATTCTTCCCTATTAATGCATTCAGGATAGGGACATAATCTTTCCTGTAAGACTTTGTATTTAGCATTCCCTCTAACATTTAATCTTCCATAAAATATTAACCACTGTACTTCCCATTGATTTTTTGGCATCCTTGTGTTGTTTAATTGTGCTAAAATTGTAGAATTTAATACTAAAGGGCAATTTTTGAAATCTGGCTCTTGATATATCTTTAACATTAAATAATGATACAAACCCCTTGTATTATAAGTTAGTACCGTCTGTTTCTGTAATTCCCATTTATATAATTTCTGAGCCGTGGGCCTGAAATGCTCAGGAATGTGTAAATATCTATTGAGTTTAGGAGCTAATGAAGTCCAATTCTTAAAATATTTACCCATTATTTTAAATTCCATGAGTTCTCTGCTCTCAGCTCCATTTTAAACCCTCCTTGATAGAGTTTGATATGAAACAGACATGGGCATATACTACAGGGTCTATCATTCCTAATCCACCCTTATTCTTTTTAAATATGTAAAACCCTTTAACTGGGTTCAAACGGTTGCCCCAAAGCATCTGGAAAATAAACTATATATCTTTGTTTCAAATTCTGTTGGTAGTGGAAAACCATTGCTACAAATTGAATGATGGGAAGAAGAAATTGCTTAATTATATGAACTCTTTTAATTTAGGCAACCTCCACTGCTTCCACTTTATTCACTTTTTTTTCAATATTCCCAATGACATTCTCCCAATTATCTCTGGTAGGTTTTGAGGTCCAAATTTGATCCCCAAAATTCTAAGCGGGTTTTTGATATATGAATTCTTCTAGCCATGATTCAGTGATCCCACTTGCCCTATTATCAATCCTTTGTTTTATTGATGTTTAATTTTGCATTAGAAACTTTAGCAAAGTTCTCAAAAGCACCCATGAAATTTTTAATGGATGAACTATCCTCCAAATAAATTACTAAATCATCTCATGACGCTTGATTTTTAACGAGTAACTACTTTCATTAAAGGGAATGCCCTTCCATTTTGAGAAACTAACACAGTCTGCAGAAAAGGATCAATTGCAAAGGTATATAAAGGGGACTAAGAGGGCACCCTTGTCGAACTCCGTGGATAGTTGAAACCCTTCAGCCTTACATCCTTTCACAAAGGGAATACCAACCCTTCATTATATAACTTCTCGATTAAATTCACCAGCTTATTATTTACCCTATAATGCCTCAGAGTCATGAAAAGGAATGGTAAATGAACTCTGTCAAAAGCTTTATCTAAATCTGCAGCCACCAAACAAACCTGTTAACCCCATCTCTGAGAGATGATCAATAACATCTCTTAGTAACATAAGAGCTGACTGTATCCTTCTATCAGTCAAACCACAATATTGATAAGGTGAAATTACCTCTCCTGCATATTTTTTAAGCCTGTTATTCAAAATTTTGGCAAATATTTTATAATCTGTATTTAACAATGTGATTGGCCTCTAATTAGCTAAATTATGCTTGTCACCTGATTTAAATATATAAGTTAACAATCCTTCTGTGAATGAGGGGTAAATAATGTTTTATTCTAAAAAATATTGAAACAAAAGACCTAGACATTGACTAAATTCCTCTGGAAAGATTTATACAAATTATTTGTCAGGCCGTCTAAACCTGGGAAATAGTTAGTTTTAATGCCCTAATGGACTCCAAAATTTCTGTATGAGAAATATTTTCCCATTCATCCATCTTTTAGCCTTTTAAGTGAGACAGGCATCTGTTTTAGATAGTCCACTATATCTGTTTGGAAATATTTTTTTAGAATTTAGAGAAATAAAGTACTTTTAATAACTTTTGCAGTTCCATCACTGTGGTCGCAATACTTCCATTTGACTTTTTAACTCTTCCAATCCCATGGAATCACTAAGTTCTTTGCACATCTCAAAAGGATCCCCTATGGGAGATTTTTAACACCATTAATTAATATGGCCTGCATAGTTTTACTTCTATCGTATTGGTATTCCTTCATTTTGTTTTTAATAAGGAGATTTGATCTGTATAATCCCTCCTTGTTGTATAAGCTATAGTTAAAAGTCTTTGTAGTTGTTGTCTCAGGCTTAAATAATACAGAAATTTATGATTTTGAGTTTCTTTCCATTATTTTTAAACATATTTCTTAGGTCAGATTTTGTGTCCAACCACCACTCGCTTAGATCTGAATACAAAAGCAACTGATAGTCTAGCCTTCAACAAATTCCTTGTTCCTACCTGAATATAAGTCAGATCAAGTAAAGAATTATTTAGTTTCCATCTTATTTGCCTTGATTCTTGCTTATCAGAAAGAAAGAAAGTGCTTAACAAAAGTGAATGATCTGAAAATTCACAGGGAAGTATTTTGAATGATTCAATTAGCATATTTGTGGAGAAAAACATATGGTCAATCAAAGAAAATAATTTTCCTTTTTTAAATGAAAAACTGTTTCCACAGTTTGACTGGCTGTTACAATTTACAAAACCTGCTTCTTTAACAATTTTACTTAAGGCATTAGAATCACAATACACTTTCTTGCTATTATGTTGCTTTTGGGAAATAGCTGGGACTATGCAATTAAAATCTCCTCCCCATAACACTCTGGCTGTAGTGAATAAAAAAGGCTGCACCATCTTTAGGCAGTTCACTCTGCCTGATTTAGTTTGTGGATTATAAATATTGATAAAACAAAACCATAGGCCTAGCCATTTCCCATCCACAATTAAGACTCTCCCAGGTATCAGATCAATTAAGTTATGTAACTGAAATGCATATGAGTTAAATATTATCCCCACACCATCTGCAGCATCCTCTCCAAAGGACCAAAAGGATGGGCCCCACATCCACTCCCTTTTAAATGCTACCATCTGTTCAATTGAGAACATCCAAGTCTCCTGTAGGAACCAAACTGAAAAGGGGAACTCATGAATATAGTTAAACATGGCCTGTCTTTTTGCTTTATTTAGTAGGCTATGAGCATTCAGGGAACCCCAAAGCAACTTCATTGCCCTTTTAAATATTCAACATCTTTTATTTTTTTCTCTTTTTCTTTTTCTTATCCTTATAGTTATCAATTACCTGCATTTTAGTTGAGAGGGAAGATTTTTGAGAATCTGAGTCATCCCCTTCCATGGTATCCCAAGAGGAAAAAAGAACTGCATATGCGTTACTGGTCTCCAAGTGAATGTCTGGGGAAGGGTTTGGGATGTAGATTTCTGGTTGATCTTCTCTGAGGTATGACTACAAAAGATTCATTTGACTTGTTAACTGTTTCCCCTTTCCCTATGTTTTCGTCTGAGAAACAAACTGGAGGAAAACTTATAATGTTAGAAGGGCCTATTGCATCCTTCCTGTCTACCTTCTTATTTGAGACTTCATCTTGTATACTTATCTTATTTTCAGGTGGAGCCTTTTTTCATTTGCAACAATATTCAAGACAGGATTTTTTTCCTTCTACCATTTTTCCCACCTCAGAGTGTTTTGCTTGTGTGCTAGGAATGAGGAGGGTCCCACCTGTGAGGGGAAGTTTGTACAGTAGCCTCCTGCGCTTTCTGTATATAAATCTCAGAACCAGAGCAATCTGTCAAGTTATGTGCAGCCCAAGGACAAAATTTGAAAACATGGCCTTTTGCATCACATAAATCACAAACAGATTGATTACAACAAAACATTGTTAAATGCCCTACCTCCCCACAATTATCACATCTGGGTTGATCACATACACTTGAAAGATGTGTTTTGGCTCCACATTTATAGCAGGCTCGAGGCTGTCCACTATAAAAACAAACTCCCCTGTCTTTCCCTAACAAAAAGGAGTTAGGTATATGCTCTATCCCTGCTTCACTTTGTCTCAACTTAATTTTGTATTTCCACCCTCCTGTCCAAAACTGTTCTGTGTCTAAAATAGGCTCAGGTTCACTCAAAACCTCACACCTGTTCTTTAACCAGAATGTGATATCCTCCACCCAAACCCCATCGTTCCTAAACATCACAGTAACAAATTTTACCAAAGGCTTAGATAATGGAATAACCATGAAAGGGGACCAAAGTGGAGAAAATTTAACTTGCCCATATCTTGTCCAAAAGAGGTCAAGAGCATGTTGAGATCGAAAGCTTACATCGAAATTATCTTCTCCTGAAATGTTTATGAAGGCATATACATCCTTAGGAGAAAAATGTAATGAATCCTTTAATAAAACTTTCCCAACATAATGTCTGTCAGGTCTTACTTCAAACCACCTTTATATCTTAAACGTACTGCATTCCTTCTGGGCAGCTTCTTCTGTGTGTATTTGAAAAAGTTCAGACATCAAAGGTTTATTAGCTGGAATATTTTGGGGGTACTTGCATATCAACAGAGGTTTTGCTAAAGCTTCCTTCATCTGAAAATCTTTAGATAGTGTAGTCAAATCACTTAGATTACCATCAGGACTTGAAATCAGACACTCTAATTTGTTTCTCCTCGAAGTTACCTTATCCTGCTGTTGTACCTTAGGAGCCCATTCAGGTGAATGCTGTGTTAAAGTTAATTGAGAGTTTCATGTAGGATCAGGTTTCCACACTCCTGTGTCAGACCTGATCCAACCAGCCCCACTTAACACTTTTATCTGTTGACCATGAATCTTGTCCCTCTTCAGTTGCAAAATATTCTGATTTTATACCTAAACCATTTGGATTTACTGGGGAATTTCATATTTCTTATTTTTCTCAACAGGTAAAAAATTCTGTAACCCTACTTGAGGTCCTTCAGTTGATTGAAAATTACCTCTTGAGCAGCTAATGATTCACCCTGTTTTATATTTTAAAAACAAAACCTGTTACTTTATCTAAAGGAGCTACAAAGTCCTTAAATCCAACAGTGCAAGTGTTACTGCTTTTGTTCCCAATGATTTTGGAGTTGAAACAGGCTGTTCAGCTTTCAGTCTATTCAATTCACTCTCATCTTTGTTGCAGCTGCGTGCTTCCAAGCTCTGCTCATTAGAAACACAACCCTTTCTCAGTTTTTACTTCGGGCTTGTTTTTACGCCGTTTTCAATGCACAGAGTCATGCTGTCCTTCTGACTAAAACAGGGCTGATTTCCAGAGGGCAGTTCATCATTTTTAGAATTCATTTTGACAGTGGCAGTGTTTTTAAAAATAAGGTTTTCCACTGTTAATGAAATATCAGGATTCACAGTACCTGTTTTAATTCTGGCGCCATTACCTGTGGCTCACTCTCATTAGTCAGTTGCCCTTCGTTGTCGATCCCAACCAAAGTTGCTCTTTCACTTTCTTGATCCATTGTCTCCCCTTCCATCGCTGCATCCTCCATCGTCCTCCGATGTTTTCACATTTACACCCTTAGTTGTTCCCAGGTTCGAGCCCACTGCTGTATAGAAGGGATTTTCCTTCAGTACAAAACTGCTTGGAAATATCCAGATGGTCCTCCTTGTTTGCTGAAGATGCCAAAACTGGCAATATATCTTCATTCATATTATTGCTTTCTTCAGTAAGCTCCCATTTCATAGCTGCTTTTGAAGCTTTATATCAGCAATAAAATCAGCCTTAGCAATAGCTGCAGCCTCTAGCATACCATGAGCAGGAGAGGAGGCTATCTCCCACTCTGTAGATGTCCTCCTCCTTCCTGGAATCACTTGGTGGCCATTTTGAAATGACTTGTCCCCCTACTGGCAGCCCAACAGCAGCACAGTAGGGGAATTTCTCCGGTGTCCTGGCCAAATTTCCCTCATTCACTAAAAAAGTACCACCAATAGCTTAATCTGGTTCAAGGTCAGTTGGCATTCATCTGTATCCCCCTTCCCTGGGCCGTGCCTGAAAATAGGCAGGATTTGTCTAGTGCACTTACCCGGTCAACAAAAACTAAATAAATAAATTGTTTTCTTGCTCTATAACATAGGGTTGTTTAATGGTTATAAAATAAATCAAAACATATTTAATTCATAGAATAAGTGTGTCTTTGATATAGCCTCCATAAAGAGGTTCCAGTGATAACAATTTTGTTTTATGTCAGATTGACCCACAGGTGTCTGCCACTCTCTGCTACTTCAGGAACATGTACTGTATAAACACACACAATTCAGTTCTTTGAGGGTTTCTGTGTGAAAATACATCATATATGTGTATAAGTTTGTTTTCAGATTTTAGTCAGGTTTTTATTGCAGTCTTTGCATGCGAGTATCTAGGATGTAGATTGCTTAGCACAGGATCACTGTTACTAACTACCTTATAGATGTTTATAATCAGCAGGGCTCTCCTAAATTCTCAGACGTTTGAATCAAAACTAGTCTGAATGAAATTATGTTGACGAGGAAAAATCTGCCCTCCCTCTTACAAAAAAAGCTTCCTAGTTTGCACCCCATTTAGTTAAATGGAATATTTTGCACATTTTCTCACACCTGCTGTTTCATTTTCTCTGGCAACAAAATGTTTTCATACTACTTCAACGTGGTTACATGTCATGATGGGTATTGCAAAACAGCAATCACCATCACAGCGAGTGTACATTGCCGAAAAGTGAAATGGTGATGTACACTTATCGGCGACACCACAGCAGACAACTAAAAACAACATATATGTTAGGGGCTATGCCCCCCACACACCCCCACACTCCCCTGATTATATATTACCAACTCCAGGGGTTGCATGTCAAGGAGGGGGAGGCAGTTCCCCCCAAAATACCAACCAAAGCACAAAATGTTACCCATCACTGGCCTGAATCCTGTACCTGCTACGCCAAAGCTAGTCAACCTCACCACCACACCACATGGTTAGCTCAGCAGCAGCATGCCACACTGTACCATACAAACCCTCTTCCCTATCCCTTCCCTTCTGGTCAGTGTCCCACACAACCACAATCCTCCCTCGCTCATCCCTACCCTTGCTGTACCTTTCTGTCGCTATGCTTACAGGGTAGGTCACATGTCAGGTGCTGCTAATGAGTCACTCATAACAGAGTCATTCATTTGCAGTCACCAACATCACTGGATACCCTTCAACACAAATCAAATGTTAAATGTTTAAGTGTACTTATGCTTGGCCAGTGGATTTTGAAACCAAACCAGACAAGATTCAAAAGAAAGCAGTGTCACATAAAACCCTTTCCTACCATGCACTCCACTGTTTCAGACAAACCCAAGTCTGCATGCAAAATTGTCATTGTAGCAGTCACATAGTGGTGTACATATTTATGGAGCACATACAAACAGAGGTGAGAAAGAAATAAGTGCCTTAGCTGGGACTTGAACTCAGGCTGCCTGGAATACTATTCCAATTGCGCCAACCAGCTGCACCACTGAGACAACTGGAACCTGGGCTGTCCCCAAGCACACTACTCTTTCTTAAATGCACAACCCACTGGCAACAACTTTTTTGCATTGCCATTGGGTTGTGTATTTGAGAAAGAGTAATGTGCTCAGGGACAGCCCACCTGTGTGGGGGTCACTGGGGACCCCTGATGAGCATCTGATTGGATGCCCGGCTGGGTCTGCTATGCCTCCCCCTGCCACCCTGTGTGGTTCTGCACACCGTGGGTGCAGAACCATGGATAGGTGGTATCCAGTAGTGAATACCAGCCGGTGCACACCTATCCACAGGTGTGGGGCTACATGGGCAGGATACACGTCTCTGGCATGTATTACCCACCCATTGGTGCATAGGGCCAGTTTTTACCATGTATATTTCTATTTCATTTAACAAAGGTTGTGTGCATATTAGTTGTGATAAACTAAAGTTAAGCATATTGGTGTTTGCACAGAAACTTTCATTCTGTTGATTCCATAATTCCTCTTGAGGGATTCAGAAGGCAAGGACAGGAAGATGGATTGTTCAGTTTGAATTTTCAGAATTTATTTGGATCAGCAAGCAACCTGAAAGGTACAGAGCAAAATGCATCAAATCATGTTTGGTTCACCAAGCCAATAACTTTGTAGGACTTTAACTTTGATGTAGCCTGCAATGGGGTAACAGGTGTTTTATGTCTCCAAATAGACAAAGGGGCAAAGGAAGCTGGCAAGGCCAATGCAGCAAATGCCTCTTATAAGTTGAAACACTCACAAGGGTCCTACACACCAGGTACACATGGGCCTGAGCTGCCCATCAGGGAAGTGTCCCAAGGGAACCCAAGGGAACCCTCAAGCCCTTAGTGGATGTCAGCCATTATTCACCTTCACACAGTATTATGACAGGTGGCATTTGCCCTGGATCTGCACAGCCTGCCCATCCAGTTCTCTATACTTATTCCCTCCTTAGAGGTACTTTCAAGGCTGAAACATTTACATTTCAGAACAGGCTATGAGCAGCAGAAACCTGGGGGACCACTGCTTCTGCAGATTCTGATTCTTTACCATTTCCAGTGCTGGTCCCCATGGAGTTAAGGGTCCCAGGACAAATTAGCTCTTAGATGGCCATAAGCTTTACCTTCCTGCATGGATACAGGGATTAAGGGCATGCAGATACACCATAAACAGTTTACAGTTCAGCAAAACTACATTTCACCACAGATTTTTGGTCACATGGTATATAATACTTTGTTCCCTTAGAACTCTTCAGATAAGATGGGGATTAACCCCTTGTGTTGTGTTTGATCATTGACTGCTTCCATGATTCCTGAGGCTTTTTCTTTTACTAAAGTTTTTTTTTCCTCCTTGACTGGGACCGGGTGGGCTATTGTTCCTCTCCCTGGGTGGTGATGACTGGCCACCACCCTGCTTTTCCCTTCCTCTTTCTTGTGTTCTGGCAGGCCAAGTCATGGAACCTTGGGAAGGGCTTCATTGATGCCCAGTCTACAGTCCATTTTCCACCTATTTTTGCTTTCCTAGGATACAGCAAATGATTGTGCATCTGTGCCAGAACAGCCAGCCATGTTCAATCCACCCTGTGTAATGCCAGTCTCCTGAGCATTGGCATCAGCACCAGACCCTCCACCTGATGGCAGCCAAGGAGGCAGTATAGCACAGTGGTTTAAGGCTCTGAGCTGCAAACCTAGAGACCTGGGTTTGAATCCCCAGGCCCCATTTGCATACTGTGTGACCCTGAGCAAGTCACTTAACTACCTTGTGCTACCAGGTAACACCTGTAAACAAGTTTTAGCTTAGTGTGTCTTTCCTGGTTAAAAAACAAAATTAAAAAAAGAGCTTGGTCAGCCTGCATCCCCGATCCAGGGGAGGAGAGCTGCTAGGTGGCCACACATGCCTTCTCCTGCCCCCCTGCAGCAGACCCTCAGTGACCCAAGCTTGTTCTCAAACTCAGGTCACTGGCAAGTGCATATAGATCACAACAATGGACCCACCACAGTGAGTCCATTATATTAACAACAACCCATTCAACGTCCACAGTGTCAAACATATTGTTGCAGCAATGAACGGATACAGTGACTTCACTTTAAGCTGCTCTCCCCATAATCCACCCCCTCTCGAAGTTAGCAATCATTCATTTTGGGGGGTGCAGGGGGCAGAGACCCCCATGGGGGGTGCGCTGGGTGATGCCCCCTGCAAACAATCACAAAAATCCCGTTGCACTGCAGTTCATCAATGCATTTGCTGGGCAATGTGATTGCCGTTGACAAAATGCTGTTGTTATAAAGATGTTTGACAACATTGTTGTTGATGCGACTTGGTGTAACTGTGCATGTGGGAGCTAAGGCATGTAGCAGCACCTCATCCTTCTACACCACTGGTCTGGTGATTCCTGAGGCATTTGTAGTCATTTAACCTTCTGGAGGAAGGAACTCTTAGATAAATCTCAGGCACAACATGCCAATCAGGTGGCTCCCTCCAAACTGAAGCAACTGCTGCAGCTCTCCAGTGTCAGCTAGTAGGATCCTCACCTCTAGAGCACTAGGGCAGTTCACCAGACCTAGCTATCTCAGAGCTCAATAGGTTAACCCTTTACAGACCTTGTAAGACCTACAGGGAAGCCTGAGTAAACTGGGTGCTAACTAGCTCAACATGAATGACCCAAACATCTTATGGAACTAGACGCAAATGGAGCAGAACTTCACTTCTCTTTCCTGTGGAGGATCTGGAGCTATTGCTTCAATGGTGAGCAGGTGACCTGGGGTCTGGTTTACTGCTTAACATTTCATGAGGTCTGCTGATACTGACTGTTGGAAAAAATGGGTTCTACCAAGCAGCAGCAACGGCAATCCTGCCGACATCCCCTACAGCAATACAGACCTGCTGACTTCCCCAACACAGATGAGTGCTGACAGAGACCTCCCTACACATTGACACCGACTAGTGTATCAATGTGTGGGGAGGGCTGCACCCCCCATGTGGGAGGCATGGCCTCCCATACTCCCTTCTCTAAACATCTAACTTCACATCATAGAAACAGTGGAGTTAGATGCATGCCCCCCTGTTGACGAGAAATCACTGGAGATGCACAATTCCCTTTGACAAACAGTCCCTCAACATTGGGGTTTCTCTGTTGCAATGGTATATGGAAAAAATGCACAACTGAAGTTGTAGAAAACTCCTCTATTGCATACCTCTGTGGAAAAAATCTCCAAGATACTGGCATCCATAGTGGTCTAGGTCCAGACTGTCACAAAACCAATAAAGCTGTCCACTCAAGAGTTGTGAACATTGATGGGTACATTCATGCTCATACAAAAATACTGCCTCTGAAGTCAGCTCCTTCAAAACCTTTATGGAGAAAAGGACCACATCCATGCTGTGCTTTAAGGTCCAAGAATTTACTTTTGTTTAATTGGACTAAATGTGTTGGGAGTTTGAATGGCTATGACAAACAACTCTGTTCTTGTAACCATTAAGTTGAGTTTGCTCTCCCCTAGAACTTGGCAGAGAACTTCACTTATTCCTAACAGCTTATAGGATTTCATTTAACAGCAGTCCAAAATCATATCACCCATGATAAGATTACTTAGAAGATACTGTAGCCCTTGAGAATCTGAACCACAGATCAAAATCTAAGTCATGCAGAATTGCATGACTGCCAAGGTGGCCACCAAGCCACTAGCCCGAGTTCTAGCAATCCACATGGTAATCCCCCAAGAACGAAACAGTATCGTGAGCTAAGGACACAAGAAGGCGCATGGGAAAGTCATCAGATCCTCATATTAACTGTAGCTTTCATTTACCCATATAAAATTATATGAACCATCAACAAATGGGGTTAAGGAAAGTGTATGATTCCACTATCCATTCCAATGCATTGCTTCACCTTCTGAATCTGCACAGTCACTGGTATCTGAGCATATGTAGCATCATTATTGCCTTGGTAGCATTCCAGAAAATCAAGCAGAGGGGTGCTACCTTACCCAGATAGTTCTGAGAAAGATGCCAAGTTAGGATGGGCATCCTTCACCCCCCCCCGACATACAGTTTGATAAATGTCTTGCCACATCTGGAAATGTCAGTTCCTACCACTCCAGATGAAGAAGTCACTTGTCACGTGAGGGTTTATGCTGGGATGTCTTTCTGAGTTCCAGAAGGTGAATCTCCCCTGTAAAACGCACTAGACTGTCTCACAATTTACTGGCGCACTGCATTTCCTAATGAAATGAAAATCAAGGTGAAATGTCATTGTACTAGATTCTTAGAATACAAGTAGGACAAAATAATATTCGTGGCAAAAATGACCTCTGCAGCTTCTACCAGATCACTGCCTTTGAGGAGTCCATCAGTTTTAGGAGCCTGCTATAAAATGATTTTACACATGCTCTACTTTTTGTTACACATTTTGATTCCTGTGCTTTTTACATCATTTTTTTCCACATTTATGGTGATTCTTGTACAAGTTTTACCAAATTGCACATTTGCTTCTATTTTTTTCTTCAATTGCAGAAATATTTGTGCAGTTGAGTCCAAATTGCACAATTGATGCAATTTGTTCCACCTCTGGAGCATTTCTTGTACAACTAATGCAAGAAATGCTTTCAGCAAATACTACTAAATATGATGCAATTAAGGATCCCCCAATAGCATTATGAAAACACTGAAAAAAGTAAAATTTATATTCCACTCCACCCAATTTTCTTTATTACTTCATATATTTTCAGTAATTAAATAATACTGAAAACAGTTGCATGAAAAAAGGTCCCTATCCCCTAGACTATATCTACTTTGGCTGCTTCTCTACACATGGCATCACAATCCCCTGTTTATGGCATCATATTTATCTCCACAGCAACATATTTTTTTTTTATCTCTCTGTTTATACTCCTCCTGCCCCTAAGCTCCGCCATCTTTAGTGTCACCAATTGCGCCTGCCCTGCCTTACCTTACCTGGAGCCCGCAGTAGTCCCTCCATGCAGCCTTGGATTGCCCCCCAGATGGGGCACATTTGGGGGCCTGTACACCCCTGAGCAACTTCCAATGTCAGGGCACTGGACCGGGTCAGGCAAGTGGGCTTGTTGGGTCTGCACTGAGGTGCTCCATCTTCCAGGAGCCTAGGGAGCAATTTTTCCACTGTTCTGTGCATGGCATGTGCCCCCTGATGTCAAGATGTAACTGCCAACATCTGCCATGCCTTTCCCACTCTTTTTATGGCAGGGTACTTGCTGTGCCTCAGGCCTTCACCAGAGGCCAGTCAAGCGCTGAGCCTGAACCCCCTCTCTCTCAGAAGAAGAGAGCTATCCTCCGGATGCTCAATCCTCTCCTTCCCTGCTGACCACCAATGGCCCTGGCTCATTCCCGAACCCAGGTCACCAGTGTGGTGCGAGATGTGGCATCCAGCACCTCAACCCTCAGCACCACCAGGCTAGACACAGCAACATATTTTGATGTCATAAATATAATTATGATTTCAGATGTAGGCAGGCAGCCAGAACTAAAAGGGCAGAGATACTGTATTCATGTCCATACCCTTAGTAATAAAGAAATAAGAATGAGAATTACAGAATGAAATATGAAATATAAACAAAATATAAAATATAAACTACATTTATGCCTGAATGTTAAATTTTTTTTGAAATTGTCTCAACTGTGTCAGGAGCTCTTTAAGCAATAATGCATGACAGTGGTGTGTGTTATGCTGGGCTAGCATCACACCTCACTGGTTAATATTCCTCATGTTTTCAAAACCCAAGAAATGACATTATCCCAGCACAACGGACCCCTGGAGTACATTACAGCTATTATACAATGCCTTATTTCTACATATGAAAATAATAAAAAAAATGTAAATAAAGTTTTACTTAATTTTAAAATGTGCATATATATTTAATAAAAAAGAATGTACCATATTTGATTTTGCAGTAGGTAGTGCTGCTGCAATAAATTGCCTGCTGCATGGTGCTGCTACTACATAATGTCTGCCTCATCTCTCCCCACATCTGTGTGACTATTTGATAATGTTTTTCTGCCCTCCCCCACCATTCTCCCCCTTTCCCAGTTTTCTTAATGTTTTCCTTCCTCTGTGTATGCCCGCCCATTCTGTCTCGCCCACAGTTTGTCGGGATTAGTCTCCATCTGCCTGCCCATTACATATCACCTGTGCTTGTCACAGTTCACTAGTGTGGACTGTTCTTTCATGTTCACGCAACAGTGTAATTCTACCGCTAAAGTTAGCTCTGATCCAAGAGAAGAAATGTGCCCAGATGCTGTGACAGAAAGAGAAAGGTGGCAGTCAATAACTTGAACAGGATGTGCTTTTGACAAGCACACATGCTGCTGATAGTGTTCAGAGTGAAGAGAGAGCACAGCGGGTTAGTGCTGACAGTCAGAGCAGTTTAGCACTGACACTGAAGCTGATCAGGATGTTGGCTTTATCTGAAGTGAAATAATGTTTTCTCTGTTATTTTTTGACTGGCAGTAGCATGTGCAGTTGGGAAAGTAGGGGGTTTGGTGTGTGTGAGTGGGGGGCAGTTGAAATAGTGGTGGAGCTGAGACAGGATTTGGGAGGGAGTGATACCATTTTTTTTGTTTTAAAGTTATGTGGTCATGTATGTTTCAGTCCCTGCTACAGTGATGTTGTGCTGGGATAACATTACTGTCCTGGGTAGCCAGCAACCAGTCAGATAAATATAATTTTTTTTGCCATTGTATTATTGGAGTCAAAAAATGGCAGTGAAGGGCAAGAATGATGAAGAGTTTGACAATAATGTGAACCATAGAAGTGTGCTGCTACCTTGTGGGCAAAATTACAAAACAACCAGACTGAGAAGAAATCTTCTTACAACAACTTATGGTAGAGAGAAACAAGCATTTGTCAGTGCCAAATGTTACTTGCTTGTATGTGCTGTTTAGGTATTTGGAAGTGATAGTTCCATGCCTTCCTCCCAAGATGTCCACTGTGTCTTTCCATTCAGTATTCACAGAAGAGTGGGAAGGGCAAGGGCCACAGCAGTACAGCAGTTGCCAAGGGGCTGAAGAGGTGGACAATAGTCCATTCAATGGCAAAGAAGTCCTGCAGAAGCTCACTAAATTGAAGGTGGACAAAGCAATGGAACCAGATGGCATACACCCAAGGATATTAAGATAACTGCGAAGGGGAGATAGCAGTACCTCTGACAGCCATGTTCACTGATTCATTCAACATGAGTGAATTGGAGGAGAGCACATGTGGTCCCTCTACACAAGTCCGGGAAGCAGGGAAGAGGTGGGGAACAATAGGCAGTTCAGCCTCACCTGAGTAGTGGGGAAGATCATGGAGACATTGCTTAAAGAAAGGATAGTGGGACATCTAGAAGCCATCGGAGCCCAGGACCATAGACAACATGGATTCACAGTGGGGACATCATGTCAGACAAATCTGGTTGATTTCTTTGACTGGGTGACAAAGGAAATGAATCAGGGTGGGGCAGTGGATAACGCTTACCTTGATTTCAGCAAAGCCTTTGACACCATCCCACATTGGAGGCTGATAAACTAGCTGGGTAGGCTGGACATGGGGGAAAGGGTGGTAAACTGGGTTAGAAACTGGCTAACAGACAGAAGGCAGAGAGTGGTGGTAAATGGAGTGCAGTCTAGGGAGAGGGGGTGACCAGTGGGGTGCTGCAGGGATCGCTCGGGCCAGTCCTGTTCAATGTCTTCATTTGTAACATTGCAGAACGGCTAAATGGAATTTTTTCACCAAATTTTCAACATAGCCATTTTAAGACCTCTGCTCATGAACAGTGTCACTGTGATTTTCTTAATCTGTCCCAAACATTGACTGCGCACACCGACTGTGCCATTGTGCGCTACATGCATGGAAACACATTTTGGGTGACGTGAAAAATTACAGCTGTACTGCTCATAAGGAGGTGTGGTAAAATGGCAATGTTGAAAATCTGGAGTGCAAATATTAAAATTATGAAATTAAGAGCGCATGAGAATACCATGCACGCCTAAACAGTCATTTTAGAATTTTTTCACCAAATTTTCAACATAGCCATTTTAAGACCTCTGCTCATGAAATGGTGTCACTGTGATTTTCTTAATGTGTCCCATACATTGATTTCGCACACTGACTGTGCCATTGTGTGCTACATGTGCAGAAACACATTTTGGGTGAGATGTGAGAAATGACAGCTATACTGCTCATAAGGAGGTGTGGTAAAATGGCAATGTTGAAAATCTGGAGTGAAAATATTGAAAATTCGTGAACTTATGAGCGTGCGTAGGAACAGCACAATGCATGCTCATAAAACAGTCATTTTTGGGAATTTTTTCACCAAATATTTAACATAGCCATTTTAATACCTCTGCTCATGAATGGCATCACTGTGATTTTCTTAATCTGTCCCGAACACTGATTTCACACACCGACTGCACCATTGTGTGCTACATGCGCGGAAACACATTTTGGGTGAGATGTGAGAAATGACAGCTGTACTGCTCATAAGGAGGTGTGGTAAAATGGCAATGTTGAAAATCTGGAGTGAACATATTGAAAATTCGCGAACTTACGAGCGTGCATAGGAACAGCGCAATGCATGCTAGTAAAACAGTCATTTTTGGGAATTTTTTCACCAAATTTTCAACATAGGGATTTTGGGGGCCTACCTCATGAACTGTGACACTGTCATTTCATAAATCAGTCCTGAAAGGTGGTTCTATGCAGTGACCATGACATCACCTTTCGGGGAGCCTGATTAATGCCATGACAGTGACAGAATTCATGAGGTGGGGTCCCAGAAACCCCATGTTGAAAATTTGGTGAAAGAATTCCCCAAAATGCCCAAGATATGCAGTAAAGTTGAAAAAACCCTATTTATTCCATTATACAGCTTACCAGCATTTCCTCAGTTCGTGGTCGGCTTTGAAGAGTGCAGACATGTTCCCAGTCCACCAAAGATCATCGCGCCAGACTCAGGAGGTAAGTATGGGGTGAGGTGGGGGTGTGGGGAGGTAGATGCACAGAGGATGGGCGTTGGTGGGGGGAGGGAGTCAGGACAGTCTGTGAGGGAAGGTTTTTTTCTTTTAGGTGTTTTTTTTTTTTTTTTACTTGGATAATGTTGGACATATGCCACTCTGGGGTGGGCTCCCAGCGTGGCAGCTGGAAGGCTGTTTGGGGGTGGGGCAGTGGAGCCGATGGGGGATTGGGCACCCCCTGTTGGCCATAGGACCTGTTGCCATGCTGGGTTGGGCTCCCAGCGTGGCACCCGATAGTCTCGGGGGGGGGGACAGTAGAGCCGACGGGGGATTTGGCACCCCCGTCAGCCATACAGACTGCTGCCACACTGGGGTGGGCTCCCAGCATGGCACCTGGAACTCTGTTGGGGGGAGCGCAACACAGCTGGAGGGGGGATTGGGCACCTCCATCGGCTATACAGGATGTGCGTGGGGGGAGCGCACATGAGCATGCGATCTTATCGCTGCTCACTGAAGCGTAGCTCTCCCTTTCAACTGTACGGCCACTGCATTTTCAACTGCTGTCATAGACAGCTGCAGCATTGATTGGAGAACTGCAGCCAAACCTGCAAATACACTGACTGAATTGGAAGAGGGCTGCCACACCTCCAAAAACTTGGATGATGGCACTATGTTTCTTGCACATGCGTCCAAGCAACATAAAAATTTGGATTTAAACAAAGCGCTTTGTGGGATTTGACATCCACAAGATGGCGGCGTGCTTTCATTCTAGTCTTTTCCTTCTAGTTCTATGTGTAAATAGTTACCAAACTGACCACTAGACAAAACAACAGGCAGATATATTGTTTTAGATGTAAAATAGGCAGTATAAAATTTGAATTTGGGGTGGCGCTGCCCCCACACCCCCTGTGCCATTCTGTTGTTTGCTACAATACATAAACAAGCTTGTCACTGCATACCTCTCAACTGTCCCTAATTTAGCCTCAAAATTTTCCTCTGTCCCTCATAAAATTTGTGTTTTTGTGACAGAACAGTGGGGATTAATAACACAAAATAATGTTAAACATTAAAGTTACCGACTTGTTGTTCTTCAGAAAATGCATCTTAACACAAGTTCCTTTATTCTATCAGCTTTCTGAGTGAATAGTTTATTTATTTATGTATTTATTTAAGAGATTTACCAGGAAGGCATGCTGAGCGGAGTACCGCTCGATTCCAGATGTGCCCTGTAGGGAGGGAGTTACAGTGGTTCAGTAAATGCAGCAGGAAACAAAAACACACATACAGTGATTAGGACAAGCAATGGATGAAGCAGTTATAACACAGTTGCGTAGGTACAGGATCTTATATTTTTTTTTTTTTAGTTTACTACAAAGGTGCAGCCTGAATAAATGGAGAGCCAGACTGGTGCTAACAGTTGGAAGGAGGCGGATTGAGGGTGGAGCTAAGGGGGGGTGGTAATAACAGGAGCAGTAGGTAGAGAAGTGCGTTTTGAGAAGGGCATTTCATTGTGGTGTTCCTGTGGAGTGTCTAATATCGGCTGCCAGGGAATTCCACAATTTGGGCAGCCTGAAGCTGAAAGCAGCCTTGCCAGACCGGGTGGATCTGTGAGGCATGTGCAGGAGCCTGGCGTCTATGTTTCTGAGAGCGTAGGCAGGTGGAGAGAGGGCGTTTAGAGAGGAGGACAGGTAGGAGGGGAGTGTCTGTGACCAGAATTTAGCAGTGGTTCTAGCGCAGTGGAGCAATCGTCGGTTGTGTAGAGAGGGGAGGTCCAAGGATTGGTAGAGGACACAGTGATGGGTGTTTGGAGGACGGTCCAATGAGAAACGGCAGAAGGAGTTAAAAGGGGGATCTAGCCTGGCTAGGGAAGTATGGGGTGGCACCATAGACAACATCGCCATAATCAACAATAGGGAGGATCATTTTTTGGACTATTGCCTGTCTGGTTGGAAGGGGTATGCAATTTTTGTTCCGGTAGAGGGCTCCCAACAGGGGATGTAATTTTTTGTGCAGAGCATCTATATGCGCTGAGAAGTCAAGATATTGATCTAACCAGACACCAAGATAGCGATATGAGGTGCAGGCCTCTACAGGTGAGCTATCCGGAGTATAGAACGTAGGTGGAGCCACAAGCCAGGTTAGTTTGGACCGGGAGCCGAAGGTGAGGGAGACTGTTTTGTTTGAGTTTAGGAATAGTTGGTTAGAGATGAACCAATGTTGGATGGAGTCAAAATCCTTCTGCAGGCGGGCTGCCACAGCACTAGTGGCTGGGCCAGAGGCAAACAGTACCCTATCGTCAGTGTACATATGGATAGCCGTTTGTGGGTAGGTGGCAGGCAGGTCATTTAAAAAAATAGAGAACAACAGCGGGCCGAGTACAGACTCTTGGGGGACTCCACTGGTGACAGGGAGAGAGGTGAATCTAGCCGAGCTAGTGCGGACTGATTGGGACCTACCTGTCAAGTAAGAGTGGAACCAGTTATTTGCATTGTTAGACAGTCCAGCTTGAGCCAGTTTAGCCAGCATCAGGGGATGGGAGACCGTGTTGAAGGCTTTCGCCAGGTCGATAAATATGGCTGCTGTTATTTCCCCTTTGTCCATGTCCGTAAGGATGGCGTTTGTGAGGCACAGGAGGGAGGTGGTGGTGGAGTGATTTTTTCTGAAGCCAGCCTGGTAAGGGGTGAAAAATGATACAGTATCTAGATAGTGGTGGAGCTGGGAGAGTACAAGGCGCTCTTGAATTTTGGCTAGGATGGGGAGCAGGGATATAGGACGGTAGTTGGATGGGGAGGAGAGGTCCCCTCCTTTGGGCAGGGGAATCACGATGGCTTGTTTCCATAAGTTGGGGACTGCCCCGAGTTTAAAAGACAGGTTATAGAGCAATGTTAGTGGGTGGGCTATGGCAGGTGCTGAGAGCAGGAGCATTTTGGAATCAAGGCCCAATGGACATTTACCTTTGGTTGGGCTGAGTGTCTGCAGTATTCTTAGCACCTGGCCAGGTGTGACTGGGCAGAGAGAGAAGGAGGCCGCGTGGGGTACGGTGGGGTGAACAATGGGCAGGGGATGAGGATGGGAAGAGAGTAGGGAAGAAACAGTGGAGGAGAAATATGAGTTACCAGTCTAGGATCCGTGATTGTTTTCCCATCAATTTTGAGAGTGGGAATGGGGGGTTGAGCCGGTGGGGTAATAAGTGATTTTATTGACTTCCAGAATTGGGTAGGGTGAGCAAAGTTATTTTTGAATGCAGATTGAAAGTAATTAGATTTGGCCTGTCGTATGAGTCTTGTACAGGCATTTCTTAGCGACCGGTAGTGTTGCTGAGCCATTTGACCACCTGTAGCCTTGAAGGATTTCCAGGCACGGTCTCTGGCACGCAGGCGTTCCATGAGGTTAGTTGTTACCCATGGAAGGTGGGCTCCACTTACTCGGGATCTCCTGAGTGGAGCATGGAGGTCCCAGATGGCTAGAAAGTTTGTAGAAAAAAATTTCAGGGCCTCATCTATGGAGGTGGCCCTAGGGATGAAAGACCAGTCAATGCTGATGAAATCATTTAGGAAAGCTGCCAGGTCCAGAGATTTATAAGAGCTGATGTGAAGCGTGCGGGGTGGGAGGGCCATGGGTTGGGAGATTTTGCGCACCATATAAATCATATGGTGGTCACTAAGGGAGTCAGGTAGTAGGCCAGCTTTGACGATCCGATGGGGGTGAGTAGTTAGTGCCCAATCCAGGAGTGTGTGTTTGTTGGATTTGTGGTTTAGACAAGTGGGTTCCACCATTAGCTGGGACAAATTTAGGGCATTTATTTGGTTTCGTGATTTGGAGGCTGCGCTGCCTAGCCAGTTCAGATTGAAGTCACCAAGGATGTGAAGTTCGCCGCTCTCCGTATGGGACCTCAGGGTGCCAAGGTAGTAACAGTTTTTAAGATATGTTCCTGATTTGGGGTCTTTGTCCCTGATTTTTTTAAGCCTTGTCCCTGATTCATGAGGCGAGAGGTATGCTTGTCACTCATATTAGACTTGGGGATGGGGCCCACCTCTGTGTCTTTTTTTATTTTTAAATGCCGTGTCTTTTTTTTTTTTTTTTAATGGAGGCAACTGAAACAACCCAAGAACTGTATACATTTGCCTTAGCATCTTGCTATGGAGCTAGCGGTGGCCGGTGTTCTCCTCTATCGCCCAATATTTCAGGTTACTAGTGGTAGGATAAACATAGAAACATAGACTTTGATGGCAGATAAGGGCCGCTTGGCCCACCTAGTCTGCCCATTTCCCTTCATACAGGATAGGCCGCAGATCCTAGTTAACCAACAGCCTATTTCTTCCTACCCCCCACAAGAATTGCCTTATGTCTGTCCCATGCATTCTTGAATTCTCCCACAGTTTCAGACCCCACAACTTCCTCCGGAGGGCTGTTCCATGCATCCACTACCTCTCTGTGAAAAATACTTCCTCACATTGCCCCGGAACTGTCCCCTCTATTTTTAAATTGTGTCCCCTTGTTCTTGCACGCCTCTTTTCTGAAAGATGCTACCTCTTGACTTTGTTGAGTCCACTGAGGTACTTTTTAAAGTTTCTATCTTGTCCCCTCTCCTTCTTTCCTCAAGGGTATATATTAAGCTCCTTTAGTCTCTCCTTGTACGGCTTCTCTTGCAGACCCTGCACCATTTTAGTTGCCCTCCTCTGGACTGCCTCTATCCTGTCTATGTCCTTGCAAAGATGGGGTCTCCAGAACTGGACGCAGTACTCCAGATGGGGTCTCACCAACTGTCTGTTCAGAAGGATAACATCTTCCTGTTTTCTGCTGGTGATGCCTCTCCCTATGCATCCCAGTATACCCCCAGCCCTCCCTACTGCCTTCTCACATTGCTTGCTAACCTTAAGGTCATCTGATATGATTACCCCCAGGTCCCTTTCCTTTTTTGTTGTTGTTACTACCTCCCCCTCATTGTGTAATCTTCCCCTGGGTTCTTGTTTCCCAGGTGCATTATTTTGCACTTCTTTGCATTGAATCCTAGCTGCCATACTTCTGACCATTCCTCCAACCTTGCCAAGTCCCTTCTCATCCTTTCCACGCCTCCTTGTTTATCAACCCTGTTGCAAATCTTTGTGTCATCTGCAAAGAGGCATACTTTTCCTTCCAGTCCCTCCTCAATGTCACTTATAAAGACATTAAAAAGGACAGGACCCAGTACTGAACCCTGCGGTACCCCACTAGTAACCCCTCTTTCTTCAGAGTGGACTCCATTTACAATTACCTTTTGTGTCCTGTTGTCCAGCCAATGTTTTACCCAGGCTACCACCCTGGGACCCACTCGCAGGCTGGTTAATTTGACTATTAATCTTTTGTGTGGGACATTGTCAAATGCCTTGCTAAAGTCTAGGTAGGCCATGTCCACAGCCCCTCCCTGGTCTACTACTTTGGTCACCCAGCCAAAGAAATCTATTAGATTCATCTGACATGACCTTCCCGCTGTGAACCCATGCTGCCTTGGGTCCTGTGCCCCACTGGCCTCTAGGTACTCAACTATTCTTTCCTTCAGAAGTGACTCCATCACTTTCCCTACCACAGAGGTCAAACTGACAGGTCTGTAGTTTCCTGCCTCTGTCTTGGTCCCACTTTTGTGAAGGGAATCACATCTGCCTTCCTCCAGTCCTTGGGTACTCACCATCCTCCCATGATTTATTAAAAAGAGTAGTCAGTGGTTTCCTAGTTCCCCTTAATTCTTTTTAGAATTCTGGGGTGAATTCCATCAGGCCCCATTGTTGTCCACTTTCAGTTTTAGGAGTTCTTGCAGAACCCTTTTCTTCTGTGAAAGGGCTGGGATCGACCCCCCCTATCAAGAGTGCTTCTGTTAATTGGATTAGGCACTTCCTCCTCCTCTTTTGTGAATAATGAGCAGAAATATTCATTCAGTATCCCTGCTTTTTCACTGTCCCCCTCTGCCCACCCACCATTCATTCTAAGGAGAGATTCAGTGAACCTCAGTACCTTAAGTATGTATCTTGGGATATTTACTCCCCATATACCCACTTTTATTGGGCTTTATTACAGAAAGAAAACAAGGATGCATTTGTAATTTTACTATGCTCATTAAAATCTTCACCACGCGTGCAGCAGGTTTGCCATGCAGCAATGTTTACCACATTTCCATTACATTCCTCATGCCTTCCACTAGCCAAAAGAAAACCACACTCCCTTTAATAAAGTACATATACTATTTTTCTTTTAAAACAACCAACATGTATTTGAGTATTCACAATGGGCGAGCAGTAGGACAGTTTTACTGTAACAACAGTGACACTTTTGAAATCGATGTTAAGGAGAGTAGTAACTAAGACTTATTCTTAGTCAGAAGCTATTGACTATCCAATTCGCAAGCACTTGATTTCATTAGTTTGGAAATGATGGTACGTAACCGTTTGCTAAAAAATATACTTATTATGCTGCACACATAAGAATCATAATGCATAGAACTAGATGTCATGGTATTGATAACCACACTGCAACTTACCATCTTGGATCCACTCGAACTGTTTACAAACTGTAGGTCACCATAGTAACAGCGGTTTGCCTTTAATTGCACAGATGCCATAGGTTTCTGGATCTTTACTGTCATATCACCCACTGTAAATGTCGCAAATGTGTCAACAATTGGTTTATGCCATTGTTTTGAACACCGAGTTCTGTTCTGTTGAAAGTGAAGTATGGCTGTGCTTTGTTGAAGGACGGGGTAACCTATTTGCTACTACATCTAAACGCAACACAGAGTTGAATAATTGCTTAACATGTTATTTATGATTGGAAATAACTGAATTTGTTGCATTGAGTCAAAGATACCCTGTTACGACAACAGAAAAGGCAAATCGCATTTCTGTTGGGTAATTTTGAAATTCATTTACTTTCCACGCAGTCATTTCCAGAGCTTCCAGACTCCAAATCAGCACTCTTCCAAAGTGAGATCTAATTTTGACTTCTAAAGCAAATGATTTTTCCCCCATGGGTTCTTAATTCATGTGCCCCTGGCCAGTATACAATGCAGTGCCAGACTGGTTTTCTTGGAAATCGATTATTTGGGGTGAATTGGTGCGATAGGCATGTGTGTGGGCGAGGGACTGGCAGTCAAAAAAAGTAGAAATCGGAGCTAAACCAGCTTGCTGCAGGGTGTTTGCATTTGTCTGGGTTATTCATTTGGAATTTCTGATCAGCCGAAAATGGGGAGACTCACAAGGAATGCCATTTTGGGTGTAACAAAATGTTTGCGATCTTATCGCTGCTCACTGAAGCATAGCTCTCCCTTTCAACTGTACGGCCACTGCATTTTCAACTGCTGTCATAGACAGCTGCAGCATTGATTGGAGAACTGTGGCCACGCCTGCAAATGCACTGACTGAATTGGAAGAGGGCTGCCACACATCCGAAAACTTGGATGATGGCACTATGTTTCTTGCACATGTGTGCAAGCAACGTAAAAATAAGCAGACTATGCAGAAAAGGAAGAGAACTGTTCTGAGAGAGAAGCCAAGTGACCTATTCCTTAGAGATCTTAATCAGTTATGGTGTGACCTGACATTTTAATAATCTATTTCCAAACACATAGCCTCAAGGCAGTGGTTCACTTGCACTGCACACATTCATCAAAGAAGCATAGCACATTTTCTTCACCTACTGCTTTCTATAGGTCTGTTTTATTGCATGAAGTCCATCAGTGAACATACCACTTTTTCACAAAGTCAGTTGGTATTAGCGAGCAAAACTTAGTTCCACACAGGTATCTTGTTCTGCCTTGTCAATAGGGCAAGAAGGGATGCGCGTATCATAGCCATGCACACGTGCAAGTTGATTATGTTTCAGATTTTCCCTTCATCGGAGTTGCCTGACATCCTAATTATACTTTAATTTATACATCATTTTGTATCACGAAAGCTTACCACAGACAACAGACTAACAAAAACACAATCAATAGCAAGGGGAATATACTTACCTGACACCCTTACACTTTTATTGTCAGAATGGCAGAACACTTAGATATCCAACATAAGTCAGGGTGAAAAGCATGAAATAATTTAGTACAAAACAAGTTAATCTTTAAATTTAAAATTCCGCTTGTTTAGAACAAATAGGATTACCTACAAAGAGTTTTCTTAGTGGAAAAAACAATAAAGCTGCACAGAAAAGTTCAAGTACTAAAGAAGATCCTTCTGAGTTTGTTGCTTGTCCGTACAACACCCAATAACTGAGGTTCTAAGCAAGCTGCCACTGGAGGGAGGGGGAGTCAGAGTGCCATGTAGAACTGTACAGAATTAAGCAATTCAGGAGCCTGATATTTGAAACAGTGCAAAGCAGAGTGATAAATGTTGTGCTATGCCTTGCAATTGCCTGGGAGCCCAAGGATGCTATATTCAGTTGAATAACACAACAGCGCTATCTGATTGAATATAGGGACATATTGGTGCAGTGCTAAGTCAAGTAGTGCTGCCCCAACATGGATGCTGAAGTACGCCACCAGAATAGATAGTGCCAGAGTGCTATCTGCAATAGTCAAATGGACCATGTAAATGAGCCCATTGGGCATGCAAGGCACTAAGGGGCCATCAACATGCCCATTATGGGCACATTTGCAAGAGTAGCAAGGCAGTTTAGTGCAGTGCCACCCTCCAATTGCCTGGTCCCAGAGCTGTGTAGATATCCCAGTTGTCTAGTGGTCCCCTCTCACTCTGATCTGATTATGTATTTATCCCTACTCCCTTCCCCCAGGACACATCTGGAAATGAGCTCTATGTCTCAGAATGTCTTTTCCAGTAAATCTCTTTTAAATAAATAAATAAATATTCCGGGATGGTCAACTTTACCATTCAAAAATGAAAATTCTGACTCCCATCCAACAAAAATCATAGCAATCTTTGTAGCAACCATTAAATTTGGGGCATTTAGAGACAAATAATGAACATACAGGAGAAATCAATCCAAACACCATGCATAATCCTCTGCCTCTTGTTTTTGCTTTGAGGAAAACTTGGAAAAGGCATATATCCATACAAGGGGTGGAACATATGAGAGACAGCCAATTCGATAAGAATGTCAAGGAACCATTTCCTGTATCATGACAGATGGTTTGTTGGAAATTGGGACAGTAGACCTTCTGGGGTAGTAACTGCAGTAGAAGAGCTTTGCCTATCTCTGCTGCAACATCTATGGCATTTATTTTGATTGGATTTGTATTTGCTCTGGGGATTAGACCAAGATGGTCTCCCAGATGCTTTGGACCTCCTGGTGATGCTCACTTCCATGTTGTTGGGAACAACTACAGGGATAAAGCTACAAAAGAATCCCAGAGCAAATGCACTGGAGAGTGGGTTATACAGGAGGATATTGGCCTTACAGACACATTTTAAAGACACCACAAACTGCACATACCCCAATAATGCAAAGCATCATGGGAAGCATATGCAAATTCCCATGAATTAATACAGGGATAGATGATTTCTTTGCATCAGTAGCATAGGTACATGTCTTTTTACATTCCTGTGGGGGACCTCTTCCATCGCAAGCTCACTAGGAGCATACACTCAAAGCTTTGTACTGCCAGTAGGCTCGTGCAGCTCTTGAATCAAACATTCTATTGAGATGTTTGAATTTCCATCAGTGTCATGGCTGTTCTATTTAATCGAACTTGCAGTACCTCCACCATTATCTGACTGGCTGACATGCATTAAATCTCATGCATCACTAGATGAAAAACACTTCATTGGCGGTCCAGAGGTTGTCTCCTTCTCTCTCTCTAGCCATCCTTAGAATGTCATCCTTAACACTGAATCTGAAAAAATTAACAATTATTGAGCAGGATCGGGCACCAGACTGAGGTTTTGGGATTAAAGAACTATGCGCATGATCAATTTCCCATGGCCATTGCCACTGGTGTTGAAGTAAATCCTTGAAAAACTGCTATAAGAACCGAACCATACTCTGCCCTTCTGCTCCTTCAGGAACCTACACAATTCTAAAATTTTTCCTCCTGCCTCTCTTCTCAAGATTGTCCACATAATTCAACAAATAGTTAATTTGTTTGTCTTGCATATTCTGAACATCCTGCACCTCAATCATCCACATCACATCAGAGGCCTTGATTCATTTACTTCAAATCTTTTTTGATACCTTCTATTATCCAGTTGCATTTTTGCCATTGTTTGCTTTAGATCATTAATGTCAGCCTATATATATTAGTTAAAATAGTCCTTATAGACAATGGCCCAGATATTCACACTGTGCCAGGCAGTGGCCAAGCCTGAGCACAGCACAATTGGGATGCGCCGGGGACAGTGCCAGGGCCAGGTGATATTCAACGGTGATGCACCATGGCGCATCACTGTTGAATATGGCAAGGTCAGCACACATACTGTGCAAGGCCCAATGGCAGTGTGCCAGTGCAAGCCACAGATAGGGAGCATGGGGATGCACCAGTACAAGTGCAGTTGCACTAGGTGCATCACCCGTGATATTCAGCAGGGTGCATGCAAATGAGGCCATAAAATATGCAAGGCACAAATGGGTCCATTTGCATGTCATTATGGCTCCATTTGCATGTCTTGTGCAGGGCAGACTGGTGACTTGCACCTGGTACCCTGCACAGCATGACGTATGCAGTGGGGATCCCGGGGCATCCAACGCCCCGTAGCCATGAGCTCGGTACATGTAAATCATAGTCATCTCTGGTAGTCTAGTGGCCCCCCTCCCAAGTCCCCAATTCCCTGAGATGTGTATAAAAGACCATCCCTGGTGGTCTAGTGGTCCCCCCTCCCACTTGAACCCCTGAGAAATGTAATAAAGACCATCCCTGATGGTCTAGTGGACCCCCCCTCCTGTTGCCATGATCGCGGTACAGCTCCGTTACAGAAATCCATGGTGATCTAGTGGCACCTCCACCCCTCCCACCCACATCGGACCCCTTGCCCACCCTGCACCCCCCCATCATCGGCGGGTGGCTGCAACCCACCTGCATACTGCCCGGCCGCCCGCCAAATGACAGGTACATTATGGGCTGTAAGCCCATTGGTCCCCAGTGAGGACCAATGGTCTTGCAGGGCATACTGTACTAGACAGTCCCAAATATGTAAATAAAGTCATTCACATATTTGGGACTATCTAGTACAGTATGCCCTGCAAGCCCATTGTTCCACACTGGGGACCAATGGGCTTACAGACCATATTGTACCTGTCATTTGGTGGGCGGCCAGGCGGTATGCAAGTAGGTTGCAGCCACCCACCAATGATGGGGGGGTACAGGGTGGGCAAGGGGTCTTGTGTGGGTGAGAGGGGTGGGGGTGCCACTAGATCACCATGGATTTCTGTGACGGAGCTGTACCACGATCGCGGCAATGGGCGAGGGAGTTCCACTAGACCATCAGTGACAGTCCTTATTACATTTCTAGTGGGATCATGTGGGATGGGGGACCACTAGACCACCAAGGGTTTGTGGGTGCTTGCTGATGGTGTTCTGGATGGGCGAGTGGCCACCCAAAACTGGCGGCTGCTGTGTTGCACCATGCAATACAGCAGCCCACCTGTGGGTGGCCGGGATTTGTTCCATCTTTTCTGGGGCTCAACTTTGAGCCCCCCTATGTGGCACACTGCAGGGTTGTGGCAGCATATGCACTGCACATCCCAGGCTGAGTATCAGGATGTGCCTCATATGCACGGACACACCCCCTGCATCTGCGCCGCATACAATTACATTGCACCCCGGCGCATCGGGATTTACTTTGCATCTGGCAGCCCTTTCAATATCCCACCGTGGTGCAATGCAGGGTTGCGCCAGTGCAACTCTGTTGTGCCAGGCGCAACCCCTTTGAATATCCGAGCTAATAAGTCACAATCTCTCCACTCCAGAGCAAAGTACAAGCTCCCCCCACTGGCGCTTTTTTGCCTAGCATTCTGTCGATCACAGAACACTGTTTCAAAATTTATAGGGCCACTGCAAGCATCAAGATTGAAAACAGCAACAAAGTTGACAGAAAAAGAATCACAAGGGTAGCAATTTTGGTACTCTTCAGAAGTTTGTTTCAGTGCCGATCAAATGGTGACAATGAAATTACTTGTCCACAACTTTAAAATAATATATCAAGAAAAATAATGAGTGGTGGCCATCCATCTGGTAACTAGGTGTCCTTTCTTGTAGAGTGCTCAGCACATGACCTGCTGTGTGTGGGGTTTTGGCATTCATTGTGGGTGGCAGTGTGCACGTGTGTGGCGTGTGTGGGATACATTGTTAGTCGGTTTTGTTATGCATGCAAGAGCTGACATTGATGGGTAGCTGTGTGGCCAGTATAGGTTTGGTGTGGTTTGTGCTTTGGTCACCAGTTGTATGATGACCATGGGTGACAGAGACTGGACCACTGGGGCATGCATATGACATCACTGGGACTTGACTAATGTGTATTGTGACATACTGACAGTGCACTTCTATCTCTACAGTGCAGGATACATTATCCAGGGAGGAGGAGGATGAGGTTGGGCAATCCACCAAGGTGCACCTCCCAGAGATGATGCCAGAGGAGGAGGACCCACTGGACTTGTTTGTGAAGGAAATAGAGGATAATGATGAGGACACATATGTGGCAACACATCAATACCTGGAAGCCATAACTGGCCTGGAAGGGTTCTCACAAACCCTAAGAGCATTACCTCCCTGTACAGCTGATAGTGCCCTACAATACAGATGCACCTGCTAATAGTCACACCCCTGGGAGTGGTACTGTGTTGCCAGGGACAGCAATGTCCCAGGGGACAACCACCACCTCCACTGGGGTGGCCTCCATGTCCTCCACCTCCCACACCACCCACACTGAAGAATGGGTGGACATGGGTAGCCATCAGCATCCCCCACACTGTGTATGCCACCATGTCCACTGAGGCCCTGCCACCTCTGCCACCCATGCTGGATGTGGTGTACACACTTCCCACTCAGCACCCATACCAAACATCACATAATGTCACACAGGACAGTGTACCCAGAGGCAGGCTCCTTCTGACTCTTGTCAGTCTGCCATAGAGTTGTAGTCAGCCACACAATGTGAGTGGGGGTAACCACACGGCATCCACTGACTCAGTGGAGTGGCAGATTGGGGTCAGGAAACACACCAGAAGTGCCATCATCCTTGGGCAATCACTGAACCCCTGGGTATGACTTGGACATTCCATCGTTGAGCCAGAGGTGTGGGCATGCATGGCCCATGGTGACCCCATCAAACAGACATCACCGTTACCCTCCTCATGGCTTGCGACACCTACATACAGGGGTCCAGAGGCCAGGCACCCACGGTGGATGGAGAGATTGAGTTTGGAGGCCACCCCTACCTTTTTCATTCTTACCCTGCCCCATTTCTGTGTCTCAGTTTTGTTTTCACAGGCATCCTCACCACCACTGCCCTGTTCCACCTGTTGCACACACTGATATTTCCCTACTCTGTTTTGCTCTTTTTATGCACTGTCACTTTGCATTTATTTATGTATGTATGTATGTATATATTTATTTATTTATTTAAGAGTTTTACCAGTAAGGCACAATGAGCAGAGTACTGCTCGATTTCAGGTGTCTCCTGGGGGAGGGGGAACAGAGGAGATAAAAATACACATAATAATGTAATATAATAAAATAAAATATACATACAGAATGAAGATATTATATACATATATATGTACTCTATATATACAGAATACAGGATATGACCAGACAGTGATATAACTGAGATAGGTAGTAAAACAAGGATCCAGCAGCTAAAATTCATTATACACAATTTGTACAGTAGCATTGTATGACAAAAGTCCTCAAAAACACACAACAGCGAGGTTGGAGAAAAAAAAAAAACTAGGCCCACTAGTACAGACAAAACCTAAGATTTGCATACAGAAACTTTGCGTGAGCGTATACATAGTCACAGACACAAGTGGAGGAGAAATGTGCTTTGATGAGGGAGTTAAGTTTCAGACTTGCAAGCATGTGCCAGATGTCTACAGGGAGGGAGTTCCATAGTTTAGGCATGCAATGCTTGAAGGTTGCCTGGCCAGCAGAGGAGGTCATGCATGGAACAGCCAGGAGCTAAATGTCGAAATTCCTGAAAGGGTACACTGAAGGGGTACGAGTTGAGATGGCAGAGACAAGGAATGGTGATAGGAACTGGGACCAGAACTTGGCCATGAGTCTAGCACAGTGGGACAGTCTGCGATCCTGGAGCAAGGTGAGGTTGAGAGTCCGGTAGAGAACACAATGGTGTGTTGAAGGTGGGCAGTCGAGAGTGAAACGGCAGAAGGAGTGGAAGAGGGAGTCCAGTCTGGCCAGGGTAGACTTAGGAACAGCACTATAGATTACATCACTGTAGTCAAAAACTGGGAGGATCACTTTCTGTACAAGTGCACGATGGGCTGGCAGCAGGATGCATCCACGGTTGCGATATAGGGCACCCAATTTGGGGTGGAGCTTTCTGTGGATGGCATCGACATGTGTAGAAGAGCAGAGGTGCTGGTCGAGCCAGACCCCAATGTATCTAAAGGAAGTGCAAGCTTCCAGAGTAACACCATCCAGGGTGGTGATGGGGTGGGGGTGAGGGTAGTCGGGAGAGTCTCTGTCTTGTGCCAAAGGTCATTGAGACTGTTTTCTTGGTGTTGAGAAAAAGCTGATTTACTTGAAACCAGAGCTGAACTTTAGTGAAGTCTTGCTGAAGCCTGGTTGCCACCTCAAAAGGTCAAAGGTCCTGATGTATACAGCACTGTATCATCAGCATACATGTGGATGGATGTGTGTGGGCAGGCAGTGGGCAGGTTGTTGAGGAAGATGGAAAATAGGAGTGGTCTATGGACCGAGCCTTGGGGGATTCCTGTAGTGACTGGAAGGGAGGAAGAGGTGGAGTTACCAATTCCAACAGATTTACACCTACCTGTCAGGTAGGAGTGGGACCAGCTGGAGGCCACAGTAGAGAGCCCTGCAAGAGTGAGTTTGTCCAGGAGGAGAGCATGGGAGACCATGTCAAATGCCTTAGCCAGGTCAACAGAAATAGCTGAGGTGATATGGCCTTTATCCAAACCAGCCAGAATGGAATCTGTGAACCTAAGAAGGGAAGTAGCAATGGAGTGGGACTTCCTGAAGCCAGACTGGTAGGGTAAGAAGAAGGAGGATGAGTTAAGAAAGGAAGACAGCTGGGAGAGGGTAAGGCACTCCTGGAGTTTTGGCAGTATGGGGAGGAGGGAAATTGGGCGGTAGTTACCGGGGGCAGAAAGGTCGACGACCTTTGAAAGCGGGATAACTGTTGCATAATTCTATTCTGATGGGAGAGAAGCTAGGGAGAAAGAGAGATTGTACAGAGTGGCCAGGGGGATGGTGATCACAGAAGCAGACAGGTAGAGCATTTCAGAGTCCAGGCCAGAGGGGCATTTGCCCTTGGAAGGATTTAGGTCCTTTAAGGAGTTGAAAACTTCTGAAGGGGTGACCTGATGGAAGAAGAAGGAGGAGTCAGGAGCAGCGGCCTGTGACGGGGGGTGGGGCAGGATTTTTGCTAGTTAGGAGGGAGTGTGGACAGAAGTGCCAAGGTACAATTTGTGAAAAAGGAGTTAAATTCCGTGGCCACTGCAAGAGGATCTGTTATGAGGGAACCACCTACTTTTAAGACAGTGGTAGGAGGCTGGGCGGGAGGGGTGAAAAGCGATTTGGCCACCTTCCAGAAGTTTGCCGGGTGGTTTAAATTTGAGTGGAAGGAGACTTTGACGTAGTTTGCTTTAGCCTGGCAGATTAGCCTGGTACAGGTGTTATGGAGGGAGTGGTATTTGGCAGGTGCGGCTGTGCAGCTGGAGGTTTTGAGCGACTTCCATGCCTAGTCTTTGGCTCTGGTGTGTGCCAAAATGTTGACTGTGATCCAGGGCAGGAGGGCGCCCCTCACACTAGACTGCCGTCGGGGTGCATAGCGGTCCCAGACTGCAAGCAACTTGGACTTGAAATACCCAAGAGCAGAGTCCATAGAGGTAGCCTGGTTGATAGGAGACAAGTCTGTGCCAGCCAGGTCCCTTAATGGTAATGGAAGGTCCAGGGAGTTGTAGGATCTGGTAAGAATTGTTCTTGCATTTTGTGTTTACATTACAATTTTGAAATCTACAATAGTGTCCTTTTATTTTGGTACCCACCCGTTCCTCTCTGTGAGTCTTCTTATGATGCAGTCTCTGTGTTCACTGGCTCCCCGGCCATGCAGGGTCACACCTGTTGAGGTGCTCCAGTATTGCCTGCATTCTGCCTTGTGCCACTGTCACGGTGTTCCTCAAGTACCATCACGTCTATTTTCTGGGTGTGTGCCATGTTGTATAACATGTACCAGGCTAGCAATACACCACATGTCTTGTGAGGGGTATATTGTAGGTCACCACCAGAGCAGTCCAGGCACTGGAATCGCATTTTCAGCATGCCAAAGATGCACGCAATGATGTTGTATGTGGTGGTGTGTGCTGCATTGTATCTGTTCACAGCCACATTTGAGGACCAGAGGACTGGTGTGAGGAGCCAGGGTAGCAGGGATAGACAATGTCCCCTGTAAGGTAGAAAACATATGTTAGCACCTGTTCATACAGTGTAGCTGCCAGCATCCACAATACAGCCCATGGTCTGTGGGGCATCCTGTGAACCTGTCCACACTCCTCTACCCATCCATCCACCCTTCCCTCAGTAAGGCATGACTATGCTGTGTTAAGGCAGAGTACCCCTATGGGTGGTTGGAGGGGCGTGCGCTATGTACTCATCAACAAGGTGTCCACTGGGTATTTGGCTACATTCACATACCTGACATAGTCTTGAATTGTACCATATGAGGTGTTGTGGGCACTGCAGGGGTACTGTGTCAGGACATTGGTGATGCACCCAGTTGCATTGCATGCCACCTGGCAATTAATGGAGTGGTGTCCCTTCCTATTGAGGTAGGCATCCACCTCATCACAAGTGGGTGCCAAATGGCAACATGGGTGCAGGCCAATGGCACCAAGTACTGCAGGTAGGTGCTTAACCTGATAGAACTGCTACATGATTTCTGTGCACTCTGTTACTTTGCTGGGGAATATGATGAACTCACCAGTGTGTGGCAGCATTGCATGCAGAACTTAGGCCAGTAGCTGCAATGTGGCGGACTGTGACACACCAATGGTATTACCCACTGGTGTCTGAAATGACCCCATGGCTAGGAAGCACATCGTAGTCATCACCTTCTGATTGACTCTCATGGTATGGCTGTGCTGGGTGTCACTGCACAGGCTGTTCATGCAGGAGCTCACGCAGCTGCCATAGCATGGCCCTATCGATACAGTACTGGCCCACCAGACAGTCCTCAGTGAAGGTCTCAAAGTAACTCACAACTGGTACCATGTGCATCATATTACCTCCATAGCCTATGGAGTGGCCCAGGGTGGCCTTCTGCCCTCTCCTACTCCCCACGGACTGCTACATTAGGAACCGATTGTGAGTGTTGAATATAGCCATTTGTACTCTGGCTGCAGTGTCACTGGCAGCATCTAGGGTTTGCCCATAGTACATCAGCCTTTCTATAGGCAGTATTTGTGCTGCACAAACTCACTTTGCATAGTGCTAATGCACTGAATATAGCATAGCCCCTGTATTTATGTCCACGGCTCTCTGTCTGGAGGACAAATTATCAGTTTGCGTGGCACTATTCCATTTTGACTGTGCTAATCAGACTTTTAAACATTGTATAAACATGAAAACAGTGCATAAATGCACACAGTCTGTTTGTCCATTTTGAATATTGGGACCCTGGGGTCAGATAGTCAAAAAAGGATAAAACAGAGTGCAAACATTTGCACTCTGTCTTGCAAAAGTGTCTGTGGGCAAAATTTCTATATTCAGACAAACATCACAGGGTGCTAGTCATCTGAATCTAGGTTCTGAATTGCCTAGGGCTAATCCACTTAGCCCCGCCTAATAGCACCCCCTGAAATAGGGCTCTGGCAATGGCTAACACTGGGCCAAGGTTGCAATACTCAAAAGTCCCCATGCAAATGATCCCATTGTGTATGCAAGGTGCTAAGGGGCCATTTGCATGCCTATTATGGTCTCATTTGAATGGGCAGGGAGGCCCTTTAGTGCAGCAAATAGCCCAGTCCAGGGAACTACTGGGGTGCTAGTGGCCTCTCCCACCCTCTGACTCTCAAACTACCAAGCAGGTAATGGTATAGGGGACATATCTGGGGAGGCTGTTGCTCTTCCATTTCTGTTGTACACAAGGGGCTTTATTGTTTCTTTCATTTCAGATTAACTTACCTGATTATTTTCTGCCAGACAGGAAAACAGAGGAGATTCCATCCCGCCCACCCCCAGGTGCTTGTCTCTAATAGGGGCTGTCTGACTCTGCTACCCACTTCCTGTCTGTACCGAATACCACACAAGTTGTCCACACAACATATTTTTCTTTTCATCCACTACCTCCTATGTCCTCCTACGTATAGAAAGAGCAGGATCATTTACATAAAAAAATTGTTTCTTCACACTGGTCCACTTGACTGTCTCTTGCCTTTTTCATCCAATGCCAATCAACTAAGCTATGGATATAGTTGACTGGAGACACTGTGGCACCCTATTCAGTAAAGAAATTTCACAGAAATATGGACACTGTCCTACATGTTGGACACTTGGGGATCTACATTCTCAGCTCTACGCTGCATGGACTGAAATATCATACCTCAGGGACAATCTCTGTGCAGTGGAACATTGCAGAAATCCACCAGCAGCACAATACCAACCACATACAGCACCACCACTACCCTAAAGAACAACCAAACCAAGGAGTTGGCAGACAGTTAGCAACCATAAGGCGCATCCCACATTACATAGCAAGGGCAAGCAAGCATGCATGAAATCACCGCTACATACGTCAAACAGATATTCATCGCTTGTATCTGAGCCTTCAACAGAGGTAGAGGCACAGGATGAACCAACTCAAAATTGGACACATTAAGCAACTGAACATACCTTAAAGGCCAGTCCACAAAGAAAAACTAGCAAAAGACCTTTAGTGATCACTGGAGACTTTATGAAAAGGGGAGTAGAGTCTCAATTAAAACAAAATGGACACCCTGAGATCACAGTCAGATGCTTTCCTGGGACATCAGATTGGAGGGACATTAGCCACATTGAAAGGATTACGTGTAACATGACTAAGGACACATATGTCTTGATACACATAGGAACAAATGACTTAGCTAGTCAAACTGTAATTGAAACAAAAGCACAGCTAACCATCCTCAGAGATAAATTAATTTCTGTTTTGTCCGCTGTCTCTTTCTTTGAAATTCTGCCTGTATGGGGGACAGGAGGTAGCAGGCAGAAAATTAGAGAAAAAGAGCTCACTAAATTAAACACATGGCTTAAGGACTGGTGCAGTGAAAAGGGCCATCACTTCACTGGAGAATGGAAGAATTTCTGGAAGCGGGATATTTTTTAAGTTCTATGGCTTATACCTCATAAAGGAGGGGACTTGTGCATTCAGCCAGAATTTCAAAGTATTTCTGGAGCATTTAAACTAGCTAAAGGAGAGAGGGCAGCAACACTCACTGTGACACCAAGGGTGGCATTTGCCCCTCCCCATCACCTACTGACATTCCAACAGGCACCAACCAGGGCAAAACTAGTGCAGCACAAACCAAACAAAATAAACCGCAGAATAAAAGAAAAAACATTACAAGCAGGCAAAACCAAAACTGGTGGGCACACTGTCTCAATACCCATAGCCTGGTAAATAAAATCCCAGACCTCACTGCCTTAAAGACAGAAGCTAACCTGGATTGGTCACTATAATGGAGACTTGGTTCAACAAGAACCATTCCTGGGCTGTTGCTATCCCAGGGTACACTCTGTTCAGTAAAGACCGCTAAGGGAAGAAAGGAGGGGGTGTGGCACTCTATGTGAAAGAAGTGATGAAGACCACAGAGGTAGAGATGGCACGTACTGAGACTGAAGCCCTGTGGGTCATCCTTGGACCTGGGGAAAAGTCCCCCATCTGAGAGGGGATGATTTACAGACCCCCTTCTCAGCAACTAAACAGGGTCTATGGGCATTAAGACAGAGTGCCCACCAGTTTTTGTTTTGCCCACTCGTGATGTCTTCTCTTTCATTCTGCTGTTTGTTTTGTTTGGTTTGTGCTGCACTAGTTTTGCTCTCGTTGGTGCCTATTGGAATGCCAGTAGGTGATGGGGGAGGGGTAAATGCCACCTTGGTGCCTCAGATCCACCCAAATAGGCCAATCCAATTACTCTCACCACCTCCCAAAAATTTGGAATTCCCTCCTTCCCCCAAATCCGGCACTCATCCTCCACCTACTCCACCAGCTCTGCCCTCAATTATTACCTTGCACCTAGCTGCTCCTGCCATGTCTCTCCCTAATTCCCTCCTCTAAGCCCTGGACAAACCTTACACCCTACCCTCACCTTCATTTTACCCTATGTACACCCACCCCCAAAATCTCTAGCCCCTCTCCCCTTCCCCCTAATTGCTCCCCCTTACTGGCCCCCCCTTGATATCTCGAAGAATGTAAAGGACCCCGAATGCTCTCCATGGTCCCTCTTCTTGGGTCCCCAAGGGGCTTGTACTCTCATCTACTTCCTTCTACCACCATCTTAAAGGGGTCTCTCTAGGACACTGCCTTATCCCCTTCTCTCTGGTCCTCCTAGTTCCCTTGCAGGGTTCCTCACATCCTGAATGGGTCTCCAGGGGCACGACTCTTCCCCCTCCCCCACCTCACCCCCCTTCCCCTTTCCCCTCTTCTTTCATGTATGCACTTGTTTACTTATTATCCCAGTACTTATTTTTGTCCACTCTTTCTACATGTTATGTGCAACTCTGTTGTAACACTGTTTGTAACACCTGCCTTACAACTGTATGTTAATGTTGATCTTGTAATTTGAATGTTTAATATCTAATTCCAGCTATACCCCTTCCCCCCAGGTCACACCAGAAGATGAGCTACTTGTTGCTCAGTGTGTCTTCCTGGTGAAACATTTCAATAAATGAATAAGTAGACAGTTGCTGGAAGCCATATTGATGATGGCCAATAAAAGTGACTTGTTGCTCATCGGAGACTTTAGTCTACCTGACATAGATCGGTCCTTCTCCACGGCCTCATCAGACAGGAAGATGGAATTTCTCAGGGCTCTAAAAGAAGCAGAAGCAAAACAGCTGGTTCAGTCATGCACCAGAGAAAATACAGTCCTGGACCTTGTACTTTCTAACAGTACCAGGATCACAGATGTCAATGTGGGAGTAAAGGACCACAGGTCAGTCTGGCTCACAGTCAAAAGAACAGAAGAAACAAGTCACACAAAACTAAAGATCCTAGTCTTCCGAAAGGCAGACATGGCAAAATGAAAACATGGATTAAAAATAATGTCAAAGTTAGAGCAGGGGGAAGTGTGGAGGAAAGATGGGAGGCCAAAAAGGGTGAAGTCAATCTGGCCACAGCAGAATGAACCAAACAGATAAGTAAAGCTAAAAGGAGGGGAAGCTCTCTGGTTTTCTAAAGAAGTAGCCTTCAGTACAGGGAAAAAAAGAGCTTTCAAGAAGTACAAGGAAACAAAGAAGGACAGCGACAGGGAACAATACCGGGATAAGCTTAAAGAAGTAGGGAAAGCTATTAGGGTAGCCAAGGATAAAGCAGAGGAGAAAATAGCAAAGGGAGCAAAAAAGGGGGACAAGAGCTTTTACTGATAAATGAGAGAAAAGGAAAACTAAGGGAGGTATTGTTCATTTAAAGACTAAAGAGGGCAGAATGTTGAATCTGACAGACAGAAGGCAGATGTTCTAAATGAATACTTCTGCTCAGTCTTCACAAAAGAAGAATAGAGCCAGCCCGGTGGCACTGAGGGTTGAGGTGCTGGACGCCTCACCTCACGCCACACCGGTGACCCATGTTCGGGAACGGATATGGGCTGCCGGAGGTCGGCAGGGGAAGGGAAGGATGGAGCATCCGGAGGACCGCTCTCCTTCCCTGGGGAGGGGGGTGATCTCGGCACCGTCACCTGAGTGACCCCTAGTGGAGGCTGGGGAGCAAGGTGTATGGGCGCATACATGGGGGGAGTCGGGTGCAGACATCTTGAGGGGAGCGCAGACGAAGCGTATACAATACCTTGGCCGACGCACAGACGATCTGGCTCCAGAGGGAGCCACAAAAAACAGAAAATCTCCACTGCTGCACCTCAATGAAGCTGCCTCACTGTCCCTCATTGCTCTCAGGCTGACTCCCATCTCCAGAACCATGTCTGTGACACCTTGGCCGGTGGCATGACCCCGCCCTGGAGGGCAAGCCAGGGGGCAGGGAGGGCAGCCGATTTGAGAGTTGGGGCGGCGGGGGCTGTGACTGGGCTGACAATTGGCATGGAAGCAGACCAAAAAAAAAAAAAGAAGACTAGGGCAGAGGGCCAGTACACAAGAATAAAGGACATCACACCAGTGAAGCTGACACCAATCCCTTTACAACAGAAAGAGTCCTACAAGAACTACAAAAATTAAAGATGTGCAAAGCAATGAGACATGACAGTATACACCTGAGAATACTAAAGGAACTCAGAGAGGAACTAGCCACCCCATTAGCAGACCTCTTCAACAAGTCCTTGGGTAGTGGTATAGTACCAGACGACTGGAAAAAAGCTATGGTGGTACCGCTGCACAAAAGCAGAAGCAAGGAAGACCCTGGAAACTACTGTCCAGTCTGCCTCACCTCAGTGGTGGGAAAAATTATGGAGACATTACTGAATGAAAGGATAGTACAATATCTAGAAGCAACTGCCCAACTGGACCCAAAGCAGCATGGCTTCACAGCAGGGAAGTCATGCCAGACAAATATGATTGATTTCTTCAATTGGGTCACCAGAATGGTGGACCTGGGGGAGCAGTAGATGTAGAGTATCTGGACTTTAGTAAGGCATTCTACTCTGTTCCACATAGGAGGCTAATAAATAAGTTGGAACACACAGGAGTGGAACAGAAAGTTTTCAACTGCGGAGTCACGTGATGCCTCTGAGCTAGTGGCTACACTACTCCTGCCTACTTTGCTTTTATTTGTTCCTTTTCTTTGATATTTCTTTGCCCTAGTACATGAAATTTTTTGGCAACTAATTTTGCTGGATTTGTTTACCTGCTGCTCTCAGGATGGATGCCGAAATGTGACAGGCTCCATGCACACCACACCACCCTCAATGCCAGACAAGAGTTCTAAAAGGCCAAGGCCCAGGCGCTGCCTCCGGTTGCCCCTGCTGCTGCAACCGCCCGCCCCCACTTTGCTCACTGAGGAGAAGTTCCCCTTTGAAATTCAGCCCTTGAAAGATTACATCAAAACCTTGTCCAAGGAGCTCAAATTTCTAAGAGTGGACTTGACTGCTACTACACGGAGAGTGGGGGACCTGGAATCTCTGGCTACCTCTTTGGAAGGACAGAAAGACCACACCGACCCTGAAGTAATCCTGCTCCATCAGAAATTAAGCTAGTTGGAAACTAACTTGGAAGACTTGGAAGGATGGAGCAGGAGAAACAACACAGTGATCTTCGGTTTACCTGAGGAAGCAGAGGCTGCAACTCCAATTAAGTTTGCCCAGAAGCTACTTGAGCACATTGCTGGTCCATCACCCAATAACCCGTATTACATTGTTGAATGGGCTCACCAGTCTCTTCACCCCAGACCACCTCCGGGCTCTCCCCCCAGGCCATTCATTCAGAAGTTACTGAACTTCTTGGACAAACAAATCATCCTCCAGAAAACTAGGGCGCTTAAAAAAATCACTTGGGAAGGACATCGGGTCAGAATTTCCCAAGACCTGCCAGCTGTGACCCATCAGAAGAGAGATGCCTTTCATCTGGTTGTGGTTAAATGTTTGGTGGCAACTATGTGATTGAAGGTTTTGTACCCAGCCAGGCTCCAGGTATACTGTAATGATACCTGGCAGTCGTCTGATTCCGTGCACCAGGCTAAAGAACTGAGGTGGCTGCTGCCCGACTTGTTTGTTAACACCTGATACTGTGACTGTATACAGTATGGCTCCTCAGTGGGACCTCTCTAACCAGCTGGACCTGTGTGTTAGCTGTTGAGTTCTGATCTGGCTCCTGCTACTTCTTATATGGGACTTGGTATGCTACAGTTCAGTAAGAGTTTTTTTTTTTTTTTTTTGTTAAATTTTTTTATTGTGAGTGTGATATAGCTTTCAGTACATTCAGGTTGTTATACATATACATTGTGATAATGACATGGATGATAGCAGTAATACATATAGTTATGTGTATATGGTCTTACATACATTATATTGAAGACAATTAAGAAATATGTACGGCATCCAGTTTGCTGAGTCCAGCACCCACCCATTTAAAATTAAAGCACTATTAAGAGCATAAGTCAACCCATAACATTCAGGACCTTGGCTAACAGTACTATTGCCATATTAATAAAGCATAAATTATCTGACATCATAGCCCTTCTGTCTTGTTAATCTGGAATAATTCCTGCTTCTACAGCTGTACTCCAGGGTTGCCAAACGCAGTCAAACTGCCCTTTCTTACCTTGTGCACTCAATTGGACCCTCTCCAGTTGCTTGCACAATTTCACATTTAAGACCCAGTTTGCAATTGTAGGACCCCTATTTGATACCCAATTTTGTGAGATGGTTCTCCTGGCATTTATTAGAGCAATGGATTAGATGTTTTGTGATTCGGGTGCATAAGATGCGCTCCCAACATCAGCTCCACTGGAGACTTAGATGGGGAATATCCCAACACCTGAGACATAGTGTTATGGACCTGATGCCGAAAGGGTGCCACCCTTGAGCATGTAAGTGCCAAATGAAGAAAAGCAGTTTCTTCTACCAAGCATTTAGGGCACATGGGTGATCTGGTCACATCAATCTTACTCAACCACTTGGGTGATACATATGCCCTATGCAAGAAGAAAAGTTGGATCTGTCGCTGTTTGTTGCTGCTAGAGCAATTAATGTAATGAGAACATGCTAGTGTCCATGTTTTATGGTTCATAGGGAAGGACAAGTCTACACTCCATTTCTCCAGACTTGGGTTAAGTTGTTGAGGGTCCTCACGTTTTAGTAGGCGATAGTATATAGATAATAGTTTCCCCGCTGGTTGTGGTTTAAACACTTCTTCCTCAAAAGGGGAAGGGTCAGACCATATATTTCCAATTGTGAAGTTATCTCCACACCTGTGTCTAACCCTTAGGTATAGAAAAAATTCTCCTTTCGCGATACTTCATTGGCAGCAAATCTGAGTAAAGCTCTTAAATACCCCTCCTTCATACAGTTGGTCAGTCACCACCAGCCCTTTCCTTCTCCATGCCCATAGTCTCTGCAACATCTCAATAGAATACCGATCCCCTTGTCTCATAAAACCAAGTATACTAATGTTCGGAGAGTTATCCTCTGGAAAGCCTATTCTCCTATGTGCCAAGGTCCAAATTGCCATAGTAGTGGCCGTGAAAGGGTTACTGGGGCTCACTGCACCCATCCCAGTTAGATTCCCAGCTAGCAGGTCATTCCTATAATTACCACTTAGCATATCCTCCTCCAAGCCTATCCAAGAGCATTCAGAGATCGATTTTCCAGTTGGAATAAACACCAGCTGTGTGGCCCAGTAATAAAATCTAAAGTTCAGGAGCCCCACTCCCCCTTCCTCGGGTTTCTTATATAGCAGATTCCTCTGAATTTTTGCCCTACCCTGTTTCCACAGGAATTTGTGTATAATGGAGTCTAATTGTTGAAAGTGACTTTTAGGGATCTTAATGGGCAGGGTTTGATAGAAGTATAACAATTTGGGCAGGATTGACATTTTAATGACCCCCACTCTGCCCAATAAGGAGATGGGCAACACCATCCATCTCATACAGTCCTCAGCTATAGTATGCAGAAGTGGTTTTAGATTTAATTTGTATAAGTTCCTACATTAACAGAAAGCTGTATTCCAAGATACTTTAAAGTTGATACCAATTGCAGCCCGCCCAGGTGGGATATCATCTATGCATGGTGCTTGGTGCCTATCTGCATGAGTTCACTTTTTGACAAATTGACCTTATGGCCTGATATGTCCCCAAAGTGATGCATAAGGTCATGCAGGGCCAGGAGGTCTTCCTCGGGGTTCTGTAGGAATAATAGCTGGTCATCAGCATACTTTGCTATTTTATGATCTCCCACCCTTCCCCTGATTCCTGCATATGCTTTCAAGGCCGCCCCTAGTGGTTCCAACGAGAGCACGTATAGTAGAGAAGACAGCGGGCATCCTTGCCTTGTACCTCTAGCCAACTGAAAGGGACTAGATAATACCCTTCCAGCATTTACCTGAGCTACTGGTCCCTGATATAATGTCTTCACCCACGCCTTGAACCGTGGTCCCATTCCCAGCCAGTCCAAAGTGTAAACCAAATACCACCAGTCCACATGGTCAAAAGCCTTCTCGGCATCAAGGGCCACTATCGCCGCCCCATGCATTGTACTAGTATGTGCCCATTTTAATATACTATTCAATGTACATCAGATATTATGTTTACCCACATGGCCTTTAACGAACCCAGATTGGTCTGCATGGATCACCGATGGCAGGCACCTTTCCAATCTAGAGGCCATGGCTTTCACTAAGATTTTATAATCTGCCGTGAGTAATGAAATGGGTCTTTATGAGGGGCACGGGGCAGGATCCTTACCCACTTTATGCAATACTGTTATTATGGCAGACCGTGTGGAGGGGGGGTAGCTCTCCCCTTTGCAGACTCTCCTCCAGGACATCAAACATCGGGTCTACTATATACCCCTCAAAAGTTCTGTAAAAATCAATCGACAGACCATCTGGTCCAGGGGCTTTACCACTCCTCAACATTTTAAGAGTCACCTTAATTTCTTGCTTAGTACGGAGGCATCTAACTGACTAACGTCATTCTCCTTGAACCTATTCAGGGGGGCACCTACGAAAAACAGGTCATAGTCCTCTTGTTTAGGATTATAGTCAGAAGTGTATAACTTTTTATAATAGGCACCAAAGGTGTCTCCAATCTCTCCAGTTCCCTTCACTATGATTCCCTGATCATTCTGGATTGGGTAATCGTTTTAATTGCTTCCTTCCTTTTAAGCTGCCAAGCCAAATATTTCCCAGCCCTGTCCCCATCAAAATATTGCTCTGCATTCAATAAGAGTATATTACGCTCCAACTGTGCACTAGAAAGGGAGTTAAATTCCCATTTCAACTATAGAACCAAGTTATACACTACCGTAGTGGGGTTGAGCATGTGGGCTCTCTCACCTAACTCAATCTTTCTTCTAAGGGAGTCCACGTCCCTTGTAGCAGCAAGTTTTACTCATGCTGCAAAAGCAATAGTCTGCCCTCTTACATAGGCTATCAGAGCCTCCCAGCGCGTGGCATGCAAGGTGTCCCCCTTCCGTTTGAATATAAGGAATTTCTGTATTGCAGCGCCCATATACTTCACATATTCTTGATTTTTTAACAGCAATGGATCCAATTTCCAAGACTTAATTCCCACATTAAGCCCTGTGCCCTTGATTGTCAAAAAATGGAGTGCATGATCAGAGACTAGTATAGGCGTATACCCTACCTCGCTCACCCCGATTATCAGGCTGTTAGTAATTAACATTCTATCAATACGTGCATAGGATAGGTGGGCATGGGAATAGAAACTATATTCCCACCCCGATGGGTAGACATGTCTCCAAGCATCTAAAAGGTTATAATCACTTTGTAAAGCTTCCAGAGCTTTTGCATTATGAGACTTTGGAACCGGGGAAGTATTTGATCTATCCAGAATCGTGTCAAGCAGGCAGTTGTAATCTCCACCCAATATCCAGGGACCTTCCCACTTTGCCATGTCTAGGGCTAGTTTTTGAAAAAAGCCTGGATTGTCCACATTGGGGGCATAAACCGAGCCCACCAGTAGCAAACTGCCATCTGGGATTTCTACCTTTGCCAGAGCATATCTACCCATAGGGTCCACTGTTTGTTCCAGAATTTGAATGGGGGAGCCCCTTGGTAGCCATATAGAGGCACCCCGAGCCTTATCTGAAAAACTTGAGGACACCCACATGCCCCCCATAAATTCAGCAGGCAGAACCAGTTGCCCCTTATGCCTACGAATCTCTGTCATGACTCTCTTTCACTTGATGACAGACTTAAGACCATTAACGTTCCAAGAAATATGAGTATCATCCCCCATCACTAAACATCAATCTAATGCACTGCAACTTGCTGATATGTAACGAGAAAGCCCCCACACTCCTTTCCCCAACAATTCCAACCCCCTCCCCCCCTCCCAAGGTCCGCCCCATACACCCCTCAGATATATCCTCAACAAACACCAAGGTTTTGGGACCATGTAGAGAGCCGTTAAAGAAGACTGCACATCAGCTTGCACCCCTGACAGCATTATAAGGAGCTCCAATGTGCTGCCTCCCTCTCTCACAAGTAAGAAAGGCAACCTGTTCTGGCCCCTTGTTACCTCAATTGCACCCCGCCTCCCCGAACATCCTCCCCGTCCCTTGCTTCACAAAGTGATCCCAGCTTCAACCTATAAGGAGCTGAACCCCCCCCCACAGGAAAAAGGAACTTGCCAGCATTCCCATTACAAACAGTAGGCAGGTCAAACCCATCCTGCCCTTACCTCTAGCCATAAAGATGGAATGAATGGAGGGGTGGCGGCAAGTGATCTAACTAAGCAAGATTTGCAGCTAAACTTTTTATCAAAAGGCCAACTTCAAAATGTAAACTAAAGACCCTTTCAAAAATTTATCTCCAGGAAATATGAAAAATTCATAACAGTCCTGAACAAAGACATACGGTTGGCCCTCTTTAATTCCCCCATCAGCCCCTGAGGCCTAATTAAATTGAGTATACATGGTTTGTTAAATTCCAGTTGGGCCAGGTGTACTTATGGTTCCAAGTGTTAGTAAGCCCCAGTCCGCTGCTACACCAATTTCAGGTACGGGTCGGGTCAGAGATTGCTATGAAGCAACTGTTCCATCCATAAATTGAAATTACATAACCACAGCAGGGCCATGCCGTACCCGGAACAATAGCCATTGCTCCACCATGCAAGCTCCCGGGACTATCCATAGCACTGCTCCACATTCCAATGCTCGAAAGTCCCACAGCAACCTTCACTCAGAGCCACTGCCCCTTATGTCTCCAGTTGTTCTTCTGGCCACCTGTTTCAGGTGCCACATAAAGGAACATAAAGAAATAAAGAAAAGGCCCTCCCCCCACTGCTACTCGAGTCCCCAGACCCTGTCAGGGTTGCCATTCTGGAGGCATCATCTTCCTAACATCTGGCCTTTAACATCAATGCTATAATCAGCCAGAAAAAACCCTGCTTCCTTAGGCCAAGGGAGAAATAAGAGCCCCAGGATAAACTTTACCACTAGGCCAACCATACTTTTAACAGTAATGACTTTTTCCAAACACATGTACTAAGTGGAACACTACTTAGCTCATTGGTCATTAGGACCTCTCTGATCTCTCCTGGTCTCCTATTCCTCAAGCCATTTTTCTGCGAGATGATATCAAGTAAAGAAACGTGGATTCTGTCCTGGCCTATCCACCCATAAGTGAGCAGGGTAAACCAGGGAGAATTTCCAGCCCATTCTGTATAATTTATTTTTTACTGGATTAAATTTCTGTCTCCGCACTTGTAATTCTTGGCTATAGTCCTGATACACATATAACGATGAATTGTCAGCCTTCAAGGGGCCCACCTCCCTGGCCTTCTGTAGTACGGTTTCCTTATCTCTGAACCTCAAATACTTAATGAGGCAATGTCGAGGGCATTCTCCGGGTTTAGGAGGAGGGCCCACCCAATGGGCCCGCTCGATCTCATACCCCCCAGCTTCCTCTGGAAGGCCTAAGTGCTTTGTTAGCCATGCATGCAAGCCCACATTAGGGTTTCAGCCCTCCCAGCCCTCTGGTAGACCAATAATTTGTATGTTTAATCGTCAAGAGCAGTTCTCCTGATCGTCTAATCGCTCCTGGAGCTCGGCGATTGTAGACAGCAATCTGTTCCTCTCGGCCGATGCTCCAGCATATGTGTCCTCCATTTCACTGACTCTCCATTCTCACTCGCATATTTGTGATGTGTGAGTGGCAGTAGTTTCAGTCAAAGTGGTAACCACAGTCTGCAGGTGTGTAAATTGTGTATTTAGATAGTGGAATTCTGCTTTGATATCCCTCTGCATCTGTGCGAGTGTTTCAGGAACACCTGCCAGTATTTTAGTAAGGTCCATAATGCTGCCCTCAGTCTGTACACCATCACTGCTAGCTCGCGGAGTGGAAGGCCCAGTTCCAAGGGTGCAACACTCACTTCTAGTGTTCAATGTTCTGACTCCAAATTGAAGTTTAGCTTGGCGATTTTTAGATTTTATAGAAGCCATCCATCTAGAGAGCCTGTCTATCACCAGGAAAGTTAACCCAGCTCAATTTTTTAGGCTGCAAAATAACTTTAGAGAGCCGCCACCCAAGGAACTACTTTAGCAAGCATCCACCATGCTTGCTGGCTAGCCACGAACCTCTGTTCAGTAAGAGTTGATAGCACATTTACCTTGCACCTGTGATGAAAAGGCTCCTATGAGGACTGCTGCAGACATCAGGCACCTGGTATACAGAGTCTTTTTTTTTTTTTTCCTTGGGTCACATGCTTGCTTTCCTGCCCGCTCTCCAAGTCTCTACTCCCTTTTCCCTGCCTGTCTGGCTCCTTGGGGACCAATTCCTTGGCCTGCGCAAGAACTTTGCCTGCCACAATACTTCTGCCCGGTGGTCACAGTTCGAACTAATCTCTTCATTCGAAGTAGGATCTGAATGGTTCTTTGCTCCTGTTTCCTGCTTTTAACAGGCCTTCCTCTATCTTTGATCGAATTCTGGGAGGACTCAGTCTGCAATTGGAGGACTGTACTATAAGCGGCATGGATTTGTTTGGTCATTCTCCCCATCCCTGTGCATTTCTTTACTCCTTTATGTGGTGCTGAATTACCTTCTTCTGCAGCCATGCCTCTGTTTTACCTTTGATCCATTTGCTGCATCATTTCAGCCTGGATCCCAATTTGCAGTACCCTCATCCATTGAAGCATGAACTGTGCGGCTTTTCAACCAGGTATTCACCTTCAGCGATGGATTTACAGTTGGGTTTGAACAAACTTTTGTGTGCTGCGGTCAATGACTTGCACCCTCTTACTGAATTTACTGGATTGTACTGGACAAAAGAAGGCACAAGGCCCATCTTGATTGTCCCCCTGAACAGAGGGTCACTGTAAATTATGAGTTAAATTGAGCCATTTATCTAACTTAGATTTAAATATTTCAAGGGATGCAGAATTAACTATCTCCTGAGGAAGTATGTTCCATAGTTTAGCAGCTCTTATACTGAAATAGTTGTCATGTCTTTTAGTGTTTGCCCAGTTTTCTCTGAGCTGCTGGTTATGCATCCTGCTCACTATGTGCTTATTGGCTAATGATAGCCCACGTTGTTCCATTAAATATGGATTTTTGATAAGTTTGTAAGTTAGTTTTCTTCTTAAAGAAAGAGGTTATAAACCTATTTTTCTAAGCCTAGACCTGTACAGTTTGTTATTTAACGTTGGGATAATTTTAGTAAGTCTTCTCTGAACTTGCTCAAGGTAATTTATGTCTCCTTCAAGATAAGGATTCTAAAATGGGGATCCATGATCTAAATATGGTCTAACATATGCCCTGTAAAGTGGTACTAGACACTTTTCAGATTTATTAACAAAGGTTCTTCTAATTTGTTTAATAATTACGTTAGATGTTCTTCCCGATGTGTCTGTTCCATTTGGACATTGGGCACTAATCTTTTCCTTTTTTACTACAGTACCATTTGAGAGATATTAGTGCTGATGGGGTTGCTTGTTTCCTTTACATGTACTGGCTCCGAGTGTTAGCTTTAATTGGCTATGTATGTTGGGGGCAAGTCTTGTCCGCATCCTGGCACAAAAATATTTTTTAGCACTTAGTCTGCCAATACAACTCTTCTTGAGGTAGGTTACTCCACCTGGTTTTTACCAAGTTGCTTTTTTGGGGGTTCATGGGGAGGGGTATAGGCTCAGACCTTTGTGTACTCTATGCTTGAGGCTTCTATTTAGAGTGGCTGCTGGCTGTCCTTTGTTTGACTCCCTGTCCTCTATATTCTCCTGCATCACCCATTTCAGCCTTACTGATTGGGTTGACAGTAGGGGTGTGATGGTAGCTTTTTTCCCTACCTCTATATTCCCTTCCTCCCAGATTCAAATGTAGCCATGTTCACTGGTATTCTGATGTGGTTGTGCACTACCCTGAGTGGGAGCCTTTTTAATTTTTCATTCCTTATTGAGCTGTCTGGAAAGTGGGTGGGGACAGTGGGTGAAGTAGCAGATACTGCTGAAGAAGTGGACAGCACGAGCCAGAATAATGAGATGTTTTTTTCCCCTGATAGTACTCGGTGTTGGTTTTGGTGGAAGACTTTGTCACTACTGTATATCAGGGGATTCTTTTTGGAAGAGGGGTTCTATGGGAGGTTAAAGTCTATGTGTTTCAAGATGGACTTGGATGGTTGGGCTAGGGGTGCTCTGTTGCAGTTTTTGGATTGTTGTTAATTACTTTGGGGTTTCTGGGGGATGGTGGGTTGCACCGATGTTGGGATTTATTGTTTATTTTTACCTGTTCTATCTATTCTGTGGGGGTTGAGGGAAGGGGGCCATGGGGGGGGGTAGGCACCACCTGAAGATGTTTTTTTCTCTGGAAGATTTGTTCCAGTTCTTCCTGCGTTTCTCCAGACAACTGCTACCTATTGTTGCTGCACGATAGCTGTTTATAACTTTTGCTCATGGAATATCAAAGGTGCACAATCCCCCATCAAAAGGGCTAAAGTCCTGCTCCATCTACATAAGTTACAGGTACGTGTGGCCTTTTTGCAGGAGACCCACCTGCTCCCATACCAGACTCTCCTGTTTAGGTGATCCTGGGTGGGGCAGGCCTTTGGGGCATGCTCTGATTCCTGTAAGAAGAGTGTGTCTATTCTGATAGCCAGGAGAATTCCCTTTCACCTCTTGCAGGAAGCAGCAGATCCTTTTGAATTGTTATCTTTTCCTTTGAGCCTCGGTCAGCCACTTGGAAGTGATACTGGGATCTATTTATGGTCCTAATATGGATGACCCTCATTTTTTTACCGCTTTGGCATCCCTATTAGCCCCCTGGAGTTTTTTAAGATTCTTTTATGGGGCAATTGGAATCTGGTGCACTGCAAGGAACCAGATAGGTCTGGTCAGGCTCGACAAGCTCTCTTGGCTGGGCAGTTGGATCTCCACAAATTCATGGATTCCCTGGGTCTTGTGGACCCATGGAGAGCTTTGTTTCCAGACTACTGTGAATATTCCTTTTACTCCTTACCTCATAATTATTTTTCCAGACTTGACTATTTTTTAATTTCTTGTTGAACACCTCCCTGGGGTTATCTTTTCTCACTATTCCACCAAAGTAATATCAGACCACCACCCTATTCTAATGTAGCTTAACCTTTCTCCTTCATTAGAAAGGGATAAGGTGTGGCAATTCAATAACCAATTACTCAAATCCAAAGATTTTAGGAAATGCATCCAATCTTTTTGTCAAAACTTTTATAGCAACTAAGTCTTCCTCTATGATTAAACTCGATTTGCTCTGGGGGACTTTGAAGTGCACCCTGTGAGGGGAATTGATTCGCTTGGCCACCAGGCATAAAAAGCAGCTTATGACTAAGACTTCCTCTTTGTTGGGCAATATTTGGACATTAGAGGAGTCCATCTTACAAACCTCACCCTAGTCAGAGACAGAAAGTTTGGAGGACCTTGGATATTGATATAACACCCTACTGGGTGAGAAGGCAGAGCATTTATTGTTGTGTTCCAAGGCAAAATATTTTGATCAGGGGGAGAGAGCTGGGAAACTACTGGCTTTCCGCTTGCGTTCTCAGATCATGGATAGGATTGTTTCTTCAATCCGCTCTGCTTCTGTCCTGCTCCTTACCTCACTGTGGGATATAATCACCACATTTAAGGCCTTTTATCAACAGTTATATGCTCTACCTGCCTCTTCTTTTTCACCTGATTTACTTCCTTTGAGTATATACCCCTTCCCCAACTGACTGATCCTTCTGTTGCTATAGTGCAAGCTCCTCTAACCCCTGCTGAAATTTCGCAAGCTATAGACTCCTTAGCCTCAGATAAATCTCCTGGCCCAGATAGGTATACTACTAATTTTTACAAGATTTTTAAAAGTCAATTGGCTCCTACACTTTTTTTTTGTGTAATCTATTTTTCCGCCCCCATGCTGTGGACCTCCACTCCTTCGAGGCTCTACCAGGATTCCCCGACCCTTCTGTCCTTACCAGCCATCCTCTGATCCCTAGATTGCAGCTGACCCCTGGGATATCCTGGTGCATCCCTTCACCGGGCAGGTCCCTCCTCCAGGGAAGGCACGGAGATGGCCCAAGCGCACACTTCTAGGGCCAGGGATGCTGCTGGGGAACAGAAGGCACTGGGAAGGCACTGGAGGCCCTCAGAAAACAGAGAGCTGTCATCCAAAGGCCAGCGAGTGATTTTCCTGGCTTTCTTAAGGTCCATGATGTCCAGACATCAAGGCGAGAGCCGACGTCTGTCATGCACCACCACTAATGACCCCAACATGTTGCTCTATCACCAGCCTCCACCAGCCTCCACCAGTGGTCACTGCAGCATTGGGTCACAATTCCTTCCCTCTCTGGAGACAGCGAGCAGTCGTGGGACACTCAAGCTGCCTCCCCGCGGCCGGCCCTCCAGCGACCCAAGCTCGTTCCCGAACCCGGGTCGCTGGCAGCGCAAGCGGAAATCCAACTGCTGTGCCAACAGGCCGCAGCTCCTATACTTTTAGACACTTACAACTATATATTTATAGCAGGCTGGTCAGATGTTTCGCTAACTGTGGCTACTATAGTTGTACTCCTGAAACCTGGCCATGATTCTATCTTGGTTGCCAATTACAGGCTGATATGTAAGCAATAACCCTTGACAGGGTGTGCAGTTATTGGGGATTAATCAACACCCTGGGTGTGTTGTGAGGGTCCTCAGAGCACATGGGGTGCTGATTAATCCCCAATAACTGCACACCCTGGAGTGGGTTATTGTGCTTATAACATAGGACAAAATTGGAGAGAAATGGGCAAAAAATGTTAAAATAAGAGGAAGAACATGTCAGAACTACTTAGTGTTCTTCCCCCCTTTATGGGTGCAGTAGTACACTTTTCCGTGTTATGCCACAGAAAAAATAATTCAAACCAGACAAGTCTGTGGTGAACAGGCCACATACACTTCAATCAAGGAAGGAACAACTGGAACTTCATTGGAACAGGGTGCTCCATCATTCTGTGTGCTCACACAGCTGTCTGCCACTATGTCTAGCTGGTCACCCCCCCAGGTTCTCTCCTTGCACTGTTGTGCTCCCCCAACATCCACAGTAAGCCCCTTCAGTCACACATTCTACTATACATTTCAGTCAGATACAAGCCTACTGATCTCTTTAACTACTCTCACCTGAGACAGAGAAACACTGGTACTAATCGGCTCTGCTGCTTCCCACTATCATGGTGATCACTCTTCTCTCTCTCACTGTTTCAGGGGTTGGCTGTGGTTCTTGGAGTTAGGCACAGTGGGTGGCTCATGGAAGGAGAGCTTTCATTATAGTGACAGACAGACACAATGGAGACAGAGCGAGATGGTATTGCAGCACTTTTACTTCCTGACTGGGAAGGATGACCATTCCTCTGTGGTCCCAGTATCAAACAACCAGTGACCTGCAAATGGACTGTCTCTCTCTGTTTCTTGGTCTCTTTCTCTCTCAAACATGGCTGTCAGCAGGGTGGATAAGTTGGCACGATAACAAACTTCTGTGTGCTGCATTATGGTACTTATCTAATTGTGCTGCCACTGACGATTACACTATTGTGTGGCAAGACAGTAAATCGGGCAGTTGTGATGATCACCCAGGATCATCACCGCCTACTTAAAATTAATCATCCGATATTACTGTGTCCACTGGGTGGGTAGGTGGGAAGTCTGAACACTGATTCAGTCTCACTAAACAGGGATCACAAGATGGTTGCCTTTCAAAACATTTTCTTCTCACCTTAACTACATTTGGTATGCTCTATGATTTCTACACAGGTGACTGATCACCACAACTAAATGAGGTGACTGATTAACAGAGATTAATCAATGGTCAGCTGATCAATCTCTGCCAATCAGTTCACAGAAACATTTTTGCCCATGTTATAACATGTTATAACGGGAAATCAGAGAGCTGTGGGTTCAGTTCCCACATCTGGCACTTGGGTTAATATCCCAGTACTGACACTGTAGTGCAGCATGACAGGGGTGCTGCACTTCTGAGGTGCCGTCTTTCGGATGAGATGTTAAACCGACGTCCCATCTGCCTGGATTGGTGGTAGTTCAGGTGGATGTTAAAGATCCCATGGCACTTATCGAAAAGAGTAGGGGAATTTTTTTATTATAATAACATCAAAAACAAATAATTACAAACAGTGTTGAATCACACAAAACAATATACTAATTATAAAGTAAAAGAAAGCCAAGTAAATACAAAGCAGTGTTAAGTCACACAAAAAATATACAAACCAGAAAAGAAATCAAATGAGTTTTACAGCCACACATTTTCTAACTATCCTCCTAATAAATATTTAGAAACCAAAATTAAATCATAGTATTAAAAAATAATATTTAAGGTAAAAAATCAAAAAAATTCAACACAGTGTTAAGTCACACTTAAGAATCCTGATACAAAAGTCATCCTGAAATCAAATTCCAATCATCATATTTCCCTTCTAATATTATCCTGTACCCCATGTCTACATTATGCCATATCCTGTACATTCTGACTTATTTGTATTTAATAAAAAAAGTCAATCCTTTCCACCAGTTCTGTACCTGTTTGGTGGACGCAAAGCCCATATCCTTAAGATATACCCTCTCTAGGGCACCTTTCGCTAAGAGGCCTACTACCTCATAAGGCATTTGTTTCTGATATAATACCCATTGACATTGAGCCTGCCATAGATAATATATTAATGTACAACACAATACATGTAAAGTTCCAGTATGATACTTCGGGCCGGATATTCAAACTGCGCCCTAAAAGTGCGCAACAGCAGGAGCAAGCAAGAAGTCAGCTTACGCGAAATCGTCGCCATATTCAAAACATGGAGCAAGGCCAATTGCCAAGCAGCCAACGCCTGAATATCGTATAAACCGCGCCATAGCGCAACCAGGGAGGGAAGCTGAGCAGATATGATGTGCCATAGCGCAACCAGGAAGGGGAAGCTGAGCAGATACGATGTGCTATAGCGCAACAAGACCAGCCCAGCTGAGCAGTCCAGAGGCCCATAGGGCAAGCAATGACACCCCCAGCAGCATAGTAATGGAACAGCACAACCAGGGAGGTAGGCAGAGGCCCACCACCCATGCCACAGATGGGCGCAGGGACACACTGCAGAACTAACAATGCACCCCCACACCCCAAGAACAGCATAACTGGGGGAGGGACGGAATATTAACCGGCCCATGGGGACAAGCAAAGAAAGCACATCCCGGCTGTGTTACTGCAGCACACCCACTGGCAAGCTGAGACTGCCACACAAAGGGGGCGGACCACCCTAGTGTCCAGCAGCCCCCCCCAGTTCACAGCACACCCTGCACTGTGACCCCAAGACACCACCCATGAGCAGTGACCAGCACTGCAGGAATCCCCAGCCCCCCATCACACTGCAACCTCGTGTACCACAGAACCATACAAGCCAGAGCCACCATGAGCACCCTGCAGTGGGTGGCAGCACATGGCAATACTGACTGAAAGCCACTCCCACATCAGAGACACCTCCCCACACACACACACACACACATACCCATGACTATACCACCCCAGATGCCATGCACACCACTGCAACTGAGCACCTATAGCCAGCTGCAAATCAGAGACCACCACAGTATTCAAATCAAAATATATATTACAAATATAACAAGAATAAGAACAGCAACTATAACTATGTACAAATATACAAAACAGGGGTGGGGGTATGGGTACAAGGTAGGGGTGGGTAAGGGGCAGGGGTGAACAACTGGGAGAGGGAAGGTGGGGTGAGGTGATGGGCAGCTACTGCCTGCCAGCCTGCTCTCCTGCCACCTGGTGCTGGGCCCGGGGCCTCCTCCTGTGCCTCAGACCATGTTGCTGTAGGTCCAGCAGGATGGCGTGCGAATCCATCGCCATCTGTATCATCCGCTGCAGTGACCTCTCAATGCGGTGCAGGATCCGGACACCTAGGACAAGGAATCAGAGTCAATGGCTGTGACTGTCCATATCCCTGAAGCCCACCCATCATGCATGGCATACAGCCAAGTGCCCCGCTTCTGTGATGGACTGCACCCACCCACAGTGACCGTGCACAAGACATGCCCAACCAGGCAGCAACAGCCATGTGTACCACTGCACACACACACCGCCCATGACCAGCACAGCACAACCAAGGTTGTCCAGTGACGTGGCTATGTGGTGGGAAGTCAGTGCCACAGCCATGTGCCCAGTGCATGCATGGACCACCAGTGACGCACTCACAGACATGCAGTGCCACTGGACAGTGCTGACTGTCACACGTCGCGTGCATGGCAGTGTTGTCCATGGATGATGGCCGTGTCCCCCCACAGCTTGCAATAGCATCCATGATGTAATGACACTCATCCTCATCAAGCTGCTGCATCAGGTGCTGCTGCGGCTGCAGCTGCTGCTGTTGCTGCTGCTGCGGCTGTGGCTGTTGCACCCCTCCTCCACCAGCCACCCTGGCACCGCCATCCCATGCCTCAGCCCGTGCCTGCCTACACTCCTCCATGCCTGTGGGAGACAAAGGAAGAGAAAAACATCAGTGAGATCCCAAAGCAGACAGCCCCTTGCCCCATTGAGTGTGCCTGCCCACACATCCAGACCCAAACAGCACACACCTGCAAACACCCTCACAGCAAACCACAGCCCAACCCACCCCCGCGCACAGATTACATTACACAGTCACCCATGAGGACAATACCGGTGCATACACAGCACACCCACCTGGCCTGGGCACAATGCCCCTCCTGGCACGCAACCTGAGGCGCGCAAGCAGAGCACAGTCCCTCCTCTGCAGGTCGCCGGAGCAGTGCCTGCACTGTTCAGGGGTCCTCCTCTGCCCAGTGGCCTGCTCCAGGGCAGCGGCGACCTGCTGCCACACATGGGTGCGTGGCACCTGCAGGGGCACACCCTCGAACAGTGAGCCATAGTGGGGCTCCACCACAGCCACCAGGTTGGCCAACTCCAAAGCCCCCCATTGTGGTGCTCTCCTGCGTGCCATTGTCAAACTGTACAGTGGCAATATGGCACTCAGCAGCGCGGCAACCTCACATGGAAATGTTGCGCAATACAACTCCATCACTGCCTATCGCACTGTTCGGACAGCGCCGTCGGTCCACATTGCGGTGTCACCGAACAACGCGATAGAGCCGTACACGTGGCAGACGTACAGCGCCAGGGGGCAAAGGTCTTGCCCAAGGTCATGGGTCAGTGGCGCAAGGCCACACACAATGCCATCGGACGTCCACACATCCTGCGAGATCGGACACCTGCGTGCCAGTGCCACAGTGGACTATTGCGCAGTACTGCCACTGCGCCTTGTGGTGACCAACGCTGTAGCACCATTGGCACAATGGTGGCCATGGCCTGAAGTGCCGATCGCTCACAGCACGTTATCAGTGCAGCAGACACCTGCGTAAGCTACCTGGGCATGCGCAATGCAGTGTACCACACAGTCACAGATATGCGCCATTGGCTCAGCCGGCTCAACCGTATTGCGCAAAGCGCAACAGCGCGCTGTTCATCGATCAAATCATCTGATCAGCCATTCAAAGGTGCAGTGGCATGAGTTGCATCTCATTACAGTTGCTCCACTCCTAATTTGCATGCATTGCACTATAAATGTGCGACATTGGGCTGAGCTGGCCAGATTCAGTTACTGCAGGTGAGAGGTGGGTTGCATGCTGTGTGATGTTCTGGACAATGGTCATGGGATAACGCTGTAGACTGCACAGTGACAGGTGTCCACTTCCACCCATACAGATCGACATGACCGAGCAGAGCCAAGGTGAGGGTGAGGATGGTGGGCGGAGGAGGAGGCCCAACTTCACCATGGCAGAGACAGAGGCCCTCTTCCAGGCCTACCTGGAGGAGGAGCCACTACTGAGTGGACGGCGGGGCACTCCTCAGGCCCGTGTGGCTGCATGGGAGGGGGTTGCTCGGGCAGTGAACCTGCACGGAAGCCACCAGTGCTCCATGCAGGAATGCAAAAAGAAGATGGGGACAGACCGCAGGAGGGTGAAGGAGAAGGTGGCAGCCCTCAGGGTGGCACGTGCTGGCACAGGCGGGAGCCAGCCAGCGGTGGCGGAGCTGACCCCGGCTGAGGACCGACTGGCTGCATCAATGCAGTGGAGTGCTATTGAGGGCGTACCAGGAGGTGGATTCCAGACAGGTGGAAGCCCATCACTGCACGGTATGACATGGTGGTGGTGTTTGGGGGGGGAAGGTTGTTCACATGCACTCACATGTCCTCACTTTCTGTTACAGATCCTGTTCATCTTCAGGGGACGGTGGTGGTGGGTCCAGGCAGTGAGGAAGACCTGCTGTACTTGGAGGAGGGTCCATCCACCTCTGTCACCAGCCAGCATGCACTGCACCAGCATGCACGCCGGGCTGCCAACTCTGTTGTCAGTGAGTCGGGTTTAGGGGGTGCACAGCCTGTGTCTCAGCAGTCTGGCATGCAAGCATGCCAGCATGCTGTGACTGTGGCTGTAGCACGTACCTGCACCATTGATGATGCAAGGACTGCAATGGGCAGTGACATGTGTGTGTCCCATGATGGACACACAGCAGGTCAGCACGTGCCCCTGGGCCTAGCTGGTTCCAACGTGTGTGCCAGCATGTCGGCACAGTCCCAGGCTGTGCCTGGCAGCACCGGTGGGGCAGCACCGGTGGCTGTGCAGGTGTCTGGCACTGTTGTGGCCACAGCAGTGGAACGAGTGGTCCCTGGGGCACAGCGGTTGGAGGGGCAGCAGCAGCAGTCACCCAGCAGGTCTGGGGGTACAGTGTCCAGTGGTGGCACATGCCCACCGGCCTTTGATATGCCCATTCCTGGTCCTGGTGAACAGCACCCACACTCAAGGGGTGTTGAGCATCAGGACCTTCCATACCCTGGGGGGACAGGATGCCATTGTGGCAGAGTACCCATTTGAAGAGCACACCCGCCTGCTGCGGGAATCAGTACAGCAGCAAAGGCGGGTTGCACCGTCCGTGGAGGCACTGTGAGTGGCTGTGGAGCGGCACAGCAGGGACTGTGCTCTGATCCTTGCAGAGATGGTCCATATGCGGATGGATGTGACCGCCGCCATTGACAGGCAGACCCAGGCATTGGTCGCTGTCGTGGCTGCATTGGGCACACAAGCAGGTGCCCCTGTACCGCTCACCCCTCACAGTACACTCTCCACTCCCCGTTCCCGGCGTCGTGCGACACCCAGCCTGTCGATGCCGGGTTCTGCTGTGGGCATCCTGAGCACCCCTGGTGCAGGTATGTTTGGCATACTACAGACCCCAGTGTGGACAAGGTCGCGATCGAGCAGTGGGACCCCTGGTGGTCCATTGGTGCCACCCCATGTGGCCTCTGGTCAGCCTGCCAGTGCTGTTGGGTCACGGCGGGGCCGCCCACGCATCCGCGGTGGTCGTGGAACAGTGCAACATGACTGACCTGTCTCCCAGTGCAGGCCCTGTCTGGTGCTGCCCTGTGTGCAATGTGCGTCATGGTGGGTAGTGCACTGGTGGGTGCCCTGCACATCACTCCAACATACAGACCACCTGCACACCATCCCGACTGCTGTCCACAGGTGCGTGTGCATGATGATGCCTGCATTGTACTGTACACCAAGGTGCAAGGGTGCCCAGCATCTGACACACGTACTTGGACAGTACAGGTGGTGGGTGTGGTCTGTGGATCTGTGTGTTTGCCATGTCTGTTCCTGCTCTGCTGTACACCTGCCCATGTACGCTTTGTGCCTGGTGTGTGTGTGTGTGTGTGTGTGTGTGTGTGTGTGTGTGTGTCCATATGACTGTTCACCCCTCCCTGATGGTGTGTTTGTGTGCCTGGTCCCTTCCACTCCCCTTGCTGTCATGCATCCCTGGTGTGTTACTCTGTGTGCCTGTGGGTTGCGCCAGGACAGTGTTGGCTGCACATGGCCCCTTGACTTACCTGTGTTGTGCATAATGCTCCTCCGTGATGGTGTCCCGGTGCAGCTGGGCCTGCCGGATCAGTCGGGGGTCCCGCCTTCCAAGGGGGAGCTGCTCATCACCATCATCACCGGCGCCGCTGGCGTCCCCATCACTGTCCCTCTCCTCGACCTGAATGGCTATCCCACAGTCTTTGGCCATGTTGTGCAGGATACAACAGGCCAGGAATATCCCACAGGCCTTTGAGGGGCTGTACTGTAGGGCACCGCCGGAGGTGTCTAGGCATTGGAAGCGTGCCTTGAGCATCCCAAACACCGGCTTGATGATGTTGCATGTGGCAGCATGCGACTCATTATAGCGTTGCTGCGATGGGGTCATGGGGCGCCGGTATGGTGTGAGCAGCCAGAGACGGAGTGGGTATCCACTGTCACCTGTGTGGAGATGGTGGAGATGAGTATCATGTTCAGGTCCATATTGTTTATTTATTTATTTATTGAAATAATCAGTTTTACAACCTTTGAGTCAGAGACTCGTTTACAAAGGTACCTCGTCTCGGGGGGGGAGACAACAATTAGGTGAGGTTTAGACAGAGGTTACATACAGGTGAGATACATACATACAGTTGAGTTACGCGCATCGTTAAATAAGCACATTTGTTACAGTTATTCAGTTATACCATACACAGTCGTCCGTGTGGAACCCAGTGAGGACTTAGGGGACCAGTCAAGACAGGGTTATTTTCCACTATAGGCATTTGCAGCACCGGCTGTCAATAATGTGTTTACGGAGGGCTATTTTGAACAGGCCAATCCTGAGAATCTTTGTGATTCCCTCAGGAAGGGAGTTATACCAGGCCGGGGCTTTATGATGAAAGGATCTTTGGCAGAGAGAGGTCCTAGCTCTGGGTACTAGGAAGGTGGCTTTGGTGGAGTTACGGGTTAGCACAGGCCGGACGGCCAGTTGCAGGGATGCGGAGACCCCTGGTGGGCATAGCCCAGACAGGGACTTTTTAGCCAGCAGGCAGGTGTGGTATTTCAGCCGTTCCTCAAGAGTGAGTGTGTTAGTGGCAGAGTATAGCAGGCAAGTATGAGTTCTGCTATGGGTGCCGGTTAGGAGCCTACAGGCTTTGTTAATAGAGGTCTGGACTTTAGAGAGGGCGGTGGGGTCTGCAGCTGCGTATATTGGAAGTCCGTAGTCGGCCAGAGACAACACAGATGAGGTGATGGCCAATTTTAAGGCAGATTCTGGGAGGCAGTCTTTATGGCTGTAGAGGAGCCCAATCCTGGAGTTCATGGCTGACGACAGGGCTTTTAGATGGGCGTGGAATGTAAAGCTTGTGTCAAAAGTGATGCCCAGGTACTTATATGTTGTTACCTGTTGAAGTGGAAGGAGTGTGCTAGGGGTGACGAGCAGGGGAGTATCCTTGGCGCTGTTTTGCTGATGTGCGAACAGCATTGACTTTGTTTTTTTCAGGTTCAGGACTAGCCGATGGTTACTGAACCATTTTTCTGCTTGGAGGAAAGTGCTTTGCAGCGTGCTTTGGAGTAGGAGTGGGTCAGAGTGTGATGCTATGATCGCTGCATCATCTGCATAAAGCAGTATTTTGTTGGAGCAGGAGCTTGGGAGGGTGTTTAGGAAGAGACTGAAAAGGTGGGTCAAGGATGGAGCCTTGCGGGAACCCTGAGAGTACCAGTAGGTTGGTGGAGAAGGTCCTATTTAGCTTAACTCTTTGGGATCTGTTGTGTAGGTAGCTTGAGAACCAGTTCAGAGGGCCAGATGAGAATCGCAGTTGGCTAAGGGAGTTTAACAGCAGGGGGTGACACACAGTGTCAAAGGCCTTGGATAGGTCGATAAATACTGCCCCTGCAAGTTGCCCATCATCAAGCGCAGAGTGTATATGGTGGGAGAATTCCAGAAGGGCAGTGGATGCGCTGTGGCCCGGACAAAACCCATGTTGCTCAGGACATAGGATGTCGTAATTAGATAGGTATTCTATTAGCTGTGTGGATACTATTTTTTCCAAGGCTTTGGAGAGGGGGGGAAGGATGGAGATGGGCCCGTAGTTATTTGGTAGTGTTCGGTCCCCAGACTTATAGATGGGGATGACTTCAGCTTGTTTCCATGCTTCCGTGAATCGGTCAAGGCAAAGGGATCTATTAATGACAATCGTGAGGGGGATTAGCATGACATCCAGCATCAGGCAGAGTATCCTGGAGTCAAGGGGGTCATTACTTGGATTTTGTGAGGTGAGTGTTTTTAGTAGGAAAGGTTTGGCATCATGGGGTGAGATCGTCCGGAAGTGGAATAGAGGCCGGGAGGTGGGGGTGTGGGAGGGCGTGGGGACGGGGTCAAAGAATTGGACAGGGAGAACTGCGCTTAAGTCCGAGAAAGTTTTGTTAAGGCAGTCTGCGATACATGTTTGGTCTGTCGAGACTGCCCCATTTATGACAATCTGAGACGGAGGGGGGGAGCGGGTTTTGTCGTTCAGTTCTTTTATATTGTCCCAGAAGGCTCTGGCAGAGCCCCAGGAGGATGTCAAAGCAGCCTGATAGTGTCTAGCTTTTTCTTGTTTGATGGCCCAGGTGCATTGGTTGCGGGCTGCCCTATAGGCTTGCCTGCCTGCCACTCTACCAGAGTCATTTGCTATGTGCCAAAGATTGTCCTTCTGTTTTAGTTGCTGGATCAGTGCAGGGGATATCCATGCAGCAGCCTGTTTTTTTGGTCTAGATGCGGTGATGGGGGAAAATAGGTCACAGGCATTGTTGAAGGCCCTAGTGAGATAGGTTAGAGCAGAATTTATGTCAGATGCAAGGGTCATTGGAGTCCAGTCAACTTGTGCCAGGTGATGCTTGAGGTTGTCAAGGCCCCTGGGGAGAAATCTGCGTCAAGGGGTGCTGCAGTACTCAGGGCTGAGTGTGGGGGAGGACCAGAAGCAGAGGACAGGGGAGTGATCGCTAAGTGAGTCCGCTAGGACTTTTACAGATTCCAACTTGTGTGGCCGATTAGAAAGAACTATGTCCAGGAGGGAGCTAGTTCCCTTCACTTGGTTAAGTCTGGTGGGCTGAGTGACCAGTTGAGTCAGGTCAAGGGCTGCAAGCTCATCCTTTATATTATCAGACGAGCTGGCTGAACTAGTTGGTGTTTAGGTCTCCCAGGATTAGTTGTTCAGCCTTTTGAGGTAAGGTGGATAGATAGTCTATGAGGGAGTTAATTGCTAAATTTTTCGTACTCAGGGGTATGTAGGCTGTGGTTAGGTATAGGGGGCCACGACCAGGGTGTGGGGTGATTTTGAGAGTAATGGCTTGTGCCCCGTGGTTGAGCTCTGGGATTGGGAGTGCATGGCCTAGAACGGAGTTATGCAAGAAGATTGCACACCCCCTCCACGCTTGCCCATCCTATCAGCCCTGAACAGGGAGAAGCCTGGGAGGGAGACAGCTGAGTCGGGTGTAAGCTGGGAGAGCCAGGTTTCTATTAGCATAAGAATGTCTGGGGAATGTTGTGCAACCCAGCATTGGAGTGCTGCGGTTTTCTTGGGGAGACTACATATGTTCATAAATGCAATTCAGAGACCTTTGCCAGGGGTGGACCGAAGTGTGGCAGAGTTGCCCGGCCCACGGTTTGGGTGCACATTTCCTGAGAGCAGGAGAAGCAGGGCAATTAGGTGCCTCATAGGGTAGCGGCTGCTGTAGGTGGGGTGCTTTTGCAGCTGCCGTGACAATATATGGTGTGGTGCACAGGATGGGGAGAGATTAGTACCGGAGATACTAGAGAGGAGAGTGACCATTTGTGATCGAGTTCATGGTACAGAGGGTTTTGTCTTAGCGGTGGGTGGGTGGGGGTAGTGTGGTAGTCCAGTGTTGGGATGGATTAGGGGATGGACTGATAGGTGGACGGGCTGTGAGTTGTGTGGAAAACAGGGTACTGTGTGTGGAGGGACTGAGGTTGGGCAGGGGGCACGTCCGTGGATGACATAAAGGGATCAAAGGTGGACAGTGGGTACTGTGGCAAGAGAGTGCCAGTATAGCAAGGATCATGGTTATGTGTGATTTTAAAGCAGAGAATTGGTTTGAGTGCAGGCTCCCTCTAGTGCTAGAGATATAACCTGCAAATGGAAAGTTGGCTGATTGGTTCTGACACCCCATGTGATTATAGCTATATAAAGTGCCCGACCAAGGGTGGTGGTGGGGGCGGTGGGAGGCGGATGCGTGGCGTTCGTGGGGGCTAAACCTGAGGCTAGCTCCACAGGGCCAGCAGTCGCGACTGCAGCAGGCGTTTCAAGTTTTCGTGTCGGCAGCTTCGGGGCTTGTCTGTGGCAGGGAGGGCTTCAGCAAGTGGCCCTCACGACCTCCGTCTCCTTGGGGGAAGGGGGTATGATCTGCAAGAGAGGGAGAGAGAGCACAGGTTAAATAGGCAGGTAGGGGGATCAGATTGGTGTTGGGGCGGGCAGGCTCGGGAAAAAGGTATTGATCAGCTTAGGGCTCTGCTGTGGCAAAAATTACAAATAGCAGCCCTTGGACAGGTTAAATCAGGCTCACGCTGTGTTACACACTTGAAACTGCATACATTCTACACATACAATTCACTTCACTGTTAAAATCTTCACTTCTGAATAGGCAGTAATAAAACAGTTTCTGTCCCACCAGCACCGATAGAGAACACTAGTCGGTTCCCATTTACTTCCCGAGCAGTGTTACAAGCAGGAAAAAAGGCGCCAGATGCAGGATTCAAACTGTCCAAACCTAGGCTAGCTCCACAGGACCAACGGTCGCGACTGCAGCAGGGCGTTTCAAGTTTTTACCTAGTCGGCAGCTTCGGGGCTTGTCTGTGGCAGGGAAGGCTTCAGCAAGTGGCCCTCGTGACTTCCGTCTCCTTGGGGGAGGGGGGTACGATCTAGTCGGCAGCTTCGGGGCTTGTCTGTATCCCTGTGTGTCACTACCATAGCACCTGTGGCATTCCCACCCTTGCCCCACGTTTGCAATTCCTACATGCGTACTCACCCACTAGATGGCCTGTGGGGATGTCCCCACTCTCAAATCGATGGCACAGTGTGGATTGATACCATATATAGGCATCATGTGCTCCGCCAGGGTGTGTGGCACAGACGTTGATTATGCACCCAGTGGCATCACACACCACCTGGCAGTTGACACTGGAATAGCCCTTCCTGTTCCTATATGCAGCCCCATCAGGGCCAGGTGGCGTGCGAATGGCCACATGGGTGCAGTCTATGGCCCCTAGCACACCAGGCATAAGTGCTACCCTGTGGAACTCCTGCATGCTTGCTGTACGCTCTGCCGCGGTGCTGGGGAACTGGATGTGCTCTGCAGCATGTGGCAGCAGTGCGCTGAGGAATTGGGTGAGGATGCATGACGTGGCCGACTGTGTGATGCCTGTGGTGTCCCCTGTCGGCCTCTGGAAGGTGCTCGTGGTGAGCAGGCACATGCAGGCTGTCACCTTGGTCTCCACTGACAGAGCGTGACTCCGTCGTGAGGGTGCCTGCATCACATCACTGCACAGCTCACAGAGCCGTCTCAGTATTGCCCTGTTCAGGTGGTACCAGCCCATGATCTCTACATCTGTGTACAGCTCAAAGCTGATGCGGGCATGGTACTGCCTGTTGGGGGCGTACCGCCGACGGGCCCTTCCACGGCCACGTCCCCCTGCAGCATGCATTCTCACCCCCCTCAATACAGCTTCCATGTGGAAGCTGGCACTGTCCATCTCCCTGGCTTGTGATCCCCCCTGGCTGATGTTGCTCTGTTACCCCCACTGTCCTGACTACTACCTCCACTGCACCGGGTACCCCCGCTGGCCTCTGCAGCCTATGGCACACACAACTTCCCTTGCCTGCCCTGTTCTGGACTGTCACTGCCTGTCTCTCTCTGTCTGTCTCGCTTGGCATCCCTGTAGCATTCTTGCGCCTCTTCCTTGAGCCTTTTTATTTTGGCTCATTTCCGCTATGGCGCAACTTCCGACTGTTCCGCTGTTGCGCATTCGAACCTTTGAATATCGCATAGCTCTTTATGCGAGGATCCACCCCTTGGTTGCATGCCGTCATTTGCATTGCACTGTTGCTCAGCCTGTTTCCGTGTGGCGCAACTGCTCCCTGCTGAATATCGCAGAATGGCGCACTTTCGGACTTGCACATGTGCAACCCTATTGCGCATGGCGCAACCCTTTTGAATATCTGGCCCTTTGTCGTTAACTGAGCAAATTTACCCAGAACCAAAATATCATAGTCCAAAGTACCTAACCACCTCAGTTTCCACTGTGCTGCTAAGAATTTCCAAAGAGACTTGGCATAAATACAATGAAAGAAAAAATGTTCCACCGTTTCTTCTTGATCAACACAAAGTAAATAAGGACAATTTCTTTCTGACCGAGCCTTATATTTTGCATTGCCCCTCACCCCAATCCTGCCATATACCATCAGTCATATAAGTTCCCACATGTAACCCAGTAGTCTGGAATTATTTAACCTCTGCAGTACCATTTTGGTATCTCCTGCCAGACAGTTTTTGAAAGCAGGTTCATTTGGATAAAGAAGCTGCATTACCTTATTATATAGTTGTTTTCCTGTGCTTTCCCTCACCATTTGAGCTGATAGCCCCCATTTAATTAATTTTTTATCAACTGTTAAAAAATAACTATGGAGAAATAAATTGGGAATAGGTTTTGGGGGACCCATCAACCATGCTGAAAAATACAGATTCAACACGTTTTCTAGTAATTTACTTTCATTCAGGGGTGATGATCCCCATCCACCCCTCAGATTTGATGCTATAAATAATGTCCAAAAAAAAAATGACTGGATCTACCATTCCCAAACCCCCGGTTTTTTCTGTCAAATACATGTATTGACGTTTAATGGGATTAAGTCTATTTTCCCACACCATTTGGAAAAACAAACTATACAATCTTGTTTCTAATTTTATAAGAATCAGAAATATCTGTGCAATATATAATAATTTTGGCACAATAAATTGTTTGAGAACCTTAACCCGCTTAATTTTAGACAATTTCCAATGTTTCCAAATATTAATTTCTCCTTCAATATTGTGCAATCCTTTCTCCCAATTCAAACTGGGCAAATTCTGGGCTCCATACCATAAACCTAGAATCCTAATAGGTTCAGAAGAGATATTCAGCCCCTGTACCTTTAAAAGAGCCAGAAAATTCACCCCAATAAATAATCCCTGACTTTTGGAAGTATTAAGTTGTGAACTGGAAATACTGGAATATTCATCCATAAATTCTAAAAATTGTGTCACCTGATGATAATGAGTGAAGAATAAACATAAATCATCTGCATAAGCCTGAACCCGCTCTTCCTGTAACGGGGGGGGGGGGCTTAATCTCTTCCTACAATGGGTGTTGTGATAAATATTGAATCAAAACATCAATTGTGAAAACATATAATAATGGGCTAAGTGGACAGCCCTGACGTACCCCCGTTGGGACATGAAACCCATCTCCTATTTCAGTTTGAATTATGGGATGCGTGATATTAACTTCATATATCGCTTTAATCCAAGTCACAAATCGTTCGGGTACCCCATAATGATACAAAACCAAAAATAAAAATGGATGATATACTCTATCAAAAGTTTTGTTTTGGTCTACAGACACAATACAGCCAGACAGCTTCTGTATATTGATATAGTCAATCCAATCCCTAATAATCATATGTGCCTGAAATATTTTTTTCCCTGTAATCCACAAAACTGATTGGGAGATAGAACCATAGTCACCACTTGCTTTAACCTGGTGTTTAAAATACTTGCTAACAGTTTATAGTCAGAATTTAATAATGTAATCGGTCTCCAATTCTCCATTAAATATCTGTCTCCAGACTTAAACAAAAAAACTAACAAACCCTCAGTAAACCATATCGGGAATTCTTCTGAGTCAAGGAAAAAGTTAAAAACTTGTTCTAAGCAAACTGAAAATTCTTCTGGAAAGGTTTTATATAATTCCATAGTCAATCCATCCTCCCCAGGTGAGGTTCCGGTTTTAAGATCCTTTATAGCCCTAATAATTTCTATTCCTGAAATGGGTGAAATAAGAGGCCCAATTGTTCTGTGTTGCTCAGGCACTTTTAATTGTGCCAAAAACTGCTTCATAATAGAAACACTAGGTGGGTTCTCAGGTTTATGAGCAGACAGAAACTGTTTAATCAGCTGCTGCAGGTGTTTGGATTCTGTGATAATCTCACCATCTTTATTTTTAAGTGCCTCTATAGTGGTGTTACATTTATATTTTTTAAAAGCTTCATAAGGGTCTCCAGAAGGACATTTTTTTACACCATATTTAAATAATGCTTGAAGAGTAATTGCTCTATTGTATTGCCACTCCTGAAGTTGTTGCTTCATTTGTGTAATATAAATTGAGTTATCCACTTTTGAAGTATCTGCAATTGAAATTAAATCATACAATCGCTGTCTTAATATAAAATATTTGAGAAATTTGTCATTTCCCTTTGTTTTCCCAATATTTTTAAAGAATTTACAAAAATCATTTTTTGAATCTTTCCACCACTCCCCTAAATTATCATATAAAAAGGCCATGGACAGTCTTGCCTTTAATAACACTCTGAGTTTACCTACAACCTCAGGACATTGTAATAACAGTGCATTCAATTTCCACCTTGCCCTCTGCTTCAGTGGTACTACATAAGGTCCTATAACACATTGCAAAAGCATATGATCCGAAAATGATACAGGAAAGGTAAAAAATGTGAACGGCAGAGATTCCGATATAAACATGTAATCTATAGTGGATGTATATTGGTTTCTTTGATAAGTAAATTTTACCCCACCATGCTGACGGCTACTGCCATTTACCAAGCCGGATGTTTTTATTAGCTGTTCCAATGCATTGGAATCACAATAAACTTTTTTTTGCCCAGCAGTCTTATAATTTCGTAGTTTATTTTTTAATTCACAATTAAAATTGCCACATAGGAAAATTTTATGTGAAGTAAATAAAAAGGGTTTTATTAACTGAAAAAGTTTTACCCATTCTGCTTTAATTTGAGAACAATAGACATTAATAAATCTACACGTCAGGGACTTCCAGACGCCATCTAGAATCATCAGTCTACCTGGGACAACATCCATTAGTTTAATTAAAGAAAAATAAAATTAATTAAAAAGAAAACCAATACCATCAGCCATTTGCTGGCCAAAAGACCAATAAGTGGTCCCCAGCACCATTCTCTTTGGAAAAGCCTAGCCTGGTCTAAAGAATACATCCATGTTTCCTGCAGTAGACATATATCTAAGGCTTGATAATGAGCATAATCATATATCACCATCCTCCTTTTATAATTCAAAAGACTGTGAACATTTACAGAACCAAGTTTAAATGTCATTTATTTCCAACCCAGACCATTCAACCGTCTTTTTTCCTCCTTTTTATTTCCCTTTATATCCTTCATGTACCCACAAGGGAGAAGGAGGACTATCTTGCGTGGGCTGTGAGTCTAAGTCCTGGCCATCCATGTCTGACTCACCCCATGAGGTAGCTAAAACCGAAAAAGGGTTACTAGATTCAAGTTCTACTGGGCTAGGCCCTGTAGTAGTTTTCATATTCCAAGAGGACCTTCTTACTGGAATCATAACAAGGGGTCTTGTAATGTCAGTGACCCCTGCCTCATCCTGCACTACTAATCCCCCATGAATAACTCCGGAAGCTCTCTGAGGCAATGCTTCAAAACCAGTATCTTGTCCCGTCTCTTTCACTGGATGTCCTTCTAGATCATTATTGTCTAGTTCTGACTCTCTAACAGGTGGGTCTATATTAATGACTCTGTCTTGTGCAGTCTGAATCAACAAATCAGGACTGCCACTTGAGGCCTTATTTTTCGCCGCCTATTCACACTCAGCAAAAACATGCCCAATCCCTTCACATGAATCACATTTGGTGAAGTTAACACATTGAAAAACACCATGACCCACTTCCCCACAATTATCACAGTGAGGTTTATCGCAAGAGCTCGATAAATGTGTCCTAACCCCACATTTATAACAAGCTCGGGGCTGTCCTGCATAAAAACAAACCCCTCTATCCCTCCCCAAAAGAAAAGAGTTTGGGATATGTTCAATCTCTTTATCCGTTTGTCTTAACTTAACTTTGAATTTCCATCCCCCAGTCCAAAATTGCTCCGAATCAAGTACAGCCTCTGGTGGACTCAATATTTCACATTTTTGGGCTAACCAGCATGAAATATCATCCACATGAACACCTTCATTCCAAAACATAATAGTCACAAATTTAATCAATGGTTTCGTCAAAGGAATAACTAAAAAAGGTGTCCACATGGGTGAAAATTTTACCTGGTTATATCTTTCCCAAAAAAGGTCGAGTGCATATGCTGAACGAAAGCTGATGTCAAAATTATCCTCTCCAGATATGTTGATAAACGCAAACACTTCTCTGGGTGAAAAGTGTAAAGACTCTTTTAATAAACATTTTCCCATGTATAATCTATCTGGTCTAACTTCCTTTCTCCCTTTATACCTTAAACGGACCACATTTCTACGAGGAGTGGCCTCTTTTTTGATTCTAGAAAATAGGTCTGACATAAGAGGTTTCTCTATAATTGGAGTTTGCTGACTATTTACCCCTGGTTGTTCCTCACCTACCGAAGGGGTAGGAATTGAACTGGGTTCACTAGTTACAGGTACATTCTGAAAGGCCACCTCAGCAGGCCTACCCCCCCTTCAGACACAGCAACCACGGAAGGAACCTTCGGTTTCCATCCAGGCTCATTTTGTGAAAAGTTAAGTTTTGGATCCCAGTCTGGTGTTGGATGCCATGACCCTTTATTCAGCGTCCAACCTGCATCTTGTAAAGCTTTTTCTGGAGACCAATTATCTGTCATTGAGGCTTGCTGTAAAGAAATCGATCCCACAGTAATATTAGTCTGTTTTACCTGTGAAGACTCAGTCATTCGTTTCTCTACAGGTACCTCTAGATTTCGCTTTGCAAAGACCACTGCAGCTCGTTTTTCTTTCCCTTCTTCTCCAACTTTCTTCTGCCCAGTTGTGATACATTTGGCAAAGGAAAACTCCGAGATCCCTTCCTGCTGTTGTGGGTCAGTCTGATATACACACGGCTGTTTGACAAAAAAAGGTTGTTCCATTCCACGGAAAACAAAACCTGCTTCTTTAGATAATTCCATATTGAGCCCCAAGGACTCAGTGCTTCCCGGCTCTTTTCGGCTCACATCCAGGTTACCCCCAGCTCTCTTGGTAACCAAATCGACGCTTCCAGCCATCGCGGTTCGATCAAACTCGGAAAAACACTGCTGTGTCAAAATCTGCTGTTCTTCCCCCTTCTGCTCCGTTTCTCCATTCTGGGTATACACTGCCTCATCTCGCCCATCATTCTGTAAGGCGCACTCACTGCTCTCCTCAGTTCGTGATGTTGCTAACTCCAAGTCCTCCCAGACGCACTCTGTTTCTCTGTGAAAACCTGTTAATTTCTCAGCTTCCAGTGCCGAAATCTCCTGCAGAACTCTTGCCTGTTCCCGTTGTAAAACACAAAGTTGCTCCTGTAAATGTAGTTTAAGTGAAGGAGATTGCACATTTTTCTCTGGGCTTTCCAATGCACCATCACCAGATATGTCTTCCATTGACAAAAATACCTCTTTTTCTTCCATCAATAAAATCGGTGCAGGCTGCACCCGCTCATGTCTTTCCACCCGTTCCTGCAACGGGAAATCTCTCTGTCCATCCTCCCCTGCTGCTTCCATCCTCGCCAAAGTCTGACCTCGACTGGTCAAGCTTGCTGTTGCTGCTAGCCCCCTACTGTCAGCAATGCAGTAGGGGAATTTCCCTGGTGTCCTGGCCAAATTTCCCTCATTCACTAAAAATACCACCAACAGCTTAATCTGGCTCAAGGTCAGTTGGCATTCATCTGTACCCACCTCCCCTGGGTTGTGCCTGAAAATAGGCAGGATTTGTCTAGTGCACTTACCCGGTCAACAAAAACTAAATAAATAAAATTAAATAAATAACCCTAATTAATGTGGATTTTATAATCCTTGCTAAGGTACTGGTCTGTAGATCGGGGCATGTGTTGGACTCTCTTTTGAGCAGAGAACAAGTAGGGTTTGTGAAAGGTAGATTTTCAACAGACCATCTCCGAAAGTTATCCTACCTTATTTCTGTGTCCAGGGACTCCCGTACCCCTGCAGCTTTGGTGTCTCTGGATGCAGAAAAGGCTTTCACTAGGGTATTGTGGGATTATTTGTTTTCCCTATTGCCTAAATACCATATTCCCCCGGAGTTTATAAAATGGATCAGGATACTTTACTCTTCCCTGTCAACTCGCATACTTTATAATGGTGTCCTCTCCACCCCGTTCACCCTCCAGCAAGGCACAAAGCAAGGGTGCCCACTTTCACCCTATCTCATCAATCTTTTCCTGGAACCTCTGATCCATAAGCTTTACAGTTCCCCACAGATTTGCGGTATCACAATAGGCCCCCATGAGTATTAATTATTGGTGTATGCTGATGACATCTTGTTGCATGTCTCCTCACCTGTTACATCCTTGCCTGCTGCCTTGCATATTATTTTGTGCTTTGGGATTATCTCCAACTATAAACTGTACTTAACCAAAGCCAAAGTCATGCCACTCAATGGTTTTACTCTAAAAGCTGATGTTGAACATCTTGGTCTAATCTGGGTCTGGGATAATTTGAAATATTAGGGATTTTCCTTAGTATGTCATTCAATAAAAAGTTCAACCTCGACTCCATTTTGACCTGCATTTAAACAGACTTGGAACACTGGTCCCTGTTACCTATTTCTTTGTGGGGCTATTTAAACATCCTAAAAATGAATATATTACCTAGGTTACTATGTCCCTTGCAGATATGTAATTTCACAGCACCTCAGTCGTGGTTCAATCAAGTTCACAGACTTTTCACCTCTTTCCAGTGGCAGGATAAGGCAGCTCATTAAGCCCTGTCCAGACTAATACTTACTAAACAGGATTGGGGATTACAGGTTCCCAACCTCTGTTTGTACTGTCTGGCAGTGCATTGTACCAGACTTCCTTTTAGGCTTTGATCATCTGATGAGGACCTCATAGGGTCCTATGTCCCATTCTGGTTGAATATAGAGTGTTCTTTGTGCTCTAGTACTGCCCTAGATATTTAAACAATTCTATACCTTCCCAGGAAGAAACTCCCTCAACCATTGAGGGGCACTCTGTTGGAAGCATCCCTCCAAGTTTATTTACAGCTGTGCTCTTTAATAAAAATCCGGCCATATAAAGACATCCCCCAACCTTTGTTTGGGAACCCTAACTCTCAAGTAGCTGGGTAGATGCTTTCTGAACAGTTCTGGCATAATATGGGTATGGATACTATCACATATCCGGTTTGCACCCAAAAACTTCTTACCAGACCGGGGGTGAGTGCACTATACCATTAGCTACCATCCCATTTATTTTCAACATTTCCAGGTTTCTCCTATGCTCCTCAAATTTTTTGGTACTGGCCCTTGGTATAGCCCCTTTGGGAACTTTGCTTTCCCCTGGTTAAGTCTGCCTCCACTTCCCACTATATTTCATATTATTATCGATCTCTGAGGGACTATGAGGCCAATCAAGAATGTGCCAGGTTCTATTATTGGGATCAAGCCCTCCCAATCAATAATTCCACCCAGAACTGGTCTGAGATATGGAAGCATTTACACAAATACATCGAATGGGATAGATACCAATTTATGCAGTTTCAAATTCTGCATAACTTGTATTATACTCTGGTCAAACTGCAAAGGATGGGTAGGCTACTCACTGACACCTGTTCCAGATGTGGTAAGGAACTGGGTTCCTTGTTCCATATTCTCTGGTCCTGTGAGGCAGTGGTCCCTTTTTGGAGGTCAATTCAAGCACGTCTAGACCCATTGCTTGTGTTATCTGAGGCTTTTTGTCCTGAAATGTGCCTTTGGGGAATATGCTGGTGCCTTGATTGGTAACCAAAGACCACATATGGCCTTGATTTTAGCCTATGCTAAAAAGGTCATCCTCTGGCACTAGCTGGATCAGAGCTCCCCTCATTTCCTTCAGTGGTATAGGGAGCTGCTGTTTGCCCTACAAGCAGAACACCTTATAGTCAATATGACCGGTAAAACTCACAAATACAAACTCATTTGGGAACCCTTATATGTCTTATTAACTGAATGATTATGGGATCGCACCTTTTTTGGTAGGGTTCCCACACACTACTAGGCATGTTGACCTGCTTGGGTTTTCCTCCATGGGTATTTCAAGTGTTTTGGTCTTGTTTACTTCATGTGCAGGGGGGGGGTTGGGGGTTGGAGGGGAGGTTGGGGGCTGGAGAAGGGGGTTTATATAAAATGTTCTGTATTCTGGAGTTTGTGGTTGTTTCTCTTTTCAGAATTGTATTCCCAGATTGGTAAGCAATATAAAATGAGTTGCTTCACTTTTCAATGAAGTTTATTCAATTTGAAAAAAAAAAAGAAAATTGTCAACTGGATTAGGAACTGGCTCCAAGGGAGAACCCAGAGGGTGTTGGTAAATGGCATTCAGTAAAGGGAGGGTGAGGTGGCCAGCAGAGTCCCCCAGGGATCAGTGCTATGCCAAACTTGTTTAACATATTTATCAGTGACATAGCAGATAGAGTGCATGGAAAAGTGTGCATGCTTGCAAATGACACTAAGATCTGCAACACAGTAGATATGCCAGAGGGGGTCTCAGGAATAGTCTCCGATCTGCAAAAGCTGGAAAACTGGTAAAAAAATGGCAGTTGAAATTCAATGCCAAGAAATGTAAAATTATGCATCTGAGAAGAAAAAAATCTAGCCAGGAAATATACCCTTGGAGGGGAACAGCTTACAGAAGCAACAGTAGAGAGGGATCTGGGGTACTCATATCTGATGATTTAAAGTCAACCAGACAATGCAAAACAGTAGCTCAGAAGGCTAGCAGCATCCTTGGATGCATAGGTAGGGGTATCATGAGTAGGAAAAATGAAGTGATAATGCCACTCTACAGGTCCTTGGTGAGGCCTCATCTGGAGTATTGCGTCCAGTTCAGGAGACCACACTTCAAGAGGAATGGGGGTTTCCTGGAGACAGAACAATGAACAGCTACAAAGATGATATATGAACTGCACAAAGAACCTTATGAATCAAGAATCAGCCATCTCAACATGTACTCAGCGGAAAGTAGAAAGGACAGAGGGGATATGATAGAGACATTTAAATACCTTAGAGGAATCAGCTTGGTACAAACACAAGATCTCTTCAGAGAAAACATGTCTACACCCACAAGGGGACACAGCATGCACCAGAGGGAAGGAAGTTTCAAAACAAATTGCAGGAAATTATTCTTCACTGAAAGGGTGGTGTAGCCCTGGAACAGTCTGCCCCCAGAGGTTGTGGCATCAAAAACAGTAAGGGAGTTCAAGCTAGCATGTGATAGACACTGCTGTAAACTAGAAAAGTTATGAGACTGGGGGAGTAGCCTACATGGGCAGACTAGATGGATTGCACAGTCCCCTTCTTCCAGCACTTTCTTATGTTGTTATGTTCTTATCCCAGTTCCTATAGTACAAATATGTCCCTGCTGCCTAGCTATGTCACGTCCCCTCTGATCCCAATCCAGGTAGAGTAAATATAGGTCCATGTTGCCAGGCCACCAGTGCAGTAGTTGGATTTCTGCTTGCAATGCCGATGACCCAGGTTTGGGAACTGACACGGGAGTCGGAGGACTGGCTGGGGTTAGAAGGCTTGAGCATCCTGGGGACTGCTCTCCTTCTCTGGGGGGAAAAAGTGTCCAGCACTTCATGGACCCCTGGCAGAGACTGTGGGTACCACTGTGGCTGGCACCATAAACTTAGGGGGATGGGGCAGACGCTGGACATCATTGCACGTCCTTGCCCCAAGGGGTCTAATATATAAAAAATAAGTCTGCCAACAAATGATGTCGGTGCCGGTCCCGCATTGTGGAAACGATCCTCTCCCTGCCTGGATCTGTTGAAGAACTGTCAGGAAGCTAGCAGATCTTCCCCGGGACGGATTCTGGGGTATGGGAGACCCTCCTCCCCAGTACTGCTAGAATCCTCCAGGAAGCCAGCGGCTCCCCACCTGGGGGAGAATCCTGGGGTGCTTGGGACAGGAGGCTGGTGGTGTGCACAGTGAGGCAGCATGGGTTGGGTAACTGACCGATAGAGGTTGGGTCAGACCAAAAAAAAAATATATATATAGAGGTCCCTGTAGTTCAGTGGTCTCTCCCCCTTCTCCCATTCACTGATCACTGTCCTGAATAAAATAAACTATTCCCAGGTAGTCTAGTGGTCCCTCCCCTTCCCCCATTCTCTGATTGTCATCATCCTATAAATGGAAATATTCCCTGGTAATCCAGTACTCCTTCCCCCATTCACTGATCACCATCCCCATATAACACAATAGATGCTCTGGTAGTCTAGCACATCCTCTCCCTGATCGCTGATTGCCATCATCTAAGTTCTTAACATTACATTGGAAGTCCAGTGATCCCTCCCTGTCCCTGATCACCATCCCATTAAATACTAATATATCCCTGATTGTGTAGTGCACCCCCCACCCTGACAGGTAGTGACCCACCACCCACTCCCACAATCCTGACCCCCAGCTGGCAACTGGCACAGCTCCCCTCTCTCTAATGTTGCCAGCCACTGACTGAGCTGTCACTGAGTGTCTGCTGTATAAAGTATGCTCTCCAAAGCATACAGTAGGTGCTCAGCGACAGCTCAGTCAGTTGCTGGCCATGGTGAAGAGAGGAGGGATGTGCCAGTCATCGGCAGGGAGTCAGGATCAGGGACAGCAGGGTTGTGGTCACTACCTGCCAATGTGGGGGTGCACTAGACCACCAGGGATATGTTATTTAGTTGAAAGTTGTGGTCGGTTTCGTTTTTTAAATTCAGACCGCTGGTCCTGGCAAAGCACAATCTACCCGACATCTCTATCAGTTGGGACTGTTTGCATTTTCTGGTTGCCAGCATCTGTATGGCACAGTGTGCAGGACTCTGTATTATGGTGCCTGCATAGCACTGAAGAAGCTTGGCTCTAAATTGGTTTGGGAGCTGTCACCTAAACACAAGCTGGTGAAGGTAACGGGCTGCCATGGAAAATGACTCGAGAGGAATACAAACTAGTTTAGGGGCGTCAGTGCCCTGCCTTTTTGGAGTCCTGTTTCTACATGTAGTCAGCCTGTGTGAGACTGTTGCGGCTAATGAGTGAAGCTGTTATCCTGCTCTGGGAACCCTATCTGAGGTGACTGTGAGTTAGCCTGAGCTGTGGAGGTTGAGGAGAGGTTAGTTGGACTGACTGATCCTAAGGCGGGTATGAAGGGCAGCCACCCTCTCTGGGGGGGTTGGGGGTGCTAACTGGAGGTTGTGCATTGCCAGAGCTCCTGGAGTTGTGGCTTCCTGACGGGGGTCGGGTTGCTCCTGTTGCTCAATTGGGGGGAACTGGTGGTGCTCTGAGGCCTTCTTTGGGGTTGGGTTGGGGCCTGGCAAATGTGATCCATTGGAGGACCTTTGCTTAAAGCTTGTTTCCATCTAAGACTCTCATCAAGTGGAGCAGTGTTCGCAATGGGGCTGTCTTAATCGGCCCCCGTTACCGCCCTGGTATTTCTGGCAGCTAGGCCTGATATTTTATTTGTTATTCAGATTAGACTGTTTACACCACCGGGCGTCCCCATGTGGGCTGGATGTGCTACGTGAGTTGGAGAGGAGAAGCTGCAGAAAGTGGTTTTGGAGTAGTGCAAGGTAACACTGTGGATTATGACACTTGGTTTTCTGCTGGGGGAGGAATTGACTGACTGGATCTAAAATGGCTGGAGGTGGAAAGATGAATGGCTTGATTTGGTGCCAGGTGCTTTAAGCCCCTATCTTTTGGGTGGGTTGAGTGTGGGCATGCAGTGGAGTGGGGACCTGGCCCTATTTCACCGGGGAGCAGGTGGCTGGGGCTGGTGGTCTCTAGGGATCCCCCATGGGATCTACTAGTCAGTGGGTTTAGACAGAGGCCCTGTGGCAGTTGCTGCAGACCCAGGTCGGCCACCCATTTAGATTTTTTGGGGCCCACTCCTGGCCCCAGAGTGACCCACTCTCAGAAGAAGCTTTTTCTGGACTTCCTTCCCTGTTTTCGGCTATGGTCAGACCCTCAACTTTATTTATTTGATTGGCAGTAAAGTGTCATATTTTATTTCCTAATCTCAGTTGGTGAGAGCATCTGAAGTTTGGGAAACATTTGGATTAATTTTTCTGGGTGAAATTTTCAAGACATTTCCATCTGTCTGTTCAGAAGCTGTGAGCTCCTGAGGGCTTTTCAGTCCCTGTTGGTGTGAGAGGCTAAATGGGGTCTAGAAAACTGAATCTTTCCCCTAATATTTTGCCTCTTTAGTTTTATTGTTAAAGATTTATTTGCTGATTTTGTTCTGTTCAAACTGCAATTTTGGACTTTATGATTACAGTGTTTTATTTTATCTGTTTTTAGTTTAACATTGCTTTGCTTATCTCCTGAGGCTGTGGGAGGGCCTTGGGGAGATGAAGATTCTGTTGTTTTTGTTTTGTTTTGTTTGATTTATCTTTTCTGTATTTTCAGGTTTAAGTTATAGTGACATGAAGGTTTAATTTTTATTTTTGACGGAATCTTTTTTAAGCAGACTAATTCTACCCAAGATTCTGAGTTATTATCCTTCTACTGGGGAGATTTTTTGATGGCAGTTTATTCATTTTATTAAGGGGGGATGGATGTCTGAGGGTTACTCTTCTTAAGTAAGAGGTTTTGTTTAATTTTGCTTTTTGTTTTTTAATACTACTTTGAGACAGGAAACAAGTGTTGGGACCGAGTTTCAGTGGGCAGGAGCTACACCCCCTCCAGGCTGAGGGACCTACGCCCCTTCGATAGTCCCCCATTGCTACCCAAGGTATATAGATGCTGTTGTGCCTTGGGGATTACACGGAGGAGGCAGAGGGGATTCTTCCACGGGGGGAAGCAGATTGGGCGGATAAGGGTGGTGAGGTCATGGAGACACCCTGGGGCAAAATGAGTCCAGAACAAGGGTCTGTGATGCCTGGTTCCCATACCCAAGGGTTCCACTGATAGCAGGCAAGTTGCCTGTTCCTCCAAGGCCTCTCATCCAACTCGGGCGGTGTTATGCAATGCCAGGTCAAAAAAGAACAAGACAGCAATTATTGCTGATCTTGTTGAGTCAAATGACCTGGCTTGCATCACCGACCCCTGGCTGGATGAGAATGCTGGTCCCATATTGGAGTCAGCTGTTCCAGCTGGGTACTCTGTGATACATCGCCCGAGATTGGATTGAAGGGGGGGTCGCTATTTGTTTTAAATCAGAATTGGACCTTGTAGAGGTTCCAGTGGTCACCCCTAGATCTTTTGAGTGTATCATGGAAGCAGGTGTGGGCAGCAGAATCTTACTCATCTACTGTCCACTCAGTGATGAGAAAGCTTGATTTCATTGTCGACATAGTGCTGGAACCCTCCAGGTGGTTGGTCCTGAGGGATTTCAATGCCTGGGTCAATGATGAAATCTCGTATTTTGGTCAAAACTTCCACCAACTGATGATCTCACTGGGCTTTACACGGGCTGTTACCACTGCAACCTATATTCAGGGTCACTCTCTTGACCTAGTGTTCACCCTGGGGATGGAGATCATGGAACTGGTGGTGGAACCAGTTGGGTGGTCAGACCATCACTCTATAAGGTTCAGTTTTGCGGCCCCCCCATGAGACTGCCCCTTTGGAGATGGCCCGGTACCACCCTTTGAGGGGTATAACCCCTGAGGGTCTGATGGCAGTGCTGGACATATCGAGATGGCCTGTGGAGTGCATGGAACCAGATTTCTTAGTAGTGCACTATAATAATATGGTTCTGAAGGCTCTGGATTCCTTAGCACCTGTCCGAGTTTGCCCCCTCTCCCTCTGCCCTTGGTCCCCTTGGTTTGATGGGGTATTGAGGGAGTTGAGGAGAGTAGGGTGAAGATTGGAACGCTGCTGGTGGAAATCTGGCCTAGAAGGGGACAGACTTAGACTGATGGCCCATTATACGGACTATCAATCAGAAATTTCCTGAAAGGAGGCAGAGTTCCTGTCCAGGGAGAGAGTTGCATCAAGGAATTGACCAGTCCAGCTCTTCTGGACCGTGGACAGGTTGTGCAATCCAGCCTGCCTGTGGGGTCAGAGAGCTTTTTCACAAATGAAGTGTGATGAGTTTGCTCAGTTCTTTGATGATAAGGTGTTATCGATCAAGTCGGAGATCCGCAAAATGCATTTGAATGAACATGGCGGTTGTCGATGCGTGGCTACAGGCCCTCAGTCTGCCTGGACGGTTTTCGACCAGCCAGCGATCACGGATATCATGAAAATGGTCCAGGGCTTGTGACCAACTGGCTGTAGTTTGGATCCTGGTCCTACACACCTCCTTGTTAGGTGCGTGGATGCGATCGGACCAGTCCTTGATGAGATAGTCTGGTGCTCATTGGACCAAGGGGTGTTCCTGGAGTCTCTGAAAGATGCTATCGTGACACCCCTTTTAAAGAAATCTTCCCTTGACCCAGACTGTCTCGCCAACTACAGACTGATCTCTAATCTGCCCTTTTTGGGCAAGGTTATTGAGAAAGTAATCGCGTTGCAGCTCGATGACTTTCTTACCACCCATGAAGTCTATGATCCTCTCCAGTCCGGTTTCAGCAAGAGTCATAGTACTGAGACGGCGTGGTTCGAATACTGAATGATATCCTAAGAGCGAGAGATCGGAGGAGCAGTTCAATCTTGGTCCTCCTTGATCTCTCTGTAGCATTTGACACTGTGGATTATGGGATGTTGCTAGACCACCTGCGGCTACTCTGTGGACTGTTGGGAACAGTCCTCAGATGGTTCCACTCTTTTCTCATGGGCAGAACTCAGAGGGTAGTATCAAGAATTTTTTTTCCCCTGCTCCCTTTACCCTGCACTGTGGGGTGCCACAGGGTTATGTGCTTTCCCCCATGTTGTTCATGGTGTATATGCTGCCTTTGGGAGACATTATAAGGTGTTATGGGCTGAGTTATCACTGCTATGCAGATGATACTCAGCTCTATATGTCCTTTGTACCAGAACAAAATGATGCAATATCAGTCTTTAACAACTGCCTCGCTGAGATTCAGGACTGGATGAGTGCTAACTGGTTGAGACTGAGTCCAGACAAGACTGAGGTGCTGGTGGTGGACCCTGGTCACTGTGTAGAGAAGTTGACTCCTGGGTCTTCCTCTGGCCTTGTGTTTGGGGGCAACCAGTTGAGACCTTCTGAACAGGAGTGAAATCTGGGCGTAGTACTTGACAGAGAGCTGACGCTTAAGATGCCGGTGTCTGCCGCTGTTAGGTCCTCTTTTTACCATCTGAGGAATATAGCCCGGATAAAACACCTTATTCCACATGATGACCTTCCTGTGTTGGTTCATGCCTTTGTAACTTTGCATCTTGACTACTATAATGCTCTATATCTAGGGTTGCCGGGGGTGGATCTCCATCGCCTGCAGCTGGTGCAGAATGCTGCAGCTAGGTTGCTGACAGGGCTGCCAAGAACTTGCCATATCACTCCTGTGCTGCTCAAACTGCACTGGTTGCTGGTGTGATGGAGGATCACCTTCAAGGTCGCATTGCTGATCTATAAGACCCTACACGGACAGGTCCTGGGCTACTTGCAAGATCTCCTTCAGCCCTACCACCCTTTCCGCCCATTCTGTTCCACTGACTAGGAATTGCTAGAGATTCCCAGGGTTTGTCTTCAGTCATCTGGTGCCAGATCTTTTTCTTTTGTGGCCCCAACCCTGTGGAATTCTCTGCCTCGTCGGATTAGAAAGTGCCTGTCCATTGAGTCTTCTAAAACTGCACTGAAGAGTTATTTATTTGAATTAGCTTTATAATATAACATCTAGTTGTCCTGCTGCTTTTTAAATGTTTTATATTTGTATTTATTTTTGCTATATGTTGCTATATCTGTTTTGTACTTGCGCTTTGGTACTCTGAAAAGCTCATTATAAACAAATACTGATTTGTTTTGATTTGATTAACAGGATGGCAATTGGGGATGGGGAGGGACAATTAGACTACTGCGTTAATGTTAAGAACTTACATAATGGGACAGTGATCAGCGATCAGAGAGTGGTCCACTGGACTACCAGGGCATCTCTTGTGTTATATGGAGACAGCGATCAATGAACGGGGTAGGGGGAGGGACCTCTGAACTACCGAGGAATATTTTCATTTATAAGGAGATGGCAATTGCATAATAGGGGAGGGGGTAGGAGCACTGGACTACCAGGGAAACTATGGAACTGTAACAGCAGGCAGCCACAATGCAATGGCCGTCTCCCCTCCACTTAACCCGACAATGGGTAGGTGGCCAGCACAGCCCTTCACTCACCGCCATGGCTGGCCACTTAATGGAACAATCTGAATGAGTGTATACATGTACGTGCTCATTTAGTGTTTTCTGTTGAGCGGCCAGCTGTGGCAGTGAGTGGAGGGCTGTGCTGGTCGCCTGACCCTTGTCAGGGTATGTGGGGAGGGACGGCCATTGCATTGTGGCTGCCTGCTGTTACACTTGCAGGGGCCATCAGTCGGTGGGATGGGGGACTCCGTGGTCACCATGCATATTCATCCAGAGCACTGCCCATGGGGTATGGGTAGGCAGTGTCTTTACATGCCAACATTGTAGATGGCAATGTGTTGCCCGCATTGTTATTTGCCACGATATATTGTCCGCGATGTTTTCGCCTGGTACCGTGAAGGATATACAGTATAACCTGCATTCAAGCTGAAATGGCTGACAGTAAGATTACTTGCTGGGAGTCTACTATCCTTTTACTACCTGGCTCATCTGTCTCTTTCTTGGTGAAATCACACATGTAATTCCTACAGCTGATGACCCTCCATACTAACTGTTTCCCCCCACATCCTTTAATTTGAATCTCCCATGCTTCATGTCCCTTGACAAGACCAAAACCCCATCCCTCTTGGCTCAACTTCAGCACATCCTGACAGTGCAGACATGCCCTCTAATTTGCCCAGAAGAAAATCCCATTCCTCTATCAACAGACTGTTAGAAAATGTTTGTTTATCCAGTTGATGCCACTATCATTTCTCATAGGCCTCAGTACCATGAGGGTCTTGGAGAAGATCGCAATGGCTCCTTTTCCTTTAGGAACATACCTCAGTCAATAAGTGGCCCTCTCATATTCATAGGAATTTACTCCCTGTCACCATATGCACATAAGTCAGTTACTCCGTCACTGTGCACTGCTTTGCTGTGGATCATACTTGTTTGAGATCTGCACTGCAGACAGGCAAATTGCCATACCCGCATTAGCATGCAGGCTTGCAGTGCCCTCCAATCATCCTGCTACTTCTACAATTTAATCCCCCAAGAATCTAAACTTATTACTACTTTCACTAACCTCCTAAATTACACATCAGGGCCCTGATTCACAAAAACTCACAAAGGCAATGAAAAATGTTGCATTGTGCGTGGTGGTTGTCCAGGTGGCAAAATTGCTTTGGCACAAGCTGCCATAAATCGTGGAAATTGTCACAACTGTGCCAAAGGTTATAACATTAAGCACAAGTTGCAGCACTCATTGGTGCAGTTACATCAAATTTTGCGGTCGATGCAGGACTTGACGCAAGCCTTGAATCCATTTTTGAAAATCAGGTGCATCATTGAAGCTACAAATGTGAAATAAAGCACACCTAACCATATAGCATTGTAATTTAAATGGTTCCTGTTTGATAAGATTTGGATAAGTTGTTTTAAAATCATATGGAAATAACAAAAATGTTAATTTTGGCAACATGTCTAGCTGTCTATAACTCTGCTTCCCTTTACAGCTAGTAATTGGAAACTTAGAACCCATACTGTATATGCTTTGTATATACAGTACACCTATGTACCTGTGAAATTGTATAATATTTACAAGGGTGCATTTCAAATTGCAGTATTTTAAAAAGGTGAAATTTTTAATTTGGTAAAATGTTTAGCTTCTAATAACATAGTCCTTTTTAATGCCTGGGATGTAAAACTCAGTTCACATATCCATTCTGCATGCTTCTTTGCATCTGGAAACAATGGAGAAATTTGGAGAAAAACTTTTAAAGTTAGATGAAAATAAGTAAGCAATAAGATATGATGGGGTGTGCACTAGACACTTCTGGTGCACACCCAGGGGTGTAGTTAGACACAAGGCCACAGGCTGAGTGCCTTTAGCCCCTGACCATGAGCTAGAAATGTCTAGCACACACCTCCAGAGTGTCTTGTTGCTTTTATGAAATGGGCACCTTACCTGTTCATCTATTTAAAAAAATTTGAATTTAGAGGATTAAGTAGAAAAAAAGTTGGATCTTTGTCTTAATTTAAGATAAAATAGTTCCTCTGCCTGCATCACTGTACTGCATTTTCTTTTTGCGCTAAGGACTTTTTTTCTAACATGCCACCCATAGCTATAGGTTTCCTGAACTGGTTGCCAAGGCACTGCCTTGCCCTCCCCTTCAACACACACACACACACAATTTTTAGTTTTGAAAATCCAGTGGCAGTAACTATACCCTTTTTTTGTGTTGGGATTTCACATTCAGCAGCATGGGTAAGGAGATGCCACCGATGTGTGCAGTGCTCCACAAACAACTGGGGCTGCGGATGTGCTCCCGTGGCTAATGGTGTCCTGGAGTCCCAACTATGTCCCAGTCTACAAGCTTGATGGTTACCGATAGCACTGCTGACTCATATAATTCACCATCACCTTTATCGATAGGCTGGTCAGCAAAAGAGCAGCTGGGAGACACAACAATGGAATATAGGAGCAGCTGAGAAGAGGCCTGATTTAAAAAAAAAATGAGTTAAGGTCAGTAGAGGCTCAACAGTCCAGGATCTACCTAGGAGAAGAGTGAGTTGACAGCAGGTCAGCCATCAGGTGAGCTGGTGGGAGGGATGTTAGTTAGGGGACAAATCTTGTAAAAACTGGAACGACAGTACATGAAGATTTCTAGAAACCACTGATCCCAGATGTGTATTTTTTCACTTGAGAGAAATAGTGAATTACACTGTGGAGGCATTTGTGTTTTCTTTTAGGCTGAGTTTAAGCTGGCATTTGATAAAAAAACAATGGTGGACGCTCACATTCTATTTTTTTAATGTTCTAAATGCACATTTATTTCCTTTAGTTTTTACTGTGTCCTGCCTGCTTTTACTTGATTTCACCCAAATCACCCATGCACTAGACATTGTCATCACAGGGCTGACAGCCAACTGTAGGGCTGGAAATGTAAAGCCCATTTCATAACTGAATACCTTTGTGTGAAATGTTTGGTCATTTGTAACTCAGACCCCATAAAAACTTGGAATCTTAAAACATGATAAATGTATGCATGTGGAATGGACCTATATACCTGTAAATTTGTTAATATCCGGATGAGTACATTTAAAATTAGACTAAAAAAACTGAAATCCAAATTCTGGCAAAATTCCAGAACATTTTTTACAGAAATTCCACTAAATTTCACAGAATCAGAATGGTAATTCCACCAGAACTCCACTAGCAAAATTTACATTTCACACATATTTAATTTCATGATGATGCCATAGCTTTTGGAGTGTGTTACTCACCAGCACATGAATAGTCCAATGACAAAAGACAACACTGAATCTGACAGTATTTGCTTTGCTCTGTTAGAGCTCTTCTGCATTATTAAAAGTCTACATTCCAGTTTTTATATTTTTGTAACCAGGCTCACTTACTGTGTGCCGAAAACTATTTTGATCACTTTTGGTTCTGCCACCAGGTTCTACGTTCAGTGTGCAGTGAACCTTGCCCTTCTGGCTTTAGAAAAGCAACTCGAGTCGGACAGCCAATCTGCTGCTTTGACTGTGTTCTATGTTCCAAAGGAGAGATTTCCAACACAACAGGTGGGTTGTTTTTAATATGTGACTATAATTTATTCAAATAAATTATTTTTTTAGTTCTAGTAATGCTTTAAAGGCCCTGTAATTTAGGGATGTGCTAATAGTTATTGTGCCACCAGTATGTTCTGCAAATCTATCATCTCCTGTAGGAATCGTACACTTTCATGTAGGGATGCAGTACTGTAGTTCAAGAAATGCTTTAATATACAGGAGCACATTATGTAACTTAATGTGCAGAAGCTGAACCCAAGACAGAAGGGATATAGTCAGGGAACTTCTTTAAAACACAGGAGTAGACTATGTAACATAATTTTGGCCCATGTGAGACAGGGGGATGAGTTTGTAGAGAAAAGGGATGGGAATGGTAAATACTTTGATAAAAGGGAAGAGAACAGGGTCTCTTTGTAGATGAAGGATAAGATTTGAATATGGAATAAATGTGATGAAAAAATAAATGAAAAAGCATTGACTGTGGAGCAATATAATAATGTCCTAGCTAAACATGTACCGGAGGCCATCTAAATGCATCACCTTCACTCCATGAGAAATTCAAAATCAGTGAGTGGAATTTGGGCAAAATTATGATTCTGCTTCTGCAAAATTACATTTGCACATTTTGGCAACATATAAATTTCAGCTTTTCTAGAGATCTTGTGAAGCATTAATTTACCGGTGAAGTTCATATGAAGTGGCCATATTTGCACTTTTTGAATATCTATGTTTTAATGGACCATAGTCAAACTGGCCAATGACTTGAGGAAAAATCTTGTAAAAACACTTTGCCAGCAAATTTCATGTTCACTTTTCAAAGTTCACAGACACGACATTGCTGTTTGTGAAGTAGAGCATAGAATGTACCATGTGACTTGTAGGGCCTGATTCTGAAAGGACCCCTTGGAGCAATGCAAGTTGCACTGCTCCAAGGTCTACTGCAATACCAGGTGCACCAGGAACCCTGTGCCATATTCCAAGAAAAAGCAGGGTCCCTGTACCAAACTCCAAGGGATTGCCACAAGTGTGGTACAGTGCCTGACCAGCGGTGCAGCTGCAGCACACGCTGCAAGGATCTGGCACCCCTTCTGCCAGTGGAACACAGGACGGGCAGTACTGGTGGGGTACCCAGTTAGATTAGCACTGCCAGAATAGCGCTAGTCAACTGAGCGCCTGTCAGCACTACCTCATACAGTGAGAGGAGATTTACAGCACTTGCAGTAAGCACTCCCCTGATCTCTATCCATGGTGTCACTCACTTGGGCACCAGATTCCAGGAAGCTGGCTGAGCTGCTCCTGTTGTATGGAGGGCTGGGGCATATAGTAACTCGGCCAGTGCTTTTGAAGACCAGGGTTCTAATCCTGGTCTCCAGTCATTTTGCTTGCTTTGGAACTTGTCTTTTTTTTTCAAGGGGCCATGGAAACACTATTCCACGGCCCCAGACATTTAACTTTCCCTATGATCAGCTATCCCTCCTGGAGTGAAAATAATTAAATCCTGGGGTGCGGGGGGTAAAGCCTCCCACAAAAACAAAAACGGGGCCTTTTTTGCCACATGCACTATTTTGACTGCCACTGTTTGCACCCAGTGCCCACTGATCATGAAGGTGAGAGGGGTATACACATGCTCAGTGGGGGTGAGAGAGAGTAGCGGGGACATAAGGTGGGTTGACGTGCCAGCAGGGATGTCAGGTATTGCTTCAGCACTCGACAAGGTGCATATGCCCATGGCCTATATATATATACATATATATACATATCTGGTGGCATATGCACCCCCGGTTTCCAAGGCAATCCCTACATCCAGGCCACCACACCAACCCTCCCTATTCCCTTCCATGCCCCTCCTTCCCACAGACCCCAGTGGTAGCCCACCTGGAACAGTGTCCAACTCAATTTTAAGGGGCTTAGACCACCTCCTGGCAGGTCTAAGTGGAGCCACTTGTGATGGCCACGGTGGGGCTTTAGGAATCAGAAATGTGAGCCCTGCCATGGCGCAAGCCCCCTTGTTATCTGGCATAGTCAGATGCAGATCACAATAGGGGGCACAGTGAACCTTCGGTGCAGTGGATTCCCTGCACTGGAGCAGATCACATGCTGGAACAGGGACTGCTGCAACAAATGACACAAGGTGCAACTTGAGTCATTGCTGTTTGCCACAAGCACCTTGTGTCCACACAGATCCCTTTCCGAATCAGATCTGTAGAGTCTGTTTTAGTACTAGGCAGTACCTAGGCAATGGTTAACATTTCATGAAATTTTCACAATTTTTGCAACATTTTTAGAAATTCTGTTTTTGGCAATATTTGAATCCTCTAAATGTGTTCTGAAAACTTTTGCCTCATCTATGAAATTTTCTGACTGAATTCTGGAATGATACACATTTGACCAAAATGACAGTTCTGCAGAATTCTAATCTGTAATTTAATACATGCCTCCATTACATAGTTCTATACATTACACAGTGATCAATTGTGCAAAAAATTCATTCTGCATATTAATACATCAGTGTATTATATACAATTATCTATTGTACAATTCTTTGTCAGAATGTTGTGAAAGTGAAACAATCCTCATAATGTAGGAAAGATTCGACAACAGCCAACAGATTTTCGTAGGACAGTCCTGATTTGAGCATCTGTGTCCTGCAAAAAAACATGAAAAATACTACGGCCCAGATTTTCAAACTGCGCCATTCTGAGGCGCAAGCCCCTGTGCTGCTCAAAATAGTTGCGCGGGGGTGTGGCGAGTGATATTCAAAGGAGTTGTGCTATTGAGCAACTCCTTTGAATATCACCCCCCAGCCACAGCACTTGCGCAGGGCGCAGTGGAACTTGCGTCACCACAAGTTGCCAGAGTTGAGCATTAAACTTGCGGTGGCACAAGTACTATTGCGCCATGCTCAAATTTCCGATATTCAAAAGGTTACATGCAAATGGGGCCATAATTTATGCAAGGCGCAGGGGGGGCCATTTGCATCTATTTATGGCCCCATTTGCATGCCATTTGCATGTAGGTGCGCCGATCCCCAGGACTTGCTCCTGGCCACCCTGCCAGGCAGCAGCTGTGGGGGACCGACGCACAATGCAGCAGCCATCGATGGGCATCATAGTGTACATGAAATCTCCTCATTAGCCATCTTCCATCACGATCGCTGGCAGAACGGCGAATTTTCGCGCCCGATTGTGGAAGAATGTACTTTTCTCAACTCGAATATTTCTCAGGTCCTCAGTGGATCAGAAGTCGCTGGCAGAATGTCACATCTTGCTGGCCTTCAAATATTCTTCGGTGTCTCAGTGTCCTCCACTCACCATAGTTTTCTCGCGACGCGGGCGCCAAGAGTCGTGGCGGGTAACAGCATTCATTCGCCTGCCGCCCAGCCGCTCGTCGACTGACTGTCCGGTAGGCTGCAGCCCATTGGTACAGAGCTACAGCTAATGGGTGTGCAGCCTATATTATACATGATAGTTCAGGATTTGGAATGATGTTCATTCACAAATCTGACTGTCATGTACGGTATGGGCTGCACGCCCATTGGCTGTAGCTCTGCACCAATGGGCGGTATCCCTACCGGACAGTCAGTCGGGTGGGCGGCGGGCGGCAGGCGGTGGATGCTGTCGCTGCATTGGCCGCGGGGGAGCGGTGGAGGGGCTTCGGTGGATGGGGGGGACACTAGACACCAGGGAGATGTTTGGGGGTTGTGATGTGACATTCTGCCTGCATCGGGCTTTACGGTCCACTGGACCACCAGGGAGATATTCGGGCTGGGGAGGGTTACATTCTGCCCGCGATCGGGCACTGGGGGTTCATACATGTTCTGCCCGCGATCGGGCTGTGGAGATGTGTGGGGGGTTCATGCGTAACTGTACTGCCCGCAATCGGGCTTCTGATATGTGTGGGGATTTCTGAACTGTGATGCCCGCGATCGGGCTGTGGGAGATGTGTGGGCAGGGGTTCATGTTACTCATGCCCACGATCGGGCTGGTGGGGGTTGATACAGGTTATGCCCGCAATCGGGCTTCGAGTGTGTGGGTGGGGTTGTTTATGTTCTGCCCGCGATTGGGCTGGTGGGGGCACAGGGACTGAGTTGGGGGCCAGCCAGTGGTGGCAGCTGCTGTGTTGCGCCCCTGCAATACAGCAGCTCACCTGTGGGTGGCCCTCAACTTAAGCCTTTTTTGGCTCAAGGTTGTGCAGGCGCAGGTTGGTTGCATGATGCAAACTTCTGCACAACCCGACTGAATATCGGGTTGCGCAGGTTATGCATGGTTCCTCCCCCTCCTGTTGAGCATGCATTCATTTGCATTGCTCTTTTGTGCAACCTGTTGTCAGCGGCGTAACTGCCTCCTGCTGAATATCGCAGAATGGCGCATTTTTGGACTTGCGCATGCGCAACCCTGTTGCGCATGGCGCAACCCTTTTGAATATCTGGGCCTACATGTCCTGATTTTATAGTACAAAAATTATTTTCTAACTTTCCACAAAATGTTGGAGAGAACTACAATACCTTAACTAAAATACCTTAAAATGATAAGAAACGATAGAAGCAACAGAGAAACTACAATACTTAGCCTTAATTCTGATTATATAGAGAAAACAAGTCTGTTGCATTGGTCGAAGGTATGTACTGTCCTGCAAAAAATCATTTTTCAGTAAGAAATGTCCCACTTTGAGCTTCTTAAGAGGTGGTAATACTCGCTGGGCTGCATTGCCAGGGGATCAGCAGTAGGAGGGAAGAGGTTGTGCTGCCATTCTACAGGTCATTGGTGAGGCTGCCCCTGGAGCATGGAGTACAGTACTGGCATGCCTACATGAGGAGGGACATTAACCTGCTGGAGCCAGCCCCAATCAGGGCAACAAAGATGGTTACAGTTTGGCAGGGCAGGACATATGAGAAGAGATTGGATGCCATGAGTATGTACTCCCGGGAAGAGAGGAGGGAGAGAAAAGAGATGATTGAGACCTTTAAATATCTGAAGGTCATTAACAGGGTGGGTAAGGAAAACCTTTTCAGGCTCAGTGAAAATAATAACATGAGGGGGACATTGCCTTAAGTTGGAGGGGGGAGGTTCATGAGGGAGTCCAGGAGGCATGGTGGCAGGGTGGAATGGGCTTCCTGATGAAGTAGTATCACTGGAAGCTGTGGAGGGCTTCAAAGGAGAAGGGACAGGGTAAAAGGGAAATTCTGGGTCAACAAGGGAATGACTGGGAAGGAGGGGGATCAGTTGATGAATAGGGGTGGTGTCCTCATCTGCTGCTTGGGGATCTGCAATATAAGCCGCTAGGATAGACTGTAAGGCCTTCTTCTACTGATGACATTTGTATGTTCGTATGTTCACAAAGTGTGTTCCAAGCTTTCTAGGAAACAAAATTCCAACTTTCTCAGTAATTCCACTGGCAGAGTTTTATTTTCAAATAACACTAGTCAGCTGTCTAAGCAGACCTCATGGTACAGTGAAACAGGATGTAAACCACATGGTGCCTGCGCTCAGTGCAGTGCTAGACAGGAGGTGACGCAGTTAGGTCTGGTCTGAGATTGTCTGTACATATCTTCAGATGTGTACCTTTTTGAACTCCTTTTTATTGAATCCTTTTAACAGAGATCATCTTACCAGTGTTGTGTATTAATAGAGAGTGTTTATTTTCATTAGATCAGTGACTACAGATACATTTATTAGACATTTTCTCTATCATTCTTAGTGCTGCTGAGCTACTACTGTGAGAGATAGGGGAGGTGCTTCTGTTCAGCACTGCAGTTTTTGTTTTGTAGTGATTTCCTATATGACTCTCAGTGTCAAGTTAAGTACAAATTTATTGTTCAGCACACAGAAGTTACAATATACTAAAATCACATACAAATACATACTAAAATACATAAAAACAGCTAAATAATATTTCAGCTGAAGACCATAGGTTCATTTTAGCTACAAGTTGCATTTGTACACTAATCTTAAGAGTATCCATTTGTAAGTATACTAAAATGCAGCCTCTGTAGAAAATATAATTTCCTGGCTTAAAGTGAAATACAGGAAACTACAAGTTATAAATGAGCTGATAATAAAAATGTTGCAAGAGCTTCTATCATGTTGTTATCTTTGGCTTTAAACAGGAATTCCAAGAGGTCGGCAGGGGGAAGACTGAGAGCCCCTAACAGTCCACCCAGCCATTTCTTTTGGGAAGGTTCATATAGGGAACATAACAGAATCACATGTTTTAGATGATCTATGGTGACAAGTCCGCATTTATAAAAGGGAGAAGATACCTCTTTTCTCTTTTGTCTGAAATGGATGAATTGAGCATTGTAGCCTTTGGTTCTGAATCTTGTATAGATTCTCCTGAGTTTGGGACAAGTTAAAAGAGAAAGATAAGTCTCCAGACCCCATGAGGTTTTAAATATTTTATAGCAGTCATGGAGTCTGAGTGTAGAAAGTTTGGAAAAAGGTATTTTTTATCCAAATCACCAGTTCTCAATTTGACATCCAGCCTGATTTCCTCAAAAGGTCTAATATAAATTTTGTACAGAAGTGTCCCAGGCCAGCAGGCAATATTGCTTCCTTGATGAGCTGGATAAATGGGTGTACATATCCCATACACACCAATTTAATACTTTCCTCTAGACACATTCTGGGGTATCTGTGTTCAGGCAGGAGAAAAAGTTTGAGCAGGAAAAGGATTTGTCGTTCTTGGATGAGAGAGGGCAGAGAACATTGTCCTAACTCCAGTGTTAGAATACAATTGGGGTCCCCTGTGGTAACATTAGAATGTGTCTATAAAGTTTATTTAGGATTATTTCTAGACCTCTAGCCTCAGTATGTCCCCATATTTCAGAAGCATATAGCATGCTCATTCTTATTTTGGCATTAACAACTCTTACTATGCCTTTAACTGATGATTTCCCCATTTTATTACTGAAGATGTTTAAAGCATTTACTGAGGATCCCATTTTATTTTGAATAGTCTCCAGATGTTTGGTCCAGGATAAGCTATGGGCAATCGTACCCCTAGGTAATCATAGCTCTTGGCTATATCTATGTGGTTACCATTAATCTTGAAACTCGCCTGATTCTCGGTTTGATTTCCAAACACAACAATATTGATCTTACTAAGATTACCTTTCAGTTTCTTTTGCCTGCAAAGAGATTCAAAAGAGCCAATTTCCTTTTGAGGCCAAGGGCTGAAGTTGAGAGCAACACTAAATCATCTGCGTAGGCGAGACTACTGATCCTGCATTCATTGATTTTTGTGGCATGAAAATCAGGATTACTAATCTGATCCAGAATTGTGTTAATGTAGATATTAAACAAGGTGGGTGCCAGAATACACCCCTGTCTGATCCCCACATTTGTGCCAAATGTTTCAGTCAGATGTCCATATTGATTGTATTGGACTCCAGCCCAGGTATTTTCATAGAGTCTGATAATAATGCCAAGCAGTGAACTCACCAGGTTCAGTTCCTTGAGCATGCCCCAGAGGATCTTCCTACTGATGCTATCGAAGGCTGAGGAGAAATCCATGAAACAACAATATAACCTGGATTTCCTCACTTTGGTGTACTTCCAAACCACATAGCAGTACTGAACTGTAGAACAGTTCTTCTGAAAACCATTCTGTGCCTCATTCAGAACTGAGTTCTCCTCAGCCCAAATACTCAATCTGCCCGAGATTATTCTGGAGAAAACTTTCTGGGAAGCGTCTATAAGACTAATAGGCCTATACATCTTAGGATTGTTGGAATCCTTTTTTTGGAAATTGGAAATATGATACTACCTGCCCAACTAGGGGGCATTTTGGCCCCTGTACCAGCCCTTTAAATAAAAGAAAGAAAAAGGGAATCCACCAACCAGGGAAAGCTTTATGCACATCACCCAAAATACCATCTGGACCCGGTGCTCTATTTGTCTTAAGTGAGTTCAGTGCCAGTCAAATTTCATCTTTTGTGATCAGGATTGGCCTTAGGTAAATTATTTCTCCCATTTGTTCATAGTCACCAGGCAGTTCCATGTCTTATTGTGAGTATGTCTGAAAAATATGTGGTCCATGCTTCAGGTGTAATAGATGCTTCAATCTTATTAGCGTATCTGTTATATCCTTGAGCAACAATTTTCCAAAATTGCCTGCCATCCCTGTTCAAAACTGCCCATCTTAATTTTTCCCAAAGACCCTGAGTGTATTTATTTATTTATTTCTCTTTCAAGAGTTTTCCTATAGTTTTCTGTTTCTTTAACAGGTTATAATCTATTGTGGTTTTCTTTCTTTTATTCTTGTGTTCATAGTATCATAGAAAAAGCCAGCAGAATAGGCCCCATGGTCTATCATGTCTGCTTGGAAGCTAGCCCCCTACTGGGAGCTCTCTCCTCCATCCCCCAGCCCCAGAGGTGGCCCTCCCTGGCCTCAGCTTCCCCCTGTACATGTACCAACCCTTCTTGAATCCTTCCACTGTGGTATCTTCCACCAGACTCCTGAGCAGTGTGTTCCATGGTTCCACCACCCTCTCTGTGAAGAAGTGTCTCCTGCAATCCCCCCTGTACTTCCCCCCTTCCAGCTTCCACTCATGCCCCCTGGTAGTTCCCCCCTTCTTTAGCCTGAACACTTCCCTGGCTCCACCCTTATTTATCCCCTTTACATACCTGAAAGTCTCTATAATGTCCCCTCTGTCCCTTTTCTCCTCCAATGCATACAGATTGAGTTCATCCAGTCTCTCCTCATAGGTCCTACCCTCCATGCCCTGAATCATCCTGGTCACCCTCCTTTGGACCCTCTCCAGCACCGCTATGTCCCTCTTAACATGAAAAATGTTGTCTTAACATTTTTCCAAATATTTCCTTGGCCCACATACATTCTATATTAAACCAAGATTTTTTAAATGTGGACTTGGTACAGGATATTTTTTTACACCAAGGTCTTAATAATGTGTAAACTACTTCTGAATCCTCCTGTATACTGAATATCTTACTTTTATCAAAGATAGCATTATGTATATTGTATAATTCTCCCGTGCGTAGGATTTCCTCAAAATGTGCTTGGTGAATTGGCCCCCTTCCGATTCTCCTTTCATTAATAATCTCCACATTTTCTTCCAAGTGTGCCTCGTTGATCCTGAGGGATCTAAATTGACTCTTTATATGAAGTACAATGGGAAAATGGGCAGATATCAGCCTGTCCTTCACCTCTAACCTTTTAACCAGCTTGGTAGCTTCCAAGTTGGTCCAAATTAGATCAGGAGTCGAGGCACCCAAGGCACCTTTAAAAGTTAGCATCCCTGATAAATCTCCCTGTGTTCTCCCATTTAAGAGGCAGTAGTTTCTACTGGCAAGACCCGACAAACGTTCCCTGCCTCTGTAGTTAGTTTTTATGTCCTGAGAAGTCCTTTTACATAAGATATTTGGATTGATTAAGGGTAGGGGGAGGATCAAGTCTGTATGGGAATCTTCCAAGAGTCGGGAAGGTATTCTACAATTAAAATCATCCATAATAACTACAGAACAGATTTCATTCCTTTCAGCCAATTTGTTTAGCATTGTTTTCAGATCTTGGGTATAGGGATCAGCTGCCTCACAAGCTTTGTTTCTTGGGGGAAGTAGATAGTACAGAGAATTGTTTTCTCAGATTCTTTGTTAATCAGCAGGGCTAAAATGCTATCTGAATTAGTGGAAATTTTAGAAATCCCAAGATTCAGTTGGGTTTTAATGAAAAATAAGAGACCCCTTTAAATCTGTGGTAGTTGAACCCCCCCCATGTGAATAGTGCTAAGCTGAACCTGACGTTTTCTTCTTCTCTCCTACATCTGTTCCAAAGACTATTGCGCAACAGCACTTTATTCCTTCATTTTATGTCTTCCTGTCTCTTTCTAATCCCCCCCCCCTTCTGTGTAAAACATTCGGAATATGCTGCAGTCAGACTGGCCATCTGGTGCTGTGTATTACAATTTAAACTATTTTTCATCCCCTTCCTATTTCTGCTCCTCTACGTCATGGTCCAATTAAATATAACCACTTTTTCCCTGTACTGCCCTTAAATGTGCAGACTTAAAGAATGAAAGTAACTAAAGGTCTGTAAACAGACTTGGTAGGCAAAGTTTTTTTCACAATGTAAAAAGCAAGCTGGGATTGATAGTCAAACTTAAGAAATTACCAATGCCAGTTTAAATGTTTTTCTTTTGGATATGTACAGGTGCAGATTGGAATATCCTGTTCTTGAAAAGGTTAAACAGTTAGCAAATTAACTAAAATACAGGACAACAGAGAAGAACTAAAATGTGGTTTACCTACACAGCTCCCAGGAGTATCATGTCTCCAATCAGTGCTGGTGTCCTTGCAAGGTGCTGTCTCCTATAGAAAGTCAGCAGCACCTTTCTCCCTTCTTTTATATGCTGCAGCTCCTAGGTTACCTTTAGAAAAGGGGAGGAGTTGTCTATAATGCAGCCCACTCTGCAAGAAATGTGCAATCATATCTGATAGAGCATTAGGGTGTTTATGTTGATGTCATAATAATGGATTATTTGTTATGCCTTTCATTTATGTGTATTCTAAGTAATTGATTGTACAAAGAAATAAGAAGATTTCCTGTAAATAGCTTAATAATTAGGTGGGGCTTTGAGCTAAGGGGTGGAGCTCCACTCTTTAAAAGAAGCCAGCCTAGATCCTCAGGTTAGATGCTGTTAGGGAGAGTTCATGTGAGGACCTCCTGCTCTCTGTTATACTGCACAAGATTATGTTCCACTGCTAGACCCTTGGCAGGGAAGCTGTGCTGTTTTCAAGTTTTATTTTGTTTTTTTATTATGGTAAGTTCGCTGCTGTAAGCTGTTATTTTTTTTTTGTTTGTTTGTTTGTTTAATAAAAATCATACCATTTAGGTATGTTGTACCAAATTTGTTGATTCCTGTGTGACCTGAATTGTTCAACCCACGACATTTTGGTACCAGAAGTGGGGTAAACTGGAGATCCATAAGGAATAGGTGGACTCCAGTAAAGACACTGCACACAGTATCCAGGTCACAAGTGGTTTTCAACAGGTACATGGCACTTAAACTCAAGGAAGCTGGTGCCTTATCAGGGGTTTTGACCAGAACCCAAGTGGCTGCTGTTGGTGAACCACTTCTTGAAGGATTACCTGCTGCCACACGTCCTAAAGTTAAACAGGGCATACAGAAGATGGAAGAGGCGGGGTGTGAAGAGACCAGAAAAAGAACAGCTGGAACCCCCCCCAAAGATCTCAGGGATTTACTCTGCAGGTTAGCTATACGTCCGATGGAGATGGAACGCCAGCGAGAGGTAGAGCTGAGGGAAAGAGAGAGGTTGAAAGAAAGCGACAAGACCAGAGGTGGGCTGACACACTACAGACCTTACAACTTATTGGGACTGGTCAAGGGGCGGCCCATACAAATCCCAGAGACATAAAATAAATGAAAATGACTCCCTCTGATGATATAGAGGCATATCTTACAACATTTGAACGTGTAGCACAGGCTTGTAATTGGCCTGCTACCCAATGGGTGGTAAGACTTGCCCCATATCTATCTGGCAAAGCTCAATTGGCATACACCTGTATGGATATCCATATTGCTAATGATTATGCCTCTGTAAAGAAGGAGATACTAAAAAGATATGACATTAACACAGAAACATATAGACAAAGGTTTTGATCTTTAAAGCATTTACCCCATGTACCACCTCAGAAGACCTATACCAGATTGAATGACTTGTGTCACAAATGGATACAACCTGAGGGAAAGACTGTACCAGCCATCATTGAGCAGTTTGTGTTGGAGCAATTTGTACAGATTATGCCTGCGGATGTCCAATTATGGGTAAGGGAACACCATCATGATAATGCTGAAGCTGCAATTACCCTAGCTGAGGATTTCTTACCTGCATGGCAACCGGTACAAAAAAGGGTACAGGAGAACAGAAAATGTCATTCCTACTACAACATCCACAACCACTACGGTAAGACCTATTGTTTCATCAGTTGGGACAGGGATTGTTAAGACTAGAGGGGAAGGTCGGGAGATGGCATCAAAAAAACCTGAATCCACCACAGAATGCCATTATTGCCATGGACTGGGACACATAGCCCGTTTCTGCCCAAAGAAAAAGTCTGCATACCTAGCTTCTATGAACTTGGGGAACTTTTTTATAAAGACTATGGTAAATGGAACTCAAGTAGAAGGGCTAGTGGACTCAGGGAGCCGACAAAGCTTAATCCGGGCTGACCTACTAGATAACAACTTATTAAGCACTAAATCCACTGGTGTCATTTGTATCCATGGTGATGTGCATCAGTACCCAACTGCACAGACACAAGTATGTATAAATGGACAGACATGTGATATGACATTAGGAGTTGTACCCACTTTACCTGTGCCTTTGATTATTGGTCAGGATTTTCCATCCTTTAATGACCTTTTAACCTCATGTGACACTGCATTATCAGCTGTAACCACGAGGGCTCAGTCACAACTGATACAACAGGACCCTATATTTTCTTTTGATGATTCTTTGTTTGAAAAGGGTAAAGGGCCACGAAAAACAAAGGCCGAAAAGAAATTATTACAGAAAGACTGGAAACAAAAACAAAATGGGACTGGTGATGTCATGCCTCAATATCATATTGTAGATATTAAAACTGAACAGCAAAATGACAATACACTTAACCCTTTCTTTTCACAGCTTAACAAACAAGTACCTTTGGGTTCACCATATGTTGTACAACAGAATGGAATTCTATATAGAATATGTATAAATCCTAAAACACAAGAACAGATAGAACACATGCTGGTACCACAGAAATTTAGAAAAGATCTTCTATTTTTAGCACACGATATCCCTAGTGCTGGACATGCTGGACGAGACCGAACTTCTGCTAGACTATTGCAACGATTCTTCTGGCCTGGTCTACAGGAGGACGTTGCTGAGTATTGCAGATGTTGTCCTTCCTGTCAGCAAATCAGCCAGATAACTCACAGGGACAAAGTACCCTTAATGCCCCTACCAGTTGTAGCTCAACCCTTTGAAAGAATAGCTATGGATGTGGTAGGACCATTAGTAAAAAGTAGTAAGGGGTAATAGATTCATACTTGTCCTCTGTGATTATGCAACCAAATATCCTGAAGCTTTTCCTTTGAGAACAGTTACAGCCCCAAAAATAGCAGAAAAAGTAGTGGAATTCTGCAGTCGTATGGGTATTCCTAAAGAGATCCTGACAGATCGTGGTACAAATTTTAATGCTGCACTACTCACTGAATTGTACAAAGCTTTAGGAATTACTACATTACGAACCACCCCTTACCATCCACAAACTGATGGTCTTACAGAAAGATTTAATCAGACATTAAAATGCATGATTAGGAAATTTGTGGACGAAGAAGGTAAAAAGTGGGATCAATATCTTCCCCTATTCCTGTTTGATACCGAGAGGTCCCACAAGCCTCAACAGGATTTTCACCATTCAGTTTGCTGTATGGAAGAAACCCCTGGGGACCTCTTGACATAGTTAAAGAAACTTGGGAGGGAGAGACCACAGTGCAATATACCAATATCCTAGACTATTTGGTTAATCTTAGAAAGCGACTAGTACAGTACACAAAAAAGGCACATGAACAAAATAAGGTAGCCCAAACTAAGCAGAAATGCTATTATGATAGCAAAACTCGGGAAAAACAATTTCTTCCAGGGGAAAAGGAACTGTTATTATTGCCATCCAATGACAATAATCTTTTAATGAAATGGCAGGGACCTTACTCCATTGTTTCCCAGACTGGTCCTGTCACTTACCAAGTTAAGATACCCGGGAGACGAAAGTGTACACCCATCTATCATGCAAATCTCTTAAAGAAATGGCATGAGAGACTTACTTCTGATGTTAAAGCTGACCTTTACGTTATGCCCAGTCGTTCAGACACTGAATTAGATTCTGCCTATAAAAGGCTTGAATCAGAAGAAACTATTAGAGATGTACATATTAACTAAAATTTAACCAGTCAGCAACATGCAGAATTGGAAAATGTACTACAACATTATACAAAAGTTTTCACAACTATCCCAGGTAAAGCCATTAATGTAGTACATACGATTAAAACTGATTCTGTCCCAATAAGGCAAAAGGCATATCGATTGCCAGAAAGAAGTAGGTCTGAGGTTGTACAGGAAATTGAGAAATTACGGAAATTAAATATTATTGAACCTTCTAGAAGTCCATGGTCATCCCCTATGGTAATTGTACCTAAAAAGGAAGGGGGTATCCGTTTATGTCTCGATTTCCATAAACTCAGTCAAGTATCTCAGTTTGATAGCTATCCAATTCCTAGAGTGGATGATATAATAGATCACATTGGACAGGCAAAATACATCTCTACTCTTGATCTCACAAAGGGCTATTGGCAGATCCCTTGGAAGAACAGTCTAAAGAAAAAACAGCTTTTAGCACTCCTAAGGGGTTATACCAGTTTGCTTATATGCCATTTGGCTTACATGGGGCCCCTGCCACCTTCCAAAGATATATGGATAAATTGTTGAATGATCTCTCTTCCTATTGTTCTGCTTATTTGGATGATGTGGTGATTTTCAGTTCAGACTGGTCAACACATCTTACCCATTTGTCTAATGTTTTATATACTATTGAAAAAGCTGGTTTAACTATTAATCCTTCCAAGTGTACGCTAGCCATGAATGAGACAAGATATTTGGGCTTTGTTTTGGGTAATGGAATAGTATGTCCAGAAATAGAGAAGGTGGAGGCAGTAGCCCAATGTGCAGTCCCAGAAACAAAAAAACAAGTGAGATCTTTTTTGGGTTTAGCTAGGTATTATAGACGCTTTATTCCTGATTTCGACACAATTGCAACCCCATTGACTGACTTGACTAAGAAACAAGTCCCAAATAAAATCCCATGGTCACCTGCTTGTGATTTAGCTTTTAGGACAATAAAAGCTGTACTGTGTTCAGCACCAGTGTTACAATCTCAGATTTTAATAAACCATTTGAATTACAAACAGATGCTTCAGAAACTGGTCTAGGTGCTGTATTGTGTCAAAATATCAATGGAGAAGAGCACCCCATCTTATTCATCAGCCGGACACTATATCCCAGAGAACAGAAGTATGCTACAATAGAAAAGGAATGTTTAGCAATTAAATGGGCTATAGAGACATTGAAATTCTATCTATGGGGGTCTCATTTTACTTTAATTACGGATCACAACCCTTTATGCTGACTTAACCAGATGAAGGATAAAAATGCATGCATTCTCTGTTGGTACTTGGCTTTACAGCCCTATCATTTTGAGATTAAGCATCGACCAGGTAGCAAACATAAAAATGTAGATTTCCTTTCTAGATATGGTGCTTAAGGAAATTGAATCTAGAATGGGATACAGTATCCTATTTCAACCCCAGGGCAAAGTATGACGTATGACAATGAATTATGTTAATTGTATTTATTGTTTTGTTTATAGGGTGCCCTGGGATGGGACTTCTGTGAGGGTGGGTTGAAGTCCCATCCCAGTCCCTTGGGTTTATGTTGTGGAAAAGGGAATGTGGTCTTCAAACCAAATTATTGGTTTGTTCTTAAAGAGGGGGAAATGTGGTAGTTGAACCCCCCCATGTGAATAGTGCTTAGCTGAACCTGACGTTTTCTTCTTCTCTCCTACATCTGTTCCAAATACTGTTGCGCAACAGCACTTTATTCCTTCATTTTATGTCTTCCTGTCTCTTTCTAATCCCCCTTCTGTGTAAAACATTCAGAATATGCTGCAGTCAGACTGGCCATCTGGTGCTGTGTATTACAATTTAAACTATTTTTCATCCCCTTCCTATTTCTGCTCCTCTACGTCATGGTCCAGTTAAATATAAGCACTTTTCCCTGTACCCTTAAATGTGCAGACTTAAAGAATGAAAGTAACTAAAGGTCTGTAAACAGACTTGGTAGGCAAAGTTTTTTCACAATGTAAAAAGCAAGCTGGGATTGATAGTCAAACTTAAGAAATTACCAATGCCAGTTTAAATGTTTTTCTTTTGATATGTACAGGTGCAGATTGGAATATCCTGTTCTTGAAAAGGTTAAACAGTTAGCAAATTAACTAAAATACAGGACAATAGAGAAGAACTAAAATGTGGTTTACCTACACAGCTTCTAGGAGTATCATGTCTCCAATCAGTGCTGGTGTCCTTGCAAGGTGCTGTCTCCTATAGAAAGTCAGCAGCACCTTTCTCCCTTCTTTTATATGCTGCAGCTCCTAGGTTACCTTTAGAAAAGGGGAGGAGTTGTCTATAATGCAGCCCACTCTGCAAGAAATGTGCAATCATATCTGATAGAGCATTAGGGTGTTTATGTTGATGTCATAATAATGGATTATTTGTTATGCCTTTCATTTATGTGTATTCTAAGTAATTGATTGTACAAAGAAATAAGAAGATTTCCTGTAAATAGCTTAATAATTAGGTGGGGCTTTGAGCTAAGGGGTGGAGCTCCACTCTTTAAAAGAAGCCAGCCTAGATCCTCAGGTTAGATGCTGTTAGGGAGAGTTCATGTGAGGACCTCCTGCTCTCTGTTATACTGCACAAGATTATGTTCCACTGCTAGACCCTTGGCAGGGAAGCTGTGCTGTTTTCAAGTTTTATTTTGTTTGTTTATTATCATAAGTTCGCTGTTGTAAGCTGTTATTTTTTTGTTTGTTTGTTTGTTTGTTTGTTTAATAAAAATCATACCATTTAGGTATGTTGTACCAAATTTGTTGATTCCTGTGTGACCTGATTTGTTCAACCCACAACAAAATCTACCAATTTTTTTGTCTCTAGTTGCCTGCAGAATAAAAGCAGAGTATCCCATCAGTTTAGGCATTGTGTTTTCTGTGTACCATGTTTCTTGTACACCAGTAACATCAAAAATCTCCAAAAATCTTAAAACTTCAAGATCTATTATTTTAAGGTGGATGCCCTTGATATTCCATGAAAGAATAGAGAGGGTATCAAGTTCAGGCATTGTTTCCCCTAATTCAATTGGAGACTGCAATTCAGGAATCATTTCCCTTAACTCATCTGAAGATTGCAATTGTCAATCAGAGTCAATTATTAGCAGCGGCATGAATGTATTGGGATCTATTAATTTCTCAAGATCTATTACTGTGCTGTCTTCCTTTGGTGATGACTCTGTGCTATCTTTTAGTTAATTCAGCCTGGAGGAAGCTTCCTCCATTTCTAATGGGTCAACTATATGTATTCCCAAACAGTCCAGCTTGCCGGCCAAAGAAAGCAGTTTGCTGGATGTATTAGGGTTTTTAAATGTGATGTCCAGTTGCAATGAGAAACCAGTGCCTCCATATAATTTTCTACAGTCCACCATGTTTTGTGTAATATAGACACCTAAGGCTTTTTCAAGGAAGAAGAGCAGATCTTCCCTAACACTACTATGTGAATTGTTTTCTGAAACTTTCCACCCAAACATGGTTATGGTCCTACACAGCCATGCTTTACTCTGATTTGAGACATGCTCATTGGTTACCCCTATAATTTTCCTCTGTGCTTCCATGCATGCCCCTTTCTCCTCATCCTCATGGGGAATCACTTTAGAAAGTGAATTAAGCTGTTCTGTTGTCTCCTCGTTTGGGGGATCCATGATTACACACTTTGAGATGAGCACGGGGAATGAGATGTCATGTGCCTTATTGACCAGCGACTGGATTTTCTCTAGAATGAAATTTGCTATATTTGTAGACAAGCAATAAAATAATACAGTATTCTTATTTTCTAGGTTTAAAGACCTTACAACTGCTATCTCTCCATCAATATTATTCTGGTGCAGCCCAAAAAAATCCACGATCCTAGAAAGAAGTAACTCATCTGTTTCGTTTTCTAACATTGGGATGCCCTTCACCTCAATTATAAATTCAGAATTTTTAAAGCTCTTCCTGTTCATGTATTCCTTGTTCCCGTCCCAGAGGTCCTTATTGGTGGGTGGATTGCCAGTGTTCTCAGCCTCCCCCCAACATGCTGCCTGAGATTCTTCACTCAGAATTTCTTCGTAAGAAATTTCAACTCGGTTTTCAATATCTAAAAAGGACTTTTCCTCCTGTGAAATCTGATGTGACCCTTGACTGGTAACTTTCTGAATCACATGGGTCACAGGGGCCTCTAGGGCAGTGCAAGATATTTTTTTTAGAATTTTCATTGAGGACAGGCTTTCTGGAGACCCTCTTTAGGTTTTTAGTTTTGATTCTCTTTGGTTTAGATTGCTTATGGACAATTTGTCCAGTGGACTCCCTGCTACTGGGATGGACCATGGCTGGATTCGACATGAACATATCTTATCTTTATCAAAGGGGGAAGGAAGCTGAACCTGAATTCCTTTGGTAGCTTTGCCCAAGGTCAAAAACTCATCTCTAATCAGACTTGAGTGTTGATGTTTACCACTATCCTAAGCCCTTTCCAGTAGTACTCTGTTGTAAAAGACATCTGCTCTTAAATTGCAGATCTCATCTTTTAGTTCTATAATATTTTCCAGAATTACAATACCAGCAGAATATCTTTTTTTTTGAAATCTCTACCATCTGTTTGGAGGTGGATGAGCTTGCTACCAGGTTCACCTATTCTAAGTATGGCTGCTCATCTGAAGTTGTGCTCTCCTCAAGAGGAGCCTTCACAGGAGTTCTCCATGTGGCATCATCTGCCCCAGAGTTACCCACGCATTCTTTCACTTCTCTATGGGCTAGCTTCAGCCTTTTTAAACCTTCAATGGTTAAACTCATCTCCTGTATTATAGCCCTTATTTCCAGATTATCCCCTGTATTCTCAAAATACTCAATGGCAGGGGTTTGCAGCTGAGAGTTAGTTCCAGCCAGCTTATGCCCTGGGACCTGTTCTATCTACCTGGGGATAGCCCCTTGGGGTAGCCCCAGGTGAAGTGGGCCTGTCCATGCAGAAGTGGTCAGAGGAGAGGGCTGGGGAAAATTCTAGCTCAAAACAATGAGAGTCCTCCTCATTACTCAGTCCCTGTGTAAATGTTTCCCACTCATATTGGTCATAGGAGATTGTTTCAGCAGTCTGTCTGGATTCATTAGATCCAGAGTTTTCAAAAGAAACCCTATAGGCTACTGGTTTATCTAGCCTTCTGTTTGAGGCCTGGACTGAGGTAGAAAGGTATTTGGGGCTGTTTCCCTTTTCAGCCAATAGGCCTGTGATTTTGAGCTGTTTTTTCTCTCCTCCGATGTCCAAGGGGAAATACATTCATCCCCCACCCAATCAATTATTTTCTCCTACACCATGTTCTTTTTCTTAGAATTGTTTTTCTTTTGCTTTGCCCCACCAGATTTTTGAATGAACTTCAGGGTGGAGGCTCCCAGTGAGTCTTCCTCAGTCTCTGATATAACAATCACTTGAAGTTAAATCTCCCCTTTTGCAGCACCTAAGGGGGAGTTACCTTTCCCACTTGTGGTGAGTACCATTTTCACACAAACTCAAAAATCACGTGACCTATTACAGGAATCTATTAAAGAGTACAGGAGTGCAAAAAAATAATAGATAAGTATTTAGAGCCAGAGGGATTTATAAACAGCAGAGTAACAGTCAAAATTACATAAAACTTAATAGTTTTCTGATGTAATTGTCTAAAAATATCATAGGCTCAGTTATTAAAAATTAATATGTATCAGGCTTTCACCTTTATCCAACATTCATCTCTTGATATACTTTATAGAAATGAGCTTTGGATCAGATTAAAACACAAGTCTCTTTAAAGGGACTTCAAGTTTGCTCCCCCTTTATGTATATGAGAGTTTTTAAGAAAAGTCTTATGAGCAGGTAACCAAAAGATGTCTGTAAAAGCCATATGGATAGGCGGCTCACAATAGCTTCAGCTGGATTTCCAGCTCACAGTCAGTACAGGAAAAATACATGTGATTGCCAGAATTTAATTCTGCAACCCAGTCTGCTTGTACTTGTACCTTTTAGTAACAAGGCTATGCAAATCCAGTTTCCTAACAGAAGCAAGGTTGGAATCCAAGATCTGAACTATTGTTGTTGGAATTCTCCTTGTCGATATCTTGATAGACTCTAATTAAGCTGGAAAAAAACAGGACAAAAGGGGAAAAAGAGAAAAAGGGATTCAGTCAAGTGTCTGTCAGATACCAATGATATTCACTTTAAAACATAACCTTTCAGCTAGTCTACCTGTTACCCTATTATCCTATTAGCAAAAAGGGCTCATATAAAAAATAGAAGAGAAAACCAAAATCAAACTCACAAGCTAAAAATGACTCATAGCCTTAATTGTCCCAAGGAGAAAAAGCAAAGTAAAAGATGCGAAAGAGAAGGATAATTAACATACAGTCCACCCACACACCAGACCCCATTAGAAAGGTCCTTTATTTTACTTCTCTTTACTTTTACTATACTTTTCTTATTTGTGCTCCTAGTTGCTTACTTGTGCTCTTAGGTAACAAAATCCCTGGCCTCAGACTAGACGAAAAGTCATCCATAGTTCTCCCTTCCTGTGAAGGTTGCACACAGTACAACATCCAAAAAAACAGCCAAGCAGTGCAATGCTTCACAGCGAACCGAACTGCTACCAAAAAGTTCAGCAGATAGGAGAAGTGGAGAGCTAAATCTCGAGTAGGGAGTAATTCAAAGAACAGCTTTCAAAACTAAATAAAGCACTCTATTTTTCTTAAGAGGCCTAATAAAAAGACAAGCCGATGCCGCCAAAGCTGCCAGGTGAAACACCAGGTAGAACGCCTTACTCTAAGAGCCAAAGCTGAGCATGCGCTCTTAAAAAGAGAAGAGCACATGATCAGGGATTGCAAAAAACAGTGCAAAAGTTAAAAATAAAATTCACTTAAACACTATATTAGTATAAAAATATAAAAACGTATGTAAAATGCACATGTGCTAAATAAACCCTCTGGACATCCTATACTGGGCTGGCAGTATAGGCTAGAGGTTAGAGGAACGAGGTGTGAACGAGCTTGGTACATCCAGCAGACCAGACCTGAGTTTGTTTCTCACAACTTCCACTTGCATACTGTGTGACTCTGAGCAAGTCGCTTAACTGCCCAGTGCTCCCGGGTCACCCCTGAAAACAGGCACTTGTGCCTAGTGGGCCTTACCTAGTTACCAAAGACTAAAATAAAAAAATTAAAAAATGCTAGGCTCAAACACCCACAAGCTCACCTCTCACACAGAAGGACACGGGGATCAAGGGATAAAATAAAATAAAAACCCAGAAAATGAGCAAGAGAAATAGGCAAGGATTCCACTATAATTGAAACACACCCCTGGTAAAAAATATAGAGTTCATGGTGGTTTTTGAGAGCAATATGCTTCTTTTTGAGGGGTGGTCAGAAAATTTCCTTCCCTTCTTCTCTTCCCGATGCAGCTGCTTGACTGGCCTTCCCACTCACACTTCAGCTCCAGCCGCTGGCACCTACACCATGGCTCTCCTCCTGTGTGTGGTGAGAAAAAACAAATGGGAAAAATACTGGCCAACCCAGCTAGAGAATGCAATAAGTTGTCCTGAAAAGGCCACATATCACTCAGGCAGTAGATGGCTTACCTGTACTAAGATAAAATGAGCTTAGCGGTCCTGCTTCCAGAGCCTCCTCCACAGTCGCAGGAGTGAGTAGCATAAACTCCAACCTCAGTCTCTCTCCAACCACCAAAACCTACACTGAGTCAACTCTCAGTGAGAAACAGTTTTGCTGCCTAGCCTTCATCAATGATTATGTAAATATAAACTTCAGTAGTTTGTTCTCTGACTACCTGGGAAATAAATATTATTATATATACCATAACATATATTTTGGTATGGTTTTCCATTATTCGTATCTCTATTTTTTACAATTTATTTTTTGCACTGCTAAATCATTTCACCTTAAAAATTAATATGAACATTGGGCATGACATTGGGAAGGGGAGAGGTACTGAAAGGTGGAGGAAGGGGGAACTTCTGCCGTTATTCACCTAAGTATCCTGTGTGGATGAGTCTCTGTATGTTGGGAAAATTAGAAAGTGTAGTACGATTTTATTTCTGTGTTTCTGCTGTGTGCAAAACATTTTCTTTCTATTTCAATAGAATTATTGTTCCTCGTAGTCTTTCTGTAGTATCGTGTATTATTTGTGTAACTAGCCTGACATATTAAAACTTTATTTTATATATAATTCATGTTTCTGTGATTGAGTTCTTTGAGGTAGTCCTAACTGATTTTATAATTGACAATAACTGTTTATAACAGACAAAAACTGTGTTTCTGCCTCTTAAGAGAAGGCTACCATTGTCACATTCTGTTTCTCAAGTAAGGAGTTCTCAGCTGTGAAAAAAGGGGTGGGTTGGTTGCCTTTGAGCAAGGAGCACTGTACAGTATGAGTAGTGGCTCTGGTGGGATTCAGACCTAGAGATACCCTGATAGAGTGTCTACATTGAGTAGTGGCAGCTACTGAGTACCTTTGCAGACATCTGAAGGGCTCAAGAAAGCTGGTAACATTGGCAGACTGAGTCAGGGAGTGACTAGTTTGCCACATATGCAGTATAAGGAATATACCATGGGGGCTGTTTGATAAATGATTAATCTCCATGAATGTAACTTGACCTCGAGTAACCTCACGACTGGCATAAGAGATGAGTGAAGTGTCTCAAGTCAACCTGCATAAATAGAGATACATCATAATGTCCCCTATTGCATAATTAATTTGGGGATATGATTGCAAAGAGAATATAGACAAATTGATTAACAATTATTATAAAAGAATTATGGGTCTGCCAAAAGATGCGCCATCAGTTTTAATATGGGCAGAACTAGGGCAATTATAATTGGAATGCCTTATAAAGGAAAGATTAGCCTTATACTGTATAAAGATATATGGTATGCATGCAGACAAAATACAAAGAATGTGCTTAGAGCATAGAATCATAGAATGTGATGGCAGAAAAAGACCCCATGGTCCATCCAGTCTGCCCTCAGCCCCCTAGACTATCTCCTCCCTCTTTGAGAACCCACCCCAACCCCCATAGCCCTTTATGCCTGTCTCAAGCCCTCTTGAATCGTAACACTGTCTCCACCCCCACAACCTTCTCTGGAAGCCTGTTCCAGGCATCCACCACCCTCTCCATAAAGAATCTCCTCCTCATATCCCCACTGTAGTGTCCCCCCTGCAGTCTCAGGCCATTCATCCTAGTAGCAGTGTCCTTCTTCATTTGGAATAAGCTCCCTGGGCCCCCTTTGTTTAATCCCTTGACATTTTTAACGGTCTCTTTTATGTCCCCTCTCTCCCTTCTGTTTTCCAGAGTATATAGCCCCAACTAGCTGCATCTCTCTTCATATGGTTTGCCCTTCATCCCTAGCACCATAGTGGTTGCTCTTCACTAAGCCTTTTCAATCTGGTCAATGTCCTTGTGCAAGTAAGGCCTCCAGAACTGGACTCCGTACTCTGGATGCAGTCTCACCATAGCTTGGCACATGGCACCAGAACATCTCTGCTCCTGCTGGTGAATCCCCTGCCCATACAAGCCAGCATCCCATAGGCCTTCCCCACCATCCTAGTACACTGTTTCCCCACCTTAAGGTCACTGGAGACTACTATACACAGATCCTTCTGCTCTTTTGACCTGATTTCCTCCCCTCCCATTTTGCACCCTGTGCTTGTGTTTCTGTGTCCCAGGTGCATAACCGCACACTTCTTGATGCTGAATTCTAGTTGCCAGGTTTTTGCCCCACTCTTCTAGTGCCCTTAGGTCCTGCCTCATGTCCTCCACCCTGCCCTCAGTATCCACACCATTGCAGATTTTCATGTCATCCGCAAAGAGTGCAACATGTCGTTTCAGTCTGTCAGTTATGTCACATATATAGATACTGAAGAGGAGCAGACCCAACATTGACCCTGGGGTTCTTCGCTCACCATTTCCCCTCACTAGAGTGTTCCCCTTTCACTACCACCCTCTGGGTCCTGTATGCTAACCAGTCTTGCAGACATCTAGTTATTTTATCCCCCAACCCCATACTTCCCAGTTTGATGACCAACCTTCTATGGGGTACAGTGCTGAAGGCCTTAGTGAAGTCCAGGTAGGCCATGTCCACTGCCCCTCTTGGTCTATTACCTACATCACCCAGTCAAAGAATTCAATAAGATTGGACTGGCTTGACTTCCCCCTTGTGAAACCGTACTGGATGTTATTCAGCAATCCAGTCCCCTCTAGGTACTGAGCTACCCTTTCCCTGATGAGTGCCTCCATGACCCTCTCCACCACTGTGGTAAGGCTGACTGGATGATAGATCTCCTTCACCTCTGTAATCCCCTCCTTGTGTATTGGTACAACTGTGGCTCTCCTCTAGTCCTCCGGCACTCAACCAGAGTCCAAGGATAGGTTGAATAGCCTTGCCAGTGGGCAGCCAACTCCTCCCTTATCTCCCAGATCACCCTCAGATGCAGTCCATCCAGTCCCATGGCCTTGTCCACTTTCACCCTGCCAAGTTCCTCCCTGACTCTCTCTATACTAAAGGGACTCATTTCCACCCCACTCCCTCTTCTTAATCACCAGACCCCCCCTTCATAAAATTTGAACAGATGTACCTGTTCTGCTCTTCCACTTTCTCGTAGTCTTCCTCCAGTGGCTCCCCTCCCTCACCCCCCCAGATCCTTGTGATCCCTTGACTAGTCTTCCTCCTTTCTCTTATGCATCTAATCTAGGAAGCATTAAAATACCAAAATAATAGAATAATGTTCCCTATAGTAGGAATTGCAGAAAAAATAAAACCTTTTGGACTACTGCATAGCATAATGGAATAATTAATTAGGCCATTTGAAGAAGTAAAAATAAATATAAAAACAAGAATAAGAGATAATTTTAGACAAAAAGATATGGAGAAATGTGAAACATATAAAATAAGTTGCTGGTTGGCACAGAACAAACAGTGTTTGGTGTTTGAACAATATTTAACAAGGATAAAAAGCCCAAGTCATAGACAATTTTTCACAAAATATAGATTTGAATACTATACAAGTGAACACATGGAAGCAATTACAAGAAGAGATAGCTCCAATGGTAAGAGTAGATGTGGAATAGATAAAGACAATATCATTCACTTACTTTTAATTTGCCCATTATATGAAGGATTCAGGAAGAGAATATTAGGAAAAATAATAGGGCAAACAAAAATGAATACCCAATAACAAGTTACCTACTAAATGCAAATGCTTTAAAACATTTGGAAAGTGTTACGTCATTCTTAAAGATAATAGAGAAGCATAAATTACATTTAAAAAAAATAATAAAACAATTTAACTTCTGACAACATCATTGATGATTGTATATGCTTGACAGGATTCCAAGAGTAAGAAAATGTGATAGCAAAAAAGATCTTTAACATTGGTACACTTATTTTGTGGGCAAAGTGCAATACTATTGGTATGATTACTAAGGATAGAACCAGTTTTAATAATTGTGAATGTGATTTTTTATATTGTGATGTCAGATTTGTCTAAATGTTAATTGTAAACTGTACATATTTATGACATAACTTGTCTTACAATAACTACCTACCTACCCATTGCATATTTAATTTATGAAATAGGGAGAGGTTAGATAGTGGTAGTAGACTATTTTTTAATTGCCATTAAAATAATGAAGAAAATGCAGTGAGCACCGTGCATTGGTATACTGGATAAACTCATTTTATTTATTTTATTTTTATTTATTTCGTTTTTGTTAACTGGGTAGGTGCACTAGCCATAAAATGACTATTTTCAGGCATGACCCGGGAGAGTACAACAAAAGGAGAACAGTTGAACAACAGCAACATGGGTACAATAGTACAAATAGAGGAACAGTACAGCAGTGCTACAAAAATACAATGGGTATAAACAACAAAAAATAATGGTAAGCTTTATACAGATAATGGCAGTAAGATATATAATAAGTGCAGAAACCATGGACCTGACCTGTGGAGTGAAAGGGTTAATAAGATAGTAAGGTAATATAGAGAGAAATGTGAGGAATGTTCAAATATAACAAGAAAGACTGACAGAAGGAAGGTCAGGGGTGGTAATTGGCAAAACAACAGTGGATGGTCAGCAACAAGGTTCAAGAAGGAAGGGTTGCTAAGGAAGTATTGATGTTCTGACATTAGTGAAGGTAGCAACACAACTTTTAATTGGTGGATTGAGCGTCTCTTTAAAATTTCCTGGAAAAAATGGCAATGTACAGTATTATACCGAATGTGCAGACACAGATGAAGAATATGAGTCATTTATAGAACTGATCATGGTTGCTCTGTACCTGCAGCACAGAAAATAAAGCCTTTTTGTGGGTGACTCATTACTTTTCCGTGTGGTGTGGGGTGTTTGTGGCACTTCTGGAACTGTATCAGTGCTGGCTTTTATGCTGATGTATGCAGCAGATGTAATACATAAGGTAAACCAGAATTTACAATGTTGCCATCTTTATTTTAAAGCACTCCAACACAAAGGGAGCAGTAGTACATTTTCTTCAGTGAAGGCTGATGGATGGCATGTGGGTGGACAAGTGGGTGGGCGGGTGGGGGCTACAACGTGAACTGCTGTGCTACCTGAAATGGAGTGTCACTATCAGCACTTTTGGGATGAAGTTGTTTAAAACAAAAAAAAGAAAGACCTATGAATTGTGTGAGCCGTGTTTGGAAAGCAGTACAGATGATGTACTGTTTGTATCTTAAGAGTGTGTAAGATGTATAATGGAGGTGAACTGTATAGTGAAAGCTGTGTGGGGTTTATGGATAAAATGAAAGTAACAGAAGTAGCGTCAGTCAGCCAGGTTGGGAGGGCTAGCCTATGGCATGCTAACTACATGCATAAATTTGGTGATGTTGTTACTATACATATAAATCAGTGTTCTTCGATTTATAAATATAGTTGCTGTAAAAAATGGATTTACCAGCTTCCTTTTCTGCCCACTCCTATGGCATAAACATATTGTGTGTGTGTGTGTGTGTGTGTGTGTGTATATATATATATATATATATATATATATATATATATATTAGAGGCAAGAAACTCCATTTATTGCATTAGTTAGGGTTGTTCCACAGTGACAAATGCGAGGAAATTCGGTGTTAGGGTTGAAAGCCCCCCTTTGACCCCCCCATCCACACCCCCAACCGGCACCCTAACTCTCACCCCATCAGATGTGTGAAGAAGCAGAGGTATAGGAGAATGGGGTGAGAGTTAGGACCGACAACCCCAACGCGCACCCCGATGCCGGTTGGGGTGTAGACGGGGTCAAATGGGGGCTTTCAACCCTAACACCAAATTTCCTCACTTTTGTCGCAGTGGAACAACATTAACTAATGCATTAAATGGATTTTTTTGCATCTAATTTCCCTTCTTTCTGAGAATGATAATGACAAATAGTGAATGTAATGCGGCGGCAGGAGTGCGGGGCCTGTGCCCGCAAACACAAATGGTAATGCGCATGGTGACGCAAAGCAAAACAGAAAGATAAACAGTACTGTAGACACAAATGGTTAAAATAATGCAAATGAAAACGCAAAGGGTAACACACATGGTGCCGTAGAAGGGAACGGTAAGCTAAACAGGTACGGAACCGCAAGCGGAAGCAAGGGCAACAGTAATGTAAGTGCACAGGCTAGTTTTCCCCAAAAGCTGCATACAGAAAGACAGTGAGTTCAAAGAATGTATGCATAATAATGGGTCTCGGAGCAGAAAATGAGGAGTTGGAATACTAAATTGCTTGTATCGCAGGAACCGTACGACGTAGGAAAAAAATTTAAAAGTCATATGATGTATGACTTTCCTGGCTAGTTTTGTACTTTGCCCCTGGTAGGGGGCTTAGCATTTTTCTGATGAAAATTCCATATCTCGCACTGTTTCCAAGATACGGGCCCTGAAAGGTGCGGCTAATGCTGTAATGTTATCCTATGGGAAAAAAGAGAAGTTCAGAGTGCGATAACTTTGGCTCCCTGTAATATTTTTTCACCTAACCACTGAAAGGCACATCTGTGGGATGTTGGCTTTCTTCCCTCCCAATTTCAGCCCAAAAGGCCAAACCATTATTTTGCAGCAGGGTGGCAAAGGATTCCTGTAATGTGGCGGATGCCGTAATGTTATCCAAAGGGAAAATCACTGGAAACAGGGGAGGTACCCAAAGACTGGAGGACAGCAGATGTAGTCCCCTTATACAAAAGTGGGAACAAAGAGGAAGCAGGGAACTACAGACCAGTCAGCCTTACCTCGGTAGTGGGGAAGATCATGGAAGCACTACTGAAGGAGGGATTGGTGGAACATCTGGCTGTCAATGGACTACAGGACCCAAGGCAGCATGGTTTCACCAGGGGGAGGTCATGTCAGACCAACCTCATTGAATTTTTTGACTGGGTGACTAGGGAGGTGGATCAGGGAGGGCAGTGGACATGGCCTATCTGGACTTCAGCAAGGCCTTTGACACTGTGCCACATAGAAGACTATTACACAAACTGGGGAATATGGGTGTGGACAGGACAGTAGTGTGGTGGGTAGGTAACTGGTTGGGTGGCAGGACACAGAGGGTGGTGGTAAATGGCTGTCACTCCACAGAGGGAAGAGTGACCAGTGGGGTACCACAGGGATCAGTGCTGGGACAAGTCCTATTCAACATCTTCATCAGTGACATGGCGCAGGACCTAGAAGGCAGAATTTCACTGTTCGCTGATGACACAAAGCTCTGTAACAGAGTAGACACACCAGAGGGTGTAGACAGAATGAGAAGTGACCTGCAGAAACTTGAAGAATGGTCAGGGGTTTGGCAGTTGAAATTCAATGCAAAGAAGTGCAAGATAATGCATATGGGGCACAAAAACCCTGGCACAATATATCAGTTGGGGGGTGAGGATATAGCATGCACCAAGCAGGAAAGGGATCTTGGGGTTGTCATCTCTGATGACCTCAAGGTAGGTAACAGTGTGACAAGGCAGCAGGTAAAGCAAATAGGATGCTGGGATGTATAGGCAGGGGCATCACCAGCAGGAAAAGGGAGGTCATAATTCCGCTATACAAGACACTAGTGAGGCCCCACCTGGAGTACAGTGTACAGTTCTAAAGACCATACCTACGTAAGGACATAGACAGGGTAGAGAAGGTTCAGAGGAGGGCAACAAAGATGGTGCATGGATTGCATCACAAGTCCTATGAAGACAGGTTGAAGGAACTGAACATGTACTCCCTGGAGGAGAGGAGAGAGAGAGAGAGGGGATATGATAGAGACATACAAGTATCTTACAGGGAGGAACAGGGTGCAGGAAAACACTATTTTTAAGTGAAAAAGATGTTCCAGGACTAGAGGACATGGGATGAAGTTGGAGGGAGGACGATTCAGAGGAAACATGAGAAAGAATTTCTTCACAGAACGGGTGGTGGACAAGTGGAACACCCTGCCAGAGGAAGTGGTGGGGCTGAAACAATCACAGGATTTAAGAATGCATGGGATAGACATAAAGGAATTCTGGAGGTCAGGGGTAAGGTGCAACAGACTTCTAGGAAAACAAACTGAACTTACAAGCTCAAATGGGCAGACTGGGTGGGCCATAGGCCCTCATCTGCCGACACTGTCTATGTATCTATGTATCTATGAAAAAGTGTCAACTTTGGAGTACCATAACTTTGCCGCCCTGTAATATTTTTTCACCGAAACACTGAAAGCCACATCTTTGAGATGTTTGCTGCATTCCTTCCAAATTTCAGCCTAAAAGACCAAACCGTTCTTTTGCAGAAGGGTGGCAAAGAATTGCTGTCATTTTGCCATAGCCTGGAAAAGTAGTGTCGCAATTTGCGAAAGCTTTTGCAAAAATTTGCGACACTTTCATGAGTGCGACACTACTTTGTGAAAGTACTTTTTCCAGAAACTTGAAAAACATATTTCTAGGGTATTTAACCTCAAAATAAAGACATGCCTAGCATCATCAGGGTCTGACTAGGTAAACACAAAAAGAATTGTGTTGCTAGATGGTCCCAAATTTAAATGCCAAGCATTTTTCTGATCACCAACTGAAAACAAAATGGTGGATTTGTGAACGTAAAAGGGCCATTTGCGAAAACAAAAACTGCATTTGCGAAAGTGTTGAACTTTTTGTTAACTTTTCCCATTGACTTATAATGGGACACTGTTTTTTGAATAACTTTTGAACCATTTAATTTTTTTTCACGGAATCTTCAAAAGGCACATCGGAGACCCCAGCCGCACGTTCCCTGAAGATTTTGGACCAGTCGCACAAACCGTGTGACCTGTAGAGATGACCAAAGAATTGCAAAAAAGCATAAATGCGTGTGCAGATCACGCTTAATAGCTCTGAAGCCATATATCTGAACAGTACAAAAGTTGGCAGATCCCAAGATGTATGGTTCTTGATCATGTATTCCAAATTTCAGGCAAATCTGTTGAACAGTTGCAAAGTTATTAAGGTGCAAGATTTTAGGTTTAACATGTAAATGGCTCCTCTACCATAATAAATTTATATATATATATATATATATATATATATATATATATGTGTATATATATATATATATATATATACACACAGTATGAGTACATATCCACACGAATACACTTTGATGCTTAACTTCATTGTTATTTTCAGATTTTAACCCCACATTTTCAATATGCTTTTTTTAATCCTACCTTATGAACCACAAAGCTATTGTTTTTCTGAAGTAACGGAAACAGAAAGTGAACCTTTTCTGAAGTAAATAGAAAGTCCTGTGCCAAGTCCTTTGTCACAGGACTTTCTATTTACTTCAGAAAAGGTTTACTTTCTGTTCCTGTCCAAAGTACAGGTCAGATCTTTTTCTTTTGACTCCACTCTTGTGAATTTCTTTTCTCTTTCCATCCAAAGAACAGATCAGATCCTTTCCATCTGGTTCCGCACCTGCAGACAAATGGACATTGTGAACTGCAGATTTTGTGGGACCCTAGTCACCAGAGCATTTACAATATGTGTGGGGCATTATCTTACATGCCATGCCCTCAAGTAGCTACAATTTCAGATCCGTGCAGCATGGGCCAAGATAACCTACCTCAGGGCACAACTCAACCACTCTACACATCACAACACTTCACCATCATTGAACTTTGCCCACTTACCACCAACACCACTCCCCAGAGAACTAGCAGACCAGGGGGATGGCAGTTAGTTAGAAACTGCAAAGTAGAGCCAAAGAGCAGTGCCATGGTGACTTCAAAACCAAGTCACAGGCCAAACACTGTAGGTTCTCTCCACTGGCATCTATACCTACCGCTGAGGAAGACAATCTAGTGAAAGAGGACCACAAACATTAAACAGAGAAGATAACCAAATCAAAGGTCACCAAAGACAAAAAAAGCATGTTCTAATAATAGGAGACTCTATGATACATGGAGTAGAGTCTCACATCCACGAGAGCAGCCAATTAGAGATTGCAGTAAGGTGCCTTCCGGGAACACTGTCATGGAGTGACACAGACCATATTGAGGACATTGTCTGCAACACCAAGCAGGACAAACACATTCTGATCCATATTGGCACAAATGACCTAGCTAGTCCCTAGCTAGTCAGTCTGTGGAGGAGACTAAGCAAAATCTAACAAAACACAGTGAAAAACTAACTTCCCTTTCATCCAGCCTCTCCTTCTAAGAGATTCTGCCTGTGTGGGAAAGGGGCACCAGGAGGCAGAAGATCAGAGAAGGGAACATCTGCAAGCTTAATATGTGACTTATAAACTTTGGTCAGGATAAGAGGCATGGCTACATTGAAAAATGGCAGAACTTCTGGGAAAGGGAGTTCTTTAAGTTCGATGGCCTGTACCTTGCAAAGTAGGGGACATGTGGACTTCGTCAAAAATTTGATGTCTTCATCAGTTGTTTAAACTAGTAAGAGAGGAAGGTGCACCAGCAACTGTCGCTTCTTATGGACCAGCTGATGTCCCTCTCCATCATCAAACATGTCAATGGCATCAGGATGCTACATCACAACCACCACATGTGACAAAGCTTGGGGAATTCCACAAAGATGTTTCAAATGCACTAGAAATGGAAAGTGTGCTAAGGACACAACATGTAAACAGAGTAATCATGCAGCAAATGGGACTAACCAGGGATGGAAGGCAATGTGCATTAATGCTCATAGCCTTCCAACCAAAATCCCAGACCTCACTGCCATGATGGCTGAGGTCAGCCTTGATTGGGTTGCTATCACGGAGGCTTGGTTCACAGAGAACCACACCTGGGATATTGCTATCCATGGATACACTCTCTTCAGGAGAGCCTGCAAGGGAAAGAAAGGTGAGAGGAAGGTTATGTACTGTATATATCAGAGATGGGATCAATGCAACTGAAATCCTGGGACTGCACAGCCATGCAGAGGCCCTATGGATCACTCTGGGAGCTGGTAACAGGGGCCCTATCTGGGTAGGAGTTATCTACAGACTGCCCGCCCAGGAGATTGAGAAGGATAAATACCTCCTGGAAAACATACTGATGATGGCTGACAAAGATGAGTTACAACTGGTTGGGAACTTCAATCTACCCGATGTAGACTGGTCCACCTTCACTGCCTCCTCAGAGAGAAGTAGAGAATTCCCCATCTTACTACAGAGGCACTTAATCAATTGGTAGAGTCACCAATTTGGAAAGTGCTATTCTGGACCCGGTACTCACATACAGTGTCTGGGTGTCAGACATGCAAGTCGGGATCAACCCGGGCACCAGCAACCATAGGTCAGTCTGGCTGTCAGTTAATAACACAGAGAACCCTTGTCACACAAAGTCAGGGTGCTCAAATGAGGGAAGGTATTAAAGAACTGCTGGTAACTGATGCCACAGGGAATGTGGAAGATATCTGGATAAAACTGAAAAATGACTACAGTCATGGCACATTGTGCAAAACAAATAAATCCAGAAAATCAAAGTACCCACACTGTTTTTCCAAAGAGGTGTTGACTATAATTAGAGATAAGAAAAAAAAGCTTAAAAAAGTACAAGGAGACCAAATCTGAGAAGGACAGAGAAGAATACATGATTAAACTCAAGGATGCAGGAAAAGCAATTAGGGTAGCCAAGGCCCAGACAGAAGAAAGAATAGCACAGGGAGTGAAGGGGGATAGACAAAACATTCTTTCATTATATAAAGAAAAAGAAAGAGATAAGGGAGGAATAACCAGGTTAGCAACTAAAGAGTGACAGCTGGTGAACAAGGACAAAGACAAGATGAAAGGTGCTTTTATAAAAACATTTTTGATTGATTGATTGGAAGTACTCAACAAATTCTTCTGCTCGGTCTTCATCCAAGAAGACAAAGGTAATGGTCCAGCACCAGCCAAAGCACATGTCCACAACAGGGGAGTAGACACCAGCCCCTTTATAGAAGAAAGAGTCCTTGAGGAGCTGTCTAAATTAAAGACGGACAAGGAAATAGGGCCAGACAGAATACACCAAAGATTTCTGAAGAAACTATGAGAGGAACTTGCAGCCCCACTAGCTGATCTATTTAACAAGTCACTGGAAGATGGCATAGTGCCACAAGACTGGACAACAGCCACAGTTGTGCCATTGCACAAGGGTGGTAGCAGAAAATTATCATTAAGTCAGCCTGACTTCAGTGGTGGGTAAAGTAATGGAGACATTGCTTAAAGAAAGGGTAGTGGAGAACCTGAAAGAAAGTGGAAAACTTGACCCGAAGCAGCATGGCTTCTCGGCAGAACACTCATGCCAAACAAATATGATAGAATTATTTGACTGAGTTACATGAGCAGTGGACCAAGGTGCAGCTGTGGACATAGTACATCTGGATTTTAGCAAAGCCTTTGACATGGTTCCACACAGAAGGATAGCAAATAAATTGGCGCAAACAGGAATAGGTCAGAAAGTGGTCAACTAGAAAAAAAGATGGCTACAAGACACGACTCAGAGAGTTATGGTAAATGGCACCTTGTCACAGGAAGGGAGTGTTACCAGTGGTACTTGGCCCAATCCTTTTCAACATATTCATCAATGACATTGCTGAGGGACTGAAAGGGAATGTCTGCCTGTTTGCATATGATACAAAGCTCTGCAACATGGTGGACACACAGGTAGGGGTCCAATGAATGGAGGCAGATTGAAGAAAGTTGGAGGAATGGTCCAAGAACTGGCAGATGAGATTCAATGACAAAAAGTGTAAGGTAATGCACTTGGGTAAGAGTAACCCATGAAATAACTATATCTTGGAAGGGCAGCAATTGGAAAAGACGAAGATGGAATGTGATCTATAAGTTAAGATATTGGACAATTTAAAGGTAGGAAAGCAATGCAAACAGCAATACTAAGGGCAAGTGGCATCCTTGCATGTATAGGTTGGGGTATTACTAGCAGAAAGCATGAGGTAATCATCCCACTCTATAGGTCCTTGATGAATCCTCACTTGGAGTACTGTGTGCAGTTCTTGAGGCCACACCTAAAAAAGGACATAGACCATCTGGAATCCATGCAGAGGAGATCCACCAAGATGGTGCAGGTACTACACCACAAACCTTATGAAAATAGGCTCAGCCAGTTAAATCTATTCTCACTAGAGCACAGAAGAAACAGAGGAAGCATGGTAGAAACATTTAAATTTGTTAAATGAATAAACGCAGTACATACCGGTAACCTCTTTCAGGAAAATAGGACTGTGCATACAAGAGGGCACAACTTATGCCTGGTTGGCAGTAAATTCAGAACCAATGTTAGGAAGTACATTTTCATGGAAAGAGTTGTAGATCCTTGGAACAGCCTGCCAGTTGATGTGATGTGCTAAGATTGTCAGAGAATACAAATGGGCATGGGACAGTCAATGTAGTCACCTCAACAAGAGTAGTAGATGGGGGTAGACATGTCGGGCAGACTAGATGGACAGCATGGTCTCCTTCTGCCAGCAAATTGTTATGTTCTTTTGTTTTTATGGTTTTAAATCTGGCCAGACATGTTTTTTTCCTAGAACTACCACAAAATGTTTTGGGCAGGAGTTTAAAAATGCCAGTTGTGAAGTTTATGAGGTAGGGGTGGGGTGAAATGGACTATGCTGAAAATTTGTGATCAAAATCAAAAAAACATGAAGTTAAGGCACATGAAGTAAGGTCATAGCTGCTTCAGACCCTGTGTTTCTTATTTTGTGCAGGGCCAGAAGGGCCTTGCATTAGGCAAGATAGGATCTACAGACAATGCACAAAGGAAGCTAGGACTTACCTCCTAATTTGCTTAGTTGTGCATTAGTGAAGGCCTTTTGTGCCCTGTGCAAAACAAGCTAGATCTTACCTCATGTTTTTACAGATCATGCTTTGAAGAAGGCTTTTAGGGTCCGGCACAAAGCTAGTTAAAGCTTACTTCCCAAAGGACCCGCATGAGGAAACCTCTGAGTTTTCTCCTGTTTTGAAAATGCATGCAATGTTGCATCAAGCAGACCAAAAGGGCCCTGCATAATCCATCCAATAAGATACTATGCCTTTCTAAAAATACAACAGGAAATTCATGGCAAACTACATTAATGTATCAGGCATGGTTTTTGAAACCTCAAAAGTAGGGAAATCTAATGATAGGAAGTTTTTGAACCCTTACTCCCCCTACCTCATGCACCACCTCTGTGAACTCCACCAAACTGATTGCCAGTCTCAAAGGACCCTAAGCAAAGCAAGTTATAATTCTGGATTTCTTTAGGACAGGGCCTGAAGGCCTCTGTGCTTCCTTCTTTCCTAACCTACAAGAAGCGAGTTAAGACTCAGGTCCTGTTTTGTGCACAGCCTGAAGCCTTCTGCATGAAGCAACTTAGGACTCCAATCCAGCTTCATCCGCTGCCTTAATGCTTTCAGTTTGGTGGTGTTAATTGCGCTGGTGCATGGGAGTGGAGGGAGTTTGTGTTCAAAAAATTCCTATCATTGGGTTTTACTACTTAACTCACTGGCTCCAATGGCACTTTCTGAAGTCTGAAGATTCCATTGTTTAGCCTTTATTTAAAATGGTATCTCAGAGCTGATGAGTATATGGTTTAAGATCCTTAACTGAATCATTAACATAGCTTTTTGACATTTTTTTTAGTCTTTGGTAACTAGGTAAAGCCCACTAGGCACAAGTGCCTGTTTCCAGAGGTGACCTGGGAGCAATGGGTGGCTAAGTGACTTGCTCAGAGTCACACAGTATACAAGTGGAGGTTATGAGTTTCAAACCCATGTCTGGTCTGCTGGATGTACCAAGCTCGTTCACAGCTCATTACTCTAACCTCTAGGCTATACTGACATGAATATATATATATATATATATATATATATATGTATATAAACTGTAGATATAGTATGTGGAAATATTAGCTATTGAAACATGGACTTGAGTGCAGAAAAATGTAATGATAAGTGGTTCATACAATATTGAGGAAAGAATGCATAGCTTGTCTAACATACTGTACATGCATTTTAATGCTACATTGTGAGTTGGGATGCCAGTATAGCATAGAGGTTAAAGTAACAAGCTGTGAATGAGCTTGGCACATCCAGCATACCTGGGTCTGATGCCCACAACCTCCACTTTCATACTGTGAATCCCTAAGTAAGTCACTTATCCCCCAGTGCTCCCAGGTCACTACTGAAAATGGGCTATGTGTCCAGTGGGACTTAAACTGAAAGAATTTAAAAAATATATATTTTGTTTTCACTAACTATGTAATATTCTTTCTCTTTCAGATGCCAGTGACTGCATAAAGTGCCCTGATGACCTTTGGTCAGATGACAAAAGAGAAAAATGCATTCCCCAAATCATAGAGTTCCTCTCCTTTGATGACCCCCTGGGTTCAGCATTAAGTGGTCTGTCAATTTTTGCTTCATTGGTTTCTGTATCTGTCCTTTGCATCTTCACTAAGTTCCGGGACACTCCAATAGTCAAAGCTAACAACCGTGAGCTCAGTTACCTTCTGCTAATTGGCCTTACACTGTGCTTTATCTGTTCCCTGATATTCATTGGACAGCCTCTGAAAATTAATTGCCTTCTCCGTCAGACTGCCTTTGGTGTAATATTTTCCATTTGCGTTTCCTCTATCCTGGCCAAAACCATCATTGTGGTCATTGCTTTTAATGCTACAAAGCCTTCCAGTAAGCTACGTAAGTGGGTAGGATCGAGGTGGATACCGTATTCTATTGTTGTCTTCAGTTCCTTGCTAGAAGTTATTATATGTATAATTTGGCTGTCTACTGCTACCCCATTCCCACAGAAGAATATGAAATCTGAAACTGGGAAAATAATACTGGAATGTAATGAAGGTTCTGCCATCATGATGTACTGCATGCTAGGATACATGGGCCTGTTGGCTACAATTTGCTTTATAGTTGCTTTCTTGGCAAGAAATTTGCCTGATAGATTTAATGAGGCTAAATATATAACTTTCAGCATGCTTGTTTTTATTAGTGTCTGGGTGTCATTTATCCCAGCATACATGAGCACTAAAGGGAAATATATGGTTGTTGTGGAAATCTTTGCTATCCTGGCTTCTAGTGCTGGATTGCTTGGTTGTATATTTATACCCAAGTGTTATATTATTTTACTGAGGCCAGACATAAACACCAGAGAAAAGTTAACAGGAAAATAAAAAAAAATGACTTCAAGTAAATGTCCAACAGTTGTATGAGGGTATGTTATGGCCAGTAATTGAAAGTCTAACTGTTCTTTTGTGTACATCATATATCTAGCTCAATTCACAGTTTATCTCTGGGCATAGGATTTTTGGCTCTTGTCCATCACTGTGATCTTTAAAGAGCTACTGACACCTCATAGAAAACTTTAAAAAACATATTAAGCACAATTCTACTTGCATTTCATTTATATTTTATATATTTTTCCTTCCAAATTTTTATTACTAAAGAATTGTGTATGAATATATGATTGTTGTCCCTTACAATTCATTTTGAGTTCATCTACCTCTGTAGCTTACTCTTTACTTCAACTCATAATCCTCTGTTGTGACATCACAACCTGTTGCCATGGGAGTACCTGTGAGGTCACAAGCAGTGCTCTATGACTTTAGGTAGGGAGAAAGCAGCAGGAATAGATTAACTCTTCAAGAGCAAAGATCCTGTGTTCATGTAAATGACCTCACTACTAAATAATGGGGAGGGGGAATACAGAACTAATGAGAAATACAAGTTGGACAGTGCCTAAATATTATGTTTTGTTAAAGTTCTCCTGAACATGTCGCCAGCTCCTGAAGTCCCATGTCTAATGTTAAGTATTTAATGCTATACAAGGAGTGCTGTTATGCTGGAGGTATAGCTCCCTCTCATGACAATTGATTGCAAACTGTGTGACCATATGACTTTACCAACATGACAAAGCTAATCTGTTAATATAAAAGATGTACATAAGTATATACAACTGTATCTCTCGGATCAGACACTATACTGTGGTCCTTTTCACAGTTATGATATTATTGGAGTAGACATCTGGGATCTTATGTTCCAAACTGAATTACCTTCATGCACAGACCAATGTCTTATCTCTCTGAAAAAAATACTTTCTTATGCAATTGTCCATTGTTATCTTATCAGCTATAACTGGTCAACTAAATGATGTTCTATTTATCAGCCCACTGTTGCTCACTATTGCTATCTATTGCAAGTCCTTGCTTTGTAAAGGGATTTCCAATACAAATGCAGATGTACAATATGAATTCTTACTCTAGTCTTTCCTAAATCAGCTGGGATTTGACTGTCAGATTAAACAAAGGTCAAATCAAATCCTTGCCTTTGCTATTTGATTTAATTACAGTATCATTTTTTAATCAAGTACATGTAACTGCAAAATGTAAATAACACTATTTAAATATACCATTAGCATATGTCATAATCATGATGTGTTCATTTCATTGTGAAATTGCTGTACTTGGTTTGGGCCATGTTAACCCTCCCTCTCTCTATTTTATTTAAGAGTGGTTATTATTATAGATTATAACAATTTCAGCCAATCAGTGTCCAGAACCACTGTACCTCTTATTCTGAGTGCAGTGTGCTTTCATCCCAGAGAGCTAGGAGGGAGTGCTCCTTTTTGGCGCTTGGGGGAAGGGGCACAATAAAATAAAAAAAAATACTCTAAACTTATTACAAATCACTCAAGATAAAGTCAAGTGTTTTATAATAAGATAATAAGGCTTCCAAGGGATATGTCTTATGGTATAAGTGAATATTTTTGTGCGGTTTGGGCAGGCAGAACTGCTAAGCTTTGCTTCATGGTTTTCTTGCCCAAATCTCACACTCATAGTCTTATACTATAAGAAACATCCTTCAGAGGCCCTATTAATCTATAACACAATTGGTATGTCTGCAATTCAGTACTAACAGAGGGATTTAGGTAGGAAGTATAGCCTAGAGGTAAGATTATCAATCTGAGAACCATGGGAACCAGCAAACCTAGGCTAAACCCTCAGAGGCCACTTGTATACTCTGTAACAATACACAAATCACTTAACCTAATTGTGATCTCAGGTAATACCAATGAAATTAATATAACAGCAACAAATGAATACTAGAGATCTGTGCAGGATTACACCCCAAATAAACAAGCATTTGTCAATACTGAATCTTTGCTTGCTTGTATTTGCTTTGTAGTTGTTGGGCATTGATAGCACAAAGGCTCAAATTAACATAATAATAACACATGTTAAAATAATGATATTTTAACAATTCAGAAATTAAGAAGTTAATACTTAACATTTTCATTTTTTTTTAGATTGTGACCTTGAATTTTTATTTATTTTTTTGCTCCTACCCAGGTATCTGAAGTTCCACTCCTTCGGGCTTTCATGCCCGTCTTCCCCCAATTGCTGGGCAACTCCTGCTGTCATTATCACCCATCAGGGCTCTCCGAGCTTACTGACCTGTCAAACATGTTCCTGACCCAGCTAGCCTGGGTGTTGCTGGTCATGGACGTACAGGAAAGGTGTAATGTGTGGTTGGGTGGCATGGAGAATCCTACCCAAGGCTGTCATCCAGAGATCTGGGACAGCCATTTTGCTTGTTTTCTGGGACTTCACCCACCTCCATCTTTTGTGCGGCCACCATGGCATTCTAGGGTGAGGACATTCAGCAGTGTGTGGTCACCCACACCACCAAGAACGCCTCTGGTTAGCCACCACCAGAAACCACTGCTGAAGTGGCATGCAACCACCCACCCATTGGAGGGAATCATTCAAGAGATACTCTTAGCTCCCTCCTTGCTGGCCTCCACTCCTGACTTCTGGGATGGGGGCACGATCCTGGGTCACTAGTGTGCCAGAGTGACACCCCATCACTCAGCTGCATGAAACCAGCTGAATTTTCAAAACAGTAGTTTTTATTACCCCAGCATATGAAGGTGAGTGAAAGATGTGGTTTGAGAAATGTGACCTGAAACATTGTTTTGTAGAATGACCATGAAAACAGGTTTGGAGAGGGATTTGATAATGACAACAGTCATGTTCTTTTGATGGGGGTAAGAAGCATGAGTATGTTGAAATTGTGGGTTCAAAAAGAAGGAATATTGCAACATTATGAATAAACATCGAGGACTCCAGTGTGACCCACCTGCTGAATGAGAAAATAAACAGGGAGAAATCTTTTCCAGACTAAGCAAGCTAAAGTCCACACCTTCCTGGAGTAACCGCAAGGGTGTCAGGAGGTGAGTACGCATGGTGCTAATGTACACTCACCTTTCCAGAATGTAACAAATGCCCTTTTGAAGCTACTATCTTTGCAGCCCCAGTTTAAGCAGCTATTTTGAAGCTGCTGCCTTGGCAACACCATTTAGTAGACAATCATTTCTCCTCCTCCACATTGGAGTGCTTCATTGAGTCCAGAAACAAAGTTAGGTTGCATTTAACTTTGAAGTTGGCTGGTTGGAGGAGAACTGATTGTCAGCAATGTGCACCATTTTCTTTCCAGAATGGTGGTGATGCTGATATTGTCCCACCATAGCAGCGGCACCTCAGTGGTGAACACTGTCTGCATTTCAAATAAATTATGGGTATAAAGATTAGTAGCCTATGGAGTCTGGCCCCATTACTTTGCATTATGTACTGTACCCTCACAGTAGTGGTTAGTATTAGTACAGTGCCTAGTCTATTTTGCTGCTTGCTTGCCTTTCTTCACCCCTGCTAGTCATACTTTTTTTAAAAGATTTTATTCAAGACAAAAAACAGTAACAAATGCAGACAAAATGAACCTATATATATCACTACATCAATACATAATTCAAAAAAGGAAGTGAAACAAAAAATATGCATTTCTTGGGCCGGATATTCAAACTGCACTATTTTGTGGTGCAAGCCCTTGTGCTGCACAAAATAGTTGTGCAGGGGTGTGGTCAGAGCGATATTCAAAGGATTTGCGCCTTTGAGCAACTCCTTTGAATATCACCTCCCAGCCACAGCCACTGTGCATGGCGCAGTGGAACTTGCGCTACCGCAAGTGGTCAGAGTGGTGCATTCAACTTGCGGTGGCGCAAGTACCATTGCGCCATGCACAAATTTCCGATATTCAAAAGGTGACATGCAAATGGGGCCATAATTCATGCAAGGTGCAGGGGGGGCCATTTGCATCTGATTATGGCCCCATTTGCATGCCATTAGCATGCAGGTACACCGATCCCCGAGGACTTGCGCCTGGCGCCCTGCCAGGCAGCAGCTGTCAGGGATCGACGCCCCCTGCAGCCCGATCGCAGGCAAAAGAGTAAAAAATCCCCACCACCACCCCCCACTGGCCCGATCACCAGCAACAGCAGAAAGGTCCAACCTCCCCTGACTGGCCCGATGACGGGCATAGCTGAAATCCCCCCGACCAGCCCAATCACAGGCAGCAAAGTGTCCCCCCCCGAATGGATCCCTGGTGGTCCAGTGGACCGATAAGCCCAATCATGGGCTGGAGATATTTAAAACACCCCACAACATATCCCTGGTGGTCCAGTAGACTGATATGCCCTATCGTGGGCTGGAGATATTTAAAACACACACCACCACCCCCGAACATATATCTGGTGGTCCAGTAGACCGATAAGCCCGATCACAGGCTGGAAATGTCTAAACCCCCCCAAGAACACATCTCTGGTGATCTAGTGTTCCCCACCCACCCACCCGCAAGCCCTCCACCCGCTCCTCCCGCGTTGGCGGCGGGTGGCAGCATCCACCCACCTGCCGCCCGCCACCCGCCCGACTGACTGCCTGGTAGCAGCACGCCTACTGGTGCAGAGCAAGAGCCAATGGGCATGCAGCCCATACCACAAGGCAGTCTCAGATTTGTGAATGAACATTCATTCCAGATTGTGAATGAACATTCATTCACAAATCTAGACTGTCTTGTACGGTATGGGCTGCATGCCCATTGGCTTTTGCTCTGCACCAATGGGCATGCAGCCCTACCAGGCAGTCAGTAGGTAGGCGGTGGACCGGCTGGAGGGTGGGATGCTGCTGCCCGCCGGCTGCAGGGTGGGAGCAGGGTGGTGGGGCTTCGTGAGTGGGTGAGGTGGGGGGACACCAATATTTACATTGTTTACTGATGCAGAATTCTTGTTTTATCTCTTCTTTCAATAAATAAATAGTAGCATAAATTTATAAAACAACTGATTTTGTTTTATTTAACTTATAACCTGAAAGGTTACCATACATTCTTATCTCATTTAAAAGATGGAGTAGTCCTTTATTAATATCTTGTAAGAGTATCATGATGTCATCAGCAAAAACATTAATTTTATTTTCCACCCCTTTATTGTAATCCCTTCAATCTTAATATTGTCTCTTATGTGTCTAAGAAAAGGTTCTAAAGCCATTAGAAAAAGAACTGAAGACATCGGGAAACCTTGCCCTACCCCATTTACCATCTTAAAGGGTTCATCTAAAAAGGAATTAACTAGAAAAATAATTGTGGTATTTTTATATAACAAGGAAATAACACTGGTCAATTTAACTGGTATCCCCCAATATTTTAAAGCTTCTAACATAAAATTTTGATCTAATAAGTTGGAAGCCTTCGATGCATCAATTGCTAAGGCATGAGATGTTATTTTATTTTTTTGAGTAAAATGTATTAATGTTTGGACCCTCCTATTTGTTTCGAAATTGTGCATCCAGGTATAATTTTGAATTGATCTGGATGAATTACCTTATCCAAATTTGATTTAAGTCTATTGACTAATAATTACGTAAATATTTTATAATCACAATTCAGTAACACTATGGGTCTATAATTTTCCACTAACTTAGGGTCTTTACCTTCTTTCAAAATTATTATTACCTTAGCTTCTTACATGAATGGCGGTAGCTGGCAGCCTTCATCCATGATTTCAGCATATAACAGTTTTATCCATGGTAATAACTCTTCACAAAAAATATTATAAAATTCCATAGTGAATCCATCCAGTCCAGGAGACTTAATTTTAGGCATTATAGCTATTACTTCTATCTCTAATATTGATAAATTCCCTTCTTTTCATTCTAATGATGGCATTCTCACCTCACCTAAGAAATCCTTTATTCACTGTAAATTTAGATCTGCTCTAGCTTGGTAAATTTGTTCATATACCCTCTTTATCAATTCTTCCATCTCATCATCCTTGATTAAAATTTTGCTATTTTCATCTTGCAAACCAGTTATCATATTTTGTTCCTTTTGTTTTTTTAAATAAATAGGCAAGCATTTTACCTGTCTTATCTCCTTGTAAATATGTGTCACTTTTAATTTTATTTAGATTATCCGTCACATCTTTATTGTTTCTTTCATTTTTTCCCAGCTTTAGTTGGTACCATTCCTTGGCATACTTATTATAGTCTTGAGTATCTAAGTCATCCAATTCCTTTAATAATTTGTCTACTTTTATAGCTTTTATTTTATCTTGTTTCATTATAAAGGCTTTATAGGATATGGCAATTCCTCTTATGATGGTTTTAAAAGCATCCCATAATTTAGCTATTGATTGGAAGGCGCCATAATTAAAGTGCCAAAATTCCTTGATCATCGTTTTTATCCTTTGCTACAAATTTTGATCCATTGCTAGTGTGTTATCCAACCTCCATTGGTTGGAAATAAATCTAGTCTGATCTCAAAGTAACAAATCAATATGTATTAACACATGATCAGACAGAAGAATTTAATCTATCCCAGCGTTTTTATACAGGTGTGAATGATTTAGATACAAAAAGAGAATCCTATATTTTTTTTATCCTCATAGGTATATTCATGAGAAAGGGGGTTCAACATTTTCCAGCTATCAATTAAATAATGTAATTGAGTAAAATTAAGTAATCCTGATACATGTTTATTCCTTATGGTAGGCTTTAATGTTTTATCTAAGCTGGGATTTAATAAAGCTTTGTAATCATCCAAAAGTACAATATTTGGAGCCATGATTTCTGTCAGTGCTTGTGTAAGATCTGACAGAAAGTCTGAATAATTGTTGAAAGGAGTATAAACCGAGCCAATTGTTAAAACAGTCCCTCATACTTTGATTTTAACCAATAAAATTCTGTACTGCTGATCCTTATAAGTTTGCAATACTTCCATTGATACATTCATCCTAAAAAGGAATGCCACTCCTGCACTTTTTTGTCCCTTCTGAAAAAAACAGGTGTGCTGACCATTTTTGCTTTATTTTTTAAATTTCTAACGTGTTTAAGTGGGCCTCTTGTACCACATACAAAAGGCTTTTTTTTCCCCACATAGTGCGCAGTCTAAATCTTTTAATGGGTGAATGAATCCCATTTACATTATGTGAGACAAATTTAAATTCAAGTAATGACATAATACATTTTTTTGTAAATACAGCATTCAACCTCCATACTTATTCCTCTATAAAAAAACACCCCTATGCAAAAAAGTTATTTTAAAAAAAATATATTCTACTATTTGAGTAAATACTAAACATCCTTAACCAGAGACCCACTAGGGTCTCATTAAGAAACATTTTATACAGCTGTAATAGAATCTAAATTCACCCCCTAGTTCCACTCAGAAGGTACGATATGTTTACCAAGCCTCACATTAATTCCCACTTATTCTCTATTCTTAATCATACAAACTAGTAATTTTGTGTTGCTGCTCTTTCTCTGCCTCCTCCTCCAGTGATGAATATACCAAACATACCCCTTCATAAATAAGTTTCAGTTTAGCTGGATATATAACAGTAGCTTTTATCCCTTTAGACCATAGTTTCTTTCTTGTAAGGTCATATTTCTTTCTTTCTTGAATTATTTCTGCAGGATAATCATTATAAATGTTAATATGTGCACCCATAAGCTCAATTCTTTTTTTTTTGTATAATTTATCCATCAAAGTTTCTTTATCCTCTGATCTCAGAAATGTAATCATAACTGGTCGTGGGTTGTGTTCTTCTGAAAGGAATCAATTGGCTTCCATATCTTGTGGGTCCGGTCGATGCCTAGGTCCACCTTATCTTGGGGAATATCCAAATACCAGGAAAATACCATATTTAATGACTCTTTTAAACCTTTTTCTGTCCCATTCTTCAGGGAGCCCTAGTGTTCTTATGTTTTTCCTCCTGGACCTTGCTTCAAAATCTTGCATCATTTCCCTAATGTCCTTATTTATTTTTTCCAGTTCCTTCACTTGCCTTTGAATGGGCACACTATCATCTTCTAGATCAGATGCAGTTTTTTGAAGTCTTTGTATGTTACTTTTAGCTTGTAAATTGTTTGCCACTAGAGTGTTAACAGTACATTGCAATTCGTCAATTTTGTTTTCCAAATTCCCCATTTTCTTCATCCCTTTATTTAAAGAGGCCAGTCTGATCAGTATTTGTTTGACCCATGATGGCTGTTTTAAGTTCTCATCTCCACTTCCCTCTGTATCTGATTGTGCCTTATGATAGTCCAATTCTGATTCTGTGTCATTATTTGATACTCTTATAATCATTTTTTTCTTCCTTGGCCCATTTTTTAAATGGTTTCTGGTTAGAAAACTTTTCCTTAGAATCAGAAGAGTGCAGTACATTTATATCCTCTTTCTGTGGACTTAAACTTTTTTGTTTGTTTATGTCAAAGATGATATCAATGGGTCCTGGTCAGGCATTTTAAACAAGGGTCTGAGTTGTTAATGTCCTGTATCACATTCTGACCAAGTGATTTATTTACAGGTCCCTTAAAGATTTTGTACCAGGCTTGAATAATACAACATGTGCTTCTTGCTCCTGGTTGTTTGGCAGGGCACCGGTTGATAATTTTGAATTTAGTAGCAGTGACATTAAATCAGGAGAGTGTTTTGCAGAGTTTAAAGCACAGTTCGTATCAGGCATATCATGTTCATTCATTTTACTTGCCTGTGTTCAGCCATTTAAGTCCTCACTCCAAGAACAAGAGGTGTTTACCTCTTCTGCCTTCTCCAATGAAGAATCAATTTTATCTTTTTCAGTGTCCATACTATTGCAGCTATTCTGGGGCCACTTACATGTAGAGGTTTGCTCTTGCTGCAAATTTCTGGGCTGTAACTGAACCAGGACCGCATCATTTTTATTTACCGGCATCTTGTCTGACTTATCTCCATGCATCTCTATTTGACCATCAATATTTTTTACTTTCTGGCCGATGGCCTTAGTTCTTGATGGGTTAGCAGACTGACACAATTTTAAAGCCAGAAACAAAATTAAATGTGCACTTTATGCTGCATAAGGGGCTGGTGTATCACATGCTTGTGGTACACTGATCTGTCTGTGTCACTCTGTGACCTCCCCTGTTGCATTTCCAGGTGGGCCCTTGTAGCCACTGTCCAGGTGGGCCCACTGTACCCTGGTCTGACCCTGTACATGGCTATGAGTAATAGCACTGTATCCAGGCCAATGCAATCCACCCAACACACATACATGCATACATCTACCTGCTAGGCTCAGTACCTCCAGTTCACCTTTGTGGAGTGCTGGGGCAGCCTTGCAAAGCTGGAACTGAGCATGCCCTGTGTATGCAAATGGTCTGAATAAATTTCAGTAATGAGTTGCAAATGTGGGAGATGGACTTGGAATGTGCAATGAGGTCATTTGTATATCCCAGCTGAATACTGCAATTTTGTGTACTGTGCAAGAGGCTTTGCATCATGCATTTCCCCATGCGCTGCATCAGGCTCAGGTCACCTGCTGTGCTGTGCATTTCCCACGGTGCAATCACACATCTTCATGATATTCAGCCAGACATGTGTGATTGCATCCTATGGTGAATATTCTGAATATACCAATATTTTGTGCTGGTGCATCTTAGATGTGCAGTGCAGGTACTTGTGTGATTTTACAGGGGACTTTTGAATAAGGGGGCACAGTTTATTTTATTAACTTCGGGGATAGAAATGGGAGTCACTCTCAGTCAGTATCGTATTGCTGCTGCTGCTGCTGCTTCACTCTTCATTCTCCCATCTCCTTGCAGGTTCAGAAATATCTTCCAGGCAAGAATCGCATGCAGAATCTGTGCTTACTTGTGATTGCTCCATCCAAGTTGTTGCTATTGATATGAGTTCATTAAGTGTCTGGATTACAAAAAGACGTAGGCAGAAGGAGATAGGGAGAAGTACCAGGAGAAGCAAAGGTAGGGAAGGAGGTCAATAAAGGAAGCCAAAGCTCAGACAGAACAGCACATTGCAAAATCAGTGGGTAGAGGGGACAAAACCTTTTACAGGTACATAAGTGAAACAAGAAAGGCAAAGGGAGGAATAGTGAGACTGAAGGGGAAGTATGGGGGCTGCATGGAGGATGGCAACAGTTAAGCTGACATATTGAACAGGTATTTCTGTTCAGTCTTCACTGAGGAAAAGGAGGGTAAAGGGCCAGAAGGGAGTACAAGGGGTGGGAATGGCACAGAAATGGACACAAGTCCCTTTACAAGAGAAAGGGTCCTGAAGGAACTACAAGGAATATGAGATGATAAAGCAATGGGACCAGATGGAATGCACCCCAGGGTCCTAAAAGAACTAAGAGAGGTGGTGGCTGAACCTCTGGCAAACCTGTTTAGCTGACCACTGGAAACGGGAGGTACCCAAAGACTGGAGGACAGCAGATGTAGTCCCCTTATACAAAAGTTGGAACAAAGAAGAAGTGGGGAACTACAGACCAGTCAGCCTCACCTCAGTAGTGGGGAAGATCACAGAAGTACTACTGAAGGAGAGATTGGTGCAACATCTGATTGCCAATGAACTACAGGACCCAAGACAGCAGGGTCTCACCAGGAGAAGGTCATGTCAGACCAACCTCATTGAATTATTTGACTGGGTGACAAGGGAGGTGGATCAGGGAGGGCAGTGGATGTGGTCTATCTGGACTTCAGCAAGGCCTTTGACACTTTGCCACACAGAAGGCTATTAAACAAACTGGGGAATATGGGAGTGGGCAGGACAGTAGTGTTGTGGGTAGGTAACTGGATGGGTGACAGGACACAGAGGGTGGCGGTAAATAGCTATCACTCCACAGAAGGAAGAGTGACCAGTGGAGTACCACAGAAATCAGTGCTGGGACTGGTTTTAGTCAACGTCTTCATCAGTGATATTGCACAGAATCTAGAAGGCATAATTTCCCTGTTCACTGATGACATAAAGCTCTGTAACAGAGTGGACACGCCAGAGGGTGTAGACAGAATGAGGAGGGACCTGCAGAAACTTGAAGAATGATCAGGGGTTTGGCAGTTGAAATTCAATGTAAAGAAGTGCAAGATAATGCAGATGGGGCACAAAAACCATGGAACTACATATCAGTTGGTGGGGTGAAGATATAGCATGCACCAAGCAGGAAAGGGATCTTGGGGTTATCATCTCTGATGACCTCAAGGTAGGAAAACACTGCGACAAGGCAGCAGGTAAAGCAAATAGTTCAAAAGGAATTTACCTGCTCCAGAGAAAAGCAGGTTGCTTAGTCCACAGTTGCCAGCTGTAAATTACAAAACATTCAAAATAGGACTAGCGCTCCAAAGAACCAGATTAGAGAAACATAAAATTGAAATAAAGTTCATGGATTTATTTCCAAGTGCAACAAACAGCACATGCCACAATGCCCCAGAGCTTTGGCAACTTGCCTTCCTCAGGGGGTGTGGCCAAGAAATACACACTGTTCCTTTGTATAGGTATGATACCATGACATCATTAATACATATTTAACATTAGAGGTATATCTCTAAATATGTTGTCATTATTATGTGCATGTATATTTTAAATTCTAGCATGTCTAAAACAAATACATAAAATCCACTATTCCATAATAAAATTATATTCTCAAATAAATAATTATAAAATAAAAGTCATGGTGTTAGGTATCAACTTGGAAAAAAATAATGAAAATCACCATTTCATATTATTATAACATCCTTGCACACTGCAGGAGATTAATTGGATAGAGTTAACTACACATCAAACATACTGTAATAAGTCTTTTAGCATAAATCCCCATAAATCACTTATACAGTAATATGAAAACATATAACTAATAAACATTAGTCCTTTAAATATAACATACAAGAGTTAGTGCAGGAAAGAAAGGAAGAAGATAAATGACAAAAAAAAGCAAATAGGATGCTGGGATGCATTGGCAGTGGCATCACCAGCAGGAAAAGGAGATCATAATTCCACTATACAAGACAGTAGTGAGGCCCCACCTGGAGTACAGTGTATACTTCTGGAGACCTTACCTACATAAGAACATAGACAGGGTAGAGAAGGTTCAGAAGAGGGCAACAACGATGGTACATGGATTGCATCACAAGTCTTATGAGGACAGGTTGAAGGACTTCAATATGTACTCCCTGGAGGAGAGGAGGGCGGGGATATGATAGAGACATACAAGTTTCTTACAGGGAAGAACAGGGTGCAGGAATACACTATTTTTCAGTGAAAAAGATGTTCCAGGACTACAGGGCATGGGATGAAGTTGGAGGGAAGGAAATTCAGAGGAAACATGAGGAAGAATTTCTTCACAGAATGGGTGGTGGACAAGTGGAACACCCTGCCAGAGGAAGTAGTGGGGGCTGAAACAATCACAGGATTTAAGAATGCATGGGATAGACATAAGGGAATTCTGGAGGTCAGGGGTTAGGGGCAGCAGACTTCTAGGAAAACATAAAGTGATTTTATAAGCTCAAATGGGCAGACTGGGTGGGCCATAGGCCCTTATCTGTCGGCAGTGTCTATGTATCTATGTATAAAAGCCAACACCAGTTCCCTTGGGATATCTGAAACTGGGCTATGGACACTCACAAAATTTGCCTGATAGGTCACTACTTCAGAAAAAAAAGCAACCGACAAGCTCCACATTTAAATAATTTCTAATTTTAGATTTTTGGCCACAAAAATAAAAGGTTAGAAACTGAAAGGCTGGTGCCAGCTGAAGCCTTGGGAAAAGCAAGCCAAGCACAAACTGAAGTGTTTAGTTTACAATACTTTTTCCTGTGTTTTTGATATTTGCACTATTCATTATTACATTTTATGCTCATTTCTGATTCGGATCACATAATTTGTGAATGTACAGGTTAAGATTAAACAGGCAATTTCAGTTTGAGTGTGATCACCAATTGGCAGACCCATCTTCTGTGTATGACTGTTGTTTATACATTGAAACTTAAACATCTGGGGCCCAATTTACAAAATGTCCAGGAATGCTACAAGATCTAGGTGTGCTGATCATAGGGATCAAGGGGCTTGTGGCCCTCCCCTGCCAGTGATCAGGATTCTCAATCCCATCTGCTGATTTCTGCAAGTTAGATTAGCTTTTCCTTGGAGTAGCTTGCGGCACGTTTTGGGTATAAATATCAAATAAGTATCCACAGACGAATTCTCAGCAAAATGCATTTTATTTAGATGTGGGCTCTGAAGCCCAGGTCTAAATAAATGCATTTTGCTGAGAAGTCTTCTGTGGACACTTATTTGTTGCTGCCTTTGAGTTCTGCATATGTGGATTCATGTACTGTGGGTTAGCAACCCTTCACGCTGCACCAGCCCATCTACTTGATTCGCAACAGCTGTCCTGTGGATCTTGGCAATCTTGGGTACCTTTTTTCTGGGGCTTGTGGCAAATCTTTAGCACAAGCTGCCAAAAAATGGAAAAAATGTCACAAATGTGCCCAATCTTCTTGAATTTGCCACAAGTTGCAGAAATGTGTTTGGCACAGCTGAGCCAAAAAAATGGGTTTGACGCAGGGCTTGATGCAAGCCTTGTGCTGCCATTCATGAATCGGGCCCCTGATCTGAACTCTGCTTTGTTATCATACCAGACATGCTGCATGTTTCAACAAACAGTTCATGTCTGGAAGGCCAGTCCATTAACCTGGTTCAATAGGAATGCTTTTGGATCTGGGGCGGTGAGTGTAAATCCTTCTGTATGCAGGGGTTAGCTATATTGTTGAACTTAATGATGCTAAACATGAACACAAAAAGAAAAAGGACTGGCATAAAAGAATTTAAACTTCCACCTATTACATTATTTTCCACCAGAATCATGATGACAAAGAAAAAGGAATTAGTGAGCTCACTGTCTAATCTCATAGTAATTTTTGGTTTTATGTATTTAGATAGAAATGTGGAAACATAGAAAGTGACTGCAGAAGAGGGCCGCATGCTCCATCTAGTCTGCCCATAAGCCAAGCCCCCTCCCTTAACTGCTATTCAGTGTAGTAATACCTTTATGCCTATCCCATGCCTTCTTGAACAATCCGACTGACCTAGTCTCCACAATCTCTGATAGAAGGCCATTCCAAGTATCCACCACCTTCTTGGTAAAGAAGAACTTTCTTGTGTTACTCTTGAATTTGCCTTCTTCCAGCTTCATGCCATGCCCCCTCGTTCTTGCATGATTCTTAAACTGAAATACAGTAGGTCCTGAACCTGGACCTTGTTTATTCGTTCCAGGTATTTGTCTATGTCCTTACTGAGGTGAGGTCTCCAGAACTGCACACTGTACTCCAGGTGGGGCCTTATTACCATTGATCTGTACAGTGGCATAATCACCTTCCTCTTTCTACTTTGAATTCCTCTTCCTGTGCAGCATAACATACTGTTTGCCTTTCACGCTGCTTTTCACACTGCTTGGATGTTTTCAGGTCATCTGTTATAATCACCCCGAGATCCCTTTCCTGCTTTGTGACATCCAATTTCACTCCACACAGAAGGTATTCCTCACAAGGATTTTTCCTCCCTAGGTGCATGACCTTGCACATTTTGGCACTGAAATTTAATTGCCAAGTTTTTGTCCACCTTTCTAGTCTTTCAAGATTAACCCTCATCCTTTCCACTCCCTGGAGTGTCTACCCTATTACATATCTTGGTGTCATCTGCTAATAGACACACCTTGCCTTCTAGGCCCACAGATATGTCACTGATAAAAATTTTGAAGAGAGTAGGCCCCAGCACCACTTCCTGTGTCACACCACTAGTTACCTCTCTCTCCTCTGATAGTTGGCCATTTTCCAGTACCCTCTGAGTCTGTCCACTAAGCCAGCTTGGTGCCCAGTTTACCACTTTATATCCAACTCCTGTACTGACAAGTTTGTTCAATAGTCTTTTATGTGGGGCTGAGTCAAAGGCTTTGCTGAAGTCTAGGTGTATTACATCCACAACTCTCCCTTGATCTACTGTCTTTGTTACACAATTGAAGAAATCTATTAGGTTTGTCTGGCATGATCTTCCTGTGGTGAAGCCATGTTGTCTTGGGTCCATTATATTATTTTCTTTAAGAAAGGATATAATTATTTTCTTTATTAGGGTTTCCATCATTTTGCCGACAATTGAGGTCAGGCTTGCTGGGTGGTAATTGCCAGCACTTTCTCTACTGCCATTTTTATGAAGAGGGACAACTATGGCCTTCCTCCAGTCTGCAGGAACTTCTCCGACTTCAGGTGAGAGGTTTTACAGTTCAGTCAGCAGTGCTGCCAGGTCTTCTCTAAGTTCCTTCGGTATCCTGGTGTGTTTTTCATCAGGACCCATGGCCTTGTCAACCCTATGTTTTTCTAGCTCTCTCAGGACACCATCTCTTGTGAAAGTTGTCAAATTCATATTGCTACTGTCTGCACTTTTTTCTGTCAATTGGGACCACAACCTTCTTTTTCCTTAGTAACTACTGAGCAAAAGTACATGTTAAGGATTTCTGCTTTGTCCTTGTCATCCTCTGTGCATTCCCCATCTTCACTTTAAATCTGACTATACCTTCGGCCGGTTCCCTTTTCTCCTTGATATATCTAAAGAAGATCTTGTCTCCCTTTTGGACCTCCGAGGCAATCCTTTCTTCTGTTTGCACCTTAGCCACCCTGATTTGCTTTCCTGCTTCCATCAGTTTCTCCTTGTATGTGTCTTTGTCTTTTTCACATCCTGTTTGCTTGTATCTTTTGAATGTCATCCATTTCTCTCTGAACTTGGTGGCCACTTCCTTGGAGAACCATAAGGGTTTTCTTCTCTGCTCTTCTTGTCTTTACTCACACATTTCTGACACTGTTTTGATGCTTCTTTGAAAGCTTCCCCAAGAGATGCCCAATACTTATCAACTCCCTCTGTCCATGCTAATATAGCCAGGTTAAGTCTGAGCTTTTCCCTCATTTTATCAAAATCTGTGCATCTGAAGTCCAAGATTTTAGTTTTAGTGTGCTTGATTTCTTTTTCTGTTTTAACCTGGAACCACACCATGTGGTGGTTGCTAGATTCTAGGTTGCTCTCAACTTCTACCCTTGATATGATGTCACTGTTGGTGAGTAACAAGTCAAGGATGCCCCCCCCCCTTGTGGGTTCCTTGACAAGTTGTCTTAAGCCCAATAAGTGCAGAGTGTCAAGGAAGTCTTTGCTTCTTGATGTAGCAGTGGAATGATTTCCCCAATTTATGTCTGGTAAATAGAAGTCTCCCACCAATACTTCATCCCCCTTAATACTTATATTGTAAATGGATTCTAGTATCTCCTTGTCCACCTGCAAGCTGATTTCTGGGGGTCTGACAATAGTCCTATTCTAGTAACTGCACCTGTTTTGGATTAAAGAGTAACCCAAAGAGCCTTGGCTTCAGTGTGAGTGTCCTGGGCTGTCCTGTCCTGGTAGCTTTTATTCCCTCCCTAACATACATGGCCACCCCACCCCCTTTTCTTCCAGGTCTGTCCCTTCCAAAAAGACAATATCCTGGAATAGTTACCTCCCAGTCATGGTTGTCCTTAAACCATGTCTCCATGATGGCAAACCAGTCCAGATTAACCTGTGCAACAATAGCTGTAAGATCAGCCATTTTGTTTGCTACGCTATGTACATTTGTGCAAATGGCTTTCCAGGCCTAGTTTCCCCCCTTTTGGGGACCTGTTGCAATATTGAGTCTTTCTCAGTATTGTTCCATGAACTCAACCTATTCTGTTTTCTGCTCTGATCTTTGTTTGTCCCATCTGATAGAATGAATTTATGGGGATGGGTAGTGAATTGTGTTTGTGTTTCTACTCTCTCTCCAGTGCCTAGTTTAAGTGGTCCATGAAGATGTCAAATTTCTACCCTACAGCTCTAACACCTTCCTTGGTCAGGTGCAGACCATCATAACGGAAGAGACTCCTGTCCTAGAAGTCCCTCCACTTCCCAATGAAAAGGTATCCTTTTTCCAGGCACAAGTTTTGGAGCCAAACATTCAGCTCCCTGATTTCCTCTTTGCAGATTTCCTGCATGATGCCTCCTCTGTCCCATACTGGTAGGACCTCTGAGAAGGATATGATCAGTGATTGTGATGATAGCTTCCCCCAGGTGACATGAATGGTTTTTGGTCTCCTCAACTGATTGATTTGCCAGGTCATTTGTGCCTAGGTGGACAAAAACACCAGCTCACATTCCTTCTCTGTGTATGAGATGGTCAATGTGATTGGTATCTCTCTTTGCAGATGCCCTGGGTAGGCACCTTGTACAATAGTTACTTGAGTATCAGGGTACTGAGTTAGGTGGAATTCCACTTCTCACATCATGGAATCCCATGATGATAACAATTGTCCTATATTCCCTAATGTTTTGCTCATTTGGGGTACCTCCAGTGCTTACTTTTTGTTTTGAACTTGTATGTTGGTTAGCTCATTGCCTCAACAGGAGCGCTCTGAAGTTGCACCACTTGTCTCCTGTATACTGTTAATAGTAAATCCTGGGTCTTTCTAAGTAAAATCAAGCTATAGTCAGCAGGCCACAAACAAATCCTAATAGCTCAAGAACCGTAAGTGCTAGACACAAAGTATGAGTGGCAAAGTTATTCAGCTCACAATTACCTTTCCAGTGGTGGTATGCAAAGAATAATATGTAATTTTGTTTTTTTTTCTATGCTGGTTGAAACAGCAAAAACATATTTTTTTCACTAATACAGCCACATAAGCCATACACACCATACTATAAACAAATGCGAATAACTTCTAAAGTATACATGATATACACAGAATATCAGTGGCAAAGTTGTTCAGCACAAAATTATCTTTCCAATGGTGATATGCAGTCAAATATATATTATATTCTGTTACATTATATATTAAAATATATAAGGGACTTCTCTAGGCGTTGCCAGGGCACACAGGAAGTCAGTAGCTGACTTCTGTAGGAGTCCTCAGGACACACCAGTGTATTTTACTGACACCTACAGGCATTGGCTAGGAGACAATGAGTTAACTGGACTAGGTTTGCCCCCCCTTGTTAATTGCACTGGCCAAGGGTGCAAATCTATTTGACATTGGGATGTGTGCATCCTGCTTTGGGGACTGCTGCTGAGACTTATGGAACCTACCCCTGCTTCTTCTTACCACCTGCCATTCTCCAGTGCCAGATGCCTGAAGACAGTGTGGGCTACTTCCCTGGAGGAGGTGGTCTGGAGAATGGGGGCCAGTGGGTAGGCTGTTCCTTAAGAGGTGATGGAGATATGTTATGTGGTTCCAGGCCTCTGTGAGCTGTTTTTTCAGTTCCTCTATTGTCTAGCATATTGAACAGTGTCCTAGTGCCAGTATACATGCCTCCTGGAAGGAAAAGCCACACCACTGGCAATTTATGATACTCATTTTCCTTCAGGGCTGAGGTGTGGACAAAAGGGAAAAAAAACAGACAAATATATCAGCTTTTTGTGTTCTTGTATTTTGCTGGAGGAGTGGACCGATGGTCATGACTTTCAAAGAGGTGTGGACAAAACTAAAGGGATTTATTTTTTAAAATAGATCCTCTATCTGCCCTAGGACAGGAAGTGTTGGTGATGGAGCGGTGTGGTACTGTACAATTGTGAGTGCCACGGGAAGGTGCTGTGCCTGAGAGACTAGCACCCTTTTTATTTTGTTTGTTATTTGTTTCGTGAAGATGTTTTTGTTGTTTTAGGATGGAACCATGGATGAGTGGAACTAAATTAATATGCGACTGGGAGAAGTATTGAAGGAAATGATAGCGTTTTATTAGACAGAAATAGTGATGCTACAAGTTCCCCTTCCTGTTGTGGAGATGGGCGGCCCCGGTAGTGTATATCAGTTAATGGCCCTGGGGAGGGTAGGAATAGGGGGAGGAAGGGTGGCAATTTTGTGTTTCCCCACCAACGGGAATAAAAAGAAAAAAAACCAAAAAAGCAATTAGTTCAGATTGTGATGCTCCTCACAAGCACTGCCTATGCAGAGGTTCTGGGCCACTCCCTTGAGACTTTCAACTGCGCCCTGAATGAGTGGTGAAGTCACCATCGAGATGGCAGGAGTGTGTGGCTTCCAGCAGAATTCAGAACATCGGCAGCAGTGTCTCCTAGTCTGAGCCCTTCTCAAGCACAGTGGACAGGGAATCTCAGTTTAAATCCCATTGCTCCTCGATGTGCTTGGCGCTCTTTCCGTGGAATTTCCTGATTGGGCAAGCTGGTGGACATCACCGCATAACTACAGCCCTTGTATCCCTCACCAAGACTGGAGATTCTGTGCATCCCCACCTACGGGAATAAAAAAAAAAATCAGTTCAGTCTGTGATGCTCCTCAAAAGCGCTGCTGATGCCAAGGTTCTGGGCCGCTCCCCCGAGATTTTCAACTGCACCCGGAATGAGCACTGAAGTCGCCGCCAAGCTTCCAGCAGAGATCGGAGTGTCGGCAGCAGTGTCTCTAAGAGAGAAACAGAACAGGTGCCCTAGTCTGAGCCCTTCTCCCCTCTGCTATTTTCCTGTCTTGTATTAAACACAAGCTAAATCAATGTACAGTATTTGATTTCCCAAAATGGAAGGGTGTGAAGGTTCACAGTCTACAGTTCAGATATTGTTATGTGTAGTTTTTGTTGTCAAGATCCCACATTTCTGTATATTAACATCACTAACCTGCAATATTTGGGTAAGTGTGTGCATGCTGCAGCACAGGGTGCCCCCAACTTAGGGTTATTGCAGGGTTTGCATTCTTTACACTAACCTAATCAGCCCTTGTTTATTAAAACTTGGAAGGAGTACATATGTCATAGGATACATACAGTAATTCTATTTTCAAGCAGATGCACTTGGTAACACAGATAGGGGAAGATACAGATATATGTGAAATATAAGCAACTTTTTGTGTAACTATTATTTTGTAAGTTTCCCCAGAGCAGTCTTGAGCTGTTTAAACCCTTTTATGTTACTATACTACACCCCTGTGGGAGACACAATATTTCATGTTCATACATATTTAATTCACAGAAATCATGAATTTCATGGTCTTGTAAATTATGGAATACCTTTCACATAATTGGAGGTGTGGTTTACATTGTGCTACTTGCATTCCTGATGGGAGGTACAGATGACTTTAATTTAATTTGAATGATTAATTACTTATGGTCTTGTCCCAAGTATCTGACTCTTACTGCATTTCTTAAATGTTAACTGACTTTCATTTTGATACAGCTCACCTAGTTTATTTAGTAAATATTTGCTACTCCAAGACATCTGTTATTACCTGTAAGTGAAATATTATATGCATATTAAAAAAAAGACAACCAGAGAAGGAAACCAGATATTAGAAGAAAGGCTGGCTTTCATAGACTGTGTTCTATAAATGTTTCTGTCCCAGTCCTTTAATATTATAATCTTAACAGTATATAAGGAAAGTCTATGAGAAAGTCTATGACTAGATAGATAGATAGATAGATGCATATATCAATATGTATAATATATATATATATAATATATATATATATATATTATGGTAGCACGGTAGTGCTACCATAGTTAGGGTTGAGTGGCACTTTTAAGGTTAAATGGTCAAATTTTGCACATTAATAACTTTGCTGCTGTTGAATGGATTTGCCTGAAATTTGGCAGGCATAATTGGCCATGGTAGATCTTGAGATCTGCCAACTTATGTACCAGTTGGATATATGGCTGTGAAGTTATTAAGCGACAACAAAATGTGCAATTACGCTTTTTTGTGAATCCTTGCTCTTGCCTACAGGTCGCACGGTTTGCGCGGCCAGTCCAAAAACCTCAGGAAACATGTGGCCAGGGTCTCCAATGTGCTTTTTGAAGATTTCGTGAAAAAATATTCAAGGGTTCAAAAGTTATTCAAAAAACAAGTTCCCATTATAAGTCAATGGGAAAAGTTAACAAAAAGTTTGACACTTTCGCAAATGCACTTTTTAGTGTCGCAAATGACCCTAGTAGTGTCACAAATCTGCCATTTTGTGTTCAGTTGGTGATCAGAAAAATGCTTGGTATTTAAAATTGGGACCCTCTAGCGACACAATTCTTTCTGTGTTCACCTAGTCAGACCCTGAGTATGCTAGCCATGTCTTTAGTTTGGGGTTAAACACCCCAGCAATATGTTTTTCAAGTTTCTGGAAAATGTAGTGTTGCAAAGTAGTGTTGCACTTGTGACACTTTCGCAAAATTTTGTGCAAGCTTTCACAAATTACGACACTACTTTTCCAGACTATGGACAAAATGACAGGAAATCTTTGCCACCCTGCTGCAAAAGAACAGTTTGGTCTTTTGGGCTCAAATTTGGAGGGAACGCAGCCAACATTTCACAGATGTGCCTTTTCATGGTTTGGTGGAAAAATATTGCATGGATGCCCAGTTATGGTACTCCAAAGTTTATGTTTTTTCCCCATAGACTAACATGGTGGCATCCGCTGCATCTTTCGGGGCTCATATCTCGAAAACGGTGCGAGATATACATAATCTTCATCATGACAATGCATAGCACATTCAGCAAAAAAGTAGCCAGGAAGATCATGAATCATGTAAAAAAAAAATTTTTCTACATCGTACGGTTACTGAGATATAAGTACTTTAGTATTCCAACAGCTCATTTTCTGCTCTAACGTCCATTGTTATGCATACATTCTTTGTACACACTGTGTTTCTCTATGCAGCTCTTGGGCAAAATCAGGGTGTGCACTTCCATTACTGTTACAGTTATTGTTACCACTTGTGTTTCCATATGCATTTGCGTTACCGTTCCCGAGTACGCCACCATGTGTGTTACCCTTTGCATTCCTGTTTATGTACTCACTTGCGTTCGCGTTCTTGTTTCTGTTTAGTTTGCCATTATTTCTGCTGTCAACCTTACCATTTGAGCTTCCAATTTGCGTACTGTGACTGCGCACATCACGGTTTGCATTTTCTTATGCACTTGCGTTTCCTTTTGTATTTCTGTTTCCTTTGGCATTATTGTTGCTGTTACCATTACCATTTACATTTAGAATTGCAGTAACGTGACCATGCATGTTACAGTTTGCGTCTCCATACGTGCTTGTGTTCCCATTTCAGTTTCTGTTTCCTTTGCCATTATTGTTCATGTTAACGTTACCAGTTGCGTTTACAATTGCAGTACCGTGCCCGTGCTCGTTATGCTTTGTGTTTCTGTCTGCGCTTGTGTTCATGTTTCCGTTTCTGTTTCCTTTGGCATTATTGTTGCAGTTACCATTAACATGTGCATTTACAATTGCAGTAACATGACCATGCATGTTACGGTTTGCGTTTCCGTATGCCTTTCTTTTCCTGTTTCTCTTTGCTTTGGCATTATTCTTCATGTTAAGTTTACCATTTGTGCTTACAATTGCGGTACCATGCCCGTGCATGTAACGGTTTGTGTTTATGTGTGTGCTTGCATTTTCCTTTCCGTTTCGCTTCCCTTTGCTGTTCTTTTTGCTGTAACACTTAACATTTGCAATTGAAATACCAGTGCCATCATTGTTCATGTAACCAGTTGCATTTTCGCATGTGCTTGCATGTCTCTTTGCGTCGCTGTTCACTTCGGTGTCTCTTTGTGCTTGCGTTTTCATTAACGTTTCCTTTACCATTTACATTTGCGTTACCATGTGCGTAATTGTTGCTGTTTGCATTTGCATTGATGTTCCTGTTACTATGTCACAACACATCACATGGCTGGAGCACAGGGCCCAAAGGGCCCCCATGCTTCCGCCACTGCATTACATTCACTATTTATCTTCCTCATTCTCAAAAAGAAGGGAAATTAGAGGCAAAAAACTCCACTTAATGCATCAGTCAGGGTTGTTCCACAGCAACAAAAGCGAGGAAATTCAATGTTAGGGTTGAAAGCCCCCCTTGGTACCCCAGCCCAACCCCCAAAATGGCTTTGGGGTGCACGTTGGGGTCGTCGGTCCCAACTCTCACTCCATTCTCTTATACCTCTGCTTCGTGACACATGTGATGGGGTGAGAGTTAGGGCCAATGACCCCAACCCGCACCCCAAAGCCGTTTTGGGGTTGGACTGGGAGGGCCAAGGGGGGCTTTCAACCCTAACACAGACTTTCCTCACTTTTGTCGCTGTGGAACAACCCTAACTGATGCATTAAACAGAGTTTTTTGCCTCTAATATATATATAGATGTATATATTCTGTGCAAAAAACTGTGGTAATGCATCATTTAGGGTTAAAACACAAAAAGTCATGAAATGAGACCTTTAGGGTTGCCACCTCCTTCCCTCGTGTACCCCCCATCCTCCCAAGATTGACAGACATGTCATTGGGGTTGTGAGGCCTAAATGTCACCCCATTCCATGAGTAATCATATTCATAAACCACAGTAAAGAAGAATGGGGTAACATTTAGGCCTCACAACCCCAATGACACACCCCGGCGTTTGTCAATCTTGGGAGGATGGAGGACACATGAAGGGGGAGGGGGCAACCCTAAAGGTCTAATTTCCTGACTTTTTGTGTTTTAACCCTTAATGATGCATTAACACAGTTTTTTGCAAATAATTTCATAACTTTTTGAGAAAGCATAGAAAAGTACAAAGTTGCTCAAGTTGGTTGGAGTGCGGGGCTCGAAGGGCCCTGCCCTCCCATCAACTTGCAAATTTATGCCTAACATAAAAGTACAAGTATTGAATATCACATCTATTGGTGGGAGCACATATTGGTGGGAGCATGGGGCCCTTTGCTGCCTTACGCTCTCACCCGCTTGAAACAAAACAAAGTTTAATTCATTGGAGTGCCATAATTCCACACCTGTTTACATTTTAGACACCTAACCACTGAAAATTACTTCCATGGCAGTAAGGCTAGCTATCCTATAAATGTGAAGACAGTACCAGAATGCAAAACGAGATACGCAACTTGTAAAGTGTGTCACACAATATCTCCACAGCAAATTAATTTTCCAACACCTAAATACCATAATTCACATGTACAGGACATCCCCTCAGTACCCTCCAAACTTCAAGTTAAAAGACCAAACCATTTCCAAGATATTGCATTTTAAAGTTTGAGATTTTCATTCATCGGAGTGGCATAATTCCGCACCTGTTTACATTTTACAGACCTAACCACTGAAAAGTACATCCATGGCAGTAAGGCTAGCTACCCTATAAATTTCAAGCTAGTACCACATTGCAAAATGATCTCTGCAAAATATAAAGTGACCCATGCAATATCTACACAACAAATGGATGTTCTGTCACCTAGACACCATAATTCACATCTATAGGACATCCCCACAACACCCTCTGAATTTCAAGTTATAAGGCCAAACCATTTCCGAGACATTTAATTTTAAAAGTTATTAAAATTGGGCTATCTGGTCCCTCCAAATCTTGTTTTTTCCCAGTTGTTTTACCAGGAGTAACAAACTAAGCTGAAAGCTTGTTTACAGGTGCAACCTGGGAGCACAGGGAAGTTAAGTGACTTGCTCAAGGTCACACAGTGTGCAAGTGGGGGCTGTGGGATTCAAACCCAAGTTTTCAGATTTGCAGCTCAGAGCCTTTTTTTTAACAGTTTTGAGGAATTTTTTTTTCCACATTTTTTTTTAATTCAGTATACTTTTATTAATACATAATAAGTTTCCAATACAAACTTGGGTAACTGTTAGGCAAACAGGAGAACTACCCCCCCAACAATGCACACAAAAACCATAAATTTTAAGAGCTTAAACCAATATACATTCCTGACACCCAACCCTCCCTTCTTCCCTCTACAGTCTGTAAAAAAAAACCCTCCATAACCCACCCCCCAAGCATGTACATGCTCAGCCATCAAACTATATTAATAGAAAAATTCTCCATACCATAAATTATCATGGCTTCCATACAGTAAGTAATGCATCTAGAGGACCCCATCTAGTCTGGTAGACCTGTGACCGATTGTTCATGGTTAGAATGTGCTTCTCTAACCGAATGGCAAATAACATTTCTTTGTGCCATTCTGTGATTGAAAGGACTGAGTCATCCATTCAATGTCTCATAATAATTAACTTGGCTATTGCCGAAATCAAAGCCAAATGTGCTTTTCTAAGGTTGGGAATACCCTCTGGAAACAGATGTAGTAAACAAATCTCTGGAGTAATATAGGAGTCCAGGCCCAACAAGGGGTCAAGCATCTTTCTAATGGCTTGCCAAAACTTCTGGACCGACGGGCAGGTCCACAGCATATGGTATAGTGTCCCCGTATAGTTTGTACATCTAGGGCAATCAGAAGAGAGCCTACTTCCCAATCTACATAGTTTGAGTGGCGTGAAATATAAATTATGCATAATATTGAAATATATCAAACGCAATCTATCTTGCTTGACAAATTTATACAGAGTCTGCTAAATCTCAGTCCAGAGATTTTGTTCAGCTCTAAGAGAAAATACCTGTAACCAATAATAGCAAATTCCTTGTGGCAGTCCAGGGTTGACCGACTGGATTACTTTATATACTGCAGATACAGCATGGGGTTCTCCAGCTGCCTGCAGGAGATTATTAAAAACATCAGCAGACCCCTGATGCATCCCCACTCGACCCAAATGAGTAAGGATGGCCTTCTTGAGCTGTTCATACTTAAAAAAGGCTGTTACAGGCACCTTAAATCTGTATCTGAAAAGAGCAAAAGGAATTATTCTACCTTCCGCATATATATCCATGACTCTTATGTTGCCAAGGAAAGGCCAAAAGGCCAGGGAAATGGGCTTACTTCCAATTTGGAAGTGGGGATTTCCCACAACAGGCTGTTCCAACAAAACATGCCAATTATGGGATAGGTGAATTTGCAGCTGATGTAAGGCCCTAATGGACCAACCTAACGGAACATTCCAAAGAGGCTTTGGAATTCCTTTGGGACTAGTGTATAACTGGGCAGGCAGGGAACAATGATATTGAGCTGCTAAAAATTGCTTAATATCGAACCACAAGGGTACATATGTTTGTCGCTCTTCCCTTGATATCTCCATTGACCAGTATGACAGCCTGCTAAGATGATGAGCACAATAATATGAGAAAAAGGAAGGGGCTGCTAATCCACCCTACTTTTTAGGTGCAGATAGTTTCAGATAGGAGTGTCTAACACTCTTACCCTTCCAAAGGAAGGCGGTTAACATTTGGTGGAGTTTACCAAACCACTTTTTAGGGAGAAACAGACACAACATTCCCAAGGGATACAATACTCGGGGCAAAACTTTCATCTTGACAATATTTATTCTTCCCCATAAGGAAAGAGGAAGTTCTTCCCATCTGCTTAAGTCTAACTTAATTGTATTCAACAATTCCGTAAGGTTTAGTTTAAACACAGTAGGAATCTCTCTGGCAACCTTAATCCCAAGATACGTAAGGGACTTGGATTCCCATATCAAGTTAGTGTTTTCAAGCACTGACCGGGAAGTGTTATTATTTAGGGGGAAAACTTTTGTCTTAGACTCACTGAGCTTATAATGGGAGATAGCAGAAAACCACTCTATCTCAGTCAGAAGTTCTGGAATACCTGTTGCAGGATGTTGGAGGTGTAAAAGAAGGATGTCTGCATATGCAAAAAGGGAATACCTTTGTGCTCCTATTTTAATTCCCTGGAGCTTTGGGGAAGTTAACAACCTCCTGATCAGGGGTTCTAAGTAGAGATTGAATAATAATGGGGAGAGAAAGCAACCCTGCCTTGTCCCCCTCTGAAGTAGAAAGGGAGCAGACAGTATCCCATTGGACCAAATCTGGGCTGATGGGAATGTATATAATAATCTGACCCATCTAAGAAAGCCCGAGGGGAGACCCAGGTGGGCCAAGGTTACAAAAAGAAAGTCCCAAGAGACTCGATCAAAAGCCTTCTTGGCACCCAAGGAGATCAGAACAGAAGGAATATCTGAGTCCCTGGATGCTGAGAGGATATATAATAGCTTACGCATGTGATCCACTGAAGATCTACCTCTCATGAAACCTATCTGCTCTCTACTAACAAGCATGGGAAGAAGTGGACCCAACCTCATAGCCAGAATCTCAGCTAAAATTTTGACATTGGTATTAATGAAAGAAATAGGCCTATAACTTTCCGGGTATATGGGATCTTTGCCAGACTTGGGAATAAGAGTAACTATAACATTAAAGAAGTTGGATTCCGACATTCCTTCAACAAACCAGTAATTATAGACTTCTGCCAGAAAGAGAGCAAGCTCTTGTGAACAGCTTTTATACAGGTTATTAGAAATGCCATCTGGGCCAGGGGACTTGTCAAGTGAAAGCTGCTCAATTGCTGTTACCACTTCCTGTACCGTAATTAAATTCCCAAGATAGTCACCTTCAGAGGTCTCTAGTTTAGGAAGATCAGTGGCATTAAGGTATTCAGCCATATCCAAAGCTACAGGTCTTTCCTCCTGAGCCTCAGAATACAGCCTTTGATAATAAGAGTGTAGAACCTCGGACACTTCTCTGGGGGATGTCACCAGGATATCATTGTCAACTGATTTGATGCATGGAATGGCTCGTGAGAATGCGTTTTGCCTGAGTCTAATAGCTAATCGCTTACCAGCCTTCTCACCAGCATCAAGGTATTTCATTTTTGTACATCTCAAAGCAAGCTCTGCCTTTTTGTACATGAGATCAGAGTATTAACTTTGCAATTGGTGCACAAGTGTCCAATCCGCATCTGGGGAGTGCTGAGTGAGGCTATGCTTCCTGGCCCGTATCTCTTGGAGCAAGGTGGTTTGCCTGGCATAAAAACTGATGACATCTCATTGCCGATAACCTAAGGCACTCACCCCTGAGAGAACACTTTAGGGCTGCCCAAATCATATCTATACTGGTAGTCGACCCCCTATTATCTAGTAAAAAATTAGAAAGAAAACTTTTAATGTGTTGGAGAGAATCTGGTTTTTGGAGCAGCTGATTATTCAACCTCCAGAGAGCATCCCTTTGGATGCTTGGCCCAGGGAGATATGAAGGGAAATTGGAGCATGATCTGATATAACTCTTGTGTGTATATCTGCATATATTACCCCAGACAACGCAAAGGAACTCAAAAGAAAAAAATCAATGCAGGAAAAGGATTTATGTGGGCGCGAAAAATAAGTATATTGGTGTTCTCTATGATGAAGAACTCGCCATACATCCAGGAGATCAGCACCTGTCATAAGGTCATGTAATGCCCTTTGTGAGGAGGATAAACCCCGTTTTCGGGAGTCAGATCTGTCTATATGTGTATAAGGTACCACATTCCAATCTCCTCCAAATATAGTTAAAATGGGTGGGTCAGCAACAAGTAAGCTCAATAAGTGGGTGAAAAAATGAGGAGACTCAGAGTTTGGCCAATATATGGATCCTAAAATAATCTGTCGCCCTTCCAAGGATCCACGTAGTATTATATATCTACCCTCGGGATCCCAAATTTCTTCATCCAGTTTGAAAGGAATTTTTTTATCTATCAATACTATAACTCCGCCACTAGACGTGGACTTCCCTGCTCCATATGCCTGTTCCACCCATGTCTTAAGGAATAGTCTAACATCATGTCTTCGAAGATGCATCTCTTGGAGACAAGCAATCCCAGCTTGTAACTGGCGAAGGTGTTTGAGGATAACCTGCCTCTTACATTTGTCCTGTGCACCTTTAATATTCCAACTTACAATCTTGTAGTGATTAGCCATCATTTGGTTTAATGAACAATACTATGTAAAGAATGATCACTCTGATTAAATAAGATCCAATACTTATCTGACTGAGCACCAACAGAAGTTCAACCATAAAAAGATAAGTTGACACACTTGACTTGCCACCCTCTATACCCCTAATAACTATAAAAAAAGAAAACTTATCTATCATATTATCCCTTAACCCTAGCCCCCCACAAATTGCAACAAATCCCTAATAATGATCTATACACTATCTTACCCCCAGTTCCAATCAACTGCACCACAGTCCACTCTCAGGTGATGATGTCTTAGCGAGGTAATGAGAGTGCAACAGAGACCCCCTACCTCTCTTACACCCCTGCCCCGCCTACTTATCTAGTAATTATAGTATCAATCTGGACACCCTAATAAATCAGACTTTCAGACCACTATACATATAGCATCCCTCTAATAAGACTTATTCACTATAATAAACTGTAGCAGCATAACAGTAACAGGAGGTCAGTAATACACATATGGTGCCTTAAGATACTGAAAACGCCCCCAACCCTTTCTAAATAGATATTATATCCAATATCCTTTTAGATCCCCAAAATGAGAGCATCCAGTTATGAAAAAAAAGGAAAGAAAAAAACCCATTTGGGATCCATTAGTAGTTACTCTCCATCCCAGGCTCTGTCTTTTTTTTTAAAACAAGGAGAGGAGGAATAAAAAGTAATAGGTCCCCAGTATTTTAAACTCAGACACACAAACATAATTAGCTTGAGGGGCAGTGCATCTATGCCTTTGCCGATATCAGGTCCGGTAATCAAACAGCATGCGTCTTCGCCGAAAATCCACAACATAGTAATGCCTGTATCGGGCACCATTTACGATTTCCTCTGTGAAACTTCCCCAAGCTTCTACTTTGGGAAAATGGGGAGATGCTTGAAAGAGGCATTAAGGGGAATGGGACAGGAATCAGCGATTGAGGAACAGTGGGCAGTATTTAAAATGGGGATTATAAGAACAACAGAATTATGCATTAAGCAGGTTAGCAAGAGGAAAAGAAAGAGGAGACCATTATGGTTTTCCAAAGAGGTAGCAAAGAAAGTGAAAGCCAAAAAGATTGCATTCAGGCAATACAAAAGACACAGGCAGAAGGGATAGGGAGAAGTACCAGGAGAAACAAAGGGAGGCAGGGAAGTCAATGCAAGGAAGCCAAAGCTCAGACAGAAGAACACATTGCAAAATCAGTGGTTAAAGGGGACAAAACCTTTACAGGTACATAAGTGAAAAAAGAAGGACAAAGGGAGGATAGTGAGACTGAAGGGGGAGGATGGGAGCCGCATGAGGAGGATGACAACAGTAAAGCTGACATATTGAACAGGTATTTCTGCTCAGTCTTTACTAAGGAAGAGGGGGGTAATGGGTCTGAAGGGAGTACAAGGGGTGAGAATGGTGCAGAAATGGACACAAGTCCCTTTACATGAGAAAGGGTCCTGAAGGAACTGGAAGTAATAAGAGCTGATAAAGCAATGGGGCCAGATGGGGTGCACCCCAGGGTCCTTAAAGAACTAAGAGAGGTGGTGGCTGAACCTCTGGCTATCCTGTTCAGCCAATCACTGGAAACAGGGGAGGTACCCAAAGACTGGAGGACAGCAGATGTAGTCCCTTATACAAAAGTGGGAACAAAGAGGAAGCAGGGAACTACAGACCAGTCAGCCTCACCTCGGTAGTGGGAAAGATCATGGAAGCACTACTGAAGGAGAGATTGGTGGAACATCTGGTTGTCAATGGACTACAGGACCCAAGGCAGCATGGTTTCACCAGGGGGAGGTCATGTCAGACCAACCTCATTGAATTTTTTGACTGGGTGACTAGGGAGGTGGATCAGGGGAGGGCAGTGGACATGGCCTATCTGGACTTCAACAAGGCCTTTGACACTGTGCCACATAGAAGACTATTAAACAAACTGGGGAATATAGGTGTGGGCAGGACAGTAGTGTGGTGGGTAGGTAACTGGCTGGGTGGCAGAACACAGAGGGTGGTGGTAAATGGCTGTCACTCCACAGAGGAAGAGTGACCAGTGGGGTACCACAGGGATCAGTGCTGGGACCGGTCCTATTCAACATCTTCATCAGTGACATTGCACAGGATATAGAAGGCAGAATTTCACTGTTCGCTGATGACACAAAGCTCTGTAACAGAGTAGACACACCAGAGGTGTAGACAGAATGAGAAGGGACCTGCAGAAACTTGAAGAATGGTCAAAGGTTTGGCAGTTGAAATTCAATGCAAAGAAGTGCAAGATAATGCATATGGGGCACAAAACCCTGGCACAATATATCAGTTGGGGGTGAGGATATAGCATGCACAAAGCAGGAAAGGGATCTTGGGGTTGTCATCTCTGATGACCTCAAGGTAGAAAACAGTGTGACAAGGCAGCAGGTAAAGCAAATAGGATGCTGGGATGTATAGGCAGGGCATCACCAGCAGGAAAAGGAGGTCATAATTCCACTATACAAGACACTAGTGAGGCCCCACCTGGAGTACAGTGTACAGTTCTGGAGACCATACCTATGTAAGGACATAGACAGGGTAGAGAAGGTTCAGAGGGCAACAAAGATGGTGCATGGGTTGCATCACAAGTCCTATGAAGACAGGTTGAAGGAACTGAACATGTACTCCCTGGAGGAGAGGAGGGAGAGAGGATATGATAGAGACATACAAGTATCTTACAGGGAGGAACAGGGTGCATGAAAACACTATTTTTAAGCGAAAAAGATGTTTCAGGACTAGAGGGCATGGGATGAAGTTGGAGGGAGGACGATTCAGAGGAAACATGAGAAAGAATTTCTTCACAGAACGGGTGGTGGACAAGTGGAACACCCTGCCAGAGGAAGTGGTGGGGGCTGAAACAATCAAGGGATTTAAGAATGCATGGGATAGACATAAAGGAATTCTAGAGGTCAGCGGTAAGGGGAAATAGACTTCTAGGAAAACAAACTGAACTTACAAGCTCAAATGGGCAGACTAGGTGGGCCATAGGCCCTTATCTGCCGACATTGTCTATGTATCTATGTATCTATGTATCTACGACAGCCCCAAAGGTGAATAAAAAAAAAAAAGCTACTACACTAGGAATGCTCTAATGTCTGATGTTATCAGAAAGTTCAGGATATGCCCAGTCCAAAATCCATGAAGGTGTCCGTCCCGTAAGAACCAGGCAGCTTCTTTTCATCTCAGCACAGACCAATTATAGACGACAAGCATTTGCCCATAATCTTCTTGTCCCTTTCACTTGAACAGGTCTGGGAAAAGACTTTTAAGCTCTTGTTGTGACTGTTCTTGTGATTCAAAAGAAACCCATTTTTCTCCTGCTTTCACCTGAAGAACCGCTGGATACTTCATATGAAATGGAGTTCCCGCAGCGATAAGCTTCATCACAATAGGATGCATTCCTTGTCGCTTCACCCGCACTGACTGTGGAAGATCCTGCGTGATCTGAATTCTATGCCCTTCTCATCGAACCTCCTGCAATTCACTCACTTTTGCAAGCACTTGCTGTTTATCTAAAAAATTAAGCATTTTAAAGATGAGCGGTCTAGGTGGGGAGTCGGGCGGTGGAGGAGGTCAAAGAGCATGATGTGCCCTCTTGATAACATAAGATGCTCCATTCGGCGAGGGACAGGCGATTTGCTCTCATAATTTTTGAAGAAAAAGAATAGGCGTTGCTCCTTCTTCCTTTTCGGGAATTCCGATCACCAGGAGATTATTTCTTCTGCTCCTCCCTTCTAAGTCTTCAAGCTTCTCTTCGAGTTTTTTAATTCTCCTTCCATAGAGCGTCATGGTCAACTCACTTTTATCATGCCTCTTTTACAAAGACACCAGTTTGGCCTCTGAGTTGGTTACATGGGTGGTTAGGGAGTGGACAAAGGATTTGACCTGCTGCAGATCATCATGAGTCTCCAAGATTTTCTCCTGTAATGGTTGCATCACTTCTAGAAACTGTTCCTCTGAGATTGCGCCCATTGCGGTGCTGGATTTACCGGAGCCCGCTGTCTGATGCTTCAGGCATTTTGCGGTCTTGTCCTTCTCTGGGGTGGGTGGTGGTGAGTGCCTCGGTGGTGCCTTTCTCATGTACACCTCCATTTCTTGAGTTGGGATACTGCAGCCTCAGTTGCTTAACAGTTGAAATGCTGTATTTTTATGTTATTCACACGCAAAAAATCTGTACCGTAGAACTTAATTGAGTAGCGGAAGCATGGAGCAATGGAGGGCTGCTGCCGCTTCTCAGACTGCCATCACGTGACAGCAGCTCAGAGCCTTAAACCACTGCGCTATACTGCCTCCCAAATCTCACATCCATTAAATCTGGCCATCTAGTCCCTCCCTCACGATCAAAGAATCTTTGATCATAAGCTTGCAAATTCTTTGATCATGAGAAGGGACCAGATGGCCAAACCCCCATATTTTTCTTTCAGAAAATTACCATAGAAATTCCCCCATAGACTTATAATGGGAGCTTAAAACTTTAATAACATTTGAATGGATTAATATTTTTTCACCAAACAAAAAGTGGCATATTCCTTTGAATAAGCTCTTTCAACATGTCAAGTTGCAGAGTGGCACGCCACATAACGGATGCACAGCGCCATGAACAAAATCTGAAAAACTGTCCACATAACTGTCGAAAAATGCATTTTTCAGCGTTTTGGTGTGCAAAAAACATAAGTTAGACTAAAACGCAATTTGAAAAATCAAGAGATCTACCAGGCCCCACCATGCATAACAAATTTCATGCAAATCCGTTGAACAGGTCCAAAGGTATTACTGTGCAAAATTTTGAGTTTAACATAGAAATGGCTTCATAACCCTAACTATAGGGGCTATATATAAGGGATATGCAGCGGTTCAGTGTGTGATAATGCATTTATCTTGTACAGTTTCCAGTGACCTCTAGTAACCTCATGAGTGCCGAAGGCATGAGTGAGAGTTACGACAGGTCACTGGAAACTGTACAAAATAAATGCATTATCACACACTGAACCACTGAATATTCCATTTATGCGACAGGTTTAGATGTTGTGTGAACATTTTGATTTTGGTAGGTGTAAATAATTTGTCAAAAAAGGAAAAGAAAATTGAATTTTATGCTGTTTTTTGCTAATTATAAAAAACAAAATGGTATCTATAAATGAAACACCACTCATTTTGTAGACATTTTTGAGCTGAACATTTTTCGTGCTCACAGTACCATGCTATCATTTTTTGTTTTAAAGTTATTTATATTTGTTTGTCAAAAAAGTGAACAAAAAATTACATTTTCTTCTGTTTTCTTGCTAACCATATACAACATACAGGGTTTATATAAATGAAACATTATTCATTTTGTAGATAATTTTGTGCTGAACAATTTTCGTGCTCACAGTACCACGTTATCTTTTTTCGTTTTTAAGTTATTGACATTTAAATATGGTTAGTACTGCTTCTGAGGCCGAACATTCTAAATGAATTCTGAAGAGAACTGTGTAGATAAATGAGCTACTGAAGTAGTTACTGTGTGAATAAATGGGTGATGATGTAGTTACTATGTGGATAAATAAATTTATTACCATAGTAGCGAAGATAAATGGTTTTATTCTACAGTTTTTATCCTGACCCCTGTTGCATAAATATATATATACAGTATATATATATATATATTAATTATATATATATACACACACATATATTGCAAAAAACTTTGTTAATGCATCGGTTAGGGTTGATAGCACATCAACAAAAGTTTGTAAATTTGGTGTTAAGTTTACCAATTCCTACCACCCCACCCCCACCCTCCACACACCAACAGGCATTGGGGTGTGCATTGGGGTGATTGGGCATAACTCTCACCCTATTCCATTTGTTAACAAGCTGAGGTGTTGTAGTATCAGAGAATGGGGTGAGAGTTAGGCCCAATGAAATTTCACCTCCAATGTTCATGAGGTGGGGTCCCAAAAAGGCAATCTTGAAAATCTGGTGAAAACATTCCTAAAAATGGCTGGGTGATGACTGTTTGTTGAAATGTTTCTATCCATGCACATAACTTTGGTATTTTTCAATGTTTTGAGTCCAAAGTTTCAACGTAGCCATTTTTTCACACTACCTCATGAACAGTACAGCTGTCATTTTTCACATCCTGCCCAAAATGTGTTTTCGCACCTGTGGCATGGAATGGCATTTTGGCACAGATTAAAATGTTTTCATTTATGGGATTTATGAGGCGGGGACATAAGAAGACTATGTTCAAAATTTGGGGTAAAAACATGATAAAATGCTGATGTTATGGCCATTCATTGTAATTTCGATATGCCCACTTATAACTTCAGAAATGTAAAGAACTGTGACCCCAGATTTTCAGCATATCCTTCTTATTACCTGACCTCATGTATTCCACCGCTGTCATTTTTCAAATCATGCCCAAAATGTGTTTTTACACCTGTGGCAAGTAATGGCATCGCAGTTGCACAGAATTACATTTTGGCATGGATTTGCAAATTTGCTGTACTGGGGTACAAGTGGTGTGGCAATAAACTGGTTATGCTGACAATTTTGTCACTGTTGTCCTATAAAAGGAAGCACATGGCCTGGAGGGACATCTGCTTCCACTGCTACATACATATATGGATCAATTGAGACAAATAAGGATATGCTTATACTATCTGAAAAAGTAAGGAAATTAATTGCAAAAAACTTTATTAATGCATCAGTTAGGGTTGTCACTAAAGTCACAAAAGCAGGGAAATGTGGTGTTAGGGTTACTAATGCTAACACCCCACCCCCACCCTGCAGACACTGACAGGCACTGGGGGTGTGCTTTGGGGTCATCAGCCCTAACATTCACCCCACTCTCATATACTGTACCCATCTCAGCTTATTTACTTATGGAATAGGGTGAGCATCGGGGTTGATGACCCCAAGGCACATCCCAACACCTGTCAGTGTCTGCTGGGTCTAGAAACATAGAAACATAGAATTTGATGGCAGATAAGGACTGCTTGGCCCACTCAGTCTGCCCATTTCCCTACCTAATGGATAAGCTGCAGATCCTAGTTAACCAACAGCCTACTTCCTCCTACCCCCACCCTCTAGAATTGCCTTATGACTGTCCCATGCATGCTTGAATTCCACCACTGTTTTTGACTCCACAACCTCCTCCAGAAGGCCATTCCATGCATCCACAACCCTCTCTGTGAAAAAATACTTCCTTACATTACCTCTGAGCCGCCCCCCCTCTATCTTCAAATTGTGCCCCCTTGTTCTTGCACACCGCTTTTTCTGAAAGATGCTACCCTCTTGGACTTTGTTGATTCCCTTGAGGTACTTGAAAGTTTCTATCATGTCCCCCTGTCCCTCCTCTCTTCGAGTCTATACATACTAAGCTCCTTAAGTCTCTCTTCATATGTCTTCCAGTGCAGACCCTGCACCATTTTAGTTGCCCTCTTCTGGACTGCCTCCATCCTGTTTAAGTCTTTGCGGAGATTGGGTCTCCAGAACTGCACGCAGTACTCCAGATGGGGTCTCACCAGCTGTCTGCATAGAGGGATAACAACTTCCTGTTTTCTACTGGTGATGCCTCTCCCTTTACATCCCAGTATCCCCCTGCCCTCCTTACTGCCCTCTCACATTGCTTGCCCACCTTTAGGTCATCTGATATGACTACCCTCAGGTCCCTTTCCATTTTGTTGTTGTTAGTATCTCACCCCCATTGTGTACTTTTCCCTGGGTTTTTGTTTCCCAGGTGCATTACCTTGCATTTCTTAGCATTGAATCTAAGCTGCCATACATTTGACCATTCCTCCAACCTTGCCAAGTCCTTTCTCATCCTTTCCACCCCACCTTGTGTATCAACTCTGTTGCAGATTTTTGTGTTGTCTGCAAAGAGACATACGTTTCCTTCCAGTCCCTCTGCAATGTCCTTTATAAAGACATTGAAGAGGACCGGTCCTAGTACTGAACCCTGCCTTACCCCAATAGTAACCCCTCTTTCTTTAGAGTGGACTCCATTTACTATTACCCTCTGAGTCCTGTTCTCCAGCCAATTCTTTACCCAGGCTACCATCTTGGGACCCACTCTCAGGCTGGCTAACTTGTATATTAATCTTTTGTGTGGGACTGTGTCAAATGCCTTGTTAAAGTCTAGGTAGGCTATGTTCTCAGCCCCTCCCTGATCTACTACTTTGGTCACCCAGTCAAAGAAATTGATTAGATTCATCTGATATGACCTTCCCGCTGTGAATCCATGCTGCCTTGGGTCCTGTGCCCCTCTGACCTCTAGCTACTGGCCAATTCTTTCCTTCAGAAGTGATTACATTATTTTCCCTATCACTGAGGTTAAACTAACAGGTCTATAGTTGCCTGCTTCTGCCCTGCTCCCACTTTTGTGAAGTGGAATCACATCTGCCCTCCTCCAGTCCTCAGGTACCACCCATCCTCCCATGATTTGTTAAAGAGGGTAGTCAGTGGTGTCACTAGTTCTACCATTAGTTCTTTTAGAATTCTGGGATGAATCCCATCAGGCCCCATTGCTTTGTCCACCTTCAGTTTTAAGAGTTCTTTCAGAACCCTTTCCTCTGTAAATGGGCAGGTATCAACTTCTGTATCCAAAGTGTTTCTATTATTTGGTTTAGGTACCTCCCCCTCTTCATTTGTGAATACTGAGCAAAAATATTTGTTTAGTATCTCTGCCTTTTCAAAGACACCCTCTGCCCACCCCCCTTCCCTTTATTAAGCCTCACTATCCCTCTCTTGGTCTTCCTTCACTCCCTGATGTGCCTATAAAAGGCTTTATCTCCCTTCTTAACTCTGTTGGCTATCTTTTCCTCGGTTTGTGCCTTTGCTGTTCTGACTGCCTTCCCAGCTTCCTTTTGCTATAACTGATACAATTCTCTGTCCTGATCCTTCTGTGATTCCTTTTATTTCCTGAATGCTTTCTTTTTTCCCTAACCTTTCCTGCCACCTCCTTTGAGAACCATAGTGGTTTCTTACATCGTTTTGCTTTGTTTATTTGCTTCACACAAAGGTTTGTTGCCTCTGTGATGACAGTTTTTATTATTCCCCATTGTTCTTCCACCCCTCCTTCCTGTCCATTTGCTAGTGCATTCCTTAGGCACTCATCCATTTTGGCAAAGTCAGCCCTCCTGAAGTCCAGTACCTTTGCCTTTGTATGACTTGACTCTACAGTTGTGTTTATTGTGAACCATACTGTTCGATGGTCACTAGCTCCCAGATGGCTACCCACTTCTAAATCTGTGATCCTCTTGCCATCCCCATTTGAGAGTACCAGGTCTAATATTGCTCCCTCTCAAAGGGTTCCAGTACTAGTTGTCTAAGGCATCTAGAATGACCCCACTCTTAGAAGTTGCTGCTGCAAATGTACTCCAATTAACATCTGGCATATTCAGATCCCCCATCAGCAATATCTCCCCTTTTTCTGCCATTCTAAGGATACTTCCTATCATTTCCTTGTCCATGCCCTCCCCCTGAGATGAGGGTCTGTATACAATCCCTGTGCGGATTGTGGTGCCATTGCCTGTCTCCAAATTGACCCACAGTGCTTCCTTTCCTCCCTGTTTACCCTATTGTTCTGTAGCTTTGATTCCTTCCCTTATGTAGAGAGCTACTCCTCCTCTTTTACCCTCCCTGTCCCTCCTGTAGATAGTGTATCCTGGTATGTTTACATCCCAGTCATGGTTCTGCGTGTACCATGTTTCTGTGACTGCCACAATATCCAGATATTCCTCCTCCATCAAGGCCACTAATTCAGGAAGCTTGTAACCCAGACTATGAGCATTAGTACTCATTGCTCTCCATTTTTTGATGGCTTTACCTCTTGTAGCACTATCCCTGTCCTCACTGACTTTGTTTTCTCCATTCACCCCATCCTGCTCCTTTCTGACCTTTGTACCTTGGTCTTTCCCTCATTTAGTACCCTGTTTTGTAGGGGGAGGCTGGGATTTTCCTGCTGCTTATCAGTGCCTCCTCCTTGACTAGTTTAAAAGCTTGCCAATGAAGCATTTAAACCGATTGCCCAGAAGACTTGTTCCCTTCCTGGACAGATGCAGACCATTCTGCCAGTATAGGCTGGTATCCCTCCAGGTGGAACCCCAGTCCTCAATGAAGCCATAACCCTGTGCTCTGCACCATTTTTTTTAACCATCCATTGAATCAAATGGTGTGAAGTACCCTCACCTCACCCTTGCTATAGACAGGTAGCACCTCTGAGAAGGATACTGTGTGTGCCACTTGCCTTAGACCCCTCCCCAACTCCACAAACTCCTCCTGTACTACTCTGATCTCATGTTGAGTCAAGTCATTTGTCCTTAGGAGGACAACGACATCCAGATCAGTCTCCTGTGCTGCTGTTCTCATGATCCTGAGGATGTGCTTCCTGTCCCTCCAAGCCATGGCACCAGGCAGGCCACTTACTTCAGTTTTCCTTGATCCCCCCAGTTCTATCCACCTAATGATTGAGTTCCCACCAGGAGCTGCTTCCTTTCACTGTGGTGTCCTCTGCCTCCTTCCTGTGGGGCTCCCTTGCAACAGTTGTCCACAACCTCCTTAGTCTCCTCTGTGGGTGCATCCATAGGGGAACTATGCTCCATCAGAATGGTGTATGGATTGTGGTGTGGTACAATTGACTGCGTGTGCCTCTGTTCCACCACCATCACCCTCCCTGAGCCCACTGTGGTCCAACTGCTGTGTTTTCTTCGCTACCTCTGAGGTAGTAGTGGTGGCTCTGGTGTTCCCTGGATGAGGGAGGTTCCCTTATTACTGTCCAGTGTGGCCTGAAGACAGGCAACCTCCTCCCTCAGAGCAGAGAGTTGTCTGCAAATAGGGCAGCATCTCAACCTCCAGAAAGACTCCCAGAAGACTGCTGCCCCACAGCCATTACATTGCACTACTCCCCACATGTCTGTCTACCTTCTTGTTTATCCTGTTTAATTTTTTTTTGTGTGTGTGTGTGTGATTGTTTTGTTATATATAAATATATATATTATACAATGTGTAGGCTTATATTGTCAGTGCAGTGTGCTAGAAAGGATATGACAGTGATATGCACTTCAGCCTCTTGAGGAAATGTCAGAACACCAGGTATAAAGAAAATGTTATCAGGGGTGGGTGGGGTAAGGGGTGGGCAGGGTATCTGCCTAAACTGGGCCCTCACAAAACAATAAGCTAAAGGCTTTGACCCACCGCTTGGATGAGTATTGACCTTCCTGTCAGCAAAATGCTCTACACAATAATTTGACAGAGCAATACCCTGCAAATCAAACAGAGAAAAATCCAAACATCTGAGTCAGACACAGGTAAACCTTCCCAGCCCCAATACAGCCTGGTGATTTGTGCTCTGAAATCAATCAGCCCCAAAACAAGTCAGCTGTGCACAAGGACAGAGACAGTAAACAGTATTTCAATCCCTGTGGGTTTAACCTCCCAATCTGCAAAGCAGTATTGCAAGTCCCTGCCCTGAGAACAATAATAACAATTGTAACAAGTAAAGTAAGGTACACCTCCATCTGTTGAGAGAAGAGCAAGACTGTCTTTCCTGATAATTTCTAAGTTCCTTATTTCACCTTTCAGTTAGAAGTAGCCTCCACCTGAAGAATATTAGCTTTTCTGATGAATCTGCTACAAACTAAAGAACAATTGTAAATTGTAAGATAAGGTTCGCCACCCTCTGTTGTGAGCACAACTTGCTTTCTTGCACACCCTAAATTCAGTATTGCAGCTTTCAGCCAAAGGTAGCGTCACCTGAAGAATATTATGTCCAGTACATTCAAGAAATCATTTAGTATCATTTTGTAGACTGTAGACATTGTTGTGGGGTTTTAGGGTTTGAAAGCCTAACACCACATTTCCCTGCTTTTGCCACTTTAGTAATAACCCTAACTGATGCACTAACAAAGTTTTTAGTGATGAAGACAGACAGAAAGACAGATATAGATATAGATATAGATATAGATATAGATATAGATATAGATATAGATATATAGTATACTGTATATATCTTGTGGGTTCATATTGAGGAAGATGTGTGGGTAACATGTGGTTCTATTTAACAGCTTTATCTACCAAAGTTTAGGAAATTGTGAAGTAGAATAAATATATTTATACCACACGTGTTAATATTTTTCTTGCCAAATATCAGTGGTATTTTTGCTTGCTAGGGACCTACAGTAAAAATATCAAAAATATTTTCAGTGTAGGTCCAAAAATATCTAGAGTAGGTTAGCACTGGCTCATTCGAAATGCATTTGCATAGTTGACCTCAGCAACAATACTAACCATATTCAAATGCGAATAACTTTAAAATGAAAAATTATAACGTGGTACTGTGAATGTGAAAGTTGTTCAGCACAAAAATATCTACAAAATGAGTGGTGTTTTATTTTTGGCTAGCTTTTAATTTTTTTATAATTAGCAAAAAAGCAGCAAAAATGCAATTTGTTCACCTTTTTGGCAAACAAAAGTAAATAACTTTAAAACGAAAAATGATAGCATGGTACTCTGAGCACAAAATTTGTTCAGCACAAAAATGTCTACAAAATTATACTAAATGATTTCTTGAATGTACTGGACTATCTCATATGACGGCCTTAGAAAGCCACTGAACTTTATGTCACCGGGACTTACTGGAATATTTACAAGAACTGTGAGTGTTAAATTTGTAAAAACTATTGCAGAGTATTTGTGGTCATGAATAACTTTGCAGAGGTGGAGGGCAGTGCCAAGGAGAGGCAGCTGGCTTTTGGTTTCAGCGAAGCTGAACAATTAAAATTATTTACTTCAATTAGGGCTAACAACAATCTAGAAGTCACTACCAATGAACAAGAATTAAAAAACTGACTGTAACAATTACAAAAAAAGATACAAAATTGGAGTGGCATGGTATAACCCTGGGAGAATACCTTAACTACAAAAGGATACCCAGAGGACTTAGAATCCTGATTTAACTGAATATCAGTGTAGAATCCAAAACATTGTCTGACAGATGGGAAGGGATATGTAACAGATGTGGCAATGACTTCATGTATGCTGTTATAGAGGCAGCCCTAGAGGGTAGGAGTGCAACTAGCTGATGAGATTAAAAATATCCAAGATCAGCTTAAACTTGCAACTGAAGAAGAAACCTTCTGGAAAAAACTAGAAGAAATTAAAAAACTCTGTATGACTTTGAAGAAAATCTCAAAAAAACAAAATTGAAATAAAATTCAAATGAGACTCTAACAATTATAGACTAGACAGAGTGTACAATTGGAAGATAAAAACATTATATAGAAACACCAGAACAGAATCAGACTCTGACAGCTCAGGCAGCTACACCCAGAGCACTGACAGAGTACTCTACCCGCAACAACCCCCAGCTAGACAGGTTTTTTTAGACAGCAGACAAACACAGGAAGTCAGACACGGCACTTATCAGGAAGAACCACAGCAAAGGTATCACACCAGGTCTCAAAGCTATGTGGAAGAACTAGATCAATGACAAATAACAGCACAAGGAGGAGAAAGAGGAGGCACAGGCAGAGGGAAAGGAGGAGGATACAAAGGCAGGTGTATGTAGTTATGTTCAATGTAAGTCACAAAACATTATCTGAAACAGAAGTTAAGGTGTAAAGTAAGGGTCTCTCCTCCTCCCTATTCTCTACACCCAATAGATTCTAAATCATGAGTGATTTATAAACTTTCTTCAGACAGATACGCTGGAAGAAACAATTCTATTCACTCCACACTCCAGACCCTAGCATAAGCAGCCTTAAAGTTATGTAACACAGGTCTACATACACCCTCCCCACCAAAGGTAGAAATCCCAATATAGAAGCATACATTAATCAGGTCACCCTGGATGTAGAATAACTATTATGAGACACACCTAATCCAACACCAAAATACAATCTTAGCAGATCAGAAAATGAAGCTTTACAAGACCTAGAAAAAGACAACAGCATAGTGATCAAACTAGCTGATAAGGGGCAGGAATTGTCCTAATGGATAAAAATAAATACATAAGAATGTGTGCAGAATTGTTAAATGTACTCAAGAACTATGAAAAACTAGCAGGGGATCTGACCTAGAGAATAGTAGATAGCCTCAATGAAATTCTTAAAATAGAACAAGAATTAGGACATCTACAAGAATGACAAGTAAAACTACTTAGGAACAATTTTTCCAAAATGCCAGTGTTCTACACTTTACTTAAAATTTACTAAAACCCAAACAACCCACCTGCCTGGCCGATTGTTTCAGGAAATGACTCTGTTTTAGAAGGACCATCAAATTTTGTCAACCATTATGCAAGTGAGGCAGTGCCATAATGCAAAGCTACCTGAAAGACACAAATGATGTTATAAAATTTATTAGTTGTCTTAATGAAACAGTAAACAAAAACAGAATTGAACATCTAGTACCTTGTCCTATGGATGTAAAAGATCTATATACCTGCATGCTGCATGAAGCAGGCTTACAGACCCTAGAAATTGGCATTGACAGGACCAGGAACATACACACCCCACCCACAAGCACACTACTGGAACTGGCCAGACTGCTATTGCATGAAAATGAGTTTAGATTTAATGGAACCTACTGCAGACAAACACAAGGGACAACCATAAGCAGCACTGTGGCTCAGACACATAAAAATCTCTTTACAGAGCTTTTTGAAACACTGTTTATCAGTAATCCCATGTATAATCTATTTTTCAAACACATTTTAATGTACAAATGATACATTGATGATTTGCTTTTTATTTGGGATGGAACACTAGGGGGAATTGGATGCCTTTCACCACCACGTCAATGAGGTTGGAGACAACTTAAAATTCACCATGACAACTAGTTTGTTAGAAATACCATTTTTAAACCTTATTCTATATAAGAGATCTGATGCAATAGAACACCACCTGTACAGAAAGGAGACTGATCATAACAGTCTTCTACATGCAGACAGTTATCACCTACCCCACCTCATTAAGAGCATTCCATATTCACAAATGCTAAGAGTCGAGCATAATAGTAGTGAAAATGCAGAAAAAAAAATGGTATGAAGAGATGGCGACAAGGTTCAGGAATAGGGGATATGGGAGGAGACTAGTCAATGAGGCTGTTCAAAAAAACCATCACACCACAGCCCAATACCTCCCACAGAGTAGCAACATATAAAAGAGTGGTTTTACCACTTGTATACTTAGGATTTACACAACCAATCAAGAATATTATTAACAAACATTGGGACATGCTCAGACCCTCCAGCATTACAGATTTCATGCACAAACCTATTATAGCTTCAAAACAAGTTAACATACTGAAATACAGATTTGTGCATTCAGAACAGAGAAAGACTCCAACTGAAACTGGACAGCTGTTACTGGGAACATTACTACCAGGAATGCAACCGTGTGGGCGATTCTGCCGCTGTAATAATACATAAAAAAAAAAAAGAATTTCAGCAACCTAATGGAAACAATTGTCTCTTTGTCTGCTTGGGGCCTATGTTTCTAGTGCCAGTTGTCCCTGTTAGCCTTAAATTAACAGACCCTTCTCCCCTCCACAGGCATCCTTCCCAGAATGGGAGCCTGCCTCCTCCTGCAAGCTGTGAGAGCCACTCTGACCCTGGCGGTTGTTCTGTGCTGACCCGCCCGCTTCACAGTCTACAACCAGGTATGGATTCTGAAGAGTAGCTCAGAGCTGCCGACGCAATTTAACTTGATGCATTTGAGCTTTCTGGCCAATTGGCTGCACTACTCCTGCTCCTGAGCTCTGGCTGGGTGCAGTGCTATTCCCCCTTCTTTTACTGCCTCTTTTCTTTACCCTTTCTAAGTTTTTGTTTTTTTAATACAAAAACTGCTAATGCTGAGTTTACCAGTACCACCTATTTAGTAGAACAGGATTGTTAAGGTTATAACTTGTTGATTTTTACAGCACAGAATAGTTAAAACTGCAGCTTGTAGATTTTACCTGCATAAAGTATTAGACTGTCTGCATCCATCTTCCTCTAACCAGCTCTAAAAATCTTAATTCTTTTTCACCTATCCTACTCTAAAAACCTCTCTGTATCTAAAGTGGGCTGTGAAGCACCCTAAGAACTCCCCTGCTCTAATTAATAGCCCTGACCTTTACTGCTCTAGTCCCTGTTCCCAATACTATTTTTATTCTTTCTGAACTCTCAGATCACAGTCCTTGTGTTCTTCCTCCCTCCTCTCCATGCCCTGCATTTTCCTAAATTTGCAGCTCACTCCAGTAGGAGCCCCCCCCAAAAGTGTAACAGCTCTTTTGTGAAAATGCTGTTCAACTGCATTTACTAATCTGTATGCATTGCCTTGAAAACCTCCTCCTCTTGCTATTGCCTCTTTGTCTGCTTGGGGCCTAGGTTTCTAGCACCCATTGTCCCTGCTAGTCTTAAATTAACAGACCATTCTCCCTTCCACAGGCATCCTGCCCAGAACGGGCGGTTGCCTCCTCCTTCAAGCCGTGGGAGACACTCTGACCCTGGCGGCTGTTCTGTGCTGACCTGCCCGCCTTACAGCCTACAACCAGATACGGATTCTGAAGAGCAGCCCAGAGTAGCTGACGGGATTGAACTTGGTACTTTTTAACTTTCTGGCCAATTGACTGCACTACTACTGCTCCTGAGCTCTGATTGGGTGCAATGCTATTCCCCCTTCTTTTACTGTCTCTTGCTTCTACCTTTTCTAAGTTGTCGATTTTTAATGCAAAAACTGTTAATGCTGAGTTTTCCAGTACTAACTGTTTTCTTCTCTCTGAGCTCTACTATTCCATTTGCAAATTATACTGCAAAGCCACTAGAGGGCAACAACTCAAATTATACTGCAAAGCAAGTAGAGGGCAACAACTCAAGGAGGTTGCAATCCTCTTCCCACTGCTATCCCCTAACACTTTTAGTTCTGGGTCCTTCATTCCTATAGCCTTGGGTCTAGCTCTTAAAAAAGCTAATGCCTCCTCACATACCTTCCTATTTACTACTATGCCAACTAACCGTGCCAATTAAGAGTTTAAATTTCCAAAGCTTACTATTATAGCTCTTACACGTCATCACAAGCAACTCGGTTTAGTATCATACTAGAGATTAACAAGTAGACCAGCTCCTTCTGCTACTGACAAGCACTAGTTTTTCTGGTCCTGTAGAATAGAACTCTCCCTTCAACATGCAGTTTTATACTCCCGTTATCGTGTGTGCAGTAGGTTTTCTCCCCTGCCTTCTTGAACCAAATTCCTCATCCCATCTCATAGCCTATTACTTCCGCAATAATTGGTACTCTCCCTGCCCTTTGCCTTATCATTATGCCCTTCATTTATACATGGCCCTCACTGCTGTTCCTGCCTTCTTCAAGCAGCATGGTACTTTACCAGTTCTGCCTTGTCTAAATTAGACACGCTATATCATTGGGTGATCAAATTTATTACAGATGCACCATGTCGTACCCATTACTTCACTCATTACACCATGGTTGGTTGGTATTCACTTAGTTTCAGATGCCAAAGGAATGCAGTCTTTTGGACCTATAGGGCTTTAATCAGCAAACTTCCACAATACATTTCTGACTGTCTGCCCATCTCTTCCATTGGCTGCTACATACTGAGAAGCCTTTCCCTGATTTCTCTGGTTGTTCCTAAGATCAGGACACATTTTGGACAAGCAGCTATAGGCCATGCCCTTCCAGCGATATGGAACTACATGCAAAAGGTTATAATGCTTACAATACCAGTAAACTGGGCCTTCTTTAAGGCTCTGTTCCTTCATAAGTTCAGTGAATCCTGTGACTGCTTTAACTAGCTGAGCCCTGTATCTTGAACCCTGTATACTATTTGTATATTGTCCTCCCCTTGTACGTCCTCAATACGTCGCGCCCTGCTAGTCTTCCTTTGTCTACCCCATTGCCAACCCAGTACCCTCCTCTTCTTAAACACCCTATTGTCCTCCCTTTATTATCTTCCCCTTGACTTCTCCTCATCTCTGAGATCTTAGCCCTCACCTTGTCCTACCCTTCACACCTCCTCCCCTTGACTCCCCCTTACCTGACACCCAGCCCTCCTCTCTATCCCATAAACCTTGTTGCAACTGAGCAGGTATTGTTTATATTGTAAATACTGATTTGTATTATTCTGTAAATATTTTTTGTTATTGCCCTATCAATGTTGTATTTGAGTTTTTGAGGTCTACTGTACTGTTAGCCACATTGTATGCACTGTTATTTATGCCTCACTCATATTTGCTCTACACAGACTATTGTCTCATTGTAATATAGCAACATTTAGATTATGAGTTTTTGTTATGACCTACCCAGATCCACCTTGCAAATGAGTCTGTCTCAATGGTGTTTTGCCTGATTAAAAAAATGATTGATTGATTGATTGAAAAAATATAAGATCAAGAGCAATATTACATGTGACACTAACCATGTCATATATCTCCTAATCTGCCCATGCTTGAAGTACTATGTAGGCATGACCACCAGATCCCTGAAACTATGAATATCTGAACATAACAGCAACATTAGGTAACAAAATGATGCTTCACCTGTGGCTGTTCACTTCTTAGAAGTTGGGCACAATCCATCCTCAATAAAATTCTGGGGCACTGAAAATGTTAACCCACCCTACAGAGGAGGTGATTGGAGGAAGGCAGTAGAAAACAGGGACATGTATTGGAGCTATACCCTTAACACTACCTGTGATAGATTTGGTCTAAATGAGGAAGAAAACTGGGGTGCTTGTTGTTAAAAATGTAATACATAAAAACAAACAACCACCCCCCCACTGTCAGCTCCCCTGCCCCTCTACATGATAGTGCACACTTGTCCTAGGTCTCTGACACTTTGTAATGATTTCTTTAACAGTTGATTTCAAAAAATAAGTGTTAGCCATTGGTCATAAGTCTTCTCTCCATTCTGACCTCCATAGCTTCTAGGTGACCTCCGACTAGCCGATTATCATTATTTCTGTAGTTTATTATGTTAACCTAATCTAGTTGTATTAACAGACCAAAACATGCATGACAAGATTTCTATCATCAATAGATGTTTTCTACATTGCAGGCAGACTTAGATCTGCAGTTTGGGCATATGACAAAAAGTGTTCTAATGGTTCCATTTTGGAAACCAGTTTATATGCAAGTATTAACACTGCAAAAAGAAAGTAAGCAATCTTGAAAAAAAGAAATGAAGAAATAGGTCAACATGGCTTGAGGAGTAGTCCTTTGTAAAGAAGACAACATGTTTGAGATGCTTGCAAATGTTTTAAACCATGATAACAAAAGATTGTGAACCTCACAAAACAGTTCCCTTTAAATAATTCTAGGCACATTGTCAGACACTGTTGTCCTGCCTCTCTTAATTAAAATCCAGATCCAAGGGGCGGAAACAACCTCCCTGATTCAATACAGATGAGGTGTGGTTGCCATCCAGCAACCCTTGTCTGATCCACTATTGGCCACAATAACAGACATGACCTCCTGGATCAGCAGTTTCTGCTCCACCCCTTGGTCCAGGGATTATATAAACCATTGCCACAGCAAACACTGTGTAGCATGGACACTACTCCTGAGTACTACGAACATGAGTCGGCAACTCTGGGTAAGAACTCTTAGACTTTTCTCCACACAAAGCCTTAAAATGTTTTATACATAGTGCTAACTTTTGCATCTTTGTTTACATGTAGCAAAAAACATAAACACTGACTGGTGTTTTAAAACCAGTCCATTGGTGATGTAGTTGACTAAACTTATAAGTGTACACAAAATATTGTATCTATTTAAAAACATCACTGAATAAGCACATAGATAAAACTATACAGTATGTAAAACCTTTTCTCCCATTTGCACAGAAGCCTGCCTTAATGAACTTTCAACCTAACTTTGAATTAAAATAGAAGAAGCACAGTTAAGAGGTTAGAACTGTTTGTACTTTATAAGATAACTGTGATAAAGCTGTTAAATCCTTGGAATGTAACACTGATGTACAAACATCTAATTACCCTGCATGTAATTCTTTTTAAACTAGCATTGAGTTCTGCTTCTATCAAATATTTAAATCAAACATTGAGTCATAATACGAGAGGTACCCTTACAAGGTCAGCACTGCATATACAATTGTGGCATAGCCTTTCTTTTTAAATACAGTTTATTATATTTATATTGAATTACTTCATGTGAATTTCCTTTAGAAACCATTTTAGATGTGAGACAGCAATGCTAAATGTATGAATACAAATCTCAAAAAATGAAGGTTAACAATATGCACCACTAATACACTATCTAGTCACCATACTAGAATTTAACAGAAATGAAAGCCTGACAATGTTTTAACTTATGAATACAGTGTACTATTAACGGCTTCTACATAGAAAAGAGGAATACAAAAGAATAAAAAGCTAGATGCTAATTTTACTAATACAGAGACCAAGGTATGCGTAAGAATGAGCTGTTTTAAAGCATGATACTTTAAAAATGCTGTATGAATTGACAAATTACCCATAACACTAAAGAACTGATAGGATACATCCTGTGTTTAAATAAGTGATATAATAATGGAGAATGTTCAAAGTTATCACTGTATATCTATAACAGGTCTGAACACTGACCTCTGGCCACTATATAGTTGTTACTAGCATCGCAGACTGTGAATTAATAGTAATATATACAAATAATGTTTTAACATGAATATTAGAACCGGGTAGAAGTTAAAAATACTTATCAGTGATGTGTGGTTGTCGCCCCCTAGTAGCATACAGTATAATTACTGTAAGAAACTTTTTTGAGAAAAATGAGAATTAAAAAAAATATATTTGATTTAAAAATATACTAAAACAAATCTGTACCTATGTTTATAAACAGATCCTTTCACTGAAAAATAATTCATTGGCAAAGCACTGGACAATAAGGATCTTAGAAAGAAAAAGAAAAACTATAAACTTTTGAAACTTTTGAAGGTGTGGCTGGCCATTCTTTCCTTTTTTTTGCATTTCATTTATAGATACCTTTTATTTTTTTTATAATTAGTACAAAAATCAGCAGAAAACTAAATTTTTTTCACATTTCACAACACATAAATGTGAATAACTTTAAAACAAAAAATGATAACATGGTACTGTGAGCACAAAATTTATTCAGCACAAAAATAGCTACAAAATAAGTGGTGTTTCATTTATAGATACCATGCAGGTTTTTTTTATATAATTATCAAAATAACTGCAGAAAATTCATTTATTTCACTTTTTACAACAAACAAATGCACTGGGCCAGATATTCAGAAATGCACCAAGGCTGGCGCAACCTAACAACACAAGTCAACTATACCAATGTTCGAATGTGGTTAATGCTACACTGCAACATGCACCAGCACAACACAGCTGAATATCACAGCCACTGAGCCATGGCGCAGTGAGAGCTGCACCAGGGAGCAACCAGAAATGCACCATAGCACAACCGGGGATGTGCAAGGGGCACAGCAGGAACAGCCATAGGCACAGCAGGGTGCCAGACATCGAGGAAAATGGGGGGACCCAGTGCAGAGAGGCGGGGGAACCAGGCCAGGAACACTGGCAGGGACACACAGCCAGCACACAGGTGACCACTGCCATGGAGTGCAGGCATGCAGCCACCCCCCTGGGTGGTGGACACATGGTACTGGAGGCACCGACATCCAGGGGTGAGCTCCCACTGTCCACCACCCGCCAGATGGCACACGGCTGCCCAGAGAACAGCAATCTACATCCTGGCACATGGCACCCAACACACACACCACACAGCCTGTACAGCCAGCCCATGGCCACTCCAAGGCACAGCCACTGACTGAGGGGCATGTGACCACCATGCATGGTCCACACAATGACACAGATGTACCACATGGCCACCCACCACACCACTGTAGCATGGACCCACTTGCCAGCTGCAAAGCAGACATGGACACAGAAGGGTAAACAATAACAAATGTAATGTAACAATGACAAAACCACAGGAACATAAAGTCATAAACAAGGGGGACGGTGGGTGATGGAGAGAAGGGGATAGGAGACAGGGTCTGTACAGTTGCATGGGGAAGGTAGGGGAAGGTAGGACAGAGGCAGAATGGGAGCTGCTGCACTTCAAGGCTGGCATCGGCCTGCCATTGACTGGTGCCTCCCCCTGCACTGGTCTCAAAGCAGGATCCTCCTTGTCTGATCAGCGATCTCCATCATATGGGAAGTGATCAGTATGATCTGCTGCAGCAGACAACAGTATAATGGCAGGCTTAAACCCCGGACACCTATGGCAAATGAAGGGGACAGGTGATCAGTGCACATCCATCACACCCTAGCCCCCCACTGTGTGCAGTGGACAGTGGGAACACATGCCCCTGGAGTGGCACCCTGTCCACCTGCAGTGGGTGGACCTATGCTTGCTGCCAACCCAGCAAGCCACGGCAGTGCACATTGCTGGACACCACTGCCTAAGGGCCACCCAACAGCACAGTGGCAGGCAGGTGGCATGGTACTTTCAGCGGAACCACAGTGGCACAAGTGGCAGCCAGACGCACACCCAGCCCACCAACAGCTGCCACACAGGTGCAATGGCCACCCCACTGTGCCACGCACACTGCACCATGTGTTGATCATAGCTGCCATGGCACAAGGCACATGAGACCAAGGCCGTACCACCCTACACAACAATGTGGGAATGCACAGTGCTTACCTGCCCACTGTGGCACTGCACATACCGGTCCCACCACTGCACCGCCACTCGGTCCCGCACCACCAGCCAAAGGGCCCTGGCTCTTCTCTGGTCTTCAGGTCCTAGGACAGGAACACAGACAGGCACACATCACAACACAGCTACAGCATGAGCCCACTGCCCCCACCTCCCAAGCACAGAGTGTACCCTGGCCGGGCAAGGCTGCAGGGCAGTGGCGCAGTGCACCCAGTGACTGGCAATGCCATGCCACAGGGCACACAACCACAGCCCCCTTTCCCCAGCATGGCACACAGCCCTGCCAGCCCCATGGAACAGTGGTCGTGCACAGACACAGTTTGAGCCCATTTACCTAGCAGTGGAATGGCCCCCCTGAGGACACATGCTTGCAGTGCCCTCAGCCTCTCCAGGGCCCTCCTGACCAGGTCCCCATACTGGTGGTGCACTGCTTCCTGGTGTGCTGCACACCGATGGCCTGGACCAGCGTGTCTTTGATCTCCTGCCACACCTCCATCCTGGGATACTGTAGGGGCTGCGCCCAAACAGGCTGGCAGCATGGAGCGCCACCTGGACCACCAGGTTTTCCAGTTCCACTTGGCTCCAGTTCCACAATTGAGGAACAGCATGGCGCGCTGTGGTGCCAATGCAAAGAAGCAGGACAAAATGGCACCCAGTAGCACATGTGCACAATGTGCTTGAGATGTGTGCCTCACAAGGAGAGGTGTCAGCATGCGCATTGTGCACATGTGCGCCATAGGGCCCATGACACATGATATACAATATGGCCATGAAGGCACCATGCCCCATAGGCCCAATAGCGCTCGAGCGCCATAGGCCCAATAGTGATCCAGCACCATAGGGTCCATGGCGCATAGGGTACAATGGTTCCCATAGTGCTCCTATCACATGCTGCACAATAGGTGGTAGCACATGGCATTGCACATTCGTGTTGTCGAGGGTACACTGTGCATGTCATGGCATTGCTCCACAACATGCACCAGAGCAAGTCCATTGTGCAATGCGTAAGAGCACGATATTCAGCCATCATATGCAGATTAATTCATCAGCCTATCCATGGCACAAAGGGGACATGTGCATGTCATTACCATTGTGCATCAGTCCATTTGCATGTGTTGCGCTATAAAGGCACCAAACAACAGCACAGGCCATGGACCAGTACTGCAACCATCAGAGGTAAGTTGCACCTGCCGAGGGAATGGCCAGCAAAGTGGGCTAGATGGCTGGGGTGGGCCGTTGCAGCCACTAACCACATGTCCATGTCCACAGGTAGCAACATGTCCGAGCACAAGGAGAGTGAGGAGCGTCTGCCTGCCTGCAAGTGTAGGCCCAACTTTACTAAAGCAGAGGCAGAGGCCCTGTTTGAGGCATACCTTGACAGGGAGCCTTTGCTGAGTAGCACCACTGGCACACCCCAGACCAGGGCCGCAGCCTGGGAGGAAGTTGCTGAGGCCATGAACCAGCAGGGCAGCCACCAGCGGTCTTCACAGGAGTGCTAGAAAAAGGTGGACACTGACAGGTGTTGGATCAAGGAGAAGGTGGCAGCCATATGTGCTATCAGGTCAGCCACAGGTGGGGGCCAGGCCACCGTGCCACAGCTCATGGTGCAGGAGGAGCTGGTGGTGGCCACCATGTAGTGCAGCAGAGTCAAGGGTGTGCCAGGCGGTGGCTTACAGACTGGAGGGAGCCCATCACTGCATGGTAGGTATGACAGCCCGGGGGGGTCCAGGGCCTGTTGATTTGGCAGCACAAATGCATCTGTGTTCCCTTACAGCATTGGCTCACCAGCATGTGGTGGCAGACGTGCCTGCGGCTGCTGTGGGGGCGTGCCCAGCCCCAGAGGACCAGCCATCCACCTTCACGGGCATCCTGGGGCCCGATCGGCTACAGCACACCACCGCCATACAGCCTGATGTCACAGGCGTGGTGGCGGACAAGGCCCTGGCTGTGTTCCAGTGGGACACCAGCCATGGCGCGTTCTGTGTGGAGACACAGATCAGGGCGGGGTCCAACACTGATGACTATATGACCATAGTCCTGGACGGCGGGGGTCTTGTCGGAGGTGAGAAACACCTATACCATCCACCATCACTGGCAGCACGGCCAGTGGCTTCTTGGCAATGGAACAGCTGCCCACCACTGCGCCTGGTACCGCTGTGCACACGCAGGCACAGTGGCGCAGGGTGGTGGTGCAACCGCACAGGTGCTGGCCAGCACACAGGGGCCACAGGGGTGGCAGCAGCAGACAGCTGGAGATGTTGGGTGGCTGGGTGCAGTGTCTGCCACTGGAGCACCTCTTATTGCCCAACCCCATGAGGATCCCGCTTTGCAGCACCCACCTGAGCGGGAGCCATGCAGTGCAGTTGTACACCACCGGTGGCTCAGTGCCACGCCCATGCACCCTTGGGCACAGATCCCTTGGCCGAGCACACCCAATTTCTGTGGGCCTCCATGAAGCAACAGGTGCTGCTCATGGCTGGGGTGTGGGCACTCCATGCAGAGGTGTGCCAGGCAGCCAAGCAGCGTGACAGGTGCACCACACAAGTCATGGAGCACATGTAGCACCTGCAGGAGGACATGACCACAGGCCTGGACTGCATTGCCAATGCAATCTCAGTTGTCCTTGCCCCACTGGCTGCCACAGGGCATGGCCGACTGCCACAGACACCACAGAGTGCAATGTCCACCCCACGGCCCCAGCATCGGGTGACCCCATCAGTGTCTATGCCAGCTCCACTGTGGGCATGCCAGGCATGCCTCATGCAGGCCTGTTTAGGAGCCTGCAGACCCCTGCGAGAACCCGGTCATGGTCCCACAGTCCCACCCCTGGGGTAGGTCGCAGACCCCCCCCATGGCCGTTGCACAGCCTGAGTCTGCTGGGAGGCCGTGGCACAGCTGTCCCCATGTCCGTGGTGGCTGTGTGTCTGCGTATTGGCACTGATGTGCATGTCCCCCTGTCTGCTGTCTGCAGCTATCACCCTGTGTGCATATGGGTATTGTGTGTGTGTGTGCATCACACAGTCGTGGCAGCCGTGTGTTGTGCCAACCACTGCCCATGTGTGCACCTGCCTGGCCACTGGCCTGTGTGGCATGTGCATGATGATGCCATCACTACACTGGTTGTGCATGTGCACTGGTGCCCTGCATCTGATCAATGCCACATGCTATCCCCTGGGCACGTGCCTGCAGGTGACAGTGTGTGGGAGGGTGTGTGTGTGTGTGTGTTGGTGTTGGTCACTGTGCAGTGCTGCATGGTGTTGCGTGTGATCATTTGGCACTGCTCCCCGCCCATGCCCCATGCCTGTGTGTGCATGCCCATGGCCATGCCCACACATGCTGTGTGCCCTGCCACTGTGTTGGTTCTGTGCATGGCTGTTCATCCACTTACCTGTGTGCACCGTAGTGCTCCTGTGTTATTTTGTCCGGATGCTGGCATGCCATTCTCATGAGCCAGGGATCACTCCGCCCATGAGGGGGCTGCCCACCACCACCCGGCCCATCGCCTGTGTCGTCCCCACTGTTGTTCCCCTCTTTGGCCTTGACAGCTATCCCATGGTCAATGGCCATGTTGTGCAGCATGCAACAGGCCAGGAATAGGATGCAGGCCTTCGAGGGACTGTAATGTAGGGCATCACCGGACCTGTCCCTGCAATGGAACCGTACCTTCAGCATCCTGAACACATGCTCAATGATGTTCCGCATGCTGGCGTGAGCCTCACTGTACTGTCCCTCCACTGGGGATGGCAGGAGCTGGTAGGGGATGAGCAGCCAGGGCCTGAGTGGGTAGCCACTGTCACCTGTGTAGATAGAGAGAGAGATGGTTAGCCTGGTGACCTCTGTAACTGTGCCCCATGCCCTTCCTGGATGCACTTGATGGCCCCCTGCCCTGGCCATCCCCCATCCATGCCCTGTTGTATCTAGCTGCCCATGGTCTCACCACACTCACCCACTAGGTGACCTGTGGGGATGTCCCCACTCTCAAACCTGTGGCACAGTGCTGAGCTGTGCCAGATGAAGACACCATGTGCTCCCCCAGGGTGTGTGGCTCAGACATTGGTTATGTGCCCCCTGGCATTGCACATCACCTGGAAGTTGATGCTGGGGTAGCCCTTTCTGTTGATGTAGGCTACTGCTTCCACTCCAGGTGGCATGCAGATGCCCACATGGATGCAGTGGATGGCCCCTAGCATGCCAGGCATACGTGCTACCCTGTGGAACTCCTGCATGGTTGCTCTATGCTCCGCCTGTGTGTTGGGGAAGTGGATGTATTCTGCAGCATGTGGCAGCAGGGCATTGAGGAATTGTATGAGGAGCTGTTGTCCTGTCACTCCCTGGGCATCCTGCTCCACTGGCCCCCCCGGCTCTGTGGGGCAGTGCCTGTCACTTGGCAGGGACCTCTCCTATGTACCCTGCCCCTGGCATGCTATTGTCTGTAGTCTCTGTCACCCACCCTGTGGTGTACTGTCACTCCCTGGGTCTGGTGGCTCTGTATGGCACGCTCTCTCTCTCACTCCCTCCATCGGCCTCCCTGTCTATTATACTCTCTCTCTCTCTCTCACTCTCTCTCTCTCTCTCCTCCATCTCTATCCAGGTCTCTCTCTCTCTCTGTCTCTTTCTCTTTCTCGCTCCCTGTCTCCTTCTTCCTCTCTCAGACAGCCTGTCTGTCTCCCTCTGTTCTGCTCCCCTCTGGTGCAAGTGCCCTCCTCCTGCTTGTTCCCTGTTTTTATAGGCTCAAGTCTGCTCTGCACAACTGGCAGTTGCTCATCTCTTGCGCCATTGGTCAGGAGTTGAATATTGCACTGTGCCTCATATTCATGGCTATGCCCCCTGCCCTTGTGCATGCATACATTACTATTGCACATTGGCGCACTGCCACTTGCGTTGTGCAGTTGCTCCTGCTGAATATCGCTCTATGGCGCATCTCCACAGTTGAGCATGTGCAACCCTGTTGTACCATATGCAACTGCTTTGACTATCCAGGCCACATACTGTAACTTTAAAATAAAAAAAAAATAGCATTATTGTTTGAACACAAAAGTTGATCAGGACAAATCTATCTACAAAATGAGTGGTGTTTCATTTATAGATATCTTTTAGATTTTTTATAATCAGCAAAAAATGGCAAGAAATTACATTTTTTTCACTTTTGGAAGTATGGCATAAATGTAACATGTAACCCTCTACTCGAAATATGGTTGATATTTTTTGTTCTCATTTCAATTGATCAGATGACATCACTCATGGCTGTGCCACTGGTTTTGTTATCAGGTCAGTTGGCACTCGAACAAAAAATTTAGGGAATATTTCCAGTAGGGGGGTTTTGTATCCCTTATATATTTTTTAGACTTAGTGGGGTTGCTGCTTATGTAGTAATCACACAGGTTATAACTAAACAGATGCTTAAACTTTATGAAGCTATTCAAATCTAATTATAATTTACTTGCATAAAATTCCCACAGGTTTAAGAGGTATTTTGTTTAAAAATGATTTTGTGTGTGTGTGTGTGTCTGTGTTTGTGGTGATTTAATCTCAACAATGTGAGCTGAGAGACATTGTTCAGCACTTGGCTCATTCTTAGTGGACAAGACAGATATATGTGAATAAGTCTTTGAGCTTGCTGAAGTGTGTCCTATAAGTAAACCTTTTCATAACCTATAACCAGTTATGCTCCATCAATTAATTAATTGTTTGCTTGGGTTCCTCATTAATATTTTACAAATCACAATAAAGAATTGCATGATCATTAATACATTCAGAAAAGTTGAAAACATGACTAGAAAACTGTAATAGTAATGTGGAATGTTGACCTAATGTTCTTGTTACATAAAGGTACATTTGGAGAGTTATTAAATATATGAAATAGACGTAATTTACCTTTAAATGGCATTGTAATGACACTTGTTTATATTAGTGGTCCATTCCTGGTACAAGGCTAATATATGTTTACACAGTCTGCAACTGAAATATGTGCCAGTAATAAGGAATAAACTGTAAACAATGTTGTTAAATCAGTTTCTTTTGTATGGTGAATAGATTGGAAATCTGTAATGTATGTAAGTCTTAGCCCTTTTATTGTATACACTGTAACATAGTGAACCTGTAATGTAGGTATTTCATCCTATGTGTCCCTCCACCCTATTTTCCCCTAGGCCACATCTGGAAATGAGTGGTTCTCCACTCAGTATGCCTGCCTGATTAAACTCTTAAATAAATAAATAAATAATATCAAAAACTGGTTTGGAAAAAGTGCCCTTGATACCATAACAAGTGCCCTTCTGATCTTCAGCAGCCCCACCTTTTATAATCTTTTAGCACCCCTAAAAACGACTCCGTTACCTGATATACTGTATATTAAAATTTTCTTTTTATAGAGATCACATGGTATTAGTACTACCTTAATAGCCAAAGTATTGAAGAACAAATAGCTTCTCATTATGGTAAATAGTTACTAGGATGTCAGATAAAAGAGAAAACTTAAAAGTATTTATGTATGTTTATATATTGAATATTCATACACTTAAACAGCATCAAAAACAAGATTATACATTCTCAATAAGTATCATAGCCTGCTTAGCCACCAGATTTGTTATATACTAAACTTAAAAAAAAATTATAGAATTATTTGCATCTTCACTATAAACATAGAAACATAGAAACATAGAAGTTGATGGCAGATAAGAACCACAAAGCCCATCCAGTCTGCCCATTTCTTTTTCTACCTTATAAATGTGCCATCAGCATTTGCTCTGTCACTGGCCTATCTATTCATACTCATCTGTATTGTTCCCTTATGCCTAATCCATGCCTGTTTGAAGCCCTGCACTGTATTCATATCCACCACTTCCTGAGGTAGGCCGTCCCATGCATCCATCACTCTTTCTGTGAAAAAGAACTTCCTCACATTACCCTTTAATTGGCCTCCCTCTAATCACATGCTGTGTCCACTTGTCCTACTATTTTTCTTATATTGAAACATGTTAGACTCTTTCACCTTGTTAATGCCCTTGAGGTGTTTGAATGTTTCGATCATATCACCTCTCTCCCTCCTTTGCTCTAGAGTATACATATTGAGCTCCGTTAATCTGTCCTCATATGTTTTCTGATGCAGTCCCAGCACCATTTTGGTTGCCTTTCTCTGGACTGCCTCAATTTGGTTAATGTCCTTGTGAAGGTGTGGCCTCCAGTACTGCACCCAGTACTCCAGATGGGCCCTAACCTGTATCTTGTAAAGAGGGATTATTACCTTCCTCTTCCGACTTGTGATACCCCTACTAATATACCCTAACATCCCCCTAGCCTTACCTCCTGTTTTAGTGGTCTGCTTGGATGATTTCAGGTCATCGGTCATGATGATACCCAAGTCTCTCTCTTCCTTTGTGATTGCCAGCAGCTCCCCTCCCAACCTATAGGTGGCTTCAGGGTTTCTCTTCCCTATGCGCATGATCTTGCACTTCTTTGTGTTAAACCCCATTTGCCACTCTTCTGACCATTTTGCCAGTTTAAACAGATCTCTTCTCATTCTGTCCACGCCATCTGGATCATCTACTCTGTTGCAGATTTTGGTTTCATCTGCATACAGACAAACCTTACCCTCCAGTCCATCTGCAATGTTACTGATGAAGATATTTAAGAGGACTGGCCCCAGGACTGATCCCTGAGGTACCCCACTTGTGATTTACATTTCTTCTGACTGTATACTGTTTACCACCACTCTCTGTTTTCTGCCCATCAACCAGTTTGCCACCCAGTTGACCAAATTCTGACCCACCCCAAGCTTACCCAGCTCATTAATCAATCTTCTATGTGGAACAGTATCAAAAGCTTTGCTGACATCAAGGTAGGTGACATCAACTGCTCCCCCTTGGTCCACCACTCTGGTTACCCAGTCAAAGAAATCTATGAGATTAGTTTGACAGGACCTTCCTTTTGTAAACGCATGCTGTCTTGGATCCTGTGCCCCTATGGATTCCAGGTGTTGCACTATCCTTTCCTTAAGGAGTGCCTCCATAATTTTGCCCACTACTAAGGTAAGACTACTGATTTGTAGTTCCCTGTCTCCTCCCTGCTACCACTCTTGTGGAGTGAGATAAAATGTTTAGTGTACTTACTTCCTACATTTTTAACAACATGTAGTATGTAATATTCTCTCAAAAAAAGGGATAACCTATTAGACCCATACCTGACCAGGTGAGTCATTGTTTGTCAGCAAATCATGTTTTTTTCATATACCGTATACCCTCTTCATACTGTAGTAGAAACAAATAGCTAATCTATATTGTAAGCAATGTCAGTCCTGTAAGTAATAACTCACGTGGACTCTGTCCATCCGCACACTATAAACAACATGAAGTAACATAGCTGCTTGTCTGTCTCTCTATATTTCTGTCATGCAATACATTTAAATTCCATTTGTGGTTCCAATCCAATTACAAAAAGCTAGCAGACTGTAATTGACATCTGAAATTAAAAATAATAAAAGGAAACTAATTATATCCAATATTTCCTGTTATTCTGCATATCATGCATATTGCAGTGCCTCATTTATATAAAGAATGCACTCTTAGGATTACACACATATATATATATATCTATATATATATATAGATAGATAGAAATATATATATATATATATATATGGCTATTTTCTGCAGAAGCTGTGCTGCTCGAACCACAGTCTCCCTCTCTTTTACATTCTTCTGAGAAATATTACAGATAGTCAATGCACGCTAAAAGTCATTCAAGACTGCCTGGTCTTTCTGGTAATATTCAAATTCCTCAGAGACCAAACAATGTATATAACAGAGCATGTATATGGTATATGATATGTTTGAGAATGAGATAGTAGAAATATCAAGAGCTACTGTATACATGACCTCCTGACCTCAAGAGTGGTGAAGGCATGAGTGAGCTCAGAAGAGGACAAGTATAGTTAGTGAAGGTATTGTTACTATTTCACCCATATCATATCTGATTTACAGGGACAGTGGTTTACCGTGATTGAGAAAAGGCAAATTTCATTTTGCAGATTGACAAAACTAGTATTGTCACCGGTGTCTGCAAGTCCAAAATCGTTTTTTACCAGTGTTGGCTTTGTAATCTGTAGTTAACCATTTTTTCACTCTGCAAGCATGCATTTTCACAATTCTACATCTACTGTTGCATATCTGCACTTGTAGCTATCAAGTTATTTTAGAAGCTACAATGTGTGAAGGCAGCAGATGCACTACATCCCCAAACCCTGCCGTATAATGACAGGACCACTAATGCCCCCTATCCTTCTGATGCAATGGCGACAGAAGTACTGTGGACCCCTCCCTCGGGTGTGATTGGCAGCAGCACTGCATGCCCCATCCCTCCAGTCTGATGGCAGCAGCAGCACTGCAGCCCTCCTCCCTCCTGTGTGATGGCAGCAGCACTGTGGCCTCCATCCTTCCGGTGTGTTGGCAGTAGCATGGAGGTAAAGCTCTGCAGCCCATATCCCTTAAGTGTGACAATACAGAACATTAGATTGCAGGACACTTGAATAAATTAAAAGAACTAGCCATTAGAGATTGCTACCAGTCACCACACAATGCAGACTAAGTTCCCACCCACATGACCTTTCTCATAAGTCCTCATCCCAAGAAATGTTAATGAAGTCAATAATAAAAGCAAGTACAGCATTTCTAGTAAAGTAGTTTATAAAGAGTGCAAAATATTGCAAATCAAAAACATATAAAAGTACAACAGTTGAAAAATGTGAATAAGAACAAAATCTAATTGAAAAGGTACAGAATGTACTGTAGAAAACAGTGAATGTATATTGAAACACAAGTGAACTAAAACCTAAATACAAGTACTTAAAGTGTCAAATGTGCAAAGGTACACGGAATGTGAAAAACTGCCTAAACAAAACCTAAACGAAAATGTGCAAAATGTGCAATACAGTAAGACAAAATATATACAGTGAAAAACACATGAACTAAAACTTAAAATAAAATATACATGACATGCCAAGGAATATGGAAAACAACCTAACAAAATTATTGAAAATGTTTAAACCCTATAACTAAATGAAATGTGCAAAACTTCTGTTGAAAATGTTCACAAATCTAATCTTTTGACTTACTGTACATAAGCTGGGATAGCAATTTCATACTGTCTGCTAGCAGGTTGTGTCTTTGGTCTGTGTGGATCTGTCCATAGACCGAGAAGGATCTCTCCACATCGGCACTTGACACAGGTATCCAAATCATTTGCAGAGCAGCTTTGGCTAGTACTGGTAATTGTGGCTGCACTGAAATCCAGTACTGGCCAACATTAAAGTCCATTATGTCTGGAAGCTCGCCTATGTCCTGCCCAACATACATCTCCCAATCCTTTCATAGTGCAGTTTGGTTGTGCAGCCCAAATACACCAATGCCACTGGAGTAGTGCGTGAAGTCCCTATTCAATTTGGGAAGTGTGTAGGGGTTCAAAATATTGCAGGCTTTCAAGAACTCTGTGGCAAGGTTTGTTTCCATGTGTTTTGCCATTTTGTTTAGGGCTACTCCAAAAGCCTTTTGGAACACTGCAATCTGCTCCTGCTTAACCAGTGTCCTAAGAATAGCTAAGTATTCACCTGTCCTTTCTCCAAATGCTTCTGTTTTTGATACACCCATCTGAAACCTGTTTTATTCCATGTAGTGCATTGTATATAGAAACAGCCAAGGGTTTGTCTTTCCTTTCTAGAAGCTCTATTGCGCTGATGAGGTCATTGCAGTTTTCAGCGATGAAAGTTGTGGGAATCTGCAGGTCTGTAAACAATTCTTGGGAAAGTTTTGTCAAAGAATTTATGGAGTTGCAATCACTTGTTTCCACCTGGAAGAAGTCTCTTAAGTGCTGAAGGTAAAGTGAATGGTACTTAATCATTTCAAACCAAGTGTTCCAACCGGTAAAGACAGGAACAGGAGGTAATATTTTCTTTTCTACATCTCTCCCCTCCAGGAATGCCAAGTACTCTCTCTTATGTTTGGGTGACTGCTGGAATGCATATTTCACAAGTGCCACAAGTTTATTGACCAGTTAAAAATGGTCAGTCCATGTGTCTCCCACCAAGGATAACACATGTGCCCAGCAACCGACATGGATCACATGGGCACCAATAAGGCCATATAAAACATCTTTAAAGCAATTCAGCATGTACCGCTCATTGTCACTGATGAAGGCGACTACTTGGTCCATCTCAACTTCATATTTCTGCAATGTCTTTATAACACTTTGTGCAACAGTGGTGTGGTTCACCGTTGTCAACTATGTTGTGTCTGTAATAATAGATTTTCTCCCCTGCATGACAAAAATTATGTTCAGTATACAGTGGGCATCTGTGTCGGTCATCTCATCGCACATGACAGAGAATGTCTTCCTTTTCACGAGCTGTGAAATTCCCTCCTCCATTTCCTTTCTCAATTTGGGCAAGTAGTTCTGCCTTAAGGTGGATACCTTTGGGAGAGCACCAATTCCTTTAATGTTTTCCCCCATCCAGTCTCTTATGCACGGTTGATCCAACTTTTCAGTGGGCATATTTGCACCACACCAAACCCTCAATATACCCAATACAGTATTCTCCCGTGTTGCAGCTGTAGAAGTTTTGGCAGTAAAGCTGGTGTGACGCGTCACCTGTCTGTTGCTATTCTTCTGGCTTGCATTCTTTATATGTTTTTTTTTTACTTTTGCAGTGATCCACCATTGTATCCTTCCTCACATACAGTAGTCAATGGGGTTATCACAAAAGTGATAAAATATTTTCCCTCCATCCTCATACATGCCTTCCAACTTGAATTGCAATGCACTGTCCTTAGCAGTGACACTGGAAAGTTTAGCCATTTTGCTTGATATTGCCATCATGATGTGTAGTGCAGATGACTCTAAAGAACTTAAAAGTGGAACACATATTGGAGAGATATTAAAACAGGGTTTATAACTACTTATTAAAGCTTCAGAACTACTACATTAAAGATCAAATTATCACAGATAATTTCTGCCCATGGATGAGAGTCTGGAGGAACAGCTACAGAAAACACGCTGACCTCAGCAGCTCACAATCCATACAAAAAACAATCCCAGAATCAGAATCTCACTGCTAATCCATGCTCAATCCATGGATGACAGTTGGAAGGAGCAGCTACAAAAATCAAGCTGACCTCAGAAGCTGTCACAGGCTTGACTATATAATGCAAAAGTAGAATACTGACATCCGAATATAGCCCCAGTCACAGCTGATGAGAAATCCTGATGACATACAGGATCCCGGGCTTGCTGCCCGCATTGCACTAAGACCTTATAGGTCTCCCCGGCTCAGGCTTATCGAGTTCAAACAAACCAAGACCTGATAAAACACATGAACATGAAGTCCACATCATACCTTTTAAAGATGATGATTATTTCAAGCTGAAATTCACGCCAAGCAGGAATGTTGAAGCCTAAAATCAGAAAAAAAAAACAATTATTATCTAAATAAAGACACACACACACACACACACCATCATCCCCACATGCACACGTAAATGACACCTAGTTAGACATGCCATCTGCCTCCTCTGCCGGAAGACAGAACCTGAAATTTCAGCTGTGAGCCACCTGGACTATGGTGTTACCAATAGCCATGGTTGCAGCCACATATCCTGAAAGCCAAGTACATAAGCAAGGGGCCATATAGGTAGGGTCTTAGTGCAATGGCCCAGCTTGCCACCCACACTCCCCAGTCCCTAGTTACCACCACTCACAGGAAACACACCTTTGTGCCAAACCACCCAGGGTGTACAAAACTTAAAGCAGCAGATCCCCACATGTCTGCATTTGGGGACAAGGGCTCTGGGTCAATATGTCGGGTTGTACTGACAAAACCCACTTCCATGGAGGATGTTGATGCAGACACCCTCCATTCATTCAAGTCACTCATGGGCAACTCCTCACTGACTGGGTCGTGGTATTCTCAATGACTGCCACAAGGCCCATCATTGAAAAAGTGTCCAGCCAGGGTTGGTGTCAGTATCTCTGCAAGTAATTTTCAATTATTTTAATTGTGGTTGATAGTGGAGCAGTTACAGGGCAGCCCAACTTGCCATCAACACTCCAAACCATTCAGCCACTAACCACCTGAAAATAAACACTACTTCGAATAGCTACTGTTGCCCCCAAACCCAACCAAGAAACTGAACCAGACATTCTTGCCCACAACCCTGACCAAATAAGTGAACCAAGAAACATCCAAAAAAATGTACTTTTTCAGTAGAGCAGCAGTGACACAATCACAGGACATGTTGCTGTTAGCAGTCTAGAGTTCAGGCATCCACATCAGTCAGCAGGCCATGGTTGGGTGTGAGCTCTACAGCAGTACAGTCTGTAGCAGAGCACAGACTTGAAAGTACTGAGAAGTGACTTCAACTTCCATCTCCAGACGGAATGGAAACCGTGGTCTTTCCTCAATCAATGTTTGACAGCAGCACTGTAGCCCCCACCCGTCCCGTGTGACGGCAACAGTGGCAGCACTGCAGCCCTCACCCATTCAGTGTGACAGCAGCATGTGTAGTACTGCAGCCCCCACCCATTCCATGTGACGGCAACAGAGGCAGCACTGCAGCCCCCACTCATCCCATCCTGTGTGATATCAAAAGTGGCAGCACCGGAGCCCCCACCAGTCCCATGTGATGGTAGCTTGTGCAGCACTGCAGCCCCCACCCATCGCGTGTGATGGCAGCATGTGCAGCACTGCAGCTCCCACCTGTCCCATGTGACTGCAACAGCAGCAGCACTGCAGCCCCTACCCATCTGGTGTGACAGCAGCATGTGTGCAGCACTGCAGCCCAATGCCATGTACCAATTTGTCCAAGCTCAGACGTGAAGCAAGCTGAACCACCAGACTCCAAGGTGGACTCTGTCGGTTCAGTCCCTATCTAATATATAGATGCTTGAATTGGTTTATTTGTAAACAAAGTGCATACAACTTAAAAAATTCACATGTGATTAATGAGGATGCTAATGGATAGATACACAAACACAATCTCTGCCAAAGAATAAACCAATCCGGAATCACAAAAACAGTAAATTGGGAACTTTCTGACTGTCTTCATGAAAACGGAGCCTCTTAGCAGACACCCTCTATTCATTCAAGTCACTCATGGGCAACTCCTCACTGACTGGGTTGCAGTACTCTCAGTGACTGCCACAAGGCCCATCACTGAAAAAGTGTCCAGCTAAAGGTTGGTGTCAGTATCTCTGCAAGTAATTTTCAATTATTTTAATTGTGGTTGATGGTGGAGCAGTTACAGGGCAGCCCAACTTACCATCAACACTCCAAACCATTCAGTCACTAACCACCTGAAAATAAACACTACCTCAGATAGCTACTGTTGCCCCCAAACCCAACCAAGAAACTGAACCAGACAGTCTTTCCCACAACTCTGACCAAATAAGTGAACCATGAGATATCCAAAAAAACTTACTTTTTCAGTGTAGCAGCAGCGACACAATCACAGGACATGTTGCTGTTAGCAGTCTGGAGTTCAGGCATCCTCATCAGTCAGCAGGCCATGGTTGGGTGTGAGCTCTACAGCAGTACAGTCTGTTGCAGAGCACAGCCTTGAACGCACTGAGAAGTGACTTCAACTTCCATCTCCAGGCAGAATGGAAACTGTGGTCTTTCCTCAATCAATGTTTGACAGCAGCACTGTAGCCCCCACCCAACCCGTGTGACGGCAACAGTGGCAGCACTGCAGCTCCTACCCATCTGGTGTGATGGCAGTATGTGCAGCATTTCAGCCCCCACCCTTCCGGTGTGATGACAGCATGTGCAGTACTGCAGCCCACACCCATCCCATGTGATGACAACAGTGGCAGCACTGCAGCCGCCACCCATCCTGTGTGATGGCAACACGTATTGCCTTGCTGCAGCCCCACCTATCCCGTGTGATGGCAACAGTGGCAGCACTGCAGCCCCACCCATTCCATGTGATGGCAACAGTGGCAGCACTGCAGCCCCCACTCATCCCGTGTGATGGCAGCATGTGCAGTACTGCAGCCCACACCCATCCCATGTGATGACAACAGTGGCAGCACTGCAGCCGCCACACATCCTGTGTGATGGCAACACGTACAGCACTGCAGCCCCCACCTATCCCGTGTGATGGCAACAGTGGCAGCACTGCAGCCCCACCCATTCCATGTGATGGCAACAGTGGCAGCACTGCAGCCCCCACTCATCCCGTGTGATGGCAGCATGTGCAGCACTGCAGCCCCCACCCATCCCACGTGATGGCAACAGTGGCAGCACTGCAGACCCCACCCATCCCATGTGATGGCAACAGTGGCAGCACTGCAGCTCCCACCCATCCCATGTGATGGCAGCATGTGCAGCACTGCAGCCCCCACCCTCTCGGTGTGACAGCAGCATGTATAGCACTGTAGCCCCCAGCCATCCAGTGTTATGGCAGCATGTGCAGCACTGCAGCCCCCACCCATCTGGTGTAATGGCAGCATGTGCAGCACTGCATCCCCCAACCATCCCATGTGATGGCAACAGTGGCAGCACTGCAGCCCTCACCCACCACATGTGATGGCAACGTGTGCAGCACTGCAGCCCCACCCTTCCTGTGTGATGGCAACAGTGGCAGCACTGCAGCCCCCAACCATCCCGTGTGACAGCAACAGTGGCAGCACTGCAGCCCCTACCCATCCGGTGTGACAGCAACATGTGCAGCACTACAGCCCCCACCCTTCCTGTGTGATAGCAACAGAGGCAGCACTGCAGCCCCCACCCATCCCATGTGACAGCAACAGTGGCAGCACTGCAGCCCCCACCCATCCCATGTGATAGCAACAATGGCAGCGCTGCAGCCCCAACCATCCAGTGTGACGGCAGCATGTGCAGCACTGCAGCTCCCACCCATCCCGTGTGACAGCAACAGTGGCAGCACTGTAGCCCCCACCCATCTGGTGTGACAGCAGCATGTGCAGCACTGCAGCCCAATGCCATGTACCAATCTGTCCAAGCTCAGACGTGAAGTAAGCCGAACCACCAGACTCCAAGGTGGACTCTGTCGGTTTAGTCCCTATCTAATATATAGATGTCTGAATTGGTTTATTTGTAAACAAAGTGCATACAACTTAAAAGATTCACATGTGATTAGTGAGGATGCTAATGGAGAGATACACAAACACAATCTCTGCCAAAGAATAAACCAATCCGGAATCACAAAAACAGTAAATTGGGAACTTTCTGACTGTCTTCATGAAAATGGAGCCTCTTAGTTTTTATGTCAGAGATCAAATTCAAGAAAGGAGTTCTGCTGGCAGTGGTGAAACCATGACAGCTGTGCAGATTGGGGCTTTGTCTCTCCTATCCATCCTGCAGTTAGCATAGGTAAATTAGTCTTTGCACCTGATCACTAGTACCAATTGATACATCCTCTGGAGCACCCAGAATATTATGGCGCTACTGAACGTGACACACTCTTATTCATATTAAAACTACAAGCTGATGACATGCCTTGCCCCTTTCTCAACTGGCATGGTAATACTGGCCTAGGCACACCATGGTATTTATAATAAAAGGGCACAAAACTTCAATATCCAAGCATAAGGACACTTGAAGAAAGGGCAAGGTAGCGTCGTCAGTTCATGAGCGAGAGTGCGAGATGTTCACAAGCTCCTACATTAATGAGCCGAGTGCACTGGAGAATTTACCAATTTCAGTGATTACGTGCAAAGATTATTTATTTAATATAGTGCCTGCAGGGGGGGACAAGATAGATGAAGCGAGCCCCAATCTGTATAGTGGTCAGGGCTTCACCTCGGCCAGTAGTTCTCCTTTAAGAACTCACCATCTCTCTAGTCCCCCAACCCCATCCAAGCAAACATGGACTGCCCTGGTGCCAAGGCATTTACACCACACCACCTAGGAGAAAAGCCACCACAAGAAGTTTATATGAATGACCACTCCAGATACCCATGCACTGCCACGCAGTACCCTCCAGATACCCATGCACTGCCACACAGTACCCCCTGAAAGGCAAATACTTGGTTGGTGTTTTTATTAGCATCACCTATGATGAGACAGTGGGTTGTGGGCCTGGTTGTGGCAGCCCAGGTTGCCGTGAAGGCCCTCCCCCCCCACCAACAACTTCTTTATTCGGAACGTTTAATTTTAAATTTTCTAAGCACAAATCAAGCCAGGTCTCCAACAGGCCTCCAACATATTCCATTACAAATTATAGCAAAAGGTTCAGCATAGTAAAATGTATTCTGTGATGAGATACCTTTGTAAACGAGCCTCTGGCTCAAAGGTTGTAAACTGATTGTATAATAAATAAAATAAATAAATAAATTTAATAAAAGTGGTAAAATTGTTAACATGCAGTTCAACAGTTTAACTTGTCTGTTTATCCCCTAGGTAATCCAATGCCTGCGTCCTCCAAAATTGATGAAGGGAACCGAGGAGGACAATCTGCATGTCCACCTGCACAGATGATGCCCTCTGTGTTCAGATGAAACATGGTTGATTCAGTCTGATGATGTTTAATAAAGATTTTTGTCTGAGCGTGTATCTGTATTCTTCTACGCAAACATGCACACCCCCCAAAAATACTTTACACCACATTTGCATTCAGGATAGCCAGGATAGAGACAGCAGGTCCCGGGCAGTACAACACAGTAAATAATAAATGAAACAAATGAAAAAAGAAGTATTTTTCAATAAAGATACATGCCCAAAAAATCACCACAAAACTAAACAACGTACCTTCCCCCTACCCCGGAGGGTGGGGGTGGAACTGCTGCATCACAAGCCTGGGACCCTGGCCTGTGACGCAGCCAGTCCCCCCTTAGGTATCCAGGGTGCTAAATGAAGACAGTTCATGTAACATCTTGTCGAACCACACAGTAATGTTAAAAAGATTATATAAGCATACACTGTAAATGTTTGCCACTGGGCCATGTGAACGAGTCCGTCCAGCCCGTCCCTCAGCTGACCATCAATGACCAACCACTGGGGGATAGCATGGGCTCTGAAGACTGGCATACATGCTAGGAAAAATGGTTCTGTGCCACTCTGCCCACCACCCCTCCCTCAGAGGCCAGAACCATTTTTTCCAGCATGCGAACCAGTCCACCGAGCCCGTCCTTCTGCCTACCATCAACGACTAACCACTGGAGCATGGCACAGACCTGGCAGATTGGCATATATGCTGGGAATATATGCCAATCTGCTCCACCAGACTGGCCACTCTCCCCACCCCAATGCACCAGCCCAGCCACTCTCCCCACCCCAACAGATCTGAACGGACACTTGGACTACCACAACAGACCTGCACGGCCACTCTGCCCACCCAGATGCACCAGCACAGCCCCTCTGCTCACCACCACAGACCTGCATGGACAGTCTGTCCACCCCCACTGACCTGCATGGACACTCTCTCCACCCCAATGCACCAGCTCAGCCACTCTGCCCACTCTCATGGACCTGTCTTTCCACTTTCCCCACCCCAACAGACCTGCATGGCCACTCTCCCAACCCCGATGCACCAGCCCAGCCACTCTTGCCATCCCCACAGACCAGCACGGACACTCTACCCACCCCATGGACCTGCCTGGTGATTCTGCCCACCCCAACAGACCTGCACGGCCATGTGTCCCACCCCCATGAACCTGCAAGAACACTCTGCCCACTCCAACAGACCTGCACGGCCACTCTTCCCACCCTGATGCACCAGCACAGCCACTCTGCCCACCCCCACGGAGTTGCATGGACAGTCTGCCAACCCCCACTGACCTGCAAGGACACCCTACCCACCCCAGTTCACCAGCCCAGCCATTCTCCCCACCCTGATGCACCAGCCCAGCCACTCTCCTCATCCCAACAGACCTGCATGGCCACTCTGCCCACCCCCATGAACCTGCACAGACACTCTGCCCACCCCAACCTGCCCTGCCACTCTCCCCACCCCAACAGACCTGCATGGCCACTCTCCCCACCCCGATGCACCAGCCCAGCCACTCTCCTCACCCCAACAAACCTTCACGGCCACTCTGCTCACCACAACAGACCTGCACGGCCACTCTGCACTCCCTGATGCACCAGCTCAACAAATCTACCCACCCCATAGACCTGCCTAGCCACTCTCTCCACCCCAACAGTCCTGCATGGCCACTCCCCCCACCTCAATGCACCAGCACAGCCACTCTGCCCATCACCATGGACCAGCACAGCCAATCTGCCCACCCCCATGGACCTGCCTGGCCACTCTGCCCACCGCAACAGACCAGCACAGCCACTCTGCCCACCCCCATGGACCAGCACGGCCACTCTGCCCACCCCAACACACCAGTACAGTCACTATGCCCACCCCAACAGACCTGCCCGGCCACTCTCCCCTCCCCAACAGACCTGCATGGCCACTCTGACCACCCTGATGCACCAGCATAGCCACTGTGCCCACCCCATAGACCTGCATGGACAGTCTGCCCATGCCCACTGATCTGTACAGACACTCTCCCCACCCTAGTGCACCAGCCCAGCCACTCTCCCCACCCCAGCAGACCTGCATGGCCACTCTTCCCACCCCATGGACCTGCACGGACACTCTGCCCACCCCCATGGACCTGAATGGACACTTTGCCCACCCCAACAAACCTGCCTGGCCACTCTCCCAACCCCGATGCACCAGCCCAGCCACTCTCCTCACCCCAACAAACCTGCATGGCCACTCTGCCCACCACAACAGACCTGCATGGCCACTCTGCCCACTCTGATGCACTAGCCCAGCCACTCTGCCTACCCCCACAGACCAGCATGAACAGTCTGCCCACACCCACTGACCTGTACGGACACTTTCCCCACCCCAGTGCACCAGCCCAGCCACTCTCCTCACCCCAGCAGACCTGCATGGCCACTCTGCCCACCCCCATGAACCTGCACGGACACTCTGCCCACCCCAACAGATCTGCCTGGCCATTCTCCCCACTCCAATGCACAAGTCCAGCCACTCTGCCCACCCCCAGGGACCAGCACGGACACTCTGCCCACCCCACAGACCTGCCCCAGCCACTCTGCCCACCCCAACAGACCAGCACAGCCACTCTGCAGCTTTGGATGTGGTTCTCCTGGGGCAGCGGTATGGGTATTAAGTTTTTTTTCTGGATGGGTGTCCACCTTGTGCCACTTTGAGCTTTCAGGGGGTTGTCAGTGCAGCACTGATCAATTTATCTACCTGGGATAGCTAAATTGGGGTAGATAAATTGCAAAACATACCTGTCTTTTGATCTGATCTCTAGCAAGGGAGCAGTATGTTTGATTGACTCCAATAATGCCGACGCAATCAAAAGATCACCTTTATAAAACCGAAAAAAAAAAAGAACGACAACTAACTCAGATCACCTTTACAAAAAACAAAAAACAAAAGAATGACAACTAATGAGGAAAGAGTGTAGGCACCCCAAATCGGGGGGGGGGGGATTCAAACCTGTGGTGCTTTTGTGCTGTAGCAAAAGATTTAATGGAGCAGCTGCTCCATTTATTTGGAAGGCAGTAGTTCAGGTGCTGGATGGCTCCATGTAGCAGCACTGTAAATAGTAGAGGCACTAAAACAGTTATTTAATGGGGCCCCCGTGCTGCAGGCAACTTGCAGGTGATGCTCCTTCTGCCATTCTGGCATGATTCTTGATGATTCCCCAGCTGGGGCACCACAAATAACGGCCGCCTCCATGTCCCTATAAGTCTCCAAGACCCACCGCGCAGATGAAAAATAAACAAACTGCGGGCAATCGCCCCCAATCCAACCTGTCTCTCTTTCTCTCTCTCTCTCTCTCCTTGATGATCTCTCCCCAATTCCAGCCAGGTGCTAAAAATAACCTGCCATCATGGAGGTCCAAATTCTAATCCAGACCTATTTCCCCCAGGCGCCAAACACAACTGTCCCAAAAAGCCTTCTGGGCCCCATTAAATAATGTTAGTTGTCATTCTTTTGGTTTTCTAACAAACGTTCTACCCAAATGAAATTACCTGCCTGTTTGGACCTAGAGCCAGGCTCAGTGAAGTCCTCATCTCATGTCATGCCAAACTCAGAGCCAGGCTTACTATCCCCACAACACAGGCAGCAGAAAACTTACCAGGAAAGTCCAGAGGATAGAACAATGGGCAGAGATTGTCATCGCAGGAACAACAGAACAAAGCAAGCAAGCGACAAAACAAATGGCAGCAGCAAAGCAGAGTGCAGAGTGAAAACACAAACATGCTGCACTGCAATTTATGGCATTCTGTTCTCAGAATCAGTGAGAACAGACGCTAGTTCCATTTTTGGAGCCGTTTTCAACAGCCCAATCAGAATTCCACATTCCCATCTGCGTCACCGCATATACAGTAAACCACTGTCCCTGCTGATTTCTACATCTGGTCCATATTTTCAAACAGCTAAAAATGGCCATGGGACTAAGTCCCATGCAGCATCTGGCTAATGTGGGAAGAATCTCTACACCTGCAGACAGTCCTGTTTTCAACCAATGTGACAAGTATGTGGTTGGTGAAGCTATGGAGGATGTTACGCCTGGACCAACCAGGCATAACTTTTTGCTGCAGCTGCATCAAACAAGTTCTGGCCAGAGCCAAAACGTCTGCTGGATTTGACCTGATAAGGAATCCATTTAGTGTGAGGCTTGGATTGCCTTTTGATTGTTGTGGGACCTGAAAAAAGACAAAAAAATACAAAAAACTAGCAGTTCTTGTGATTGTTCACTCATGTTAAGTGCAATGTTCTATAATTTATTTCACCTTGCAATGTGTACACAGCATTCAATATTAGTACCTACTTTGGTAATCTGCTGTACCTTTTTACGTAAAAGTATAAATTGTATGTGCTTCATGAACCTGTTGCCACAAGCAGAAAGCACATTGTACTGTGCTGGTAGCAGCGCAGCATGTCTGCACTAGTACTTTAATAAAGGAAGGCTGTCCATATATGTATATGTATGTCTATGTCTGAAGTGAAACAATATTGTTATCGAAGTGTGCCATGGATAAAATGAAATGATCACAAACATGGCAGTTGACCAACATTTTCCAATGGATAACTACACATTGAGATTTCCACCCTTCTCATTTTCCTTGTGAGGCCACTATCCTACTCCCTCCACCCCCAGTACTGCTGCACAGTCTGCAGCTTTCCACATCTCAGTGTACCATTGTCTCTTTAATCAACAAGGTGGAAAACTAGGTTTGCTGGCAAAGGCACTTAGCTTCACCTGAACTCTTTCCTTCTAGGTTGCTTGTAAGGACAGAGCAAGGAACCTTATCAGAGCCTGGAAAAATAGTAAGGCTTCTTTTGGCTAGGCAGATTTACTCTGTGTTATTTTCTTTTGTACTCACATGGGTTGTTACTGTTTGTTGCTGACATTTTACTACTTTATTTTTCTCTGATTCAAATTGTTGTTGCAGGGTATACTTTCAGCTGCATTATTGCTGGGTGTGCCTAAAGGTTTGTGCTTACAGATTACTGCTGTAATCTTCTGATTCAAATAGTTTTTTGCAAGGTATATCTTCTGTAAGATTGTATTGATGCACACATATATATATTTTTAAATATTTGAATACTTTTCGCTGCAAAATGTGTGTCCCACTCCATGTAACTGCACATGTGAGGTTAAACTGAGTACATTTTAAGGAGTCACATTACGTAAACAGAAAGCAAAATTAAGCAGAGTAGATAACAGAACACAACATTTTTGTGCCTAAAATGCCAATTAAAATGGATCCCAGAAAGAAGCAGAACACTCACAGTCCATTTACAGAATGCACTTTTTAAACTTGTAATCAGTTTAACCTAACTGCTACAGGGTGATTGATGCATATATTAGAGCAAAATGTGTGTATATATATGCATTGTGTGGGCATGTGTGATTTTGTATTTCCTTGAAACGTGGCTTCCCAGCCAAATGCCCTTTGGGGTAACCATTGCCTCAGTGTTTGTGCACAGAGGTTCTTTGTCTTTATATATATATATATATATATATATATATATATAGATGTATATACACACACACACACACACACTTGTGTGTTTATAGCATAAACCAAAGTTGCAACAGCAGCCATGAATAGAAAGAACTTCTGATCTAATACAAGTGTTCATAAACCACTATTAGAGAGGCAGTATAGTGCAGTGGTTTAAGGCTCTGAGCTGCAAAATTGGAGATCTGGGTTTGAATCCCACAGCCCCCACTTGCATACTCTGTTATCTTAAGCAAGTCACTTAACTTCCCTGTGCTCCCAGGTTGCACCTGTAAACAAGCTTTCAGCTTAGTGTACCACTCCTGATTAAACAATTGAAAAAAAAGTGTGAATGGCTCTGGTAGGGTTTGAACCAGATATGCCTTTTCATTTTCAGTGCTTATATTCTGTGTCTGTGAGGTTGCATTCTGCTGATGCGTAGCAGGGGTTTCCCCAAAGTTTTGGTTTCTGCTTCAAAGAGTGCTGTCCTACTTGTGCCATGTTCTTTGGCAGCCAGAGCTGCTTTTGATAGATTTTAATTTCTTCTTATTCATTTTAGTTTAATCTATAATGAGCAATGTGTGCTTTTCAGTTTTACACAGGGGAATTTGTCTTCCCTGGCCCTGCTGCAATTATTATCTGCTGGGACACCGCATTGAGAGAGAGATAGAGAGAGAAAGAGACACAGACAGATAAATAGACAGAGACAGATCAGAAAGTGAGAGCGAGAGAGAGAAAAAAACACTCCTGCTCTCCTGTAGTTCTCTCACTCCTCCCCATCTTCACAGCAGCCTAGTAAGTAATTTATGGTAAAAGCAACAGTTTGAAGGGACGTTTGTGTCACAGAAAAAAAAGCAAAACACGCCAACATGAAATTGTATTTTTAGCTCCCAAAACGGAGCAGCTGCTTGGTTTTCTTTGCTGATTTGAGAGAGGCTTAGAGTTTGGGAGCATCAGGCAAATAACTTTTAAGTGCTTCACAGTCTAATTCCTGTAGCAATCACTTTTCAGGGCTCTACAAGCTAAATAACAACTTCAGAAAGGCAACATATTCCTTCATGCAGGGTTTCTAAAAAAAAATATTTACAACCAGGTTACTGTCACAGCCATTGTATCCAGACATCAAGCTTTCATTTAAAGGGACACTGTCAACCCCATTAGACAGCTAACACAAATATTTTAAATACCTGAACATTTTACTACAGTACATGGCATGATTAATAAACTGTTTTAGATTATTTTACCTGTTAATTGTTTCCGCACTTTGCTGTTGAAGAAAGGCCATGAGATTTTTTGAAAATTTATAAATGTTTTGTTTGATTCTGTGATAGAAAAAAATAAGATTTTTTCCTATTGGGAGTCACAAAAAAGATTCTTAATCCAAAAGAAGAAAACATTGCAATAGCATTTCTCTAACAGTTAAATGGATTTGTTTACATCCTTTATTCTGAGCAGATGTCTATTTATAGGGTCAATCTCCATTTTACTGCCCTGCTCTGCTCTGCTGTATGGCTGTGTCAGGGGTTACATAGAAACTTAGATTTTGATGGCAGATAAGGACTGCTTGGCCCACCCAATCTGCCCATTTCCATACCTATTGGATAAGCTGCAGATCCTAGTTAACCAGCAGCCTACTTCTTCCTACCCCCACCCCCAAGAATTGCCTTATGACTGTCCCAAGCATGCTTGAATTCCACCACTGTTTTTTACTCCACAACCTCCTCTGGAAGGCCATTCTATGCATCCACAACCCTTTCTGTGAAAAAATACTTCCTTAAATTACCTCTGAGCCACCCCCTTCTATCTTCAAATTGTGCCCCCTTGTTCTTGCACACCTCTTTTTTTGAAAGATGCTACCCTCTTGGACTTTGTCGATTCCCTTGAGGTACTTGAACGTTTCTATCATATCCCCCCTCTCTCTCCTTTCCTCGAGGCTATACATATTCAGTTCCTTAAGTCTCTCTTCATATGTCTTCCGGTGCAGACCCTGCACCATTTTAGTTGCCCTCCTCTGGACAGCCTCCATCCTGTCTATGTCCTTGTGGAGATTGGGTCTCCAGAACTGCACACAGTACTCCAGGTGGGGTCTCACCAACTGTCTGTAGAGGGATAATAACTTCCTGTTTTCTACTGGTGATGCCTCTCCCTATGCATCCCAGTATCCCCCCAGCCCTCCTTGCTGCCATCTCACATTGCTTGCTCACCTTTAGGTCATCTGATATGACTACCCCCAGGTCCCTTTCCATTTTTGTTGTTGTTAATATTTCACCCCCCATTGTGTACTCTTCCACTGGGTTTTTGTTTCCCAGGTGCATTACCTTGCACTTGTTAGCATTGAATCTAAGCTGCCATACATTTGACCATTCCTCTAACCTTGCCAAGTCCCTTCTCATCCTTTCCACCCCACCTTGCGCATCAACTCTGTTGCAGATCTTTGTGTTACCTGCAAAGAGACATACTTTTCCTTCCAGTCCCTCTGCAATGTCGATTAGGGCATTTTGTAATTTTATCAGTAAGCTCACAATGATATTGAGTTTCTATTTGGAGTTTCTTTTATATCACTATGACAGTGTTTCTGTTATCTATAAAATACCAATTTCATTGCATAATTTGTACTTGAATGGTATTTTAGTTAAGTACTGTGCAGACTAACTCTTCCTGTGCAATAGCTCTAAACTTCTCAGTTTCTGGCTTTTTTTTTATAAAGTTTATTTTGAACTACCTCTTTGTATCTCTCACATTCATTTGTAGAAAAAATAAATAAATTCTGAAATGTAGTCCCTGTCTGAGAAAGCCCTCAGAGCACTGTTTTAAATCTGTGTTGTCACTCCATGACATTCTCTCTCTCTCTCTCTCTCTCTCTCTCAAAACAAAGAGCTTGCTTTTTTCACAACAGCATAACACTCCTTCCTTTGAAAGAGTTAGAGAGAGAGAGGTGTACAACATAGATCTTTCTCTCACAGTGCTGACACATTTCTCTCCAGTATACTGCATTGACATGTGAAAATGTTATAGGTAGCCAGTAATGAATGGATTCTGACTTATCATATTTTTTTTTCTTCTTCAAATTAATGTAGGAGATGCACCTAGGTAGTGTAATGCAATTACTAAACAGTATGAACTTGATCAGGGTTTCAGAAGCCGCTCATTTGAACTCTGCTGTATAACAGAGTACTGTCCTTTACTGCAACTGCATCTCTACATCTTTTGCAAGAATTCAATAGTCCACACAATGTTTTCAAACTGTCAGCACAAACCATGGTGTTGCCCAGTAGTTCCCTCACTACCTCCCCTCGGTCTTCACATTGCGAGACCCTGGGCTGTGACAAGAACACATTAAATAGCTAGCATTTAAACCCTAGACTGCGGACAGAATTAGAGCATTGTAATTCTGGACATACATATATCAGACAGTGGCAGAGCAAGGGTTAACTCTCCACCCAGCCAGCTAACTTCAAACAGCCTGAGGCAACTTTGTTACAGCTAAATGTAAAGTGTGTGTCTGGAGGACTCCACTCAGTGCAGCACTGACAGTTGGAGGATGAGAGAGCTATTGTGCTGGCCTCAGATGAACATGTATTTGATTGTTTCAACTGGTGATGCAAAGGCGGTAGCTTCAAAAGGACATTTGCTTATGTCCTATGAAGGTGGGATAAGGACAGCACACAACTTCTGATGCCCCATAAATAATATTTGAACAAATATCCACAAGTAGATTGAATTTTTTTTTCTGCTTATGGTAAAAAAAAACCAAAAACATATGACATATGCTTCATTTTACAAAACGGAAGAGACACATTTCACATCACTGTAAGTAAGGTATATAAAAATTTGGTGAGCAGATTAAATAAAAGGTGAAACTGGGACTTTCTCTTTCTTGTTAAACATGTCTTCTTTAAACAGAAATATTTTTCTAATTCCTAAGTGATATATGCTTTTTAACCATCAAATTAAATAAATCTAATTAGCTGTTAAACATGCACGCGGATTTTTCAAACATTAATGCAAACCTTCTGACAGACAATGGGAGATGGCAGGTTAAAAATAGGGAATGAACACTACTTTAGAATCTGACTGTAAAAGTGTGAAACATTAAAATCAATTATAGCACAACAAGAATGAATGGGATTCTTAACTGTAAAAAATGTATCAAGTAAAATGTTGATGTGCTGATTGCAAAAAATCAATTGTTTGGCAGTACAAAACACCTTCATTGTGATAGAATCACATCATATGTCACAAATTAACCCAAAGAATAAAACTCTATTGTATTACCATCCTATGCTGGTGAGGAAACTCTCCCGGTGTGACTAGGGACACTGTCAACGAGCAGATATCCACTTAAAGTAACAGAGTGTGTGTGTGTGTGTGCATCTTTGTTTTTCCTGTTTCTCAGCTGGTCATACAGTTGAGGATCAGCCATTAGTAGTCTCAGAAGGAGAATGAAAACATGTTTTATTAGCTTTGTTGAGAGCCCTGACTGCTCCTGTAATGCAGAAGTCTGTCTCCATTTTCAAACAAAGATCATGTATGGGCAGTGAAGCCTGAGCAGCACTGATTCCTATGCATTCTTACTGATGGCTATAAGACCTGCACTTGCCCCATCTGAAGCTGGGGATGTGCTCTTCAACAGGTCACATAGGATGCATTGTCTTCCATGGGCTTGCCATGTGGAAGTGAGCAGGGTGTGCAATTGTGTGTTCACTTTCTTTGTATTTAATTTTGTGCTGTATTGTCAATACAAGTGTATTCATGAATTAAAGTATTAATGTTCAGTGAGGAATGTCAGAATTGGTATACCTTTTCATTTATTAATTTTCCAATTTTCTCATGGCTGTGCCTCCTGTAATACTGAGGTGACACAAAGTAATTGGAACTGCAGTCAGTGGAGCTGGAAATATAGCTGACAGGATGGTTCACTTGATTTCATTGAGGTCCATGTATTTGCACTCTCCTTTTTTAATTCTATAAAACCAGGAAGGAATTACAGTGTAGAAATGTACTGCACTTTGATTTCACAGCTGACAATGCAATATGCTGGCTCACTTGTGAACAGAGCAGTGGCGATGGGGGTGGGGGATCACCTCTTCCCTCACATCTGAGGGAGTGCATGGCAGCAGCAGCAGAAATTTCACCCTCCCAATTATTAAATGGTCATCTGGGGCTCCACCCAAGCTTCCTGATTGGGGGAGAGGGGATAAGCTGGAAGGGGGAGGACTTACAGGGACAATCTAATACTTAATGCTTGCTGTGACATTTTAACATTCTACCTGGAAGGGTGAGGACTTACAGGGACAGTCTAAAAGACATAGAGGGACATTCTAAAAAAAACTTTTCTGTGACATTTTACCTCTCCAGGAGAGCTGTTTTTAACTGATATAGTCTGTAGAACGGTTACCAAATAGCTGAACACCCAGATTAGGAGCTGGCTATAACAACCCTGATCAGGAGATGTGCAGACCTTGTTTGAGAATGGTTTTCAACTGATTAGACTGTTAAATCTGTTACACAAATATCTACATACCTTGACTAGGAGTATAAACAATGCAAAACCTTGCCTAGGAACCATTTTAACTGATTAGACTATGCATCTGTTAGCAAATAGTGGAAAACCTGGATTAGAAGATGGCTTTGAACAGCCAAGATTGGGAGCTGTGTAGACTGTTAGATCTGTTAGCTCACTACTAATTGGGGAGGGGTGCTAAATTTGTTAAAATGATTATGACTGGTCGAACACACCCCAGTATGGCTACTTGGGGGGGATTGCAACCCAGGGGGTAGGGACTGGGAAAAGGTGGACAGTCCAAATATAGCTGCATGGGGGGAAACAGGAAGGCCCCACTCTACCTTGGCAGGCATTTTTGGAAGGGTTGTAGGTTGCACAGGATGTGGGGTAGTTATAATTCTCAACTGTGCCTGGAGGGAGGGAGGATATCCACTCTGCAAGCAGCTATCTCAGGTCAGAAGTGAAGTATGTTGGCTAAGGAATAAGCTGGGGGAGTTGGAGAGTGCGTCTAGGGATCAGGGATGGAGTTATGCATGACAGATGGATGGGGTAGATGAAAGGCTGAGGCATAGCCCAGTAAATAGAAGAGGCTACTTTTCAGCAAGTAGAAGGGGGGAAATTAGGGAAAGAGGGTCTACAGGTAGGGATTCTGATGCCTTGAGGAGAACATATGGGGTAAATGTACCAAATAATAAGAGAGTGGGGGGGTAGAGTCAGGAGAGGCTGATGTGAGGATGCCTAGAAGAACAGACAGAGAGAAGGATGCTCCAAAGGAGGACAGGGTTAGAAGGGAGGAAGAGGGGCAGCCTAGAGAGGCAGTCAGGGGAACCTCAGGGCTTTTGATGGAGGCTGGCATAGTGTGTTATAATAAATTCATGCTGCTAAGCAACCTACAAGGGGAGGAAGAGGATGGAGAAATTGAGGGAACTGATACAGAGGCCAGGTTGAGAGAGAGACGGGCTCCCACAGCGCATCACAGGCAAGAAATGCAAAGGATACAAACAGCGCCAGAGGGAGAAGAGGAAACATAAAAGTTAAGCAGACAGGGGAAATGCAACTTATAGCAGACATGGCAGAGGAGAGCTTGAGGGAGGAGAAGCTGGAAGATAAGGAGGAAAGGGGGCACGCCCCTACAGGAAGGGAAGGAAAATGGAAGATGAGGAGGAAAATGAGGGGCTCCCTGCCAGGAGAGAGGTCTCAACCAAGGATGATGCCCTAGCTAGCGGGAACCCACAGGGGACCATTGCAGGTGGGGTTAATACCAAGAGGAGGGAATGATGATGTAGAAGAAGGGGAAATTATCAGGGCCAGGATGGATGACTCGGATAAGAGGGGTTAAATGGGACACCCAGACAGGGGGGGTCTGAGGTAAGTGGGCATGACAAGGGAGGCAAGAAGGGGAAGGTGACAAGGGGGTCACACTTGAGAAGGCAGGATGAATCCCATGGAAATGAGTTTACGGATAAAGGGGGAGGGGGTGAGAGCACAAAGAAGAGATAACCCTAAGGACAATGGAGGTGCTAAAATACTGATTCTGTGAGACTCGATGATTAGGGGTATTCACTGGGAGGGATGGGGGGGATCCCATAGACAGGTTAAGGTAGTGAGTATCTCTGGTCTAACGGTGCACAGGGCAAAGTTCATAGTGTACAATCTGGTTAGGGATTGTGAAGGGAAACCTGATTTCCTGGTGCATTTGGGGAGCAATGATTTGGAGGGAAATAGCACTTTGGAAATGGATGCAACATTTCCTTTTCTGAAATATTGCCAGTACCAAGGGTCTCAGTGGAAAGCAAAATGAAGATCATTGAGGTAAATGACTGGCTCAGGAAGTGGGGAGCAGAAAGCGGGATGGGGTGCTAGGGAACTGGAAGGGAGTTTGGAAGGATAAAGGACTGTATGCCAAGGATAGGCTCCATCTTAACCCATTGGGAAAGGAGGCAATCAGGACCTTTGCTAAGGTCAAGCATAAGGGAGCTTGGACACATAAACCGAACTGGTGGTCTAGGGAGGTTCAGCTAGCGGTCAGGGAGAAGAAGGCTGCCTATAAAAAATATAAAGCAACGAGAGGGGAAAGGGATAAGGAAGCTTACCATCTTTCCTCTAAAAAAGTCACCAGGATGGTGAAAGGGGCTAAGTCCAGTAAAGAGCAGCAATTGGCACAGGGGATACGGGGAGGGGAAAAGGGGTTCTTTAGGTACATAGGGGAGCAAAGGAAAACCAAGGTCCAGCTCGGTAGACTGAGAACAGAAGGAGGGTGGGTGAAAGAGGTGAGGGACCAGGCAGAGGTATTCAACTAGTACTTCGCCCCTGTGGTCATCTGCAAGGGGGAGGGAATACTGAAAAGACAAGACACAGAGGGGATGGTAGAGGTTGAGAGGGGACAGCTGGAGAAACAAATAGGGAGCAGGAGGGAGGGGGAGGTAACCCTGAGGGGTCATCCGGATACGATTAAACTGGCCATTAAGGAGGGGGGGCAGATGATGCTATTGTCACTGAATGGGTGTGGAAAGCCCTAAAAGACCTAAAGAAAGATAAATCTCCTGGGCCTGATGGCATACACCCAAGAGTGCTGTGGGAACTAGTGGACATTCTGGCAGCACCCCTGGTGGAGCTCTTCAACGGGTCACTTGAGACAGTGAAGATACCCAGGGATTGGCTAGAGGCACATGTGGTGTCTATCCATAAAGGGGGGGTCGAGGGAAGTGCCAGGTAACTATAGACCCATCAGTTTGACATCGGTGGTGGGGAAATTAATAGAGAGTATACTGAAGGAAAGATTGGGGGTGTTCCTGGAGAAGGAGGGAGCGAGGGATAGCAGGCAACATGGTTTTGTGCCTGGCAGATTGTGTCAAACCAACCTTGCGGAGTTCTATGAATGGCTAATATCTGAACTGGACTGGGGAAGGCCAGTGGATGTATTATTTTTAGACTTCAGCAAGGCATTTGAATCGGTCACCCACTATGGCCTGGTGAGGAAACTGACAGGGTTGGGGGTGGGTCCATTGATGGTAAGATGGATATGAAACTGGCTAACTGGTCACACTCAGAGAGTAGTGGTCATCGGGGAGCTCTCGAACCCTATAGGAGTCAGTAGAGGGGTACCACAGGGTTCGGTCCTGTGTCTGATCCTGTTTAATGCTTACATATCGGACATCAGGGAAGGAATAGTGAGTGAAATGGGTCTCAAATCAAATCAAATAAAATTATCAAAGCACAATTACATCACAAAAAAGAAACTGCTAACACAATAAATATAAAGATAAAAGCAATTAAAAGGCAACAGGGTAGCCTATTCAAAGGCTTGCTCGAATAAATAGCTCTTTAAAGATGCCTTAAATTGCTCTGTGGACTGGCACTCTCGAATCCAATAAGGTAGAGAGTTCCACAGGGTTGGGGCCACAAAACAAAAAGCTCTGGCCCCTGATGATTGAAGACGAACCCTGGGAACCTCTAGCAATCCCTTGTCGGCGGAGCGGACAGGGTGGTAGGGTCACAGGAGATCTTGCAAGTAGCCCGGTCCCTGACCGTGAAGGGTCTCACAGGTCAGCAACATGACCTTGAAGGTGATTCTCCATCGCACTGACAGCCAGTGCAGTTCGTGCAGCACAGGTGTGATATGGCAAGTTCTTGGCAACCCCGTCAACAACCTGGCCGCAGCGTTCTGACCAGCTGCAGGCGATGGAAATCCACCCCCTGGCAACCCTAGATATAGAGCATTACAGTAGTCAAGACACGAGGAAACAAAGGCGTGAACTAATACAGGGAGGTCATCTTGTGGAACAAGGTGTTTAATCCGGGCAATATTCCTCAGATGATAAAAGGAAGACTTGACAACAGCTGACGCCTGTGTCTTCAGTGTCAGCTCACTGTCAAGAATTACGCCCAGATTCCACAATTGTTCAGAAGATCTCAACTGGTTACCCCCTAACACAAGGCCGGAGGAAAACCCAGGAGTCAACTTCTCTGCATGGTGACCCAGGTCCACTACCAACACTTCAGTCTTGTCCGGATTCAGTCTTACCCAGTTAGCACTCATCCAGTCCTGAATCTCAGCGAGGCAGTTGTTAAAGACCGATAAAGCATCATTCTGTTCGGGTACAAAGGACATATAGAGTTGAGTATCATCTGCATAGCAGAGAAAACTCTGCCCATAACTCCTTATAATGTCCCCCAAAGGCAGCATAAACACCATGAACAACATGGGGGAAAGCACAGAACCCTGCGGCACCCCACAAGACAGAGCAAAAGGAGCTGAGGGAAAAATTCCTGATACTACCCTCTGGGTTCTGCCAGTGAGAAAAGACTGGAACCATCTGAGGACTGTCCCTGACAGTCCACAGAACAACCAGAGGCATTCTAGCAACATGCCAAGGTCCACGGTGTCAAATGCTGCAGAGAGATCAAGGAGAACCAAGATCAAACAGCTCCTCTGATCTCTCGCTATTAGGAGATCATTAAGTACCCGAACCAACGCCGTCTTGGTACTATGCCTCTTCCTGAAACCAGACTGGAGAGAATCATAGACTTCATGGGTGGTAAGAAAGTCCTCGAGCTGCAACGCGACTACTTTCTCAATAACCTTGCCCAAAAAGGGCAGGTTAGAGATCGGTCTGTAGTTAGCGAGACAGTCTGGGTCAAGGGAAGGCTTCTTCAAAAGGGGTGTCACAGTAGCCTCTTTTAGAGACTCTGGAAACACCCCTTGGTCCAAAGAGTGCCGGACTATCTCAGCAAGGGCTGGTCCAATTGCATCCATACACCCCACAAGAAGGCGTGTAGGACCAGGATCCATACTGCAGTAAGTTGGTCGCAAGCCGTGGACAATCTTCATGATATCCATGATCGCTGGCTGGTCAAAATCCATCCAGACCGACCGAGGGCCTGTAACCTCGCATCGACCACCACCATGCTCATTTGAACGCATACTGTGGATCTCCGACCTGATCGATGACACTGTATCATCAAAGAACCGAACAAACTCATCACACTTTATTTGTGAAAAAGCTCGCTGACACCGCAGACAGGCTGGATTGCACAATCTGTCCATGGTCCGGAAGATCTGAGCTGGTTGATTTCTTGATGCAGCTATCTCCCTGGACAGGAACTCTGCCTTCTTACGGGAGATTTCTGATTGATAGTCCATATAATGGGCCATCAATCTAAGTCTGTAATCTTCCAGGCCGGATTTCCGCCAGCAGCGTTCCAACCTTCGCCCCACTTTCCTCAACTCCCTCAATGTCCCATCAAACCAAGGGGACCGAGGGTGGAGGGAAAAGGGGCGAACGCGAACCGGAGCTATGGAATCCAAAGCCTTCAGTACCATATTATTATAGTGCACTACTAAGACATCTGGTTCCATTCACTCCACAGGCCAACTCGATAGGTCCGGCACCGCCTTCAGACCCACAGGGGTAACTCCCCTCAAAGTGTGGTACTGGACCATCTCCAAAGGAGTTGGTCTCAAAGGGGGAATCATGAAATTGAACCTAATTGAGTGATGGTCAGACCACCCAACTGGTTCCACCACCAGTTCCAAGATCTCCAACCCCAGGGTGAACACCAGATCCAAGGAGTGACCCTGAATATGGGTAGCAGCGGTAACAACCTGTGTAAAGCCCAATGAAATCATCAGTTGGAGCACATTTTGGCCAAAATGTGAGAGTTCATCATCAACCCAGGCATTGAAGTCCCCCAGGACCAACCACCTGGAGGGCTCCAACACCAGGTCGACAATGAAGTCTGCAACTTACTGCAGAAAAACATTCTCGTCACCGGGTGGACGGTAGATGAGGAGGATTCTGCTGCCCACTCCTGCTCCCATGATGAATGCACTCAAAGGACCTGGGGGTCACCACTGGAACCTCCACAAGGCCCAATTTTGATTTAAAACAAATAGCGACTCCCCCCTCGATCCAATCTCGGGCGATGTATCACCGAGTACCTGGCTGGAATAGCTGACTCCAATATGGGACCAGCGTTTTCATCCAGCCAGGTCTCAGTGATGCAAGCCAGGTTAGATGACTCAACAAGATCAACAATAATTGCTGTCTTGTTCTTTATAGACCTGGCATTGCATAACACCACCCCGGGTTGGATGAGAGGCCTTGGAGGAGTGGGCCACTTGCCTACTATTGGTGGAATCCTTGGGTTTGGGAACCAGGCATCGCAAACCCCTGTCCTGGACCTATTTCACCCCAGTGCATCTCCCAGACCTCACCAACCTTATCCGTCCACCCCGCTCCCCCCCCCCCGGGGAGGAACCCCCCTCCATCTCCTCCTCTCCGTGCAATCCCCAAGGCACGACAATGACTATAAACCTTGGTTTGCAACAGGGGGCAGTCAAAGGGGCGCAGGTCCCTCAGCCTGGAGGTGGAGTAGCACCTGTCCACAGAAGCTTGATCCCAACACATAAAGTCCAATATTTAAAACACAACAGTACTATTTTTAAATTAAATTAAACCAAAAAGCCCCCCTCCCACCTCTCATGTGACAGGGGGAAAGCACTTAACAAATCAAAAACATGAAATTGTAATAAAGTACTAAAATAGTAAATGTCCAGGCTCAAAGTACTAGGCACACTCTCATTGTGCCCAGACCTAGAGAGGCACTCTCACTGCCTTACAGTTTTAAATATAAACACAAAAAGTATCTGACCATAATTTAATCCAAATAAAAAAGTCCACCTCAGTAAAAGAAATAATATATGTCCAAATTTAAAGTACTAGACACAGTCTCACTGTGCCCGGCCTGACAAGGCACTTTCAGTGCTACAGTTTTAAGTAGAATGCAATAAACATCTGACCGTGATTTGTGAAGAAAAATCCAAGTAAAGAGAATCCACCTCGATGATCCAATAGCTCTCCAGGCCAGGAGAAAGCCTCGATAAATCCCTCTAGGCAGATAAATTCAGATCCACGGCCATTGCTAACAGCTCTCCCCCTGGGAACACCCTCCAGCGATCCCCAGGGAGAAATCCTAAGGGACGCTGGGCTACACCGCCAACTTCTTGGTGGAATAAGACCAGAACCCCCACATAGCCGCACACCACAAACAGTCCACCCCTGGGATCAAGGCCTACCCTCCAGTCCCAAATATAGAGCTGTGTCCCACAAATTGCTGCAATTTGTATTTAAACACAAACTTGAACCATCACCCAGGAAGACTCACGAGGTTAAATCCACAATCCAGCAATAAAAACCTGGTGAACATAAAAATCCAAGTCATCCATACCAAAGGTGGTGGTTGTTCACAAAATCCGTATCAGTATCTTTGCAACCACTCTCGAGGAACCAGACGACACCCTGTGCAGACCATTCAGTCTCCAACAAGAACAGCCTACCTCCTCAGGAATTTCTTTAGGAGGCGGCAACAACCAGATGTGACCATCCACCAAAAAGCGGTAGCGGGACAGCACAACACAAGCCAACCTCTTTAAGGCTGAAAGATGGTATGAAGCAGATACCACAGCTTGTGATGACCATCTGCCTACCCTCTGAATTTCCCGTGGTGTCCCCCCTTCCCCAGCCATGTCAGAGGCGGTGCCTATGCAGAAAGAGTGCAATGAGAAACTCCCCGGTTCCTCCCCCAAGAAAGTCATACCTTTCTTCAGGACCACTGTAACCCGGGTGGCTGTGACCGGCTCCCCACCACCATGCCGGAAGAACACTCCTCTCCCCACTGGCTGGTCCTTCCAATATCTGCCTATTGCAACCACCAGCAGATTTCCTTCCCTTACTGCTTTGCATAGCTCCAACCCACATCCTTTGCCCTCCTGGTCCATTTTTGACCACTTCAGCCAAATCGTGGCCGAGGATTGTCACCAGGCAATGCTCCCATCTGCAAACCACTCCACCTGTCCCTGCCTGTCTGCGCCACTATCTCCCCCACCCTGAATGTTCCTTTATTCATTACCCGGAAGATGGCCTCGGACAGCCGCCCTTCCTGTGCTGAGGAGCAGACACAGGGCAATGTGGCTACAAGCCTCTCCAATAATTCTGCTCCTATGGACCTGCATCCATCTGCCCTCCTACCCTGAGTCTCAGCCGCCCTTGATGCTTGCACCGCACCACCAGTGCCCAGTTTGGTGCCCCCCACCTGCTTGCCTGACAGACCAGTGCAATGCTGGCCAGATGGACTCCCATCATGGCCCCAGACATGCCCCTTTCCCAATTGGACACCATGTACCTCATGATCTGGGCTTCTATTACCAGGCAGCTTACCTCCAGCCCGAGACCCCCTCCAAAAACCTGGAAGTTCTGCCATGCCGCCTTATAGCCCTTCAGTGTGTTTGGCACCCAGGTGGTCTGAAACAGTAGGTGGGCTCCTTCCATCCAGTCTATCAGAGTTCTTGTGGTAAGAAGGACCTCTGTGCTACTGCTGATGGTGCCAATTCCCAAAACCTGTCCAACTGGAGATGTGAAAGGCTGTCAGCAATGTTGTTCCTCACCCCCTCCATGTGCCTGGCTCTAAAAGTCAAGTTAAGCTTTAAACCTTCCCAAATCAAGTGCCTGGCTACCCTCAAGACCACCACCGTGGACCTGGACTGTCTATTCATGATGGTCACCACTGTCATGTTATCGCAATGGAACAATATATTTTTTTTGTTCCGCAGCCTGTGCCCCCACATCCTTAATGCAACCCAGATCGGGAAAGCTTCCAGGAATGTGATGTCCTTGGTCAAACCCAATTCATTCCAGCTGGGGTGCCATGGCTCTGAAATCCACTCTCCCTGGAAATATGCCCCCATCCCTAGACCCCCCACCACATCAGTAAAAAGCTCTAATTCCTCCCCCGATGTCCATCCCTCCCTCCAAAAGGTGGTGCCATTGTACCCTTGTAAAAATCCGTCCCAAGCCAAGAGATCATCCTTGATCCCTGCAGTCACTTCCACCCAGTGATGTGGAAGTCTGGCTTTTGCCGAGGCTCTCGCTAAATGTCTGGTGAATACCCTGCCCGGGGCAATTGCCTTACAGGTGAAATTCATATGCCCCAGTAGCTGCTGGACTACCCTGAGTTGGTCCTGCTTCCTACCTTTCATTCCCAGTAAGAGTTTCCACAGCCTGTCCACCTTGTCCTCCAGTAGACGAAAACATTGTTCGTCGAGATCCAGCTCAATGCCCCAAAATTCCAAACATCGAGCGGGCCCCACCGTTTTTCTCCCCACTAGAGGAACACCCACCTTTTCACATACTTCTTCGAATGCTACCAGCATCCTATGGGTGCCTCCCTCGGTCCTCCCAATGAAAAGAAAATCATCTAAATAATGTACTACTGCCCCATGCCCATGCTGCGTGATAAAGACCCATTGCAGCCACGTGCTGAACATTTCGAATATAGTGCAGGCCACAGAGCACCCCATGGGCATGGCCTTGTCGAAGTAGTACTGCCCCTGGAACTGGAAACCCAAAAGTTCCCAATCTTCTTCCTGAACTGGGAGGAGCCAGAAAGCAGTTTCAATATCTATTTTTGCCATCCAGGCCCCACCCGTGGCCCTCATCAGGTCCACTGCCTTGTCCAGGGTGTCATACACCACTGTGCAGTGTTCCATGGGAATCTCGTCATTGATCGACTCCCCCTTTTGGGTAGGAGAGGTGGTGAATCAGGTGAAATTCACCTTCTGCCTTCTTGGGGACTATTCCCAATGGAGAAACCCTTAAATTGTTGAAAGGGGGAACCTGAAATGGCCCTTCTATCGTACCCACTTCTTTCTGTTTCTTGATTTTACTCTCCACTACCTCCTCCCTGCCCTTGACAGATGCCAAATTTTTTGCCTGCATGGCTTTCCATACCCCTGAAAAATATAGGTTAAAGCCTCTCAGAAAACCCTCCCTCAGTATATGCCCAGCTTTCTCGTCGGGGTACGGTCCACTCCCTGACCACCTCCTCCTTAATTGGTGTCCGGGCCAGTGAGTGTCCACATCGACCCTTTCACTGGTTTATCTCCCCCTGTACCCCCCTCTCACACTCTGCCACCTGAAATTACCTCCCTGCCCCCCATGCCCTCCCCCTTATTTCCTCTGGACTGCCCCCCTCAAAAGGGCTGGCTGCTTGAGCCACCTGCCTGCCTCTCTCCTTATGTCTTGCATCTGACCACTGGGTGGGCTCCTCCACACCCCTAGCAGGCATGTTTAAATTTGCAAGTGGCCCACATGCAGTTCGTTTTATTGTACGCCCTACACGCTTTTGCGCCCCCCACTAAATTTTTCCTCCCCTCGCCCCCTGCGCCTGCTGGTGTGGACAGCATTCTTATACAGAGCTCCACAAAGGTTATGTCCCAACGGACATCCCCATGAGAGGCCAACCTCTGCCTGAATTTCTCATCATACACCAGTCACCCATAGCCGGACTGTACCCGGTATGCATCCCGTATAATGGTCTAGTACGTGAGCAGCGGGATGGCCAGTTCCAGTTTCTTCTGTAGCATTATGGCACTGAAATGTGTAAAACCCTCCATCCAGGTCCCAAATGTCTTCCCCTTGTTGGAGATCTCCTCGCTGGTTTTCCCGATGATGGCCAGTTCCACCGCCATCTCTGAATTCCCCACTGACTCCTGCTCGTACTTCTTTGCCATGTCTTTATCAACAAGGGCAAACATGTCCACATATTCTCCCTTCCAGATTTTTTCTTTCAGGGCCTGGGACACATGATCACCCAGTGTTATACCTGGCAGCCACCCATATACTTACTTGTCGGTCACCCCTCCTGACCCTGCTGTCCCTTGATCCGTTTTCTCTTTCTGCAATTCCCTCCAAGTCTTGTCTACCTCCTCCCACCCTTTATCCCCTTGTTCCTTCATTATCCCTGCCAAGTAACCTTTTAGGCTCCAGTCCATCATGATATCAACCAAGGGGACCTTACCCTCATCCGCTCACCACCTTCGTCCGGGCTCTGCCTGGTCACCCTTTTCCTGGCCCTCTCCTTGCTCTCCAGTGACTCCTTCCTTTTGTTCACCTTCTTCTCCTTCTCTTCAGTTGCCCAAGATTTCTCCTGGATCACCTGCACCTGATCCATCAGCTCCGCAGCCTTGCTAGCCAGCACCTCTCTGGGCTTCTGCTTTGGTGCCTTTTTCAGTGCCATGCTGTTAATTACAACATACCGTGACAGTTAGCATTGCGCCCCCTTTGTGTTTTTTTTTTCTCTACCTACCTCCCCTTAACCCGGGGTTCCATGCTTCCTGCCCAGAGATATGGGAGCCCCAGCATCTTATGCACACACCCCTGGGCCCACCCCATGGCCCGCTCCCCTCTCCTGCCACAGGTATCCCCTTCTGTGCTGCTGCACGGCCGCCCCAAGTCAGGGAATCCAGCACACTATTGCCCGCAGGCCCCCAGTGATTCCCCTGAAAGACAATTGACTGTGGTTGCTAGTGCCACCTTGCCACACTGTGCACTGATTCTGAGCTGCGCACAGTATCATAGGAGATGCCTTGGGTCTCCCTGTACTCTCCATTCCATAATCCCGAAAAACCCAGACCCAATGGCTAGCTGTCCCTCATTCCACCTTAAACTGCATGCCTCCCCCTGCTCCCTGTCCGAAACCAGAACACGTGGCCTCAACCAGACTCCTTGGGCCTGCCGACAATAATCCAACTGTCCCCCTTCTTGTTCCTTCTTGCCCCCCCAGGTCCTCTACCCCCTCGTCCCATGTCTGTGCCCTGTCATTGTCTGCAGGTGTTCAGCACACTCCTGTCCCAGGGGCATCATCCTGGCCTGGCCCTGCCACACTGTGGAAACATTCCTGCCTGTGCACCACCTTTTGTGGTGCACCACCAGGTTTCCACATCACCGTCTCTCCATAGGCCTGCCCCACCCAGTCCCCAGTATTTTCTTCTTGCCCTCAGGCCTGGTGTCTCAAAGAAAGGCCCCGCCAGCCATTTGGCCCGACCTTCCGCATTGCTTGCCACCACGTGGGCCCAAGATGGTGGCTGCACGTTGCCACATGCTGACAACAGGCCTGCCACTGGCCTATTCACGGATTCCCCTCACCTGACACCATGCCGCATGGCGCACCTCTCTGCAAGGCCACCCCCTGCCAGGCCTGGCCCTGTTATCCCCCCTTTTTTGCCAGGCCCTCCACTCATCCTCTGGCCTCCAAGAAAGGCTGGTGGCCCACAAAATCCTTCATCCCAGCCCTGTCTTGCTGCATCAGCAGCCCACTTTAAGGGCCCTGCAAGCTTCCTTCCCCCGCTCTGCTATCCCGCTTGGTCCTTCCCCCAGGACCACCCAGCTGCAGCCAGACCATGCGGTCACCACCCTGCAGCCTAACGGGAAGCCAGATGCCCCCTCCCACCACAGCTTTGCCCTGACAAGTGCTGTGGTGATCCTCAGCCCGCATACACTGAAGTCACCCATGGTCTGGCTTATCACTTGCTACAGACCACTGCCAAACCTGGAGCTGTCCTTCCTCAATCCAGTCTGAAAAACCCTTGCATGCTACTGGGCGGCAACCACCGCGAGTGACCCCCCAGCATCCTGGGCAAAAACTACTGAAAACTACACCAGGACCAAACGAGCATCTGCCCCAGGCTGCCCGCTCACCCCCATAAGCTGTCTGCTTCCATCCTCACAGCTGACATTCAAACCAATACCCTTGCAATTTTAAAACACTGCAATGACAGTGAGGGAGAGATAAAAGACAGAACCGCAGTTACATATTATAAGCGTGGCTGGTATTTCAGATCACCTGCACCATCCACACATTCTAATCCTTCTTTAGCAGTTCTTATACCTTCCTTAGAAACATCTACTTGCTTTATACATTGCAGTACTCCTTGGCTGTGCTGTTTCTTTTTCTTTTTGATCTACTTATTGTATATATATTTCAAAGGTTGTGTGGCATGCCTTGGCCCCCCCCGACCAGCTCGGCCTAACAGGCCCACTGCTCCCATACATTACCTGAGATCCAAGGTTTCCTTAAGCCCCAACCTCCAGATAGCTCTGTGCAAATGAAATTAAATTCAGCTTCAGCAGAAGAGAGCGCTCTCCCTTCTCAGCAGGCCCTTATCAACCCCCTTAGCTCCCCCTCTTCCTGTGCCCCCTTTGCCAATCCTGGGTTCCCTCCCCCACTCCCCCCAGCTTCTTGCCCCTCCCTCCCTCTGACCTCATTCCTGATCTCCATCCACCTTTGTGACCTCATTCCTGCCTGATTTCCCTCCCCCCTTCCCTCTGTGTTCCCTATTCTGGCTCCTCACCCCTTCCCCCTGCTTCCCTGCCTCACCTCTCCTTCCCAGTGGGTCCCATGACAATCTGGGCTGCCCCTTGATAGGAGCAACCTCTTTTATCCAGCTTTCCTCTTTTCTATCAGCAGGGGCTACACTTTTGCTTGGTTTGCTATTCCCTTTTTGTTGTTGTACTGCTTCCACTGGAAACTTTTTGCTATGTTTGCATTTGCTGCTATTTTTTTCACTTGTTCTCCCATCCAGCATATTTTAGGCATGCTTATCTTGTTTATAGGTGGGACAGAGAGGGGAGTGTGGGGGTCAGACAGCACACAGAGGGTGGGAGTGGGAGGTTGTTTCTTTTGTTTATACAGGGGCAGGAAATGGACCTGGGAGTGGGATAGCAGACAGAGTGAGGGAGCAAGTTTTTTGTTATGTATCACATAATGGAGGATTGGGGTGGGACAGAGCACAAAGAAGGAGGGGATGCTGAGATGATCTTCAATAAGTAGTGGCACTTCATGAATTAATTCCTGAAATTAATTTTTTGCACTTCAGGCACCACTATTTTCAACCATGGAGGGAGTCTAATAATAGTGTTCACATTTAAAAATTGGTGCTCTCATAACTTCTACCATATGTAGTGACAGTTCAGATTTATTCACTCTTAATTGTCACCAAAAGTCTCACAAACAGAAGCCAGTGTTTAAATCACTGGAGACTAATCAGCTTCATTTGGGGGAAGGCTGGGACACACTGAGCCCTCACAATCCCAGATGCAGCAACAATGTTTGGTGGTGACTGTTGCAATGCCCCCACATGGAATTATGTTTTCTTTTTTTTTGCCAATAACATTGTTTTATTATAAAAAAAAACATCAACTGTACAAAGTGCACACATGTAAGGTCATTTACACCAAGTGCAGTTAGAGTTTGTGCACGATAACAAAAAATACAATTACAAGAAAAATAAAAAAAATAACAAAACAAAATCTTTACCCCCTGACCCTACCCACCCTCAACCCCACCCCCCACCCCGCAGCTATCCGAAGGTATATTACAGATGTTATGAGTGGGAAGTCAGAACCATTGCCATGAACCAAATCAGAGCCTTAATAAAGGGAGGAGGAATAATAATAAATGACTGGAAAAGAAGAGGAAGGCAGAGGTTACAAAAAAGGAAGAAGATTTACAGCATAAAGACCTCCTAAGGAAAAAAGGAAAAAACAAGAAAAGGACAGAAGTAAGCAAGATATTGGGGGGGGGGGTACAAAAGAAAAAAAAATGAGGTAGAGAGACCTAATAAGGCCAAGCATACACAACATACCCCCATTCTAAAGACCAAATTTATCACTTAAACACAGGTTAAATTTCTTCCAGTAGATGTCAAATTTCTGCTGAGTATTAGCCAATGCATACACAATTCTTTCAGCATATAAAACAGTCAAAAATTCCTCCCACCATTCCTTAAAAGAGGGAGTCCATTCCTCTCACCAATGACGTAGAATCACCAACTTGGTGACCGATGCCACAAGTGCTATCCGGACTCTTAAGATGCTGTTTGGGATAGATTTGTACATTCCGAAGATGCATATCTCTGGAGTAAAGAATGCTATGAAATCATAGAAGGGTTTCAGCCCCCTTTTGACCACCTCCCACAAGTCAATACTTTTAGGGCAGGACCATAGCTTATGAAAAGTAGTAGCTAACGAACCATCACAATTCTCACAGGCTGGGGAGCAATTCTTATTCCAACGGTGTAATTTGGCGGGAGACCGATACATATTATGCAACAATTTGAACTGAATCTCTCTTAACCTGTCTTGCTTAGTGCATGCATAAATGTCAACCCAGACTTTCTCCCAGGTTTCTTCAAGCCAATCTAGGGGCTTGTTAACTTTCCAGTAATAAGGAATGGGAGATAGATTCAAATCAAGCTTCTTAACAATGTATTGGTAACTCTTGGATACCAATCTTCCAGATGAACAAGCATCTGACAGTTGCGCCCATAGATCCCCCACTAGTTCCGATCTTTTGGCATTCCTCAATGAAGAGGAAATAGAACTCCTGATTTGGGCCAAATATAGCATATACTGGGGTTTAACTCCAAACTTTAAAGCTAATGATGAGAGTGATAGCAAAGAGTTACCTTCATAGAGATCCGAAATCCGAATCTTAGGCGGGAATGATAAAAATAGATTTCTAATGGGTTGGTTACCTACTAAGAAATTTGGATTCTTCAATAAGGGTTGTGAAAAATCGAATCTAGGGTTAACTTTCAGCCCAACATATAACTGATGAATAGCCCTAATATCCCACCCCAAAGGGGTGTTCCTGAACTTTTTAGGTACTTTGGTCCAGGTAGTGTATAAAAAAGATTCTAGATCTATCTTTAAGTCCTTCGCTACTGCCTGGTCAAATACTAGGCCAGTAGTAGGAGACTCAATTTTCCCGGTCCATAAAACAGCCCTGGCCGCATGTATAGCCAAGTAATATCTAAAAAAGTCAGGTAGCTGCAGGCCTCCCAATCTGCGTTGTCGACAGAGTTTGGAGTAGGCTCTGCCGGGTGGTCCATTTTTCCATATAAACTCTGAGCAGAGCCTGCTTAAATTATCAAAGAAGGATTTAGGGAGGTATATGTTCAGATTGAGAAGGGGGTATAAAATTCTCGGGCAAGACCACCATTTTCACTGTATTGATCCTCACGGAAAAAGACAGGGGTAATTTCGACCATCTCTCCATATCCTCTCTGATAGATTTAAGGACTGGTCTCAAGTTCATCTGGGCCAGCTCCTCCAAATTCCTAGAAATTTGGATACCCAAATAAACCAAATAGTTAGGTTGCCACTGAAGGCCTAAGGATAAGCACCATCCTTTTACAAGATTGGAGGAAAGAGGAATTATGTTTCCTACCATTACAGAATGTTAGCATAACTTGATAAAATGCCCCACCAACCTGCACTGTTCTGTGCTCCTCGGAGAAGCTAAGGGGTCAGCCATGGTCCCTTGGGGGACGGTTGGAACACAATGAGCCCTCATAATCCCCGACTGCACCAACAATGATTGGTGGTGGCTGCTGAAATTCCCCCATATGGAATTACATTTTCTTGCCATTACAGCATTCTTAGCATAAGCAATAGCTAGCACCACAGTCAAGAAAACACACTTCAGAACTGGCACCACAGGCAAAAAAAATCATATTCGCTTTTCTGGCAGACTCAGACTAGATCAGGCAAGGTGTAAGTTCACTGTGAGGTGGAAACAAGCAGGGATGTCTGTACCTTTGTAAAACAAATTGCAAAAAAAGTCAGAACTTAAGGTGAAAAATTCAAAATATTTTCTAAGGTTTTTTTTTCTGTAGAGGTATCACTTGTTGAGCTATTCAATTTCAAAACATTAGTGCAGCACACATCATGTTTTTTTATTTGATCAATAATGTCACTGTCTATATTTCAAAGCTAAAAAATAATTATGAAAAAACTCACATAAAAGATACAAATATCAGGCTGAAGAAAAGTTTGTAGACATGTTGTTTCACACAAATGGGAGTAGCAAAGGGTTCTGAAAGCCTGATTTTACTTGCTGGCATGAAATGGCACATTATTGTGGATCACTCATAAGTACAAACCTAACATCTTAATTGAAAATATATTGTAATTTAGAACCCTAAAGAGATTGACAGCAGATATAACTAGAAGGCTGTCTTTTTACTAAAATATCATGCAGTAGTCGATGATTATATTTCATGTCACTTTCAAGTAAGAAACTTAACTTTTTACAATAAAATAAATGCATGAAAATAAGAGATAAATCAGTAGCTCTTCTACCAGAGAAAGCTGTTCCTTCAGTGAGTTGGTTATTTGTCCATGACAACAGTGGTCCTAGGTTTGATTCCCAACAATGAAAATTCTTGACCTTCTTCTCGGTTATATTATTTGTTATTTCTATTTTAGAAGCACTGCAGCTAGTCATTTAAAACCAGTTCACTCTGACTGAGGTTTATGCACTTAGTATATGGTGGCTATGAAGGCATAATTATGCATTACACACTCTGCATCCATGCCACTCTATGAAATACAGCCACTGATTTGCCATACAGATGGGGATTCTGTCATCCAAACGTACTGTACACATTCAACAAATGGAACTGTGTTGGTAACATTTCATACTGCAAAAAGCAATGATGTAAAAATAGTCCAGAGTGTGCTACAGAAATTGTAATCCTTCATACAGAGTAGCCGACTCTAACAACTTGTCAAGTAGCACCTGTCCCTGACTGCCATGCCTTGCACATTCACAACATTATCTTTATCAGGGTGCTAGTAAAGTTGCATAGGTTGGCAGTGATAGATGTGTTGGCATTTAAGTACAGAATGTGACAATTTCCTTAATACAGTCAGAGATTTAAATACTTTTTGGACATCATTTTGTGAACTTTTCCTGTCAGTCCCATGAACATCACTTTGTTGACGTGCAAAGCCTGGCTTACAGGGACAGGTACTGTACTATATTATACTATATGAGAGGCTGTCAGAATCGGTTGCTCTGTGTGAATTAACATTTGTCTTAAGCAATGTGGGCTCAGTTTCCAGAGTACTTTTGTTGTTTTTTTTTTCTTCAATATGAAGTGTAATTTCAGCAAGCCTAATTTATCTTACTGTTTTTACATAAACAATAAACTTCATACCTTCTGTTTCTCCATTCAGACTGCAGTCACAGAACACAGCTGTGCAGATAAATGCAAACTGAAAGATGGAATAATTAATTAAAAATATCAAAATTTTGTATGAGACAAACATAATATTAGAGCTATCCAGAATAATAAAATGTTACATTGCTTTCTCATATACTCACTTATTTAATACAAAGTACTCCAATCAAAACCCACAGTCTTGGGTAATGTAATAATCACTCAGTTCAGAGTACTGAATATGGCTTTTCTATTTTTATAAACATGATGATCATTGTAGAACACATGGTATGGTTCTATCAGTACTGTGTATGTGTAGATAACACTGCATCCCTTGATTTAATGACTTCAACATATTTTTAATCTTGGGCCTATACAAACATCACTGGAAACCAGAAGATTGACTTTCTGCTGAAATACCATGTACCAATTAGTGATGTTTTTCCCATTCAACTTGCAAGTCAGTAGCAAACATTTTAAAAATGTAGAGCATGCATGTCATTAGAAAATCAGTTCACACAGACTGATTCTTTTTCTTTTAAGATGAGAAATTATTACTTTCTTTCTGTATTGTACAAACATTGAAGTACAGGTTCAGTCTAAAAGTGCACAGTACATACTGATACAAAAGTAGAGAACTTTACTATACATATTAGACAACTTTATGCAGGTATTCAGGTTAAAAAATGATGTGGGGCACAGGTAACTAAGGGTGGTATTGTTAGATGTACTTCTAGGTACTGTATGCTTAATGATGGAGAATGTTTCTGGCAATCAGCTGCTATACAAAACATCTACTAAAAATGTTCTTTCTTTACTGTAATACTACCATATCATCAAACAATATGGGTTCATGCATACACAATATATGACTAATAGGAAATCATACAATGGCCGTTTGAGAAAAAAATATGCTAATTGTCCCATTAGTATTATACAGATCGACAGATACAGATTGCAGGTGACTGTGGCTCTGTTCCTGACATCTGATAAAACTGTACTACTCTCTTTTACATTTATGCTATCTAAATCCAGACCTATAACATTGTTAGGACTGTTTGTCTCCTTTCATTTCTTCACAATATCAATATGCCATAATCATAAAGATTCATAGACGTGTCGACAGAAAAGGACCTTCTTCGCCCATCAAGTCTGTTCATTTACTCTCAGTACTTGTCCCCCAGGACAAAACATACCTTCCAGTGAAAACATATGAATAGTAATTAAACAGTGTCAGTGGCTCAGCAAGTTGCATGCTTGCCTCTGAGGCCAGAAGATTGGAAGGCTGTGGGTTCTATCCCTACACCATATACTTAGGTTAAATCCCAATACTGACACTGTGCTGCTCTTGAGGTGCTGTCCTTCAGATTAGACATTAAACCAAGGTCCCATCTTCCTGTTCTGATGGTAGTTCCAGGTGGATGTTAAAGATCCAATGGCACATCTTGAAAAGAGATGGGGAATTCCCCCCCATTCATTAAAAATACCACCAACAGCTTAATCTGGTTCAATGTTTGTTAGTTGGCATCCATCTGTATCCACCTCCTCCCCCTGAAGGAGGCAGAATTGTCTAGTCCTCCTTTCCTGGTCACAAAAATTAAGAATAAATAGCAATGTTTTGAAATGGAGGTGTTGCACTCGCAGGACAATCATATAAAATATCTACGATCGGCTGCAGCACCATCTATCCAAAAAGCTAAAGGTGATGTTTTACTACTACTACCACTACCACTGCTGGTTTTATACTAGTTTCCATGTTTTCCTTCCTACATAAAAAAATAGAAATAATTAAAAAAAAATCCAATTACAGGTCTGTACTGAAGTGTTCAGGTCTAACATCTAATTTGTTTACACTTGTAAGTGTTGCATGCTTTTTTTCTTTTGAAATTTGACTGTCTCTTTAAACTGTGACTGTTGGCGTGAAGTATTTATGATGCCAGCTGCGTTGTGTTTTAATAAGAAGAACATAAAGAGCAGTTGAGATTTAAATAGACAAAACCAGATATAACAAATGGTACTTTACAATTTTCTGCATTGTAAATTAAGTTCTCACAGGAACAAATACAATGTAACCTGAAAAACACTATATATTGTCAATACATCTGTCTTCTTAGTGAAAGGCAAGCACTTGAATTATAAATATGCATAAATAAAGTGATATATTGTACACACACCAAAATGAAAACTGTTCGCATAGAGAAAAAAGTCATTAAGCAGAGCACACATTAACCTTCAAACGTCAAGGGCATTGATCTCTTAAAAAAATATATTTTATTAAGGCATACAGTAAAAGGAGGCAATGTAAGCATGATGCGTTTTAGATGAGCATGCATCTTTTCTCAAAAGAAAGGATGGATATTCATCCAAAATGAAAATCAACTGCCAGCTATTGCTAGAGGGGGATAGGGAGATAGAACACATAGTAACAAACCACACAAAAAAGGAAAAAGATAACTACTATTGCCTCAAAGTCTACTTTCCAGTAAATTAACTTGCTTCAAGAAAGGAATGTAATGTGGTATTATAATGAAGATGTCACTTCTGACAACATTGCTCTACCACACCCGAGTTAGCACTTTGATTTATATATACAGTACACATAAATAACCACAAAAAAAAAAACACTGTACGACAAAAAGAAAGACTGCTAGGTGCTTGACATCCCCTTCCTCAGCTCTCAAAATGTTCAGTTTTGCTCTGGCCCTTTGTTATTGTCATATGTAGCACTTAGCATGGATTATGTGTTAAAACTCTACTGCACTATGATTGTATGCTTATTATGTTTTGTACTATTGTGTAGGTTCCTGCCATTGTCTCTGTCATATTAGCAATACTGTTTATGTCACAGAATATCCTGTAGATTTTTCCTTATATGGTTGATTACCTCTGAACTATACCTGTTATTTGTTTTGTCTGCCAATTTTGTATTGTAATCTCCCAGGCCATGTCTGAAAATAGTAATATTTTGTGAATATGAAACATAGAAGCATAGAAAGATAGAATCTGATGACAGATAAGGACCGCTTGGCCCACCTAGTCTGCCCATTGTCCTACCTAACAGATAAGCTGCAGATCCTAGTTAACCAACAGCTTACTTCCTCCTATCCCCCCACTAGGACTGCCTTATGTCTGTCCCATGCATTCTTGAATTCCTCCACTGTTCTTGACTCCACGACCTCCTCAGGGAGGCTGTTCCATGCATCCACAACCCTCTTCATGAAAAAATACTTCCTCACATTACCTCTGAGCCATCCCCCCTCTATCTTCAAATTGTGCCCCCTTGTTCTTGCACATCTCTTTTTCAGAAAGATGCTACCCTCTTGGACTTTGTTGGCACAACCCACAAACATGCATGGAAAACACCAGGGGTGCAAGCTGGCAAGGGATGTGGCAGGGCACAGAAGCGTACACACACAACCAGGGATGGGTGAAGATGAACACGCCACATGGACGGACACACACACATGCACACACACAATGCACCAAACGTGCACAGAGGGCAGGAGAAACACTGACCCAGAGCACCAACCCTAGCTGCACACATTTCCACAGGCCACCACATCCACTGTCTGTCCATGTGCGTGTGTCAGTTGCTGGGCACCATCGCACTTTGGTGTACAACGCAATGCAGGCATCATCATGCACATGTACCTGTGGACAGCATCTGGGAGGGTGTGCAGATGGACAGTGTGTCCGCGTGCAGGGCCAGGCACCCACCCGTGCACTGGCTACCAAAACACATAATGCACAGGGCAGCACCAGACAGTGCCTGTGCTGGGAGACAGGTCAGTCTCGTGGCACATTGTCACGGCCGCCTTGGATGTGTGGGTAGCCCCACCGAGACCTGCCAGCACTGGCAGGCTGACCACAGGCCTCATGTGATGGCACCAATGGTCTCCCAGGGGTTCCACTGTGCGAATGTAACCATGCCCGCACAGGGGTCTGCAGCACACCGAACATGCCTGCACCAGGAGTGCTCGGGATGCCCACAGCTGAACCCAGCATCGACAGGGTGGGTGTCGCATGATGCCAGGAATGGGGAGTGGATAATGCACTGTGTGTTGTGAGTGATACATGGGCACCTGACTGTGTGCCCATTGTGGCCATGACAGCAATGAATGCCTGTGCATGCCTGTCAATGGCAGCGGTCACATCCTCCTGCAAATGGTCCATCCATGACAGGATCCTTTTTGTGTCCCTGCTGTGACACTCCTATGCCTGCTCCAGAGCCACACACAGTGCTTCCACGGACATTGTAGGCCGCATCTGCTGCTGGACCGATGCCTGCAGTAGGCAGGTGTGCTCCACCAAGAGGTCGTCTGCCTCCTTGGCATCCTGTCCCTTGGGGTGTGCACGGGCCTGATGTTCAGCACTCCTTGAGGGTGGGTGCTGCACACCAGGACCAGGTATGAGCAACTCCACAGGTGGTGCACAGACGCCGCTGCTGAACCCTGAACCCCCAGTCCCGGTGGGTGACTGCCGTTGCCACCCCTTCAGCTGCTGCACCCAAGGGCTTAGTAGTGCCGCCGCCATGGCTGCAACAGTCCCACTGTCCTGACCAGACACCAGTGCTGCCCCACTGGTGCTGACAGACACTGCCTGGGACTGTGCTGACATGCTGGCCCACAAGGCAGCATCAGCCACAGCCGTGGACACGAGCTGACCTGCTGTGTGTACATCCTGTGGCACACACATGTCACTGCCCATGATGGTGATGTCTTCGTCACTGGTGCAGGTCTCTGCCCCAACCACAGCCACAGCATGCTGGCATCCTTGAATGCCAGAATGCTGAGACACAGGAAGGGCTTCCTCCACACCTGTCTCAATGATGTAAGTGTGGACAGCCAGGCAGCCCAACTGTCGTGCCGATCCACAGAAACCTGTGGAGGTGGATGGTCCAAACTCCGACTCTGGCCGACTGTCCTCAGTGGACAGGCCCACCAACGTTGACCCATGCAGACGATCAGGATCTGTAAGGGAAAGCAAAGTCACATTACTGCATGTTACCTACCTGCCCCCCAAGGCAGACCATGGCTTACCATGCAGAGATGGGCCACCACCTGTCTGGAAGCCACCGCCCGGAACTCCCTCTATGGCACTGCGGTGCATGCTTGCAGCAAGCCTGTCCTCTGCTGGTGTGAGCTGCACCACCTCCGGCTGTTCTCCGCCTGTTGCAGCATGTGCCACCCTGATGGCAGCCACCTTCTCCTTCACCTCCCTCCTGTCAGTACCCATCTTCTTCTTACACTCCTGCATGGAGTGCTGGTGGCTGCCATGAAGGTTCACGGTATGTGTCACCTCCTCCCATGCAGCAGCATGGGCCGGAGGGGTTCTCCGCCATCCACTGAGCAGTGGCTCCTGATCGAGATAGGCCTCAAAAAGTGAGTCAGTCTCAGCCTTCATGAAATTGGGCCTCCTCCTCCCACCACTGTTGTCCTTCTCACCCAGAACTTGCTTGGTCATTATTCAGCCTGTAAGGATGGCAATGGTTACCTGTGACTGTGCAGTCCAAAGCATGTCCCTAAATCCACAGTCCACAATCCCACACAGCATGCAACTCTCCAATAAACTGCAGTAACCGACTATGGCCACTGCAGCACTTTGTCACACTTTTATAGCACAATCCATGCAAATTAAGTGAGTAACAACTTTAATTAGATGCAAATCACGGTGCTGTGCCATTGAATGGCTGATCAGATGATTAGCATATGATGGCTGAATATCGCGCTTTTGCACTTTGCGCAATTGTGTTGAACATGCTGAGCCAATTTCGCAGTTCTGTGGCATGCATACTACACCTCACTGCACATGCCCAGGCTGCTGATGCTGGTGTCTGCCACGCTGCTGACATGCTGTGTGTGATGGTCATTGCAGGGCATAACCACCAGTGTGCCAGTGGCGCTATAGTGAAGGTCACTACATGGCACTGTGACAATGGGCCTTCATAGGCGCTATGGCACAACTGCCCGATAGTCTGCTGTGGCACTGGCACACAGGCAACTAATCACGCTACATGCATAGTCATCTGATGGCGCTGTGCATGGCCTTGTTCCAGAGACCTTTGACCCTGTTCCCGACCTTTGCTCCCTTGGCACCATGCATCAGGCATGAGTGCACCTCTATTGCACTGTTCAGTAACAGTGTGATAGGGAATGGCAGTGCTGTACCGCGCAGCATTTGCACGTGGGGTACCGCACTGCAGAGCACCATATTGCCTACTATAGCCATTGTGATGGCATGCAGAAGAGCCCCTCAGTGGACTGCCATCGAGTTAGCGAACCTTGTGGCTATTATCGAGCCACACCATGGGCCTCTGTTTGGGGAGGAGCCACTGGACAGGACCAGGACTCAGGTGTGGCAGGAGGTGGCCACTGCCCTGGAGGTGGCCACCGGATGGAGGAGGAGTATGGAGCAGTGCAGGCACCGCTATGGGGACCTCAGGAGCTACTAGCCTGTCTGTGGTCACGTGCCAGGAGGGGCACAGTGCCATGTCCAGGTATGGGTTCCATCAACGCACTTGTATTGTCCATATGGGTAACAGTGTTGTATGTGTCCAGCACATAGGGGAGGGATAGTCTAGGATTGGCTGTGGCGTTGTTTACAGGGTGTGGGGTGGGTGGGTCTGGCTGGGTGGGTGGGCACACACATTGGGGCAGGGAGACTTTGCTTTGGGATTGTACTGATGTTCTTCTCTCCTTGTTTCCCCCACAGGCATGAACGAGCATTGCAGGCTGAGGGAGGAGCGGCGGAGGGAGGAGGACAGAGCGTCCAGGTGGGACAAGGGTCATCACCGCTGACCTGACTGGCCTGATGAGGGTGAGTGCCATAACTCCATGATTACTATTGCATGCTGTGTAACAGGGTGGGTAATGGGGCATGGCCACCATCCATGGACACCACTGCCATGCACGCAACTTGTGACAGTCAGCACTGTCCAGTGACACTGCATGTCTGGGAGTGCATCAGTGGTGGTCCATGCATGCACTGGGCACATGGCTGTGGCACTACGTTTACACCGCATAGCCACGTTACTGTATGGCCATGGGGGTGCTGTGCATGACATGGGCGGTGGGTGTGTGCAGTGGTCCACATGGCTGTGGCTGCCTGGGTGGGCAGGTCATGTGGACACGGTCACTGTGGGTGGTCGCTCACCATCACAGGGGCGTGGCACATGGCTGTATGCCATGCACAATGGGTGGGCTGAAGGGGGATGGACAGTCACACCTATTGACTCTGCTCTCTTGTCCATGGTGACCAGTGACTCCTGCAAATACAGCAGGGAATTAACGAGCTGCTCCAGGTGGTGAGGGAGACTTTGCAGCTCTTTCAGAGAAAACACTGCCATGGGGTCAGGAGGAGATGGAGAAGCACACATCAGCGCCAGGAGAAGGAGGAGGACCGGGGCCGCCGTTGATGTCCCCATGCCCCGACTACCACCTTCCCCGCTTTGACCCACCCTCACACCCCTTCTTTCCTCTCCCATATGTTCACCCCTGCCTCTTACCCACCCCCACCTTGTTTGTGTCCCTTCACCCACATTTGTACATAGTTACTGTATGTAAATAGTTCTTTTTGATATTTTTGAATACAAATATTTTGATATGAATACTGTGGTGGTCTCTGACTTGCAGCAGGCTATAGGTGTTCAGCTGCAGTGGTGTGCATGGCGTCAGGGGTGGTGCAGCCATGGGTATGTGTGTATGTCTGTGGGGAAGTGACTATGGTGTGGGAGTAGCTATCAGTCAGTGTCTGTGGTGTGTGTTTTTCCCTGTGCACTGGATGACTGTGTGCAGTGGTCCAAGGTGCATGCTCTGTGTCCATGGTGCACCTGTCAACCCATCCATGGCCTGTGCAGCTGACACCCTTGCATGTCTGTGACCTGCAAGGTCTGCTGCCATGTCACTGGTGCCTGTCCATGCAGGGCAGCCACTGTACCCATCACAATGCTGAGATGCTTTCCTGTCACCGTGTGGTGCATGTTTGCCTCAGGTGACTCTGTGGCCGTCACGGTTGTTGTTCCACCTCCATGCTGTGGCTTGTGTGTGTTGCAGGGGATGTTCACCACTGTCTGTGACTTGTGCTCCAAGCATATGATGGTGGCGTATGGGTCCACAAGGCCTGCTCAGGGTGGCTGGCGCTCCTGTGCCATGGAGGACTGCAGGCTGTGTGTACACTGCTTTCATGGGCCCACACTGGGGGCTTGGTTGGCCCGCTACTGTGTCCCTGTGTCATTGTCCCCTTGGGTATGGGTGGGTGTTTTTCCCTGCACTGTGTTGCATCCGGTGTAGTACATGCATCCACGCACCACTGTGGGTGTCTGTGCTGGCTGTTGTGGCCAGTGGTGGGTCGAGGTGTGTCACTGGACTACTGTGCAGGGTGCTGTATCACTGGTGGTGGTGTCAGGGGCATGCTCTGTCCCATGTGGGGTACCTCTTGTGCCGACCCATGGTCGGTCTCTCAGCTGTACCTCGGGGGGACTGTGCATGGTGGCACTGTGTCTGCCATTGTTACGTTGCTGTGTGCTGCCACCCACTGCTGGGTGCTCATGGTGGGGCTGGCTTGTATGGTTCTGTGGTGCACAAGGTTGCAGTGTCACAGTGGAGGTGGTGGTATGCATGGGGTTTCCTGCAGTAGTGGTGTCTGCTCATGGGGGGGTATCTGGGGTCATGGTGCAGAGTATGCTGTGCACTGGGGGGGATGGTGTGGCATGGGGTGGTTTGCCCTCCTTGTGTGGCAGTCTCAGATTGCCGGTGGGTGTGATGGGGCACCATGGCCCGGCTGTGGGTTGTTTGCTTGTATCCATGGGCTGGTGGTTATTCCAGCCATCCCCCAGTTGTGCTGTGCTTGGAGTGTGGGGGGACGATGTCAGTTATGCTGTGTGTTCCTGTGCCCATATGTGGCATAGGTGGTGGGCCCCTACCTCCCTGGTTGTACAGTTACATTGCTCTGCAGCTGGGGGGCTCCCTGCTTGCTCTATGGCATCTCTGGACTGCTCAGCTGGACATCCTTTGTTGCACCATAGCGCATCATATCTGCTCAGCTTCCCCTCCCTAGTTGCGCTATGGTGCAGGTTGTGCGATATTCAGACGTTGGCTGTAGGCACACTTTGGCTTGCTCCTTTTTTGAATATCACGTCTGTTGTGCATGGGTGCAATAGACTTGTGCTTGCTCCTGCTACTGCGCACTTTTTGGGTGCAGTTTGAATATCTGGGCCATAGAGTATTTAATTGAGGAACAGCTTAGTTACCTATAATATGCGACATGCAGCAGCTAAAACGCAAGGCACCACTATTTCTGACTCAGCCTAGTTTTCTTATTATATGAAAGTCTTTCTTTTTTGATAGATTCATGCTGTTTCTCAGTATGCAGTTATTGTAATTAACTTTTCAACTGTTTGGAAACAGCTAAGGCACAGAGTACCACTAATCCTGTCTTTTGTTTACCGTGAGTATCATATAATAATTATTTTTCTATTTTAGATTTATGCTGTTTCTCACAATGCCCTTACTGTAACTAACTTTGTTCTGGAACTGATTGTTTTACTCAGAGCACTTTTTAGAGTGATCCCATAGTTTACTGGGAAACAGCCTAGTTATTTATGATGAGTTTCATTTAGAAATGCTATGAGTAAAATAGTGAGTTCCAGAACTTTGTTACAGTTAATATATTGTGAGAATTAAAAGTCCTTATTGTGACCCAGTCATGGTGAAAAACAGGATGGCAATGAGAAACGGACAAGAAATATAAATAAAATTGGTTTCTTTTTATCCACTTTGGCTGAGTACTCCGAACAAATCATGTATTATAAAAAAAGAGGTTTAATGAAGAATAACTGGAGTGAAGAAACCGGATGGAACTAGCCATTAAAAAACATTAACAAGGAAAGAAAAATAGATAGATAGATATTAAATAAAATGAGTATTGCATGTACATGTTTTATGTTTAATTATAGAATCAAAATGCCATTAAACAATCCAGAATGTGATTTTTTTTCTCTATTCCACAAAAAATGGAAAAAGTGGAATGAAAAAGGGGAGTGGTGATGCTGGAGTTGGGACACTTTTACACACATTGCCACATGATGTGCCCTAGTCCAGGGCCCAGAGGATTTTTACAGTTTTGCAAGGTGTGACCCTAGTCAGAACCCTGGAGAGCTTTTATACTTTGCTGTATGATGCAATAGTAGCAGAGTAGTTGAGGGCTTTTACACCTAGTCACACAGTATGGTGATAGCCCGAGCCCCTCGAGGGCTTTTACACCTTGTTGTATAGTGAAACCCTAGACTGAGCCCCCGATACATTTTATATCTTGTCCATTGCAAGGTATGCAAATAAATACAGTATTTGTTAAATGAAGGAAGGTAGGCTGAGTGATATTTTTAGAAGTGACATGAAATGGCTAGAATACTATTTTTAATAGTGATAACAAAAAAGTAGAATGCTTGTTCTACTTTTTTACCACCTCAAAAAACAGTGTCTAGTTTGCAGTTCAAGTACCACATAGCTAGATGAGTTAGATTGGGCTATGGAAATGAAAAAAAAAGGATCTTGTCCTGCTGTTTATTTTATCATTAGGTTTAAGCAATTATAAGGGTGCCTAAATACCTTACAGAATTAGGAAAAGTAGGAACCACACCTCTGTGAATAACAAAAGCAGCACGGCAGAAACAGAAAACCATACTGCCCTGTTGTGCCCTGCGGACTGTCATTTCCCAAACAAAGCACAGCTGTGCAGCATTAGGACTGGTGCTTCTTTTTTATTTACAACTACCTCTTGGCATTTAACCTGCCTGCCCCGACTTGAAATTTAGGCTCCGGCACTATGTGTGGTGGGGAGCGGAGGGCATTTAAGACAGGTGAGGAGGTACAGGCAAAGTGGGCAAGCAATAAGGATACAATACTTGAAGCAACATCCCATTATGTTAGACAGAAAAGGAAGTGCAAAAGAAGAAGGAAACCACTTTGGTTCTCAAATACAGTAGCAGAAAAGGTCAGAGCCAAAAGGCTGGCCTTCAGGAAATATAAGGGAACACAGCGGGATGAAGATAGGGAGGCATACCAATATGCCCTAAGGGAAGCAGGTAAGGCAGTAAGGTAGGCAAAGTCCCAAACTGAAGAAACACTAGCACGAACAGTAAAAGAAGGTGACAAGACTTTTTATAGATACATTAGTGAAAGGAGAAAGTCCAGAGAGGGTATTAAGTTTAATGGAGAAAAGGGAGCATGTGAGGAGGAGGACCCTGTAAAGGCATCTATCCTAAATAGATACTTTTGCTCAGATTTACTGAAGAGAAGGTAGGGCAGGGCCCACAGCTCAGCATCATGGACACAGGGGGGAGGGAGGTGGAGCACTACTCCCTTCACAAAAGAAAGGGTCCTACAAGAGCTTGCTAAGCTCAGGGTGGATAAGGCAATGGGACCTGATGGCATACATCCCAGGGTACTTAAGGAGCTAAAGGAGGAACTAGCAGAGCCATTAGAATTGTTTAGTGAGTCTCTGAGCACAGGAGAGGTCCCAGAAGACTGGAGAAGGGCTCATGTGATCCCGCTCCACAAGAGTGGTAGCAGGGAGGAGGCGGGGAACTACAGACCAGTCAGTCTTACCTCAGTAGTGGGCAAGATTATGGAGGCACTCCTTAAGGAAAGGATAGTGCAACACCTGGAATCCATAGGGGCACAGGATCCAAGACAGCATGGGTTTACAAAAGGAAGGTCCTGTCAAACTAACCTCATAGATTCCTTTGACTGGGTAACCAGAGTGGTGGACCAATGGGGAGCAGTTGATGTCGCCTACCTTGACTTCAGCAAAGCTTTTGACACTGTTCCACATAGAAGATTGATAAATAAGCTAGGTAGGCTCGGGGTGGGTCAGAGTTGGTCAACTGGGTGGCAAACTGGTTGACTGGCAGAAAACAGAGAGTGGTGGTAAATGGTATACAGTCAGAAGAGATGCAAGTCACAAGTGGGGTACCTCAGGGATCAGTCCTGGGGCCAGTCCTATTCAACATCTTCATTAGTGACCCGCAGATGGACTAGAGGGTAAGGCTTGTCTGTTTGCAGATGACACCAAGATCTGCAACAGAGTAGATGATCCAGATGGGGTGGGCAGAATGAGGAAGAGATTTGGATAAACTAGCAAAATGGTCAGAAGAGTGGCAACTGGGATTTAATGCAAAGAGTGCAAAATCATGCACATAGGGAAGAGAAACCCTGAAGCCACTTATAGGCTGGGAGGAGTTGCTAGCAGTCACAAAGGAAGAAAGAGACTTGGGCATCATCATCACTGATGACCTAAAATCATCCAAGCAGACCTCTAAAGCAGTAGGTAAGGCTAGGGGTGTTAGGGTGCATTAGTAGGGGTATCAATGCCGTAAGAGGGAGGTAATAATCCTCTGTACAGGACATTGGTTAGGCCCCATCTGGAGTACTGCGTGCAGTATTGGAGGCCACACCTTCACAAGGACATTAACCAAATTGAGGCAGTCCAGAGAAGGGCAACCAAAATGGTGCAGGGACTGCATCAGAAGACATATGAGGACAGATTAACGGAGCTCAATATGTATACCCTTGAGCAAAGGAGAGAGGTGATATGATCGAGATATTTAAACACCTTAAGGGCATAAACAAGGTGAAAGAGTCTAACATGTTTAAATATAAGAAAAATAGCAGGACAAGAGGACACAGCATGAGATTAGAGGGAGGCCGATTAAGGGGGAATGTGAGGAAATTCTTTTTCACAGAAAGGGTGGTAGATGCATGGAATGGCTTACCACAAGAAGTGGTGGCTATGAATATAGTGCAGGGCTTCAAACAGGCATGGGATAGGCATAAGGGAGCAATACAAATGACTATGAATAGATAGGTCACTGACAGAGCAAAGGCCAATGGCACATTTATAAGGTAGAAAAAGAAATGGGCAGACTGGATGGGCCTTGCGGTCCTTATCTGCTGTCAACTTCTATGTTTCTATGTTTCTATGTTAGAGACAGACAAAAAATATCTTATTTTAAATTGATATGCACTTTAGTGCTGTTAGAGGCACTGGTGGCAAAGACTGCTACTGGTTCTTGCTGGTGGTCCCTGATTGCCAAGCAGCCAGTCTTTTGCATTTGCTAGTTTACTTTTTTAGCCTATTACAGTTGAGCAGCTAAAGTCCAGCACTCATTCCATTTTATGATATGGCCTTTTGTCTACCAAAGATTTGGCCCATCTGCTACTCCATGTATGTCATCTGTAGACGTCTGTCCCATTTTTTTGTGCTGCTGGGCCAGAGGAAGACAGGATATATTGCAGGTAGATGTGATGTCATGTTAAGTAAATCAATAGGTTTCTTCTGTCCCTTGTGGAAGTGTGTGTATATGTGTGTGTGTGAGTGTGTGTGTGTGTGTGTGTGTGTAGGGGGAGTGGGAGGTTACTCTGGCTTACTGAAAGGAATTGTCTTCCTCGTGTCTGGTGGGGCTGGCATGTGGGTGGAAGATAGTGTTGCATCAGTATGCCCGATCCTCTGATGCTGCCAGCCACTTTAATATAATAATACATAATAATGAAGTGCTTTTCTGTCCCCCAAACCTCATATGGCACCCCTTAACCAGTGCAAATGATGGAGTCAATCTGGAGTCAGGGCCCTCAGGATCAGTATCAAGAGAAAGAGGATTAAATAACATGAAAAATCAGTGCACAATCCGATAGCGAATATTTCAACATATTCAAAGTAAAAAAGTAAATCAGCATGCTGCTTTCACATGTGATCATCTGAAAAAGCACTGCTGTTCCCATCCTGAATATGCTACATATCCACTATTGGAAACTGATGTTCACCGATTGTTTTTTTTTTCCTATAATGACTTTGATAATGCATCCTGCCCAGTCAGGAATTTGCCCTTGCCTTGCTTCGCTGCCTATTTGAATCTTTATTGTTGTAACTAATTTGAACATTATTTCTTTGCTGCTATGTTGCGGTATCTCTTCCTAGACTGTGTAGGTTTTCTCTGCCTAAGAATTCTATGTGAATTGCATTGATTTTTATTGTCCTGGCTGCATGGATTCACTACTACTAAATGTTTTGACCTATGCTATTGTAATTTAATTGTACTCATGTTATGTACCTGTTTTTGATTGTTGTACTCTGCCGGGTCATGCCTGAAAATAGTCATTTCATGGCTAGTGCACCTACCCGGTTAAGAAAAACTAAATAAATATATCGGCCAAACAAAGACAATGGCAAAGGGAAGAATAGGACAGTGTTTGATGACAATTTAAAATAAATACCATTTATAAAACTACCTTATCATCACCTGTCCCTAATAAACAATGAATGCCCGCAGGACTGAAATCCTTCTTCATACTGCAAATGAACTGAAGAGTCTAGTTATTTCCAAAGATTGTTTCAAAGGAGACTTTACAAGTGGGCCAAACAAGTGTTAATTTTTTTTTCAATTAATAGTTTTTATTGCAGTCACAGAACAACAGTTTTTTTACAGTACAAAATTTAAAAAAAATCCATTATGTTATAGACAGTACAGTACGTTGTTTATTGTTGCAATGGTTTGATGCAGAAATATTCTGACTATTTAATCAGTCTCACTAAACTTTTCCGTTGTAGAAGGAAAACGGGATGAGGGGGTCAAGTTTTTTTAAAGATCTGGACTATAACCCATTTACTGTGATGAGCCAAGAGACAGCATGTACTGTTAACTTTTCGTTATTCAGAACTAAAATATCCATTTTCCCGCCACACTGCTTCCTCATAGACTATAAACTGATCACTATGGTCCATGCACCGTGAAGTCTCTCCATGGCTGTTTCCAACTGCCAGCTACTGCCCCTCAGTCGGATCACCCAATGGGACTTCTCTGCGGCCTGTGAACTGAAATTATAGTTTTGCAAAATGGAGCAGAATTGAGTTAACAACTCAACACCATGTTGGTAGCTTTGTCCATAAGTGCCTTAAACATTCAGAAATAGAAAATAGGAAAACTCATGATGCCCGAGTCCAACCATTAGCCCCTCATAGTGCACAGTTGCGTAAAAAGATAGATGTTGCCTGTGCAATCAGGCTATCTCAGAGCTTAGGTCTCCATGTCTGAATCCATGTTGTGTATAGGGTTACATTGGGTTCTAATGTCTGCACCATTTTATCTGCCTCCCTAGGATCATTTAAGAGATGCAGATGCACATTACATTGAACAGGGAGACGAGCAGGCAGGAGTAGTTGGTACTGAATCTTGATCCTCACAGGGAACTACAAACATGAGCAAAAACCTTTCTCCTCAAACGGGTGTTGTAGCGCAGGTTGGGGAAGATGGAAATGTCAGCCTCACTGTATTTCAGGGTCTGCTTTCTCTGTGCCAATGCCACTACATCTCCAATATCCCCACACAATGCAATCCCCTCAGAATGCCACTACTGGGCAGCTCACTCCTCGCTCCCTTTGTTCCACTCCTGAGTGCTGTACAGGGCTCAGTGAGAGAAATGGAGTCCTCACAGTTGGACATCTGCTGCAATTCTCTGCAAATGCCGCAGTGACCGCAACACCAGCCGGAGCATTGAGTGAGAGACAACACTCCCTCCATCCTTTCTATGTGTATGTTTAGGAACAAAGAAACAGAACAGGCATCTATGGGGCAGAGAGGAGTGGGGCAGAGCAGGGGTGGGGAGGAGTGAGGAAAGAAGAAGCTGGGTGGATTTCTAGGTATACTTCCGGGGGAGGGGGGGCATTGACACAGGCTCTACGCAAGTGCCACCCTAAAAAAAAGTGCAGTGGTGCGGTGGAGAAGATGGCACAGTGGGGATATGGTGGAGGGCTTCAATTGGTGGAGGTATCATGCTGAAAAGTTTATTGCTGTTGTTTGTGCAGTTCCGGATCTAGTGAGTGCTTTTCTCCTGAAGTAAAGTGTCTGCAGGCTCTGCCCTGCAGATGTAAAAATGGCTGCAAGCTGCTGTAAATCATAGAACCGACCGTAAAACCGCTCCTTTTTAGAAAATCTGGTGCATGTGGGAAAAACTGCAGCTTTGTACTTGAAGACCCACTTGTGCAAGTTTTTCCCACACCTGCAACAATTTCACGGACCTTTGAAAATCAAGGCTGTAGTGTTTAGGTAGTTTGTGATACAAATGATAAAAAATAACAAACATAAAAAATATTAACTGTTCCACTCAAACTGTTTCACTCTCACACATCATTTTGATTTACACAGCAGGTGTTTAGGTGGTTTTGTGATAGAAATTGTAAAACAATTACAAAAGAAAAAAGGTGCAGAGTGTAGACTGTGCCTCTCAAAGCATCTCACATCTGCTGGCTTCAGTGCTGCACGTGGCTATGGTGATGTCATCAGCATTGTCAAAGCTGCTCTCTGATTGGTTTGGTATTCCATTTGTGTCCCCCTTAGGAGGTATGTATGTTTTAGAGAGTCCAGTGACTTCTAGGTTATGCCAGTATAAATGTGATTGGAGAACTGGCTCAGCTGGTCTGGCCTGGCATTCCAAAAAGGAGGAGTCAGTGGTCTTTGCTGAAGGGCAGGGGCTAGTGAGCCAGACAGCCAGTGTGAGATGTGCACATGGCACACGTGCCATCTCCTGCTGTCATGAAATTTCATCATAGAGCCTGGTATAGAGAAAAAAGTACTTGTTCATACTGAATGTATTTGAATAAAGCTTTGAGGGGGGGTGCCCCTCTCCAGCATGAGAAGAAAGACATTTGAAGAAAGAAGTGGAGGTCTGTCTAAGAGGAAGCTGGTGCCAGAGACTTCTGTTGGCAAAGGATCTGGGTGATGTTCACTCTACATTATTTTACATTTAAACTGACTGGTTTAGCATCCAGCGTTGCCCTCCCAAGTGAGGAACAATGACTTTTAAGTTGCCAATTTCCTGTCAGAAAACAGGGCATTGCCTCAGTGCTTAAGGTGTGGGCTGGACTGCCCCATAAGTTGTGTGTAGTGCCAGTAAGTACCAGACATTATGCCCAGGTGGGCAATGTGTCAGAGATCCAACAGGGAAACTCTGTGAGGAAACATGCACAGGGGTAGACTCTGTTGGAAGTTAGGCTCCATTCATGTGTAAACAGGATACAGTAGTGTTGCTCAGCTGTCAGTATGGGAACTGTGAAGACTGCCAAGGTTATGCAAAATGAAAAAAATGGACTAGGAGATATCATGGGGGTTCCCACCTGTGCTACCTGGGGTGGTAGACTCTGAGAGTATCCAGTGCCTTCATCAGGGCCAGTGATATGCCTGTAAAAGTACTGCACCAGGGTTGAATCCAACCCAAGAATAACAGTCTGTTTCACCCTGTGGTGAAAAGGTTGAATGAAAGGAGAACGTGCCACCTGGGAAGTGTAATGTGGAATCGACAAGGTTGTCAAAAGGTTATGTGAGCTCTCAGTAGAAGGAAAAAAGGATCCTGTTGTGTTTTATAAAACCACATTTGGACATTGCATTTGTTCTACATCCAAGTTCTTCTAACCCCTTCCTTTGCAGCTCTGCCAAGCACTGCCGGATGTCAGGGGAGCCCCAGAGGTGATTGCAGGCTTAGGAGGTCAAGTAAATATTTTTCATCTGTTTTTGTGACCTCCTCCCTGAAGGACTGCTCTGTCCTGTATACTCCTAGACCAGGGAAGGTGGCCTAAATTGGTTGGATTGTCTTGGATTTGTGGTACCCCTTATGTCCCTGATATCACGGAGGGCATTGTTTGGAAGCTGCAGTTGTTTGAAGAAATATTTAAATGGCAGTTTGTGGAAAAAAGGTGGCACTGGAGCGATACCCAAATAGGAATGTTGGTGGCAGCTAGAAGCACAAGGTGGACTGCTGTGCAAGAAGTCCTAAGCTGGAAGAATCTTGGCTCAAGCATGTGAGAAACTCATGAATTTGTAAATTCCCTAAGCATGGGGTGATGTGATTGGTGAAGCAACATTGCTGGGGGTGTGGTGAGCACTGGTGGGCCTGCAACTTACTGAAGACCATGGAGAAGGAGAGAGAAGGAGAGAGAAGGCGGAAGAGCACAGTAGAGGAGCTTGTGAGAAGACACTAGTTATTTCCTCCACAAGTATCAATGTAAATTCATTTTCAGTACAAAAAAGCCTATTGCAAATGGAGTTCTCCCTTGGTGCAATCAAATGAAATTGAGTCTACCACCATGGGATTGTGCACACCTGCGTTGCATTAGCTGCAATGCAACAAAGCAACACAGTGAGTACCTGAAGTGCCCCACGGTGTGGCGTCTAATATGGGGGGGGGGCTACCAGGCCATGACCCCCCCACTTTCTTCAAGGGGGGACCACATCTGTGTTTTGGCCCGCACACTTTATTAGGATTCCAATTTCTTTTTCTTTTTTTTAAATACATTCATGGACTGTGCAACAGTGTCTATACTTATTTAGTAAATGTAAAACAGGAGAAATTAATATTTGTGCTAAATGTGCAGTCAGAGCCATGGTAAGAAAGGTGGTTATAGACGGATACTGACGGCAGCACTTCAGTAATCTGGCTGCCTGCCATGCAACTGGTAATGGAAACAGAATTTTATCAGTTCTCTCAGTTAGGTAGTATTTCTATGGTGACTAGGGAGAATGCAGCTATTGTCCTAGTAATACTGGTGGAGAACCAATAAAACAATTCTCTACTCAAGCCAATGCAAAAGGTGAGCGTGGCCACTTTGAGCAGTAGTGCAGCAAGTTGTTCAGCTGAGGCAGTCATCACGGTTGAACTGAGCAATTCTCATCAGTCTCTACAGTTGTCTTGCTGCATAAATAAAGAATTTTAAATTGTGCTTTTTACACCAAAAACCCTGCTGCATTAATTCCATTAATTAGGAATATGGAATTCTATCTTAACAGTTGAGTTTGCTGTCTGCCAGGCAAATAGATTCTGCCAGTTCCATTTAGAGATTCGGCAGGTGGGCTGTGTAGCAGTGCTGAGGTAAGGATGAAACCAGATGAGCATAAAAATCATAGACTGATCTGTTCCTAATGGTTTTTTCAGTTTTTTTCTTTTTTTATGTGAAACATTTACATTTGTCCCATACAGCAATGATTTGGTCAGTCATAGACACATACACTGTGGATGCCTGCTTGACTACAGATTAACTTCTCTCTCCTTTGCTTTGTGTTTAGGATATACATGAGGTTAGACTTAGTCTAAAATAAGTGTTGCCTATGCCACTAGTGTCTCCTGTCAGTAACAAATCTCCATTGGTTGGCTTGTGATTGCATCTAAAGTTTGTCATGGCCCCTTTCAGTGTTCAGCCACAGACTAACTGCACAAACTGGAGAGCTGCACGTTCCAACTGAGCAGTTTCAGTGCTGAAGCAGGACTTCATGTAGTCAGAGCATTTTTTAATTTTTTTTGGGAACGGACATGGGCATGCTGCTGCCGCTCTCTTCAGCTTTGGAAGTATACTGACCAGCCTGGGAATTGTGTAGCAGCCCCGATGCTAATTGGTGGTGATGTTGACTTGTGGATGGTACACATTCTTCCTTCCATTTTAGCTATGTTGGCTAGACTGTTCTTCTTTTATTTTACTGTAGGCCTGCTCTGTACTCCATAGAGTTGTCCAAGGTCCACAGTGGTAATGCGGACAGCAGGTCCTTTAATTTTTAATGCCTGTACTGCTGACTGTGTGTGAGGTCTGGAAAACCTGATGGGCCTGCTTTGTGTATTTGGGGGAAGTGGAGTTGCATAGTGTATGCTTGTGTGTATGGACTTTGGGAGGGTCTTGTGTATTTGGGGGTGGGGTGGATGGTGAAGAGACCAGAGTGGCATTTTGTGTGTGTGTGTGTGTGTGTGTGTGTGTGTGAGATCTGAAGACCCTGAAAACCCTGAGGTCCATTGTGTGTGGGAGGACTGGGAATTATGAGTGAGTGGGTTTGGGGGGTGGGTAGTAATATTGAAGCCCACCCCATCAGAGAAACTGATGGCTATCACTGCATGGCAGGCCTTGGGGCCCTGAAGGTCACAGTTTATGTATGTGTTAGCTTGGGTGTAGTTCTGTGTGTTGATGGGAGGATGGGGAAGGATACAGAATACAACAGTGTATGCATGTGTGTGAGGTTTAGAAACACTGAGCCCAGTGGTGCATAAGGGGCATAGGAACTTTCAGTGATCTGGGAGCCATGGCAGAGCTAAAATGTGGTTGGGGGAGCAGTCGCCCCTCCTGGCTGCCCCTGAGTGAGTACTGGTGCCCCATCATCATTGTTCACTGTTTAGTGCTCATTGTGGAGCCTATGCTGCATGCAGTTCTGGAGACCCCATCTGTGCAAGGACATAGACAGGACAGAGGCAGTCCAGAGGAGGGCAACTAAAATGGTGCAGGGTCTGCACCAGGAGCCATATAAAGAGAGACTAAAGGAGCTTAATATGAATACTATGAGGAAAGGAGGGAGAGGGGAGATATGCTGGAAACATTTAAGTACCTCAAGGGAATCAACAATGTCCAAGAGGGTAGCATCTTTCAGAAACTTGGGATCCAGCAGCAGGGAAGGAGCTGTTTCAAGCTTTTTCTTTTTCTATTTTAATTTTGATCCGGGAATTGTTTGTGCTTGGAGGGGAGATGATGGTGGGGATTTGAAATCAGTATTGGGATTTAGAACTGTTACTGAGGGGCATCCTGCGCTGTGATATTTAATGCATGCTGTAGAATGTTTGGAGTTCTGGCTAGGTGAGTTCATCTCAGATTTGGCCATATGAACATACAAAATTGCCAGCAGATACAGACCATTTGGTCTAGCTAGTCTGCTCGAGTCTGCATCACTTCAGTCCATTAGACTGCAGCTGCCCCCCCATATGCCCTCCCCCTCATCTTACGTCCTCTCACGGTTTTTACACTCCCCTTGAATCTGTCCCACTGCCTCTTGAAGCCTCCAACACTCAGCAATGATACGACTTCCTCTGGCAGAGCGTTCCACCCTGCCACCATCCTTTCTGTGAAATAGTGCCTTCTCCGTTCTCTCTTGAAACGCCCCCTTCCAACTTCATAAAGTGTCCCTTGGTTTTCCTATCACCCTTCAGATAGAACATACACCTGGTGTCCACTCTGTTCAAACCCTTCAGGTACTTGAAGGTCTCAATTATATCCCATCTCTCCCTTCTTTCCTTCAGGGTATAAATAATGAGCTCCCTCGGTCTTTCCTCATATGGACTGTCCCCCAACCCCAGGATCATTTTTGTTTCCCTGTGCTGTACCCCCTCCAGTGGTTTGATGTCCCTTTTCAAGTAGGGGCACCAAAACTGCACACAGTACTCTAGGTATGGTCTCACCAGAGACCGGTACAGGGGCAAGATAACCTCCCTACTCCTAGAAGTAAATCCCTTTGCTATGCACCCTAGCATCCTATTTGCCTTCTCTGCTGCCTTCCTACACTGATCAGAGTGGTTCATCTCCCTGGTTACCAGCACTCCCAGATCCATTTCCTCCTTGGATTTTGTTAACAGGACACCCTCCAGCCAGTAATTGCATCCTGGGTTCTTGCCTCCTAAATGCATCATTTTGCACTTCTTGGCATTGAAACCAAGCCGCCAAGTGTGAAACCATTCCTCCAGTTTTGCCAAATCCTCCTGAAGTACTTTTGCCCCCCCATCTACCTCAGTACAAATCTTTGTGTCACCTGAGAAGAGATTGATCTTGCTCTTAATCTCTACTGTAATGTCAGCTATGAAAATGTTAAACAGAACTGGTCCCAGCACCACTTGTTACTGCTCTGGCTTCAGATGCCCCCCCCCACTACTACCTTCTGTTGTCTGCCCTGCAGCCAGTTCTCAGCCCATCTGACCTGTTTCTTTCCTGCTCCCAGACTCTTCAACTTTCAGTTCAGCCTACCATGTGGCACCAAGTCAAAGGCCTTCCTGAAATCCAGGAAGAGGACATCCACTGCATGTCCCCTGTCCAGTGGCCTAGTAATCCAGTCATAAAAATCAACCAAGTTCTTCTACCAGGATCTGCCTGAGACAAACCCATGCTGCCTGCTGTCCTGGAGGTTGTTATCCTCAAGAAATTGCACCAGCCTTTCCTTGAGGATAATCCCCATCAGTTTTCCCACAATTACAGTAAGACTCACTGGTCTGTAGTTCCCCAGTTCGTCTTTGGGCCCACTCGTATGGAGGGGTACCATATGTTCTTCCCTCCAGTTCCTGGGCATGCACCCTGAGTACAGAGAGGTATTGAACAGGTCCACCAATGGCCTTGCTAGTACCTCTGCCAACTCTCTCAGCACCCTGGGGTGGACTCCATCTGGGCCGGGTGCCTCATCCACCTTCAGGGACTTAAGGCCATTCCTCACCCTTTCCACTGTGATTTCTCCATCTGTGGTTACCTCTTCCCCACCATCTCCCACCTTGCCCTTTCTCTGAGGTATGGGCCCATCCCTCTCTTTGGTGAAGACTGAACAGAAGTATTCATTAAGTACTTGTGCCTGCTCAGCCCCCTTTTCTACCCACCCACTTCCCCTACTGATCCTAACAATTTCATGCTTGCTCATCCTCTCCTCTCTAACATATCTGAAGAAATCCTTTTCTCCTCCTTTGATCCCTTGCACTAACCTCCATTCCATAGCCGCCTTTGCTGCCCTTACCACTCTGCTTACTTCTCTGGATTCCTTCACATATTCTTCTTTGTCTTCTGCCCTATTGGATTGCTTGTAGGTCCAAAATGCATTCCTCTTTTCCCTCACCTTCTCCACTACATCTCTACTGTACTCATCCAACTAGGTTTCTTGGTCCTGGCTTTCTTGCTCTGGCACTTGACACAAGTTTTGGTGGCTTCAGCCAGTTCTGTCTTGATGACTGCTCATTTTTGTTGTGTGTCCATTTCTGGTCAGATGCTTGCCATATGACTTTCTACTATGTTTTCCATCCCACCAAAGTCCACCGTTTTGAAGTCCAAGACCCTAGTTTTTGTACTGGCTAATTCCCTACCCAGGTTGATTGAAACCAGACTGTGTGGTGGTCATTGCTTGCCAGAGATTCCTCCACCCATACATCCTTCACCTCTTCCCCATCTTCCAGTACCAAGTCTAGTATATTCCCCTCCCTCATTGGCTCTATTACCCTCGGAGTAAGGAAGCCATCCTGGAATGCTTACAGGAGGATCTGCTCCCTGGCACAATTGATTGCTGGGATACTCCAATCCACCCCTGGTAGATTAAAGCCCCCCACTATCACTGTGCTCCCTTTGCCACTATGTCTCCATATTTGCTTCCCCAGTTCCCCATCAATGTCCTCCATCAGGGCCAGAGGTATATAAACAACCCCAGACAGATCTTGATGCCTTTCTGGCTGTGTGGCTGCAGCCAGATTACTTCCAACCTGCCCTCCTGCCCTTCCTCCCAATTACATCTGATCCCTTCCCTTATGTAAATGGCAAACCTCCAGCCATCCCTTTATCTCTATCCCTTCATAAATGTTTGTATCCTAGGATGGTTAGGTCCCAGTCATGGTGCTTGGTTGCCCACGTCTCAGTAATGGCAGCTATGTTCACCTCTCCCTCTGCCATCAATGCCTGCAACTCTGCCAACTTGTTCCCCAGGCTCCTAGCATTTAGTGAAACCACTCACCATGCTGCACCTATCCTTCCTGCTCCCTTACCCTTCACTTCAACCCCTATTTTGTCTAAGGTTATATCTATCCCTGTGGTGGAGGGAAGGCCATGGGGACCCCTCTCCTGGTGATTTCTAGCTCCAATGCACCTCACATAAGAAGTTGTGTTTGGACTTGTACCTTTGTGTGGGGATTGAGAGGTCTGGTGGGTAAAAGGTCAGGGCTGATTAATTATCATGAGAGTCGGGTTAAGGCCCTAATCCTACCCCAGAGTATTGCACATTTATAGTGAAGGAGCTACCCTACAATTGATGGACAGGACTGCCAGGTGCAGCCCATTTCATTCCCTAGCCAGAAGTCTGAAAGCCACAGGGCATGGCAACGTGTAGGAGTAAAGGATGCAGGATTAATGTAGTTGAAAAAGCTGTACTGATATGTTGAGTGGGTGAAAATAGTCAGGAGCAAGGGTCTTAAGGAGACACTACTGCATAGGAAGGGAATGTCACAGATCCGCTCAGCAGGTCAGCCCTCTACTCCCAAAGTGCCAACCTCTGAACATGGAATTGTGAACAGTGAACAGTACAAGGTAACCCTCTTATCTGTTTTGTGGGTTTGAGTCACCTTAGTCTCAAGTTCTGGAGGGATTCAAACTAATAACCTCTTGTTAGTGTACCCAATTATCAGGCTCAGATAATTCTGTCTTCGGGGGCCCAGATATCTTTGCCTATGGGCACCTATTCAGGTATTACAAAATGAACCCTTAGAACTCTATGTAAGACCTACAGAACTCTATTTCCCAGTTTGGTATCACAGTAAGCTCATACACAGTGTCAACTATAACCTTCAAAGCTTCACTTACATAAAAAAGAAATTTCAAGGCACACCAGGCAATTTCCGTTTTAAAATATATATCTTTACTTTAAAATAGGTAAAATAGGGAAACAGTAAACTTACAGAACAAAATATCCCAACACATACAGCCTTAAAACAAGCAGGTTTAAAAATGCAAATTCATACAAATAATAACACTCAGACTAGTCTTGTCTAAGGTCCTTACTTCTTAATTTTTCAGTGCTTCATGGTCGCTCTTCTCTCAGTCAGTAATATGAATGTGTCTGTAAGGTCTGCTCAGTAGGTTTAAAAAAACAGTCTTGAGCCGGCCTTCTCTCTGAGGTCACCTAACTCCTCCTTGGTGTAACAAAATCTATATTTTATAACACATGATGGCCTACTAAGATATTTAAAAAAATAATAGATGACATAATAAATCACCTCTGTTTATGTAACTAGTCAAAACCAGTCTGTGATCTGTTTCCCCTGGACATCAAAAGTCTCTTTGATGTAAGTCACTGTATAGTCCATGCAAATGTATATTGGACTCCTTAATTTCATCTTTGACCTGGTATCTAGACATCAAAGGTCTCTTTGATGAATTGAGATGGCTTTTTGGGAGGATACCCATAACACTGGCCTTGTGTCCCTTTTTCTCCTGACACCTAGTGCACATCAAAGGATTTCCCTGAGGGCATTATAAAATGGATATATTGGTTCCTGCCTTCAAAGCAAACTAGCAAGATGCAGTAATTGCACCTCAGATATCTGCAGTTTAAGCTATGTACTGTTCTTTGAGCTTATCCCTTGGGGGTTTTGATGTATCAGTTCCAGCAAGACAGCATTTTCTCTTGACACAGTCCATCACACATTTTTTTATATTTACAAAAAATGATACAGGGATCAGAACCAGCTGTCCAAGTGTGACAGGGACTATAAGCTGAAGAGGGGGTATGGGCACCATTTAAGGAGTTTAATGCGCAAGGTGGTAAGAGCAGCACAGAGGTATGAAAATGGAGAGAGAGAGAGAGATGAGTGAAGACATGCCAGAGGGTGGCATTGCAGAAATAGAGGAGGAAAGGGTCAATGTAATGTGGGAGGGTACAGCCCATATGGAAAAGATCTATATTTTTTTAATAGCTGAAATAGTTCCTTGTATCCCCAAATATGTTTAATATATGTCAGATACATTTACACTTTTCAGATATATTTCGAGATACATTCTAGATATTTGCACCATGATCGAAGATGTAGTATATTTGGGATACATCTTTGACATATATATATATTTGAAATATATTTTTGTTGTACTATTTCAACATTAAAGTTTTTGTTCTTTCAATGTTATGTCCTTGAACAAAATCAAAAATTCTTATTAGTGCTTACACATAATTGCAGTTTCTAAATATTTTGCATTTTAGGTAAACATGGATTTTGAATCAATCTAACATATATATTCTGAGTTGCTTATACATATTCATTTTTGGTTTCCCTTATAAGAAGCTAAATATATTTATATATTAATAACATAGTTTTAAATTACACCCATATGGAAAAGAACTATGCTGTATTTTAATATCTAGGCTATATCTGAATATGCCTAAATACTGTACGTCATATATTTCTGATATCTGTGCATATATCCAGTTATACTTTAGATATTTGCAGAATTCAATGAGGTATAGTATGTCTTATACTTGGCATTGATATACTAAATGTATATGTTTTGTTATTCTATCAAAAGAGATATTTTGTTTTGCTTTTTAATGTTTTTGTGAGCTGTCTAATGAAAACTCATTACAGTTTTATGCAAGCATAATTTTACCCTGTAATTGCTACAATAAGGGTATGTTAGAAAACATATATTTTCAATATATTAGACATGTATATTCTGAAATATATTTCATATATGTTAAATAGGTTTGACATGATATACATCTGGAAAGTAACTGTAATATATATGTGTGTGTGTGTTATATATATATATATATATATATATATATATATATATTCTAAGCAAAAACTGCATTAATGCATCATGTAGGGTTACACCACAAAAAGTCAGGAAATGAAAAATCTTTATGGTTGCCCCCCCTGGACCCGCCAATCATCCCAAGATTGACAGATGACAGGTTGTGTCATTGGGGTCGTGAGCCATAAATGTCACCCCATTCCATGTGTACTCATATTCAGAAGGGCTAGCAAAAAAGAATGGGGTGACATTTAGGCCTCACGATCCCAATGACACACCCAGTCATCTATCAATCTTGGGATGATTGGCGGGTCCGGGGGGCAACCCTAAAGATTTTTCATTTCCTGACTTTTTGTGGTGTAACACAAAATGATGCATTAACACAGTTTTTTGCATAGAATGTCCTTACCTTTTAAGAAAGAATAGAAGAGTATGAAGTTGCACATGTTGGTGGGGGGCCCCATGCTCTCACCAACTTGCAAGTGCTGGACTATGTTACACACCTAATGACTAAAAGATATATTGACAACAGCAAGGCCAGCTACCAAACAAATCTCAAGCTAGTATACCAATAGAAAATGCTGTCCACAAAATGTAAACTGCTCCAAGCAATATCTCCACAAAATATATTTTGTTAGACCCGTAAACACCACAATTCACATCTACAGGACATGCCGTCAACATCCTCCAAATTTCAAGTGAAAAGACCGATCCGTGTTCGAGATATAACATTTTAAAATTTGAGATTGGGGACTTGGGAGCCACCTGGAGGAATGCAGACCTATACTGGTGCTATGGTCTGCATCTGTCCAGGGGGGGAACCAGGATCCTAGGTGAGAGGTTTAAATGCTTCATTGGCAAGCATTTAAACTAGCCAAGGGGGGAGGAGGCACTGAAAAGGAGCTGGGAAATCTGAGCCTCCCCCCACAAAACATGGTGATTAGTGAGGTAAACACCAAGGTACAGAAGTTATTAGGGAGCAGAACAGATTTAAATGTAAAAAAAGGCAAAGGCAGTAAGGACAGTAATGGGGCTAAAAGGGGTAAGGCTATCAAAAAGTGGAGGGTGATGAGTACCAATGCCCGTAGTCTGTGTAACAAGCTCCCTGAACTAGTGGCCTTGATGGAAGAGGGTTGCCTGGATATTGTGGCAGTCACAGAAATATGGTACATGGAGAACCATGACTGGGATGTCAACATACCAGGATACACAATCTGCAGGAGGGATAGGGAAGGTAAAAGAGGAGGAGGAGGAGTAGCTCTCTATGTAAAGGAGGGGATCAAAGCAACAGAACTAAAGAGTAAACAGGGAGCAGATGAGGCACTTTGGGTCACCCTGGAGACAGGAAATGGCACCACAATCCACATGGGGGTTGTATACAGACCCCCATCTCAGGGGGAAGGAATGGACAAGGAAATGATAGAAGGCTTTCTTAGAATGGCAGAAAAAGGGGAGATATTGTTGATGGGGGACCTGAATATGCCAGATGTTAACTGGAGCACCTTTGCTGCAGGCACATCCAAGAGCAGGGTCATTCTTGATGCTCTACAGAGGGCATGTCTCACACAGCTAGTACTGGAACCAACTTGGGAGGGAGCAATCTTAGACCTGGTACTTTCAAATGGGGATGGAGAAAGAATCTCAGATTTAGAAGTGGGTAGCCATCTGGGAACAAGTGACCACCAAACAGTGTGGTTTACGATAAACACAGCCATACAATCAAGCCATACAAAAGCAAGAGTACTAGACTTTAGGAGGGCTGACTTTGGGAAAATGAGAGTGCCTCAGAAAACACTAGCAAACAGGCAAGAAGGAGGGTGGAGGAACAATGGGGAGTGATCAAATAGCCATCACAGAGGCAACAAGCTCTGCGTAAAAAAATCAATAAAACACAACGAAGGAAAAAAACGCTATGGTTCACAAAAGAGGTGGCAGGGAAGGTTAAGGAGAAAAGGGCAGCATTCAGGAAATATAAGGAAACACAGAAGGAGCAGGACAGAGAACTTTATCAGTTAAAGCAGAAAGAGGCTGGGAAGGTAGTCAGAATAGCAAAGGCCCAAACCGAAGAAAGGATAGCCAATTCTGTTAAGAAGGGGGATAAGACCTTTTATAGGTACATTAGGGAGCGAAGAAAGACCAAAGGAGGGATACTGAAGCTTAATAAAGGGGAGGGAATCTGGGTAGAGGTGACAGTGAAAAGCAGGGTTACTGAACGAATATTTCTGCTCAGTATTCACAAAGGAAGAGGAGGGAGAGTTACCTAAACCAAACAAGAGAAATACTCTGAAGATGGGGGTCAATACCAGTCCATTTACAGAAGAAAGGGTTCTGAAAGAACTAATAAAATTGAAGGTGGACAAAGCAATGGGGCCTGATGGGATTCACCCAAGAATTCTAAAAGAACTAAGGGTAGAACTAGTGACATCGCTGACTACTCTCTTTAACAAACCATGGGAGGATGGGGTGGTACCCAAGGACTGGAGAAGGGCAGATGTAATTTCTCTTCACAAAAGTGGGAGCAGGACAGAGGCAGGAAACTACAGACCAGTTAGTTTGACCTCAGTGGTAGGGAAAATGATGGAATCACTTCTGAAGGAAAGAATTGTTGAGTACCTAGAGGCCATTGGGGCCCAGGACCTTAGGCAACATGGATTCACGATGGGAAGGTCATGTCAGATGAATCTAATAGATTTCTTTGACTGGGTGACCAAAGTAGTAGATCAGGGAGGGGCTGTGGACATGACCTACCTAGATTTTAGCAAGGCATTTGATACAGTCCCCCACAAAAGATTAATACACAAGATAGCCAGCCTTGGAATGGGTCCCAAGGTGGTAGCCTGGATAAAAAATTGGCTAGACAACAGGATACAAAGGGTAGTAGTAAATGGAGTACACAGTGAAGAAAGGAGAATTACTAGTGGGGTACTGCAGGGTTCAGTACTGGGACCAGTCCTTTTTAATGTCTTTATAAGTGATGTTGCAGAAGAACTGGAAGAAAAAGTATGTCTCTTTGCAGATGACACAAAGATCTGCAACAGGGTTGATACACAGGATGGAGTGGAAAGGATGAGAAGGGACTTGGCAAGGTTGGAGGAATGGTCAAATGTATGGCAGCTCAGATTTAATGCAAAGAAGTGCAAGATAATGCACATGGGAAACAAAAACCCAGGGGAAGCATACACAATGGGGGGTGAGATACTGACAACAGTAAAAATAGAAAGGGACCTGGGGGTAATTATGTCAGATGACCTAAAGGTGGGCAAGCAATGTGAGAAGGCAGTAAGGAAGGCTGGAGGATACTGGGATGCATAGGAAGAGGCATCAATAGTAGAAAACAGGAAGTTGTTATCCCTCTGTACAGACAGTTGGTGAGACCCCATCTGGAGTACTGTGTGCAGTTCTGGAGACCCCATCTCCGCAAAGACATAGACAGAGTGGAGGCTGTCCAGAGGAGGGCAACCAAAATGGTGCAGGGTCTGCACCAGAAGACATACGAAGAAAGACTAAATGAGCTTAATATGTATACTCTTGAGGAAAGAAGGGAGAGAGGGGACATGATAGAAACTTTCAAGTACCTCAAGGGAATTAACAAAGTCCAAGAGGGTAGCATCTTCCAGAAAAAGAGATGTGCAAGAACAAGGGGGCACAATTTGAAGATAGAGGGGGGACGGCTCAGGGGTAATGTGAGGAAGTATTTTTTCACTGAGAGGGTTGTGGATGCATGGAACAGCCTCCTTGAGGAGATCATGGAGTCAAAAACAGTGGAGGACTTCAAGAATGCATGGGACAGGCATAAGGCAGTCCTAGAGGTGGGTTAGAGGAAATAAGCTGTTGATTAACCAGGATCTGCAACTTATCTGTTAGGTAGGAAAATGGGCAGACTAGGTGGGCCAAGCGGTCCTTATCTGCCATCAGATTCTATGTTTCTATGTTTCTATGAGATTTTCATTCATCAGAGTGGCAGAGTTCCACACCTGTTGACATTTAACAGACACAATGACTGAAAACTACATCCATGACACTAAGGCTAGGTATACTATCAATTTGAAGCCACCACCACAATGCAAAACACTGTCTGCAGAATGTAAACTGCACCATGCAATATCTCTGCAAAAAAAAAATTTCCAACATGTAAACACTGTAATTGACATCTACAGGACATGACATAAACACCCTCCAAATTTCAAGTAAAAAGACCAACGGTTTCCGAGATATGTAATGTTAAAGATTAGTAAAACTGCCCTATCTATTCTATTATAAAAAATCTGGCCATCTTGTCCCTATTTTGCGATCAAAGAATCTCATGATCAAAGAATTTGCAGGCTCACGATCAAAGAATTTTCAGGCTCACGATCAAAGTATAAAAAATGCTGTAAATCAAAAATTTGAAGGAGTTCCGGTAAACCACAGCCATGGTTTGACAGAAGGAATACCCTGAGCAAAACTCACCCTCATTTGTCTTCCTAGGGCACCCCTGGGCTGAGAAATTGGATTTTTTAATTTGGCCATCCCGTCCCTCCTTGCGATGCACAATCGCAATAAAAGAATCTCACGGTCACAGAATTTGCAGGCTCGCTATTGAAGAATTTGCAGGCTCACGATCAAAGAATAAAAAATGCTGTAATTCAAAAATTATAAGGAATTGCAGTAAACCACTGCCATGGTTTGATAGAATGACGCCCACTGAGCAAAACCCATCCTCATTTGACTTCCTAGGGCACCCCTGGGCTGAGAAAATTGATTTTTTAATTCAGCCATCTTGACCCTCCTTGCGATGCATGATCACAATCAAATAATCTCACTATTAAAGAATTTGCATGCACACGATCAAAGAAATTGCACACTCATGACCAAAGAATAAAAAATGGTGAAACACATTTGTCTGACTGATTTAAACAAAACCAACACCATGCCTCAATAGAACAAAGCCCCCTGAGCAAAACTCACTCTCATTTGTGTCCCTAGCCCACCCCTGAGCCAAGATAATTCTGTTTGTAGCTTGTGATGCAAGATCATGATCAAAGAATCTCGCAATCAAAGAATTTGCAGGCTCGCGATCAAAGAAATTGCACGCTCATGATCAAAGAATAAAAAATGATGAAACACTATTTCTAGACAGATTTAAATGAAACCAATGACACGCATTGATAGAAAGAAGCCCCCTGAACAAAACTCACCCTCATTTGTGTCCCTAGCCCACCCCTGAGCTGAGATAATAGTGTTTTTAGCTCGCGATGCAAGATTGCGATCAAGGAATCTCGCGATCAAAGAATTTGCAGGCTCGTGATCAAAGATCGTTAGCGAGCCACAATCAAAGATTTTAAAACCTTATGACTCTATTTTTTGACCATTTTGAATGAAACCAAAGGTGTGGCTCGATAGATCGGAGCCCCCTGATTAAAACCCATCCAAGTTTTACATCAAGAGTGACCCCTGAGCCAAGACATTTGTGTTTTTACGATTGGAAATCTAAAAACAAGACGGCAGACCTCACGATCAAAGAATTCTCAGGGACAAAGATTCTTGAACCATGAGGCTGCAAATTCTTTGACTGCCAGGTGGGACGAGATGGCCAGAACCCCATTCTTTGTTCGCAAAACAACCATATACAGTAAATTTTCCCATTGACTTATAATGGGAACTTAAAAGTGGTACAACTTTTGAATGCCTTAATATTTCTTCACCAAATGAAAAGCAGTATGTTCGGCCAACAAAGCTCTTTCAAACGAGCCATCTCACAGAGTGGCATGCCACACGATGTCTGTGCAGGGCCACGGACAAAAACCCAAAAACCGATTCCAAAACTGGATAATTTTGCATTTTTCAGTGTTTTTGTGTGCAAACACTGTAAGGCCAACCAAAACAAAATTTGGCAGATCAAGAGATCTACCATGCCCCGCGATGCATACTAAATTTCAGACAAATCTGTTGAACGGGTCCAAAGTTATTAATGCACAAAATTTTGACTTTAACATACAACTAGACGTGCCTTCTCAACCCTAAATATTGAGGAGCAACTGCACCCCTATAATATATATGTATATATATATATATATATATAAATATATATATATATAGGAGATACATGATGGGCATGAGTGTGGTATGGCAAATGTTGTCACTCCTGCAGAGTGAGCTCCTGGATATCTCAGGAGTGCCTTGACACTCCTGAGATATCAAGCTCATGGATGCAGGAGTGACAATATTTGCCATAGCACATGATCTGCCCATCATGTATTCGATATATACAATAGGGCCAAGAGTTTCAGAAGTTTTGTTATGCTATCTTGTGTTCTGTTCTTGTTTATGTGTTTGCTCATTCTGTGTGTGAGCTTTTCTGAATGAGCTGGCAGTGTTATAAACTCTGAGAGACACATGAGTGTGCTTTGCAAAGCTAAATGAGTTAGTTTTAGGTAGGAGTGAGAAACATACTTTTGTGAAGCTGTATTGCTTAGCAGTCTGGCTGCAGCGGAGCTAAGAGCATCACAGTAATTGTAATGAGCTGAGAGGCAGAGTGTCAGAACAGCTGATACTGTTTTCAGTGGTAATTAAGTTAGATACAGGCAGAGTGCAGAGTGTTCTGTGAAATTGTGCTCTTTAGGATTCTGGCTGCAGTGAAGTTGAGATTGTCACAGTAATTGTAATGGGTCAGAATTAGAGTTTGAGGAACAAGTGAGAGTATGTTTCAGTGGTAGTTGAGTTAGCTGCAGGCAGTAGTTTAGACTGTTCTGTGAAGCTGTGCTGTTTGGAATTCTGGCTGCATTAAGTTGAGAACATCACAGTAATGAGCTGGAAGTTGGGGGGGATAGGTGTGTTTTGTAATGCTCACTGAGTTAGCTGTAGGAAGCAGTTAGACCTCTCAGGTAGTTCTGCATTTGTGTCTATGGTAACAGCACAGGTGTTTCTTGCATGCTGAGGGGAAAGTTGCCTAGGGTGATGATATCAGTGACCTTTTGTGACCTGTGTGTGTAAATGGCTGATATCATCACAGTGGAGCAGAAGGTAAAAATATCACACTGCAGTGGATGATATGCTGTTTTATTTCACTCATTTACCACTCACCCCTATTGTGTGTATATATATATATATATATATATATATATATATATATATATATATATATATTTATATCTACGTAATACATTTGAAATATGTTTTACAGAGCAGACAAATATGTTTCATAGTTTATAACTATGACTTGAATAAATATTACACGTACTTTTAAAATATAAATAAATTACATTTTAGAAACATAGACTTTGATGGCAGATAAAGACCACTTGGCCCACCCAGTCTGCCCATTCCCCTACCTATTGGATAAGCTGCAGATTCTAGTTAACCAACAGCCTACTTCCTGCAACCCCCCACTATAATTGCCTTATGTCTGTCCTGTGTATGTTTGAATTCCCCCACTGTTTTAGACCCCACAGCCTCTCCAGGAAGGCTGTTCCATGCATCCACCACTCTCTCTGTGAAAAAGAATTTCCTCACATTATCCCTGAGCTGTCCCCCCTCTAACTTTAAATTGTGCCCCCTTGTTCTTACACATCTCTTTTTCTGAAAGATGCTACCCTGCTGGACTTTGTTGATTCCCTTGAGGAACTTAAAAGTTTCTATCATGTCCCCCCGTCTCTCCTTTCATCAAGGGTATACATATTAAGCTCTCTCAGTCTCTCTTCATATGGTTTCTGATGTAGATCCTGCACCATTTTAGTTGCCCTCCTCTGGACTGCCTCAATCCTGTCTATGTCCTTGCGTAGATGGGGTCTCCAAAACTGCACACAGTACTTCAGATGGGGTCTCACCAACTGTCTGTATAGAGGGATAACCACTTCCCTTTTTCTACTTGTGATGCCCCTCCCTATGCATCCCAGTATCCTCCTGGCTCTCCTTACTGACTTCTCACATTGCTTACCCACCTTTAGGTCATCTGATATGACTACACCCAGATCCCTTTCCATTATTGTTGTCATTAGTACCTCCCCTGCTATTGTGCACTCTTCTCCAGGATTTTTATTTCCCAGGTGCATTACTTTGCACTTCTTTACATTGAATCTAAGTTGCCATATGTCTGACCATTCCTCCAACCTTGCCAAGTCCCTTCTCATCCTTTCTACTCCCCTTGTGTATCAACTCTGTTACAGATCTTTGTGTCATCTGCAAAGAGGCATACCTTTATTTATTTATTTATTTATTTCAGAGATCAGAAATACCTTCGAGTCAAAGACTCCTTTACAAAGGTTCCACATCACATATAATATATACTGAATATACAATGCAGTTAGGACAGATACACAATGCAGTACTTGTTACAGAGTAGAGCTATGTTAATAACAGAAACAGTTAAGCTAACAAACAAGATCTAGAACAGTTTGAGGCAGTTGACAGAAAAAATATGGACTTAAAATCCCTGGGATAGGGGGAGATTAAGAGCTGTTTGCAGAGGCAGGCCAGAGGCCACTGTCAGTAGTAGACGTAAAAGGTGGCACCAATTCACGTACAGACGCAGTCACTTGTGGATCGAAGGTGAGCCCTGAGGTGCATTTTAAAATGACCAATTCTTTGATCAGAGTGCAAGGAGGAGGGTAGGTTATTCATCCACAAGGGTGCCCTATAACAAAAGGATCTTTGGAACTGAGCTGTACGACAGGAAGGGATGGAGAAATTATGGGTATCTGAGCTACGGGTGTGCTTAACTTTTGAGTCCTTAGTGATTAAAGGGGTGAGTGTAGTGGGGGAGAGGCCAAGGATAATTTTTTTTGCCAAGACACAAGTGTGGAGTTTGATTTTGTTGTCAAGATTAAGCCAATTGGTGTCTTTATATAGAGCACAGGTATGGGTAAGTCTGTCACATCCTAAAATAAGATGACAGGCCTTGTTTAGGATGAGTCTAAGACTATCAAGGGCTGAGGAGCTAGCCCCTCCAAAAGTCAAGAGACCATAGTCTAGCAGGGAGAGTACCGAGGAGGAAATAGCAAGCGTAAGGGCCTCCTGGGTAAGGCATTGTTTATAGTGGTGCAGGAGCCCTAGCCTGATATTTAGGGCCTTAGATAATTGATGTATATGCTCATGATAGGTAAGGCCAGTGTCCAAAGTGATGCCCAGGTATTTGAACAAATGCACAAATTCAAGGGGAGTCTGGGACGTTGATAGTATTTGTGGGAAAAGCCCAGTCCTGGAATTCTGCGGATGTGTGAATAGCATACTCTTGTTTTTTTTATAGTTGTTAATAAGGCGTTGTGAGGAGAACCAACTTTCAACCGCATTAAAGGAGGACTGGAGGGTGTGGTGGAGTAGGGAGGGGTCAGGGCTGGAGGAGAATATGACAGCATCACCTGCATATAGTAATAAGTTAGAGGTGCAGGATGCAGGGAGGGAGTTTAGGAAGAGGCTGAATAGGAAGGGACCCAAAATGGACCCTTGTGGGACTCCTGAGAGGACAGGAGATTTAGGTGATAGGGTATTGCCAATTTTAACTTGAAGGGTCCAGTTGGCAAGATAGTCAGTGAACCATCCCACTGTCTCCTGTGAGAGACCCAGGTTGAGCAAAGAGGTTTGGAGTAGTGAATGATGGACGGTATCAAAGGCCTTGGTGAGGTCAATGAAGATCGCACCTTTGATGTGGCCTTTATCCAGTGCAGTGTGGATGTGAGTTGTTAGTTCAAGCAGGGCAGTAGTCATGCTGTGACCTTTACGGAAACCATGTTGTTGTTTGCAGAGTAGGTCATATTTATTGAGGTGGTCAGTGAGCTGATCCGAAAATATCCTCTCTAAGGCCTTTGAGATGGGGGGTAGTATGGAGATAGGGTAGTAATTGCTAACAGAGGAGCGGTCCCCACCTTTAAATATGGGTGTGATATAGGCGGATTTCCAAATGGCAGGGAATTTGCCAAGGGAGAGGGAGAGGTTTAAAATGTGGGTGAGAGGGGCAAGTACATCCTTAAGGGAGAGCCAAAGAATTCTGAGGTCAAGGGAGTTGGCATTGGAGGAGGCGTGCCTAAGGGCAGCAGTAAGATATGGTTCAGCTGACTTGGGAGAGATGTAGCAAAGGTAAAAGGGGGGGCACCAAGGTGCGGGGTGGATGAGCTAGGAGCAGGTGGATTATAGAAATTCAGGGGGAGAACATGGCTAAGATTGGAGAAGGCATCACTGAAAACTTCAGCAATGTGAGTGGAGTCAGAAGTCAAGGACCCGTTAGACATGATTTGGGAGGGGACCAGGTTGGGGACCTTACCGCATATTTCCTTAATGTTGTTCCAAAACTTGCATCTGGAGCTCCAGGACGAGGTTAAGGTGGATTTATAGTAATCTGCTTTTGCCCTATGAATGGCCCAAGTGCACTTATTCCTAGCCATTCTATAATTCTGTTTATCTTGGGGGAGGCTGGACTCAATGGAGAGGTACCATAATGAGTCTCTGGTTCGCATTAAAGTCTTGAGCCATTCAGTGAACCAAGGTACATGGTTGCCTTTAACCATTCTTTTCATGAATAGTGCATAGAGATCACAGATTTTATTGAAGGACTGGGTAAATAAGTCCAAGGCACTGTCAAGGTTTACAGTATTAAAAATGAAGCACCAATCCATGACCCTGAGGTGCCCTTTCAATTGTGCCAATTTACCAGGGCCAAGTTTACATTGCACAATTATTTTGAGAGGGGATCTTGGGATTTTACAGGACCAGGAGCAGAGAACTGGAGAATGGTCACTGAGGGTGTCTGGAAGGACAGAAATGTTCATAATCTTGCCTGGGTGATTGGAAAAGATGAGGTCCAGTAGGGAGGAGGATCCAGTATGTGGATCCAAATGGGTAGGGGAAGTGACCAATTGAGTTAGGTCTTGGGCTGTGGTGAGATCAATGTGTGGGATGGTATCCTTACTTAGCCAAATGATATTAAAATCACCAAGCACAAGTTGTTTGGACTGTGATGGTAATGTGTCCAGGTATGACAATACTGCTTGAAAATCTGATTTTTGGTCCCTTGGGGGAATGTATACTGTTGTAATGTACAATGGGTTTTGGGCTCTTCCCAGAGCCAGCTTGACAGTGAGGGCCTGTGTGCCAACCCCCAGATGAGGGGAGTGGAGGGGAGTGGAGTAGGTGACCTTGTAGAGTATCCTTAGTGTAGAGGGCACAGCCACCCCCTCACATACCATGATGATCCTTCCAGACCCTCTGAAATGTCACCTATAAAGACGTTAAAGAGGACTGGACCCAGTATTGAGCCCTGAGGTACTCCATTAAAAAATATCCATTTAATGCATCAGTTAGGGTTGTTCCACAGTGACAAAAGTCAGGAAATTTTGTGTTAGGGTTGATACCCCTTGCACCACACCCCCACCCCATCCCCACCAACAGACATCGGGGTGTACGTTGAGGTCATCAGCCCTAACTCTCACCCCATCCCATATGTAAACAAGCTCAGGTGGTGCAGTGTAAGAGAATAGTGTGAGAGTTAGGACTGATGACTCCAACATACACCCCAATGCCTGTTGTTGGGGACGGGGTGGGGGAGGGGTGCAAGCGGTGTCAACCCAAACACTGAATTTCCTCGCTTTTTTCACTGTGAAACAACCCTCACTGATGCATTAAACAGAGTTTTTTGCCATGAATTTTCCTTCTTTTTGAGAATGAGCACTATAAATAGTGAATAGAATGTGGTGGTGGAAGCGCTGTCACATAGTAACGCTAATGGTAATGCAAGAGCAAATGGTAACGCACATGGTGACACAAACATAAACGATAACACAAATGGTGAGAGAAACACCAGTGCAAATGTTAATGAAAGGAGAAATGGTAATGCAAATGCTAAGGCAAACTCTAACGGCAACAGAAATGCAAATGTTAATGAAAACAGTAACGGAAACGCTAACGCCAACGGAAAAGCAAACAGTAAGAAAAATGCAAATGGTAAAGGCAACGGCATTGCAGAAAGAAACAGTAATGTGATCAACAATGGAAATGCAACTGAAAATGCAAATGCCAAAATAAATACAAACGGTGACGAAGACACAAACAGTAATGGTAACACAATTGGAAATGCAAACAGTTACGGTAACAGCAACGATGACACCAAAGTGAACAGTAACGCTAATGGAAACATAAACACAAGTGCATAAAGTACAAAGTACATAGTCATGTGGGGAGTAGTGCAATGTAATGGCTGTGGGGCAGCAGTCTTCCGGGAGTCTTTCTGGAGGCTGAGATGCTGCCCTATTTGCAGACAACTCTCTGCCCTGAGGGAGGAAGTTGCCCGTCTTCAGGCCACACTGGACAGCAGTAAGAAAACCTTCCCCAAGGCCAGACTGGATGGTAGAAAGGGAACCCCCCCATCCAGGGAGCACCAGAGCCACCACCAATACCTCAGAGGTTGCAAAGAAAGCACAGCAGTTGGACCACTGTGGGCTCAGGGAGGGTAAGGAGGGTGGAACAGAGGCACACCCAGTCAGTTGTTCCACTCCACAATCCATACACCATTCTGGGGGAGCACAGCTCCCATATGGATGCACCCACGGAGGAGATTAAGGAGGCTGAGGACACCCGGCACAAGGGAGGCCCACAGGAAGGAGGCAGAGAATGCCACAAGGAAAGGAAGCAGCTCCTGGTGGGAGACTCCATTATTAGGGGGATAGAACTGGGGGAGCAGGGAAAACTGAAGTAAAGTGCCTGCCTGGTGCCATGGCTTGTAGGGACAGGAAGCGCATCCTCAGGATCACGAGAACAGCTGCACGGGAGTCTGAGCTGGATGTCATTGTCCACCTAGGGACAAATGACTTGGCTCAACATGAGCTTAGAGCAGTGCAGAAGGATTTCGTAGAACTGGGGAGAGGCCTAAGACAAGTAGCACACACAGTATCCTTCTCAGAGGTGCTGCCTGTAAATGGCATGAGTGAGGCAAGGGTACTTGCATCATGCAGTTTAATGAGTGGTTGAAAAATGGTGTGGAGCACAGGGGTTTGGCTTCATTGGGACTGGGGTTCCACCTGAGGACACCAGCCTATACTGGCAGGATGGTCTGCATCTGTCCAGGAAGGAACAAGCCTTTTGAGCAATCGGTTTAAATGCTTCATTGGCAAGCTTTTAAACTAGTCAAGGGGAGGCACTGATAAGCAGCAGAAAATCCCAGCCTCCCTACAAAACAGGGTACTAAATGGGAAAAGACAGAAGTAGAAAGGTCAGTGGGGATGTTGCAACAGAAAGTAAAGCCATCAAAAATGGAGAGCAATAAGTACCAATGCCCGTAGTCTGAGTAACAAGCTCCTGAATTAGTGGCCTTGATGGAGGAAGACATCTGGATATCGTGGCAGTCACAGAAACATGGTACACATAAAACCATGACTGGGATGTAAACATACCAGGATACACTATCTACAGGAGGGACAGGGAGGGTAAAAGAGGAGGAGGAGTAGCTCTTTACATAAGGGAAGGAATCAAAGCAACAGAACAAAAGGGTAAACAGGGAGGAGAAGAAGCACTGTGGGTAAATTTGGAGACCGGCAATGGCACCACAATCCGCACAGGGGTTGTATACAGACCCCCTTCTCAGGGGGAGGAAATGGACAAGGAAATGATAGAAAGTATACTTAGTATGGCAGAAAAAGGGGAGATATTGCTGATGGGTGATCTGAATATGCCAGATGTTAACTGGAGTGCAGTTGCAGCAGCCGCTTCTAAGAGTGGGGTTATTCTAGATGCCCTACAGGGGGCATGCCTTAGACAACTAGTATTGGAGCCCACTCGAGAGGGAACAATCTTAGACCTGGTTCTCTCAAATGGAGATGAAGAGAGGATCACAGCTGTAGAAGTGGGTAGCCATCTGGGAACTAGCGACCATTGAACAGTATGGTTCACAATAAACACAGCAATAGAGTCAAGCCATACAAAGACAAAGGTACTGGATTTTAGGAGGGCTGACTTTGTCAAAATGGGTGAGTGCCTAAGGAATGCACTAGCAAATGGGCAGGAAGGAGGGGTGGAAGAACAATGGGGAATAATAAAAACTGCCATCACAGAAGTAACAAGCCTTTGTGTAAAGCAAATAAGCAAAACGAAACAAGGTAAGAAACCACTATGGTTCTCAAAGGAAGTGGCAGTGAAGGTTCAAGAGAAAAAGAAAGCATTCAGGAAGTACAAGGAATCACAGAAGGAACAGGACAGAGAATGTATCAGCTAAAGCAAAAGGAAGCTGGGAAGGCAGTCAGAACAGCAAAGGCCCAAACTGAGGAAAAGATAGCCAACTCAGTTAAGAAGGGAGATAAAACCTTTTATAGGTACATCAGGGAGCAAGTAAGACCAAGGGAGGGATAGTGAGGCATAGTAAAGGGGAGAGGGTGGGCAGAGGGTGACTGTGAAAAGGCAGCGATACTAAACAAATATTTTTGCTCAGTATTTACAAAGGAAGAGGGGACGTACCTAAAACAAACAGTAGAAACACTCTGGATACAGAAGTTGATACCAGCCCGTTTACAGAAGAAAGGGTTCTGAAAGAACTCTTAAAACTGAAGGTGGACAAAACAATGGGGCCTGATGGGATTCATCCCAGAATTCTAAAAGAACTAAGGGTAGAACTAGTGACACCACTGACTACCCTCTTTAACAAATCATGGGAGGATGGGGTGGTACCCGAGGACTGGAGGAGGGCAGATGTGATTCCCCTTCATAAAAGTGGGAGCAAGGCAGAAGCAGGAAACTACAGACCTGTTAGTTTAACCTCAGTGGTAGGGAAAATGATGGAATCACTTCTGAAGGAAAGAATTGTTGAGTATCTAGAGGCCAGAGGAGCACAGGACCCAAGGCAGCATGGATTCACAGCGGGAAGGTCATGCCAGACAAATCTGATAGATTTCTTTGATTGGGTGACCAAAGTAGTTGATCAGGGAGGGGCTGTGGACATGGCCTACCTAGACTTTAGCAAGGCATTTGACACAGTCCCGCACAAAAGATTAATATACAAGTTAGCCAGCCTGGGAGTGGGTCCCAAGATGACAGCCTGGGTAAAGAATTGGCTGGAGAATAGGACACAGAGAGTAATAGTAAATGGAGTCCACTCTGAAAAAAAGGGGGTTAGTAGTGGGGTACTGAAGCGATTCAGTATTAGGGACTGGTCCTCTTCAATGTCTTTATAAGCAACATTGCAGAGGGACTAGAAGGAAAGTATGTCTCTTTGCAGATGACACAAAGATCTGCAACAGAGTTGATGCACAAGGTGGAGTGGAAAGGATGAGAAGGGACTTGGCAAGGTTAGAGGAATGGTCAAATGTATGGCAGCTTAGATTCAATGCTAAGAAGTGCAAGGTAATGCACCTGGGAAACAAAAACCCAGGGGAAGAGTACACAATGGGGGGTGAGATACTAACAACAACAAAAATGGAAAGGGACCTGGGGGTAGTCATATCAGATGACCTAAAGGTGGGAAAGCAATGTGAGAGGGCAGCAAAGAGGGCTGGGAGGATACTGGGATGCATAGGAAGAGGCATCACCAGTAGAAAACAGGAAGTTATTATTCCTCTGTACAGACAGTTAGTGAGACCCCATCTGGAGTACTGCGTGCAGTTCTGGAGACCCAATCTCCACAAAGACATAGACAGGATGGAAGCTGTCCAGAGGAGGGACACTAAAATGGTGCAGGTCTGCACCGGAAGACATAATGATGAGAGACTTAAGGAGCTTAATATGTATAGCCTCGAGGAAAGGAGGGAGAGGGGAGACATGATAGAAACTTTCAAGTACCTCAAGGAATCAACAAAGTCCAAGAGGATAGCATCTTTAAAAAAGAAGGTGTGCAAGAACAAGGGGCACAATTTGAAGATAGAAGGGGGCGCTCAGAGGTAATTTAAGGAAGTATTTTTCACAGAGAGGGTTGTGGATGTATGGAACAGCCTTCCAGGAGGTTGTGGAGTCAAAAACAGTGGTGGAATTCAAGCATGCATGGGACAGTCATAAGGCAATTCTAGGGGGTTGGGGTAGGAAGAAGTAGGCTTCTGGTTAACTAGGACCTGCAGCTTATCCATCAGGTAGGGAAATGGGCAGACTGGGTTGGCCAAGCGGTCCTTATCTGCCCTCAAATTCTATGTTTCTATGTTTCTCTGTTTCTATACGGAAGTGCAAATGGTAATGTGCATGGTCATGGTACCGCAATTGGAAACGCAAATGCTAACAATAAGACGAATGATGATGCCAAAGGAAAGAGAAAAGCAAATGGAAGCTTGTACGCAAACACAAATGGTGGTGCACATGGGTACACAAAATGAAACACAAACAGAAACCAGTATTGGAAATGCAAATGGTAACAGTAATGCAAATGCAAGCACAAACAAAAACACAAAGCGTAATGCACACGGTGGAGTAGATGGGAACGGTATCGCAAACGGTCATGGAAACGCAAGTGGAAATGCTAAATGTAACAGTAGCAAAAGTGCACACTCTATTTTTCCCAAAAAGCTGCATTGAGAAACACAGTGAAAACAAAGAATGTATGCTTAATAGTGGGCCTCGGAGCAGAAAATCAGGAGCTGGAATACTAAATTGCTTGTATCTCAGGAACCGTACGCTGTAGAAAAAAATTAAAATTTCTCATGATTCATGACTTTCCTGGCTAGTTTATCACTTAGCCTCCAACTGGACGGCTAAGTATTTTTCTGACGAAAAGTCCGTATATTACACCGTTTCCGTGATACGGGCCCCAAAAGGCGATGCGGACACCGTAATGTTAGTCTAGGGGAAAAAGCGTCAACTTCAGAGTGCCGTAACTTTGCAGTCGTGTAATATGTTTTCACCAAACCACCAAAAGGCACATCTGTCGCATGTTGGCTGTCTTCCCTCAAAATTTCAGCCCAAAAGACCAAACCATTCTTTTGCAGCAGGGTAGCAAAGAATTCTTGTTATTTTGGCCATACTGTCGCAAAGTAGTGTTGTGATTTGCGACACTTTCACAAAAAAAATCATGAAAGTGTCACAAGTGTGACACTACCTTGTGACACTACAGTTTACAAAGATTTGAAAAACATATTTCTGGGGTGTTTAACCCCCCCCCCCAAAAAAAAAGACATGGCTAGCATCCTCAGGGCTCGACTAGGTGAACACAAAAGTAATTGAGTCCCTAGAGGGTCCCAAATTTGAATGCCAAGCATTTCTGTGAAGAGTAACTGAAAAAAAAATGGCTGAATCACGACACTACTGGGGTCATTTGCTACACTAAAAACTGCATTTGCAACACTGTAGAACTTTTTGTTAACTTTTCCCATTGACTACAATGGGAAACTTGTTTTTTGAATAACTTTTGAACCGTTTAGTATTTTTTCATGAAATCTTCAAAAGGCACATTAATGACCCCAGCCACATGATCCCTGAAGTTTTTGGACTGGTCGCACAAACTGTGTGACCTATAGGTGCAAGCAAAGAATGCACAAAAAAGTGTAAATGCACAATGGAGTGTTGCTTAATAACTCCGCAACCATATATCCGTCCATTAAGATACTTGGCTGATCCCAAGATCTATGCTACTGTTTGTTTGTTTGTTTGTTTATTAGTCTAGGAATTAATACCTTTGAGCCAGGGCTCTTTTACAAAGGTTCCACGTCACAAAGAACATTTAACAAAGCACGATACACATTACAGGTAAAACCAGACAGGGAAGTTACATCATAAATTTGCTATTAACAGTTTAAGGCAGTAACGTTTTTAAGTTTCATAGAAAAACAAGCTATAACAGGTTCAAGTGAGTAGACAATTTCTAGGTTAAGGAAACTCCAGGAGAGGGTGATCATTAGGCCAAAAGGAGGCTAGAGAGGAGGGAAAGGTGGTGAGCGGAGAGTAAGTGAGAGGGACAGGAAAAGGGGGAGTGAGTTTGGGTGGGAGACAGGAAGTAGTAGAGGTACCAGAGGGTTCATTAGTCAGGGAGGAAGAGGCCTCAGATGTGAGGATGGACATGAGGAGTAGTAGTCTTTATTTAGCGCAGTCACAGTTGCTAGTGGTGGTGAGGTGGGCATAGAGCATGGATTTGAAAGCTTCAAGTGAGGTTGAGGATAGAGTAGGTGGACTAAGCGCATTGAACCATGTCGGGGCCCTGTATGCGAAAGATCTTTGTCCCTGTGCAGTCCGGCATCTCGGAACCAGGAAAGGTTGGTGTTCAGATCTGGTGGAAGGTCTTGAGCCAGGATTCATTCAGAGTAGGTTTTGAATACATAATGGAGTCAGTCCCAAGATAGATTTTTTTGCCATTGTGCAGGTGAGATAAATAAGACGATTTGATAGGTTCAACCAGCCTGATTCATAGTACAGATCACACATGTGAGTCAGTCTTTGAGCCCCCATGAGGAGCCGGCAGGCCTTATTTAGAGTGACTGAGATACGCCTTAGAGCAGTGGAGGTAGCTGAGCCATAAATAATAAGGCCATAGTCAATGACTGAGATTATGGAACTCTGTATAGCTATTCTCAATGCCGCTTGATTTAGAAATTGACAGTTACAGAAAAGTATTCCAAGGCGTTGGTTCACTGTTTTCGCAGTGTTGTCAATGTGGGTTGCAAAGGTGAGCCTTTGGTCAAAAGTGATGCCAAGGTATTTGAAAGTATTTACTTGGTCCAGTGTAATTCCCGCAGAGGTTTGTATGGTGAGTGGAGTATGCCTATTTTTGTTTTGGTGATTGGAGAAGAGCATGGCTTTTGTTTCATTGTGGTTTAGCACGAGTTTACTATCCAGGAACCACCTTTCAACACTAGAGAAAGCAAGTTGCAGGCTTTTTCGTAGGGAGTTTGGATCCTTGTGGGAAGAGAGAACTGCTCCACGGTTGCTGAATTTCAGGCAAATCTAGCATATGGTGCCAAAGTCATTAAGGTGCAAAATTTCACACTTTAACCTTAAATGGGGTACTCAAACCTAACTATAATGGCACTACCGTGCCACTAGTATTTATATATATATATATATATATATATATATAGATAGATAGATATGTAAAATGTTGCAAAACCAAAGCCAAAAGTAGCAATAGTAAAAGTTAGACCTCCCCACAGGACTGGCATTTTATGCTGTTCTCATGCTTTTTTAAAGAACAGTGCAAAATGTTGGTCATGTGGGAATGTTTGTTTTTTACCATTGCTAATTTTGGCTTTAGTATCAATTTTTTTCCTTTACTGTACAAATAAATTTTGTGAAGGAAAATCCAAGAAGTGTTTCTGGAGTGCTTGATGCAGTGTGCATGTGTGCCTAACTTCTGCTGTCAATCAAACATGAATCTGGTTTGCTTGCAAGATACAGTATGTGTAGAATATATGCAGAATATAGTTTGTATATATGTCAAATATATTTTTGCAAATACTTACTTTGGTATTGTGTACAGATTTGCATAACTAATTTGTATATTTCAAAAGCACAGTTTGTCAACCAAAAGCATGGTCATTTCTATTTTTAAAATAGATTTGAATTGATATCATTACTTTACAGACCAGAGGGAAAGGTAAAGTGTTAAAAAACAAGTACATGACATACAAAGGAACCAAACAGGGGTGGTATAAATACCAATTTGAGTCTGACAAAACAACGAGAACAAGAGTTAAGTTATGTGTGTAAGTATAAATGTGTGTTTTGTAAATCTGTAGTAATGGTGCATCATTAAATGATAGGTGTACTGTAGTAATATACAGTTCAGAATATGTGACATCAAGATTAATCTATTGTTTGGGAATTTTTAGATATTTTTACAATGCATGTATTTTAAAAAAATATTTTAGATATATGTCAAATACATAAAAAGTATATCTATTAAATATTCAAAATATATAAGCAGATATATAAAATATATATCATGCACCTTTAATAAATGTATCATGGAAATATATTTATGATATATATTAAATATCTCTGTCACATGTATTCTGCAAAAAAATCAGATATTTCAAAACCAACCAATTTGAGATATATACATATACTTCAGACATATGATCAAACATATATCTAAAATATATTTCTTTCCCATATGGGAGAATAAAAATTCACATAATTTTCACAAGATATTTATAAGAAATATACAAAATAGTATCTAAGGTATATCTGAAATATATGCATTAGATATATCTGAAATATTACAAAACCAGCCAATCTGAGATATACTGCATATATTTGGAAAGTACTATGAAAATCTATTTATGAATGAAATTCAAAAACTGTTTCAAATATGTTTTACAACATATATTCAAAATATATTTATTTTCCAAATGGGAGGGAGCAGCAGAATGCTAGGGGAGTCAGCATGGGAAGAATAGTTGGCTGCAATGGCTGTGGGGTGGCTGTTTGGATGAGCATATTATGGAAGCTAGGCTTGTGTCCAATTTGTCATAGGCTGAAGAGGCTGGTGGGAGAAGTGCAGTGGCTGGGTTAGGAGTTGGAAAAGATGAAGGGAAGGGGAGCTGGGGTAGGATGGTGCTTGGCACAAGATAGCATGATGTCAAGGCATAGGAGGAGCCACAGAACTGAAGAGGGAGGAGGGGGAGAGGGGTCAAGATGACTAGGGGTCTAGTAATGGCGGAAAGCTTCAGGGATTGAGGGAGGAAGGAGCCTAGTCTCAGCAACACTGAGAAAGCAGGTAACAGATTTGCACTGCTGGCAGAAATGGTGAAGGGGGAGGTGCTGAATCTCCAAGATGGGGCAGGAGGGAACAGAGGCAAGGACAGCCCAGGTGACAGCAACTGGACAGAGGAAGGATGAAAGGGGAAGAGGGACTCAGTTGGACTGGTGGACAGGGGTAATGGGTGGAAAGGCAATGCTGATGAGATAGATGCTGGAGACACAGTGGCAGAGGGATGGAGGGTAGAGAGGGGGAAGATAGTGAGGTAGCATCAGGGGTGAAGAGATGCATGCCAGGGGAGGAGGTTGTGGGAGGTTTGTGGGATTTGATGGAGTTTTTAAAAGGCAGGGTAAGGGGGAGACTGCTAATGAGTACATAGAGAATAGGATAGAGGAGGTATGAGGCATGAAGAGGGCAGTACTAGTGCTGGAGGATTCCATGCTGAAGGGGATCGAATAGGGCAATAAGGGGGAAAGGCATAGCCAAATCTGGGTCAAATCCATACCTGGTCTGACTGCTGACAGGGAGGTGCAGTCTCTTCTTAAATATGGAGGGGTTGGAAGGGAAGGAGGAGACCCCATGTTGTGGTGCACGTGCATACGAATGACTTGGCAGGGGGCACGGTGGATGTGGTATGGGAGAAGTTCAAGGAACTGGGAAGGCTGTGTGAAGAGATTAGGGGATTGGTGGCCTTCTCAGAGGTACTCCCAGTACCCTGTGTGAGTACAGCAAGGAAAGGAAGGATAGGTGAGTTTAATACTTGGCTGTGGGAATGATGTCACTTTAGGGGGTGTGACTTGGTGAGTGGCTGAGGTAGAACCTGGGACAGGAATGACCTGTATGCTGGGGATAGACTGCACCTGAGCAAGGAAGGGAAAGCAGTACTGAGGCAGAAGATAGGGGAGTACGCAGAAACAAAGATGGATTTAAACTAGAAGGGGGATGGCAATTGGTCAGCTGGTAGACAGGGGTCCTGGAGTAGGTGGCCTGACAAGCTTACCCCCCTAGTAAATGGGGAAAGGGAGGAGACACAGGGTGAGAAAGGAGGGGAAGTGAGTTGGTTGGAGTGTCTTCTTACTGAATATGAGGAGCCTCAGAAATAAGTCAGCTGAGTTTCAGGTCTTATTGGCAGAGGGGAGGGTGGATATTGTGGCCATCATGGAAATGTGGGCCACCCAGTACCAGGACTAGATGGTCCCGGGGTATGGGATATTCAGAAAGGATAAGACCAAGGGGAAAGGGGGGGTAGTGATCTATGTACAGAAGAGGATAATGTGTGCCAGGGATGAGGGGGAAGAGGGCAGGACAGAGGCCCTATGAATGCATTTTCAGGACTCAGCAGAAATACTACACCAACTCATTGGAGGAACAGTTTAATGTGACTTATACTGTACATAAGGAAAAGAAGGAACAGCAAGAAAGAAATAGTGAGGATAAAAAAGGACAGGGTGGGTGGAGAGAGGGGAGAATCAGGCAGAGGAATTAAATGAATACTTCTGTTCTGTATTCATGCAAGAGAAAGCAGAGCAGGTACCACAGTTGAGGGGTGGGGTAGGCAGGGGGGAGAGGGGGTGACAGATGTGAGGATTTCTGAGGACAGGGTACTGGAAGGACAGAAGGAACTGAGGGTGGACAAGGCACCTGTGCTAGACGGCATTCACCCTAAAGCACTCAAGGAGCTTGCTCGTGTTCTGTCAGGGCCATTGGCAGACCTGTTCAATACCTCCCTGGGCATGGGATGCATACCACAGGACTGCAGGATAGCCATGTGGTGCCCATCCACAAAGGTGGTCCAAAGGATGAACTGGGAAACTACAGGCTAGTGAGCCTCACATCAATTGTGGGGAAGCTCATGGAAACAATCCTGAAAGATAGGCTGATGACCCTTTTGGAGGACAATGGACTCCAGGATAGGCATCAGCATGGGTTTGTCTCAGGCAGATACTGCCATACCAACCTCATTGAGTACTACGATTGGGTGACAAGGGAACTAGACAAGGGCCATGCAGTGGACGTCCTGTATTTGGATTTCACCAATGCATTTGACTTTGTGCCACATGGGAGACTGAGGAGAAAGCTGGAAGCTGTGGTGGCAGAGGCAAAGACAGTGAAATGGATAAAGAACTGGCAAAGCAGTGGGCAGGAGAGGGTGGTAGTGGGGGGGAGCTCTCAACACCGAGGGCAGTGATGAATGGGGTGCTACAGGGATCTGTGCTGGGGCCGGTGTTGTTCGGGTTATTCATTGCTGATATGCCACATGGGATCCAAAGTAAGATCAGTCTGTTTGCAGACTACACCAAAATGGGGGCAGTAGTTGATTACATTGAGGGATGGAAGGGGCTACAGAACGACCTAACTAAACTGCAGGAATGGTTGGAAACATGGCAACTGGGGTTAATGCTAAGAAGTGCATGGTAATGCACTTCAGAGCAAAGAACCAGGTGTAACTTGGTAATAAAATTACCTTTCTCAGGTTCTTGTTGGAACTGCACAAAAGGAAGAGACAACAGACAAGTATTGTCCAGATAATAAATGTAATTTATTCCTGGCAAATAATAATGATACAGGCTTAAAACCAACAGTGTAATCACTGGGAGAGTATCCATCTTCCTTACCTCAATAGGTGCAGTCTCTAGTCTCAGTGAAGCTATGTGCTACAAGGGGTCGTATACCCCTAATAATCGTCATAGTTACTACTAAAGAAGATACATAAAAAGTATATAATTGGACAGTAGCAGGTGGTGTGAGTAATCATCCTAACTAACATGAGAAGTTGCTTAGCTTGCAGAAGATAACTGAACAATAAGGTCTGTTATTGAGTGTCCAAAGTCACTTGCCATTACAGTTATGCACAACCACTAAAGATGGCACTGTTGCCTAACTAATGATTCTACAACAAAATATAATGGATAACATCTCCCAGAAGCAAGATACATCATAAAAATATAGGGAGGCATAACATGCACTGGTAAAAATACAGTACAACTCAGATCCTGACACTGATGCTTCTAAGATAAATGCCTCTGCCACAAGGCTAGTGCATGAACCTACATATGTGTTGCTGTCCGTGAGATGGGGGTACAATCAGGTGTTCTGGCCCATAGATAACACAGTGGAGGGATTATCATCTGGGAGGGGTACGGTTGGGTAGCATCATGGAGGAAAAGGTCCTGGGGTACTTATAACAGGGAGCATGAACAACTCTTCTCAGTGTAGAAAGGTGGCAGAGAAGGCCAACAAGATGCTGGGGTGCATAGCGAGGGGAATCTCCTCCAGAAGTAGGGAGGTAGTCCTCCCCGTACAGGTCACTGGTCAGGATGCACCTGGAGTACTTCATGCAGTGCTGGTGCCCGTACCTGAGGAAGGATGTCATATTGTTGCAGTGAGTTGTAGAGCGACAAAGATGATCCAGGGATTGGAGGGCAAACCCTATGAGGAGAGGCTGATTGAGTTAGATATGTGTTCCTTGTAGTAGAGGAGGGATGGGGGCATGATTGAGATATTTAAGTACTTGAAAGGGGTGAACAAGACTCAAATATAGGGGATCTACTAATTAAGAAGAGGAAGGGGCACGAGAGGGCACAGTGTCAGACTGGAGGGGGAAGATTCAGGAGGGAGATAAGGAGACAGTTCTTCACAGAAAGGGTGGTGGGCAAGTGGAACACTTTACCACAGGAGGTGGTGGCATGTAAAATGGTGGGCAGTTTCAAGAGAGGATGGGACAGAGTGAGGGGGAAGGTAAATCTAAGGTGGGGAGGAGTGGGAGGAGCAGCTGTGAGATGAGGGGCTAGCTGCATAATCGAGCAGACTCGACAGACCATAAGGTCTATTTCTGCTGGCATTTTTGTATGTTCATCAAAAGAGATGTGCAAGAATAAGGGGGCACAGTTTGAAGATGGAAGGGGGATGGCTCGGGGTAATGTAAGGAAGTATTTTTTCACAGAGAGGATGGTGGATGCATGGAACAGCCTTCCTGAGGAGGTTGTGGAGTCAAAAACAGTGGGGGAATTCAAGAATGCATGGGACAGACACAAAGCAATTCTTGTGGGGGGGGGGTAGAAGGATGTAGGCTGTTGGTTAACTAGGATCTGCAGCTTTTCCAATAGGTAGGGAAATAGGAAGACTGACTGGGCTAAGCGGTCCTTACCTGCCTTCAAAGTCTATGTTTCTATGTTTCTATGGTTGATTGAATGGCTCACCTCGCACCCTTCCCCTGGCACCCAAACCTACTCAAGGTAATGAATTTAATCTGATTAATCAAGAATAATTTCTAGTCATGACATAAGTTATTTTTATGAAATGAACACAGTGTGACATCAAAGATCCACAAAACCACTGCAAAAATTGTACAATTTTCTGGGGGCCTAGGCGGCACTGAGACCCTCAGCCCTTTTACAGGCTTCTTCTGGGCCCCTCCACAATAAAGCCACATGAACCACCCCTGCCCCCACCAGCAGCACCTTCCTCTTATTTGCCATTTTTTGGATGGCTTCCACCCGAACCTTATCCAACTCCCCACACCCCATGTTGGAGGTCTGCAGATCACACCAGTGTAAATAGTGTCTCCATTCTCCATCTCTAGGGTGACCCACAGAACTTTACAATATCTAGGTCAGCCTCTGCCATAATGTCCTCTAGATCCAGAATTTTATTTCTCAGACTTCAGGCATTTGCACATATGGTCTTCCAGATTTTGCCAGTACCCTGCATGTCAACCCCCTTCTTCCTTTTTTCCATTTCCATACTCACTCTGATCTCATTCCCATCACCCTACATTGTCATTTTGTTTTTCTTATAAATAGGTATTCTTGGGGACTTCTCTCTCTTACAGTTCTCCCTACAGACTACTTCAGCCTGTGGGGGAGGGCAGTTAATGCCTCCCTGCTTGCTTCTGACGCTCCCTTTGGCTACTTTAAATGTTCACCAGAGTAACATTTCAACCGTTCACTGAGGACTGTGTTTTCCCTTCCAGATGGATGCAGGCCATCACTTCTGTATAAGCCCTTATCCCTGAAGGTGAATCCCCAGTCCTCAATGTAACTGAACCCCTTCCCTCTGCACCACTCCTTCAACCATGAATTGAAGCACCTAGTATGGAATACCCTATCCTCCCCTCTTTTGTAGATCGGCAGCACCACAGAAAAAGTCACTGAGAACACTACCTGCTTAAGACCCCTCCCCAACTCCCCGAAGTCTTCCTGCCCTATCGTAGCCTTGTCTCTAGCCCGGTCATTAGTCCCCAGGTGGGCAGCAACATCCAGCTCTTCCTCTTTTTCCTGCTCCCCTAGCAATCCTCAGAATACTCTTTCCATCCCTTTGAGACATGGCACCAGGTAGGCACCTAATCTCCCACTCCCCCACCCTTTCTGTTCTCAATTATATTCCTCTTACAATTGAGATCACCCACCAGGAGTTGTTTCCTCTTCCTCTGGGGACCTCTGCCACCCTCATTGGGATCTCCACTATGGAGGACCACCACATTCTCCATGGTCACTACCAGGGGTACTTCCATAGGACAGTCCCACCCCACCAAAGCAGTGTAGCAGTGTACATCTTGTTCCACCACCAATTGCGTGGTGGAACAATATGTAGAATGCACCTCTGATCCACCACCCTTACCTTCCCAGATCCCACTGTAGTCCAGTTCCTCCTCCTCCTTGGCATCCTCTGACATAATGTTGACAGACTTGGTGGTCCCTGGATGGGGGGAGAAAGTCCCCCAAATCCTAGCCAACTTGGCCTAGAGTCTAGCAACCTCCTCCCTCAGCCCAGAGAGGTGCATGCAGATGGGGCAGCACCGCAGTCTCCAGAAGATCTCCATGAAAACTGCCATCCCTTAGCCTCTGTACTGTACCACTCCCAGCATAATTTCTACTCTATTCCCCTGGAAACACTTGTTTCCTTTTCCTATCTTGGGTGTACCTGACTAGTAGTGCCCCGTTGTATTGGTGTTCCTTCCTTTATTCCCTTCTTTACCTACTGCGGCACCAGCCCTACACCTCCCTGAGCCTTGCTTTCTAGTGTCTCCCCCACTCCCTTTATTTATTTATTTTTTTACAAAACCCTTTTGTACCCCTACCCTTGATAGGGAATTTCACCCACTCCCAATTCTACTCCACGTCTGCTGTCCCACTCTCCCTTGCAGGCCTTCTGCTTCCCTGCTTCCTCCTAGGATGCCAGCTGATGCTGGACACCAGTTGTAATCCATTTCTGCTTTACTCATTCACTGCTACAGTACATAGTGTCCGCCTGCTGTCTCTCTCATTGGGCCGACTCCAGAGTGCAGACTCCAACATCCATTGTACATTGGTCCTTCATATAGAGGCCATAGCATGGGGGGGCACTTGATAGCCTAGTCCCTAAGAAAGTCCCTGCCCACATTTGGTTCCATGCAGTGCCCCAGAATGGCTGCTGATTAAGAATAGAAAGTATGCCCTCTAGCCAAAAGCTAACTACAGGGAAGTCTAAACGCAGACACTTGCTTTATTTCTGCCTAAGCTACGCAGACCCACACTGAATTTAAAGCTCTTCTTCTAAGCCAGCTAACTGCAGTGATAATTATTAGTTCTGTCCCCCAACTCAGACTAACACACTACTCTTGTGTTTTGTTTTTACCCTAATTGAAGGTCCCAATTTACCTTGTAGGCCCTACACTTCTAATAAAGAATCTGTGTACTTACCCCCTAGTCAGAAATGTCCAAGTAGAAAAGTTCTAGCTGCCTTAGTCAGCTGCCTCCTTGCTCTGATAGCAAGATTGCTTTCTGCCAGATGTGAATTGGAACCTCCAAGCTGCAGGTTCAGCTAGGAGAAGAGGCATCCCCGATTTATTGCATAAGGCTTTCTCAGCAGCTAGTAAAGGAGCCCACTCATGATGGGAAAATTCTGGACCTTGTACTTATTAATGGGGACAGTGTTGTGGACGTCATGGCAAGAGGCTACCTGGGAACCAGTGGTCACCATATAGCATAGTTCAATATAAGAACTGTGGCAGAACCACACAAAGGAGAAGGTCTTGGACTTCAGGAGGGCTGACTTAAAAAAAAATGGGCGAATGCCTCAGGAATACCCTGGTTGAGGAGGGGGGGTAGGACTTGGGTTTGGTATAGGAACATTGGGCAAAGCTAAAAAGAGCATAGTGAAGGCAACAAACCTTTGCATCAGGCATTTGAGCAAAAGCAAGAAGAAAAAGATACCGCTATGGTTCTCAAAGGAAATGGCTGTGAAGGTAAGGGCAAAAAAATAAAACTCAATAGGTATAAGAAGACTCAGAGAGAGAGGATGATAAGGAGGTGTATTGGAAGAAACAAAGGGAGGCAGGGAAAGCAATAGTTATTGCAGTGGCACAAATGGAAGGCAGAATAGTCCAGGCAGTAACGAAAGGGGACAAGACATTGTTCAGGTATGTATGTGGATAAAGGAAGTCCAGGGGAGGGATAGTAAGGCTAAAAAGGAAGTGGGGGATGGGTGGAGAGTGACCAGGAAAAAGCGGGTATCTTAAACAAATACTTTTGTTCAGTGTCCACAGAGGAAAGGGAAGGTAAGGGGCCATGGAATAGTAACAAGAGCATCAAAGAAAGAGAGGTGGACACTAGTCCATTTTCAGAGGCGAGAGTCCTGAAGGCACTCACAAACCTGAATGGAGACAAGGCAGTGGGACCAGACAGGGTACATCAAATGATATTGAGGGAGGTCAGGGAGATACTGGCTGCACCTCTGAAAATCCTGTTCAATCACTGTCAGTGCCACTTCACAAAAATGGTAGCAGGGAGGAGGTTGGTAATTACAGGCCAGTCAGGCTGACTTCAGTGGTGGGAAAACTAATGGAATTACTACTGAAGGAAAGGATTGTGAGGTATCTTAAAAATTTAGAGGCTTACAAGATCTGAGGCAGCATGGATTCACAAGGGGGAGGTCATATGAAACACATATGATATATTTATTTGACTGGGTGACCAGGGAACTGGATCAGGGTGGAGCAGTGCTATGGCCTACCTGGATTTTAGTCAGGCCTTCAACACTGTTCAACACAGGGGACTCATAACAAAGCTGAGCAACCTAGGCGTGAGACCGAAGATGGTAAACTGGGTAAGAAATTGGTTAGGAGACAAGCAGCAGAGGGTGGTGGTAAATGGAGTTCACTCTGAGAAAGGGAGGGTAACCAGGAGGGTGCCACAGAGATAGGTACTGGGACCACTCCTCATCAATGTCTCCATTAGTGTCTTTGCAGAGGGGCTGGATGGATAGTTCTACTTTTTTGCAGATGACACTAAAATCTACAATAGGGTTGTCACTATAGGAGTTGAGAAATGAATTGTGAGCTGAGAAAGTTAGAGTAGTGGTCAAGAGTAAGGCAGCTGGCTTTCAATGCAAAAACATGCAAAATCAAGCACTTAGGCAATAAACCCAGGGGCAGAGTACAAAATGAGGGGGGGTATGGATGACCACCAAACAAGAAACTGTTCTGTGGTAATCATATCTCATGACCTAAAGTTGGTCAGGTAGTGTGACAAGGCAGCTGGGAGAGCTAGTGGGTTGCTGGGGTTCATAGGGGGAGGTATCAGCAACAGAAAGTGGGAGATGGTGTTACCTCTGTAGAGATCACTGGGGAGACCTCATCTAGAGTACTGTGTCCACTTCTGGAGACCTCATCTCCAGAAGGACATAGACAGGGTGGAGGCAATCCAGTGAAGGGCAGCTGAAATGGTACAAGGTCTGAATAAAAAGCTGTATGAGGAAAGGCTGAAGGACTGCACTAATTACACCCTGTAGGAAAGAAGGGAGAGGGGGATATTATAGAGACTTTCAAATACCTCATGGGTATAAATAAGGTACAAGATGGAATCATTGTTCAGAGAAATAGATGCTCTAGAACAAGGAGTCAGGCTATGAAGCTGGAAGGAGTAGACTCAAGGGAGACTAGAGGAAGTACTTATTCACAGAAAGAGTGGTGAATACCTTTAACAGCCACCCAGCAGAGGTGGTGGTGCAAATTCAGTAGCAGGGTTTAAGAATGCATGGGATAGGTACAAGGGAACTTACTGGTAAGGCAAGGGGGGGTACAGCCAGAGATCAAGCAGAGTCTGCTTTAATAGAGTAGGTAGGAAAAATGGTCTGACTAGGTGGGCTAAGCAGTCATTATCTGCTGTCAAATTCTATGCTTCAATGTTTCTTTGTACTTGTTATAAATAAGAAAGAATAAATAGCAGGGAGCAAGTGAATCTTATAGGAAAAGTCACAAGAGACAGAAATGTGCTATTTAGACGATAGCTGATTTTGTGACCTGGATGCAGGCATAGAAATTTTATCACTTGAACAAAGAGGTAAAAAAGGGTAACTACCCCAGAGTGTGCAAGCAAACTGTGACTAAGAATGTTTTGTTTACATGTTTGCTGACTGGGAACATGAAGGCCTGTGGAGGCTACAGGGAAGCTCCGTGGGGCATCACAGCTGAGTACCCTAAGAACATGGAGGTAAAGCTCCCCGTGACACTGTTATGAGTGGCTCACTGAGTGAAAGAAAAAAGAAACCCCCAAAGCCATCGATGATACTCTTTGATTCAGGTGTTCACACCAGTGAAATAATGTTTCATTCATCACTCTTTGTGGTGCATGCAAAGATGGGGATACTGGTACCCCTCAGTGGTGCTGCATGCCTAGCCAGTGCTTCAGGATTGCTATCCAGAGCCAGATCCAAAGAATCCAAGATGGAAGCATGGGAACTTCTAGTCAAAGTGCCCTAATAGCTAAGGAGCAGCATTTCATAGCAGGAGATGCCAGTATGGTACAGACTAAAGAAGTTTGTAATGAGAATGGTACCACTAGACCAGTGCCCACAGGAGAAGATGAGCTAGAGCAACTGATCAAAGGCCTAGGGGGATGTGTCCGTGAGGTATTTGGGACAGTACAAAAGAAAAGTGACATAGATGCCCCTGTCAGTTTGAAAGATGTGTTTGAGGAGTGCTCAGCTGTTGCTACCATCTCCGAAACTCAACATCTACTAGAGATCTTCCAGGTGTTGCCTGCCCCACTAGGGAAACAGAAAACTCCCTCCTCCATGAAAAGATAACCCAGAAAAGTAACCCCTCTGTGCTGCCTCTTTTCACATTAGGCTCACTGTCGATTTTCACCTAAAGGGGAAGTCCTTGCTACTGGCTGCAGAGTATCTCCTGCCTCCATTCATAAGAACTCCCATGGAGAGAAAGAAACTCAGGAATCACCCACAGAACACCAAGGGTGGGGAAAGCCAGTCATACAGCTTCTGGAAAAGATGGCTAATTGTATGCAGGCTTACCACAAAGATGTATGGCTTAACCTGGGGCAGGCCCCTGCAATCCCAATGAGGTGTTGCCCTTGTGGAGTCAGGCCAAGAGGATTATACAGCACATAATTAAGAGGGACTATCTGAGGTAGAATTGCCCATGTGTAACCGAGCGTGTGATGGACATTAACTAAAGAAGCAGTAGAGACTGGAACAAAATAGCCTTAATGCATAATGTGAGGAAAAAGCATAGTATCACCAATGAAAGTAATGAGGCTGCAAAGCAAGAGGCACAGTGTGTGTCATAATTCAATTTGGGAGGAGTGTTCCAGAGTCTAATGCTGTTCCAAAATTATGCTCTAGTGCATTAGACTGAGGGTAACGTATAAAATACAAGGTGGAGGCCACGGACTGTGTGGAACAGACATGCAGCAAGACTGACTCAAAATATTGGATCTAGAAACCCAGAAGAGGTTGTATTTGGAGCTGGAGGAGCAGACCAGCCAGTGGGGCTCCAGCAGATGCCAACGTGCCAGAAAAAGTTCCAGCCTGATGTTATAGATCTCATAGATTTGTACAGGCCAAGTAGGGCACATGCCCCATAGTAGACTGCCCTTTGCTCTAAGGGAATAACCACATTGCTTTGTCTTATTGTTTCTTCTAAATGTCGAATGTTTTACCTCTCTGTTAATTTGCACTATTAATGTCCAATGTATTACCACTCTGTTAATTTTGCACTGCTACTGTATGAAATCCATACCCAGGTCACCCCTGAAAAAAGGACTGTATTGTCTCAGTGGACTCACCCGGTCACCAAAATTCAAATAAATAAATATTTTAATTCTCTTGTAATAGACATGCAGTCTGGCCTTAAATTCCCCCATGTTGTTACTTCCATTTACCTCTAGTGAAAGATTATTCCATATGGCCACAACTCATTGGTTAAACTAGGCTGCTCTTCTAGATGTATGGCAATTTGCTCTTCTAGATGTATGGCAGTTTTCCCCTTTTAGCTGAATGGTATGTAACCTTGTAATGTGGTTGACAGTCAAAAAGAAACACAGCACCAACACTTCATAAATATAAGGCTGTATTAAACTTACAGAAGGATGGCAAATGATGTAAAACACAGTAGCGCCTGAGGAGGCGCTTTTTGGCGTAAAACCAGTTGGGCATTTTCTTTGTTCTTTGGAGCTGTTGTTGCCTTGCATGTCTCTACTGTGTTTTACATCGTTTGCCATCCTTCTGTAAGTTTAATACAGCCTTATATTTATGAAGTGTTGGTGCTGTGTTTCTTTTTGACTGCTATCTTGTTCTTTTACACTGGCACGACTCGAATTAGAGCTGCTATTGTTGTGGTATTGCCTTGTAATGTGGTTCCCAGATTTTAATTCTAACCCCAAACATTCCCACAAATCATAATTTGTGAGAGCCCCATAAACCAGGAACAATTCACCTTTTATTTTCCTATACTGCAAAGAATACAATCCTAGTGTATCCAAACTGTCATTATAGTCCAAATGCCTGACTGTTGATATTTTCGTGCCTTGAGTTATACACCATCTAACAGCCTTATATCTGATTTTGCACATGGTGCTACAAACTGCCCAAAATAGTCCAGATTCGGTCTAACCAAGGCGTTATAAAATTGGAGAACCACCCTTTTGTCCCTACTTACAATGTGCTATAATACATCCTAATGTTCCACTAGCCCTTGTTGAGAGGTCTGAACCTCACTTTCAGATTCTTGACGATATTGGGAATGCAAGTAATCACAGACACGTTGCATTAGAGTAATAAACAAGTTTATTACTACCAAAGGGATTTATCACAGTTGCCCTAAGCAGTTCTTACCAATACAAACCGGGAGCGAGTGCTAAGCGTTCCCTACACCTCGAGGTTTCTCTGTAGTCTCTTGGGGTCTCTCGGGTCTCCGAGGTGTAAAGCTTGTGCATTACATTATATACCTATGATAATTACTATGGTTACCAAAAGATAGAAACATTTCTAGTTACAGAGGTGAGCCCTATTGGCTAAATTAGAGGTGGCTCCACGGTCCAAGATAACATTATACAATTCTGTAAAGTCATCAGTTTGAGAACAAAAGAGTTCTTATGCAGAGTCCTACATAACTAAATGTAGTAGTACAAATCATCAAAAGATGGCAATGCCGTCTTATGTATTATAATTACTTCAAGGACACAGGTGTCTTGGCATCTATCAAGTAAGAAATAGACAGACAATACATGGTAAAATAAATACGTATTAGCATGCAAAGTGGATTACAACAATATGTATTCATATCCTGACAATAGGATAGAAGGGAGGGCAGAGGGGCTGCAGTGGCTATGTTCATTAGAGGTGACATAGAAATTGCTAGGGTAGAAGACACAGAGGGAAACATGGAGGCCTTATGGGTCACCTTACGATCCCCAGCAGGAGAGAAGGTCAAGCTGGGTGAAGTATATAGGCCCCCCGGGATGAGTGATGTTCTAGAGGATGGTTTGCTGGACAACATCATTGCCCAGTGTGGACCAAAAGGGGAAGGAGTGGTGTTGATGGGGACCCTTAATATGCCAGGTACAACTGGGGAATCATGTCCTAGGTGGGCCAAGGAGGGAGCTGGACGGTTTCAGGATGTGTTCTTAACACAGCATGTGATGGAGCCCACAATGGAGGGACATGTCCTGGACGTGGTTTTGGCAGATGGGGATCTGGTAAGGGACATGGTTGTACAGGATCCCCTGACTGGGAGCGACCACAATACTGTCTGGTATCAAATAAGCATGGGGGGATGGGGGGAGATCTACAACACTGGCAGTGGACTTCATGGGAGCAGACTTTGTGGGCATGGGAAATATTCTCAAGGATCACTTGAAGGGGATTACATCAATGATAAGTGTGGAAAGGAGATGGGAGGTCATAAAACCGGGACTTCATGAGGCAGTCAGGATCTGCGCTAAGTAGAAACGTAAGGGAGCAAGGTCACACAAACCATGCTGGTGGTCCAGTGAGGTACAGGTAGCAGTCAGAGAAAAGAAGGCGGCCTACAAAAAATATAAAACAACAAGAGGGGAATGGGATAAGGAAGTGTACCATCTTGCATCTAGAAAAGTCACCCGTATGGTGAGGGGAGCAAAGTCCAGTAAAGAGCAACGGCTGGCACAGGGGATACATGGAGGGGAAAAGGGGTTCTTCTGGTACATTGGGGAGTGGAGAAAAACTAAGGGCCATCTCAGCAGATTGAGATCAGAAGGAGGGTGGGTGGAAGAGGCCAGGGACCAGGCAGAGGTATTTAATGAGTGCTTTGCCTCTGTGTTCACTAGGGAGGGGGATGGTATATCTACAAAGCAAGGCATAAAGGGGATAGAAGCGGCAGTAAGTGGGATCAGAGGAGCAACAGAAATGGAGCAAGAGGGAAGGAGAGGTACCCCAGGGGTGTCACATCTGGATAAGGATAAAAAGGCCAGTAAGGTGGAGGGGACGGATGATGCTATCTCTGCCAAAAGGGTGTGGTTAGCCCTTAAGGCCCTAAAGAAAGACAAATCTCCTGGGCCAGATTGTATTCATCTGAGAGTATTATGGGAATTGGTGGACATACTGGCTGCACCCCTGGCGGAGCTCTTCAACAGGTCACTTGAGACAGGGAGGGTATCTAGGGATTGGCAAGAGGCACATGTGGTGCCAATCCATAAAGGGGGGGGTCGAAGGAAGTACCAGGTAACTATAGACCCATGAGTTTGACCTCGGTGGTGGGAAAATTAATGGAGAGTATACTAAAGGAACGATTGGGGGTTGGAGGTCTGGATAGTCGGCAACATGGGTTTGTGCCAGGTAGGTCATGCCAAACCAACCTTGTGGAGTTCTACGAATGGGTAACATCAGAACTGGACAGGGGAAAGCCTGTGGATGTATTATTCTTGGACTTCAGCAAGGCGTTTGACTCTGTCCCCCACAATGGTCTGGTGGAGAAACTGATGGGGTTAGGAGTAGGCCCTTTGATGGTCAGATGGATTGAAAACTGGCTAGCTGGATGCACCCAGAGAGTAATGGTCTGTGGGGAGCTCTGAACCCTAGAGAGGTTGGTAGGGGTACTGCAGGGCTCGGTCCTGGGTCTGATCCTGTTTAATGCATACATATCAGACATCAGGGAGGGTATAGGGTGTGAAATGAGTCTTTTCATGGATGACTCCAAAATGGGAGCAGTAGTTGAGGGAGAAGAGGGGAGGTTGTCCCTGCAAGGGGACCTGGACACCCTGGAAAGCTGGGTTCACACATGGAAATTAAATTTCAATATCACCAAGTGCAAAGTGTTGCATCTTGGTCAGGGAAACCCTAAACACAGGTACACCCTGGGAGGGGAGGCACTGGAGGCCTCAATAGGGGAAAAAGACCTAGGGGTCATGGTGGATGCATGTATGAATAACTCTGAGCAGTGCAGGAGAGCGGCTAGCAAGGCAAACAGAATGTTGGGATGCATCATAAGGGGGATCACGTCTAGGAGCAAGGAAGTGATTCTGCCACTGTACAGTGGACTGGTTAGACCACACCTTGAGTACTGTGTACAGTAATGGAGACTTCACTTGAAGAGGGACATACAGCTCCTGGAGAGGGCACAGAGGAGGGAAACTAAGATGATAAGAGGGCTAGGGGATTTGACGTATGAGGACAGACTTGAGGAGCTCTGCCTGTTTTCACTGGAGGAGAGGAGAGACAGGGGGGACATGATTGAGGTCTTCAAATACCTCGAGGGAATAAATAGGGTAAACATGGAGGGGATCTTTAGACTAAAGCAGAGAGGTATCACCAGAGGGCATGGTTTGAAGTTGGAAGGTGAAAGGGTGAGGGGGGAAAAGAGGAGGAGGTTTTTCACTGAGAGGGTGGTGGACCCCTGGAATGCACTGCCTGGTGAGCTGGTTCAGAGATCCACAGCAGAGAGCTTCAAGAGAGGGTGGGACAGACACAGAAAGTGGATGTATCAGATGATGGCCTGTCCCAGGGGGGTGGGGATGGATGATAGGGGTTTCTGGAGCATAAGGGATGGGAGGGCCTCAGCACCCAACTAAGGATCTAAGGTTCAAGCAGACTCGATAGACTGTAAGGCCTAATCTGCTGGCAAATAGTACATTAGTATGATAGTACTCTTATACGGTAGATGCCCTTAGCCCTAAATATTAGTATGACCTATATCTCAGCATTAGCTGTCTACAGTGTACCTCTGAGGGTACCAATTAGGGTGCAGGGACCTTGTGTAACAATTCTCCCCCTTGTTGCCTCCAAGGGCAACACAGGCAAATGTCTAGGGAAAGGACAGGAGCAGTGGTCATTTACAATCCCGACGAGCGAGCCTTGTAAAGGAACTCGAGCTGCTCATGGTGTTGGCGCAGTGTATGCCATAGGCAGCAAAGCACAATAATCAAAGTGAAAATCAAAAATGCTTGTATAATAACAAAACCTTTAAAAGTAATCTCTAACCAGGTTTTAGTTAATGCGATATTCATATCTCCATCATTAATCAAGTCAAGAACAGCATCATTGGCTTTGGTCATATTATTGCTGATGTGGATGAAGTGTGTGTCTTTCCTGTCTAAAAGTGATTTTAGTGTAAGTGTGAGTGGGTCTATGTGTACATTAAAGAATGGCAAGTATTCTGACAGTGTGAGTAGATAATCTGGGTTACCATCAATAATGTCTGCATCCATAAGGGGGATGGGGGTTATAACAGTATGTCCAATAACAGTTTTCTGGTGGGGAACAAAACAGAAATTGGGGTATTCAATAGCACAAGAAACAGAACCATATGTGTAGGTCTTATAGTTCAGAACAACGCAGTATTCATCATCAGAACTGTACTGTGAGCACACAGTAGGCAGTCTCCACTTTTGCAACTGGACAGGGCAGGTGTAGGTCATCTTCGAAATCCATGTTGACAGGCGATGAACCTCCTCACGATAGGTTCGGTACAGCTTAAAGTTGAGTCGAAAGAGTTGGTGCCATTCTCAGTAATGTCATCATCCATAGAGAAAGTCCAATCAATGCTGTCTGGAGAGTAACCACAAACAGGTCGTATAACATCAAACACATCACATCGGCACAGATAGATATATTGCTTTTTTTGCACAGCAGTCTGTGTGCGGAGCCACCCAGGCATCCAGGAAAGAATGGTAGACCAGTAGAGGTGGTAGATCCAGGCATTCTCTGTAGATGTCTTCGTCCAAGTGCCCGATAGAATGTACCAGTGCAAGCTTGTCAAACAAGGTTGTAGTGGGATCAAAGTATGGCAAGGAGACAGTGAAAGAAACAAACATGGTATTTGTTATGAAACATTTCTTAGCAGTGAAACAAGGACCAGTATTAGGGTGTCTGGTCACAAACCCCAAATTCCTATCTGTGAAGAGAGAAATAGTCAAAGTCTGTAGCATACACATGGAAACACAGATAGTGGTTTTACACCTTGGACAATACCATTTGGAAATGCGTCTATCATGTATAATATTAGGAATTTTCCAGATTCTAGATCACGGAAGAGGTTATTGATGGTAGTGATAATGTAGGAGCCATAAGCAGAGCAGAGTATTTCCCTAGCAATATATTGTTTATCTGCTTCCTTGTTGTTCTGTTGTATGAGTGCGTTGATTTTATCTTTAGAATCAGTGAAAGCCTTAGCAATATCATGCATGTTGTATACAGTGTATCTTCCTTCCTGACTAAGGCCATCCACACCATGCAATAATGGAGGTAAAATGTTATTGACCAAGCCAGTGGAGGACTTGGCAGAATGACTTTTGATAGCAGTAATGTCTGCTTTATTCCAGATAGACATAGCCATACCAAAGAGATCTATGACAGTACCTGTTGCACCTGTAACATCAGAACTGTCAACTTCACATTTGTTACGTTTATGATTCAGATTATCAGGAGAGGGCTTCCTCCTGAAGTTGCCTCTATGTTCAGTAGAATAGACCCCAGCAAAAAAATCCTGCATATGAATCTGAAATGCAGCTAAACTATCAAGCAATAATGTACTATAAAATGCTGATGTATTAGTATTGTGACACATACCAAACTCTTTCATATTCCAGTAAGTAAGATTAAACAAAACAGGTATATGCATAAACTGTAAGTTATTAATCAAAGAACCTGGGTGGGCAGTGGCTGTGAGACCACTACGGGGACCAGGGTTATGCTTTGGACATTCCAAAAGCTGCTTACCAGTGGTTGGTAACACAGAGAGGTACATGGCTGCAGAAGACATGTTGTGTATAGCTCAAAATCTGCGAGCAGAATCTTTGGACAAAGAGTAACAGTAAGAAGGATCTATTAAGGCAGTTATATTGTACAAACCAGAATGTCTTAATGCAGTTTGTAACAAGGACAGTCAACCATTTGGGGATAATTTAGCATTGGGCCAACCCTGGAAAGTTCCCTTGGAGAGTTTAGCTACAGGGAGAATTTGTCCTTGTGATGTGGTTTGCCACTCAATTTGAAGGGTAGATTTGTCAAGAGCAACAACCGAGGCAGTGAGGTAAGCATTGGAACCTTCCTGGACAGTGATCATTCTATCTGGTATATTGATGGATACTCCCTCTGGAGGAGGTGCTGGAGAGTCAAGGTGTCGTAGGAGGTCTGGTATCATGCCTTTGATGCAGGGTATCACTCCTGAGAGGAGGAAATAATGGAACAAGATAGCCATCTTGTCAGTGCATCTGAAAAGGAAGATCAAAGATTAGTATGTTAGTACAATTCGCCCAATGGAGTGAGGAAAAGTAATTTAAACTCCTTTATACAGTTTCAACTGGTTTGCATGTAACCATTTGTCAGTCAATTTGTTGTTGTGGAGGAGTCTAACTTGATAGACTGCCCGACTGAGCTTGTTGACAATGGGGTATGGGCCTTGGAGAAGGAGTGGGTGGGATATGCAAATCAAAGTACCATTACCTGATCTCCAACTTGCCAATCCACTTCTTGTGCGTGTTTGTTAAATTGTATCTTGGATTGTTGCTAGGCCTTGCTCATGCAGTTTGCAGCATACAAGTGTGTGTGTATATGAGGTCTTTTCTGAGTTTTTCCACATACTGGTCCACAGACATGCGGTCCTCAGTGGGGGTGTGCAGGTCAAACAACAGGTGTTTAGGTAATCTTATTTGTCGACCAGTCATCACCTCAAAGGGTATGAGCTGGGTGGTGGCTGAGGTTGTGCCCCTAATTGCCATAAGGAGTAAAGGCAATAGGGAATATCAAGTTTTGGGATTGTCTTCAATGAATTTGGAAAGCATTTGCTTGATCCATCTGTTGGCTCTTTCTACTTGATCTGAGGATTGAGGGTGGTAAGGTATGTGGAACATCTGCTGAACTCCAAGGGGTTCCACTGTTTCACTGGGGTCAAGAGCTGTGAGGCATATGCAATGGGTCTTGAGGTGCCATGCACCTTCTGGGGCCAGCACTGCTGACATAGCAATGTCAGAGGTGGCACACTCCTGAAGGAATGGTAGTGCTGGATTGGGGTTCACCATTGCTGGGGCGGAGGCCAAGGCCTGCTTCAGTGACGTCACAACCTGGGTGTGAATAGGGCTCCAAATCCATGGTACATCCTTTTTGAGTAATTCATACAGAGGAGCAGCTTTCTGAGCAAAATCGCAAATGAAATCTCTTGAATATTTTACCATACCTAGAAACCTTCCGAAGAGTTGCCACACTGGTAGGTAATGGCAAGTCTTGCAATCCCTGTACCTTCTTCCAGGTAGGGCTTTGACCTTGGTCAGTTATTTTTAGACCCAGAAAGAGTACTTCTTTCTGACACAATTGTGCTTTTGCTGGGTTACATTTCAAGCCTGCTTTCTGAATGAGAGTCAATAGTTCATCCAAGAGATCCAAATGTTGTTCCTTTGTGGCTGTGGCCAGCAACAGGTCATCCACATATTGCAGGAGACATTGGGGGGTAGAGAAACTCTCGAGGGCATCCATCATGTGGAGATGGAAGAGGGATGGACTGTTATGGAATCCTTGTGGCAAGCAAGTCCACGTGTACTGTCTTCCTTCACAGGTGAAGGCAAACTTATATTGACTTTTGAGGGCCAATGGCAATGACCAAAAACCATTGGAAATGTCCAGGGCACTGAACCATTTCAAGTCCGGGGTTAGAAGTCATAGCACATCTGGTGCTGATGCTACAGTTGGGAAACAACTGGGGGTGACCTGATTCAGTTTCCTGTAGTCAATAGTAAGTCTCCAGGCATCTGTGGGTTTCTTCACGGGCCATACTGGGGAGTTGGCAGTGGAAACACAAGTTCTGATTACTCCTTGCTTGAGGAGTGACTTGATCATTTCTCTAAGGGAAGGCAAGACCTCAGTTGGGAAAGGATATTGCCTTTGCCTCTCATGTTCCGGGCCTTGCACTTCAATGATGGTGTGCATTCTACCACAGTGATGCTTGTTAACTGCAAACGCTTCTAAAGGCCATTGCAGAATAGGTAGGAGTTTTGGAAAAAGTTCATGATTCTTGAACAAATCTATGACGTCATACTCTTTGTCACTGGCAGATATCGTTGCCACAATGTGTGAATCAGGAATCAAGATGGTATGGTATTGACTCTGAATCTGTATCAGTAGCATGTTGGCTAGGTCCACCACACAGCCGTGTGGTGCAAGGAAGTCGATCCCTGTAATACTAGGATGGTCATGCAGCACCATTAGTTGGAAAGTACACTACCGGTCAAAAGTTTTAGAACACCCCCATTTTTCCAGTTTTTATTGAAATTTACGAAGGTTAATGTCTCAGTGTAGTCTGAAATTAAAGCATAGAACAAATAAACAATTGGAGATAAAAAAGAAATCATAGAATCATTTTGTTTAACAAAATTTAATCTAAATTTTTGACTCATCAAAGTAGCCACCTTTTGCAGATATACTGTAACCGCTGAACACACTCGTGGCATTCTTCCTACAATGGACATCAAATATTGTTAGGGAAGTTCTTCCCAACACTGTTACAGAAGTTCCCACAAATGTGTTGCACTTGTAGGTTGCTTTGTTTTCACCCTTCTGTCCAGTTCATCCCAAACCAGCTCGATGGGGTTTAAGTCTGGAGACTGTGCTGGCCATTCCATGATTTGAAGCCTACCGTCTTGTTCTTTTCTTCGAAGGTATTTCTTACATAGCCTGGAGGTATGTTTTGGGTCATTATCTTGCTGTAGGATGAACCCCTGACCAACTAGGCGTAGACCAGAGGGTATTGCATGGTGCTGCAAAATGCTGTGGTAGCCCTTTTGGTTCAGGGTACCAGTCACTCTGTGCTGTTGTCCTGTGAGCCGCCTATCACGTAAGCTGTTGACTCTCAGAAACTTGTCTTCTGATTCTGTTGTGGCTTTGGGTCTGCTAGACCTCTTCCTGTCAGAGTTTCCTCCAGTTTCCAAGTGCCTCTTGATGGTGTAGGAAACTGTACTCACTGACACCTTGGCTTTCTTTGCAATTTCTCTAAAGCAGTTTTTGCTAACCTAATCTTTTTTTTCTAACCTCTAGCAGTTTGCCGCTTACCTTCGTACCATTTCAGGTTATTCACTGGACTTGAATTGCTTAAATTTCAATAAATACTGGAAAATGGTGGTGTTCTAAAACTTTTGACCGGTAGTGTATGTGAAGCCTTTAAGTGGTCCAGCTCTACCGGTAAGGGTAGAGAACGGTATGCAGGCAGCCTAGTACTATCGACTCCTGACATGTTGGTCTTCTATCCGGTAGACCAAGGAGATGTGTCCGCGTGTTCATCATGTAGCACAGATACAGCTGCACCTGTATCTAGCAAAACTACTAGTTGGTGGCCCCCGACCTCGGCCTCAGTGCAGGGCCTTCCGTTTCTATCCAAGACCAGCTTGTTTACAATACGGACTGGGGCCTCTAATTGTCAATCCATACTACCGGAAGCATGCAGAGGTTGGGCCTGGCTTGCATGAATGACTTCACCATGCTATACTGATGCTATATAGGGAGGAACTTCTGGATTCAGACCTGTGTGGGCCTGAGGGCCTGTACCTCCGGTGTCTCCATGGCCGGTTGTGGCCTGGGCTGCCGGTTGTTCCACCGCAAGGGTCTGAGCAGGAACAGCATCTGCCACAGAGCGCACTTGTCCCAGGAGCTCTTGAAATTTCCAGTTTTCTTCAGCTATCTCCCTATATGAAGTACCCGTTCTCTGTTGTGGTTTACCTCTACCCTTATGCTTCCTGTTCTTATGCCAATTCCGGTTCCCACCCCATTGCTGTTGTTGATGCGGTTGTTGTTGTTGGGCCTGTTGGGGGTGTTGATTACCAGCTGGAAGGGCTGGCGGTTGTTGGGCCTGTTGGCATTGAGCCTGCCCTTCCACTATGTAGTGTGTTGTGGTCCCCAAAGCAGGTTCCACGACAGCTACCTTCTTGGAACTGGAGCCCAAATCACAGATATACAGTTGATACACCCTCTCAGTTTTCTGAAGAATATCGGCAAACCTATCCGTATTTGGGTAAGTGGTTGGCTCTACCTTTTTTCTTACTGCTGGAATCATGTTCCTAAGGAACAGGGTCTTATATTCAATAAGATCTACATCCGCAGCTTCTTGTGCCAGGTGCTTTCCTGCTCGGTAGGCCATCCAGAGTCTCTGGTGGTAAGTCGCTGGACTTCTTTTGCATTCTGCTTCACAGGATATGCAAGCATCACTCCTACTACACCTGGTCTGTGAGCAGAAATGAGCTCAGCTGCAACCTCGTCAAAGGTAGCATTCCCATCCTGGCGAACAGCTTTGGGGAGTTTGGCCCACAAACCAGGATTGATGGTCTGGTGTAGTATTTGGACCTGATATTCGGCAGAGAGGCTGAGCATCTCGCATTTAGAATGTACCTTTTCCAAGTGACAGCTGAGGTTGTCAGACTGGCTCATCCGTCCGATACTGTCAGCAATTTGCTGAACAGAGTAGGCCATTTGAAGGGGATTAGTGGGTCGATCAGGCAAAGACAGAGTGTCTCGAGCACCATCCAAGGCTGCACAAGCTGCAGCTTCAGCCGCAGTGTGGACAATACCTTACTGAGTGCCAGCTTCTTGAAAAAGCTGCCTAATCTGGGTTTTAATAGCCCTCATACTCCTCTCAGGAAGAGGAAAATTGCCTATCACTCTTTCAATCATGATTTCTATCTCTTGCCTGTTCTCCACATTAATAACAGCTACTGGAGGTACCGTCGGGACCAGACTTGGGCCTGCTCCCCCCCCATCATGGGCGCCGCCATGTTGGCATTTCCCATGATGAGCATCACGATGTCGCTGACGTGTGACCTGGGGAGTTGGGGGCGGGGACCCGCCGTGCTGTGGATGGCTAGATGTGGAGTCTGGGCCATAGTAGGGGTGTGACTGGGCATTGTATTGTGAAATGTCATCATCAGTTAACTCCCCTTCTGATGACAAATGAAAGGCAGGGGCTATGCCTCCCATTGCCTTAACATGTCCAGCTAGAACCTCTCACTGATGGCGCAGTGTCATCATCTTAGTTCTACATGCATCGTGATTCACACTTGCAACATCCATATTAACCTGATCCTGCTTTTGCTTTTGCAAAACTCGATACACGCCGCTCAATTCACGATTGTCCCTGTAAGCCACTTCTAAATCATTATGTACTTGGTTGATCTCGTCCTGAAGCTCACCCATTTCATCACTCAACTGAGCATTCACAGCACTCAGCAAATCATTCATTTGTACAATCTGACTCTTATCCTGTCTCAAACTTTCACACTCCTGCTTCAACATACATAGTTCCTGTTCACCAGCCTGGGCTGAATGATACGATAATGAATCCTTTTCATTCCGCAGAGTTTGGAGTTCAGTCTCCAAGTTCTGCTGCAATCTGATACATTCTGTTTCCTGCAAACCCATCTCTTGCTTAAGAGATTAAATCTGCAGATCAAGGGTTCGAAACCTCACTTCGGAGGCTTCCAAAGCAGCGTAGAGAGCCGCAACCATCAACCCTTTAGCATGACACTTATTGGTTGATTGTCTCATCTCTGTGTACTGGGTTGAAATCCCCAGTACAGGGTTATCAGATTGACTTGCATCCCGCACGAAGTCAGCCCATCCTCCATGAGAGGCAAGGAAGTTTGAGACATTGAGTCTCAGTTCTGTGCTGATATCTGATACTGTGGCCATTGTGTGGGAGGGAACAAAAATTCAAACTGTGAAAAAGACAGTGTGCTGCATATCGATCCACAACACAAGTGCTTTAAACACAGCCGGGCGACTGTATTAGTTGCAGGCTTGCAATTCAAAGCAGCTATGGAGTGGGTCGAGAAGGCATCGACCACACCCAAAAAGTCAGCCAGACTTTGCAAGTGACTACAAACTGGTTTTAAAATGGGAGAGGTGATATGGGAATGTACACCTACTGTCCCCGTGGGAAAGGGAAAAAGTTTAAGCAACAAATGAAAATTTGCAAACACCAAATCTTGCCTGTGCACGGTCGCCAATTTGTTGAGAGGTCTGAACCTCACTTTCAGATTCTTGACCATATTTGGAATGCAAGTAATCACAGACATGTTGCATTAGAGTAATAAAAACGTTTATTATTACCAAAGGGATAAATCACAGTTGCCCTAAGCAGTTCTTACCAATACGAACCGGGAGCCAGTGCTAAGCATTCCCTACACCTCAAGGTTTCTCTGTAGTCTCTTGGGGTCTCTCGGGTCTCCGAGGTGTAAAGCTTGTGCATTACATTGTATACCTATGATAATTACTATGGTTACCAAAAGATAGAAACATTTCTAGTTACAGAGATGAGCCCTGTTGGCTAAATTAGAGGTGGCTTCCGGTTCAAATTGGTAAGAACTGCTTAGGGCAACTGTGATTTATCCCTTTGGTAGTAATAAACTTGTTTATTACTCTAATGCAACGTGTCTGTGATTACTTGCATTCCCAATATTGTCAAGAATCTGAAAGTGAGGTTCAGACCTCTCAACACCCTTTTGGCTATTGCTGAACAGTTAGATTTCAACTTAAGGCCACTGGATATTACTTCCCCCAAATCTCTTTCCTCTGTAACTGTTTTCAGGATGTGTCAATTAATTTCATATTCAGCCCTTACATTATTTTTCCCCAAGTGCATAACTGAACACATGTCAAAGGTAAATTCAATTTTGTGCTTATTGGCCTAACCTTGTAAGTGGATCAATTCCCCTTGCAATGTATTGACATCATCTATGTTTTGTATCACAGAGCCTCATGTCATCTGTGAACTTTGAAATCCAAACCCTGTTCACACAACTCATAGATGTTACATTGATGTTAAACAGGCATGGTCTCAAAATGAAACCCTTTGACACTCCACTAGTCACCTCCCCCCACTTTGACCTATGACTCATAATATTCATCTGCTGTCTCCTATCTGTTAACCATGATTCTATCCAGGAAACAATGTTCTTGTATAGTTCTGTATTGGAAAGGGTTTCTGTAAGTTCTCTATGCAGAACTTTATCAAAAGCATTACTGTAGTCCAAGTATACCACATCCACTGGGTCTCACACGTCAAGGGTCCTGCTGACCCTATCAAAGAATTCCATCAAATCAGTCTGACAGGACCTTCCCTTTGTAAATCTGTGTTGTGATTTATCCCACAGGCATTTTTGTTTTATAAGATCCTCAGTTACCTACTTCGATATCCCCTCCAGAAATTTACACAACACCGAAGTCATACTAACTGGCTTCTAGTTTTTATATTCTTTTCTACAGCCTTTCTTGTACATAGGGATTACCAACGCCTTTTTACAATCATCAGCTACTTTCTCATTATTTAAAGATGCCTGATAAATCATAGTCACTGGTCCTGCCAGTTCCTCCACTGGCTCTTTAATGATCCTTGGATGTTACTATCAGGCACAGGTGTCTAATTCTAATCTAAACTCTGCCACCTGACTTTAATGTAATTTTTATCTAATAAAAACTGTGCAGGCCCATGTAGCCTCTGAATGACTTGAGCTCCAGCTGCTTTAGAATTAAAGATCAAGCCAAAATAATCAAGGGTATCAGCCATTTGCTTCTTCTCTGTAACCAAGGCTCTTTTCCCATCAGGTATGGGTCCCACCTGGATATTACCCCCTCGTTTCTAATTTATATGACTATATAATTTTTTTGTAGTTGTCTTTGACCTGGACTACCAAATTCAGTTCATGTGGATACTTAGCCTTACTAAATGCTTTCTTACTCTTCCTTAACACATTTCTGTACTTACTCCATGCCTCTTCAGTGTTCCCCCTCAGTGTCTTCCTATAATATGTTTTTTTCCTATTGATTAATGTAGTGACTTTCTTATTAAACCATAGTGGTATTCTCCCTGATCCATTATATTTACATTTCTCAGGGACAAATTCCATAACTAGGTATTGCAATTTTCTTAGTAGGATATTTCACATCTCATTCAGTGTTTTATCTTCAAATTCCTTACCCCAGTTCCAGTCTCATAAATTTTTCCTCATGTTAACAAAGTCTGCTTTGGCAAAATACTTTATTTTAGTTTTTCCTCTAATTTTAACAGAGATATCTTTGATGGTAAAAGTGACAAAATCATGGTCACTACCTCCCAGTGGAAACGTAGCATTGCATGTTTTGATCTTTACCCCATGTTACTTGGACCAAGCCTAGTATGTTCTGCCTCCTGTCACTGTTTTGATAAACTGCTCCAAATGCAATTTGTTTAAAAGTTCTAGGAACTCAGTTTCCAATGATGTTTTTCCAGTTTCTGCTCCCAATCAATGCTGGGCATATTGAAATCCCCCCAAATGATTATATTGTTCCCAGGGTTCAATGTATTTAATACTTCCATCATCTGCTTATTTGTTCCTATTTCCTGAGATGGCAGCCTATATATATAAGCCCCATAATAATTGTTTTACCCACATTGGGAATCAATTTCACCCAAACATTCTCCAAGATCTCATTCTTATCTACATCACGTATTAGTTCTGCAGTAATGTTTTCTGAAATATATATTGCCACCACTCCCTCATCACTCCTGTCAGTCCTTTTTTTACTAAAAAGCCTATATCAGTTTACTCAGTTTATATAGACGTAAGGAGGCTTACACCCATCAGGTATGTCTCCTATGACTATGTAGGCATATTCATTCCATCCAAGATATTTATCTAGTCTTGACATAAATATGTCAACTGAAGGGTCATCTACCACATGTTGGGACCAGTTGTTCCATGCTTTTACTGATCTTATGATGAAGAAGTTATCTGTTTTTGTGGTTTGGGCTTTTGGAACCATTAGTTGTTTATTCTGGCTACGCAGATTTAGAGCTCTATTGTTATTTTTGATATTGCATGATTTCAACTGTGGTTTGAGTAAGATATTGTATCCCACAATATTTCTACCCCAGTCATCCTCTTTGCACCACCAAGTTTCAGCGATTCAGCAAATTTGTATATATTCCTGTTTCAGAAGTATTTCCATTTCTTCCTTCTTTTTCACCAGACTTCTTGTATTGATCACATGCTCTTCCATTCTGTCACTTTATTACACTTCTTGGTTTTGTTCCCTAATGCCTTTGGGCACTCAAAAATGTCCTGTCCCATTTCTCACCCCAGTCCCCTTGTATCCTAGTTTAAATTATTCTCAATTGATTGATTTATTCTATTTCCCAGAATTCTTGAGCCATACCTGTTTAGATGGAGTCCATCTCTACAAAACAAGCTGTGGTCATACATTTTTCCCAGTTCCTTTGGAAAGTAAAATCCTCCCTCCTGCACCAGCATCTCAATAATCCATTTAATATTGTAATCCCACATGTTCTTTCCCTGCTTGCCTTTGGTACTATAATTATTTCTCACACAATGACACTATAGCCTTTATTAACTAGGATCTTCCCTATTTCCTCAAAGTCCTTCTGTACATCGAATTGTCTCCTCCTACCTACTGTATATCATTTTTTTCCAACATGGAGTACTGTGATTGGGTTAGAAGTCCCTCTTAAATAACCCTCAACAGTTTCCTTTATATTTTGAATCCTTGACCCACAGCGGCTACCATTGTTGTTCCCTTTCACCCATTACAGCTTACTGAATTCATATATTTGAGGATGGAATTCCTTATGACTGGTATGACTCTATGTGGTAATCCTAAAACCATGTTACTTTCCTCTATGTTTTCCCAATAATTTATTTCCTGTGTACCCTGGGATTGGGTTACTGAGCCTCCTTCAGACCCGGTGATGGTATTCTCACAGTTGTTATCCTCCCCTACCATTTTAAGTGGTTCAAAACAATTCTGTAGTTCTATCAGGTCTCTCTCCATTTCATATCTCCTTCTCCTTCTTGTATTTCCCTGTATCATAGCCCAGCTGTCATTACCTAAAATGTCCCACTCATCTACAGAATCTGCTGTAACTCTCTTTCTCTTATAGCCTTTTATCCTTGTTTGGTCATGTAGGGATTTTGTCCCTATATGGTGATGTAGTATTTGTCCCGGGTAAGTTCTGTTACCTCAATCCTCACCTGGCAAACCCATGTTTAGATTATACACTCCTCCCCCATACTGCAGAACAGATTTGTCTATAAATTTCTCCAGTGCAGTAGTCTCACTCCAAGTTTCCAATTGTTTGGTCAGTTTCAGTATCTCCCTCTGCATGTCTCCTACAGTTTCACACTTGCTACATGTGAAAATGGGAGAATGCCTACCCGTGGTAAATATATTACAGGATAAAAAACCAAGAACCTTAGGGCAAAAGCACTGAAGCAAGGGTAAGCCCAAAAGGTACTGACCAGAAAGCCAAGTTTCAAAGAAACACAAAATCATACATACCGCCATAATGCATAACATCATGGCCTGTATATGCAAATCACCACAAAATGATAAGCTGGTTCAGCTTTAAACAGGAATGCATGGTGCCAAATGGCCTCTCACACAGTCTGCAAAGAGTGCAAACAGAAGAGACAGACATGTGTTTCATCCTATAAGGACTCATCAGTGTGCCTCACCTGTACAACATCCAAAGGGAAATGAACCAAACCTAAGTTGGTCTTTTGATTAGGGTTGGGGTGAGCCCAATAAAAACCAAAAGCAAGCTAAAATACAAATAACCTTAGTACAAAAGCACTGAGGCAAGGATTATCCCAAAAGGTATTGGCCAGAAAGCCAAGTTTCAAAGAAACAAAAAAATCACACATACTCCCATAATGCAAAGCATCATGGATCATATATGCAAATCACCACAAAGTGTTAGGCTGGTTCAGCTTTAAGCAGGAATGCATGGTGCCGAAAAGGATTATAGGATATAGATATAGTTAGTTCAGCTTCCATTTTGATTATATCTGACTGGTTTCCAGATTCTATACTGCAATTAAGTAATGGAGTTACCTACCACTTTTTCACATGTATCCTAATACCTTCATTCAGACTTTGGACTCCTCCCTCTCCTTCCTCTGCCTCGCATTGCCTTAGCCACACATTTGACGAAGCTTGGGGGTGAGCCCATCTATGAGGACTCAGGTACAGAAGCTGGTTGACTCTCAAGCCCTTTACTCAAATATAAAAATGCTTTAAAACAAGAGCTAGAGACAAAAAGTGTCTCATCTATGAGGCAGAGCATGTACTTGACTTTCACTGCAGCTGCTCGCTTAGGTGTGCACTGACCCAGGAAGTGGTTGCCTTAGCAAAAAATCATAGCCCCATAGTACTCACTCCCAGAACAGGCTCCCACTGTTGCAACAGGGTGTCTCTTCTTCCAAACTCTGTTCATCGACTCTCCCCCATCTCCCGAGGCAAACCTGCTCGGAATAATGCTGCTGCCACGAGTGAGCCCATTTATGTGGGCTCAGGTGCAGAAGCTGGTTGACTAGCCCCTTTGGGTATCGTCGGGACTCTCAATCTCTTTAATCAAATATAACAATGCTTTAAAACAAGTGCTAGAGATAAAAAAAAGTGTCTTGTCTATGAGACAGAGACTAAGCCCCATTTTCACCATAGCTGCTCACTTCCCCAGTTACAATGACACACGGCTTAGATGTGCAGTGACCAGGGAGTGGTTACCTAGCAACAAACCAGAACCCCTTAGTGCACATTCCCAGAACAGGCACCTGCTGTTCCAATAAGGTGGCTCTTCTTCCAAACACTGTCCACCAACTCTCCTCCACCTCCTGAGGCAAACCTGCTCAGTATAATGCTGCTGCCATGAATGAACCCATTTATAAGGGCTCAGGTGCGGACGTTGGTTGACTAACCACTTCCAGTATCGCCGGGCTCTCAAGCCCACTAATCCAATATAAAAATGCTTTAAAGCAAGTGCTAGAGATAAACAAAAGTGTCTCATCTATGAAACAGAGCCTGTGCCTAACTTTCACTACAGCCGCTCACTTCTCCAGTCACTATGACACTTGGTTTAGGTGTGCACTGAACTTGAAACATGGAAACATAGAAGTTGATGGCAGATGAGGACTGCAAGGCCCATCCAGTCAGCTCATTTTTTCTACCTTATGAATGTGCCATAGGCTATTACTCTGTAAATGGCCTATCTATTCAAACTCATCTGTATTCTTCCCTTATGCCTATCCCATGCCTGTTTGAAGCCCTGCACTGTATTCATAGCCACCACTTCCTGAGTTAGGCCATTCCATGGATCCACTACCCTTTCTGTGAATAAGAACTTCCTCACATTACCCCTTAATCAGCCTCCCTCTAATCTCATGCTGTGTCATCTTGTCCTGCTATTTTTCTTATATTGAAACATGTTAGACTCTTTCATCTTGTTAATGCCCTTAAGATGTTTTAATGTTTCGATCATGTCACCTCTCTCACTCCTTTGCTCTAGGGTATACATATTGAGCACCATTAATCTGTCCTCATATGTTTTCTGATGCAGTCCCCGCACCATTTTGGTTGTCCTTCTCTGAACTGCTTCCATTTTGTTAATGTCCTTGTGCAGGTGCAGCCTCCAGTGCTGCATGCTGTACTCCAGATGGGGCCTATCCAGTGTCTTGTAAAGAGGGATTATTACCTCCCTCTTATGACTTGTGATCCCCCTACTAATACACCCCAACATCCCACTAACTGTACCTACTGCTTTAGTGGTCTGCTTGGATGATTTCAGGTCATCTATGCTGATGATGACCAACTCTCTTTCTTCCCGTGTGACTGCCAGCAACTCCCCTCCCAACCTATAGATAGCTTCAGTGTTTCTCTTCCCTATGTGCATGATCTTGCACTTCTTTGTGTTAAAGCCCAGCTGCCACTCTTCTGACCATTTTGCCAGTTTATCCAGATCTCTTCTCATTCTGCCCATACCATCTGGGTCATCTACTCTGTTGCAAATCTTGGTGTCATCTGCAAACAGACAAACCTTACCCTCCAGTAGAGGTGGGTGAAGTGGCCAAAATTCACTGCACAAAGCAATTCATGGATTAAGGCGGAATCCGTGATGTTATCCACAATGTGAAGCAGAGTACTTTGTGTCATAATGATGAATGAGAAGTCCATTGAAAACAATGACTTCACATTACTCTGCCTTCCCCCAACCACTTCTGCACCAATTTTAATATGAAGTACATAGAAATCAATGTACTTCACATTACTTCCCCATGTTGGTGAGCTCCAAGGTGAATTTTGCTGTGATTCATGGGATCGCAGGTCACATGGGACCAGATATTCAGAGCTGCGCAACTGAGTTGCACCAGTGAAAGTACAGAAATGCACTGAGGAGCGATATTCAGTGGGAACCATTGCGCAGTGCAAAATCCATTGCACCAATAAGCAGCTATAATGTATGGGCACAATTGCAGGGGGCAGTCCCATGAATATCCAGTGCAATGGAATATTCAACTGTGAAACCATGGTGCAAGTGTGCAGCAAATTGAAGATGTGCTGACCAGACTTGTTCCTATAAAAACAGGGTGCAAACACACAGATAGAAGTTGCGCCAAGAGTGAGAGTGGGAGGGAGAGATAGAGAGAGAGAGAGAGAGAGACAGACAGACAGACACAAGAACAGACACAGAGGGAGAGGGACAGAGAGGTGGTGTGGGAGAGAGAGAGAGGTGCAGAGAGAGAGAGAGAGAGAGAGACACATACAAAGAAACAGTGTACTTGTGTGGCACACAGACAGCAGCCAGCCACCCAGGGGGACACTGGACTGCAGAAGAGATGGATAGTGCACTCTTCCTGATGGAGGTGGTAATGAGGGGCGTGAGGAGGCAGGAGGAACAGCTATATGGCTGATGAAGGGCCCGTTGGTGGTATGCCTGACATAGGTGGTACTGTGCCTGCATCACCTTTGAGAACTATAGTAACACAGAGATTGTGGATGAGTACCGCTTGAACAGGACCATTCTGATGCAGCTCTGCAAGCTGTGCAGTGAGGAAATGCAGGCACCCACCAGATGGAGCCATGCCATGTCTGTGGAGACCAAGGTGACCACCATCATGTGCCTGCTCACCATGGGTACCTTCCAACAACCAACATGGGACACTATGAGCATCACCCAGTTGGCCATGTCCCCCCTCCTCACACAGTTCCTCAATGCTCTGCTGCCACATGTTTCGGAATTCATCCATTTCCCCAGCACAGATGCAGAGCATACAGCAATCATGAAGGACTTCCACAGGGTGGCACGCATGGCCGGCATGATTGGGGCCATTGATTGCACCCATGTGGGCATCCGCATGCCACCTGATCCTGAAGGAATGGTGTATATCAACAGGAAGGGGAGCCCAAGCATCAACTGCCAGGTGGTGTGCGATGCCACGGGGTGCATCATCAATGTCTGGCCACACACCCTGGAAGTGCACTTGATGAATTCATCTGGCACAGGTCTATGCTGTGCCATGGGTTTGAATGTGGGGACATCCCCATGGGCCACCTAGTGGGTAAGTATGGCATGGGCAAGGGGCAATGGGCAGAGCAGACCTGGGGATGTGGGTGGACAGGGTGTGCACGGTGGAGTGGGCAGCAGGGACAGACAAGGGGCACAGCATAGAATAGCATAGGGCTAACCATGTCATTCTCCACACAGGTGACAGCGCATGCCCACTGAGGCCCTGGCTGCTCACCCCCTACCAGCAACCAGCGTCCCCAGCAGAGGAATGGTACAACGAGGCACACTCCAGCATGCGCAACATCATTGAGTGGTCTTTGGCATGCTGAAGGCATGATTCTGTTGCCTAGACAGGTCTGGTGGTGCCCTACAGTACAGCCCCTCGAAAGCCTGTGGCCTATTCCTGGCCTGCTGCATACTGCATAACATGGTAATTGACCGAGGGATAGCTGTCGAGGCTGATGAGGGCAACAATAGTGGGGACAATGGAGACAATGGGCCGGAGGGTGGTGGACAGCCACTCCCTGGGCAGAGGGACCCCCAACTGCAGCAGCAGGTATGATGCGACTGTGACAGTTGCACAGGAACACTTTGGTAAACACAGGTAGGTGGTGTGATACACATGCAAGGGCCACAGAGACAAGTACAGCACACATGCAGGGATGTGCATGGCGAGGGGCATGCAAACACAGAGGCATGATGCAGGGGTAGGGAAGTCGGTAGCATACAACCACACACAGAAGCACACACACACACACACACACACACACACACACACACATGCAACCACCCACCCAGGCATTGGAATATGGTGTGGATCAGATGCATTGCATTGGTGCACAGATGCTACTGGTGCTAGACTGCCCCCATCACACCCATGCCACATGGTCCAGCGGCTGGGCATGCACACACGCTGGCAGCATGTGGCATGACACACAGGCGTGTCACCAATGGTAAGGCGCACACACACCACCATGTGTTCACAGGGCAGCAGCTGCAGACTGCGGTCAGGGCAGCCCATGGATTAGAGCTACTGCACGGTACCATGGCCACCACAGCCACGGGGGCAGCTGCACAGGGCTTGATTGACAGCCACAGGTGGCATATCAGCTGGGGGGGTGCAACAGCCCCCCAGGGGTGGAAGCACCGGACCACGACGTGTCTTCGCAGGGATGTGCAGGCACCCAAACAGGCCAGCCCCGGGAATGCCTGGGATGCCTACATCAACTGTGCTGCGGTCACCTGATGCCGGGTCCATGGGATGGACAGCACACTGTGGGGGGTCTCCTGTGCATGGCCATGCCCTGTGGCAGCCAGCAATGCAAATCCAGCAACAATCGCACTGGCAATGTGATCCAAGGCTGCAGTCGTGGTCTCTCGCATGCATTGCATCCCCTCCAGGATCTGTGCAGTGCCCCTTTCCTGCTGCTCAGTTAACTGGCGCACCTCCGCATGCAGAACATGCACTCCAGTGACAAGCAGCACCTGTTGCTGAATGGATGCCCGCAGCAGCCAGGTGTGCTCAGCCAGACGGTCGGCATCCTGGGGCTCCTGGGCATGACGCCATTCATCTGGGGGTAACCTGCCATGCTGCACAGCCTCCTATCTGGTGGATGCTCTACAGTGGGGTCTGGAGGGGGAATGGGCATGACAGGTGCACCGGTGGTGGACCCTGTATCTGTCTGACTGGTGGCACCCGCAGCCTGCTACCATCACCCATTCAGCCACTGTACACTGCCCTGTGCCTGCACAGCTGTACCATCACCACTGCAGGGTACATCTGTGGCAATGCACACTGCCACACCCACAGTGGTGGCAGGCAACAGTGCCACTGCTGGCATTGCACAGGGTGTGTTACCTGGCTGTGATGTCAGCAGGGGCGACACACCCATAACGTCACCCATGCTGTTCTGAAGGTGTGTGTAGTCATCATCGGAGTCGGACCCCACCCTGATCTGTATCTCTGCACACAGGACACCATGGCTGACATTCTGCAGGATCACATCGAGGGCCTCGTCTGACCCTAGGCCTAGGACATCTGTGGGCATTGTGGTGCTGAGCTGCAGCCTGTAGGTGGTTCATCCTCCGGGGCCATATCAGCATCCATGGGTGCCGCTGCCCATGCTCCATCCTCTGCATGGAGGCGTGCTGGTGCTGCAAGAGAAGGATGGCATGTCAGTGATGCAATGCCCACATGTGCCCCCCCATACACTGCCGCTGCATATGTCCTGCAGTATTGCATGCACGTGGTGTGTACACTTGCACATGACATGCAGGATGGCCTAATTCATGCCAACATGCCCATGTATGCACCCTCCAGGCAACCAGCTATGTATGTCTGACATACATACCATACAGTGATGGGCTGCCACCCGTCTGTAAGCCTGACAGCCAGGTTTCAGACAATAACATGACATCCAGCTGTAGGTTTAACATGATTGGCTGGAGGAGAGCGAGTTTGGGGAGAAGGCTTCAGATATTGAGGTGTGAAATGTTTAAATCCTTAGGAAGGGGCAGAGTGATAGGAGGGGTTGGACCAGGGTTTGGTACTATGCCTCCAGCAGACATCAGGAGCAGGGTGATAAGAGGTTTGAAAAGTATAGATTTGTTTGGGAGTTTTAGAGTGAGAAGCATGGGTGGGTGGGAGGGAAGGTTTGGAGGAGTGGAGAAGACACTGGGGTAAGTAAGAGTTACTAAAATAGTTTGGGAGGGAGTATAGTAGCTGAGGGGGACCAGGGTATATGGCAGAAATGGGGTCAATGGGAACCATGGAATGAGTTGGGACATGGGATGGGTGGATGTGGGGGGGGAAGCTTATGGAGGGCTTTGAAAGGGGGGAAGGGAGAGCAACAAAGAGAGAAGAGTAAGGGCTAGGCAGAAAAGGACAGGTTGGTGCATTATGGATGGGAGCAGAAACTTATATGAGAAGTAAGAGGAGAAGACAGACTCAGAAATGTTGTACAGCTCAGATAGAAACATAAACATAGAAACATAGAATTTGACGGCAGATAAGGACCACTTGGCCCACCTAGTCTGCCCATTTCCCTACCTAACAGATAAGCTGCAGATCCTAGTTAACCAACAGCCTACTTCCTCCTACCTCCCACTAGAATTGCCTTATGTCTGCCCCATGCATTCTTGAATTCCCCCACTGTTTTTGACTCTATGACCTCCTCAGGAAGGCTGTTCCATGCATCTACAACCCCCTCTGTGAAGAAATACTTCCTCACATTTCCTCTGAACCGTCTCCCCTCTATCTTTAAATTGTGCCCCCTGGTTCTTGCACATCTCTTTTTTGAAAGATGCTACCCTCTTGGACTTTGTTGATTCCCATGAGGTATTTGAAAGTTTGTATCATGTCCCCCCTCTCCCTCCTTTCCTCAAGGCTATACATCTTAAGCTCCTTTAGTCTTTCTTCAAATGTCTTCTGGTGCAGACCCTGCACCATTTTGGTTGCCCTCCTCTGGACAGTGTCCACCCTGTCTATGTCTTTGCAGAGATGGGGTCTCCAGAACTGTACACAGTACTCCAGGTGTGGTCTTACCAACTGTCTGCACAGAGGGATAACAACTTCCTGTTTTCTACTGGTGATGCCTCTCCCTATGCATCCCAGTATCCCCCCAGTCCTCCTTACTGCCTTCTCATATTGCTGGCCCACCTTTAGGCCATCTGATATGACTACCCCCAGGTCCCTTTCCATTTTTGTTGTTGTCAGTATCTTACCCCTCATTGTGTACTCTTGCCTGGGTTTTTGTTTCCCAGGTGCATTACTTTGCACTTCTTTGCATTGAATCTAAGCTGCCATACATTTGACCATTCCTCCAACCCTGCCAAGTCCCTTTTCATCCTTTCCACCCCACCTTGCATATCAACCCTGTTGCAGATCTTTGTGTCATCTGCAAAGAGACATACCTTCCCCTCCAGTCCCTCTGCAATGTCACTTATAAAGACATTAAAAAGGACTGGCACCAGTACTGAACCCTGCGGTACCCCACTCGTAACCCTCCTTTCTTCACTGTTGACTCCATTTACTATTACCCACTGTGTCCTGTTGTCCAGCCAGTGGTTTACCCAGGCTACCACCCTGGGACCCACTCCCAGGCTGGCTAATTTGTTTATTAATCTTTTGTGCTGGACTGTGCCAAATGTCTTGCTAAAGTCTAGGTAAGCTATGTCCACAGCCCCTCCCTGATCTACTACTTTGGTCACCCAGACAAAGAAATCAATTAGATTTGTTTGACATGATCTTCCTGCTGTGAATCCATGCTGCCATGTGTTCTGTGCCCCACTGACCTCTAGGTACTCAACAATTCTTTCCTTCAGAAGTGATTCCATCATTTTCCCTACCACTGAGGTCAAACTGACAGGTCTGTAGTTTCCTGCCTCTGTCTTGCTCCCACTTTTGGGAATCACATCTGCCCTTCTCCAGTCCTCAGGTACCACACCATCCTCCCTTGATTTATTTAAAAGGGTAGTCAATGGTGTTACTAGTTCTTCCCTTAGTTCTTTTAGAATTCTGGGGTGAATCCCATCAAGCCCCATTGCTTTATCCATCTTCAGTTTTAAGAGTTCTTTCAGAACTCTTTCTTCTGTGAAAGGACTAATATCAACCCCCCCATCCATAGTGCTTCTATTGACTGGATTAGGTCTCTTCCCCTGCTTTTCCATTGTGAATACTGAGCAGAAATATTTGTTCAGTATCCCTGCTTTTTCACTGTGGCTATCTGCCCAACCACCTTCCTCTTTATTCAGCCTCAGTATCCCTGCCTTCATCTTTCTTTGCTCCCTAATGTACCCATAAAAGGTTTTATCCCCCTTCTTAACTAAGTTGGCTATCTTTTCCTCAGTTTGGGCCTTTGCTATTCTGACTGCCTCCCCCGCTTCCTTCTCCTTTAACTGGTACAGTTCTCTGTCCTGCGCCTTCTGTGTTTTCTTATACTTCTTGAATGCTATCTTTTTCTCCCTTACCTTCACCGCCATTTATTTTGAGATCCATAGTGTTTTTTTTCTTTCATTTTGATTTGTTTATTTGCTTCACACAAAGGCTTGTTGCCTCTGTGATGGCAGTTTTGATATTTCCCCATTGTTGCTTCACCCCACCTTCTTGTCTGCTTGCTAGTGCTTTTCTAAAGCACACTCCCATTTTGACAAAATCAGCCCTCCTGAAGTCCAGTACCTTCACTTTTGTGTGGCTTGACTCTACAGTTAAGTTTATCGTGAGCCACACTGGCTACCCACCTCAAGATCAGAGATCCTCTCTCCTTCCCCATTTGAGAGTACCAGGTCTAAGACTGCTCCCTCCGGAGTGGGTTTCAAACTTAGTTGTCTGAGGCATGCCCCTTGTAGGGCATCGAGAATGGCCCTGCTCTTGGATGTGGCTGCAGCAAAGGAGCTCCAGTTAACATCTGGCATATTCAGGTCCCTTAACAGCAATATCTCACCTTTCTCTGCCATTTCAAGGATGCCTTCTATCATTTCTTGTCCATTTCCTTCCCCTGAGATGGGGGTCTGTAAACAACCCCTGAGCGGATTGTGGAGCCATTTCCAGTCTCCAGGGTGACCCACAGTGCCTCGTCTCCTCCCAGTTTACCCTTCAGTTCTGTTGCTTTGATCCCTTCCCTTACATAAAGAGCTACTCCTCCTCTTCTTCTTCCCTCCCTGTCCCTGCTGTAGATTGTGTGCCCTGGTATGTTGACATCCCAGTCATGGTTCTCTGTGTACCATGTTTCTGTGACTGCCACAACATCCAGACATCCCTCTTCCATCAAGGCCACCAATTTGGGAAGCTTTTTACCTAGACTATGGGAATTGGTTCTCATTACCCTCCATTTTTTTCTGGCTTTATTTCTTTTTGCCCCATCCCTGTCCTTACTGCCTTCATCTTTTTCTCCATTTACCCCTGCCCTTATCCGTATTGACTGCTCTATCTTGGTGTTTACCTCACTAACTACCGTGATTTGGGGGGGACTAAGATTTCCCTTCTCCTTTTTAGTGCCTCCCCCCTTGGCTAGTTTAAATGCTTGCCAATGAAGCATTTAAATGTATTACCTAGGATCCTTGTTCCCTTCCAGGATAGATGCAGACCATCGCCCTTGTATAGGCCTGCATCCCTCCAGGTGGAGCCCCAGTCCCCAATGAAGCCAAATCCCTGAGCTCTACACCAGTTTTTCAACTAGTAATTGAATCCCATGATGCGGTGTACCCTAGCCTCATCAATGCCATAGACAGGTAGCACTTCTGAGAAAGTTACCATGTGTACTACTTGTCTAAGGCCCCTCCCCAACTCCACAAACTCCTGTTGCACTGCTCTAATCCAATTCTCTGCCAGGTCATTCATCACTAGGTGGATAATGACATCCAGTTCCCTCCCCCTTGCAGCTGCTCCCATGATCCTGTGGATTCATTTCCTATCCCTCCAAGCCATGGCACTGGGCAGGCACCTTACCTCCCTTTCCCTTCCCTCCCCCAGTTCTACCCCCCCTAACAATCGAGTCCCCCACCATGAGTTGCTTCCATCCCCTGTGGGGTCCTGTGCCACCCTCCTGTGGGTCTCCATTGTGTAGGTTCCCAGCATCCTCCTTGTTCTCCACTGCAGGTGCCTCCATAGAGGAACCATGCTCCACCAGAGTGGTGAATGAATTGTGGAGAGGCACAACTGGAGGGATGCGTCTCTGTTCCACCACTCTCACCCTCCCTGAGCCCACTGTGGTCCAACCACTCCTCTTTCTTGGCAACCTCTGAGGTAGTGACAGTGGCCTGGGTGGTCCCTGGGTGGGGGAGCAGGTTTTATGAATCATTGCCAGGTCAGAATGGAGACAAGCAACCTCCTCCCTCAGACCAGGGAGATGCAGTTTCCAGAATGTATCCTGGAAGACTGCTGCTCCACAGCCAGCACATTGCACCACTCCCATGTCTGTGTCCCTTCCTGTTACAGATGCTTTCCTTTTGTTTTGATTTTTCTTGTTTTAGTGTGTGCAAGCTTGTGAGTGTCTTTACCCCTCATTCAGTGTGCTGTGCATTTAAGGATATGAACAGGTGTATGTTGTTAGCAGTTTTGGGAAAGTGATGTCAGAACCCCTGCTATAAAGGAAGTTCTGCGCTTGGTGCAGGTGGGGTGTGGGGAAGGGTGGGAAGGAGTAAACCTTTACCGTCCAGAAACAATCAACTACAACTCTGACCCTCCTCCCCAGTTCTAGTCACAAATGACTGCAAATATCTCCCAGCTACAGTTCCTTTCTGTTAAATTAAAGTTAAAACTAAGACAAGTCAACCCCAGAAACAGAATCAATACTAGTTACTTACACAGGTCGAAAAGGTAATAATTCATTTCAGTGTAGTCTAGAAAATAACCTCCTTAATTTAAGGAATCTCTGGCTGCTTTCTCTCTCTCTCTCTCTCTGTCTCAGCAGACATAGACCACAAACAACTCCTGTTTTAAGTCCACAGTTCAACTAGACCCTTTTCAATTCCTCCCCTTAACACACACCTATTTCACAGAGGTTAAGTACCAGGTCTAGTCACAAATGACTGCAAATATCTCCCAGATACAGTTCCTCCCTGGCAAATTAAAGTTAAAACTAAGACAAGTCAACCCAAGAAACAGAATCAATACTAGTTACTTACACAGGTCCAAAAAGTAATAATTCAGTTCAGTGTAGTCTAGAAAATAATCTCCTTGATTTAAGGAATCTCTGGCTGCTTTCTGTCTCTCTGTGTCTCAGCAGATTGAGCTGGAGAGGGGAGATTGGTGTCAGAGAAGGAGGGAGGAACCACTATGTAAAGAAGAATGGGGGAAGGGAGTGCTCATTGGTTCAGACATACTATAAATTAAAAACTAGCTTAGGAACTAGCTTAGGGTGGGAGGTGTGGCTGGGGAGGGAGGGATGCATTAATAAATCATTTGTGCTTGGCTGAGGAGGACTCTACCTGGTAATCCTATTGGCTGTTTCTGGGCTTTGGAGTGTGTGCTGTTAGACTGAGCACAGCAGCCTAGGAAACAGAAGTAAAATAGGGCTTGAATGCGAATTAACATATGGGAGACAATGAATGAGATCAGAATTTGAAATGATGAGTCGAGGGGGAGGGGTACTCAGTATTGAGCATGTGCAAGCACAGACTGGAGAGCAAAAATCAGGCAAGAGAAATGTAGGAACAATGGAGTCAGGTAAAACAGTGCTTCAAACCCAATTACTCAGAATATTAAGGCTACAGACTCTTCATACCTAACCACAGTGCACAAACAGGTGTACACAGAGCAGCAGAACTTAACAAATTAAAGAATATTGCAGGCTTCCAAGTACAACACTGGTACAGAACTAGGCCTTAAAGTAACCAGTACAAATACATCAAAATGTACACTTGGCTAGACAAACAGTTGGAAATAAAACAATCGATAGCAGTCTGGTGACAGAGAACCAACTGTGCTAGGCTGAGGAGGTGTCTACCTGGTAATCCTGTTGGCTGCTCCTGGTCTTTGGAGTGTGGGATGTAAGACTGAGCACAGCAGCCTGGTAATCCTGTTGGCTGCTCCTGGTCTTTGGAGTGTGGGCTGTAAGACGTACAATATAGTATATGGTTAAGCCTTATTATGGATGAAAATTGGGACTACGCTAAGCTTGTTGTGCACATTCTAACTGTTCTTGTGCACGTTCTAAATGTTGTTATGTATGGTTTACAACAAGCAGTATCTGACAATATGTCTCACGCTCTGAGCCACCTGCAAATCCAGGCTCATGCTCTCCCTCTCTGCCATCTGGCACAGTCCTCTGCCTCCAGCAAAAGCTGCAGTGTGAATAAAAGCAAAACAAAGAAACCTAAGAAAGTCAGCCAATCTCTGTTCCAGCACTAGGGTGAATGGTCAGAGACAAACACTGCCCAGGTAAAACACCAAAAAATTACTTTTCCTGCTCTAACTCTGTCTCGACTCTAGGGGTACTTCCATGAGTGCTGTCATCTTGGAAATCTGCAGTAAGCCGGCGGTCTGTCAAATCTCTCTACTGAGGAAAGGGTCCCACAGAGCTATAGAAAGAGTGCCCTCCTGTACATTTCTCATCCCATGGTAAAAACGGCAGCAGAAAAACACTGGAAAAGACTGCTGTACACTTAGTCAAGCAGTAACCCTCACAAAAAAACTTCTCCATAAAAGAAACAAAATGAAGACATCATAGGACAAGTAGGATGAATGTCACTTTCATTATTACAGAATAGTTATAATGCCTGACTAAAAAAAAAACTAAAAAACACCTACACATTTAAATACTTTATAAACCTGTTGTTTACTGTTCTACTTCTATAAGTGTTCTGCTTTTTATTTAGAAATGTTACATTACACTTTTACCATAACTTTACCACATTAAAAATAACATTAAATAAGCAACTCTCCAGTCATTTTTCTCACGTTTTGAGCAAGGAACCATATACTATAACAAATAAAGTATGGGCACCCATACACAACTCACCTTGTGTATGGGCACCAATACTTTATTCCGTATATCTTATGCAACAAAACATAACAGAAAATGTCCCCCTCCCAACTATGTAAGAGCTCTAAGTTACTTCTTAAATGCATTCAATTCATGCTAAAAACCAGTTAAACAGATCAAAACAGTGTTAACTGCATACTGACAAATTAAAGAAAAATATGAGAGAAAGACTTCCACCCTATCTCTTTATTACGAAACAATATAACTGTTTTTTGGTCTCTTATATAAAATTAATTGTAAGTCATGGGCCATGCCTCTAGCAAAAGGGCCACCTAGTCCCTGACCCAAGGGACCAATATAGCTTCTGATGCAGTAAGTAGTGGTTTGATATTATAAAGAAACATACAAAAGAAAAAAAGAACAGATTTGATCATAGCCAAACCACCATTCATTCTTTCTAGATATGTAATGCCCCTTTTAATTGGAATTAATCTGCTGCCCCAAAGACAAAAGAAGAAGCAACTATATGAGGTGGTTTCCAACTGTTTTGGAGCTGGAAAAACAATGCTTAAATGTAAAAACATTGCCAACAAATATGGTTTAATTATCTAAATCCTTTTTTGTTTGGATATGTGCAACCAGAATCTTAGCATGCATAGGATGGGGCTTTACAAGCAGGAAAAAGGAGACGATCATGCCACTATACAAAACTATGGTCAGACCACAGCTAGAATACGGGGTCCAGTTCTGGAGGCCACACTTGCAAGGTGATAGGGACAGGCTAGAGAGGGTCAAGAGCAGAGCAATCAAGATGGTTCAAGGGCTACACAGGAGGCCATACAATGAACAGCTGAAGGAACTAAACTTGTACACACTGGAGATGATGAGGAAAAGGGAGGATATGGCAGAAATCTTCAAATATCTGAAGGGAATAAACAGAGTGAGGGAAGGTAGCACTTTCAGGATAAGTGAGAACAAATACATTAGAGAATACCCCTTCAAACTGGAAGGTGGTAGATTCAGCTTTGGAACCCCCAACCCATGCTGACTGGCACTACTGCCATCTCTCCAGTCCAAAAAGAAGGTATGCTGAGCTCAGACCTCACAGACTGCACCAGACAATACAGCCCTCTTTTCTTCAGCTCATTCTGAACTTGGCGACTTTTTACTTGTGCTCCTCCTCTGATTCTGTGAACCTCCTCAGCCTGCTTTATATCTGATTTACCCAGTTTAATTATTTTTAATGCACATCTACAGGGCAGCCTGCTTTATCAAGTGTTTAGACAGATTCATTTCAGCTAAAATAAATCATTTTTACTGTTTTTGTATTAATTAAGGGACAGTATTGCGGTGCAAGAATTTAAAGTAATTTCATCTGAAACCTAGCCCCTTTTAGTGTGTGTGTCTCTTTCTTTATCTGCTTTTTCTTCTCCCCCTACACACTTTTCCAATTTCAAGTTATACATCTCTACCACTTGAGGGCACTTTTACTACATCTCTTTCTGATTAGATTAATTGCTGTTTACTCACTACTTCAGTGCTATCAGCATGATCTCTTACTGAATGTTAACGGTTTAATTAAGTATATGTAAAGGCTGACTGCTCTTTAGTCCTGCCAGCATATGGTCAAGATTTTTTTCACCCCCATCTTGGCCATGTTATTTCTGTCTCAACATGATCTCAATCCTCCATCTCAAAATAAGCTGCTAGAGGACTAAGCTGCCCTTCTCAATATAAACCTCCAAGAGTGACAGGAGCACTTAGGAAAGGCTCCTCGCTTTACCAAGTATTAGTTGGTTAAGGCACAGACTCTAAAAGTTTGCAAGAAAGGCTCCACCACTCTGAGCAGTGCAAATACTAGGAGCTACAAGAAAGGCTCTACCACTCCATGCAGGGAGCTCTAGGCTGTAAAATTGCACAGGAAGGGAAGTTCCTTCTTATTACCCTGAAAATGACCACAAAAGGGAGCACGCACCCCTTTCAAAGAGGTATCTCTCTGCAACTGCTCCTTCTCCTGCTGACTATATTGGGACACAAATACCCTGATTCAATGACCACCACCCACCCTGTCATTCCTTTTAAAAAGCCTGCACAGTGGGAGACTTGCAGCAGAGCACCCCCTCCTGCACACCCCTTGCAACAACCCCCTCGGTCTCCTACTCTCACAGGGATCTCAATACCAATTTTATGGCTATTTCCTGGCTTACATGTGGTGATTAGTACCCCAGCTACTAATTGCAACTCCCAGGAACATCTGAGGTCAAAGCTAAAGTTCCACTTCCCAAAATTAAGCGGGAAATTCAATGTAATCCTTCTGCTAATGTCAGGAAACATCCACCCCAACCCAGGTCCCCAGGCAACACCAGCCCAGACACCTGTGACAAATGGGCAACTAGGGATAGTGACTATGAATATCTGCAGCCTTCTAGCCACGTTGACTCATTTTGAAGCTTGGGTGACACATACAGTGGTGCTCACAGATAAGGTGAACAGTACTGCGATACCACTGACTGGTGCAGTACTGTACCACTCAGTACCACTCAGCATACCACTCAGTGCTGCAGTTATTGTAATTCTTTGGTGTGGTATAGTTAGCCTCATAGTGTACTTCATCTGTAATCCAGGTGGTGGTGACAGCAACATATCCAAAGCCCTGAAGTGTCACATTTTTTCTTTCTCTACTTTTTGAGCAGCTACACTAGCAGGTGGCGTGCATTGTTGTTTTTGTTGCAGGGGTGGGTGGTTGTCGAAACAACTTTGCTTGGTGGAACTTCATAACTGGTTCAAAATAATGGACTTGTCTGTATGCTGCTCTACCATATTCATTAAAGTGTGCTCTCTAAAAATAATAGCTCCTAGTCTGCCCACCTTGTATATTTTTATTTATTATTTATTAGATGCTCCCTCCCTGGTTGATTGTATTAGGTCCACTTAATATTTGTGTGATTCACCAATTGAAAATATCACTTTAGTTTAATTCATTGTCAATATTTACATCATACTTGTAGATATTGGTATCCCCCAATGAAAATGATGGGATCTGATGTGGGCAGTGATTGTATGGCAGCTGCTTCCTCTGACAGAGTATAAGCGAGAAGTTTCATCAGGGTTTTTTTTTATTTCTACTCTCACTGTATCTTTTGTAACAATCTATGTACTTTGTGTAATGCACTGCTGTCATTTCTTTGCTAAGAGTGAACAAGAGCTGAGATAACAGAACTGACAACTTTAATTTATGCAGAACATAGTGGATCAGACTGAAAGCATGGCTGCGAGATGCTGAATGTCATTTTTAGGATTTATTTATTTTACTGCACTGAGACACTGATGTCATTTGTGAGTAAGACTAAGATGCATACCACATGCCTGATCTGAACATCACTATTTCACTTGTAAACTGTCATTGGCAAGAATTCCAGTGCATTATAAAACCCTCATAATTAAAAGATTGACATTTCAATTGTAAGTTGTTATTGGCAAGAATTCCAGTGCATAAAAAAGCAATTCATGATTAAAAGATTGACATTATTAACACCTGCAGGTGTAAATGAATTGCAAAACACACAATCGTGATGCCTACAGGATGTCAGCAGTCATAGTTCCTTCAATCTCCCCAGGCACTGTAGATTAAAAAGTGTTAACTGCCGAGTCTTTCTGGGTAAATTGTAAATGTGCAGCATTCTTCATTGTTTTTTTTGATTGGGATAACATTATTAACACCACAATAAGCATATGATTAGAGCATGTTCCCTTTTATAACATGATTCATGCTGCTACTTCTGATCAGTCTAGTTCCATGTGAATGCCTTATTAATTTGTTTCTTGTACTCTTACTCATCTCTCTCTTTGTTTTTAATCTTGGCACAAATGAAAAAAAACATATTATTAGATTCTGCATAAATGTAGAAATTCAGACACAAATTTTAACATAATTTTTTCCCCACAACCTGTAAAAATAAAACTGTCCCACCGACTGCACTCGCACGCACCCATAAGAGCTCCAAATCTTGGGGAGGTGGGAAACCAGAGAATGTCTGTAAAACTAAGCTGGCTCACTAAGATCTTTTCTAAAATAACAACTACCAAAAAAGCCATATTTTCCAAAGTAAAACATTTAGAAACTGGACTTCTCTCCATGTGCCTCTTTTTGAACATGTCACCTTTGTCTAAATCGCATGACTATGAGCTACAGTAGCAACATTTCTTATGTCCAATCACTTTAAACACACTATGGTTCCCCATCAACTCACACATGAAAGAATGCAAAATGTTGCAATAGCTACATTCCTATTACACAACACTACAGCAATGCAATCATAATGTAGGCTTTCTAGATTTTCAGAAACACATGTTTGGACAGTGGTCTACTGTACAGTCAGTGCTGCTGATTTTTTTTATTCTACTGATATTATCAGCTAGTTGATGCAGCAGGGTGCTGTCTTTATTGTAAAAAGTGTTGCATGCCTCGGTATCTTCTGGGCATTTAGTGTGATGCTTATTTTCCTATGTTATTAAATGTCCATATGGAGGCTCCAAAATGAGAATATATGCGGGAGTCCAGTGACAGTAAACACAAAAGTCCAACAGCTCCATTTATTGTAAGCATTTCCATTCCTGAGTGTTCTGAATTCAATGTTTTCTGGTAGAAAGTCCTTAATGCATAATGTGACCAAAAACAGGTGCAGGAGACCTGCAATAAGTTGTTTCAATGTCTTTTCTTCTTAGATTTTGATCCCATGAAACAAAATCTGGCCAAGGGTGTCAGTTATAATTATCCAGTATTTTTATTTAGGGCAGTAGCCTGACCACAACAATAGCAAAAGTTAGAGATAGAGAGAGAAGAAGAAGAAGAAGGAGAGAGAGAGAGAGAGCAGATGTTATTTAACAGATGAGCTGCCTTATTTCAACCATGAGCCAGTTTTAAGGTTAAAAAACAAAATAAAAAAAAACAAACTAATAATATACACAGTGTTCCTGCAGCTGTAAAGAATGTCTGTAAGTACAGCTGATCATCAAGGTCAACAATCTGGATTAGCATCAAACCCCACCCCACCCCACAGAGGTGCCAGAAAGACAACAGGCAGGCAAGAATGAGATGTGGATGAACGCCCCTCCCCCCCAAAAAAAACAAATTTCGGACTAGATGCCTTATATCTCCACAATGGTCTAACGCAATGCTATTTCCATGAGTTAAGTATATAAATGAAGGCATACACCAATCTGACAATATATGGCCATTTTTCCTTTGTATTATCTTGCAGCCAACTAATCAATGGCCTGCTCACCCACAGTCAATGTACAGTTCAATGCTTTATGAAGAGCCTCTAGATATTTGACAAATTGAACCTCAATTCTCAGATTCAGATTAATTCAAATTTGCATCTGCTGAAACTTTACAGATGAAGTATGGATTTGTGGCACCTCTATGAATGAAGCACAACTAGTCATGAGGGGAAAGGATCGGGATGCACATGATCCCCACCACACAGAAAAGTGCATTAGCAGTTTACAACATTCAGGAGACTTTGCAGGTGTTGCAGTGTGCTCTCATAGTTTGAGAAGGCTACTGTGGCTCACATCTCACAGGCACAGTGAATCCTGGTCTAAATTCACTTGCACCTTGATTTTAATTAAGGAGCAAGTGAATTTATACAGTGATTCACTCAGAGGATGTAACAAGGCAGCGGGAGGCTGGTGTAGATGAACACAACCACCCACCCAAACAATGCATCCATATGTGCCATATCTGCCCCATGACACTTTTACAATTTGCATTCATGTACAGAATGCTGTGTTTGAGTTGTACTGTACATACTGACGCACAGTGTTTATTGTATATGAACCATCTCACCCTGCTTGTTTTCATTGTGTTCAGGACCTGTTAGATTATTTAATATCATTCAGAAGAATCTGTATTTCTCCTTCTTGTGGAAACCATTTTGAAACAAATGCCCTAATTAAAAAAAATTACGAAGTAGAGACATTTATTGAAATTCAGGGCTCAGTACTGACAAAGTATCCAGTAAATTGGCATGTTGTGTAGTAAACATAGTCTTGATGAGCTTAATTCACCCCCCCCAAGTTCGCCAGCTTTTTTTTAATCTCAGGTTTGATTCTGTTTCCTGAGCTCTTTCAGACAGAACTGAAAACTTAGTTCTGTTTCAATTCCTCAGCTATTGCAATCAACCCTCCACTCTGTACAATAAGATGTGTAAAGTGAGGTTTTGGTGGGTTTGGTGGGTAACTGTTGGGGAACGTTAAGAAGAGAGGGGGCATCAAACTAGCAGTGTGGTGTCTGCATCCCCAGGCACCAAATACTGATTGTGACTAAAATAAAAAAATAAGCGTGTCTTGAATGCTGAGCCCCATTTAGAACAATACCAGATTTCTGCCCCATGTACTGTATAGCACATGGTAAAACTATAGGTGATAAGGTACTATCGCTAAAGTGCAAATAGATTAACAATGCTGAAAACATCTTCTGGAACTTTAGATGCTCACATTGTTTATGCAGGTTTTAATCAAATATGGTCAGTGGTGACTGTATAGGCAGTAGAAAGAAAATGATAACAAAAGTAAGGCCATTGCAGTAAATACACCCATCCCAGCAGATTTATTAGACCCCCCCCTCACCAAACTCAAAAAACATGGCGTACTGACAACTGTGATATCATGTCACCAAACTTTGAGGGAGGCTACAAGTGGCTGGAAATTTAGCAATGCACTTGTTAAAATAGAATGTACTGTATGAGTGTGGCAGACCGAAGGCAGGCACAGGGCAGTTGGGAGCCAATCCTTCCTTGTCCAGCAAAATAACAAAAAATAATAAATTAATGCAGGTGAAGCAGCAGTGAAAGGATTAGGCATCCATATCAATTGGCAGTCCACCTTTTGTACTAAAATTGCTGGAGAAACTAGAGGATAGACAAAAATTAAATGCCAGCATGGGAAAATGGGAGGTTAAAGTTGAGGTCTCTTGCTCTGGATGTAAACACTACACTAAAGTAAAAAGAAAAAAAACTGAGCTCTAGTAGTTCATGCAACACTGACTTTTACTTCCTGAAAGGCCCTGTGCTTCTGTAAATAGCTATTCCTAAATAGCTGGGTGGGCCATAGGCCCTTATCTGCCGACACTGTCTATGTATCTATGTATCTATGTATTCCCACTGGGACATCTCATAGATCAGAATTTGAATGCAGTTTATACCTAATACTAGTAAAGTTGCTTCATAATTAAAAAATGACTTTCTGATAACCAAATGCAACACAAGGCTGATGTACAGTAGTTATAATATTCTTTCTTGCTTCAGTACTGAAGTGCACCAATACCTACTGCACATTTCATTCATCAGCACAATACATTATAATAACTGACAAACAAAACAAAACTCAAAAAAAAGGCCATGTGAAAACCAAAGCAATTTGGAAAGTGAAGTGCTTCTGATCTGGTTGTCAAGCTGCTTTCAACACTGATCAATACACAGCATATCAACCCCCTTCCCCATGAAAGCTGGAAAGACCCTTGGCAATTAAACATAGGTTTTTGAAGTTAATTAACTCTCAACCTCTATGAAGTTCATTGTACTCCACATAAGCTGCCTGGTCCCACAAAACCTGATCCAGCTCTGGTAGGGTATGGGGGCTGATGTGCAAATGGGGCAAACATATGTTAAAAGTTGTGAAGGCCTGCCAGTTATAAGAATGTTAAAAGGTGCCATTAGGTATTGTGTCTCTAGTTATGCTGTGGGTGCAGAATGAAATAAGCATTTGCTGAGATACATTTCATTATTGTTGTTTACTTGAAGTAAATCAGTCTGTTTTATTTCAAATAAAGCACGGTAAGGAAATGCCTCTCTGCTAACTCTTATTTAGTTACACACCCCCAGCATAATAAAAGACCTACCTAATGCCTAATGGTACATTTTAACATTATATACCCGTTCAGAAATCTAAATGTGCCATGAAATGTAAGATCTTTGTTAATTCTGGGTGGGTCCAAAGCTTAATAATAAGAAGCTTTAGTGGCATTAGTGGCATTTAAGAAGTGCATGACTGAAATACTGTAGATTATGGAACATGCAGGCTTTGCTTCCAAAGCTGAGGTGAATATTGTTATGTCTACAGTGGCTCTGGTTTCCAAATACGTAATTTTCTCCTACTAATAGCAACCAGAGGTTTCTGAATTAAATAATGTGAGTACACTGTGCTTTGTACAAACTCCCCAATAAAAACTCCCCAATTAAAACATGTTGCACCTGTAAGTACTGGGGCAGTGGAACGTACTGCCCTTGCTCTAAAATGAGAGTTGTAGTCACAGTGCTATTACAAAACTAGATTGTTGTCTCTGAACTACATCAACGTGTGAAAATGAGACTTTCATCAGGAATTAAAACATATTGTAGGGAAAGCACACACTAAGTACCACAGATGAGCTAGACCTAAAGCATACATGGTTGTTACATATGATTATGTTCTTGTAACATTATGTTGCAAGGTAATTTTCTAAACTAACAGAATTTTTGTGAAGTTTTTTAAACATCAAACCGAAGTTGTCTTTACATTGTGGTTGCACTGTATCTGTCTATTTCACTGCCTTTTGCCAAACTACTTGTTGCTTGTTGGTGTTTTCAGTTATCTCTTTTGTCAAATTGTACATGTAAAGCACAGTGAGTCCATGGTTAAAATAATTCCCCAATGGAACAAAAAACAAGTCCCTGGTGGCTAGCTTTCCCTACCACAACCTGATCACCTACCTAAAGTGTAAAATAAATGTCATTGTGGCACAGTGGAATTAAGCTCCTGTTTATTTGTGCTGGAGACAGTTTGACTCATTGAAAGGGTAATGCCTTTGAGAGTAGGACTAATTAATTACCATGACAACAAACCATTGCTTTCACAAAGACAAATAAAGCATGACCACTCCTTTCACTGTTTAAGGTGCCTGGCAGAAACAATTAGCTACCCCCATTCCCAGGAAGTCAGAGAAAAGCCAAGTGTTAGGGAAGTCTTTCTTCCTTGTCCACTTTGACAACTACCTGATCATGTCTTCATGTAACACTTGATTTGCCTCAGTATTCATTGAGTAGCAATGATTCCTTTCACCTTCTGTACTGCACCTGTTATTAAACTGCCTAACATTATTTTATGTTTTTTGAGAATACATGTGCAGTAGATATGAATAACACACACACACGCACATACACACACACATGCACACACTCTCACTCTGCAGGGATTTCAATATTTTTATTACACAGAAGGGCAAGGGGTAAGAGGCATTTAAGGTATCTCATGATTAGAATTACATCACAGACTTTATATCACACTCTGTGACAGACTCTAAAACAATTATTTTTTTGGGGGGGGCGCTGCATGGCTCAGTGTGCATGCGGCACATTATAAAGAAATGCTATTTTTTTGGTACCCAGCTGTGGTATTTATATTATTTATTTATTTAGTTTTTATTTACTGGGTAAGTGCATTAGCCATAGCAATTACTACTTTCAGGCACAACCCAGGAGGGTACAGTATAACAAAACAGGGAGGAAATTCCAATACAGGTACAAAAAAAATAACAAAAAAAAACAATTGACAATAGCATACAAACAAATTACAAAAAGAAGCTATATAACGAGAAGGTTGCAATACCAATGTAGGAAGAAATAAAACAGGAACAGTACAAAACCCAAAAACTATGCCACAACTTGTTTAAGAAAACATGATAAGTTGAACATTTTAGTGCTAATAAGGGATTGAAAATAGTTAACTTAGGGAAGGGATAATAGTAAGTGATAGAAGTAAAGAGACAAGAAAAGGGGATGAGAGTGAAGCAAGGTGGGAGATAGGACAGATATGTAGAGAAGAAGTGCATTGTATATATAGGGGCATATCAGTAAAATGTCAAGGAGATCTGAGGCCAGGAAGGACAGAGCTAGGGAGGTTTGAAACAGGAGCACTTGTGAGAAGTATCAAGATAATTATGCAACCCTTTTTAGAACGATGCATGAGATGGTGATTGGCGCAAAGCTAGTGGAAGGGAGTTCCAGTATTTGGGGGCATGGCAGGCGAAAGCACTAGCACCTTTAGTGGTGTTGTGTCTGGGAATGAAGATGGGGGCTTGGTCAGTAGACTGCAACCCATAGCAAGGTGTCAGGTTTTGGATGAGGCCTGCCAGAGATTTAGGTATTTGTAGGTGGACTATATTGTCAACGATACAGCCATAAGCATGAAGCCTTAGTTCTGTAGGAGGAAGACATCACAGGTCAGAATAGAGGAGACAGTGGTGTTTCAGTTGGCGAGAGGAGGACACATAGTGACAGATGTTGTTATATATGACATCCCATTTCCTAAGGATTGATTTGCACATAGAGGCATATGTTACAGCACCATAGGTAAGTGATGGTAGGAGTATGCCATGGACAATGGCAAGCCTTGCTGAGGGAGTGAGCACATAACTCGTTCGGTAGACTATTCCAAGTTTGGAATTGACCAGTTTGCAGATCTGATTGATGTGTGAGTTAAAAATTTAGGGATGGATCAAGGGTGACTCCTAGATATTTCAATGAATTTACTACCCAAACTAATGAACCATTTAAGGAAGTGACTTTAAATTTAGTATGGGCATGTTTGAGCTTCGCATTTGATCCAAAGAGCATTGCTTGGGTTTTAAACTCATTTACTACACGTTTGTGAGTAAATAGCCACTCTTGTATTCACTGAAAGTCAAGAGAGAGTAGATTGTTTAAGTTGTCAATGCTTTTTGCACTAGCATACAGAACAATGTCATCTGCATATAACAGGGAGGTTGTCCTGTGGAGGTTGGTAGAGATGCTAGTTATGAATAAAGAGAAAAGCAGGGGCCCAAGGATGGAGCCTTGCAGCACCCCAATGTTGATAGTAGTTTTGTCTGAGAGGGTAGAGTTGTATTTCACAATTTGGGACCTTTCAAATAGGTAGTTCCTGAACCACCATACACGGTTAGTCAAGAAGCCTAGTGATCCAAGGGTAGCTAGAAGGATGGAGTGATCAACTAAATCAAACACCTTAGTCACGTTGATGAAAATGCCTCTAGTATATCTGATGTGAAGTTAAGAAGGGTGATAGTAGTGCTATGACCTTTGCTAAAACCATGCTGGACAGGGATAAGAAGATCATGTTTCTGTAGGAAGTCAAATGTCTGAGTAGCTACATGTTTCTCAAAAACCTTATTTAGAACAGACAGGATGGCAATGGGTCTATAGTATGAGAGATCTTTACGATCTCCTTTTTTGAAAACAGGGGTAATCCTAGCTGCTTGCCATATGTCAGGGATGTAGCCCCGGCACAGGGAGAGTGTGAAAATCCTGGCTAGGGGATGCAAATTTCAGGAGCTTGGGTTCTAGATTGTCAGAGCCAGCTGCTGTGCAGTGCTAATAAATACACTGCTCTTGCCACATACTGAGAGAGAGTGAAGTACTGGTAACTTACTGATGAATTTAACATGGTTGAAACTATATATCTCCTACACTGATCACACTGCTTGGTCAGCTGTTCCCAAGGAGCCTCTGCTCCATTCACTCTGTCCTCTTCATATTTTTTCATTCAGTAATAAAAAGGCAACAACTGTACTGGGGCAAGAGCCTCATTAAAATCTGCACAGCCTCTGGCAAGTACCTAACACTATTACAATTTTGTGAATTGAAGGAAACAGTTCACACAACCTATTATTTCAATCCATTAAAATTCTGTTATGTTATAAAGTTGCCATGACCAAACTATTCAGTAAGCTTTTCCATATTTGATCACTTTACCCTACAAACAACTGTTCTGCATAATACATTCAATTTAAATAGATTATTTAATAGTCTGAGACCATAGCAAGATATGAGGTTGTTGAACTGTCTAGTTGTTGCCATGCTAGTAATGAGAATGAAGCACCGAACAGCACAAAGAAATTCACCTCAAAACCTCATTACTGGCTCGAGTGATCTCCTACCCAATGTTGCTTTATGCTGAGCACACAAACTACCTTGGCGGACTCAAATGTTGAAACTTGATCAGACACAAATATGCATTATTTAGATTAATCTTCTCTAACCAAGCCACTAGCAAAGAAAGATGTGCCGACTGCTGATAGGATGTGTTTCGGTTGGAGACAAACACTAATAGATTTATTATTATACTGAATGTGGACAAACCTAAAGTTGAATTGGTGGAAAGGCTTGGGATGTACATGCTGGATACTGTACAGTAAGTGGTAGAAGGGAAGCATTAGAATTTCAGAGATTGCTGATATTTACAGTCTAACTTTCCATTGGCTAATTAGTGGGAGCAGGCATAACAGTAAATTCTAAATCTGAATCACTATGGTGTCAAATAGTTTATGCTTAATTTACTAGCATTCTTTACCACAGTGAATAAATGTTTATGTTGTTTACCAAGTTGCTGTTTTGTAAGATCAATCAAATGATCACCAAAAACTGAGAAATGCAGGCTGGTATGCAGTGCAGTGTGAAAACTGCTGCCTCTTTCAGTGGCTCTTATTTCGGATAGATGGGGGACAGGGTCTTGGGGACAGTATACAATTATTAAGCTTCCGTTCATCTTTTTTCAAAAGTGTTATATATTTTTTTGTGTTTCAGACTATGGAATGAAAGCCATGCATGTAGATTAGCATGCACATGCATTTGGACATAGTAAATGAAACACATCTAAGAGTTGGACCTATTGGGGAGCAAAAGAGGAGGGATGGGGAGGTCAGCCTATGGGTCAGGGGAAGGGATGCGATGCTTTGCGGTGGTTGGGGGAAGGGACCAATGATATGTCCTACTACTGCGTGGAACAGGTCTTAATTTGGGAAGATGAATACTTTATTTTATTTTGGAGCACACACAGTTTGCAAGGGGTAGGTGTAAGTATACTTTTACCCTCCCCACCCCAAAAAAATAACATTAATTTAGAAAACAAATGGATACTGCATTCCTGGCAGAGATTTGGTTAGAATTTTTTTTAACTAAGCTGTTAACAATTGCAAACATTCCTCAATAAATAATGTTCAGAGACAGTGAGCATGGAGAGGGTCACATTTGCTCTCTCTCTCTCTTTCTCTCTCTCTCTCTGGACTCCAAACCAGCTGCAGGAGCTGTTTAGTAATCAAGATTTGGTGTGACTCAGAGTCAGTGGTTTATTAAAGGAGATAGGAGAAGAAAACACATAAGATCAGTCTTAATTGTTCAGATTTTCTTAGCTGTGAGGTGAAACTTCTCATTCCATAGGTTTGTGTTGATTATCATTAGGTGGGGTGGATGGTTGAGATGATAGACAGACTAAAAAAAAATAATACTTAATCAATGCATATTAATATTTAGTGCCTTTGTTTTAATTTACACTGATAACCACTGTGAGAATTGAAATCTTGACTGCCAATTTGAGTTTGTCACACTATGTGCATTTGGGGTTTGGGGAGGGAAGGAGCTGGCAGGTTGTTTATGTCCATTCCCAGAGGGATCCCTTAATTAACTTAGTAAAAGGGCCATAGCAAGTGGTAGAACAATTTGACCCAATTGGCATACTGCCTTCATAATCACCTCTGCCCCAGCTGCCTGGTAAGTGAAGTGTCACAATCTCCTCCAGGCTAGAAACAAACTGCAATTCAGAGGCATAGACATCAGTAATTTCATGGGAGTTATTATTGTTTATTATTTATTCATCTGACATCCTTCAAATGAAATTTCATTGTTTCTAAACTCCGTAACCCCTCCCCACAAAAACACACACACATATATGTAAAACTAATAAAATCAACATTATTCAGTCTTCTCTAGTAAGCCACCATCACACTTGCACCAGTCCTCTTTATTTTACTATTTATTTCCATTTACATATCTGAATGTACCTGCTCTCACACACTTGCCTGGATTCCACAAAAAGTGAACCCTGTAGGCTAGTTGCCTTGCACCATTTTCTATCACATGCCTTTGGGTTCTGTTATGGATAGATAAACCCTCCCCTCCTGTACCCCATCCATGGCTATTGAACCTCCTAACTCACCCTATCCCATCTTGTGCATCCATTCCCTATGATACTCAGACCTAGTGTTTGATGTCTGGTGTTGCTCACCCATCTCCAACACTTCCAGCTGCCCTCAGTTTCTGGTTACACTTTATGAATGAGCTGTACCTGTGCAAGTACGCACTGATTCATTCATTTCCATTCCAGATGGGCAACTGCCTGAGGTAGCCAGCTTTGGACTGTGCTTGTCACTCTCTCTGTATTTTGGGCCAGTGGTGGTTGTGGAGGGGGAAACATTTGAAGAGCTATCCTGCTAGTGATGGGGCATTTGTGGTTGCTGGGTCAAGGCACTAGCACAGAGGTAATAAATTACCATTTGCAATTAGTCAAGTTTGTGCTCAGGGTGGGGGGTTGCATTCCACTCCTCAACAAGTATTATGTACTTTTTAGCAGATAGTAATCTGCAAATCAACTGTCCTGTGCTCAAAATGGGGTGGGTCCACCAGCCACCTATGTGAATGTTTCCTAAATTTACACACATCCAGAATGGATATGGCAGGTATTTCTACCCACTGTGTAACTTGCACTGAAAATTATGGCATATGTCCAGGCTGGTTGATGGACAGCTAGTTTTCAGTTAATAAATATTTAAAAATTAAGCATATATTCCTGTATGAGTATTACATGCCATATGACAGAATTAGTCTCTACGACACTAGGACCAAATGTTTGACATCAGGCACAACTCACCAATCTCCACCACTTACAGCTGCCTTCAGTCTGTGGTTACACTACCTTGACTTATTTTCTAAAGATGTAACCCTCCAGTACCCTACTTATGCATCTTAGATATTTCCAGGTTTTTATCATATCTCATCTTATTCTCCTCTCATCTAGGCTATACATATCAAGGTCTCCCAAATGTCTCCTAACATGACCTTTAATGATGGCCCTGGACCATCTTTATTTTCCTTCTCTGAACTGATTCCACCCTGAATGGAGGCATATCATTTGGGATGTTTTGAATGTGTGGAAAAAACAGACACAGAATTCAAAATGTGTGAAATTAACCTAACTGTATTTTTTGTGTGACTTTTTTTGTAACAAGCACAATTCCAAGATGAAAAGGATACCACCATAATAGCAGCAGAATACATGTTCTGTAAGAACAACCACCACAACTAGCTCCACTCATCACCCACCACTCCAACTACAATAAATCACAAGACTGATTAGTCTTTGCGTCCAGACAAATATTCTAAAAAGAATAACAGAATCAAATTTGGGAACAGACCCTACATAATGATAAGTTTTATGTGTCATAAAGAACATTATTTTACTCTATAACAATAGCCTGGCATCCATATCAGTAAAACATTTTTTGGTAGGTTACACTGGCATTGGAGATCCACATACTAAGATGGGTCCTGATAGTGTTAGCACTTACGTATGGTAACAATCAATCTGAAAGCATTTGCATAATCTTTTATTTGAAACATGTTTATACTGTATGTCGCTGGCACTACCAGCTATCATTAAGAACATGTCTGGGTGTTCTGTACTGTATAAAAAGTACAGTGTAAGTGCAGGTAGCTGGTGCATTGTTTTTGTAGACTAGCAGAAAGTACAGTAGATCATTTTCAATTAGTGAAAAAAACAATCTAACCTTGTAAAAAAGCAACACATTAAATCACACTTGGTCTTTGATGTGCATAGCACTTTTTATTTCATCAGATGATTGCAACTGAGTTGGGGGTTCATCATAAGGGCACATGGTAATACTGCAATCAATCATTTATAATCAGTGTGACAGCACAGTTATGGATTTGAAGTGTAAGGATGGAAAAATCTTCATTCATGACAAAAAAATTGTCAAGTGACTGGGTGTGACAGAATTAGCACAAGGTACAGTATGTTACAGTTGAATTGCACAAATCAGTTTACTAATTTGTGAGGAATGGCATACTGTATAGAGTAAACACTGCTGATCAAAGATGATTACATATTTGTGCATCAACAGTATTTACTCAGCAGTAACTAAATGCACCACAGAAATGGATGGAGGGCATACAAGGCTGGTATGCCAGCACAGTCAGCCCAGTGCAGATGTTATCAGAACACTTGCAGATATTGCAAACAGTCACTCAAGCCCCGTTATTTGAATAAGAAATACTGTAGCTTATGTGTAAATAGTAGGAAACAGAGTGGTTACCAGGGCATCACAAAAACGTCTGTCAAGTATATTTGGAAAGAAGGAATGCCAGGAGTCGAAGTCAGAGTACTCACAGTGAAAAAGGCAGAAAAGGAGAAGAAATAAAAACAGCAACAACAAGATGAGCTAAATGAGGATTTGAGTTTGTAGGTCACAAAAGGGAGAGACTGTTAGGGTAACAAATAAGGCATCCACTGTAGGAAGGGGGGAGGAGGTGAATCAGAGTAGTGCCAGCAGAATTTAGGAGATTAAAAAGATTAAAAAAACACACACACATAAGTCAAACAATGTTTCCAATCTATATTAGAAACCAAACTAATTGCAGAAAACTGTTTCCCATCACTAACTTTGAAAATGTAGGTAGCAATAAGAGAGGATAGCAAAGCTTGTTTCCCAAAATTTAGATTAATTGTTTGCCCTTGCTTAGCGTCGATGATCAAGTGGGATTGGGGGAAGGGGCTGAAATGGGATGAAATCAGATTCTTTGCCTTTGCAGATCCTACCCTTCCCCACTCCACCAATCATTGTTGAACCACAATGGCTGCATTATGAAGTGAGGAAAATAACTAATACAGCCCTGACTAGGGGAAGCTAACAATTTATAGAAACATAGAAACATAGATTTTGATGGCAGATAAGGACCACTTGGCCCACCCAGTCTGCCCATTTTCCTACCTATTTGGATAAGCTGCAGATCCTAGTTAACCAGCAGCCTACTTCTTCATACCCCCAACCCCTAGAATTGCCTTATGACTGTCCCATGCATGCTTGAATTCCACCACTGTTTTTGACTCCACAACCTCCTCCGGAAGGCCATTCCATGCATCCACAACCCTCTCTGTGAAAAAATACTTAAATTACCTCTGAGCCAGCCCCCTTCTATCTTCAAATTGTGCCCCCTTGTTCTTGCACACCTCTTTTTTTGAAAGATGCTACCCTCTTGGACTTTGTTGATTCCCTTGAGATACTTGAAAGTTTCTATCATGTCCCCCCTCTCTCTCCTTTCCTCGAGGCTATACATATTCAGTTCCTTAAGTATCTCTTCATATGTCTTCTGGTGCAGACCCTGCACCATTTTAGTTGCCCTCCTCTGGACAGCCTCCATCCTGTCTATGTTCTTGCGGAGATTGGGTCTCCAGAACTGCATGCAGTACTCCAAATGGGGTTTCACCAACTGTCTGTACAGAGGGATAATAACTTCCTGTTTTCTGCTGGTGATGCCTCTCCCTATGCATCCCAGTATCCCCCCAGCCCTTTAGGTCATCTGATATGACTACCCCCAGGTCCCTTTCCATTTTTGTTGTTGTTAGTATCTTACCCCCCATTGTGTACTCTTCCCCTGGATTTTTGTTTTCCAGGTGCATTACCTTGCTCTTCTTAGCAGTGAATCTCAGCTACCATACATTTGACCATTCCTCTAACCTTGCCCAGTCCCTTCTCATCCTTTCCACCACACCTTGTGCATCAACTCTGTTGAAGAGCTTTGTGTCATCTGCAAAGAAACATGCCTTTCCTTCCAGACCCTCTTAAATGTCGCTAATAAAGACATTGAAGAGGACTGGTCCTAATACCGAACCCTGCGGTACCCCACTAGTAACCCCCCTTTCTTCAGAGTGGACTCCATTTACTAATACTGTCTGTGTCCTATTCTCCAGCCAATTCTTTACCCAGGCTGTCATCTTGGGACCCACTTCCAGGCTGGCTAACTTGTATATTAATCTTTTTTACCATTTACCATTGATATTTAAATATTCCCTTTCTTCTCATCTTCCCCTTGCAATCTGGATATCTTCCTGTGTTAGAGCATGATACTGACTCATCATGTGCTTTTGAACAATGTTTACATTTTTTTAATTATTCTTTTACACAGTGGTGTTTGCAAATTAAACTTGCAGCTGAATGCTGTTCCCCTCAGTACTTACCATGAGTCTAATAGTAAATATTAATGCAGAGTGACAGATTAGTTTCTCCCTGTGTCAACAGAAGCACAGAAGGCAGTTAATAAAAAAAGGATACTGGGTTCTGACTGCTTTATGTTTATTTTATTTTTATTTAATTTCTAAGAATCAGTTTACAACCTTTGAGCCAGAGGCTCGTTTCCAAAGGTACTTCGTCACATAAAGACATACATTGTGTTTTTGGTTACATAGCATAGATTTGCAAAACTATAGGCGTTCAACAGAGGCGCCATGTCACACTGTGGTCAGACAAATACAATTAGGGTACAGGGTACATGTAATTGATAACAGGTGTTACACAAGTTGGTATCAAGTGAGCAATCTAGTTGGTAAACATCGAAACAGCTGGCACTGGCCAGGTTAAACATAGGCACGGTGTACAGGGAAGTGGTGGTGGGGATGGCTAGGTGGAGAGCTGCCTGGGGGCGTTGTCAAGAGAAGCAGAGGTGGAGGCTGTGTTCAGAGACAGGAGCATTCGAGTGCTGATGATGTGGTTCCAAGGGTAGTTTTGAACTTGGAGATGGTGGTGGCATTGGTGATGGGGGCAGGAGAGAGTTAAACCAGGTTGGGGCTCTATAGCAGAAGGACCTCTGGCAATGGCTGGTTCTTGATCTGGGGACCTTTAGAGTGGTCTTGTAGGAAGACCATGTTGCAATAGTGGGAGGGCTCTGGTGGATGGATGCCGTTACCAGGGGTGGGAGAGCCCAGTAGGGTTTTTGTGAGGAGACAGGTTTGTATCGGAGCCGCTTCATCCAGGTAAGCAGGTTAGCCTCGCCATACAGCTGACAGGTGTGTGTGAGCCTGGGGCACCAGTAATCAATCTGCAGGCTTTATTCAGGGTTAAGTGAATTTTGTTGAGTGCAGTGGTGTCGGCAGCACCATATACTGGTAGACCATAGTCTACAAGGGACAGAACGGATGATGTAACAGCGAGCCGGAGAGCATTTGGGGGAAGACAGGTTCTATGAGGAAGAGGATGCCAAGCCATGTGTTAGTGGTGGATGTTAGGGCGAAGGTGGTTGTGAAATGTGAGGGTTGAGTCGAGGTAACCTCAAGGTATTTGTAGGAGCAGACTTGTTCCAGTGGCTGATTGGTACTTGGAAGGATATAGAGTGGGTGGTTGCTAGCTTTGTTTTGGGGGTGGGAAAAGAGCATAGCTTTGGTTTTATTAAGATTGATGACTAGTCTGCGCTCCTTAAACCAAGCCTCGGCACTGTTGAAAGACTGCTGTAGGGAGTCCTGTAGGGAGATGGGATTGCGGTGGGTGGCAAAAAGGACAGCGTCGTCTGCATACAGTAGAATTTTGCCAGGGCATGCACTGGGCAGGGTGTTCAGATAGAGCGAGAAGAGAAGGGGGCCCAGGATGGAGCCTTGGGGACCCCAGAGAATGGGACGGGTATCGGAGAGTGTGCTATTAATTTTACACACTGAGATCGAAGTGACAAGATAGCTAGCGCACCATGCTAGGGGCCAGCTGAGAGACCAGTGTGGCAGAGTGCATTCAGCAGAAGTGGATGGAGACAGTATCGAAAGCCTTTGAGAGGTCGATGAACACTGCACCAGCTAGGAGCTGGTATCCAAGGAGGAGTGTAGAAAGTTGGAGAATTCAATAAGGGCAGTGCTGGTACTGTGACCAGCACGGAAGCCATGTTGCTCTGGGCATAAAATGTTATGCTTAGCCAGATAATCAGTGATCTGAATGGCCACCACTTTCTCCAGGGCTTTAGAGAGGAAGGGAGGATGGAGATTGGCCGGTAGTTGTTGGCCAATGATCTGTCACCCCCTTTATGAATAGGTGTGATAATGGCTGTTTTCCAAGCTGTGGGAAATTGTCCTAGGCAGAGTGACTGGTTAATTAGGCTGGTGAGTGGGGCAAGGACTTCATCTAGCACCAGCCTGAGGATGCTGGGGTCCAGTGAGTCACTGCCGGGATTGTTGCCATTGAGAGCTTTGATTAGGATGGGTCTGGCTTCCGGGTGGAAATCTTTCGAGGTGGAATCTGGGGTGCTGGAGGACAGGGGAGGTTGGTTGGGGGAGGTCAAAGAAATTACTAGGAGGACTGAGCTAAGGTCAGTGAAAGTGGTGTTGAACCAGTTAGCTATGGTGGCAGGCTCCGTGGAGGTAGTGCCATTTCTAGTGAGCTGGGATGGGGCAGGGAGCAAGCTTTACCATTAAGTTGCTTAATATTATCCCAGAAAGTCGGGCTGAGCCCCAGGAGGAGGTAGGGGAGGCCTGGTAATGGTCTGCCTTGGCTTTCCTGATGGCCCATGAGCACTTATTCCGGGCTGCATTGTAGGCTTGCCTATCAGACAGATGACCTGTTTCAGTGACAAGGTGCCAGAGGTTATCCTGTTTCTAAGTAATGTGAGGAGGGCGGGCTAACCCAGGGTGCGCTCTGTTTTTGGACCGGATTTTGGTGAAGGGCAAAGAGATCACAGGCCATGTTGAAGGTGTGAGTGAAGAAGGTGAGGGCAGTGTCAATGTTGGTTGAATGCTGAATGGGGGACCAGTTTATCTGGGTGAGGAGTGCTTTAAGTTTTTTCAGCCCACCAGGATGGAGGCACCTGCAGAGGGTGGTCTGGGCTTTGGGTTTGGGATTGGGGACTACCCAATGAAATAGGATAGGGGAGTGGTCACTTAGGGAGTCTGGGAGGACCTGGATGTTTTGGATTTTATGGGGTCGGTTAGTTATAATAACATCCAGAAGGGTGCTGGTACCACTCTTAGGGTTAAGTCTCATGGGCTGGGTGATGAGTTGCATCAGATCTTGGGCGGCAAATGAGTCTCTGATCACAGATGAGGAGGTTGAGCCAATTTACATTAAGGTCCCCCACTGGGATTTGTTCTGCCTTATGGTGGAGGGTGGCCAGGTAGTCCATTAAAGATACCAGGGCGGGTGCTGGTTCTTTGGGGAATGTAGGCTGTGGTGAGATAGAGAGGGCTCCTAGAGGGGTCTGGGGTGAGTTTGAGGGTAGGAGCCTGGGCCCCATTTATAAGGGCAGGGGTGGGGAGTGCGTGTCCAAGTATTGTGTCCCTGGTGTAGATTGCACAGCCTCCCCCTCGTTTGCCTACTCGGTCCTCCTGGTATAAGGTATAGCCTGGGAGGGAGACAAATGAGTCAGGGGTGGATTTGGACAGCCAGGTTTCAACCAGGGCTATGATGTCTGATTGATGAGCCAAGGCCCAGCACTGTAGGGATTCAAATTTCTTCAGCAGGCTGCATATGTTCATGGAGGCTACTTGAAGACCAGTGGGCTGGGTGGGTGGGTGGGAGGGGCAGGGCCTGGGTTGGGATGTATGTTCCTGTTAGGAGAAGGAGGAGAAGTGCTCTGGTCAGAGGGAGGCAGATGGAGAGTTTACACCGGGAGTGATAGAATGAGGAAGGGGTTTAGTTGCACAAGGGTGGGTAGGGTAGCACAGGCAGAGAAGGCCTGAGTGATCAGAAGCGCAAGGGAGCTGGGGGAGGAAAGGTAATGTCTGGAAGGGGTGAGGTGGAGAGGATATGGGATGTGTGATGAGGAGGGAGGGAGGAGCAGTGGTAAAGGAGGAGGGGAGGAGAGGAGGGTAGGTAGGAACACTGGAGTAGTGAGCCTGAGGGTTAATAGGGACACTAGGGTTGGTGGAATGCAAAGGAAGGAGGAGGAGAAGAGATAGACTGGTGAGCAGGGGATGCATATGCATAGTTGGAAAGGGTGGGGGAGCTGAAGTGAGGAAAGAATGGGGGTACTAGGATGATAGAGGGGAGATAGTAGCGAGAGGTCACTACTGAACCTAGTTGCTGCTATGGTGTAGTGGCGGTGCACGGAGTACCAGGTTCAAGCCTTGACCAGGGTAGCAGGAAAGAATTTGACCAGTGGTTGTAGCAGCAGGGAGTTGGGTTCAAGGTCTGCAGAAGCACTTAGATAACACTTTAGTTGTGTCAGAGGGTTAGTGCGTTTTTAGAGTTTTGAAATCCTGTAGTCAGAATAGGCAGGTGTGCTAGCTGAGTGGTGGAACTGTGGACTTTGGAAATAAGGGTGCAGGGTTCAAATCCTGCAAGAGAAAAGAGGTAAACTTATATTTTGGCAGGTGGGGGGGGGGTAAGTGACTAAAAGGCTTAGAAAGTAGGACTAAAATAGGTAGGCAATGTGGTGCAGAGGTAGAGCAGCTGACTCTGACTGCAAGGGTACTGGTTTTGATCACAGCTCAGGGACAGAGTGTAGAAAGGTTTAATTTTTAATTCAGAAAAGGAGGGAGTGAGGGAGGGTTAAGAGTATGAAAATAGAGGAATTTGTAGGCCTGGTTCATTGGCTTAGAGGATAGTCAGTAGAATTTGGATAGAAAAGTACCAGGTTTGATGCTAGCAGATGCTTAGAGATAAGCTGATGGAGGAGTGAGGAAAGTAAGTGGTAGAAGGATTCAAAGGGAACTGCAGTAACTTCTAGTGGGTCAGCTGTGAAATGGTAGCTAGGAGGGGTATAGAGTTGAAAGAGCAGCTAGAGTGGAAAGTGCAGTGACCCCTAGTGGTTGGTGTCTATAACCTGCAAATGGGAAAGTGGACACTTAGTAAAAAGGAGGGTAGGTCATGTGTCACATCATGTGACCTGCCAGCAGCAATATATGGAGCGCCGACCCTGGGTGGGAGGATGGGAAGTGCCTCACAACAGTCAGGCTGTAGTGCAGGATACTTTACCTCTTACAGGCTCTGGCAATCCCCGAATTCAGTCTCCGCTGCTGGGCTGAGTTCTGAAGGGAGTGGGCTGCTTCAGGGCCTATGTGGGAATACAACTGAGAATTAGTGCATGTAACTTAGTGGAGAGTTATTTTTTATTTATCTTGCAGGCACACATTTTGCTAATCTAATAATGAGAACTGTTAGAAACCCAAAGAACAGTGTGTCTTATCATTTTGTTTTTAGTTTTACTGAATTTTTGACAGTATATGTAATGGTGTTCACTCGCGTTTTGCACCTTCACTGACAAGATAAGCAGTCTAGTATTCCTGCTAACCCTTAAGTTATACAGTTACAGCAAATTAAATCTGCACCACCACTGTCAGGACCAAAACAATGTCTGTGAGTATAAAATGTAAGCAAACATATCTTTAATTTTTCCACAAAAAAGCACCAGGGTACCTGTGATGTCAGCACCTCACTAGGAGTTCTTTTTGTGATTCTGCTGGTGTCTTCATGAGGGCTAGATGCTACAGGTACCCTGGCACCTTTTTTGTGATTACAAGAAAGATATGTCTGCATAAATATTAGCCTCACAGGTATCATTTTGATCCTGATAGTGGTGGCGTAGATTCATTCTAGCAGTTAGTAGCAGTTTGCAGCCCCTCCCCCCAAACTCAGCAGTTTGTTCCACTCTGTGCTTCTTCTTATTAGCGTGTTTTAGTTTGAGCATGTGTACCTTTACATAATTAGTTCAAAAGAAAAAAAAAGGAGGTTCCACCTTCCGCTTTTAATTGGGAGAGCTGCAAGCATGCTGCCTCTAATGTATTCTTAGTGTGGCAAGCAAGCAGAATCAGGGCTTAGTTTGTTTATTGAGTTTGGGCATGTATAGCTCTAACAAAATTAGTTTAAAAAAATAAAGAAAATGTCACCTCCTCTTCTTGATTTGGAGAACGGCACGTATTCTGTCTCTAAAGTATTTTTAACGTGGTAGGTATAGTGAACTTGGGGACTGGGCTCAGTTTGCTTGAGTTTTTCACATATGTAGTTTTACATCATTAGATTTCAAATTAAAAATAAAGAAAGTGTCACCTCCCACTCTCTTACTGCTGAAATTCTTGGTCACTGTTGGTTGGAGGAGGATACACAATAAGTTGTTCAATTTAAAGAATGACAAGTATCCTGTCTCTTTTAACTTTGTAGTCATCTTTTTCACACTGCACCTGTTGCTAATCATTGGTTGATTTTGGCATTTTTTATCATATCATAGTCGGTATATAAAGGGGCTTCCTACTGTAGTTTATTCTGTATGGTTTTGCTAAAATCATTTTTTTCCGAAATGCATCAGGTGCAGCAAAAGTGTGTTTTCTGGCACCATCAGCGCTGAATAAAATATACTGTATACTGATCAGCATCTTCTGTGATAAAGAACAGAGAGATCCCTATATTGTTTGCTGAATGTAGGTTCATCCTGTACTTGTTCAAGTGTAAAGTGATCAGTAACACAGCCGTTAGTTTGTGTTGTTTGTTGTGTCTCTGCTGTCCATCATCCTAATCTGATAAGGAATTTACCAAAGGCACTGGGCTGATCTATTTGTATAACACGGTTGGATAAATTTATAGCAAGATTTGCTGCTTAATATTTCTCATTACAGTAGATGTGTTTGTAGTGACATTACTTGTGCACTGTTATGTGCTGTGTTTCCGCAGCGCATCAAAGATTATCAACCAAATTGCCCCTCCACCATTACAATTCAGACTTTCAAAATCCAAGACTAAGGAAGAGGACTTTATTTAGTTAGCTTATTTTTTCTAAGTACTGTACACTATATTTCAAATTGGAAAATGAGTTGTGTGCTTCTGATTTTAAGACGTCAGCCTACCAGCAATCAGAAAATTGTGCTCCATACTTAAATGATTGGTTACCGAGACCAAAAATTCATCTTTTCACGGTGTCGTAATTAACATGGCTTTATCTGTCATTAATCTTTAATGGGCTCTCAAATGTAAGTAGGTTTTGTTCTACAGTTTTCATCACAGCAACCAGCATCTGGTAATCATCCTAGAGATGCCACCTACAGTTGAACTGCTGAAATGGCAAACTAACCAAGATAAATCAAACTAAAAACAGCACCACCTGGTGCATTTATACTGCCAATCATGGAAATTCCATTCAATTAGAACTTGGCATACATAGGGCATACTACCCCCTTAATGAAACACAACTCGGTACCGCTCAGTATGCTGCTCAGTGTACCGATCGATGTACCGTGAATACTGAGGGATGACATGTTACCAGTAAACTTTTCTGCAGCAGGTACTGTACCTAGCCTGACATTAGTGTGTTGACCGAGACTTGGCTGTCTACGTGAACACCCAACACAGCAGTCTCCTTACCCGGCTACAACCTGCACAGGGAAAAAAGGAGGTGGATGTGTAATCTTATTTTGTTGACTGGGTAAGCCCACTGAGACTAGAAGTCCTTTTTTCAGGGGTGAGGATACAGATGGTAACCAACTGAAACTTAATCAGATTAAGCTGTTGGTGGTATTTCTACTGAATGGAGGAAATTTGGCCAGGACACTGGGGAAATTTCCCCTACTGTTTTGAGAAGTGCCATGGGATCCTTAACATCTACCTGAATAACCACCAGAACAGGAAGATGGGAACTCAGTTTAACATCTCATCTAGGAGATGGCACCTCAGCAGTGCAGCACCCCCCCCATGCTGCACTACAGTGTCAGTACTGGGATATTAACACAAGTGCCTGGTGTGGGGATAGAACCCACAGCCTTCTGATCTTTCAGCCTCAGAGGTGAGTGTGCACCCTGCTGAGCCACTGACACTCATGCCAACAATCTACACCTACAACAACCTTCAATTCCACAGAGTCCAGCAGTTGATCGCCAATACAGACTGCAAATGCCTAGCAATAAAAATACTGATAGGCAAAGGGGGTAAATTCCTGATTTTTATGGTGGATTAAATCCCACCTGGGTGGTAGCAAGTGGGGCTATAAGCCTTTGCTAACCTCTACACCTAGGCATGCCAGGAAAAAAAAAAGACCATCATGGTAGGAGACTTTAACTCCAACTGGCTTGCCAGCTTCAGCTCTGCACACAAAGGATCTAGTATCAGGACTCTATCTAACACAGATTATCAAGAACTGCAACTGTACAAATTACCACACAGGCTCAGGCACTCTGATTGACTGGGTGCTGACAACACACCCAGAGCAACTAAAGAGTGTCAAGGTACTCCCTGACACCCTCAGTGACCAATCAACTATCCTAAGTGAGTGGTCGACTAAACAGACCAAGCTCCCCCAAGAATGGCAAGGAATATAGTCATTAAAAATAGTGCAATGGATGACTTTAAGAAATGCCTAAAAGGGATAGACTGGAGCTTCCTTGACTCATGCCCCTCTGTTGACACAACCCTGAAGCTCTTTCTCAACCACTTCATCGCTGCAGCAGACAAGTTCACCCTGTATCATAAGAAGTTGATTAAAGGCTGCAGCATAGACTGGGTCACCCCACAACTTCTTGACTTGATGCAGCATCAGGTTCTACTCTGGCACAGAGCTAGGACATTTGGGACTACAACAGATGTCCAAAACTTCAAGGCAGCCCAAAACAGTTGCACTTGGGCAGTCTGACAGGCCAAGGCTACATACAAAATGAACTGTTAATCTCAATGCTGAGGAGATGGAAAGAAATTTTGGTCTTCTTTAAAAAACCTCACTGGAAACAATGACAGATCCCCCAACCCCCATGCTTCACCACAACAATGACATAATGCTAGATGCTGACATTATGGCCAATATTTTCAACAAAGCAGTTACAGATTACAGTGCTGTCCTCCCCCCAAAACTGGCTACATACCTAGATGGAATGCTGACCACTGACCACTTGCTCCCACCTTCCAAAACTAGGACCTGCCCAGCCTTTTAATTCAGATGGGTAACCATCAAAGAAACAAGGAAATACTTTACTAGAGTCCTTGGAAAAATGAGGATGGGTGGTGATGGTATAGGCATGAAACTGATATCTATCTCCTTTCCCAAAGACATTGAACCCATCAACAAGCTATTCAACCTGTCCTACCACCTGGCTACTTTCCCCTCCATCTGGAAAACCTCCCTGGTCATACCTTTTCACAAAGGTGGTGATCGGTCACTGGTATAGAATTACAGACCCATCTCAATTCTCTCACCTCTCTCTAAAGCACTGGGAAGGATCACAGCTGACCAACTCATGGATCACCTGCATAAATATGAGCTCCTCTCCCCCCAACAGCATGGCTTTCACAGACTGCATTGAACTACCACTGCCCTAATTAACTTCACTGGATGCGTATACAAACCACTCAATCAGGATCAGCTGGTTAGGGCAATCTTCATAGACCTAACCAATGCCTTTGACCTTGTGGATCACCAACTGCTGCTCCACAGGCTAAGCAGCGTAGAGCTGTCCCCAGTCATGGTCCAGTGGTTCTCCAGCTATTTAACTGTGAGATCTCAGAAAGTCAAAATTAACAGTGCCATCTCCAACACCTGCAAGGGCTCAGAAGGGGTCCCCAGAGGTCCATACTGGGCCTGCTCCTATTCAGCCTCCCTGAGGCATGTCTCTCATCTGAAATCCTGCTTTATGCAGACAACACAGTGCTATTCTCTTGGAACTCTTGCCAAGAAGCACTTTCTAGGGAGCTGCAGCACAACTTTAACCAACTACAGGAATGGTTCAAGGACAGCATGCTGGTGCTCAACAGTAAAAACAAACAAGATAATACTCTTTGCTGGATGACAAAAGAAGAGATCTATTTTTACCCCTCTTAATTACCTGCAACTTTCACATCACCTTGAAGCAGGTGTCCTAGTTCCCATATCTTGGCCTCACAATAGATGAGTCCTTGTCCTCTGATGAACATATATGCAATAATATAACTGCAGCCAATAGGAAACTAGAGGTCCTATACAGGCTTCGGTTCTGCCTTACTTCTGAGACCAGGAAATAGGTGGTCAGAGTTACAATCCTACCTATCATTTACTATGGGAATGTTGTCTATGGGGCTGCCACTGATACAAGCCTGCTCAAAGTGCATGCTTCACTAAATAAAGCCTGTAGGTTTGTGTTAGGTGCTGATCACTTAACACATACATGCAACCTTTCCATAAGGACTGAATGTCTACCACTTGCAGACATGATTAAGCTTCATGCCTGTCTTCTTAGAAAGAAGGCTGAACTCAGACTTGTACCTCCCTCACTGCAAGCCTTATTCCATCCTGCTCCAGCCAAACATGCCAGTAGAAGTGTTACTAAGCAAGCATTAGATGTTCTATTCAGAAGGACTGCACTGGGGAGGTGGACCTTCAAGGTTTAATTGAGCTATCACCTACTACCACAAGTCTTACTCACCTTGGTCCTTTCAAGTCTGAGCTAGGAAAGTCTATCCCCCCATACATTGCTACTGCCACTCTTAACCTACAAGCCCTGCATGCCACTGTCCTCACAAGCATAAGCAATAAAGACTGTCTCCATACCAGTTCACTGCTACCACTACTCTTAACTTGGCAGACAGAAAACCAGGAGGAAGGAACTACTGGTAGAACTAAAACTTCTCTACTGGGGCTAAGAACTAGATCTCTTGTACTGGGACTTTCAATTTAGGGTAAAAAAAGGAGTTAGTGTGTTTGTCAAGAGGTAGTTGAAGTAAATTGTTATCTGTTATCTGTGTTATCTGTGTACTTATCTAGGTGCTTGTCACAGGTGTCAGAAGGGAATTGTTATCTGTGAAATTAACTAAGTGTAGAAAGATTTGCAATGTAGGGGGGAGTGGCATAGCTAGAATGACCCAGGTTAAGACCAGATATAAACACTGCCCTAGATAGCTTCTGCCACAAAGCAGACAGAAAACCAGGAGGAAGGAGCTACTGGTATAACTAAAACTTCTCTACTGGGGCTATATTGCCCTCCTTCCCTCCCCTCCACCCCCACCCTAAACCAGTTCTACTTTTATAGGCACAGGATTTAACTGACAACTTCCTGTTTGGGAGCAGGAAGTGAGTGATCATAAAGCCACAAAAGACTCACCATCCTAGAAGGACAAGAGTAGCTCTCTACCCCCCCCCAGCTGCTGGAGGCATGACTCTGAGCAAGTAAGGAGACTACTGAGAAATATAGGAACTTCTTGTCTCAGAACAGGAATATCAGGAGCGAAAATGGTGCAGAGATAGTAAGTAGGGAGAGAAGAGAAGAAAAAAAAGAATTAAACAAACAGAGGAAAGAGTAAGTATTCCAAATAACAGTTAGGGGGCCAGAAAAAAGACATGTTGGGAGTGATGCAGTGCAGTGGCTGTGGAGCAGCAGTCTTCTGGGAGATGTTCTGCAGGATGCAGTGTTGTCCCATCTGCAAGCACCTCTCTGGGCTGAGGGTGGAGGTTGCTCATCTCCAGGCTAAGGTGTCCAGGATTTGTAGGACCTCCTCTACCACCCAGGGACCACCAGGGTCACTGCCATTGCCTCAGAGGTTGCCAAGAAAGAAGAGTGGTTGGACCACAGTGGGCTCAGAGAGGCTGAGGGTGGTGGAACAGAGGTGCTTCCCTACAGTTGTACCTCTCCACAATTTCTATGCCATTCTGGAAAAGTGTGGTTCCTCTATGGAGGCACCCACAGTGGAGACCAAGGAGGATGCTGGGAACCTCCACAAAGGAGACCCACAGGAGGGTGGCATGGGACCCCACATGGGAAGGAAACAACTCCTAGTGGGGGACTTCATTGTTAGGAAGGTAGAACTGGGGGACTAAGGGGAGAGGGAGGTAAGGTGCCTGCCTGCTGCCATGGCTTTGAGGGACAGGGAGTGAATCCTCAGGATCACAGGAGCAGTTGCACAGGGGAGGGAGCTGCATGTCATTGTCCACCTAGGGACAAATGACCTGGCTGAGAAAGGGATCAGAGCAGTGCAAGAAGCATTTGTAGAGATGTGGAGGGGCCTTAGACAAATAGCACACATGGTAACCTTCTCAGACGTGCTGCCTGTCTATGGCATGGGTGAGGCTAGGGTGCTCCACACCATGGAATTCAATCAGTGGTTGAAAAACTGGTGCAGAGCTCAGGGATTTGGCTTCATTGGGGACTGGGGGTCCACCTGGAGGGATGCAGGCCTATACTGGCATGATAGTCTGCATCTGTCCAGGAGGGGAACCAGGATCCTAGGTGATAGGTTTAAATACTTCATTGACAAGCATTTAAACTAGCCAAGGGGGGGGACACTGGAAAGGAGCAGGGAAATCCTAGCCTCCCAAAAATATCAGGGTACTAAATGGGGTAGACACCAACATAGAAATGTCGATAGGGAGAAGCACAGGGGTAAATGGAGAAACTGACAAATGCAGTAAGGACAGGGATGGTGCAAAAAGAGGTAAGGCCATCAAGAAATGGAGAGTAATGAGTACCAATGCCCATAGTCTGGGCAACAAGCTCCCTGAACTGGTGGCCTTGATGGAAGAGGGATGCCTGGATATTGTAGCAGTCACAGAAACATGGTACACAGAGAACTATGTCTGGGATGTTAACATACCAGGGTACACAACCTACAGGAGAGACAGGGAGGGCAGAAGAGGGGGGGAGTAGATCTCTATGTAAAGGAAGGGATAAAAGCAACCAAACAAAAGAGTAAACAGGGAGGAGAGGAGGCACTGTGAGTCACCTGAGAGACTGGAAAAATGCACCACATTCTGCACAGGGGTTGTATATAGACCCCCATGTCGGGGGGGGGGATGGACAAAGATATGATAGAAGGCATACTTAGGATGGCAGAGAAAGGGGAGATACTGTTGATGGGGGACCTTAACATGCCAGATGTTAACTGGAGCACCTTTGCAGCAGCCACATCCAAAAGCAGGGCCATTCTTGATGCCCTTCAGATGGCATGCCTCAGACACCTAGTTTTGAAACCTACTGATGAGGGAGCAATCTTAGACCTCGTACTCTCAAATGGGGACAGTGGGACAATCTCAGATCTAGAAGTGGGTAGCCATATGGGAACAAGTGACCACCAAACAGTGTGGTTCACGATAAACTCAGCTACAGAGTCAAGCCATACAAAAGTAAGGGTTCTGGACTTCAGGAGGGCTGACTTTGGCAAGATGGGAGAGTGCCTTAGAAAAGCACTAGCAAACAGGCTAGAAGGAGGGGTGGAGCAACAATGGGGAAATATAAAAACATGCCATCACAGAGGCAACAAGCCTCTGTGTGAAGCAAATAAACAAATCAAAATGAAAGAAAAAGCCACTATGATTCTCAAAAGAGGTGGCGGTGATGGTTAGGGAGAAAAAGATAGCATTTAGGAAGTATAAGAAAACATAGAAGGAGCAGGACAGAGAACTGTACCTATTAAGACAGAAGGGAGCAGGGAGGGTAGCCAGAATAACAAAGGCACAAACTGAAGAAAAAGATAGCTAACTCAGTTAAGAAGGGGGATAAAACCTTTTACAGGTATATCAGGGAGCGTAGAAAGACAAAGGGAGGGATAGTGAGGCTGAATAGAATGGATGGTGGGTGGGCAGAGAATGACAGTGAAAAAGCAGAGATACTGAATGAATACTTCCGTTCAGTATTCACAAAAGAGGAAGTGGGGAAGGTGCCAAATCCAATTAACAGAAGCACTCTGGAGAGGGGGGGTTGATCCCAGTCCTTTCACAGAAGAAAGGGTTCTGAAAGAACTCCTAAAACTGAAGGTGGACAAAGCAACGGGGCCAGATGGAATTCACCCCAGAATTCTAAAAGAATTAAGCAGAGAACTAGTGACACCACTGACTACCCTTTTTAACAAATCATGGGAGAACGGTGTGGTACCAGAGGACTGGAAGAAGGCAGATGTGATTCTCGTTCACAAAAGTGGGACCAAGACAGAGGCAGGAAACTACAGACCTGCCAGTTTGACCTCTGTGGTAGGGAAAGTGATGGAATCACTTCTGAAGGAAAGAACCGTTGAGTACCTAGAGGCCAGTGGGGCACAGAACTCAATGCAGCATGGGTTCACAGTGGGAAAGTCATGTCAGATGAACCTAATTGATTTATTTGACTGGGTGACCAAAGTAGTAGACCAGGGAGGGGCTGTGGATATGGCCTACCTAGACTTTAGCAAGGCATTTGACACAGTCCCACACAAAAGATTAGTAGTCAGAATAACCAGTCTGGGAGTGGGTCCCAGGGTGGTAGCCTGGGTAAAACATTGGCTGAACAACAGGACACAGAAGGTAATTGCAAATGGAGTCCACTCTGAAGAAAAGGGGGTTACTAGTGTGGTACCGCAGGGTTCATTATTGGGTCCAGTCCTTTTTAATGTTTTTATAAGTGACATTGCAGAGGGACTGGAAGGAAAAGTATGCCTCTTTGAAGATGACACAAAGGTCTGAAACAGGGTTGATACACAAGGAGGCATGGAAAGGATGAGAAGGGACTTGGCAAGATTGGAGGAATGGTCAGAAGTATGGCAGCTTGGATTCAATTCAAAGAAGTGCAAAGTAATGCACCTAGGAAACAAAAACCCAGGGGAAGATTACACAACAGGAAGGAAGGTAGTAACAAGAACAAAAATGGAAAGGGACCTGGGTGTAATCATAACAGATGACCTTAAGGTTGGCAAGCAATGTGAGAAGGCAGTATGGAGGGCTGGGGGGATACTGGGATGTATAGGGAGAGTTATCACCAACAGAAAACAGGAAGTTATTATGCCCCTGTACAGACAGTTGGTGAGACCCCATCTGGAGTACTGCGTCCAGTTCTGGAGACCCCTTCTCTTGCAAGGACATAGACAGGATGGAGACAGAGGAGGGCAACTAAAATGGTGCAGGGTCTGCAAGAGAAGCCATACGAGGATAGACTAAAGGAGCTTAATATGTATACCCTTGAGGAAAGAAGGGAGAGGGGGGACATGATAGGAATGTTTAAGTACCTCAGTGGAATCAACAAAGTCCAAGAGGGTAGCATCTTTCAGAAAAAGAGATGTGCAAGAAGAAGGGGACACAATCTGACGATAGAGGGGGGACGGCTCAGGAGCAATGTGAGGATATATTTTTTCACTGAGAGGGTGGTGGACACATGGAACAGCCTTCCTGAGGAGGTTGTGGGGTCTAAAACTGTGGGAGAATTCAAGAATGCATGGGACAGACATAAGGCAATTTTTTTGTGGGATAGGAAGAAATAGACTGTTAGTTAAATAGGATCTGCAGCTTATCCTCGAAGTAGGGAAATGGGCAGACTAGGTGGGCCAAGTGGTCATTATCTGTCGTCAAAATCTATTTTTCTATGGCTGTTACCTGACCCCTGAACCCTGAGCCTGCCAAGGTTCTTCTTGCACTCTAGAAATTGGCTTGAATCTCCCTGCTCTACACCTGCCCTAAGGGCCTACCTTCCATGTACCACTCCTTCTCCCCTCACCTACTCCCAGTTAGCCCTCACCTCCCTATTCCATATCCTCCCTACCCATGAGCCTAACCTCCATTCCCCTCCTCTGATTCCTCTTCTGCTACCTATTCCTGATTAGTTCCTACTGTCTAGACTGTTTACCACAACTATGCTTTCACCCCCCCCCCCGGATGTAGCCTAGTAACCAATTTAGGTATCAAATTTAATGTTTCTATGATAGCATTGTCTGCTAAAAAAGTGATTCTGAAACATTGGAAGGATAACCAAACCCCATCCATAATAGAATGGAGTATTGAGATTCTTATTAGCCTAAGAGCTGAAATATTTATTGTTAGTATGAATTAAAATCTGGAAAGCTTTGTTTTTAAATGGGGGAAATTATTTGATTCTATTGTTAATCTTCAAATTGTCTAGCTCCAACACTGTGCTTTTATTTATTTAGCTTTTGTTGACCGGGTAAGTGCACTAGACAAATCCTGCCTATTTTCAGGCACAACCCGGGGGGGAGGGGGATACAGATGAAAGGCAATTGACCTTGAACCAGATTAAGCTGTTGGTGGTATTTTTAGTGAATGAGGGAAATTTGGCCATGACACCAAGGAAATTCCCCTACTCTTTTCGATAAGTGCCATGGGATCTTTAACATCCACCTGAACTACCACCAATCCAGGCAGATGGGACCTTGGTTTAACATCTCATCCGAAAGACAGCACCTCAGAAATGCAGCACCCCTCTTATGCTGCATTACAGTGTCAGTACTGGGATATTAATCCAAGTGCCAGATGTGGGAACTGAACCCACAGCCCTCTGATCTCCCACTTTCAGAGGCGAGTGTGCTACCTACTGAGCCACTGACACTGCTTTTGTTTTCTTCCTTTAAAAAAAAAAAAAAAAAAAAGGAACTATCACCCTTATATTTCAGCACATTATGAGCTCAAGGATATTGCATTGATCTGCTGTTTGTGCTGAGGCTTATTGGTGTGGGAGGGGAAAGGGGATGGACTTTATTATGTTATTTTATCTTTGTATTGTTTCCTTTTTTAACTCTGTACATTTTATGATACCACTCTTTTTGAGATATCTGGATTATTTATGTATGTTTCATGTTTTATGTTTGCGTTATTATATAAAACTTCAATAAAGTTAATTAAATTTAAAAAAATGGAATGATGTTCGGCCACATCTCTTGTTCCCCCCCACAAACTCCTTTATTGTTTCAACCTCTGATTTTCTCTCACTAGTATCTAACTTGACTTGTGCACTTTATTGTCTGCCCTGCTGTGTGTACTGTATCCCCATGTTCCCTGTACCCATGCTTTGCTTATGTGTTGCGTTTGCCTTTGTTATCTATGTTGTGTTGCTATTACCGATGTTATTGATTGCTACCGATCACGTTGTGATGTTTTTGACAATGCCAATTTAGCTGCTATTGACTCCCAAACTCGTGTATTCTCCCTTCCCTTTATGACGAGGATCCTTTGTAAATGAGCTTTTAGCTAAAATGTCGTAAAATGTTGTAATTCTAAATACGCAATAAATAAATAAATAAAATTTAGAGGAGATGTAAGGGACAGTTCATTAACAGAGATAGTTGTGGGTGCAAGGACTAGGCTGCCAGAATGGGTGGTGGAGGTAGATTCAGTGGACAAATTCAGAAGGGCTTGGGATAACTACGTGGGGCTAAATAAATGGGGAAAGGTATAGGACAGTGACATTGAGATGAACTAGACGGGGAGGGGTTCAGGCAAACTGGATGGGAAAAGGGGTCCTTTTCTGCTGGTAAGTTGCTGTTTCTATGTGCCATCAATTCCATTGATTCACTTTACTTATAGCCAAGGCCACTGATTTAAGGTGATTAAAACAATGAAATTCCGTTTTCAAGACTTCAGATTCCGGAATTGCACCGGTGATTGTTACTGTAATTTCCAGATTTTACTGGGATTCTCCTATCATTCTTTTAGTATTTGCATAAATAATCAGAAGTAAAGAAGGCTTAATATACAGAGCATTAAATAAAGCAAATTGAACATAGTACAGGAAGGAATTAAAAGAAAAACACAAGTTTTGTAGATTTACTGATTTGATATAAAATGACATATGCCATGAAATCTTTGTTTTTAACGGTCTTCAGGCAGACATAATTCCAGAATTTTACCAGATTGTCCAGTAAAAAACGAAAAACAGTGGCCTTGCTTATAGCTTTTTGGAGCAGCAGATTCCAGTTATAGAAAGCCAAATCACCTGTGCAAAAAATATTCCCAGAATTTCGCAATATCCCTCAGAAACTGAGATCCCCATAACTGTATCCTCATTATGTGGAAAACTTCCTATGGGTACACAGCTACTTTTTTGAAAATGTAAAAGTGGTCTAGTACCAAAGGAGAACTCATGTAAAATGGATTCTGCATGCCTAGCTGACTTCCCGTCTGCCAATACTAAACAGAGGTCGTCTGCATATGCTGTTGTCTTTATTTCAGTGTCTTTACTATGGCCTGACAAACACACTCTGATGCATTTAGTCTTTTTAAAAGTGGATCGATAGATACTATATTTAAAATGGGACTTAAGAGGCACCCATGTCTAACTTCTCATTGGATTCTGCATTCAGAATCTATCCAGCCATTGATCTATGGGGCAATTCTTGCCTTGCTATAACATAACTGGATCCACTGGACAAATTCCATTGGAAACTGTAGGCCAACAAACATTTCAATAAATATTGATGGGAGACCCTGTTAAAAGTTTTTTACTGGTCTATGCTTTTCAAAAGTCCTGACAACTCCTCAGTTTTACCCTTCTCCATAATTTCTCTTCTTAGAATTAATGCATCCCCTATTTTGTTGCCTGGAACCATGCATGGCTGAGAGGTGTGAATAAAAAATTCCAAAGTGGCAGCCATTCTAATACTTAAGAGTTTGGTCAATATTTTAAAATCAGAATTCAGCAAGGTGACTTGTCTGTAATTTGATAGCTGTTGTTTATCCCCAGTTTTAAACCGTGAAATTATCAGACCCTAGTACATACTGTCCTGGAAGACTTGCTTGTGTAACAGGGCAGTGAACAAAAGTACCAGTTCCTTTTTTAGGGCAGAGAATATTGTTTGGTAAATATCATAAGGCAAACCATCTTGACCAGGTGCTTTGCCATGGGGAAAGCTATTAATTACAGTTTCAAGTTCTAGTTTTGTGATAGGCAGTGCTAGAGCTATACTACTGTAGTGTGTTGAGGGAGTTGGCACTTTGTACATGTTTGTACTCAGTTCTCGGCGTCTTTCAATGTCACCTTAGAGGTACTAAACATTGAGGTTATGTATTTTTCCACCTTGTTCATTATTTCTTTGTGGCTATTAATCAAGTTACCTTCTTTTGAAATCAATTATTGTATATTTTTTGCCTGCTGTCGTGTAGCAGAAGTTTCAAAAGACTTTGTGCTGGCTTGGGAACTCTATGTATTGAATCTCTGTTCCTTCTCTAAGGATTTCGTGTGGTTGTATTGAATCTGCTCCATTTCCATTTTTACCTGGTTTAGGTGCTCTGAGCTAACAATGCTACTTTAATTTTGTAATAACAGTAGGGCATAAAATTCTGCTCTAAGTTGAAATATTTATTATTTTGCTCCCTATCTCTCAGTTTCCCTACCACCTTAAGATACTCTTAGATTTCTTGTTTTGTATCCTCCCACCACTATAGTTGGGAATCATACAAGAAAAATACTGACTTTCTAGTTTGTAATACATATTGCATACCCTCTGCAATTTCAGGCTGTTCCTTAAGACCGCAGTTCAATCTCCAGAAGCCCCTTCTCTTTCTAGTCTCTATAATTACATATTTTAACAATTAGAAGGCCATAATTCGAAGAGGCAACTGGTATTACTGCTGCATCCTAAACTGGAAAGGAGAGGGATAAAAATCCAATAGGCTATTCTAGTGTAAAGGCTCCCTTTAATGAAAGTGTGATGTGCTTTATTACCATTCTGTGAAAATAAAAGTTGTAGACCAGTTTGTGCAATCTACTGGTTCAAAAAAGTTGTGTCACAAAAGATGTTCCCTGTTTTTAAGCACCTGTCAGCTGAAAAAGTGGCTACAAACAACCCCTCCTCCCCACAGTAAAACATGGTTTGATTTCAATAAGTATGGCTGTACCATTTTCATCAAATCTATCCTTTGGGCATTTGTGTGGGGTGCATATACATTGATGAGGTGGAACTCAACTGAATGCAGTTCTATGTCTAACAACAAAGTTCTCCCAGGGCAAATGTCTACTAAGTGTGTTCATTTAAAGTTGGCATTGTTTATACATATCCCCACACCACTGCACACATCATCCCCAACAGACCAGTAACACTTCCCGCACACTCAAGCTTTACTAGCAGCATTGGTGTCATGCATTGTATGGAATCTGATGTCTTGTAGAAAAACAATATTGAAATAAGTTTTAGAAAATAGAAAAAATGTGGTTAGTCTTTTTGTATCAAACAGGATACTGTTCTTGTTGAGAGAGTCCAAGGCTAGATTGTACAGTGGTGTACACATGAATAATAGTTAAAGGATTGACTACTTGTTTTTTTACGAGCCATATACCCCATTCTTCTCCACTTTGATTTTTCTTTAATGGGACCTGTATCTCTTAGATCCAATTGGGGGTTTTCAGTATCTAAAATAGTATCTTTTTGTGAAGAGGAGATGGAAGCTATGTCTGATTCTTCCTCTGCCTCTGTATTTCAGCACTGTAGAAGTGAGAATTTATTTTGCATGGGATCATCTCAGTCTGTAGGTCTCCAACTTGCTGGACCAAAGCTGTGCCATTTTTCTTAACAAGCTGGAACAGTTTTGCTTCTGGTACACTGGGGGGTGGCATGTCCCTTGCACCAGGGTCAGTTCAGGTGGGTGTTGTTGGTTTCTCTGCCAGAGTTTCAGGCTGAGCCTGATATGGAGTGGAGGGTGTAACCTCACAACTACCAGAAAATGCTACCTCCTGTCTGGGTGGGGGGGGTGTCTAGAAGGTCTTCAACTGTTTACTGGCTTGTTAATATAATAGTCTTGTACCCCATAATAAGAGTTTTTGGTGTTCTGTGAGGCCCAGGGGAACTCCCAGAAAGTGTGCCCTTTCTCCTCACAAAGATCACATGTTAACACTGTTCTGCAGAAGTAACCAGAATGGCCAATCTCCCCACATTGGGCACATTTTAAAATGTCACATTGGCTACTAAGATGCCTGGGTGATCCAAACTTGTAGCAAAGGTGTAGCTGGCCTGGATAAAATATGCAGCCCTTAATTTAAAGTTGGCATTGTTTATATATATATATATTCACACCACTGCATACATAATCCCCAACAGACCAGTAAAACCTCTTGCAGGCAGAAGTCCTAAATGAGTACTTTGCCTCAGTTTTTCCCAGGGGGGATGGAGGGGCTATGTCTTGTGAAGGGACCAGTGGAAAACTGGAGCAAGGAGTGGGACCGATAGAGACCAGGGGCCTTGATGGGTCTGGGGAAAGGGAGTGGCCACCACAGACAGGTGGGGGCCCAGCAGTGCAGGGCAAAAAGGGGGAGAATGTAGAGACTGAATTTCCAGTAGAGAGAGAGTAAGGGAAGCCCTCAGGTCCCTTCAGATGGAGAAAGCACCTGGGTGAGGTGAGATACATCCTAGGGTGCTGGGGAACTGGCAGATGTCCTGGCAGTCCCTCTAGTGGAGCTTTTCAACATCTCTCTGAGGACTTGGTGGGTTCCCCAAGACTGGATGGTGGACCATGTCATGCTGATCCACAAGGGGGGGATCAAGAGAGGAGGTGGGAAATTACAGGCCCGTTAGCCTGACATTGGTGGTTGGCAAGGTGATGGAGGGTATTGTCAAGGAAAGGCTAGGGGAGTTACTGGAGCAAACTGGGTACTTGGACAATAGGCAGCATGGCTTTGTCACGGGAAGATCGTGGCAGACAAATCTTGTTGAGTTCTATGACTGGGTGACGAGGGCCCTGGACCAGGTAAGGCCAGTGGATGTCTTCTTTCTGGACTTTAGCAAGGCATTTGATTTGGTACCCCACAGTGGCCTGCTGGCTAAGCTGAAGGAAATGGTGGTAGGGAGACAGTTGTTAAGATGAATAGGAAATTGGCTCTCTGAGCATACTCAGAAGGTGGTGGTTGGAGGGTTAGCCTCATCTCCAAGGTGGGGTTCCCCAGGGGTCAGTGCTGGGGCCACTCCTGTTCAACACCTATATTTCAGACATCAGGCGGGGGGGATCAGGAGTGATATGAGTCTCTTTGCAGATGACTCATAGCTGGGTGAATTGGTGGATGGGGAGGAGGGTAGGGTGGCCTTGCAGGAGGACCTGAAGACTCTGGAAAGGTGGTCGGAAAATAGGAAACTAAAATTCAATGCAGGGAAGTGCAAGGTTCTGCACCTGAGAGTCAGAAATCCAGGCCAGGGGTATTCTTGGGAGGAGACATGATTCAAGTCACTGAGGGTGAGAGGGACCTGGGGGTAGTGGTAGATGTCAAAATGAACAAGTCAGAGACCTGTAGAAGGGCAGTGGCAAGGGCAAAAAGGATGCTGGGATGCATCGCCAGGGGAATTACCTCCAGAAAGGTGGAAGTGATCCTTCCACTGTACAACTGCTTGGCTAGGCCACACCTTGAGTATTGTGTACAGTTTTGGAGACCACATTTAAGGAGGGACATTACACTCCTAGAGAGGGTCCAAAAGAGGGCAACCAAAATGATCTGGGGCCTGGGGGAGAGGACCTATGAGGAGAGGCTCAGGGAGCTCAACATGTACACCCTGGTGGAGAGGAGGGACAGGGGACATGGTAGAGGTCTTTAAGTACATGAAAGGGATCAATAAAGGAGGTGCAGTCAGGGTGCTCCAATGGAAGGAAGGTGGGGCAACAAGAGGTCACGGGTGTAAGCTGGAAGAGGGCATGCTCAGAAGGGAGAGGAGGAGATATTATTTCACTGAAAGGGTGGTGGAGCCATGGAATGCACAGCCCAGGGAGCTGGTGGAGGTGGAGACTGTGGACAGATTTAAGAGGGGAAGTGACAGGTATAGGGAGAGGGTAAATCTGACCAGGCCCAATACAGGTGGAACATCTGGGACTGGGGACAGTATAAGCCAAGGGGGAGGGGGGACACCAAAATCAGCCCTCAGTGCGGGTGCTGAAAATCGAGCAGACTCGAGAGAGAGACTGTTACGCCTATTCTGCTGGCATTTTAGTATGTTAGTAGTATCCCAGCCCAGGAAGAAACAATTGGGCAAATGAGTGACACCTAAGTCTGTTTCATCCAGTTTGACCTTTATATGCCACCCCCCATTCCAAAATCTCTCAGCATCAAAAATAGGATCCTGGGTGTCCAGGATTTTACAATTCTTCTGTAACCAGTAGAGGATATTGGTGATATTCACCCTGTCATTCTGAAATGGGTCACAGATTGGAGGAGGGAAGGCGGAAGATATAAGAGAGAGATGAGGAGACACTTTTTTATGGAGAGGGTAATGCCTAAATGGAATACTCTGCCTGAGGAAGTTGTATCCTGTAAGATGGTGGGCAGTTTTAAAAGGGAATGGGACAGGGTGAGAGGGGTTGGTAACTGTGAGGGTTGGAGGGAAGGGTGGGGCAGCTGCAATGTAAGGGTGCTAGCTGCACATTTGGTCAGACTTAATAGACCGTGAAGCATGTTCTTCTGGCAGATTCGTATGTTTGTACTGAACAAAACTGTGATCACTTTTGTTGGACTCCTTGTCAGGGATATTGCTGGAAAAGGTACCCATACGGGGTTTGTCTTTAGTACAGCGTATTTAGTCCAGAACCTGTCCAGCAACTCAGGGAAGCAAAAGCTCACATCAAAGGAACTCTCCTCTGGTGCATGTATAAATGCACATACTTCAGCTGGGGTAAATCCCAGAAATCGTTTGATGAGTTTTCTGTCCACATAAAACCTGTCAGGCATGACTTCCAGCCCCCCAAGTAACACAATCATACTGTATTCCTCCTTTTTGCCATTTCCACCGGTCCGTGGAGTGTAAATCAGAGAATTAGTGTCACTCAGTTCATTTGTAGACTGTGTTGAGCCTTCAGGGGTACCACAGTATTGGCTACCTCTCTCTGACAACAATATTTACTTAGGGGCATATGAGTTAGGAAAGGGAAACAGGAGGAACAGAGATTGTGCAGTGATTCTATTTACAAAATGTACAATTGATTTGTTTGTGCTGGTGAAACACTCCAGCTGGGTAAGTACTAGATTTACAGAAAGAGAATCACATTTTACCAACCCAAATGATACCCAGAGCCCTGGTTATCTAGCTGCTGACTAATCAGATGGAGCACATTTAATGTCCCCACCTCTGGTACCAGTTCCCAGACATGTATGAAACCTCACTGTCCCACACTATACCATGACTACGCAGTTACTAAAGTCCTGGACGGTTGCAGGCCTAGCGGATGTTGCGGCTTTGGCATTGTCTGGCTTTGATTTTCACAGAGAAAAGTGGTTTAACTTGAGAAGCAATTTAACAAACAATAACTTCATTAGGTATTTTGGCAGAAGTGCAGGAGTTGCCCTGCTTTTCACAAACTGAACAATACAAGTGGATGGTAACCAGCCTGGTTACAACGGTTGGAACAAGGATTGGCAATCCTGAATATTCAGCACATTCATATGGTTGTAACATCCAGTACATTTATATCTCTAGTACATCTATATTTCCAAACATAATTAAGCAGTCACTAAAAGGGAGTGCCTTTCACTAGAGACCAGGAGGACCACCCTGGTTGCCTAAAATGCAGTGGAAACTGTCATTTCCAGATTGTATAAGCCAGTCTTAAGTGACTTTGAGGTCTCAGTCCCTTAATGTGGCAATGCGGCTATGGCTGGTGGCTCCACAGGACAGTCTTAACCAGAAAAGTTAACACTAGTAGTTTTTTTTTTCTCTTTTAGATATTTCCTGAAGAAGACCCAAGGTCGAAACATAGATTTTTAACTCTATTTTCTATTTTCAGTGTGCATTTAATATAACAATTTTGTTTTGGTTTTAGACCACATGCTGACGTAGAGCCTTGTTTTTGTTTTTTACACCATTACATTTCAGCACATTTATAGAATACTTTTGGATTCACAATGGGTCCCCCAAATAAATGAACATTGCTTGAGTTCTCTTGGGTCCCCCAATCAGTACATTTATATAATACTTTTGGGCTCACAATGGGTCCCCCAAATAGAGGAATGCTGCTTGGGCTATCTTGAGTCCACATGCAACAGCTACAATCAGCAAAACAGTTCCAAAGATCCAGTCCTGCTGAAACAGGCAGGGCAGCAGGGCAAGGTGCAAACCAAAGAACTATCTCATATCAAACAGTCACTTTGGGCAAAGTGGCCCCACTTCAGCAATTCAGCAGTCACTTTGTTTCTTGCACCTGGGGGTATAAGAGTACTCACTCAGGTTCCACATGGATGATCCCCGCTATAAAAGGATCCTGATGAACTTCAGTTCTCTCACAACTGAGACCTTTTTCAGCTCTCTCACAGCTGCTTAATGTCATCTGGTTCTGGTCCACATCTTTACCCAACATGGAAAGGAGGGCTAGCATCAGGATGACATTCTAACAACCTTCAGGCTAGCAGATTTAACATTAGCTAAATTTACTTAAAACTTTAACTTCAATAAAATAAGAAAAACCCCTCCTGGATGGAGGGGCTTAGCTGGATTACCAGGCCCATTTATGCTGCCTGGGGCCTGAGCCCCAACCCCTGAGGGTAGGGCTCCTGCTCAAATCTGGGAAAGTGCTTCAAAACACAGTCTCTAATAGGGCTATCCTGAAGCTCCTGATTGGCAATAACTTTTGGATGCATGGCCTCCCATTGGCTGGAGGACCTGTCAGTCAGGAAAATGAATAATGTAATAATCTCACTTTATGGTCTGCTGCTTTGGTGCCTAGAATTAGGTCCCCGTAAATCCCCATGAGCACTTGGCATTTACCCATGAGCTTTGGTGAATATCCCACAAGTCCTGGCTTTGTTATTCTGGCTTTCTGATTGGCTGTGGCTGCTTGCAATGCCTGCTTAACCTACTGTCTCTAAGCAGATCTAGTACAGTCTCAAATTAAAGTTCTGGTGTAGCCATAAATAATTGAATATTTGCCCCAGTGCCCCACAGTCCATTTACCCAGGATGTGTACTTGCTGTTACTGCACAAAGTGACCTCATTGACTGAAATGCAGCAGCAGACAGGCTGACATTTCTCTGAGTCCCCAAATTGGTCTGGTGCAGCCAGGAGCAAAGCATTCATTAAGTTAAACACTTTCCCCCTGCAAACATCTTCCCCCAAACATACACTTCAGTTACAATATTTATTTTAACAACATTTCTTTCTCTCTCTGCAGCCAGGAATAAGCTACCCCAAGGGTAACTAGACACTCTTGAATATTCATTTGTGATCGGGTTCTGACTCATTAATATTCATGAGCCCTGATCAAGATCACCTCATGGATCTTTCTTAATTTCCCAGGGAGTGGCCACTCAGGGCCGTGTCCATGGTCTACGGGTCCCACTTAGTCGATGGGGATCCCGGGACTGAAGGAGCACTCCTCGGTTTGACCGCCAATTCAGGTGATCGCAGATCAAAGGTGCCATTCATGCCTGTGTGATTCCCACTGCTCCAAAGGCATGCTTTAAGGAAGTGATTGCAGTTTACTTTTTCAGAGCCCCCGAGTGCTGGATTTGACATGAAGCTGTGACTGTGGCACCAGAAAAGGGCAGAAAAAGGGCCAGGGGAACTGAGAAAAATGCAGACCACATCAGGAGGTGCTTGAGAAGAGAGCAGGAACATGGAGCAACTGTGCTGCAGGTAAGCCTCAGTTTGGCAGGGGGGTTACATTTGTCCTGCCTGAAACATGAAAACTTTCATCAGTGTGGAGGAAACTGAACCTGGTAGTTCCCTATGGTACATTTGCATTTTTTCTCTTCCTTCAACTTTCATTGGGCCTCTTGATAAGACTCCTCTGCCTCTGACATTTGTTCTTGCAGCTCTTTTCGTCAAACCTCCAGGTCCACCTCCATAGACTCCATCTATGTTGCCATATCACTCTGTTCATGTGCGATAACCTTATCTGTTTTCAACTTCATATGACTTTCAGTGTCTACAGCACCAGAAATGCTGGCTGTTCCTGCAGCCTCTCCATCTCCGTCCACTTCGTCACCCAATTTAAGACTGGGTTCCTCCATTACACCGAGCCACATCGCCCCCTATCGCAGAGTAGGGGAATTTTATTGAGGGAAATAGGAAAGTAAAATACAAAACAATGCAAAATAAAAGGCAAATCTTTAAAAAATCAACAACTTATACAGTATATGGGAAGTGTCAGTTCAATTTGTTTCCAACATATATATACATATATATATATATATATATATATATATAAATACACACACAAGATTTCCATAAAAGATTCAACTGTGTTTTTGAGGCTGTTTTGATATCAGTTGTATATACATTTTGCAATGCTCGTGTAATGTGTTTTATAGTTTCATCTAAATTTACATGCTGCTACTTTAAAACCCATCTGCATCTTGCTTGCCGCATATAAAAGGAAGTGGCAGTGAAGGTTCAAGAGAAAAAGAAAGCATTCAGGAAGTACAAGGAATCACAGAAGGAGCAGGACAGAGAACTGTATCAGTTAAAGCAAAAGGAGGCTGGGAAGGCAGTCAGAACAGCAAAGGCCCAAACTGAGGAAAAGATAGCCAACTCAGTTAAGAAGGGAATAAAGCCTTTTATAGGTACATCAGGGAGCAAAGGAAGACCAAGGGAGGATAGTGAGGCTTAATAAAGGGAGGGAGGGTGGGCAGAGGAGACTGTGAAAAGGCAGAGATACTAAACAAATATTTTTGCTCAGTATTTACAAAGGAAGAGGGAGGTACATAAAACAAACAGTAGTAACACTCTGGATCCAGAAGTTGATACCAGCCCATTTACAGAAGAAAGGGTTCTGAAAGAACTCTTAAAACTGAAGATGGACAAAGCAATGGGGCCTGATGGGATTCATCACAGAATTCTAAAAGAACTAAGGGTAGAACTAGTGACACCACTGACTACCCTTTTAACAAATCATGGGAAGATGGGGTGGTACCGAGGACTGGAGGAGGGCAGATGTGATCCCCTTCACAAAAGTGGGAGCAAGGCAGAAGCAGGAAACTATAGACCTATTAGTTTAACCTCAGTGGTAGGAAAATGATGGAATCACTTCTAAAGGAAAGAATTGTCGAGTATCTAGAGGCCAGAGGGGCACAGGACCCTAGGCAGCATGGATTCACAGTAGGAAGGTCATGCCAGACGAATCTGATAGATTTCTTTGACTGGGTGACCAAAGTAGTAGATCAGGGAGGGGCTGTGGACATGGCCTACCTAGACTTTAGCAAGGCATTTGACACAGTCCCACACAAAAGATTAATATACAAGTTAGCCAGCCTGGGAGTGGGTCCCAAGATGACAGCCTGGGTAAAGAATTGGCTGGAGAATAGGGCACAGAGAGTAATAGTAAATGGAGTCCACTCAGAAGAAAGGAGGGTTACTAGTGGGGTACCGCAGGGTTCAGTATCAGGACCGGTCCTCTTCAATGTCTTTATAAGCGACATTGCAGAAGGACTGGAAGGAAAAGTATGTCTCTTTGTAGATGACACTAAGATCTGCAACAGAGTTGATGCACAGGGTGGGGTGTAAAGGATGAGAAGGGACTTGGCAAGGTTAGAGGAATGGTCAAATGTATGGCAGCTTAGATTCAATGCTAAGAAGTGCAAGGTAATGCACCTGGGAAACAAAAACCCAGGGGAAGCATACACAATGGGGGGTGAGATACTAACAACAACAAAAATGGAAAGGGACCTGGGGATAGTCATATCAGATGACCTAAAGATGGGCAAGCAATGTGAGAGGGCAGCAAGGAGGGCTGGGGGGATACTGGGATGCACAGGGAGAGGCATCACCAGTAGAAAACAGGAAGTTATTATCCCTCTGTACAGACAGCTGGTGAGACCCCATCTGGAGTACTGCGTGCAGTTCTGGAGACTCAGTCTCCAGAGACATAGACAGGATGGAAGCTGTCCAGAGGAAGGTACTAAAATGGTGCAGGGTCTGCACGGAAGACATATGAAGAGAGACTTAAGGAGCTTAATATGTATAGCCTCGAGGAAAGGAGGGAGAGGGGGGACATGATAGAAACTTTCAAGTACCTCAAGGGAATCAACAAAGTCCAAGAGGGTAGCATCTTTCAAAAAAATTGGTGTGCAAGAACAAGAGGGTACAATTTGAAGATACAGGGGGGGGCGGCTCAGAGGTAATTTAAGGAAGTATTTTTTCACAGAGAGGGTTGTGGATGCATGGAACGGCCTTCCAGAGGAGGTTGTGGAGTCAAAATCAGTGGTGGAATTCAAGCATGCATGGGATAGTCATTAGGCAATTCTGGGGGGTGGGGGTAGGAAGAAGTAGGCTGCTGGTTAACTAGGATCTGCAGCTTATCCAGTAGGTAGGGAAATGGGCAGACTGGGTGGGCCAAGCGGTCCTTATCTGCCGTCAAATTCAAATTCTATATAGTTCTTAATCAATGCACATATCACTTGTAAAGTACTTGTATGGTAACTTTTCCATTGTATGGGGTATAAACCTAATACTAATACTTCATAGGTAATTTTTCTGAATAATGAATCTTTCCACTTCCTATTCGCTGTTTCTCAAAAGGTCTGTACCAGTGGGCACTCAAAAACAAATGGTCTTGGGTTTCTAGAATTTCATCACATTCTGTCCTTATGCAATACCGTTCTGTAACTTGCTTGTGCTTACTATTGTTTATAACATTCAGTCTTCCATGGACTGATAACCAAAGGACATCCCAAACATATTTTGGAATCCTCTGATTTGTTTATTGCAAAACAGTTTCTGTTTGCTTGTCCGCTGTGCACTCTGGTATAACCAAAGGGGCATAGCAAGCAACCGCCATAATTGTCTCATACATTCCATCTTTGGTTTCCACCTTTTGCAAGGGATAGGGAATTTTCCATTTTATGATTTTTTGCATAACTGGCTTGATATATCCGGGTACAACATTTGTGGTTGTAAGCAATCTGTATTTGTGTTGTGCCCATGGCAGTGTACACATTTTCATCCATTCCTGTACTGTTTCTAACCATATTTTTGAGTTTATTTCCCTTTTCTCTGTTATATTACTGTGTTTGAAGTTACTGTAATAAAATAATATAGGAACTGGCATATTTAAGCCTACTTCTACTATGTTTCTATATATAACTTCCCTCTTTATGGGGTTCAGTCTGGTCCCCCCCACAGTGCCTGAAAAAATATATTATAGTTAGGCTTGCCAGAATTTTATATATATTGGTAAATGTCGACATATGGTTATTTCAGAACAGTTCCTGAAACCGAAAAAAAATGTACATCGATATTCATCTGTTTTTTAAACTGATTTTCTAATATTTCTACAGGTCTCTTTCATTTTGTTATTGCACTTTACCCTCTCTCCCGACACCCTTCAGGCCACTCTGTGTTCCCGATCCCTCCACTACAGCTCAAATTTCAGTCCAGGACTGCCTACTGAGGATACCACAGCTGCACCGGACATAAATCAGCCCTCCCAGCTCCCTGTTCTTCTATCCTGTTTGGTTACAGTTCAGAAAGGTCCAAAAAAGTGAAAAGACTCATGGATTTCAGAAGTTATTTATAGTGCCAGATGTTTGATAAACCACAGCAAAAGTTGAGATTGTCTATTAAACTTACGCCACAGCACCAAATAAAATACCTGTGTACTATATCCATTATGCTGTCTGGAATCTCCCTTGAATGTTTGTTAAAAAAGTCTTGCATTTATATTTGTATACAGCACTTCAAAAATTGATGTTAAGAAATATTATACATACAGTGCAATGAGAAGCTATCCAAACAATGACAAACTAATAGTCATGCAGTTCACTGGTCTGCACTTATTATTATTTGTAATACACTGCCTGTGGGTGTTGTGGCTGTTGCAGCAGTTTAAAAGGTAAATACACTGTAATAACAACCAGTGTATGTTATTTTTTACACTGAAAGCAACTGTAAGATTTGACAGAGAACTCAGAATTTTGCACATGACTGATTGTATCAAACAAAAAACAGGATAAAGGTTAAAAAATAAAAGTTGAGATTTTTGGGCAAAATTAAAAAAATTAAAATCAAATCCTGGCAAGACTAACTATAGAGTCTTGTCTCTAACTGAGGTGGAGGTGGAACTATAAAACTAGGTTGTCGACTAGATAATCATGAGAGACAGAATCAAAGGCTTTTTCCTGATCCAAATAGAGCAGATTTCATGTTTCAGGGCCCTGTTGACATTTTTGAATAAGTTCCCTAACCAGAATTAGGTTATCTTGTATGTTCCTTCCTGGTTTAGAACAAGTTTGAATTTTACTTATTTAGCTGACGAATACTGTTACTAATCTTTTAGCTAGAATTTTCCCCAAAATTTAAAAATCTGCATTTAACAAAATTATTGGTCTGCATTTTTTTTTTAAATCTGTTCCCCCTTTTTTAAATAGGAGAATCAGGTATGCCTTCATCATTGAATTTGGCAATTTATTATTTTCCAAGATTTCATTATATAATATTGTTAGATAAGGGGCTAGATCTGTACCATATTTTTCATAAAATTTAGATGTTAATCCATCTATACCTGGGACAGTATTGTTATGCAAAGTGTTTATTACATTTTTGAATACTTCCTCTGTAATTGTATTAGTAAATGTACATTTTGTACCTTGGTCAATCACATGACAGCTAAATCTTCAAAATACTTGTTGTCTGATTGTATATTTGAGGGGGTCCAAATGTTTTCTTAACAAACCCCTCCACCATATGCAGGAGGCAGTATAGCACAGTGGTTTAAGGCTCTGAGCTGCAGACCTGGGGTTGAATCCCACAGCCCCCACTTACACATTGTGTGACCCTAAGAAAGTCACTTAACTTCCTTCTGGTCCCAGGTTGCACCTGCAAACAAGCTTTCAGCTTAGTGTGTCTATCCTGGTAAAATAATCAAAATGTGCAGTATTCCAGATTTATCATTATATTTCTCCCTTCTCCATCTACCAGGTCTGTTATTATTTTATGATCTGCTCTATTTCGTTTTCTTTAAAAGGGTTAATAGTTCTTTTCTTTTTTTTTCTTTTTTTTTGTGTGTACCAAACTTCATTTCTTGGTTAAGCTTTTTTGTTCTATTATATTGTAACAGAAAAATTTCTTTTTTTTAGTATAGTGATCTGAGAACTGTAGTTTATTTTAAACATTTTTGATTCTGAAATTAGGTAGTGCCGTTGTTTCTTAGGGTTAACATTGGGGTTAAATATGTCAAATATTTATCTGTGGCTTGTTTCCCCTCCAGATTTTTGAAAAAAATTAGAATATCTTTTTTGGAATCTTCCCACCATTCTGAAAATGTATCATACACAAAGGTAATGGATGTTCCAGCAGTCCATAAAGATTTCCATGCTTTCTATATCATTGCATTTTCCTACCGATTAAAGAGTTTGTACAAAATGGAGATTTACTGGAAGGGACTGTAGTATGCCAAGAAATATCAATATGTACAGCTCTATGGTCAGAAAATGCCACATCTATCACTTTAGCAGTATTTATTTCTTTTTTATCTGGGAGACAAATATGGAAATCAATCTGGGTGGAATAAAAACTTCTAATGTGTCACCCCCAGTGGTGTGTACTACTCTATAGGCATTCAATAATGTTGCTTGTTTTGTAATTTCATTTAAGGTATTAGAATCACAGAACAACTTTTGCATTTTAAACCTCTATCTGTTTGGTGTAATCCACAGTTGAGGGCTCTTCCCAATAATATTATTTGAGCTGTATATAAAAATGGTTGTACTTTCTTAAATAATCCTATTCTAGAAACTTTTGTTTACGGAGCATAGCTGTTAATTTGTCTAATTATGTTGGTTCCATAAGAAATATCTAACATTAGGGCTCTGCCTGGATCTAAATCTATTAGTTTTGTCACTTTTAAATTTGGATTATTGAAAAGAATTCATGACCGATTACATGTTGTTTCACCTATAGACCAGAAGATGGCTCCATAGTTCCACAATTTGGAGGCCTGTGAACTTTCAGAGAAAGTTTTTATTCGTGTCCTGAATGCAGATAATATCACTATTAACATATTTTGATTCAGATGGTATTGTAATTCTTCTCTTATTGTTTTTTATACTATTTATAATATAGTGATCCTACAAACATTTATATTTTAAATATTTAGGTTCAATCTAGTTGCCCATTTGTTCTTTACTGTGTCTTCAGCTCCTGCTTTTTCAAGATGTGAAGAGTTGCCTCTGAAGCAGGAAGCAATGCAAGATGTATCAGAGACATCTCCCTTTCTCAGTGCCCCCACCAATTCCTTTTCTGGCTTAATGCCTCAGAACTGTTCTTGTTAAGAATTGCAGTTTTCCCTTTTGTTACTTTCCTGTCTTTCCCTTGTGGTTCCTTCCCTTTCCTTGTCTTATTTCTAGGTCTCTTTTTGTGTTTCACTAATTTAAAAACTGCTCCTCCTTAACTTTGTGGCTAAGGTGGAGGGGCATCTTTTCTGTCTCAGTGCTACCCTCAGATGGTTCAGTTTCTATTTCAGATGGTACTTCTGGGGTTTCTACTCTCTCTTGAGCTGATGTTTCCTCTGCTTCTGACTCATTCTCCACACTTACAACGTATTTCTTGTCTTGCTCTTTTTTCTTTTTGTTCCTTTAACAGCCTGTGTTATTTTTCTTTTGCAAGACCACCAGTCTAATTTCTGAAGCCTGTGCTGATCATCTTTGGGGGCTTGTGTGATTAAATGCTTATGAGAGACTGTTTCTTCACTGTTATGTAAGGCCCAAGGGTATCTGACAAAAGAGTGGCCTTTTTACTCACATAAATTGCATCTAAATAAATTTATGCAAGTAGCTTCTAAATGCCCTAATTTAAGACAGTGAGTGCACCATGATGCATCACAAGCATTGCTGAGATGTAATCTAGATCTGCATTTGTGACCAGACTTTGGCTGGCCTGGATAAAATAATGCACCTCTATCTCTCCCTGAGTAAACAATACTAGGAAGATGCATTATGCTATTGTTGGTCATGTACTTTTTCCAATTGCTCTCAAGCCACTCTGTATTTTTTTTCTTCTTCCTCTATCTGGCACAATAATTTTCTTCTATTGCTTTTTTAAGTTTTATTTCTTCCATTGATAAGTCATGTGTATTTTCTTTGGACTGCAATGTTTCAAAATTTTGTATTGGAGCACTTACAGGTATGCTTGAGCCTTTCCTGTCTACAGGTGTTACTTCATTTCATTCAGGTGCGGGCAAAAAATCTCTTGGCAAGGTAATTCTTTCCAAGGAGATTTCCAACTCATGGACTATCTCCATTTCTTTTGGGATCAAGGCTTGACTCAAAAGGTAAACATGGATCCATAAGCGGTGAGCAGGATGGCAATCCTGCATCACTTATCCCTTCAGAATTGACCTCTATCACTACCACGATGGTCTGTTGAACAGTCTGTATCTTCCTAGATTTCACATCTTCATCCCCTAATAAAAAACACCAACTGGGGTCCGGGACCGTACCCCAGCCTGCAGCACAACCTCCTTCTCTGGTGCCAAACCAGCATCTGAAAATCCTTCAGACAGACAGCAGCACCCCCTACCCAAGAAAATGGGAATTTTCTTTTCAAACTCAAAAATCATAATACAAATCATACAGGCATTTGAGAAGAGAAACAAATCCATAAAGCAAATAAATATTGTTGCATACAATTCCCCAATATTCTTACAGTAGTTACAATCTGTATATCTAGAAAATCCAAAATTCAAACCAAAAATGAATAAGAAAAAAAACAGAAAAAAAAATAATTATGACTTTGAACTATCACCAGAACACCCCCTCAAGCAAGCCTCCAGGTATAGCCCTCTCTCAGCAGGGAACTAGGATACTCAGCCAATTGTGTGATTGGCTGGATGCCCCATGGTCACAGACACCAGTTGGCCAACTTGTGCATGTTCTGCAACCCAATTATTAACTCCATCTTGGAAGGACTGTCTGGGTTTAAGACCTCTCACTTTGGCTTCTGAAATTCTGCATTTTACTAACATACTAAAATGCCAGCAGAATAGGCTTAATGGTCTTTAGTGTCTGCTCATCTGGTCAGCGCCCACCCTGGGAGCTGACATTACTGTCCCCCTTGCTATCTCTGACTTTTCCCTTCCCAGTCCTGGATATTCCTGCTACACAGGACTTGGCTTCCAGAACCCTTGCCCTGTGCCTGTTCCACCCCCTCTTGAAACCCTCCACCATCTCTGCCTCCACCAGCCCCCTGGGCATTGCATTCCATGGCTCCACCAACCTCTCAGTGAAGTACCACCTTCTCCTTTCTCCCCTGAATCTCTCTCCCTCCAGCTTCTACCCATGGCCTCTAGTTGCCCCCCTTCTTCCTTTGGCGCACCCTGATAGCTCCTCCCTTATTTATCCTCTTCATGTACCTGAAGACCTCTATCATGTTCCCCTGGTCCCTTCTCTCTTCCAATGTGTAAATATTTAGCTCTTCGAGCCTCTCCCAATAGTTCCTGTCCCCCAGGCCCCAGATCATTTTGGTTGCCCTCCTCTGGACCCTCTCTAGGAGTTCAATGTTCTTCTTTAAGTGTGGCCTCCAAAACTGCATGCAGTACTCGAGATGCGGCCTCACCAAGCAGTTATACAGAGGGAGTATCATTTCCCTTCTTCTGGAGGTGATCCCCCTAGCAATGCATTCCACAATCCTGTTGGTCTTGGCCACAGCCCTCCTACAAGACTCAGAGTTGTTCATCTTGATATCCACCACCCCCCCAGGTCCCTCTCAGCCGTTGAGACTTGTAGCATCCCCCCCATGGTGTACACTTGGACCAGGTTTCCCCTGCATTGAACGTCAGCTTCCACTTTCTAGACCACCTTTCCAGAGCCTCCATGTGCCCCTGTAGGGCCACCCTTCCTTCCTCCCCATCCACCACTGCCCCTAGTTTTGAGTCATTTGCGAAGAGACTCATCTCACTCCTGATAACCTTCCTTATGTCAAGAGACATAGGCGTTGAACAGGAGGGGACCAAGGACTGATCCCTGAGGAACCCCATTAATGACCCTCCTTGGGGATGAGACTATCCTGCCAACCACCACCCTCTGGGTCCGGTCCTGCAGCCAACTGCCTATCCATCTGATAATCTGGTTCCTTCCTCCCATTTTTCCCAGTTTATTCAACAGGCCCCCATGAGGAACAGAGTCAAACACCTTGTTGAAGTCAAGATAGAGGACGTAGGCTGGTCTACCCAGGTCCAAGGCACTCATCACCCAGTCATGGAACTCCACAAGGTTTGTCTGACATGATTTCCCCAAGACAAATCAATGCTGTCTATCATCCAGACACCCCAACTTTTTCAGGTCCCCCCAGCCTCTCCTTAACAATGCCCTCCATCTCCTTGCCCACCACCGATGTCAGGCTGATGGGCCTGTAGTTCCCTGCCACTTTCCTTGATCCCCCCTTGTGGATAGGCAATATATGTACCACCTTCCTGTTCTGGGGCACCTACTCTGTCCTCAAAGAGATGCCAAAAAACTCCACCAGGACATCTGCCATTTCCTTCAGCACTTTGGGATGTAATTTATCAGGCCCCAGTGCTTTCTCCATCTTAAGGGACCTGAGGGCTTCCCTCACTCTCTTTGCTGTGATTTCCATCTCCGCTTCCTTGTCTCCCTGTTTTGCCTTCCCCCGTCCTGCCAGTGATGGCTCCCACATCCCCAGACCCACCGATTGGCATTTTCAGCCACTTCAGCTCTTTCAGCTGATGTCCTTAACAAAAACAGAAAGAACTTAGTTGAATTTTCCCCCACCCACCATCCCTGCCCCCATGCACTTTTGATATGCTTCATTCCCACCCACTTTTAGGGGCTGTTCCCCATTGTCTATAACCTGCATGCTCAGTCTTAAAGGAGCACACAGATCCTCACCAAGGACCTTAGTTCATATTATTCACTGTTTGGGTTAACTTGTTTGGAACTTGCTGCAGTGTCAATTATCTTGTATTTTGGGACACATCTGCTGGAAATGTAGGCTGTATTCATCTTATGCCTTCTGGCTGGCTTTCTGCCCTGTTCCCTTATCGCATGCAAAGGCATATTCATGGTGGCTGGTAATGCTCCACCATGTGCAAACAAGCCCCCCACCTTAGATTTAATGTCACCATCATTAGACCACCCTCTTAAGCCACCTTGGTGATTTGGGACCTTAACTTTGTTGTCTATTGAGTGTTCCACCCTAAGCACACACCCTCTGTCCTACCTATCCATGCTTACCTCATAGGTCAGGGTGTTTCTCCGTGCAACTCTTGGCTCTCTGGGTGCACGCTTAATCTACCCCGAGTCTTGCCTACTGCCTTACCATAAATGGGAACATGCACAGTCCTTCCAACTGATGCTAAGTTCCCTTAAAAGGATATTATTGCTCTGCTGCTTTGTTCAGGTAACGTCAAATTAAATCCAGTTCCTTCACTACCAATTTCTGCTCCCTCGGACCTAGCAAACTGCAAAGGATTGAGCATCCTTCACATAAATGTGTCCAGTGTCTTGAAAAAATTTGACTACATCCAGAGCCGGATTTCTCATACCAAGCTAGATGCTGTGATGGTCACTGAGTTCTGGCTTAAACCCTCCACTCTGGACATTGATGTGAATATTCCATCCTACAATATTTTCTGAATGGATAGACTGGCCAGAGGAGGTGGGGTAGTCATCTACATACTTGACAAATTTACTGTCTCTATCTCTGACTCCACATCTGTCCTGAAGGAATTTTAAAGCCTAACTATTAAGGTTCAGCTTTCTATGTCCTCGTCCCTGTGCATCACAGGATGCTGTAGGCCCCGCTATGAGGGTCTCCAATTATTGAACCATCTAACTAGCTCTTTCAGTACAACGCATTCTGAAGTCATCATACTGGAGGACCTCAATCTGGACTGGCTCTCTGACTGCTGCAAATCTCTCAAACATCTGTGCGACACCTTTGGGCTTGCCCAAATCATAACAGAAGTAACCCAGATGAACAAAACAAAAATTCCAATAAAAGACCCTTGCTAGACCTTATACTAGTAAATAAACCTCATTTATTTTCTCATTCAGGTGTCTTTTTCACCAACTTTAGTGACCATTGCTTCATCACTTGTGAAAGGTCCACACCAAATCCAATCTCCATTTCCAGGTACATCATTAAAATATGTTTATATAACTTTGACCCTTTAGCCTTCCTGTCTGACTTGCAGAACTCATTGCTCTGGCAGGCTTCTACCTGGCCAATGCAGTTGAGGAGGCTTATGAGACTTTTCAAAATATTGTCCTTGGGGCATCAGACAAACATCCACACTAAGAAGAAATCCTATTCCTGGTTTAAGGCTGCATTGAAATCTGGGCTGCATAGTAAGGACAAACTTTGGAAAAAGGATCAGAAAACAAAGCTTCCTTCTGACTGGTCTGTTTTCAGTACAGCCAGGAACATCTGTACGAAGCTTATCAGAACTGAAAAGGCTACTTACTACTGCACAACTTTGTATTCCTTCATCACGTGCCCTGCCAAGTTCTGGAAGCCCCTTAAAGATATTGAAGGGCATGCATTTTCTAGTTCCCTCCACTCAAAAATCCACATGCTTCCTCCACCACTGACAAAGCTGAGATTCTAGACTTCCTAAACAACCACTTTGCCACTGCAAAGTTGGCCTTCAATTCATCACTTGCTAATCACCTCTGAACCCAGCTCTCAGCCAAAGGCCCCAACAAGCCCTTCACCTACCTCCTGTGCTCCAGTCATGGCTTTCCCCTTTTAGCTTGTTACACTCAAAGAAGTAGAAGACCTGCTCTTACAGCTGGACAGCAGAAAGAGTGCTGGAGTGGATCTCTTTGAATCTTATTTTTTAAAGCTCAGTCACCATGTCCTGACTACCAATCATGCACCTCTTTAATTTGTCCATTGGATTGGTTGACCTATCATCAATCTGGAAGACTGCTGACGTCATACCTCTTTTCATATCAGGTGACCCAAATTACCTTAATAATTATAGGCCTATTTCTTTACTTCCCATCCTATCCAAATTGCAAGAGAAAATAGTTACTATACAACTCAGGAATTACCTAGACTCTTCCAACCTGCTTAATCCTGTACCATCAGGCTTCAGACCACACCACAGTACAATTTCAGCACTTGCAAAGGTAAATAATGACTGGCAGAGAGCCCTTGATGCAAAGAACTATGTGTGAGCAGTCTCTTCTTGATTTAAGTAAGGCATTTGACACCATGACAATGGTTTGCTTTTGGTCAGCCTCCATAAACATTGGATTGGATGCCTTATCCTTGAAATCAATCTCTAGTTACCTTACTGATCGTGTGCAGCAGGTCAAAGCAGTAGGAGATGTTTTTCCCCCCGAAACCGATCACCACAGGAGTGCTGCAGGGCTCCATATTGGGACCACTGCTGTTTGCACCATACAGTAACAATATTGAATCTGAAATTAAATCATCTGACATCCATCTATTTGCAGATGATATGGTTCTTTATACCACCAGGCCTACCCCTGAGAGTGCCTGCATGGACCTTCAATCAGACTTTAATCAACTACAATGAAACCTGCTTAACCAAATACTACTTTTAAATACAAAAAAAAACTAAGGTTATGCTCTGTTCACTGATTACTAATGCCTCAAATCCCTCCATGTTTGGTACAGTGCCACCTATTAACATGCTACTAGGTGAATAATTGGATTATGAAGCTAAATTCAAATATTTAGGGGTGTGGATTGACAACAGACTTTCCTTCATCGAGCATGTTCAGGATCTTTCAAAAAAACTTAAGCTAAGGCTTGATCTATTTTATAGAATCAAATATCTGCTTACTCAAGAGGCTAGGAAGAGGCTGATCCAAACCACTTTCCTAGCACTCCAGGACTATGCTGACTTCCTCTGTGGTCAAGTTCCAATATCAGCACTATCAAAGCATGATATCTTGTACCACAGTCCCTATGAACCATCTCAGGTGCAGCCTATATCACACATCATCGTGCACCTTATTCCCAGTGTGCTAGTCATCCTTTAAGTTTAGGAGACAAAGGAATGCTACTCTTTGGACCTACAGAACAATTATTAAGAAGCTACCCGATTATATCTCTGATTGTTTGCCCTTCTGTACTTTAGGTAGTTATACCCTGAGAAGTTATTCTACATCTCATTATTTGGCTAAAGGTCAAATCCCATTTTGGTAGAGCTTCCATCAGTTATGTACTTCCCTTGCTATGGAAAAAGCTTCATAAAACCTTAAAACTGGCTAGCCCAATTACACTACCCGAGTTCAAAACACTATACACAAGATCCTTCACAGAGCCCTGAAAGTGCTTTACCTGATGTGCTTCATGACATTCGGATCCACTTTGTATCCCACAGGTGCACCCTTGGTGCTCCTTCCCCTTCTTACACTTCCTCTCTCCTCTTTCCCTTCCCCTATGTCTCCCTATACTTTACAGCTATCTAATCCCAGTGGGTTATTTACAGTGCTTGACTATATTATACATATTCTGTAAACTGCTGTCATTATATGAGTGCTTACATTGTATGTATTTATATACGTTGGTGTCTTCTGACTTGTTCTATCACCCAAATGCTGTTGTCCTTACCCATGCTGTTCCTGTTATATTTCTGTACTGACAATGTGTATTCATCCAAGTCCATCTTGTAAATGAGCTGGCTCAAAGGTGTTCCACCTGGTAAAATTAAGCAATAATGCATGACAGGGTGTGGGCCAGGCTGGGATAATCTTACACCTGGAGTGGTTGGGCACACCGCTGTAAGGCAAGTGCATCCAACACCCCAGAACTGAAGTTATCCCAGCCTGGCCCACATACTAGAATGCATTATTGCTTTTATACAATGGCTCTTATTTATTAATATTGTGGGGACCAAAATGAGTACATGTAGATGGCTATTAGGCAGAGAACAAGTGCTGGAACATCCTTTTTATATGTAGGGGACATCTATTTTATAATATCAGTTATTTGTGGTTCAGAGCTCAGTGCTTATGTTACATACCATAGCTGAATGATGTAGGTTGTGCTTGGATACAGAGGCCAGACCAGTAAGAAGGGCAATGTTCACAAGGTATTAGTAGTTTGAATTGATCAGTACTTAGGTACTTCGACATTGTCATGAGCAAGTCAGTGATTATAGTACATGTGGACTGGATAGTCTATGTAAGGTGCTTAGATGCTTGAACTGATGAGTAACTTGTTATGATTTGATATTTTGGCTTTTCTCTATATTCCACCGCAAGAAGGATGCTTAGTCTTTGTAGTGTGAGACCCCACAAAAATAATAAGCATCAAACGATTATGAACTATTATCTCCTCCAACTCCAGACAGTGTGGCCAACAGCACGCAGGAGAGGAAAACCCCCCTTGGGGGAATCTTCTGAGGACCCATGGCTACTGACCTGCCCATCCTTCTGGGTATACTAAAGGAGAGTAATCCTAAGTAACAATTTTAATTTAATTGGCTAATCCAAAATCCAAGTTGTAGATCCTGATCCAGTGAAACAAAAAACTGAAGAAAGAACCGAATTTTGAAGGTTCAGGTAAACACAGCAGCATCCTTCTAGTAACTACTAGCTTGAGAATCCATGTCCAGGGCAGAATGAAAGTAGATTGGAATCCATGGTCAATAATAATTTGAAGCATTGAAGTTGCATTGGTGAAGTGCTCCAGCAGGTGAGGACATCTTCTCAGAGGAAAACCAGTAACCAAAAGACTAAGTGTCCATATCCAGAGTAGGAGGACCGTTGGTTCATGTTCCGCTTGGCAAGCTTTGCAAATGAAGGCCTTGGTGATGAAGCACAGGAACTGGCACATGTTGCATGATCTGGAAAGGGTGGAGCAGTTGGAACCTATGATCTGGAGTGTGGGAGCAGGTAAGTGAATTAGGTATAGGTCTTAGTGCGAATAGATAGACATAAGTTAGATGTACCTCCAGATCCCAAGGGGTGACGTAGGTTGTAGAATCGGTGAGTCAGTCTTGATGAACCTCTAGGCCCTGTAAGGGTGAAGCAAGTAATATGAGCAAGTAATGTAAAAAAGTGGACCTGTACGTAGGTTGGTAGTAGTAGTAACTGAATATGCATAATGCAGACGTAGTAGCAGAGGAGTAGTATAGCATAGATTATGTACGGTATACAGCGAGGAGCATGAGGAATGGTAATTGCACAGGAATCAAAGCTCTTCTGATGATCCTAATAGTTGCATAGTGATGTATATATTCATTTCGAAAGCCGAAGTAGTACAGTAGCTAGAATTGACTTGGTGAGAATAGTCTGACGAGTCCTAAAAAGTCGAGCATATGAGTCATAAATGGTGATGACTGAAGAGGCTGAGTCGAATGAAGTAGCGTTGTCACAAGTTCCAAGAAGCCTCAGAGCACAAATCATGATATTGAAAATCTTGCGCTGGTAGGAGTGTGATAGTAGTTATTCATATGACTGAAAAGGCAAGGCAGAAGCATCCAAAGAATAGATGATGAATGGCTAAATAATTCAGATGTGAGTCCATAGTAAAAGAGCTCCAAGTCTGGCAAACATGGCGGCAAGGCATGTAGTAGAATATGCAAACCTCTAAACCTCAAACTGGGTGAGTCAGGTGTAGAGTAGAAGTAGTTAAACCCCCAGGCCTGAAGGACGAGACAGGTCATAGACGCAGGCGAATATGGAGTAATAAAATGAGTTGATGGGACCTCTAGCCCATAGTGGCGCAGGTCTTATGAAGTGCAATGAGGTGAACCTCTGGCCCTGCAGGGCGAGACAGGTTGTAGAGCAGTGGTAGATAGTGTAATGTTGAAATGTATGCAATGCAGAAATAGTAGCAAAGTAGCAAGGAATGGATTGTAACTAGTATTGTAAATGGTAGCATAATAATCCTGAGCCAATTCAGTTCAGCGGAGAAATATTCTGAGGCATACTTATGAGAGCAGTGGAAGGGTGCAGTAAACTGTCATTTTCCTGATGATCGAGGATGGTAAGGTATGCAAAGAAGAGACCTGGTTGGACCAGTTGGCAACTCGGTCAGAGGTAATAAGCATCCTGAAACTGTAAGGATCTGTGTCTTAGGCTTAAGCTATGATGAGGAAGGCATTATGTAATGGTGGTAGAAACTATGAAGGAGTTGAAGCAGTATAACAAGGAGCATCCTAAGGAATGGAGACAGATATCCAATGTGATCCATAATTAAATCCAAGGAAAGGAGGAAGTGTATCCTTGACAATGGAAGTAAGAGTAAGCAGCAAGGTGAAGGCGGCAAGGTCTGGGTTCCAAGTAGTATGACTGAAGGCGAAGAATAACTGGCAGTGCATCCAATCCCTGAGTAGTAAGTACATGGAATGTGGCAGCTAAGCCCCATGAAGGCTAGAATGGCAGCTGAATCATGTAGGTCAACAGGTAAGTAAGTAGAGTGGTAGGTATTGTCAGCTAAACCCCATGAAGGCTAGCATGTGTAGCTGAACTACACGTAGGTCAGCTAGTAAGGTAAGTAAAGAGTAGTAGTCAGCTGGAAGTGAGGTAGAAGCAGTAAAGCAACTGAAGCAAAGTGGCATGGTAAACGTCCCGGGCAGCTAAACCCCCATGAAGGTTGGCATGCACGGCTGGACCACATAGGTCAGCCGGTAAGTGAGTAGTGAGTAACAGCTAAGCCCACGAAGGCTAGCATGTGCAGCTAGACCACATGTAGATCAGCCGGTAAGTTGTAAAGTGAGGTAGCAGAAATAAATCCTAACCAAGCAAAGCAGTGTGGTGAACATCTGGGGACATTTTGGTAAAATCCCAAGACATAGTCTAAAGTAAATCCACTACAGAGCACAGCCAGATCTTAAACAGATGTAGATGTGTGACTAATTAAGGTGAGAAAGCTGCGGCAACCAGCACTCAATTAGTATGACTGAAAGTGAAACATACTGGAGTGTGTCCAATTCTGATGGGTTAGCAGGCCGCAGAACAGTTATGTAGAGCAACAAAGGAGAAGAAAGGCATGCCAGGTGAGGCCCCCACGTGGCCGGCAGCATACGGCCTGACCCCACGTAGGTAGGCGGAAGGAGAGTGAGTCAAGCTAGACCTCACGTAGGCTAGCATGACTGGGTGCTGCCACGGTGGGCCACCCGGCTAGACCGATAACCCGGGGCTGAAGCCAAAGGAAATTCAGTTGACTTCGAAGTGTAAATAGCAAGTAAAGGAAGCCTCCTGAGCCACTGAGCATCACAGCCCTGTAAAACTTTGGTAGCAGATAATAGGCCCCATAGAGGTATAATGGCACTAAGTTAAAGGAATGCAATGGCACTTATCGTTCAACAATGGTTGACTGAAGTACAGACATCTGGCTTAGAGTCCAAGGCCGAAAATAAAACTGCAGAAATCATTCCCCAGCTCTTATGGTCTTTAGTACAAAGATGTATTCAAAATACTGGAGTATTCTGGAACTATAGAATGTAGTGGCTGCCGTCAGTAAGATTCTCATGTGGGAGAGCCAGTCTGTCAGATGAGAATTTTCGTGGCTTTGGCTTCAAAGCCGTCAAAGTTTCATATCTAGGTACCAGATAGGAACGTGCAGCTGCCAGAACAGCCTTGAGGAGAACTGCAATGGAAAAATGCATGTCGCAGTTATTGCACATGGTGAATACAGGGAACAGGCCACTGAAGAAGCCCAGTAGTCACGGCAGCAATGGAAAGGAAGCCCAGCAGGCGGGAATGGCAGACAGTCGAGAAGGTCCCAGCGGAAGCAGGCTGTCTCACTAGGAATGTGTAATGCTGGCAAGGATTCATGCCTCCTGTCTAGCAGCACTGGCAGCTGCTGAGATATCCAGTCAGATCTAGATGTTTGTCCTAGTGGATGGAACAGCAGACGGTAGCGGGGGAGAAGCAGCTGTATTTCTGCCCAACGTTGGAAGTGGTGTGCAGCCTGCAAAGTGAAAGGAGGAGTCAGAATGCCAGCAATAGGGATGCCAGCAGCAGAGAAATCAGCGAGGTAAGGTAACCGGTGGACAAACTGAGGCGCGACAGGGAGACAGCCCCCCCAAAAAGAAAAGAAACAACAAACAACAGAGAGAGAGGAAGAAGCAGGGTGGGAGGAAGCACAATGGGAAGGGAAGGGGAGTGAGCAAGGCATCAGCAAGGCGAGACAGGGTTGCAGGAGGCAGACAAGGAGGAGGAAGGGGAGGGTGGGAAGGGACCAGCCGCACCGCCGAGAAGCGAGTGTGACTCACTCTAAGCAGAGCTGTGGTTTTCCAACTGATTTATGTAGAGTGTGGGGGAGGAGCTCTTCACCATATAATCACAGGCATGCGCCTTTCAATTGTACAGCTTCATTTTTTAATTTTTTTGAGGAAACACACCCCATGTGAAAGTACTGCATCATGGGTATGCAAATAATTAATTGTTTGGTATCACTGTAGTGTGTTACACAATACCAGGCAATTAGGAATTTTCATACCCATGATGCAGTGCATTTATATGTGGTGTGTTTCTTCAGCAAAAATAAAACTGATACTATAAAAGAGATGTTTCCAGATCTGTTGGTTTTGCTCTTGGGGCATTTGACAAAAGATTTTGTCGGACACCCATTGTGGATCCAATATGGGGTAGCATGGCTACTCACGGCCACTTTTTTCCTCTTTCCCCACTTACATACATTTGTTTTCTGTAGGCACTAACCCTCTTTGCCTGTGCAGTGCTCTTTTTCTGTCTGCATTGGTTTAGTAAGGGGTCAGTCAAGCCCAGAACTTCCACCCCACCCATACTGGTGAGCACTGTGAACATTTTTGTTTTCACCCTCCTTGCCTGTGCAACAGCCCTTATTGAATTTGGGGATCAAGTACAAACCCTGGTTTGTGAGGGCCAAGGCCTGCTAGTGCCTGTGCAAACTTTTGATTATTGGGCCCCTTTAACACTGTGGAATTCTGATGGAATTTCATGAAATTCTGAAAAATTTCGTGGAACACTGCTGGAATTTTCTGAATTTGTTTGAGATTCATTACAGTAAAACCACATTTATCTGAACCTCACTAATCCGAATCCCTCAGTTGTCCGAAATGCCTCTCTGTCCCCAGCATTTTACTTATGCTTGACCACCTGTTAATTAACGTCAATTAGTGATTCAATCTATTCTTCCTGGGTGACATTCAACATATTGTCTGCAGCAGATGTCAGCTGCTCAGCACGAACTTAAGGGGTCTTTTTCCATTGTCATGCCTAAAGTCAGTTATTGCTGAGCTAATAGCTGAAAGTACCCTTTTATTGTATGTAAAGGATTTTCTTCATCACCTTCCTGCGCTGCAGGTGAATACTGCATTTGAATACCAGGAGCTGTGGACCTCCGGAGTAGGAGACAGAGAGGATTCAGAACAGGCAGTGTAGAAGACAGAGGGGATTCAGCATGGGCAGAATAGGAGACAGAAGGGATTCAGTGCAGGCAGTGTAAGAGACAGAACGGATTCAGCACAGGCAGTGTAGGAGACTGGGGATTTTATTTATTTCATTTGTTCAGAAAAAAAACTTTGAGCAACAGCCATTTTATAAAGGTTACACGTCAGGAGGCAATATACATAAATACAGGAATTAATTATCTTAATACAGTAAAAGCTACTAAAAATTTGACATCAGTAACAGGTTTCACAGAGAACAAAACACATGTAGGCACTTACAGTGGATAAATAACAGGGTGCATGAGCATGATATTCAGTAAACATTGGCGATTCGGACAGCTATATACATCCGCGGAAGGAAAGGGTGCAGGAAGGGCAGTGCAGGAAGGGAGCAGCAGCCTGAAGGACAGGCTTAGTCAACATACAAAGTGAGGAAGAGGAGGAGGGAGAAGAGGGGTGGCATTAACCATGCTAGGGAAAGTGTAGGCAAGTGCAGGAGAGCTGGAGAAACAGGGAGGAGGAGGAGGAGGAGATGAGGGAGAGGGGCCAAGCTGGGCCTTCTAGTAAGAGGGAGAACAGAGGGGCGGGCAAGAGGTGAAGGAATTAGGGGAGATGGAGAACAGGGAGGAGAAGATGAGGAAGAGAGGCCAAGGTGAGACAACCTGATAAGAAGGAGAGTAATGGGGCAGGAGAGGGGTGCACAAAATTAGATTGTGGACCCATTCCATCGCAAACTACAGAGTAGGAGTAATTTAGGTTATAGATGGGGGTGGGGGTCTGTATGCTATATATGTATACTGACAGCAGCCAAAGGACTACCTGCAGTTGTATGCTCCTGACTTGAAGAGATGCAGCTTTACCTCAGACTAGAAGGAGGGGAGGGAGTTGTTGAGGAATATTTGCACAGGGAAGTCATTAAGCCAAAGGGGAGCTCTGTAGGCAAAGGAGTGCTGACCTAATGTCATTTTCCTGAAGGGGATAGCCACCGAACACTTTGTCATACCTCAGGTCTGGTGGCTATAGCGGTGAACAGAGAGCATCTTCTTTAGGCTAGTGGTACAATTTTCTAGCAAAGCTTTCTTCCCCAGAAGGCACATTTGGTATTTTATTCTAATGCTGTGACTGAGCCACCCGGTTTGCTCATAGAGCGAGCAGAAGTGAACTAGGCCATCAGCTCCAAGCATGAATCTACAGGCCTTATTGAGGGCCATCAATACTCACTAAGTGCAGTGTCAGATGCCATCCCATACACTATCAGGCCATAATCTATGACTGACAAGATGGAGGAAGATATGGCATGGGCAGTGTAGGAGACAAGGGGATTCAGCTTGGGCAGTGTAGAAGATAGAGGGGATTCAGTGCAAGCAGTGCAGGAAACAGGGAATTCAGCACAGGCAGTGTAGCTGACAAAGGGAATTCAGTGTGGGCAGTGTAGGTGACAGAGGGGATTCAGTGTGGCAGTGTAGGAAACAGAAGGGATTTATCACAGCCAGTGTGGGAGACAGGGAATTCAGCATGGGCAGTGTAGGAGACAGTAGGGATTCAGCACAGGCAATGTATGAGACAGGGGATTCAGCATGGGCAGTGTAGGTGACAGAGGGAGTTCAGCATGGGCAGTGTAGGTGACAGAGGGAATTAAGCAATGGCAGTGCAGGAGAGAGAGGGGATTCAACACCGACAGTGTAGGAGACAGGGGATTCAACACAGGCAGTGTGCTGCATGTTTATAGCAAACCTCTTTCCTGGGTAAAAAAAAAAGTTTTAAAGTAGAACAAGGCTTAAATTCATCACTGCACTCACTCAGGTTATCCTTTGTGAATTCAGACTGTTCAGACATCACGCTATGTCATGCAGCCATACTGATGCAGGCTCCATCATGTTTACGTTAGCAAAAAGCCTGCATCAGTACACAGTCCCATGAAGACACTAAGCCTTGCATGTGTGCCTGTGAATTGTTACTGTGTAAGATCCTCATACTATATACAGTACAAGAGCTAGGTAAACTGACCTCTCTAAATCCTTCATTATCCGAAAACCCCATTTATCCTAACATTTTTCGTTGTTCCACTGCACATTCAGATAAATGGGGTTTAACTCTATTTAGTTATAACTCAACCATGTATTCAACTACTGTAGAGACCCGGCATTTGTCATGATATCTGATTGGTATTTGCCCTAAATGCATGTGAAGTATCAATGCATTTGAATAAATCAAGTTACAATTATAGGGGCTCAGCATCTGCCTTTTTATTTTGGGGACAATTTTAATTTTTTCTCTGCTTATTCTTCTGCCACTTTTGGAGCTGGATATATGAACAAATAAAATGCATTATCTTTTTGTAAGCATTATTGATTTGAAATAATATGGAGAAGTGCGATTTAGAAATGTTTGTTATAGGGTTCACAATTTCACTATGTAAATATCTATGAAATTTTGTGAAAACTTTCTAAAACTGCGCATGATATTTATAACTTCTCTGGTCTTGAAGGTGTTGATCTGACATTCATTATACATATGAAATGTCAATGTGACCTAGTTTCAAACAAAACTAAAAAATTAATTTAGCAGTTTAAAATTTATAGTGGAAATAACAAAAAGTATTACTGGCAACATTTTCTCAAATATTTCTGGTAGCATAATATATTTATTTTGTAGGTTTTAGTGATGAGGTAAGTACATCAGAGACAGACTGCACCTGTTTGCAGGTATGGCCTAAGAAGTTAGAAAACAAGCAGTACAATACGATACAAAGAGGTTACAGGAAAGGCAGTGCAGTATAAAACATTATAAGACAATATCGGAGATAAACTAACTCATGAATCTAGCAGGAAATATTAACATAGCCTAGATACAAACTTTCCCAAAAATGCATCTGATGTTTGTAACTTCTCTGCTCTTGCAGGTATTGACCTGACATTCGTCAAGCATATCCAATGTATCCTGGTGCCAGTGTCCCAATTCACAAAACTTTGCCTGGGCCAAACTCACTTTACACCATGCAAACGGGGTTTTGCCCCAAAGCGGTGTTCACAAAAGCCCAGTTTGCACCTGCAAACTGGATTTGCACCTTGGCAAAACTGTGAGTATGCCACAATGCAAATGACGAGGAGGGACCTGCATATCGATGCATTCCCATTTACTAAGCATTGTCTTCATGCAAGGGGCTTTTGTGGGGTTCCCTTGCATGGAGAAAATATCACAAAAGGAAACCTCCTCTTAAATACCCACAACCCCAGTGGTTGCCAGCAATAGTGCAAGGCACCCCCCACCCCAGTAGTCTAGAGGTCACTCTCCCTATATCTGATTGCAGTCCAATTGTATAAAAATAATAACCCTGGTATTCCAGTGGTCCCTTCCCATTTCCCCGATGTCTGATTGCTCTCCCCATATTATAAAATAATTTCACTGGCAGTGTAGTGGTCCCTTCTCCCTTCCTGTTCATCGATCATCGAGCCGTTATGACAACAATGAATCCAGTGGCCTAGTGGTCCCTCCACACTAACCTCCTTCCCAACCCATTCTTGATCTGTCCCTATATGAACAATATAGTTTTTCCGTGTGTAGTGAAGCCTGGCCCCTGAAGCAGGCAGGTACTGTCCCACCATCCTGCTTCCCCCATTGTGAAACCAAGTCAGTGACTAGTACAGCCCTCCTCTTACCATCACCGCTGATGCAATCTGAGATCTCAGTGACCCATGCTGTATACAGTATATGTTTCTTGATTGCTCAGTCGGCAGCCAGCCATTGGGTGAGAGTAGGGCTGTGCTGGTTACCAACTCAGTTTCAGGGTGGGGGAAGTGGGGAAGTGGGAGACTAAATGTCAGTGTGGAGGAGCAGGGGGTCCACTATACCAGCCATTTTTGTTTTTTCTTTTTCCTCTGGTACCCAGTCTTGCCATTCCTTAGTGCCACAGAGCTCCCTGTGCCCACCATCTCACCTCTACTGCTTCTCTTACCATCAATCATGGTCCCATGTGCCCCACACACCAGTGGGTCTGGCACTAACCTTACCAGAAGGGCACCTACCCAGTGGCAAGGGAGTAGAATTTGGGGATATGATGCCCCCAGGGCTGGTACATTCATGGGAGACAGAGGAGGTGGTGAGTTCTAGGGACCAGGGTTGTGGGAGGAGGAGCAATCATCATTCTGTCAGGCTGAAGCCATTTTCCATTTTCTAGTGGGTGTGACATGTCATGTGACATCAAGGCCAGAGCTAACATCCATCATGCTCCCTTCCCACAGTGGAGCCTGATGTATTGCTATGCTCCCAGCCTCTGCTAGGGGCCAGCAAACACCTTGGCTCAAAACTCCCTCCCTGGAGAAGACAAGCAGTTGTGAGATGCTCAAGCCTCCCCCCCCGGCTGACCCTCCATCTCACGGGTCCATTTCTGAAGCTAGGTGATCGGCATTCCAAGTGGAAATAAAACTGCTGTGCTGGCAGGCCAGCATATGGTCATGTTTTAAAGTATGGCAGGGAGGGATAGGGAGTGGGGATCACTAGACCACCAGGGTCATTCTTCTCATAATAGGCGATGATTGCTGAATGGGGGAGGGGTGGAGGGACCACTGTACTGCCAGGGGAATTATTTTATAATACCAGGATGGCAATTGGACATCATGGGAGGGGCCACTACACTGTCAGGGAAATTATTTTATAATTCGGGGACTTCACTCAGACTTGGGGGGGAGTCTTATAGAGTACCAGGGAAATTATTTTTATACAATAGGATGCCGATCTGGCACTAGGGGAAGGGGGAGGGACCACTAGACAACCATGGTATTTATTTTATTTTATCTGGGGATGGCAATCAGGGGAAGGGATGGACAACTATCCATCAGGGAAATGATTTCTACATGCTCGGTACAGCGATCGGTGAACAGGTGTGAGGCACTAGACCACCAGAGAATGCGGCTGCATCGGGAAGGGGATGGGGACATGGGTGTGCACTAAGTCACCCCCAGTCTAAATAAATGGGCCCATAATGAACACTCATATGGCCACCTAGAACCTTGCATGCCCAATGGACTCCTTTATATGGGAGCTTCGTGAATAGGAAATAGCACACCTTGGCTATTCATTGTGGGGTCATTCACCTCACTGGATATTGTGGCAGCACTAGCAGGGTTAGAGACTGCTTTTATGGTTTAGCTCTGCTCCTTTCTGGTCCTATTCCCAGTCAGATGGTGCACTATCCTACTGTGAAAAGCAAGTTTTGGAATCTGGGAAGTCGCAAGGTGCAGCACAAACATTTCCGATGTACTTTGCAAATTTTATGAATCGAACCCCATATATTCAAAAAATTGCCCATGGGTAAATTTTGCACTGCCCAGCAGTTACAAATAGTCCACACCCCACTGCATGTAATATTCAAAGGATTAGCCAGTGGGCAAACACTGCTGAATATATCATGCAACAGAGGTGTGCAAAGCATAACCCAGAGTGCAGTGCAAAGACTGCTTATCACTGAAGACTGCTTTGAATACAGCAGATGGGCAGTGCAAAGAGCTACATCCTGACATCATTGTATCTGCACATTTTGTGACATGAAAATGCACCAACTGCATTGCATGGTTCTTTTGTACCATGCATTGCATGAAGTGTAACAGCCAAACCATTTAGCATAGCAGGCACATTTGTTATATTCAGCCAGACTATGTAAATAAGTCTCACTGGACTGTCTGTGAGCAAAACAACATGTCAGCATATCATTACAACTTGATATGCATACATTTACATGCATAAATTGCTCAGGCAATTTATAGGGGACCAGTCACCCTTCACAACACACTGGAACAGTTCCATGTCATAACCGCAAACACAAAACAGCAATCACTATTATGATGAGTGTATATCGATGAAAAGCAATTCAGTGATATACACATAATGGCAACACTACATCCAGCAAATACTTATCACTCCCCTATGCCACCCCACACCCACTACTGAAGGATGATCAACTCCAGGGAGGTGCATATCGGGGAAGGGGTGAGACTCCAAGAAAACAAACAAAGAAGAGAAGCAGGGAGCGGCAAACTATTTCTCCCCATCCCGGAACCCAGAGCCAACCACCCTCACCACCACTCCACATGGGCTGGTTTGACAGCACCAGGGACACTGCCCCACAGAAACCCTCTATCCTATCCCTACCCTTCCCCTCACTATTCCTGCCTTCCAGTCACCTTTCTGAATGGTTGCCTTTGACAAAGTCACTACCCTTGCAGGGTAGCCATTAACCATTTCAGTGAATATGACTCATTCATTTATGAGTCACTCATTTGAAGTCACTCTTTTGACATGATATCCACTGGAACTGCAACCAAAACACTGCAGGAGAAAAATATTTTCACAGGAAACAACATCCACAGGCACAGGCATGTGGTTAGATGTTATTCCACTTACAAAAGTGGGAGCAGGGCAGAAACAGGAAACCACAGACCTGTTAGTTTGACCTCAGTGGTGGGGAAAATGATGGAATCACTTCTGAAGGAAAGAATTGTTGAGTACCTAGAGGTCAGAGGGGCACAGGAACCAAGACAGCATGGATTCATAGTGGGAAGGTCATGTCAGTTGAATCTAATAGATTTCTTTGACTGGGTGACCAAAGTAGTAGATCAGGGAGGGGCTGTGGACATGGCCTTCCTAGACTTTGCAAAGTATTTGACACAGTCCCACACAAAAGATTAATATACAAGTTAGCCAGCTTTAGAGTGGGTCCCAAGATTGTAGCCTGGGTAAAGAGTTGGCTGAAGAACAGGACACTGAGGGTAACAGTAAATGGAGTCCAGTCTGAAGAAAGGGGGATTACTAGGGGGGTACCGCAGGGTACAGTACTAGGACTGGTCCTCTTCAATGTCTTTATAAGTGACATTGCAGAGGGATTAGAAGGAAAAGTATGTCTCTTTGCGGAAGACACAAAGATCTGCAATGAGGTTGATACACAAAGTAGGGTGGAAAGGATGAGATGGGGCTTGGCAAGGTTGGAGGAATGGTCAAATGCATGGCAGCTTAGATTCAGTGCTAAGAAGTGCAAATTAATACACCTGGGAAACAAAAACCCAGGGGAAGAGTACACAATTGTGGGTGAGATACTAACAACAACAAAAATGGAAAGGGACCTGGGGGGTAGTCATATCAGATGACCTAAAAGTGGCCAAGAAATGTGAGAGGGCAGTAAGGAGGGCTGGGGGAATACTGGGATGCATAGGAAGAGGCAACACCAGTAGAAAACAGGAAGTTGTTATCCCTCTGTACAGACAGCCGGTGAGACCCGATCTGGAGTACTGCATGCAGTTCTGGAGACCGTATCTCTGCAAAGACACAGGATGGAGACAGTCCAGAGGAGGGCAACTAAAATGGTGCAGGGTCTGCACCAGAAGGCATATGAAGAGACACTTAAGGAGCTTAATATGTATACACTCAAGGAGAGGAGGGAGAGGGTGGGATATGAAAGAAACTTTCAAGTACCTCAAGGGAATCAACAAAATCCAAGAGGGTAGCACCTTTCAGAAAAAAAAGGTGTACAAGAACAAGGGGCACAATTTGAAGATGGAGGAACTGCTCAGAGGTAATGTGAAGAAGTATTTTTTCACGGAGGGGGTTGTGGATGCATCAAACGGACTTCCTGAGGAGGTTGTAGAGTCAAAAACAGTGGTGGAATTTAAAAATGCATGGGACAGACATAAGGCAATTCTAGGGGTGGGGGTAGGAGGAAGTAGGCTGTTGGTTAACTAGGATCTGCAGCTTATCCATTAGGTACGGAAATGGGTAGACTGGGTGGGCCAAGCGGTCCTTATCTGCCATAAAATTCTATGGTTTTATGTTCTATGTTTCTATGTTTCAATGCCAAACACATAATAAAACCTGTTGATGGGGGGAAGAGTACATCATGGTGCAGGAACATGGATTGCCAGCAGTGCGGCAGAAAATGTATTACAACAAGGTGTGTTACCTAACCTTGGAAATCGCTGTCAAAGAATATCCCACTCCAGCTGTCAGGAGTGCCTCAACAGTGTGCATTGCTTTCACACTGTCTGTCCACATAAATGATTGTGCAAGCAGCTCAGATATCAGCTGACAACATACACATTGCCAGACCAGGATGACAAGGTCTCTGTGTATGTATGCTGTATGCAAGCATGTTTGGTTGGGGAAGCCATATTAATGCCACATGCACTTCCACAGCATGGGAGGCAGTATAGCGCAGTGGTTTTAGGCTCTGAGTAGCAAATCATCTGACATCCAGCAGACTAGATCTGGGTTTGAATCCCACAGCTTCCATTTGTATACTGTGTGACCCTGAGCAAGTCATTTAACTTCCCTGTGCTCCCAGGTCGCACCTGTGAAAAAGCTTTCAGCTTAGTGTGCTTCTCCTGGTTGAACAACTAAATAAAAAACTAAACCAGCACTCATAGGCACCATGGAGTCATGTACTGTTCCTGCATTGGTCTTTTTGTCCATCTCATACGTGCAGTGCAGGACATCATACATGGCAGTGGTCTGCAACTGAACAGAAACACCACAGGCCTGTATGACACACACATGTTGCCCTGTAATGGTAGCTTCTGTGCTCCTGCCATGTTGCTGTCTGTCCACTGCATGACATTGGTTGGGTTGTATGTGTCACGAACACACCAACATTTGTGTGGTTCGCCACATTGGCCATTAGTGGCACAATGGTGGCCTAGGACAGGCTGGCAGGGGACACTGTCTGACACCATCAACACAGGTACATGGTACATAACAGTGCTGCAACAGTGATTCAGATTGGGGAAGCATTCACACACACATCCTACTCACACACCAGGCACTGATCACTGTCTCATAACCTTCTCCATCAGATGCCTCTGGTGGATGAGAGAGATTGCAGCCACACAAATTCTCTCTTGTGAGGATCTTGGAGCTTAGAGCCCTGGCTGAGGTTTACAAAGTTAGTGAAACCCTGCTGACATGAAGCAGTGCCACAGATGATGCTTTCAGGCAATCACAGGAGGAGATCTCTGCAGCAGTCGGTGCTGACAGTGGCTGGGGTTGACTGCTGGATATGGTACACAAGCACTTCAGAGACCTCCTGCACTGTGTCAGAGAAAATATGGCCGAACAGCAGCATGTGCAACTTGCAACTTGTCATGGACAATGGCCATCGGCAGTTGCAAGACTACTTGACACTGCAGAGCAGGTGGTGGATTCCACACTGCAGCAAGTTTAGATGGCAGGGGTCTCTGGGGATGGATCTGAGTCTCAGGTTGTATCCTTCCAGACCTGTAAATGCATGGCTGGGACACATCCTTGTGTGAATGGGTACATGTGTAGATCCCACAGGTGGTGGGGCACACTGCAGCCATGGTCATAGTTCCCATGTTGTGTGCTTTTTTTTGGTCCAGCGTGCTGTGTGACATGAGATTCTGCTGTGTAAACCGCGTGTTCAGCACAAACAGAATCCAGTGCACAACCCCGCATTACATGGCAAATTTGAGAACTAAAACACTTAAACTGCCTGAATTAGCTATTGTTGTATTTATAACTCCATGAAAAAGGGGTCCCCTTAGTTATCAGTTGGAATTCCAATGTGAGCAAGCCAAACCACTGATTGTCAAGGTAGAACCCCACCATTTGGTCCCTACTTCCTAACTCTGAAATACCTACAGTGGCTACTTTTAAATAGAGCGAATTGCATAAACTGACTCCTTTGTAGTAAAGTGCTTCCACCCAGGAAATTGCACAGGTGATCGATGGGAGCATGCTAAAAGGAGAACCGCAAACTCCCAAAACTCTTACTACATTACAAAACTAGCACTCTCTTAACTTTTGCACTGCTCACAAAATTCAATTCACATTTCTACTGAGGGGTGCTACTGGTTTGTGGCATACAACACGCAAACAGAATCCAGTGCACGTCCCCCCTTAAATGGCAAATCTGAAAAATAAAACATTTAAACTGCCTGCATTGGCTATTTTCTTACTTATAACTCCATGAAAAAGCATCCTCTTATTTATCAGATTGGAATTCCAATACAAGCCAAAGCACCAATCTTCAAGGTGGAACCTCATGGTTTGGTCCCTACTTCCCAATGTGCTGGTTTTGTAACAGGTGTCCAGCACAGCAGTGTCTGCCACAGGCAACCCGATGGGCACTTCCCTGAACACAATACCCTGGTGTTTCCCAAACACTCACAGTGTGTGTCACATCTGCCAAGGTGATTACCACGTGTGCTAGTATATGCTATCATATGTGTTGTGAGTGTCACTGTGTGGGGGGTTTGGGCATTCACTGTGGGTTGCAGTGTGTACATGTGCGGCATTTGTGGGATAAACTGCAAGTGAATAGTATTGTGCATGCAAGCTCACATCCATGGGCAGCTGTATGGCCAGTATACTGTGGATGTGATGTGGTTTGTGCTTTAGTCACAAGTCGCATGATGACCATGGGAGACTGGACCACTGGGGCATGCAAATGACATCACTGGGACTTGACTAATGTGTAATGAGTGACACACTGACAGTGCACTCCTATTTCTACAGTGCAGGATACATCATCTGGGGAGGAGAAGCTGGGCCATTCACCATGGTGCACCACAAAAAGACAATGCCAGAGGAGGAGGACCCACTGGACTTGTTTGTGGAGGAAACAGAGGAGAGCAATGAGGACACATATGTGCCAACATATTAATACTTGGATGATGTAACTGGTCTGGCATGGGTTCTCACCAACCCTCAGCCCCTTCCCCACATCCCTGTCCAGCCAATGGTGCCCTATAGTAAAGACGCACTTGCTGAAACTCTCACCCCTTAGAGCAGGACTGTGTTGCTGAGGACAGTAATGTACCAGTGGACAACCACCATGTCCACGACCACCACTGGTGTGGCCACCACATCCTCTACCATTCACACCCACACACCCTGCAAAATAGGTGGATGTGGGTAGCCATTAGCATCCTCCACCCCGTGCATGCTGCCATGTCCACTGAGGCCCTGCCACCTCCGTCACCCACCCTGGACCTGGTGCACACAGCTTTACTCAGTATCCATGACAAATAGCACATACTGTTCCACAGAACAGTGTACCCAGAGGCAGGCTCATTCTGACTCTTGGCAGCTGCCGCAGTCTGCTACCGAGCTTCAGTCAGCCACACAACATGAATGGTGGTAACCCCACAGCGTTCACTGACCCAGTGGAGTGGCAGGTCGAGGTCAGGCAGCACACCAGCAGCACCATCATCCAAGGGTGCTCCCCAAACCCCTGGGTGTGACTTGGACATTCCGTTGTCTGGCCAGAGGTGTCAGTGTGCAGGGGCCACGGTGACCCCATCCCAACAGACATCACCCTTTCCCTCCTCATGGCCCATGACACCTACATACAGGGTTCATAGATGTCAGTCTATGTGCACCCACGGCAGATGAAGAACTTGAGTTTGGAGGCCACCCCTGCCTTTCCCACTCATTCTCTGCCCCCTTTCCGCCGTATTCCAGTTTTGTTTTCACAGGTATCCACTCCATCCCAGTCCTGTCCCACTTGTTGTACATACTGTTATCTTCCTGTTCTGTTTTTCACTTTTTTTGCACTGTTGCTTTACATTGTGTGAACACATTACAATTCTAAAATCTGCAATAGCGTCCTTTTATTTTGGTCCCCACTTGCTCCTCTCTATGAATCCTATTATAGTATGATGTAGTTTCTGTCTTCCTGGGCACTCCTGGCCATGCACTGTCACAACTTTTGAGCTCTCCAGTACCCCCTGCACCTCTGGCTCTGTGTCATTGTCACTGTGTTCCTCATGTACCAGTATACCTATTCAGCAGATATGCACCATACTGTATAACAAGTAACAGGCTAGGAATATGCCATATGCCTTGTGAGGGGTACATTGTAGGTCACCACCTGAATCGCATTTTCAGCATGCCAAAGATGCACTCAATGGTGTTGTGTGTGGTGGTGTTTGCTGCATTGTATCTATTCCGGCTGAATTTGTGGACCAGAGGACTGGTGTGAGGAGCCAGGGGCACAAGGAATAGGCACTGCACCCCTGTAAGGTAGAAAACATGTTAGCACCAGTTCATACAGTGTAGCTGCCCCTGTCCACAACACAGTCCATGGTCAGCGGTGCATCCTGTGCATCTGTCCACCCTCTCCTACCCACCCATCCTTCCCTCAGTGAGGCATGACTGTGCTGTGTTATAGCAGAGTACTCCTTATGGAGGGGGTTGGAGGGGCATGTGGCATGTACTCACCGACAAGATGTCCACTAGGTATTTGGCTGCCTTCATATGCTTGACATAGTCTTGAACTGTGCCATATGATGGTGTTGTGGACACTGCAGAGGTACCATTCCAAGACATTGGTGATGCACCCTGTTGCATTGCACACCACCAGGCAAATGGCGGAGTGGTATCACTTCTTATTGAGGTAGGTATCCATCCCATCACCAGTTGGTGCACGAATGGCAAAATGGGTGCAGTCAATGGCACTGAGTACTGCAGGTAGGTGCACAACTTGATAGAACTGCTGCATGGTTTCTGTGCACACTGCTGCTGTGTTGGGGACTGTGATGAACTCACTAGCATGTGGCAGCAGGGCATCCAGAATTTGAGCCACCAGCTGCAAGGAGGTGGACTGCAACACACCAATGTTATATCCTTCTGGTGTCTGAAATGACCCCATGGCTAGGAAGCACATCGTAGTGATCACCTTCTGTTTGATTCTCATGGCATGGCTGCACTAGGTGTCACTGCACAGCTGTTCATGCAGGATCTCTCACAGCTGCCATAGCATGGCCCTATTGCGATGGTACCAGCCCACCAGGTGATCCTCAGTGAGGGTCTCAAAGAATAATCATGGCAGGTACCATCTGTGTACAGCATATCACTTCCACAGCCTGCAGAGTGGCTCAGTGCGGCCTTCTGCCCTATTTCCCTTCCCAATGGCCTGTTCCATTAGAAACAGCACGTGAGTGTTGAATATTGCCATTTTTGCTCTAGGTAGTGTCACTGCCTGCATTGAGGGTTTGTCCAGAGTACATCAGCCTTTTTTATGGGTGGTATGAGCACTGTGCAACGATGTTGTGCAAACTCACTTTGTGTGGTGCTAACATGATGAATATGCATAGTGCCTGCATTCATGTCCATGCTCCTCTTTGCGCCAGGAGCATACATTATCTGTTTGCTTGGCACTATTCCATTTTGCCAGGGCTAATACGGCTTTTTAATATAGCGTGCAAATGTGCACAAAGCACAAGCAGTCTGCTTACCCCATTTTGAATATTGGGCCCCAGAAGCCAGATATTCAAACAACTGCAAAACACAGCACAAACATCTGTGCTCTGTCATGCAATAGTGTTGGTGGGCAAAATTTCTATACTAAGATGAATAGCACAGGGTGCTAGTCATCTGAATGTAGGTCCTGAATTGCCTAGGGCTAAGCCACTTAGTCCCACCTGATAGCACACCCAAAATAGGGCCCTGGCAATAGATAGCACTGGGCCAAAGTTGCAATATTTAAAAGTCCCCATGCAAACGAGCCCATTGTGCATGCAAGATGCTATGGGGCCATTTGCGTACCCATTATAGACTCATTTGAATGGGGAGTGAGGCCCTTTAGAGTGGCAAATAGCTCAGTCCAGGACACTATCTATGGTGCTAGTGGCCTCCCCCACTCTCTGATCACATTTCCAGTAGTACAGATATGTCCCTGGTGTCTTGCTGTGCTCCCCTACCCTGTGATCCCAATCCTGGTAGAGTAAATATAGGTCACTGATGTCCAGTGGTTACTTCACCTTGCCCGTTTCACTGATCACCATCCCATATAAATGAAACTATTCCCCGCTGGCCCAGAGGCACTGAGGGTTGAGGTGCTGGACACCACACCTCGCGCCACACTGGCGACTTGAGTTTGGGAACAGACTAGGGCCACCGGGGGTTGGCAGGGGAGAGGAAGGATCGAGTGTTGCACGACTGTTCTCCTTTGTCTGGGGAGGGCTGGGGCACTGCAGTGCACAGTAGCGGTGACTGGCGGAGGCCAGTAGCACTACAGCAGCAAGCAGTAGAGTGGGGGGAGAGTGTGGTGGGCATCTGCACACATGTGCTTGCACGCCATTTCGCATACAGCTCTCTGGGGCAAAGAAAAACCAGGTGGAAAATGGCAGGGCACACTCTCAGCGGCTGATGGCTGTGCCCAGTGCCCCCAGCACCCGAGAGGATCCTGCATTCAGATCGACATGAGCGATTAATGACCAGCTCTGAGGGGGTGCCAGACCAGGCCCGGGGGTGTGGGTGTTGACGGCTGGGTGATCGCAGAGATCCACACTGTGGGGGAGAGAAAAAACAAGAAACTATTACCTGGTAGTCCAATGATCCCTTCCCATTCTCCAATATCCATCCCCATATAAATTAAAATATTCCCTGGAAGTCCAGTGGTCCCTTCCTTATTTACTGATTGCCATCCCTGTAGAATACAATAGATGCCCTGGTAGACTAGAGCACCCCCCTCCCTGACTGTTGATTGCCATCCCATTATCTATGTCCTTAACATTGCCCTGTTAGTCTATTGGTTCCTCCCTGTCCCTGATCGCTATCCCATTAAATACTAACAAATCTCTGGTGGTCTACTGCACCCGCACCCTGACAGGTAGTGACCCACCACTCCACTCCCCCTATTGCCATACTCAGCCAGTGACTGGCACAGCCCCCCTCTCTCCACCACAACCAGCCACTGACTGAGCTGTCACTGAGTGCCTACTGCATAAAGTATGCTCTACAGAGCATACCGTAGGTGCTGATTGATAGCTCAGTCAGTGGTTGACTATGGTGAAGAGCGGAGAGATGTGCCATTCACTGAGTGAGGGTTGGGAAGGGGTACAGTTGGGTGGTGGGTCACTACCTGCCAAGGTGGGAGGGTGCAATAGACCACCAGAGATATATTACATAGTATTTAGCAGGATGGTGATTTAGGATGAGAAGGGACCATTAGACTACTGGAGTAATGTTAAGAACTTACATAATGGGATGGTGATTGGTGATCGGTGATCAGGGATTGGTCAACTAGACTACCACAGCATCTGTTGTGTTATATGGAGACAGCGATCGATGAACAGGGGAGAAGGAGGGACCACTGAACTGGCAGGGAATATTTTCATTTATACAGGAATGAAAATTGGATAACAGTGGAGCGGGAGGGAGGACTGGACTACCAGGGAAATTGTTGTTTTATATGGGGATGGCACTTCAAAGAAAATGGGGTGGCACCATTGGACTACCAGGGACTATTTTCATTTACACAGGGACAGTGATCAGTGAGCAGGGGTGGGGAGGGACCGCAGGACACTGGGACTGGGATCAGAGGGAGGGAGTGATACTAGACACTAGCTCCTACTTTGTGAGAGCACCAATGCACTACCTCAGATAGGCAATAGGGTTGCACTGGGTTAAGACTTTGTTTTGTTCTGCAGTAATTGCTCTGTGCAAGGGGGAAATGCTAGGACCCTTGTGCAGAGCACATACTTTGAATATCAAACGAATCAAGAACATAGGTGTGCACAGCTGAAATTGAGCCTGGTGCTTTCCAGTGGGGTTGCAGACCCCAAATACTATACAGATACAGTCAAGAACAGGACACACTCACTGGTACCTGTGTGTAAACACACAGGGAGCAGTGAGTGCATCCTGTTCTTGACTGTTTCTTTGAATATCAGACTGCACCAATATTGAGGTCCATGACTCCTCATTTGCATAGTTTTGCCTTGCGCTTCCCTCCACCCTTTGCCCCAGCACAAGCCCAGTATGCCCACATTATCTGGGCATTTGAATATGGCACTTCTCTGCAAAATCCAGTTTGTGCAGGCAAACTAGGTTCTGCACCAGGGCAAAGTTTTGAATATTTGGCCCCTGATAGCTAACAAAACTGAAAAATAGATTTAACAGTTTTAAATTTACAGTGGAAATACCACCAATTATTACTAGCAACATTTTCTCAAATATTTCTGGTAGCATAAGTTATTTATTTATTTAGTTATTAGCTTTTATTGGCCGATTAAGTACACTAGAGACAGAATGCACCTATTGTCAGGTTATGACCCGGGAAGTTACAAAACAATGATTGCAATACAATACAAGGAAGTTACAGGACAGGCAGTATGTTACAAAACCATATACTGTAATACAATATAGGAGATAAAATAGTACATGAATTGAACAGGAAATATTAGCATAGCATAGGTACAAACAGAACAAGACAATGCATAATAAGCAATGCCTCCAGAATTCCTCTAGTGAAAATTAACATTCACAAAGCACTTCATCTCAAAAGCTCAGATGTTTGCAATCCCGTAGTTTCTCCCTGGATGACTGTTTTTCCCTTCTCGTTATCTGTAAGCATAATCCAATGGACTCTGTAGAATTGTTGGTCTCCCTGATATCATCATTGTTCCTTACAACTACCTGCTTCCTTAAAAAGAGAGTCACCTACTCCTTGTTTATTTCATCAATCCAACTGGAGTAGCCAGAAGTCCTTCTTCTTGTGCCACAGACATCTTCTTCCACCATTACATCTGCCTTTATGGCTTAGACTTGCAAGTAAATCAGGCTCTCTGGATAGTCAATTAATTGGGTATGGATCATATATATACTGTAACCTCCATTCAAGTTGCAGTTGTTGACACTTTGATTACTATTCCTTTGCTGACTCGGCTGTCTGTTGCTTGGTAATATCATGCATGTAAGTAAGTAAGTAATAATTTATTTGTTCAGCAGTTACCATTACAATACAAATAAGACAGTCAATAAATTACATACATACATACATTTTACACATATGACAAACATTTGTAGCACATATTGCAGACATTTTCTTAAAAACTTATTCTGCATATTCCGTACATTTCCCACTTTCATCGATTAGGTCAAGACATGTCTCACTATTGTAACTTAATGCACAATAAATCCTTGGATGTGCTTACATCTCAGCTTTTTAACTTCAATAAGGAACATGGCCAGTTCATTTAACAATTCAGAGTTTTCTGAGTTGAACAGATGATCCAGTATATATTTATTAGGCATATATAAAGGACCAATATACTTGCCTAATCTTTTGCTACGGAGATGTTCATACCATGGACATCTTAGTACTACATGTTTCAAATCCTCCAGTTCCTGTAAATAACAGTAACAGTTACTGGAGTTATTTTCCTCTTTACTGTATCTTGCCTCAATGATGTTACTCGGGAAGACTTCAAATCTAAATTGAGTAATTACATTTCTAAATTCATGGTTCTTAACTATGTCTAAATAAAGTTTTAAAGTGTGCTCTCTCATGTTGTTAGTAAGCCAAATGGCCACTTTTGATTTTTTAATTCTTTCTAGATCCATTTCCCGTGATCTTTCTTTTATAGTACTTATTACAATTTTTGAGTAGGCCTTATTAAGGCATATTCCTTTTTCAGCCCAATTCATCATATATTCCAAATTTACATTTTGCAATATAGTTTTAACATTCCCCAACCATTTGCTTTTACCATATGCCAGGTATTGCATCTTTTCCTTAAGACATTCTACCAATATAGAATTCTTTCTTTCATTTGCTAGTTTAATCCAGTAATTTACTTGTCTTATATATATCATATCCAGAAGTTTAATTTGCCCTAATTCTGCTCTAACAAAAGTGTTGGGAGTACTATTAGGAATCTTTATTATTTGTTTATATGTTTTATTCATTATGGCTTCCAACTTAGTTATATTATTATTCCCTCAGATTTCTGCAGCATATAAAACCTGATTAATCATTTTTGCATTAATAGCCTTAATCATTGGGAGAATGGTGTTGCCTCAACAAAGATAATTAAATCTTTTTAGTGCATTCAGTGTACTCTGTAGTTTTTTTATACACATTTCCCTATGCTTATTCCACTTGAGATTTTTTGATAATGTTATTCCAAGATAATTATGGTCATTTACAAATTCCAAAGATTTATTCATCAGCTTTAATGCTCTATATTTTTTCTTAGTTCCAATAACCAGTACCTTGGTTTTTTTAATATTTGGCTTTAAATTGTGCTCTATACAGAGTGTTCCCATTTTATCGAGAGCCCTCTGAAGGCCTAAATGGCTAGTAGATATTACAACTAAGTCGTCAGTGTATGCCAGGACAGGTATTCTGGTTTTTCCCACTCTGGGAGGATGAAAGTCTGGATTATCAAGAGCTGTAATTATTTTATTTATGTATATGTTAAAAAGGGTGGGTGCTAGTATGCATCCTTGTCTAACACCTATATTAGTTTGCACTCTATTAGTTAACAATCCTGTTCCTGTATTTTTAATTTTTGCCCAGGTGTTTCTATATATTCTTTGCACTAGTACAATTAAATTGTTATCTATACCGATTTCCTTCATTTTTTCCCATAACAATGTTCTCAGAATTGTGTCAAAGGCTGATGTAAAGTCTATAAATGTAATAAATAAGATTTGCCCTTTTATGTCACAGTATTTTTCTATAATGTGATAGAAGATAAATATCTGGTTCACAGTTCCTGTTTTTTTTCCGGAAACCAGCCTGTAAGTCAGCTATATTTTTGTTTCTTTCTAACTCTGTAATTGTTCTGTTTAGGATTATTTTAGCATAGATCTTGGCTATAGTATCAATAAGGGCGATAGGTCTATAGTTTGCCAGATCGGCAAACAAGCCTTTTTTATGTATAGGAACTATATAACACCCTTTCCAGCTATCTGATGTAAATGCGTACATAACCATTAAGTTGTATAATCTAGTTAATGCTCTTGCCCACCATTCATTATTTAATTTTATAAAGTCAACAGGGATCTTGTCAGGTCCTGGTGATTTGTTATTCTTGAAACTCTCCAGTACTATCTTGACTTCAGCTTCTGTGAACCAGATAAAGCTGTCATCAATTTCATTTGTGGTTATGTTATAAACATCATCCCCCAATGAAAATATATTTTGAAAATAGCTGACCCATTTTTCTGGCCCTATGTAGTAATCAAATTGTTTTTTAAATGTATTTGTTCCTTTAGCCACAAGTGTTCAATAAGTTTTGTCATCATTTTGATAAATTGCCTTCTGCATCTTGTCCCATAATTCCATCCGATGTTTAGTTTTTTGCACTTCTATCTCATCATTATATTGTTTTCTATAACTATTCAACTCTTTCCTATTTTCTTTTGTTGGATTCTTCTTTACTTTCCTTATTAATTGTGACAGTTTCCTTTTCCCTTCTCTACAATTTTTATAGAACCAATTTTCATAATTTTTCCCCTTGTTGTTATCATAGGGTTTTCAATGGTTTCTTCAAAGTTTTCATAATGTCGATAATTGTATCATATATATTTTTGGATCTAATTCATGATTGATTTTGGATCTAAACATGTATAAATTCCTTACTCAGTACCATAGCTTTATCTCCCATCATTCTTCCCCATTTAATTTGATTGTTAATAATTTGTATTTCTGATTGTTGTTTCCTATTAACATCTTTGACATTTTTTCTATATAGCATTAATGGATAATGATCACTTTCAGTTCTATTTATTATTTTTAAGTCACAGTACTTACGAAAACTATATGGGGTAATTAACATGTAGGCCCAGATATTCAAAAGGGTCGCTCCATGCGTAACAGGGTTGCATATGCTTAAGTCCTACATTGCGCCATTCTGCAATATTCAGCAGGAGGAAGTTGCTCCACTGACAACAAGTTGTGCAAAAGAGCAATGCAAATGAATGCATGCTCAACAGGAGGGGGAGGAACCATGCATAACCCTCATAACCCGATATTCAGTCGGGTTGTGCAGGAAGTTAATGCATCGAACCCAACCTGCGCCTGCACAACCGAGCCAAAAAAGGATCAAGTTGAGGGCCACCACAGGTGAGCTGCTGTATTGCAGGGTGCAACACAGCAGCTGCCACCCTGGCTGGCCCTCAACTCAGTCCTATGCCCCACCAGCCCGATCACGGGCATAAAAATGTATGAACCACCCCGCCCACATCTCCCACAGCCCGATCACGGGCATTACAGTCCCATGAACCCCCACACATCTCCCGAAGCCCGATCGCGGGCATTACAGGTCCCATGAACCCCCGCCCACATCTCCCACAGTCGATCATTGGGCAGAGCGTGTATGAACCCTGATGCCCGATCGCGGGGCAGAATGTAACCCCCCCAACCGAATATCTCCCTGGTGGTCCAGTGGACGTAAAGCCCGTCCGCGGGCAGAATGTCACGTTCAGCCCCCTCCCCAGACATCTCCTGGTGTCTGAGTGTCCCCCCACCCACGGCCCCTCACGATGCAAATGGCCCCTACACCTTGCATAACTTATGGCCCCATTTGCATGTCACCTTTTGAATATCGGAAATTTGAGATAGCACAATGGTACTTGGCGCCACCATAGGTTTAATGCTCAACTCTGGCAACTTGCGGTGGCAAGTTCCACTCGCCATCTTGCCAAGTGCTGTGGCTGGGTGGTGAGTATTCAAAGGGGTTGCTCAATAGTGCAACCCTTTGAATATCACCTCAGCACACCCCCGCGCAACTATTTTGAGCAGTTTAGAGTTTGCGCCCAGAATGGCGCAGTTTGAATATCTGGAAGTATAATATATAGTGGTAGACCCTCTTGCTGTAACACAGGTAATATTTCCTTCACAGTCTGAAGGCATACACCCATTTAGAATAATCAGTTGCAAACTGCCAATTAATTTTCCATTTGTTTGTTTTATCTTTATGTTTTTATCAGTAGTCAGTCTCTGGGGTATATACTAACATACTATTTGCCAGCAGATTAGGCCTTACAGTCTATCGAGTCTGCTCGAACTTTAGATCCTTAGTTGGGGCCGAGACCTCCCATCCCTTGTGCTCCAGAAACCTGTATCATCCATCCCCAACCCCTGGGACAGGACATCATCTGATACATCCACTTTCTGTGTCTGTCCCATCCTCTCTTGAAGCCCTCCACTGTGGATCTCTGAACTAGCTAACCAGGCAGTGCATTCCAAGGGTCCACCACCCTCTCAGTGAAAAACCTCCTCCTCTTTTCCCCTTACCTTCCACCTTCCAACTTCAAACCATGCCCTCTGGTGATACCTCCTGCTTTAGTCTAAAGATCCCCTCCATGTTTACCCTATTTATTCCCTTGAGGTACTTGAAGACCTCAATCATGTCCCCCTGTCTCTCTCCTCTCCTCTCTCTCCTCCAGTGAAAACAGGCAGAGCTCCTTAAGTCTGTCCTCATCGTCAATCCCTACCTCGTGTCATCTTTGTTCGCTCCTCTGCCCTCTCTAGCAGCTGTGTCCCTCTTTAAGTGTGGTCTCAGTACTGTACACAGTACTCAAGGTGTGGTCTAACCAGTCCATTGTACAGCGGCAGAATCACTTCCTTGCTCCTAGAGGTGATCCCCTCACGATGCATCCCAACATCCTGTTTGCCTTGCTAGCCACTCTCCTGCACTGCTCAGAGTTATTCATACATGCATCCACCATGACCCTAGGTCTTTTTCCCCTATTGAGGCCTCCAGCACCTCCCTCAGGGTGTACCTGTGTTTAGGGTTTCCCCAATAGATGCAACCTTGCACTTGGTGATATTGAAATTTAATTTCCATGTGAGCCCAGCTTTCCAGGGTGTCCAGGTCCCTTGCAGGGCCAACCTCCCTCTTCTCCCTCAACTACTGCTCCCATCTTGGAGTCATCTCGAAGAGACTCATTTCACACCCTATACCCTCCCTGATGTCTGATATGTATGCATTAAACAGGATCGGACCCAGGACCGAGCCCTCACGGTACCCCACTACCAACCTCTCTGGGGTTCAAGAGCTCCCCACAGACCACTACTCTCTGAGTGTGTCCAGCTAGCCAGTTTTCAATCGATCTGACCATCAAAGGGCCTACTCCAACCCCATCAGTTTCTCCACCAGACCATTGTGGGGTCTGTATTGCATGTAATAGTTTCTGTTGTTCACTACAGATTCCATATCTGGTATTGAAGTCTCCCATACAGAGTAGATCTAAATATTCATTTATATCCATCTTTTTATATCTGTAACAATGTGTTCCATTAGTTGACAGTCATAGCTGCTGATTTTCTGGGGATTATAAATATTTACCATTATTACTGTTTCTCCCATATTCATAGTACTATGATTATATAGTTAGTCTTCACTATGTATTTTTCAATTTTAATGAAATTCACTATTTTAACATATACAGCGAGACCTCCCATTCTTTGTCCTACTTTTTCATTTTCTGTGCTGGCACGTGAATAAGTATGTAACCATTTCTATTTATAGTTTCCGCTTGTTCTTCCTCACTACATTTCTTGCAAACCTATTATGTCCATTTTATCAAAAAATCACAAAATTCTTGTCAATAAATTTTGAGATCAGACCAGCAATATTCCAAGTCATAATTCCCAGATTTCCACTATATTTGTACAAATAAGTATTAGCACTATTATTTAAAACATCATATGTTTCCTCAGTCTCCTGAGGATCTTGATCTACTTCAATCTCCGGAGCATTTCTTATGATTTCATTACTGAGTCAATTTTCACTCCATTATCAATAATTGAAACCTATTAGAGGTTTCAATGTTGTAATAAATAGACCTTGTAGCTCCATGTGTCTACTAATATTTTTGTGTTTCTCTTGTTACTTCATTTAAATTTACTATTAAGATGTCAAGGCTGTCCAATTTGGTACTAGCCTTCAGGATTTTCTGCCAACCTCTTACTATAGAGAATATGGTCAATCTGATTCCTTTAAGTGAATCATTATATACTTTCCTTACATCTTTTATGTCATCTTTATAAAATTCAATGCCCAGGAGATTGTCTACTAAGTAACCTATCATTTCCATCAGTTGTTCCTTTGTTTCTAATGTTCTACATGAGATGCCAAATATCGATAGAGTAACTTCTGTTTCCCATCATTTTCTTCCATGATAAAATCACTTAAAGAGTAAACCTCAGACAATCTTTTGTCAATTCAATCATAGTTAGAATTTTCATATTTTCAATGTACTAATAGTGATGGGATAATCCATTACTAAATTCAACCCAGCTAAACAGTGAGAGTTCCTCCAAACATAGTGTGAAACCCTCTCATGTTTAAAAGAGATCAAAATCAAATCCTGCAATGTTAAATCACTAGCTCTAACTTCATCAATGATATCATCCTCTAAAAGTTCCAGTCCCAGCAATTCAGTACATATAATCTTTCCTAATTCCATTAATACCATACGATTCTCATTACCCTCTTTATGGACTCCCCTATGTCACTATAGAGCCTCCTCCCCAATAGTCAGTACCTCCTCTATCCTTTTCCTCATTATTCGTTGACACATTACTATTCATTATGTAGTTTCCTTGTTGTTTAGTTGAAGTCTCACTACTATTCTGTTCATACCTTATATTGTCTATTCCTTCCTTCACAAATGATTTATACAAATTAGTTTTACATGTTTCTTTGTCCAGTTTTGTGTCATTCTGATCCAGTCTCACCTGGGGATCCTATTTCTTTAAATTCTATGTTTTGCAAAGGGTCCCTTCCCTAGTTCAGATATTCCATTTACATAAGTATTTACAAGATTTGTGCTGTCAGCATTTTGATTATCTGCATCTATCAGCACACTCTGAGATAAAAATATTTTAAAGCATTTATTTCTGTTTCAAGTTGTTCTAGATGATAGTTTAAACCTTGTTTGTTTTGTGTTTTATATCCTCTCTGTTGTTCCTTGTGTATTGTCATTTTAATTGATGTTAAATTGTTAGAATTGTCCCTAACTTCAAGTTTTTGTTCAAATTGCTTTTCTACTCTACATAGATATTCCTGAGTTCTTCCTTTCTATTTCTTCTCCTATTATTTTTGTTAGATTTTGTAGTTGATCTTGTGTATTCTTCTCACTTTTCTTAGATCTTCTTTCCTTCCCTTCTCCCCTCTTCCCTTTTTCTTTTCTTGTTTATTGAATCGGAAATCAATAGTTGTGAAGTCAGGTCTTTTGTATTTTTCAATTTCACTATCACGTAAAGCAGGATCTTGTAATATATTTAGACTATGACAGTCTATTTTATTTTCAATAAATCAATCTTTGCATGATTAACAGCAACATCATGCCTAATGTTAACTAATTCATTTTTTATAACTATCAGCTGTTCCATTAACATTATGTTAGCTGTGTGTTGATGTCCCAAATTAGTTTCCAGTTCTTCATCAATTAAATCAGGCAAAGAGATTTTCCCAAAACTCCTGTCATAATATGTTATTTAGAATTGTTGGTCATTTTGGGTGTTAGGTGTTGTTATAGCTAAGCTAGATCTTTTATCCCTTTAATAGTCCGCTGTAATTTGTCATTAACTCTCTAAGTTCAATTCCAGATACTAATATCAAATCCTCTTGTGCAGATAGTGTGTTTATGTTCTTTTCTCCCCTGAATATTTCTCCATACTATGCTGTTCTATATCATCTGTATCCAATTCCTTTTGAAGTTCAAAAACTGATTTGTTCTGACGTCTCTTGGTCCAAATCTAGGACAAATTCTGTCCTAAATTATAGTTCTCTTCCTTAATTGAATTGTAGTTCACCATATCCTTACTATCTCCTATGTAGCACATTTCAGTCTCCTTCTCATTAGCATCCTCCTGAAAAATTATATTTTCCAAGCTGCCATAGATAAGCAATGGGAATTCTGTAAGTTTAGGACTACTACTATGCAGAGAACAGGTTATAAGAGTGTTGGGGTAGATACTTTATCATTTTCTAATTTCAGTTTCATATGTTCTGTAATTTTGTTTGTTTGTTATCCTTTTTAATAAAAGTTTTACTTGTTCTCAATTTCCCAGTAGCTAAAACAGGACTAGCAAATGGGGAGAGCAGCATGCTTTCTTCCTCTGCAATCTTGTATTTACCATACTTATTGTTTTATTTTCTTAGCAAAACCAGGTTACTCACTATTCTATAAGTAATATCTATATGATAGTATCCAAAACTCGACTCTCTATTCCTCTTACCACTTCACACCTTCACACTTTTACACTGTTTAGTGTGTAGCAAGAAACAGAGAAATAGATGGTGTAAAATAAAGTGAGTAAACAAGTCAATACAAAATATCCAGATCTACCCTCTCTAAGTTAAACTGATTCGCAGAGTTAATTCACAAATACAATTCAGTAGTTATATATACAGTTAGAACAAGTAACTTGGTTACTAGATTTTGTCAACAGATCACCATTTAGTATGCTAAATGTATTTTTAATAAGTCACGTTCTTTACAGGTTCTGGGTAGAATCTGGGTAAAATTCCAGTTATGGCCCCTCTGTACTTGGTTATCTTCCTCTCTTCTCCCATAAGTCACATTGCTCTACAGCTATTTTCAAGGTTAGACCAAAATCCAAGACCAAGACCAAAGACCAATATTCAAGAACCACTGCTTCTGTAAGTCTTTAACAAGGAGACCAAAGTTTGATGTGTCACTGTATACTTGGATAACTTCTCTTCCCCTAAAAACCACGGTGCTTTACAACTATTTCAAGATTAATCCAAAATTCAAGTTCAAGTCCAAGTCCAAAGTCTAGAAACTACAGCTTCTGTTAAACTTTAGCAAGAGGGCCAAGTTTGGTGAGTCACCGTTTATAGACAAGGATCTCAGCCAGGGCTTTTGCACCGGTCTCTTTTAATTTAGCAATTAGGAAAAGCACTCCTTAGGTCTCCTTGACCAAAAGTAGAATATAATTGTCCCAAAAGCTCACTGTCAAGCAAAGAACAAAAACAACAGTTATCTGACCATTTTTAAAAACAGAGATATAAAACTCCCTATAACTATTATCTCACTAAATGACTTTCAGCTGCACGTGTGTATATACAGATAATAAACAGATAATAAAACAAGACTTACTCTTAAAATCCTTCTTGTTTAAATAAAATGCAGCACAATGCAGCAAGATACCAGCATGGGGAAGCACGGAGAGCCAGTCAGTTTTAACTACTCAAGACTTCGTAGTACCCGGATAAAATTTACTGTGTATTGCAAACAACTTGCTCCAATGTAGCACGTTTAAATAAAATACTGAACGATCAAGTAAGATACTGCTACCAGAATTTCTAAACAGCGTTTACTTTTATAATTTGAAGTAACCCTGACAGCTCCTTATCAGCTCCTGGTTGTACTGCTTGTTCTTAATGGAACTCTGCATAGCGCAGGCTCTGTAAAAGCCAAAGAGAAAGAGGCTTAGAGCTTATAGGGGATTCTGATCATGTGATCTTTTAACCCCTGGAATTTTTAATCTATTATTTCAAACTATTTGTAACTTTATAACTTAACTTATTTAACCTAAAATCATTATATAGATGGTAAAATACCTAGTTCTTGAAAGCGGTGTCAAGTTAATACAGTGTTAAAAAAAAAAAAAAAACTAACTAAATCGCACCAAAACACAAAACACACATAACACACAGAGAACACACATATAATGTAAAGAATGTAAAACTAATTAAAAATTACACAAAAAGTAAGTACAGCCCTTAGAAAATAATCTTTAGTCCTTCTTTCGTGGTGTTTTACTGCATTCTCGTCATACAAGTCCTCATCGCAGATTCTTCCTTCACCAATCTGAATGGTGTTGTCTTTAGCCATTTTCCTCACTATGGCCACCCTAGCAGTGAGGAAGCCCTTTGTCTGAAACAATAAAACAAAAGAAAAAGTGCAAAGAGGACAGGACCGAGCTGCAATAAGTTTAACTGGAAAGACTGTATTGCTCAATGACGTGGATGGCATACCTTTGTAAAATAAAATGTTAAACGGTCCTGCTGCCTGCAACTTCTCCACAACTCAGTAGATGCGCTCCTGCTCAGTCCTCCAGCTTCAAGCCCTCAGCTGATACCATGGAAGAAGAAGAATCAGGCATTTCTCTTTCATTCCTCTTGGCAATGGAACCTCTCCTCCTTCAGCTGTAACGTGACTCCTTCAAGTTGTGTCCTGAGCATAGGCCATATTGTACCCCACCTTAGGACTGACTGGTCATCATGCATGTAATTTCCTGCAAGTGATGACCCTCCATACTTCTGTTTCCTCCCCATCTTTTAATTTGAATCCCCATGCTTCATGTCCCTTGACAAGACCAGTACCCCATCCCTCTTGCCACAACTGCAGAACATCCTGATGGTGCAGACATGCTTTCTAATTTGTCCCGAGAAAATAAGCCCATTTCTCTTTCAAAGGACTCTCAGAAAATGGCAGCTTATCTAATTGATGCCACTATTTATTTATTTTATTTATTAGTTTTTGTTGACCGTTAAGTGCACTAGACAAATCCTGCCTATTTTCAGGCACGACCCGAGGAGGGAGCTACAGATGAATGCCAACTGACCTTGAACCAGATTAAGCTGTTGGTGGCATTTTTTAGTGAATGAAGGAAATATGGCCAGGACACCAGGAAATTCCCCTACTCTTTTCAATAAGTGCCATGGGATCTTTAACATCCACCTGGACTACCACCTATTCAGGCAGATGGGATCTCAGTTTAATGTCTCATCTGAAAGATGGCACCTCAGAAGTGCAGCAGCCCTCTCATGCTGCACTACAGTGTCAGTACTGGATATTAACCCAAGTGCCAGGTGTGGGAACTGAACCCACAGCCCTCTGATCTCCCGGCCTCAGAAGTGAGTGTGCTACCTGCTGAGCCACTGACACTATCATTTTTATAGGCATCAGAACCATGAGGGCCTTGGAGAAGATCGCAATGGCACCTTTTCCCTTAGGAACATACCTCATTCAATAAGTGATCCCTCATATCATTAGGAATTTCCTATCTATCACAATGTGCACATATGTCAGTTACTCCCTCTATGTGCAGAGCTAAGCTATGGATCACACTCATTCAAGATCTTCACTGCAGGCAGGCAAACTGCCATGCCTGCATTAGCATAAAGGCCTGCAATGCCCCTCCAACTGTCCTGCTACTTTTACAATGGAATCTCCCATGAATCCAAACTTATTACTGTTGAAGTTGAAGTTTATTGTTCTAGGAATTAATACCTTTGAGCCAAGGCTCTTTTACAAAGGTTCCACGTCATTAAGTACAAAACATAGTAGACAGTGTTACAAACAATCAGTAAGCCATTTAACAAGGCCACAACTTAAACAGTAACATTTATAGACAGAAAAGAAAAAGGAACTCAGAGGCAGTGTCAATGGAAAGGAATAAGGATTGGAGAGCTTGAGAGGAAGAGATGGAGAAATAAGAAGTTTAGGAGCAGACAAAACCAGATTAGTGGTACTCAGGTTGTCTTTGTCAAAGAGGAGACCATGGTGGTTGAGTGAAACAAATGTAAGGCACTCAGTGGTATGATACTTTAGTCAAAGCAGTCACAGGAGCTGGAGGCTGTGAGGTGAGCATAAAGTATGGATTTGAAAGTTCCAATGTTGTGGAGGATAGGGAGGGCAGGTTAAGGGCATTGCACCAGGTAGGGGCATGGTATGTAAAAGATCTTTGTCCCTGAGCAGTCCGGCATCTAGGGACAATGAAAGGTTGGTGGTCAGATCTTCTGGTGGTACAAGTGCCATTGTTCAGGCAGAGCAGGTCCCGGATACATAGAGGAGTGAGTCCCAAGATTGATTTTTTTGCCATTACGCAGGTGAGATACATGAGGCAATTGGAAAGATGCAACCAACCAGTTTCTGTGTAGCAGTCACACGTGTGGGTCCATCTCTGTGCTCCACTGAGGAGTCGACAGGTTTTGTTTAGTGCTGTTGAGATGCGCTTTAGTGCAGTGGTAGTAGTAGCTGAGCCATAGACAATTAGACCATAGTCTATGACTGAGATGATGGAGCTTTGAACAGCAATCCTCAAGGCAGCTTGGTTGAAAATTGACGGTTCTGGTAAAAATTCCAATGCGTTGGTGCACTGTTTTTGCAGTGTTATCGATATGGGCAGCAAAAGTAAGACATTCGTCAAAAGTGATACCAAGGTATTTGAAGATGTTCACTTGTTCTAGTGCATTTCAAGAGAAGTTTTTATGATGAGTGGAGTATGCCTATTTCTGTTTTGATGACTGGCTAAAAGCATGACTTTTTTTTTTATTTAGGACCAGTTTGTGCTCAAGGAACCACTTTTCAACACATGAGAAAGCAAGCTGCAAGCTCTGTCGTAGTGGATTTGGATCCTTATGGGAGGAGAGAATTACAGCTTCATCAGCATAGAGTATTAATTTTTCAGGGCAGGATTTGGGAAGCAAGTTTAGAAATAGGCTGAAGAGGAGAGGACCTAAATTGAGCCCTGGGGACACCAGAGAGGACCGGTTTGGAGTCAGAGAGAACCTCAGAGATTTTTACTGTTTGAGAACGTTGTGCCAGGTAACTTTTACCCAGGCTCCAGGTCCTCAGCTAGCCCAATGTTGAGCAGAAGAGAGATTAGAAAGCTATGGTGAACAGTGACAAAGGCCTTTGTGAGGTCTATGAAAACAGCTCCAGTTAAATAACCCTTATCCAAGGCTTTGTGAGTTTCACTAGAGAAATTAAGTAGGGCCGCCGATGTACTGTGTCCTTTCCTAAATCTGTTGCTGAATGCAGAGTAGTTTGTACTTTTGCAGGTAGTCTGATAGTTGATCCACCACGATCCATTCAAGAGCTTTGGAGAGGAGGGTGGAAGTATAGATATGGGGCAATAGTTCCTTGGTGTGGATTTGTCACCCCTCTATCCACTGGTGTGACTATAGCAGCCTTCCATGTGTTGGGGAATTGACTTTGGCACAGGAGAGGTTGAGAATTTTGGTGAGGGTGGATCACTTCTTCCAAGGTGAGGGACAGAAGTTTTAGATCAATGGTGTCACTGCTATTTCTAGATTTAGAGCAGGCCTTTTTATGTATCTCTAGGCTTCATATGTCTTAACTATTTTAAAGTGAAATAGTGGTTTGTCTGGTGAGGTGGTTTGGGATACGAGTTTTGGAACTGACAAGTCCTGGAAGAAGTCTGGTGAGAGGACACCACTGAGGTCAGTGAAGGTTTTATTTAGGGCATCGCCATAGTCTTAGGGTCACGGGTAGTGGAACCATCAATGTTCATTGCCGTGGAGAGGATTTAGACTGTTTGCTCATAATATTACATATATTGTCTCAGAAGGATCTCCCATCACCCCAGGTGGTTTCTAGAGCATTCTTGAAATAGGAGCTCTTCATTTGCCTGATTTGTGAAGTGCATAGGTTGCGCACCAGTTTATAGTTAAGTGAGTCTGTTATGGAGCCTGTGGCCCTGCCTATATCCCAAAGATGGTCACGTGCATATGCTGAGCTAGTAGTTTGGCTGTTAGCCAGGGATTAGAGAGGGCTTTGATTTTACATTTTGATAGGTGCGAGGTGTCACAGGCAGTGTTGGAAGTTTTAATGAAGAAGTCTAGGGCAGCATCCACATCCAGCGTATTGTAGATAGGGGACCAGTCTTGTTGTAGGAGGCAGGTCTTTAGCTTAGCAAGGTTTCCGTGTGGTAGCATTCGACTTAGGATGGTTTTAGGAGGTGGTTTGTGAAATTTATTTGTCCAGATACAGATCACAGGGAGTGGTCACTGAGGAGTCAGAGAGAATGGTGGTGTTTTTATCTGGTCTGGGTGATTAGTAAGAATCTAGTCAATGAGAGTGCTGGTTCCAGTCTTGTAGTTTTTTCTAGTAGGGAGTTGACCATCTGTGTTAGGTTGGTTGCTAGGATAGTATCCCTGCTGGGTCCGATATCTGAGGCAAGCCAATTTATATTGAAATCACAGAGAAAGAGGAGCTCAGAGTCAGGAGGTTGTAATCTTGCAAATTCAAGGATAGACTGGAGCCCAGCTCGTGGGTCTTTAGGGGGATATAGACTGCAGCCACGGTAAGTACTTTGTTATGGGCACTAAGGAGAAGCTTGACAGGGAGAAGTTGTACTAGGGTGTTTTCTGGGGAAAAACTGGCAAGGTGGCATGAGAGGTAGTCCTTTATATAGATAACACATCTGCCCCTTTCTTTTACCCTGTCAAGTCTGAAGAGGTTGTAGCCTTGGAGTGAGATTGCATGATCTGGAGTGCTAGGTGTTAGCCAGTCTCAACAATTACAAGTGTGTCAGGATTATGTTGTCCAATAAAGGCTTGAAGAGATGCCAGCTTAGGAAGGAGGCTGCAGATATTTAGGGTAACAATGGATAGCCTGTTTTCAGTTTTTCAGGCTTTATCTTAATGTTTGAGCCAGGGCCAGGGTTTGGGTGGATCCCACCAGACATGAGAAGTAGGAGAAGCAGCAGTTTGAGGGATATCTCCCGTAGCTCATACCATGTGACGCCTTTCCTCTGCATGCTGCAGGTTTGGATACAGTGCAGTCACCTAGGGTCCCAACAAAGGAGGGTCATAATGACAGGTGCTCAAATGTGATTTTTCCAGCTAGGGTGGTCATTTGCACCCAGTCCTTAGTAATGGGGTGCCTCAGACAGAAATAAAGGGTATTTGCCATGTTCCATAATGAAGGTAGGATGTCAAGAAGCTTACAGTGGGGGGTTGTATGGGGTAGGAGGAGAGGAAGTTGACACAGTAGATAACAAGTGGAGAGAGATAGAAAAACAGGAGGAGGTTTACATGGGTAAATCCAAGGCTCACACATGAGCAGGAACAGATCAATTTTGGTAGTGTGCCTCCAGGGGAGGATTTGCCCATTGCCAAATGATGTAAAATAATCAAATCCACAGGAAAATAACCAGTAAACTGTTTGATCTATGGTAACAAGACAAAGGATGTGTTAAATTCCTGGAACACTGGCCTGGGGCATATGCAGGAAGTTAAAACCCTGTGTCATTGTCTGTCCTTTGTTTAAATAGTTGTGAATGGTTCTCAAAACATGCAGTTCCCTTTAGCAACAAGGTAGATGGAAATGTGGATTCAGTTTGCACTTCCCAGGTCAGAGCTTGTAGAATTTCTTAGCTGTACTTACTTTGATTGTGATGACTTCGAAAAAGTTGATTTATAATGAGAATCCCAATATCTGCTGGTGATGTTTTCCAGTTTCTTAGTCCAGGAAACGTTCATAGATCATATATCCAAGAATGGTCTAGTTCCTCCAAGCCAAAACACATGAAAATCCACAAAACTAAACTATTGACAGAGACAAACACAAACACCCAGCTACACAGCCCAAGTAAGTGGAGCTGTTTTTACTGCTCTCACCAGCCTTTTACTTTCTCCAAAATTACACATCAAGGACCCAATTCATAAAAACTTACAAAGGCAATGCAAAATTTTGCATTGTGCTTGGTGGTTGCCCAGGCATCAAAATTGCTTTGGTGCAGGCTGTCATAAATCATGGAAATTGTCACAACTGTGGCAAGCATTATAAAATTAGGCACAAGTTGTGGAAAACTCTTTGGTGCAGTTGCATCAGATGTTGAAATTGATGAAGGGTTTGACACAAGCCTTTTATCCACCATTGAAAAGCAGGCACTTGATCTTCATTAAGGCTATAAATGTGAAATATGGCACACCTAACCATGCAGTACAGTAGTATAAATAATTCAGATTTGGTGAGATTTGGAAAAGTTGTTTTAAATTCAGATGGAAATAACAGAAATTGTAATTTTGGCAAAATATCTAACTATCTACTGTATAACTCTGCTCTTTTTAAAAGTAGTAATTGGAACTTGAAATACATACCTACTTTGTATATATACCTGTATACCTGTAAACATGTATAATATTTACAAGGATGCATTTAAAATGATATTAAAAATAAAAATGAAAATTTGGTAAAATGTTTGGCTGCCAATAACACAGTTCCTTTTAATGCATGGGATGTAAAACTCACTTCACTTATCAATGCTGCATGGCCTTTAACATCTGGAAACTTGTATGAATAAATTTGGAGAAGATGTTTTAAAATTAGATGATAATGGGAACTGGAGGGCGGCTGGGGAAGAAGGATCGAGCACCTCTGGGCTGCTCTCCTTCTTCAGGAGGAGCAGTGGAGAATGACTGGTGCATGAGGACTCCTAGCAGAGGCTGGGAGGAATTGCTAGCACCGGCATCCGAAAGAGGTAGAGGGCAGGACAGATGCAGGTCATCATTGCACGTCTCTGCCCCTGGGGAAAAAAGAGAAAAATACAGCTTGCACTCCACTCTATGAAGCCTGCCCCTGCCCTAATCAGCTTTCGGCTGACTCCACAATTCTAGTCCCATAATTCGTGGCACAGATACCTAGGTGTTTTGGACCCCACCCTGAGGGGATAAGCCAGGGTGTCTGGAGATAAGGCCTAATGAAAGTGGGGGTATAAGGAGTCTGTGACCAGGCAGATCCTTGGCGGGCATGAGCAGTAAAAATAAATAAATAAATAAATAAATAAAGCTAGATGATAATAACTGAAAACTAAATTTTGATGAAATGTTTGGCCATTTGTAACTCAGACCCTAAAAACATGGAATCTTAAAACATGGTAAACATATAGATGTGGAATGGACCTATGTACCTGCAAATTAGATAACATTTCAATGAGTATATTTAAAATTAACTAAAATAACAAAATCCAAATTCTGGCAAAATTCAAAAATTGCACTTATTTTCACAGAATCAGAATGATAATTCCACCGAACTCCACTAACAGAATTTGCCTTTCACAAATATTTAGTTCTATGATGATTCCATAGCTTTAGGGATGTGTTACCCAGCATTACATTAATAGCCCAATAACAAAAGGGAACAACACAGAATCTGAAAGTATTTGATTTACTCTGATAGAACTCTTCTTCATTATTAAAAGACTAAATCCTAATTTTAAATTCTGTAACCAGTCTTACTCACTGGATGACAAATACTATTTTGATCACTTTTGGTTCACCCATCAGGTTCCACATTCAGTGTGCAGAGAATATTGCCATTCTGGCTTTAGACAAGCTACTCGAGCCGGACATCCAATTTGCTGCTTTGACTGTGTTCCATGTTCCAAATGAGAGATTTCTAACACAACAGGTGGGTTGTTTTTTTAATATATGACATTAATGTATTCAAATAATTTGTTTTATTTTTAGTAATGCTTACATGAAATTAATGTATTCAAATAATGTGTTTTAGTTTAAGTAATGTTTTAATTGTCCTGTAATTTAGGGATGTGCTAATAGTTATTGTGCCACCAGGATGTACTGAAAATCTAAAATCCTTATAGGAATCATACACTTTCATGAAGGAATGTAGTACTGTACTTCAATAAATGCTTTAATATGCAGGAGCACATTATGTAACTGAATGTGCAGAAGTTGGACTCAAGATGGAAAGGGTCTTCAGGGACATCTTTTAAAACAAAGGCACACATTATGCAGTCCAATGTGTTCACTGAGCCCAAGCAAGAAAGGGAGAAGGTTTGTAGAGAAAAGGGATGGAATGGTAAATACTCTGAGAAAAGGGAAGAGGGTCTCTTTGTGGATATGGGATAATATTTGAAAGTAGATTAAATGTGATAAAATAAATGAAAAGCATAGAGTTTGGACAATGTAATAATATTCTAGTTAAACAAGTACTGGAAGTCAACTAAATAATCACCTTTAGTGCATAAGAAATTCAAAATCTGTGAGTGGAATTTGGGCAATTTAAATTCGCACAGTTTAGCAATATTTAATTTTCATCTGTTTCTAAAGATCTTGTGAAGCGTTAATTTACTGGCAAAGTGGCCATATCTGCACTTTTGAATATCTATAAAGTTTAATGGACCTTGGTCAACTTTGGCCAATGACTTGAGGAATACTCTTGTAAAGACACTTTGCCAGTGAATTCCATGCTCACTTTTCAAAGTTCACAGACAAGACATTGCTGACTGTGAAGTAAAGCCTAGAATGTACCATATGACTTGCAGAGTCTGCTTTAGTATGAGTAGAAACTATGAATTCAAATTATGGTTAAATTTCATGAAATTTTACAATTGTTTTGCTAAATGTTCTGAAATTATGACTTCCAATATTTGAATTCTATGAATGTGCTCTGAAAACATTTGTCTCATTCTATGAAGTGTTCTGACTGAATTCTGGAATGATACACATTTGATCAAATGACAGACCTGCAGAATTTTAATCTGCAATTTAATACATGCATCCATTACACAGTTCTGTACATTACACAGTGATCAATTGTGCAAAAATTAATTCTGCATATTAATACATCAGTGTATTATATATAAATATCCATTGTACAATTCTTTGTCAGAATGTTGTGAAAGTGAAACAATCCTCACAATGTAGGAAAGATTCGACAGCAGCCTACAGAATGCTGGACTGCATTGCCAGGACAATCAGCAGTAGGAGGGAAGAGGTTGTGCTGTCATTCTACAAGTCATTGGTGAGGTTGCCCTTGGAGTATGGAGTACAGTACTGGCATGCCTACGTGAGAGGGACATTAACCTGCTGGAGCCAGCACAGAGGAGGCAACAAAGATGGTTACAGTTTGGCAGGACCCACGAGGAGATATAGGATGCTCTATGTACTCCCAGGAGGAGAGGGAGAGAGAGAGAGAAAGGACATGATTGAGACCTTTAAATATTTGAAGGCCATTAACAAAGTGGGAAAGGAGAATCTTTTCAGGCTCAGTGGAAATAATAACATGAAGGGACATTGCATTAAGCTGGAGGGAGGAGGTTCATGGAGTCCAGGAGCCATTATTTTATTAAGAAGATTGTGGCAGGGTGGAATGGTCTTCCTGATGAAGTAGTGTCACTGGAAACGGTGGAGGGCTTCAAAGGAGATGGGACAGGGTAAAAGGGACAGTTATGGCCAACAGGGGAATGGCTGGGAAGGAGGTGTATCAGTTGATAAGTGGAGGCAGCATTGTTAGCTGCTGACTGAGGAGTTCTACAATACAAGCAGCCAGTATCGACTATAAGGCCTTATTCTGCTGGTGACAGTCATATGTTTTATGCGGTATGTTTTTCAAAGTGCTTTCCAAACTTTCTAGGAAGCACAATTTCAACTTTGCAGTAATTTCGCTGGCAGACTTTTATTTTCAAACAGCACTAGTCAGCTGTCTAAGCAGGCCTTGTGGTACAGTGAAACAAGATGTGTACCATGTGGTGCCTGTGCTTTGTGCAGTACTAGAAAGGGAGTGAAGCAGTTACAATAGGTCTGGTCTGAGATTTTCTGTACACATCTTCAGATTTTCACCATTTTGAACTCCTTTTCATTGAATCATTTTCATCAAAGATCATCTTCCCAGTGTTGTGTATTACTGGAGAGTATTTATTTTCATTAGATCAGTGACTGTATATAGATTTATTAAGCATTTGTCTGTTGTTCTTAGTTTTGCTGAGCTGCTACTCTGTAGGGTGGTGCTTCTGTTTAACACTGCAGTTTTGTTTCATAGTGTTTTGCTGTATGACTCTCAATCAGAGACATTTTCATTTGTTCTCATACTACTTGGGTAATAAGTATTATTTATATACCATAATACATAATTTGGCATGGTTTTCTATTACTTGTACTTCTAATTTTTACAGTTCATTTTGCACTGCTAAATCATTCCACATTAAAAATTAATGGGGACATTAGGCATGACACTGGGAAAGGGAGAGTGGGAAGGTAGATGAAGGGAACTACTGCCATTATTCACTAAAGTGTCCAGTGTAGGTGAGCCTCTGTACTTTGGGAAAATTAGAAAGCGTAGTAAGATTTTTTTTTTATGCGTTTTGCTGTGTGCAAAATATTTTCTTTTCAATTTCAGTAGAACTGCTGTTCCTCAGAGTCTTTATGTAGTACCCTGTATTATTTGCATAGATAGTTTGAGGTAGTAAAACTTTATTTTATATATATTTCATGTTTCTGTGATGGAGTTCCTTGAGGTAGACCTGATTTTAAAAATATCAACAACTGTTTATAACTGACAAAAACTGTGTTTCTGCCCCTTAAGAGAAGACTACCATTGCCGTAGTCTGTTTCTCAAGTAAGGAGTTTTCAGGTGTGACAAGGGGTGGGTTGATTGCCTTTGAGCAAGGAGTACTGTACTGTGTGAGCAGTGGTTCTGGTGGATTCAGACCTAGAGATACCCTGAAAGTGTCTATGTTAAACAGTGCAGCTACTGAGTTCATTTGCAGCCATCTGTAAGGCTCAAGGAAGCTGCTAATGCTTGCTATTCTAAGGCTACTACTCCTGCCTGTGTGGCTATGCATGGGTTGAGGAGCCTCAGTTCTGTGAACGGTGCTTCCATCCAGAGGAAGGTATTGGGGGTAGTGTAATTGTTCTGGTATAGCTCTCAGGATGCTATAAACCTCGACCACCCCTCCTAGTGGCCCAATGCCTGGCATGAATAGTCATCACTGACAGTATTCACCATACAGTTTTCTCCCCACGAACACAATATGCTTACAGCTCACCAATTACTAGGGTCTGGGATTCAGTAAGACCTCCTGGAATCCCCTGAAAAGCAACAGTAATGGGCATGCACATCCAGAAATATCCCTTGCACTGTAACAATTCAACCACCGTAACATGCGTGAGGCAGTATGACTTTGAAACAACAATCAGATTTATTTAGGGGATCATAACAAATCTGGTTAAATGATTAGTTAGTACTGGTTTTATCCAGAATAATGGCAAACATAGAGTCCCACTTTGCAGTCCCATAAACAAGCTGGGTACCCAGATAAAGAACAGGCTCGCCTAACGGTGCCTGGGATTGCAGCTGTCATTGGGGCCCTTGAAGAAAAAGAAATGATAACTTGCCATGCCAATTGACTTGTTTACATTCTGGAGCCGGATGGCTCAGTCAGTTGAACCCATAAACCAATGGTGAAGTTGAACTCAAGTGGTACCACAATGACAATTTAATTATGTTGCAGGAGTTACCTGATTGCTACTCACTGGACCCAGACTGAAAGATGATCCAATGAAATAAGGCCTGGTACAGCTGTTTTGTGAACCTGAGGATGATTTCCCCATCGTCCTCATTGAGAAGCTGATCAGGTGATGTAGAAGCAAATGGTCAATGCCTCGAGCTGACCAGCCATGCAAACATTTCGGCAAACTGTACACATTTATATGTAAGGCTTGTCATTCTCTGGTCCTTCCAGCCAGGTAGCATGGTGATCCTCATCTGCTTGCTTATAGACCAGATCCCTTGCTGCTGCAAGCTGCAACTGCACTGTCTGGACACTTTGGACCTGTGGACTAAATGACTAGAAAGAAGACCTACCAGGCCTAACCTCTGAGAACTGGCCAGCTCCCCAGAGGCATGCAAGCTGAACCTCTGGACAAATCTGACCTTTTCTGAGCATGTACCTTTAATATGGGGGCTTAGGTCCAGAGATCTCATTGGCTGCCAAAACTGTCCTGAACAGTTCCAGTACCTTAATCAGCTTACTTTTGACACCCAGAAAAATCCTCCTTGTCCCCCATAAGTCTTGATTGATCACCCACAAGTCTCTTATGAAAGGTCCAGGTCTCTGATTGGCTGCAGGGCTGCACAATGATGGCTAAAGCATACCCCAACATACATTTGACAGGCAGTCCAACATAATATGTCCTGGTGCAGCAAGAAAAATCATTATATTTATAAATCTTCCCCGATACATTGCCCCAACACTTCTCTCCTGACACATTTATTTATTTACGTTAATTGTGCCTCAGAGCTGACTTGCTACCTTTAAACATAGTGCCCCTTTAAACACAGCAGCAGCTCATTAATATTCATAAGGCATTTCTCTCCCTGACTTCGCCCTTTAACTCTGGTACTTCCTGTTAGCACCTATGGTGTCTACCTAATTATTTACTTTAAAACATCTTGGGGCCTTTTACTGTGGCCCCAATGCCTTTAACTTAACCTGGTACCAGAAACTTCGGTTTTGGACTGCAAATGGTGGTCACAACTTAGTGAGCATGTTCCTCTTGAACATACACGCTCGGTGGCATTTCTAACAGGCTGGCCACAAAACACTTCTGCAAGCCCTGCATAGCTCAGCAACATAGGGGCTGCTAGGGGGGAGGACCTGGGCTGTGGCGGTGACCAGGGGGAATCAGGAAGATGCCTATGGTGGCAGAAACCAGGAGGATTCCAGGTAAGCCTCCCAATAGGGGATTAGATCTCTCTCCACTGCCTGAAATGCTTGGCATCCTCACTAAGTCTATTATTACACTTGGGGCCCAATAACACATCTACATTTTAATATGTCAGGTCTGATCAGACTTATTACCTCTGTACAGAATGGTATACCATAGTCATCACATTTATACACCATATACATAGTCTAGACACTTTGTTATGGAGTTTCACTGTTGAACAACATACCATGGTATTAAAGAAGTCTCATGTACAATTGCAGGCTGTTTTGCTTACCTGCACAGCTCTAATAGTAGCTTGTTTTTGCCCAAGTCATATGGCCGTGTTTTCAGCTAAATCCATGTTAAAGCATGTTTTTAGTGAAAAATAAAAAGAAGCTGATGTTTGCCCTCCATGTTGTACCCTATTACAGCTCCAGAATGCGTCATCACTGCAACACTCATTTCTGGTGCCACGTTGAATAGTGTTCAACATTGCAAGAAAACCACAGTCATTTGGTTCCCCTGCAGTAAAGGGGACTGAAATAAGTGATGCGCATGCTTCTCAGTGTGATGTTTTGATTAGTCCAAGTGCTACTGTGAAGGACTTTCAGTCTAATCACATTCTGATAAAAATAAATAAATAAATAAAACAGCATATTAAAAGAAATAAAAGTGGTTTATTTAGTAAATACAATTGTATGTCTTTTATGTGTATATTCTTTATTTCACACAATCATGCACTGCATTATTTGTCTATGCAGAATGTTACTAAATGTACTTCATCTATACCCAGAGCTATACTTGTTTTACCACTGTTGTGTTGTTCCTTCCAAAACATCTCACAGACTCCATGCTCATGGTAAACTGAAATAAATCATTACATTTGAAGTTATAAGCAAACTCTGTTTTAAACAGTAATTAGTACCAGTTTTAATTCTTTTTAGTCGTCAGTATAATAGCGCTTTATATTTTGGTTATTTTCTTTCCTTTTAATATATATTTTAATATATATTGAACCATACATTGCTGTATGGTACCATGGTTTAATAACATGACTGGTCGTACTGAAGGTATTTTGTATAAGCCATTCCCTAGGCATGACAAGAAATTGTCAGCTCAGTGGTTTCCACACCATTAGAAGAAAAGACCTTAGTCTGAAAACAATGAAGTGGTCATGCAAGCATGTTGCGTCATTCAAACCATTTCACGATAACTGTTTTCTAATGGAGTCTGAGCTGAAGGCTCAAGTGTATGGACAATTGCCAAAATGAATGATTCGCTACAATGACATTCCTATGCTTATCCTGGATGGTCAGAAAAAACAAAACTTCAACTTCATATATTGAGGCGACTGCAGCAGAAGGATGCAGAAGAGGCACATATATGTTTCCTACTAACTTATTTTTGAGAGCATGTAATGCGATGTGTAACAGATTTTCTGAAAGCCTCTGTCCCTTGACATTGCCAAGATGTGTGCATGGATTTGAATGTAGGTGGACACGGTGAGGGCAAGGGACACATTAGTGAAGGGTATGACATTAGTAGTGGCCAACAAAAGCAGCTGAGGCAATGGGATAGACAAGAGGGTAGTGCACCACTAGGTAAGGTATGTCGTTACAGGTGCATAAAGGGCATGGTGCCACAGTTAACAGTCCAGGAAAATGTTAGGTCATCGGTACTGGGGTTGCACATAAAAGTAAAGGAACACTTCAGTGTTTTCACGTTGACCCAATCAGTGTGTTACTGTTGTGGTATTGGTTGAGGCAACAGTTACAGGAAAGTGAGTGGTGGAGCAGAGGGGAAGTTTGTGACTGGATAGCCAGCTGCTAGGAATACTATTGTGTTTAGTTGTTATACTCCATATCATTAACAATGTGGTAACCAAGGGTGAACACTCTTACATTTAACAGTGGCAGATTCAGATGAGCAATGAAGATTGCATAGTCGATCAGAGCAGTTGTCCTCTGTTGAAATCCAATGTGGTTTGAACTGGTAGAAGTGAGCATATTCAGTCTAGAGTGTAACAGCATCAAGGGATTGGTCACGTTCAGAGTGGATGTTGTGTGTGTTTGATGAAAACTGGTAAAAAGAAGTGAATTTACAAGGTGTAACATGCTGTAATTAGGATAGTGACATAAGATGAGCCACCACAGAGCTATATGCCTCTCAAACAGTTTATTGGTTTGGTATATTGATGTTGTGTGTGTTAGTTTGATTCCCTAATATTGACTTTTGGATGTTCCTGAAGGCTGCATGTGAAATATAACTGAGCAGGAAGGGAAACTGTCAATGACACAAAGATGTAATGAACTGACTATTTTCTGTCTACTAACACGTCATGTTTGCTGTGTCTAAATTAATGTACTTCAGTACTGAGGTAGTACTTGTAACCAATCAGCCCTGACATCTTGCTTCTCTGTGTCTGAAACAGGCTATAGAAATATTGCTGGGAATCAGTGTTACAACAGCTCCTGGGAACAATGACTGCACAGCACCTTCATCAGACACAGAGATAGAATATGTGAATGTTGATGAACTGCCATCTGCAATTGCTGCACAACATGAAGTACCAGGAACCACTGTTCAAACTGATATTGATGTGGCGATAAGCAAGACTATAACCGAATGATTATGCCTGCAGATCTCATGCACATTACTCAAGTAATCATCTTTATGTTCATACCCAAAAGGTACATGTTTAGTACACTATCATGTATCTTGTTTATTCATACACAGCTCTGCAGTCTGTATGTAAACAATACGACATAATGCGTTAGTAGTAGTGATGTACAGTACCTGCACACCCAGAGGTGTAGTGAGGCATCGTCCACAGTTCAACTGCCTTCAGCTTCTGAGTGTGCTGAAATATCAGTACTACCAACACCCAGCCATGTCTTATTGCTTATATAAAATGTGTCCAGAGTCAACTTTAAAAAGCCTTTAAAAGTTTTAGAACCACAAAACAATTTAAAATTTTTCCTAAATAATGTAAAATAGTCCGTCCACAGATGTTTGTCATCCGTCAGTCATCTGTCGTTCTTCACAGTTAATACATTGTGTGATTGTTTACCACAGAATAGATGAATTCAAAGCTCTGTATTTTTTCCATTAGTAGAATCCCGCCCCCACACACACACACATAATGGTCACATGGAATCCATGAAATCATACACACACACACACACACACATATATGCTTGAAGTGTAGCCAGAACCTCAGGTTTATCTGTTTCCAGGTAAGGAGCTGAGTTCTCTGGCAAAGTGGTAGGGATAGGAGGATTTTTCATGGTCTTCCATGAAAAACTATCAGTGGAAACTCTGAATAGAACTTAATTATTTAAATTTGTGTATGAATGTCAGGGAGGTTCATTAGTTTAAATATCATTAAATTATTTACTTATTTTATTTAATTTAATGGATTTTTACTTTTAGGGCCTAGTTGTACTTTTTATAGTGAGTAAAGGCTGCAGTAATTTTGTGGTTGTAAATTAGGAGTTAAGCGGTTTATGAATTTGTGAGTTGTCCTGGTTGGCTGGGATTTCTTTTAGCCAATAGTTGTACTCTCTTACTGCCATGGCTATACCAAGTCTCAGCAAATTGGTACACAGTGATTTCCTTGTCCATGTAATGTTTTTCAGATCACCAGTGACTACATTGATCCCCACCCATCATTCCTGGTTACCACAAGATCCAGTATATCAAAATTAAACCCCTTTGTGTTTGTTCTAGCACACTACTTTTGTTTCACACTGAAGAGCACAGTGCATAGTTATTGAGTATATGTGATTATGTAATCTCACACCTTCTTACCCACCGTACTTATCCCGAAAGGTACTTTGTGTCTGTTCTCCTTCTTAAGTACCAAAGTACTCATTAAGTGCTTATCCAGATTCAGTACTCTGTCTTCCTACTTCTTTGTTTACCTGGCTCATGGAGATGGCATCTGTAAACAAATCACGGAGTTCTACAGTTTTGTTTTTACTCTTTTTATTAAGAATTATTCATTTATGTTATAATCAGGTAATGTACTCACATCAGAGGGCCATGTTCATGTAAGTGACATTTGAAGACAACCACAGAAAAAGGCAACGTATGCTATAACCCATGACAGACAGTTGGTGTATTGGGGCATTAATCCACACCTCGATTGCATTGTGAGGCATGAGGGCTTGTCCTGAGAGACTTCAAGCACTCTACCTACACTGCCCAGTGCATGCACTGGGAAAATTCTGTTGCATGCAGATGACTTATTACCTTGCCACCCACTGTAACCCTACCTCCCTCCAGGACTCCTGCAACTTACCTATAACAATGCCGAAACCTGATTTAAAGAGCACAGACTAGGTGGGACCACGTGATGCAAGCTACCGAATAGTCGCTCCTCAGTATAGCTCCTGCCTCCTGTCTCTTTATCTCTGTTTTTTGGTATATTTTCTCGATCTCTAAACCTCTAATTTCATGTTATTCTAGTTCCCTACAACTTTGTGCCCTTGGAGGTAATTTTGAGAGAGATGGAAGTTTACATGAAAAGCAGCAGCAGAACCACACCCCACCAGTTACACCAGAGAAGGCCTCAAAAAATCCGGGCCTCGAGTGGAACAGAAAAGGGAGACGTTCTGAATCTAGGGGCAGATTAGGAGCCACTCACATTGTCAAGATTTCTGGAGGAATTTAAACCATTCAGAGATGAGATTAAGGAGATGGCATCAGAAATGAAATCGCTCATGAGAAAATAGAAGAGATTACCGGACTACATAGATAACACAACTAGGATCTTCTCTTAGAGAAGCAAGTGGAAAGGTTCGAGCCTGAGATGGCAGCAATGCACCAGAAACTGTCTAGATTTGAGATCAAGATTGAAGACCTTGAAGGTCGTAGCCAGAGAAATAATGTTATGATCCTTGGGTTACCAGAAGGAGAAGAGGGCCAGAATACTATAGCTTTTACCCAGAAGTTGATTGAGAAGATTGCAGATCCTTCTCCATTTGGGGCAAAATATATCATTGAGAGAGCCCACAGGTCATTAAGACTGAAGCCCCTACCGGAGCAATGCCCGACCTATAATTTGTCGTTTCTTAAATTTCTTAGAGTGACATCATTTTCTGTACAAAGTTAGAGAACTCCAAGAGGTTCGCTGGGAGCAAGCTAAGCTTAGAATAGCATAAGATATTCCGGTTCAGTCCATTTGAAGAGTGGCTTTTCATCCTGTTGTTTCAAAAATCATTAAGTGCTGGACTTAAATTTCATATGGGATACCCGGCCAGGCTACAGGTACAGGTGGCTGGTTCCTGGGCTACCTAGGAAGATCCGAGGCAGCATTTGCTGGTTTAAAATTAGCATTGCCAGACCTCATCAGGGACACACGAAAGGCCTTAGGTCTCTCGACAAGATGAGAATCGTTTTGAGAAGGCTGAGCACTCAAGCAAAGGGATCTTCTGAAAGAAGCGGTTAAAAATTCTTGGACTCCCACTTCAGCCAGAATAAGGGCAGAAAGGACTTTCTTTTTCCTTTTATAGTGATCTAGTTGTGGATGTGGGCTCTTATTTGTTTTGTCTGGGTCTGGGGTTTCTGGCCCTTTGGTTTTCTAAGTGTTCCAATCACGGAAGCATATTCTTGGTTGTTTTGTCTGGGTCTGGAGTTTCAAGCAATCAAGTGATTTCTCATTCGTTTTCATATTGGCAGAAAACAAAAGCCTATTCAGCAATATCTGGTCTCCCCTCCCTGTATGAGTTTGGTAAGGAATGGTTTGGTGGAAGGCTTTAGCCTTTGGGGAAATCAATTACAAGGGCAGTGTTGTCCTTTCCTTGTAAGGCATCAGGGTGCAGTTACACACTTGCAACACAGGAGGGAGCTTGTGCTTCATGTGTGTTAAGTGCTAACAGGTTGCTAAAGTAGGAGATAAGTTGAGGTTCACTGGGGCAAAGGTACAGCAACTGGGAGGAGAGGAAGGGCTTGTCCCTATAGGGCTGGAGAGCCTGTTGAGATGAAGGCCCACTCAGTGAATGTTATGTTTGGCTGAGGCTGACTTCGATCTCACACCACGAGGCACATTTCACACTCAACAAGCCATATGCCCTTGTAAGCCGTGATGTTACTGGTGGCAATGTTTTATCGATACCGGTTTACTCCCAATGGCCCTCATTAGGGGATAGGCTATAGATACAAGGGCTTGCATTGTAGGGATGCTGCATCTCTCTCTTTCTTTATTACTAGCATCTCAAAAGGGGAATGTATTATAAAGAGTACAGGGTTTGGGGACGGTTTTTGGGGCTGGGGAGGAGTAGTAAATGGAGTATTGTTGAGCGTTGTTAGCGCAAGAGGGGTTTGGGTGGATGGCTTTTGGACTATGTTTTAGAGTTACTGATGATACGGATTGTTCAAGGGTAATCGAGGGTGGGAGGGACAGGGGTTTAATGGGGGTGGAAGACCGCACAGCAGATTCAGGGAATAGAATCACCTGTTACATGACTGCAGTATATGTTAGATATTTTATCTGGATTATACCTGATATAATAGATGGTTCAGAATATTAATATTGCTACATGGAATGTAAAGGGATCAGGAAAAACTGAAACAATAACAGGTACTTTAAACACCTGAGTCTGTTAGTGCTCAGATATCATTCTTACAAGAATCTCATTTAATGGATTCAGTATTACAACTTTGAGACAACAGATAGGTCAGGTTTTTATGCCTCAGGAAACCAGTAGTTGTTGGGTCATGATACTGATTAACAGAGATATCCCATTTGTCCCTTTTCAGGTATTTAAGGATGTGGAAGGCAGATATGTCTTAGTTCAGGGTACAATTTGGGCCATGCCGTTGGTTTTAAGTAGCATATATGGACCAAATACAGACAATCCTTCTTTTTATGAAACTGATTTCCACGATCCTTCCTATACTACCTATTCCAATTATATTAGGGGAGATTTAATTTGGTCTTGGATCCGAATCTGGATAGATCAAGCACTGAGTCGAGGGACTGTCAGCTGGACACAGAGCCTTTAAGGAAATGATGAATCAGTGCGGATCGCTCCAACTAGGTCCAATATTGGATCATTCTTTAGTCTTGGGTAATTTGGCTTTTCTTAACATCCCCAAAGAGAGACCAGATGGAAATTAAATGAACAATTACTAAAAGATGAAAAGTATCGCAGAGTGATGAAAGAGCAGATAGAGTTTTTCTTTTCCACCAATCCAATGGATAGTGCAAGACCGATATTTTATGGGGAGCCTTTAAGGCTTATATAAGGGGCATTTTCATTAGTCTAGCTATAAAGAGAAAGAGGCACAGGAAACGGAGTTACTCTTCTTATTGCCTCAGATACGGGTATTAGAAAATATACACCCAGATAAAATTTCTCAAAAGGAGTCACAGAAGCTATTAACATATAAGGATAAATACTTGGAATGTTAAGGGAAAAGGCTGAGTCGGCAATAATCCGTACAAAGGCCAGTTTCACAGATCAAGGAGAAAAAGGAGCGCCTGTTGGCTCTATGTTTAAAACAACAGGAATTAGCAAAATTTATACCCCAATAAGATCTCAGTCTGAAGGGACCCTGAAGGTATCCCCCTCAGAGATAGTCCAGGAATTTGCTACTTTTACGAGCAATTGTATAGGGACATGGATAGTCCTCCGCCCATTCAAAAACTGGATGAGTATCTCAGGGAAGCACATCTTCCGTTACTATCTGACTCTCAAAATAAATTTATATCTTCCTCTTTATCACAGGAAGAAATAGCTACTTTATAAAAGACCTGCCTCTGGGTAAAGTCCTGGGTCCAGACGGTTTTCGGCCTTATTTTAGAAGTTTTCATGGAGCAACTACTTCCCATGTTGCATCGTCTCTATTTGCATATTTTGTCTGGAAAGACGACAGATGCACATCTCTTTGAGGCATTGATAGTCCTGTTACCTAAACTGGAAAAAGACCCAGAAATGGTTCAGAGATACAGGCCAATATCTTTGCTGAATCAAGATGTCAAAATTCTCTCGAAGATAATGGCAGATAGACTAACCCTGGTTCTTCCGGATCTTGTGAGAATGTCTCAAGTGGGATTTGTGAGAGGACGTGCATCTTCAGATCACCTGCATATCTCTCAATGTCTTCTTGGAGTCAAGGATGCCATATATCCTGTGGGACTGGTCTCCCTGGACGCCGAGAAGGCATTTGATTGGGTTAACTGGACTTTTCTATTTCAAGCCCTCAAGGCATTTGGATTCCCATCCATGTTCATAGATTGGATCAGGGCAATTTACTGGTCTCCTACAGTGAGAATTTCAGGGAATGGGACCTTTTCCAAGTCTTTTACACTCGGTCAGGTACGAGGCAGGATGCCTCTCTCTCTCTCCATTACTTTTCAATCTTTTTCTGGAACCCTTATTCAACATATTCTCAATAATGAAGGAATGCAAGGTATTCCCATTAGGAATGAGGTAATGAAAATAACAGTGCACGCTGATGACCTTCTCCTGCATTTGGCCAATCTGTTAATATCTATTCTGAATATGCTAAGGAGGTTGATAGATTTAGTAGTTTCTCGAATTATAAGTTAAATCCCAATAAGACATCCTTTTTCTCTTAACCATAAAGTCTTTAAGACCGACATTATTTCTCTGGGACTATGCTGGTCACCCGGCTATTAAATATTTAGGCATAAAATTAATGCATAATCCCTCCTTGTGGTTTAAGAAAACCTGGACCCTTCTGCAGGGATCACTCAAGATTTAGAGATGGGATAAACTCCGTTATCTTTATGGGGTCATATTAATATAATTAAGATGAATGTGTTTCCCAGTTTATTTTATCCTCTGTGCATCTTAATTCATTCGTTCCCCTAAGTTGGTTTCAGAAAACACATAAACTCTTTACCAAGTTTATTTGGTCGAGTAAGACCTCTAGGTTGGCATAATACAAACTAGCTGCACCCAAGAATGAGGGGTTGTGGATTGCTTACTTGCCCATCTACTACTGGGCTAGTCATTTGGCTAAATACCTGAGATGGGTAAGACTGGGTCCAGATAACATAGAACCCGGTTTGGCTTAAGATTGAATTAGATTTTTTCCAATCTATGAACATGGACCCCTGACTGTGCTCTATCTAAAAATTTTTCAGTTGCAAGATATTAATAAATGCCCCACTATCATGACCTCGCTAAGAGTACATTCACAATTGTGCTCTTTCCCGTGCTAATCAAAGTAAAGATCTCGCTCAATCTATTTAAAATTCCCAGCTTTCACTATAAACAAACAGAAAATTTACCATTCATGGCTGCCTCATTTAGGAGAGGGATAGTATCTTCATTTTGGATGAAGTTGGTGACTGGCTCTCATTTTCTCAGTTCATATACAAGTTCAAAATACAGGAATATCAGATTTTTAAAGTGTTTCAACTGAGGCACTTGTTAACCATGGTCCTTGGGGCCACTCTACCCCGTCCACTGACCTTTGCATTGGTATCTGAACTTTCCCATTTTCTTGTCTCCTCTGGTGTGATTTCTAAGATTTATTAAGTGTTGTTCCGCTGGAGGCTTAAATGCAGTGGTGGCCCCATCAATTTCTGGATTTCATTTTTCCCATTATACTTTTTAAATGGTCTGTCCTCTGGATGTACTGTCATAAATATGTATCCCAAGATAGATTACGTCTCATGCAGTGCCAAATTTTGCATAACTTACACTATACCCGACTAAACTGGTGAAATGGGGCCTTCTTGATACTGATAGGTGCAATAAGTGTTCCCAGGACACAAGATCACTTTTCATCTTTTCCTGTAGTGCCCCCGATAGCATTATTATGGGAGCATATAAAAATTAATCTGGATCTATTATTGGGTTTGCAAGATTATTTCACACCGGATATTTGCCTGTTGGGAGATCTGTCCTCCATAAAGGTTAAAATCTGGAGATTTCACATATACATGGCGCTTCGGTTAAAAAGTCATTCTCAGGTGTTGGAAGGAAAGGACTGGTCCAACATATCAGGAGTAACTCCATGAGATCTTAGCAAATATACATACAGAGAAGGCTATTGCTAGCCTTCAAAACAGACTACATAGGTATAAGGTTATGTGGGATCCCTTCACACTTTAATTACAGTGGCTATGAGTAGTGTGTAGTCGAGGTGATCACCTTAATTATTTTTGGTAAAGGTAGTTAGCGGGTGATAACAGTGCTAGAATGAACTGCTGTGCTGGGAGGGAGGAGAGTGGGGTTGGGGGCAGTATGATTTATTTTATGAATCATATGTCAAAGTGTTTATTACTGCCTCCTGTAACGTGGAAAATGTGGTGAATAAACTTTGAATTAAAAAAAATAATAAAGAGCACGGACTGGTCATAAATCTCAAAAACAAAAACAATGCTCTTTGTCCACCTCCAAAACAAAGCCAGCAACTTCTCTCTCATATCCTCCCACTCCAAACAGCCACTAGACCAAGAACACTCCTATAAGTACCTTGGGTCACCTTTGACTCAGCCCTCACCTACCATACCCACATTGATGCTTTGCCTCAGCTATCAATGTGCGGCTAGGTATCTTATACCGCTACAAAACTTGTCTCCCCTGATGTCCTCCAGCTTGTGGTGATATCCTCTATATTATCCCTGGTTGACTATGGACTACCAGTCTACAGTGTTGCTGACACAACTGCCCTCAACAAAATTCACCTCATCCTAAACAAGGTGTGCAGGCTAATCGCTGGGGCCCCTGGGCTCACACATTCATGCCAGCTCTATGGTATGGCAACAGTGCTGAACCTAGACAAGCGACTGCGATATCAAACATGCCTAATAGCAAAAACACTTTTCTAGGGCTATCCCTCCTGGGCTGACAGCCTCCTCCACCTAGCCCAACCCTTGGTCAGTACATGGACCTCCTTCAAGGCCACTTTTCTGGTACCAAGATCTAGGACCTCCCACAGACAGAGGTCATTCCACCATAGAGCCCCTTCCTGGTACAACTCACTCCCTCCCCATCTCGGATGCCCCTACGATTTCCAAATTCAAAACTGCACTCAGAAATGAACTATTAAACACGTGTAGTTGCACCTGTCTATATTCTGAGACGCAACACTCTGTGCCTGACAATGCCCACTGGGCTGCATCCCTACCACACCTCTTAAATCCTACCCTTTTCTGTCTGTACCACCATTATTCCTGTTGCTTGCTCTTTCTTCGTGCAAGTATGTACCACTTCTGATTAAATTGCTACTACTCTGTTACTGCTCATACTGGTGTACTAACGTGGCCACTGTAACCAAACTGGTTTTCCTGTATAATTGTCGTCATCCCATGTGATTGCTATCTATGCAACCCATATCCTGGAACCTATAATGCTTGTATATGTATTTGTCATGTGCTTTATCACATGTACCTGCAAACTATGTAACCAATATCCTGGAACCGATAATGCTTGTATTGTATTTGTCCTCTATGTGACGAGGTACCTTTGAAATGAGCCTCTGGCTCAAAGGTTGTAAACTGATGTGCAAATAAATAAAAATACTGTCAACCACCTGACCATGGAGCATAGATTATCACGGACCACATCCACAGTACATAGAGAATAAAGGATGGGGTTGTGTGTGTCAGATTTTACACACACCAGAGGTGAGAATGCTACATAAACCCCGATGCGAAACCAGGCGGGTTTTATGAGAAGCATCCACAGTGAGGGTGTGTGTAAAATTGAGTTTTACATACCTTCCCATCTTTTATTTTTTCTGTGTTGATTTTAGGTGTTTTTTACCTCATTTTCTCCTGAACCCAGGACTCCAGTAGACACATACCTAAGCATGTGTGGAGGCACACATGCATGATGGGAAATGGCTTGGCCCTTTCTGCCCCTTGCCTTGTTATCACTGCCACCCCCACCTGCCTACTCTTTGCACCAGACCTCCATCCGGTGGAAGTGAAACTATGGGGGGGCAAGACAATCCCCTGGGAGGAGAGCTGTCTTGCAGCTGCTCAATCCTGCTCCATTGCTCACCCCCAATTCCAGCTCCCCAATGACCTTAGGTCATTCTGGAACCATGAGTTGTCAGTGTAGCATGATGTAAGGCGTCCAGTGTCTCAGCCGTCAGTGCCACCTGGTTGACTTTCATCTTTTATTTTATATAATTGCTGGTGTACGTATTTATGCCACAGCAGTCATATAAAGTAAAAATAAACAATCTGTGGTTTCACCTACTGCAGTGTGGCAGTTATGGCAGGTGTCTAGCATTAGTAAAGTGAGAGCAGCTGGCGCATGCGTGAGTCATGGAAACCCAGCACATGTTTGCTGGTTATTACAGCAAATATCAGCCTGTTATTACTTATGGAAAAAGCGTCCACCAGTTATTTTTGTATGGTAGCCCAGATTGGAATGTGCAATACCAGTGTCTGGCTCACCTTTTATGGTAGCAGAAACTATAGAAAGTAATTATAAAAATGGTATCAGAATAATAGTAATAATGCAATACCAGGGCTTACAGTAACAGTAGGTTGATCACCTCTTAGTGGTAATATTGCACTCTGCTGTACCTTGTGCCATATTACACCTTACGGTGATATAACAGACTAATAATCGAACATCTGGGCATGCCTTATTGCTTAACAAAAACTTTGGAGCACATGTCTCTTATAAACATATATTGAACAAACCTGCATGCAATAGTTTGAAGTAAAGCATTGTATGTCATATGTTGTGCAGTATATAGGTGTAATAGTTTGATTGAAAATCTTTATTTTGTTTACCCAGCATCTGCAACAGCAATTTGCCACTGTGGAACCGGCTTTGGTGACACAATCAAACACTGTACCAACACATATGGAATTGCCTTCACTTCTTAGTCACAAAGTACCAGTATTCCAGCTACAGGTAGTGCAACTGGGATAAGCACATATATGTGTAATGTTAACAGAAGAGAACACAATCAGGTAATAACAACCACCCTTTATAGAAAATGTTTGTTCAGCAATTCAACACTTACAATTATGCAAGGTACAACGTGAGTGTGCACAATGCCGTGATGTAGCAACGCCTGGTGTCGTTCTTTCATGAGCCTGCAGATGCAGCTGGTCCACTAACAGACTGTTTGAAAACATTGTGTCCATGGTCTCAATAAGATTCATCACAGAAAGAAGAAAAACAATGACCGGATTGTGAGGATTAATAAGGACGGTGGGGAGAAGGCCAAGGACAAGGAAATGGCACTCAATGACTACTTCTGCTCTGTGTTAACAAAACAGAAAGGATCCCAGATACCTCATAATAGTGGTTGAGTGGGCAGGGTGGTGGGGAAGGGTGTTTGATTTATGGATTGCATATTAATGGTTGTTGGAAGGATAAAAGGCACTGAAACAGGACAAGGCACCAGTACCCAATGGTGTTCCCCATAGAATTCTGATTGAACTGGCATAGAGCTGTAAAGTACCCATAGCCAACCTGTTCAATAACACCCTGGACACAGTGGGCATACCCAAGGACTGGAAGATGGCCCATTTGGTGCCTATACAGAGCAATGGCCCTACAGTCCAACCAGGCCAGTGCAGACCACCAACACTCACATCAGTTGTGGATAAGGTCATGGACACTATCGTAAAAGATTGGCCGGACAAACCTAGTCTAAGACTACCAGTATGTGACCAGGGAACTGTACTTGTGCCATGCAGTTGATGTCCTGTATTTAGATTTCACAAGCCCTCCGACTCAGTATTGCACGGGAATCCTGGTGGTGTGAGAACTTAAATACATTGTGGCATTTACAAAGATGGTCAAATGGATCACCAACAGGCTGAAGGGAAGGCAACAGTGGGTGCTAGATACAAAGTACTAAATACTGGACATTGACCTGTAACAATGGGAAAAAACAGATCGGTGTTACTGATGTACTGCAATGTAGCATACTATGCAATGGTCGTATGTGTATCACTTGTTGTATGGCAAAAGTAACAAAGCTTATTATTAATGAAAAAACAGTGGGTGCTAGTGGTGGTGGAAAGTGCATCACTGAGGGATGTGATGAGTGTGGTACCACAGGGTGTGTTCTGAGACCAGTGATGTTTGGGAGATTCACTGCTCATATCTTACATGGGTTTCAGATTAAGATCATTCTCCTTGCAGATGATACCTAAATCTGAGGTGTTCTAGACAAACATATAAGGGTGTAGTGTGCTGCATGCTGACAGGGCAGAAGTACATGATTTCTCTGAAACATGGCAGTTTGATATAAGGGTGAGTATGAACAACTCATATCAGAGCATGAATGCTGCAGCAAAAGTCAACTATATGCTGAGGTGTATAGCGATGGTTATCACATCCAAAAGTGCAGAGTCGCGACTTCCACTATACATAAATGTGTTAAACAAGACTGATACAGAATTAACTTTCCTGATTAGTAGGGATAGGGAACACAGAGGACAGCAGCTGAGATTGGAGTGAGGAACATTCAGGTTGGAATTCGTACATATTTTCTCACTGAACGGGTGGTAGGCAAGTGAAAACTGAACCTGAGGATGTGGTATCCTGTAGAACAGTGGGTAGTATGAATTGAGGATTGGATACAGTGAGGTGAGGGAATACTAAAATGGGTGTGTAGGGTAGGGCATCTTCATATTTAGTGGCTAGCTACACAATTGACAATACTTGATAGACCGTAAGGCATGTTTCCTCTCTTATTTTAGGATTTTAGTATTATGGCACTAGCTGTCTCAGTAAAATGCATCAAGTGTGATAATCGTGGCATTACCCACACTTTCCAGTGTGATATTGCGATTGTACACTAGCCTTTGTTTTTGCACTGCAAAAAGCGTTACTGAGCATAGAAGAGGTTAAAGGGCAACAAGTGGGCGCAATAGTGCGTAGCGGAACAAAATCATTGAATCAAGGGCAAAGAAGCACCCACTGCATGGAAAAAAACCCAGACAACAATACGCTTTACATCCTGAGTCATTTTATAAAAAATAACACTAGTGTGATAACAAGGCACAAGTGGCAGAAGACAGTGGTGGCTGACACATGACCACAAAGTTTTCACGTAAGGTATCTTGGCATCTTGATAAGTGAAATGCTAGTGTTCGCATGTTAGCCTCAGCTATTTTGTGCAGCTTATGCCTTGTTATTGCATTGGGTGATTTTATATAAGAAAGGCATGAGTATATCAATGTTACTGTGGTTCTTAGGTCTTTTTACTGTACAGTGAGAGCTTTTCTTGCCTTTGCTTTGGAAAAATATAAAAGTAACTACAAATTATTTGACTGTAACTGTTTGAATTACTTTTTTAAATTAATTAGTCTGCAACATCACATTGTCCATTTTTGTAAATGAAACTGCCATCATTGTGTATTTGTAAACAGGCACTGATGGTGATCCACAGTAACAAACAGGTCAGCTGACCAGTAGTGTGCCACATTGTGGTGCATGTTATATTCTTTTGATCTACTGGCACAATATTTAGAAACTTTAGCCTGGCTAACAATGATGTTGTCTGGCTAAGTGGAGGTGTTCTTATGATTGGCAATTTGTGTGTTGTTCTGACATTTGAAAGTTATCTATTACATTGTGGGGTTGACTATCTGACATGACCACCTGGCATATTAGGATTAATGTCTAGATATACCACATGTAATTTTGTCATCCATAGAATGTGAAGCAAGCATGTTTGATGGCCCAGTGTGATTTTGTGCTGGTAAACAACAATTTAAATTCATATGAAGTATGGATAGTAACAAACTATGGTTATGTTTCAAGCTATAGAATGTTGTCATGAATGAACACAGAGGTCACTCTGAACCTATTACGATGTTCAGTAAGTACTGTGACATTTATGATTGTCAGACATAATTATGAACAGTGAGGTATGGTTATGGACCTGTGTAAATTTTAGTTTAATTAATTTATTGATTAAGTAATATACACTGACATGGAATGTGTGATGTCAGGATTTACTCACACCTGATGCTATTGGTTGTTCAGAAAAGTCTTAAAGTTATCGTCATTAATGTTTTCCTTATTTAGAGGGACCTTCTTCTGTAATGCTAGCCATAGTGACTGAAGAAAGGATTGCATTTAATGTGTTCAGGCATTCTTTTCCTATGAAGCTGTACAGTTTTGTGATGTTATGATTTTTGTATTGTGACAATCGGTTAAACATTAACAAGTGATTTTTAGGCATTACGGTTATGTATAGATACAACTAAATATTTGCATATTAATACATTTTCATAAACATACTATGTATATGTATATGTCTTTCTTACAGATTCGAATCGTCCCTCCAGAAATTATTCTAATCCAGAAAAGGACACAGACCCTGACTACTGCCCGATGGGTAACCTATTGGCATCTGCATCGGTTCTGTTTAGTGGCAACACCTACCAATCTGTTGCCAAGTTTGTCAGATTTCATCATCATCAAAAGTTTATTGTATAATAAGGTATGTAGTCACAATATATTATATTTCATATTGCATATATAATGTATCCTTTATAAATATAAACACAAATATATAATAGTTTGATCTAGCAGCATTTATTTCTGCACTATGTCTATCATCAACCAATATCATCCTTTCTATAATAATAATCACCTTTCATTTCACTTTAACTCTATTGCAACATATCTCAAGCAGTTCTTCACTTATTTCCTCTTATACATCATCTAACCTTTAATTTCCTTCATATGTATACATTGTCTGTCGATAACCTTCAAGAATGTTATTACTGACTCCAAGGATCTTGTTGACACTAAGTTCATCAATTTTTCCATCAGTACTTGGGGTTTCCATTTATATGCTCCAGAACTGGCCTTGTATTTTTATTCTTGCTTTCTGGTAAAGGGGGCATGTGATCAATAGATGCACTAGGTCATCTGCCTCCATCTTGCACCTTACATTTTCTGTTGGAATCTGTTTTCTTTATTATATTGTTTAGTATCTCACTGTTATGACATTCAAATCTATATCTAATAAAGAAGTTCCTTCTAACTGGGTTTTAGATTTTTAGATACCTTTCTACTTCAAATGTTTGCTTGTTATGTGCTAACCATTTGCTTATTTTTATTCTGCACACCTTTCTAAGTCCTTTTGCTTGAACAAATCTTTAAGTATTGTCTTTATTTCTCCTTTCATATCTTCCTGCGGTCTTCTATAGATATCTGATAGGTATGTTACAAGTCCATATGGTTTAATCCATTTTTCTAAGATCTCTATAACTGGGAATTTACATTTTTATCATAATAATTTATAGCTTCATCCAAACATTGTTTTGGTAAGCAATCATCAGTCATCATACAAACGTTAAAAAAGCACAAAATAACTCTCTCCTGTACCAGACTTTCTATCAGTATTTGGCCTAACTCGACCCTAGCTACAGATGCTGGAGCTCCACTTGTGAGACCCATTATTTTTCTATAGAAGGTATTTATTGTCCTTTTATTTTACCATCTATTTTCATTCCCCAAATGTCAGCCCCATATAGGATATGTGCTCTTATTTTGGTGTTTATTAGTGTGTGAGTACTTTAACTGATCTACTCCATATTTATAAAAAAAACTGTTATTGATGGCAACAACTTTTTAACTTTAATCCGATTTCCTTTATATGATTATACCAGGTGAGGTTCTCATTCATGTTTATACCCAGATATTTGAAATTTTGACTTGTTCTAGTATGTTATTATTAAAGTGTATATTATATTTTTTCCTATTTTTATTTCCAAATACCATGGTTTTGGTGTTATCTGGATTGATACTTAATCTTGCTTTATTGCATTCATTTTGAATACTTTGAACAGCCTTTTAATTCCCAAGTTACTTGTAGAAATTAAAACAGTGTTGTGTGAAAAGCCAAATATGGACAACCTTGTTTTCCTATTTTGGGCATGTGATAATCAGCATTATACAATTTTCTCAGAATCCTGTTCAAAACAAATTAAATAGAATTGGTGACAGTACACACTACTGTTTGACTTCTTTATTTCCTTTGAATTCTTCTGTGTATTCTCCTCTATTGTTATAGCATATTTTAATCTGGTTATCCCTATATAATGTTTTAATTATATTTAGCATTGTTGTCTCTATACCAATTTCCTGTAAGCAAATCTACATTAATTCTTTATGTCAAATGCCATTCTGAAATCTATATAAATACAGAATAATTTCTGTTTTTAATTTTGTATATTTGTGTGTTAAGGGCTTAGGATGAAACATTGATCTATAGTTGAATGTTTTCAATGAACCCTGCTTTCACCTCTTCAATCAGTTTATTTTTTTATCCATACTAATAGTCTCTTATTTAGTATTCTTGTCAAAATGTTCTGGGTATTATCCAGCAAATTGATAGGTCTATAATAGGGTGAATCTTTTACCTCGCCTTTTTATAAATTAGTACTATAATTGATTTTGACCACAAATTCAGAATTCCACCTATTTTCCAACATGGATAAATAATTTTTCCAATATTGGGACCCATAGATCAGCCTGATTTATAATAACATCAATTTGAACCCCATCTGATACTAGTGCCTTGCATTTTTTAAATCTTTTAATAGCATCTTATATTTCTTATATGTTTATTTTTGTTTTTAATGATAGCTACTCTTTTATGTGGTCTTCTTGTGTCATTATGTTTTCTTTCTCATTGAAGATGGTTTTAAACTGTTGTATCCATTCATGGGGTTCTATATATGTCTTAATTTCACCTCTTTTTTCTCCTACATCTCTTGTCACTATTTCCTAAATTGTATAGTATTCTTTTCCTTCACTGCATTCTGTAGCTTGTTTCCATAATTCTTGTTTAAATGGCTTCCTTTTTCCTAACAATATTATTATATTCCTGTCTAATTTTATTTAATTTATTCCTATTTTCTTTTGTTGGAGCTCTTTTGGTTTTCCTTGTCTGCCTATTTAATTTCCTTTTAGTCTCTGCACTCTTTTTTGAACCATACAGCCCCATGTTACTTTGTATATATCTTAACCTCTTTCTATACCAGATTCAATAAGCTACTAATTATCCTTTCATATTCTGGGATGAAATCTTTCTTCTCTACATCTAGATATTCATTCATTTCAGATATTATACCCTTATTTCCATTGTTGGTCTAAAATTGTATTGGTTGATCTCTTTGCAACACACACCTTCTTTGTTTGAATCATTTTTGAAGTCCTATTCATTTGGTCCTCTTCCAATTTCTCTTTTGTTATTCTATATCTATGTAAGAGTCCAGTGGGAAATGATTGCTTCCCCCTCTTCTATTTTTAAATCAATGAAGTCTTCCACAAATTTATATTTATCCATACCATATCAATTACTGATGCCCATCTGGAGTTCATGGATGTATAACCTCCCTCCTGATCAGACATAGATCTACCATTAACAAGCATAACATTTCTTTCTCTGAATACTTTAGAGATTTTGAATCCTTATCATTCAATTTTTGTCTGTGGAAGTCCTGGTATTTCTCAATCTCTTGTTGTTACAGACTAGCATAAATTCTCTGATATCACTTCTTGTCTTTATCAGGTTTCCTAATCTTGCATTTAAATCCCTGTATGCAATATTTTTTACCAATGGGTTGTTCTCAATTTCTTTATCTGTAGTATTTCCCAATTGCTTAATTATGTTTCTCTATTATTCTTTACTTCCACTGGTGGTATATAAATATTCAGTAGGATCATTACAAACACTTAGAATATTTTTAGCTCTTGGATGTTCTCAGAGCTGATTTCTATAATTGGTTTCTTGAGATTCAATTTAGTCCATGCCAGGCTGCCAGCACAGCGGTTGGATTTCCACTTGTGGTGCGGCGACGGGTTGGGAATGGACTAGGGTTGCTGGAGGGCTGGCCAGTGGAGACAGATGAAGCATCTCATGGACTGCTCTCCTTCTCTGGGGAGGGTGGGGATACTGTCTGCCACTTGATGGACCCTGGTGGAGACTGGATGCTCTGCAGCTACTGTCACCCAACAGATTTCAGGGGGTAGGGTGGATGCAGAACATCATTGCACATCCCCACCTCCTGTGGGGCAAAGAGGGAAGAATGCACCCTGCTTCTGCCACCTTAATGACATCCACTCCTGCTGTATTGGCTCTCAGGCTGACTCCCTTCTCCCATGTTCATGGTGCCCTTGGCCCTGGGCACCACGACTCTGACCTGGGGGTGGTAAGCCAGGGGCCTATGGAAGATGGGTAATGTGAGTAGCTGTAGCCAGAGTCCATGACTAGGCAGATGGTCCCGCAGTAACTGGAAATTGGGGCCAAAATACAGAATTGAAAAAAAGAGAGATTCAGTTTAGTCCATATTATCATACCACCACTTTTCCTTCTCCATTTTTTATTCTTCACTGCATACTTATTGTATGTTTTATATCCATTCAAGAATGTCTCATTACCCACTCACATTTCCTGAAGACAGACTATGTCAAATCTATTGAGGTATTCTACAACCTCCTTGCCCCCAATTTATTCCTAATACCAGATATATTCCAGGACAAAACCTTCAGTGACTGCTTTTCAATTCCGTTATTTCTGCCTCCACTCTTTCATCTTCATGTCAATCCTCATTTAAGGCTTCCATAGCAACATATTGGTTAACATTTTCCAACATTCTTATCCATTTTGGTTTTAAATCCATGTCTCCTTTACTTCTATCACTTCTCCATTCATGCACAGATATATCCCTAAGGTATCCAGTTCACAATTTATTGTTGCTAGTTGGTCATGAACCAACTCTTTATCCAACCAGAATGTTATTTGGTCATTCTCGTCCCATCTGATTGCTTTCAAAATATTCTTTCTCAACTCTGGTATTCTCATTAGTGTTTCCAGAAAATCTCCTACTTTATTCTTTAGATTAATGCTATTTTCATTTGAAGCTGTTCTAAACCAAAGATGGACATAGAATAATTATTTTCTAGTCCTTTCTGGTTTTTCTTTATTCGCCTTTCTTTCTGTTTTTGGAAATATTCTGGGAAGAGTTGACCCAGTGTCCCAATATCTCCACATTTAATTCCAGCATTTTGCAATTTTAATCCATTACAGGATAAGGTCTCTAGGATTAAGAATTGATCTGTCACAAAGCAGAACCAATTTTCCTCTTTCTTGGGCCTAATTGCTGAGGTAGAATGTCAATGCCTGGTCATTTCCTAGAATAGGTAATATCAGGTTCTTGACATTCTCTCCACTGCTTTCTTGCTCTTCTCTGGCAAAATTTTAAGGTCAAAATAATGGTAATACAAAGTATGAGTCCTATTATTTCTTTCCATAAATTTATGAAACTTATATAAATATCCTCACCCTTAACTTCTTTTTCTATAAACTTTTGCTCTTTCTTCCCATAAGTTTTTTCCTTTATTTTATCCTATTGGTGCTACTTAGCCCCATCCTTCCCTTGTTATCCAAATCCAGTGTATCCCTATCACTTTCTTTCTTCGCCTCAATTTACCACTTCTTTCTTTTCCTCATTTTTCCACTTCTTATTCCTCTTCTTCTGTCCTTTTTCCCTTCACTGTTGTTGGGTTTGCCCTATCAATCCTTGTCTTTTTATTTGCTTTATTTATCTCATCCCCATCTTTTTCTTCCCTTTTTCCTTTCTCGACTGGCTTGTTAGACCTATTTCTTGTCTCGGTCATTAATCTGTATTCCTGCTGAGGGCTATTTACTTTTTGACTTTATCATGGTCTTGATCTCTTTTAATTCCTCTTTCCTCCATAAATCCCTGTGCCTGTGTTTCAATTCTTCACATATACTATTGTGTCTTAGCCCTGGTGATGGTACCATTATCAGTTCCATTGTAAGATCCTGGCTTCCGTTTCCTGTTGTATAGCCCATTCTTTTCTTTCCTTTTCCCCATCTGTATTTACAAGTCTTGTATCACCTTTCTGTTCTTTACTAGAATTCCTTTTGTAAATTGTATATCTTGCATTATTTTTACCATTTGTTTGTATATTAAAATATTGGCCTGATATGGATGTTTTGGTGCTCTCACCACCTCCTTAGTGATCCCCTCAATATCTGGACTAAGTATTTCTTCATGACTCATAAATAACATACTCTTCTCTTCCTCCTTTAACATATGATTCATGAAGCTCATATCCAGACTTATCCATCTTCTCTTTCTCCTTTGTTTACTTTCTATAAGTTTTAATCATTGTGTTATGTGGAATAACTGGTCTCTTACTTCACTAAGCCCTTGTGGCAGTTCTCTCTTATCTCTTGATGAGGGTTCTTTGATTATTCCCTATCTTTCTGGATCTCCTGCTATGACTCACTCTCTTTACCCATCTTATCCTTTTAATTTTCATAACTTACCATTTTCCACATTTTCCTCTCCTCTTTGTCACTATCACTGTCACTGTCCCTATCTCTAGTAGGTGTTGAAGTGCCCCAAACTCCTCTCATCCCATGTCAATTCGGGATATACTGCATTCTTTATACTCTTTTCGTCTATCATATAGGTGGTGGTCTTTGAATGTAACAAACTATCTTCCACCAACTCCTCCCTTCTTTTGGGTTTTCCTTTTTATTTTTAATTCTCTTTCATTTTTTCCTTTTCTTGTTGACTTTGCTTTTCCATTACTATTTGTTTATTTCTGATATTTTTCTTGTCCCTTCCTTTTTTTTACAATTATTTTTAAGACTAAATTGCTTCTAGTTCTTACTGGCATTTTTACAAGCTTCTCCAGGACCATTACACAGTAACCCTATATTTGTATATCTATGAGACTCCACAAATTTGAATATGGATGTACAGAAACAGTATATGTACAAAAAAACTTTTAGGGCAACCTATGGGAAACTGTCCCTGTAAACAGTATCAGGTGAAACACCTGATTCCATGGAGTGACCTTCTATCATTGGTCCATGCCTTCATTACCTACCCATCTTGATTACTTCAATGCCCCTCTACCAAAGGCTGTCTGGGGTGATATCCACCACTTGCAGCTAGTGCAGAATGCTTGTGGCCAGGCTGTTGACTGGTACCTCTAGGACCAGTCACATTATGCCTGTGCTGCATGAACTGCACTGCCAGTTCAGTGGTAGATCACCTATTTGGTAGGTTTGCTTACCTTTAAAGCCCTACATGAAAAGGGACCTGACTACCTCAAAGATCTCCTTACTCCCTACTCCCGAATCACCCTCTCTGATCCACCAATGATTGATTGCTTGAGATTCCCAGGGTTCATCTTAAAACATCTGGAGCTCATGCTTTTCATTTGCAGCACCGAATCTGTGGAATTCTCTACCTTGTCAGTTAAGACAATGCCTGACCATCAGCAATTTTAAATCTATGTTGAAAATGTATTTATTTTCTTTGGCCCTCCCTGATTAATTAATTGATTTATTTTAAATAATTATTATATTGTCTGTTTTTATACTGTAATATTTTTTACTATGTACAGCACCTTGATTTTGAAAGGCACTATAAAATAAAGATTGCATGCTTGTTGCTTAATCCAAGCTCTATCCAGACTTGGGCAATACAATTTGCACAGAAATGTAAAAAAAAAAATATACTGTGAACAACTATTAAATAAAGAAACCATTAATTGTCATAATCAATTAGTGCAATCACAATATGTAATAATCTTAAAACCTACAAATCCTATCCCTTGTTAGTTAATACAGAATGCTATCTAGGCATCTAATTATGAACAGTACCATTATACTATGCTACAAAATATACTGCATCTGCTACTCAGTTACTTGGGACTAATTAACAAATTTAAGTCTTTCTTTCTTTCTTCTTTCTTTCTTTCTTTCTTTCTTTTCTTTCTTTCTTTCTTTCTTTCTTTCTTTCTTTCTTTATTTCTTTCTTTCTTTCTTTTTCTTTCTTCCCTTTGGTGTTTGTACTTGAATGACTTAATTAACTAATAATATCCAGAATCCAGAATAGCATATTCCACACTTTCTTTTCCAGTTCCTTTTTCAATAAAATGTTTTGCCCCTCACCACTTTCAGCACATTCTGCTGTCCTTGTCACAATATTTTCGTGGGATTGTTCTCAGTACAGTTATTACAATTATTCCAATTATTCTGGTTTGTATTAACCCTCCAGCAAACTTGTTTAGCGCTTCTGCTTAAATCTGTATTTTGGTCCGTATTAGTTCTTCCCAAGTTCCCAAGTTCTAAAATGTTCATGCATCAGAAAGTCACAAATCACCCCTTCTGTATCCGTTTCTTCCTAGTACCCCATGTGTAGTATTTCATAGCTTCAACTTCCAGCTTTTCTCCTTCTGGTTCACTAAAATTAAAGTGAAAGATAAAAAGATGCCATAAAACCTGCTAATATCTGCTCATACTCATTCGCTACTTATACTAGTTTTCAGCACCTCTATAAATGTAAAAACTGGATGCACCCTCTTTTAAAATTAATGTTTCCTATGATCAAGTCAGATGCCAGTTCTGACTTGAATCCTTAAAATTACCTAAATTCAAATATTCAGGTATCTCTAACTTATGGCTTAGCTCTCAGATATCTTTATCCAAAGCTCACTAAACCATAACACATAGCACATAGTACACACAGCTTTATTTTATTTGTTTTAAAAATATGAACTTGCTTGTCCTGTTCATATGTATGATCTCTTTTCACAACCCCAATGTGTTGTTAACACCTGAATTGGCAGGGCACCCAACTCACAATATTATGGGCCTATAGACTCACTGGCATTTCAAGAGCCTAACTCCAGTCAACCTTTTTATTTTTAGGGCTTCTACCTCTTGTTTCTTTATCTGCTCTGGAAGACACAAAAGAGTCTGGCAAAATTCATGGGGCCAATCTTTAGTGTTGCATTGTAATACACTTATCTCAAGCTACAGCATTCCTGTCTCTCCAGACTCTTTTGGAAATGACACTTGCAAAACTAGAATGCTATAGCCTGCGCTTTATGGAGAAACACCAAGTGGCTCAAGCCAGCCTATCAGATTTCCTCTTCCTGGTTCTTATTCACAAACCAGAAAGTTATCCTTTATTTTATATTTTAGTATTTCCTAATTTTAAAATACAAGTTATTACTATCTTTCTTCCCTTAGTTGATTTTGTTATCTCTGAGTTAAACAAACCATTTTACTTATATTAACCCACAAAACCGTGTGTGCTCATTTTGTAAAACAGTGTATAAAAACACAAACACAGGTATTTAAACAAGTCTTAAACAAAATTCAAAAAGCACCCAAGGCACCAAAAGACACAAAAATGTAAATGCAGGTATACAAATACACAGTCTATCAAACAAGTATCTCTCTCTCTCTCTTTCCACTACAAGTGGAATAATGCAGTGCAACTTCCACTTTCTTTTTCTTTTTCCTGGGGAGTGCTGTGAAGGGAAACTTTGGCCAGCCACTTAACCCTCATGGGTCTCACCGGATGCTAGACAGCCTTGTGCTGGGGCTGCTACCACCACAAGGACTCTCTACCAATGTCCTTGCCAACCTGAGGCCTGGCTTCTTCCTCCATCCCTCACTGTCCTCCTGGGTTCCACAGGCACACAGATGTACTGAAAGGTCAATGAGATTAAACCATAAATTATGCTGTGTCAACGGTGGCATACTCTTATAAAAACTTTTAAGCTTCTCACTGATTCCTGCTACTGAAGCTCCTCCGCAACAACTTACTGACCTGCCTGCTTCACTGCCAACCCACACAAGGCCATAAGTCCTAACAGTGTCTCAGTTTGCCAGATTTATGAATTTTGCTTCTTTCTAAGTAAATGTACAACAAGACACAAGAACTGTACCTGTTTCCTGTTGTACATAATGCCTGGCTAAATCACCAGTCTGAGCTGTTTGATAGTTTGAGGGTAAAGGCTCACATTAGGTGGAGATGGCCATTGCAATTCCCTGGCTACTAAGCTAAATATGTCACTTGTAGTCTGATGGACAGTGAGCCAAACAAAATAATTCATTTTGTCCTCAAGCAGGCTGGCTCTAGCCTTAAAAGTGTCAACATGGAGAAGGCATCATTCACTGAGTGCCTTGATTATGTCATAAATAGTGGCATGGAAATTGAATGTGTAGCAACTGATAGACATGTACAGATCGCAAAGATCATGGTGACAAGCTATAACAATATCATTATATCAATACGATATTTGGCATTTGGTCAAAACATTGCCTCAAAGCTTCGGGCAAAGCTAAAAAGCAAGTGTCCTATCACTCCACTGCTGGATCAAGTCCGTGAAAAATACGTGTGGTTTTCTGCAGTGGGTTGCCAGAGTGACCAGGATTTACTACTTGAAAAATGGACATCCATTCTTGACCATGTCCAGAATATCCATCATTGAGCGGACAAACTCTTATTCCATGCTTGTGAACATGGTCCATTGACTCCTGTTGAACAACGGAAAATGAAATGATTAGAGTCAGAATCACCAGCAATGGGCACACTGGCATCCATTGTCTGGGGCAAGAAAATCTTGAAAAACATTGTTAAATTAAGCAGATTCTCTCACACTGGACCATTAGAGGTCTATCACTTTGAATTATTGCACTACATTCCAAAAATAAACATTTTTCTACAATGGAATGTTATGTCTTACTGAATTATTTGCTCTTCATCACAACATCCACTGCAATCAGAAACAGAAACTAGGCAAGAAAGGAGCTAGAAAGGATATGCCCCAATACAGTCAAGAGCAATCAGGGTAAAGACCACTGGGTCGCAAAACAATAGTGGAAGAAAAACATACCCACATGTCCCGCACTGATGGCGAAGTGATAGACTGCAAAAACAAAAAGAAACAACCCACTGCTAAAGCCTAATCTTCGGCAATGCGTGTTCAACCTAGTGAAACTGGATCTTATAGATTCTTTACAGTACTCAAGATTTAAGGATTACTGACAATTCTCTGTAGTGGCAAGCAATACTGACAACTACTGCAAAATCCTGTGCCCATAGCACATTTGAGCCATTCCTCTCAATGTTATTCTTAACCATGCATGTACGCAAATAATTATTCTGTATGATAGTCTATTTTGCCATCACCCTGTATGATTCCAATGCTTGAAAGTCTTTACAACCTCATTACTTTGTTTTATACAAGCAATGTTAAAATAGTATGTATGTATGTCAAGAACATAGTAGGGCCTGACTCTGACCCATGCTTGATTATGGTTTTGTAATTACATTACAGTTATCAAATGTTATTCAAAGCGACAACCTGTCACAGTTTTGTACAAGATTGCTGGTATATATGTACAGTAAAAACTTTGTGTTAGTTTGAAACTAGCTTTCTAATTACAGTTACCATTGTTGGCAACAATGCATCACACTTCAAAAGCTTGATGATTAGCACTGTACTTAATGAATAAAACTGTGTTTTACATCATTATTATCCATGTCAGGAGAGTGCTAATTTAACATCAGGGATTATTCTCCAGATTGCTTACTATTACGTGGTGGTGCAAAATTTATGTAACCTCAGTGGTAAAGCATGTCACCCCTGGCTGACAAATGGCATAGAAGCAATACAGCATGACCAGAGTTTAGATACAAAGTCTGTTAATATCAAGCAAGGGTGTAATGATTCATGAGGCTTAGCTGATAGCCATATTTCCCTAGGTTGTGGGTAACTTACTGTTAATCTAATAACTGTGAGGGCCTTATTGTTATTAGAAAAAGGTATTCCAAAATAAAAGTGTAAGAAATAGAGAATACTGGATGGCAACTATGCACAACTAGTGAGTTCTGACACAGAGGAGTTCAGATTCCTCTGACCTTGAGAGCAAAACACAAGAGGTCCATGTGAAATCAGAATGACGAGGTGGCCGAACACACTGGTTATGCATACAGTTGCACATCCTGTATTTTCTTTTGTGTACAGTATTATGCGAAATGATTCTATGATGCTGGTTCAACAACACTTTTGTAGACTGAGCATTCAGCGACGGGATTTATGTCAACCGCAAGTTGCATTTGACGTAAATCCCATCTGTCTCCAATCCTATTTTTACATTGGGGGCTTTGTGCCCTGCACCCCCATACTTAGGATTATCAACTCCAGTCTGAGTTGATTAGGGGAGGGTGTGGGACCTGGAGAGAGTGTGTCCTTGTATCAGGCGCACTAACACAGTAATCTGTTGGCAACTTTTCGATTTTGTCAACAGATTGGTTAGTCGCTATGTTGGTGTCACCGTTGGCTTAGCATACCATGTGAAATGTGTGCATTTTTATTTCTTTAACAAAGAAACTGACTTGTGCAGTCTCTAGAGGTTCTGGAATGCTGTACTGCCGCAGAACAGTACAATCACATTCGTGACCTTTGAACTGTGGTACAACCTCATTTTGAAAAGGATGTTTTTCCATATAGTACAATGCTCTACTATACACCATGGATACTTTTTACATGTTTTTCTCATTCAGAGTGAGATTTGTAAAAAATAGTTGATGATTCAAAATAATAATGTTCCATTCAATCAGTAGTGGTAGAGGAAGGAATGCTAACGGAAGATTCCATGTTCCATGTGGATCCGACAGTACATGACAGTGTAACACTGAGTAATGTAAGGCTGTTGTAATAGTAAGAGCAAGTCACAATGCATCATTTATGAGAGCCCTTTTAATTAAAAATAAACATAAACACATTTCAAATGTGTCTTATGGATGGCTCCATTATATAATCGCAATATTGCACTCAAGAAACTGTAAGACACTGGCTGATATACCCATATGTTGAGTGTGTAAGTCACTAGGCTGCGAATAGCAACACACCACATAAGGTGTTGGTAAGTCCTCAATAACCTCCACCACGATGAGCCTTGTTACATTGCAAAGGTGCAGTAAGTGGTACTTCTGAGGTACAAACAGAGAAACAGTTAGTGAAGAAGATTTTTATTAAATAATTGCATTATATTATAACACACATACCAGTGTTTGAATCTGCTTGCAAGCAATTAAATACGGATGTGCAGACAGTATATGAGAAGCAGTACGACAGTAAGTGTTAATCTGAGTCATCAATGCTTGATAGTGCAGACTCAACATCAGGCAGTTCGGGATCATGAAGCCAGTGTAATTCCCATCATGATCTGGGTAAGCATGCCTCACACAATCCACCACACAAGCTGGTACAATCTTTCTGATCTTCCTTCCAAGGAAGCCATATGCCTAGTAAATATACTGTCCATATGCAGTGTGGTGGAATACCCTGTGTATAACAAATTGAAAGTGATTGGTCTGCACATAGGAAAAGACCATCTAACAAGCTAATTTGTAGTGAATGCATTGGTTTTATGATACTCCTGGGACTCCTCAAGGTTGGCCACTTCATCCAGTCACCTAGGACCTCACCTGGCACCTTCTCCACCGCCACCCAACACCTCACATTGTTGCCCTGTGTAACCCAGTGAAACCCGCTACTGATGGGTCCCCTCCTCAGAGGGGAAAGGCACTGGCGGGCCAGTCGCGGCGCACTCAATGGGCCCTGGTGCTGCTGAGGTTGTTCACAGCCATCCAGGGCTTGGTGCCGGCACAGGCTGGCACATTCATCCAGCCTGGCAGGGAGCAACTGTCTGGTACAAGGCAAGCCATCAACAGATGGTCAAGCCTTCTCCCACTGGCTAACCTTCAAAAGACCCTGGTCCCTTCCAGAACCAGGTTTGCCAGCTTTGCAAGCTGAAATACAACCACTGCGCAGTTGGAAAGGCTGTGAACTGTCTTTGAGAAAATGCATAAATGTTGCATTCCAAATATTAGCTCATACTTCCCACCAGGAAAACAATAGTATACAATTAGCATACAAATCAATCACTGCATTACGTGATTAAATGGGGTTGGAGTACTAGCAAACTTTATGACAATGAATAACAACTGGTATTCCTAAAGAAAGCATGCAAACAATGATGAGAGTACAGCGCACAAACTCAAGCAAATCTGGCATCACTGAGTATAGGACACACTCTCTAATAACATGATAGCATCACAGGCAGGTGAACATGTTATAAAATAGGCATTAATGAAAGATCAAATAATGACTTGCCATTGGGCAGAAGGTGTCACCTGACCATTCATTAATGCCACAGTAGACCAACAATTGGCATCACTATTGTAAAATGTTTTCTATTTTATGCTTTTTACCATTAACTACTGCTTTTATAAGTGCAATAACCAACTACTCACAATGGGTGTATCATGGAATTAATGCACTTCACATCTGATTGAGGTCACTCTGGCAAGACCTCATGCCTCACACACACTAGGGCATGGATTAATGCTCTGATACACCCATGGTCTTTCAAGTGGGTTATAGTGTACTTAACACACTCAGAACCTGTGGTTGGTGTAATGAAACTCTGTATAAGTCATGGAAAGGAACTATGTCTATGCTGCACTTAAGAGGGACATTTGCTTTACAGGGGACAATGGGCAAGCAGTGGATTTTGGACTGTGATTCTTTGGGGTTTCTAGATCACATCAAACGTCAGTGAGAAGGTGGTGGGTGAAAGTAGGCCATCACTGTTTTTGTGCATTTCTTTTTACGCCTCTACCAACCATACTGTCTCCAGAATACAAACACACTGCAGCTGTCTCCCACCCACCTGAAGCACCAGTCTCTCCCAAGATTCCAGGATGGAACTACTCCCATATACATTCTCAGCCAATTTCTACTTCCATGGTGAACCAACAATGGCAAGACTGCCAAAGGGCAACTCAGGGAGAGGAGGAAGAAACAGAGGTGGGTACTGGGAAGCCTGGCATTGGACATGGGTCGACCAGTGGCCTGTCCTTCACCTACGGGCAGGCCTGGAATTTTAACATGGATTGCACCATTGAGCACATATGTGCAGTGATGGATGAGCAGGAAACTGGTGACATCTGCCATGCTCCTCACCTTTGTATAGCTTGACTACTGAAGTTCCCTCAGTCTTAGTCTGAGGTACCATAGACAAGGAGTTGGCCAAGTAGACCTCACCATGGACAGGACAGCAGAAATCACACATGCATTCCTCTCCCCATGCCGACCAATGTTGGCCCAGATCATTTCCCCAACCAGGGTCAGCCAAGCAATCGAAAGAGTGGTGTACAGCGTTATAACTATCAGAGCCACTATGCAGGGTCATACTATAAGGTGTTTCCTGTGTTTAACATATACATCATGCTGTTTCTGTGGACTCAATGATGCACATGTCCCACACTACAGGACTGTGCCTTTGATAAGCAGGGAAATGATACACCCAGTCAGGTTCATGTCCATAACAGGGAAAAGTATGTGAGGCCATCTAGAAGGAAATACCGGTGTATTCCAGGAGGACAATGCCTTTCTAGGAGAATGCCAATTCAGCTCCATACAATGATAAAAGTTCAAACTGACTGAGCTGAATTGATTGATTGATCCAAGAAACACGTTACATGGTACAACACCAAGGGCACCAAAATATATACCCACCTACAGGATCATCATCAGGTTGTCTCTCAATGTATACATATTGATGAAGTTTTATTATGGTCAGTAGAACAGCTTGACGAAACAGACAGCCTCCAAGTCAGGATGGTTGATTATGCAATCTAAGCCATTTTCTGCTTTCTTATCTATGCATTCCTGTGGCTCACAACTGCATAGGCATTCTCGACTGGTGGCCATGGCAATGCATCCACCACATGAGCACCATTCTTTGGTCAGCAGGGTGGTTCTGTCACCTGTATTGTCCTCTTCAACGTCTGGCTCTTTATTAGTAATGAGAACCGTAAGTTGTTAATGTCCACCAATTAATTTGCAGTGAATTCAGGAACAAAAGCATAGCCACCAATGTAGCTGCTGATTACAAAATCAGACTGATCAGATGAAGAGGCAGATGACATTGTCTAAATCAGGAATACACAAGTAAAGGGCAGTAATGAGGTTCATGTTACATTTAAATTCATGAAAACCCAGCAAAGCTACAAAAGTAACAGTCATTACATGTGTTAATAACAAGGAAATGCAAGAATAAATAATCCATTTTCTTCCCATTATGATTGGCAACATTGCTACGACCTTTACTCATATACAACCAAAGCTCTGATGTGGCTCAATGCTTATATACAAGTGTCAAAGGACTCCAGTGAAGACAAAAGTAAGGCAAAAGAACATTGCCCTGACTTGAAAGAAAATTCAAAGTTAGTAATAATTCAGAGGTGATAAAATTGGGGAACATTTCGGGCCTCCTGATGAGGGTTAAGCAAGTAATGTAAGCAAGAAAATCCCTAGGAGTGGATAGAAAGCTAGAGTATGATGCTACATATGTGACAACAGGTGTAATCAGCAAATAAGTGGTATCAGGAGGGTAATGTAACAGAGAAGGAAAAATCACTCCAGATAAAGGGCAGTCAACAAGGGATGGAGGTCTGGCGCTGATTTAAACTGATTTGTAAGGCATGCCCGAGAGTGTGTGGTATTGCTACTACTCAAGAAGCCGTACATCACAGTTCAGGAACGTGGTATAGTTGTCGATGGCTGTCCAGAGGAGGAGGCTGTATCATCCGATGGACTAATATTCTCCTCTGTTGAGTCTGAGAAGCCAGGACTTGCTGCATGACTGGACTGTGACGGTGGCTGGAGGACCAGCATACTAGAGATGCAAGTAGTGATGCAGCACGGTGGATGCAGGTTTTGCCATGGCATCAGTGCATAATGCATCTCCAGGAGGTGGGTGGTACAAGGAAAAACACACAACCACTGTGACACCGACACAGAGGTAGGACCGGTTTCAAACACAGGCGGCCGGTGGCACATGTATGTCCATGATGAAGACAAGAGGTACAGATCTTAAGGTGGTCTGAGACAGGGTCCTCCTCCCACTTAGTCTATGGTCTGTATTGCATGGTGTATTACGTCAGGTCACATTGTTGTCTGAGGAGGATATAAAACTAAACATTTAAAACAAATTAAGAGATTAGATAAAGACTGGGTGCAAGGGAATGGAATAGTGAGGGTGGACTGCAGACATCACAGAAGTGGCAGCAAGGAAGCGTTGCCAGTTATCGCCAGCCACCCACAGATAGATGTTGGGTAAGATGATGGAGGTGATATTTAAATAAATGGTGGTGAGGTACCTGGAGGATATTGGTTTGATGGATGCCCATTATCATGGTTGCACACGAGGGAGGTCATGACAGACGGTACATGTAGAGTTCATCATGCGGGCTATGATGGTGTTTGATATGGGTTGGGTGGGGGACTTGGCAAATCTGGACTTTGAAAATGACTTGACACTGTGCACAATGGAAGACCGGTAAATAAACTGGACATTTTTAGGGTGGGCAGAAAATAAGCTTTGTGGAGAACTGGATGAGTGTGTACAATCCAGATTGTGTAGGTAAATTTTGTGCATTCTTGGGAGGTAGGTATACAAGTTGGGTCACACAGTGGTCAGTGATAGGGTCCATCCAATTTAACATCTGTTTCAACCAAATAGCTGAGTAGCTGGAGGTGAAGGTCTGACTTTGGGCAGATGATACAAAGATCTGTGACAGGGTGAAAATCCTAGAAGTAGAATAGGCCATGAGTGAGGACTGAAGGATGCTGGAGTGGTCCAACAAATGGCAGCTAAAATTTAATGCCCCAAAATGCATTAATGATACACATGTAATCAAATGATACTCAATCAAATTATACCGGGGGACAACATGGGTATAAATGAAAGGCACATTTCAGGAGAAGGATTTTGGAATCATAACAAACAACCTTATAGAGGGACCACAGTACAGCAAAGTGGTGGACAAAGCTAACAGAACGTATACTACAGAAGACTCTGGTGTCCTTTCTGAATCACACTAGTGTCTAGGAGATTAACCAGCACAGGACTGTCTTGGCATATCATGCCAGACAAAACAAATTCAGTATTACAACTTGGTGACCAGTGAATTGACAAGGGCCATGCAGTATGTATCCTGTATTTGGACCTCAGAAAAGGCATTTGATTCTGTGCCACATGGGTAGATGTGGGTGAAACTGGAGGACATAAGGGTGGTAACAAGCACTGTCAAAAGGATCATCAATTGATTGAGAGATATGCAGCAATGGGGAGATGGTATCCTGTAGATCGGTAGGCATTTTAAGAGAGCATGGGACATACTTTTGGGTGGGGTAATGATGAAGGTGGGGTTGGTGGGCACAAGCAAAGTGAGTGATGAGCTGCACATTCCAGCACACTCAATGACCATGCGGCCTGTGTCTGCTTGCGTTTTTGTATGTCTCGCATGATCGCATGCATAAGAAGGGTGCTAAATAGTAGAAGAACAGAGGTGCTGCTGACAGTTTAGATATCAATGTTGATGCTCCACAGGTGGTATGTGGTTCACAAGAGAACTGAACTTAAGTTCTGAGACATCACAATGCAAGGACATAGATAGCATGTAAAGAATACTGAGAAGGACCACCAAGACGGTGCTTGGACCAAGTAGGAATCCATACATACAGAGTTTCCGGTGTTGAATTCTCACCCACTGGAGATCATGTGGGAGAGGGAGACATATGTCAAAGAGATTAGTAAATGGGTGTGGGGTATTATTCAATGCGTGTGCAGGGATGAGATGCACAGAGCACACACTGAGGGTGGACATTGTTGTTAAGGGAAACTCGAGGGACCAGTACATCAGATAGGGTGGTGGCTCCGTGAACACTATGCCAGATGAAGTGGTGGAGGGCAGTAATGTTTAAGCTATCAAGAGGGTATGGGATGAACAGACGAGGTTGCCAAGGAACAAAGGGTTGAAAATATGCAAAGTATTGGGAAAGGGGGAAGTACAGGGTTTGGGGGAATGTACTAAGTCGATTGGTGGTGAAGGTCCATTTTGGGCAACACACATGTGTGAATCTATAGAACAGAAATGTGCATATAAGGAGAGTGGTGCATGACAGATCAATGAGGTGAAGGACTGGTAGACACAGATTTTAGACAGTAACAAGAATCACAACAGGATATGTGTCATGAAGATAAGGTAGGGACACAGACTGAGCCAGTGGCACAGAGAACAGTGTGGAGTAATACAGAAACAGTACAGAGGCCAGACCACTGGAGCAGTGGTAAGCACTACTGCTCTTAACACCAGAAACCCAGGCTCAGGAATAACCAGGGAAGCTGGAGGGACAGCAGAGTGGGAAGGCTCAGTATCACAGGGACTGCTGCCCTTCTTGATACTTGACGACACCGAGCAGAGGCCAGAGGCACAACAAGCCCAGCCACATACAGGGGAGCTGCATGTCATACATCAGCATTCAGCACCTTAGCATCAGGACGCATGGTATGCAGAACAGAAAAGATGGAAAAGCGGCCACTGGCATTCCCTGTACATGGAGCACCAGGCAAAGATCCCAAAAGCCACCACTGGTACAGGAGAGAAAAAAGTCCCGATGAAAACACAGGAACTTGGGTGCATCAGCCACACCTCATCCAAACCTAGTAGGCAAGCCACAGCTGCATTGGGGATCACCCATCTGGGATTCAGGACAGTGAGTGGGGACAGAAGGACCAAGGAGACTCATGAGGGGAGTTTATTGCCACAGGCAGAGGTGAGTGAAAATAAAAAAATAAAAAAAGTGTGTTCAAAATGTAGTAATGACACTCTGTATACCAATCTTCATAATCTGCATTACTTCGCAAAAGGAAGTGTAAAGATAGACATGTAATCCACCAAAATGCCATGCTAAAGAGTATTTTATTCATGTGGGGCCAAACCACAGTCCTTTACAGCTAGCAGGACACATGTCATCGGTGAGGAAATGACAATTCTAGAGGAAAATGCTCATAAGGATGCCAAGGTGGCACAACAAAGAAGACTGTCATAGAATCCGACAAACAGCATAAATGACACAGCACCTTCACTTCAGACATCAAACACCTTAAGGGCATTAACAAGGTGAAAGAGTCCAACATGTTTCAATATAAGAAAAATGCAGGGCAAGAGGACACAGCATGAGATTAGAAGGAGGCCGATTAAGGGAAATGTGAGGAAGTTCTTTTCACAGAAAGGTTGGTGGATGCATGGAATGGCTTACCGTGAGAAGTGGTGGATATGAATACAGTTCAGGGCTTCAAGCAGGGATGGGAATTGGCATAAGGGAACAATACAGATGAGTATGAATAGATAGGTCACTGACAGAGTAAAGGCTCTATGGCACATTCATAAATAGAAAAATGGGCAGACTGGATGGGCCTTTGCGGTCCTTACCTGCTGTCAACTTTTATGTTTCAGAACTAGATGATGCTTACTAGTTTGAGTCATGGCACACTAGGTATCAGGGGTCAAACTGGCACAAAGCCCGCTAGCCAAATACTGGTAGATTTTGTATTGGGCTAGTAAGATTTTCATTTAACTAGACCTGCAGGCTTTTACTGGAGAAGACAACAGTCCAGAATACACAACAACTGGGTCAGTTGAAAGGTTTGTGGGGCCAGTGGATTTTCTAGGCACTGCTGGCAGTGGCTGCAAAACTTAATTTCGAACCCTGGGTACTGAGGCATATGTGATGCAATTATAATAATTAACTGTTGAAATAGGGGTATACCTGCGTGCCCTGCAATTTTGAATGTCACTTTGTCCATGAGAAGGCAATATTTCATAACATGAACATACAATGGTGGGGTTCTGTGCTATGTGATGCAAGGTTTGGGGCACAGTTACAGTGTTTCTACACCATCTATTTGTGACAGCAACTGATGGAAGGAATACTGCTGCACAGGATATTGGTATGACTACAGCTGAAAGACACTGATGAAACAGCATGTCTGGCAGGATCTCGGATGGCATCAGAGTCTGCTATTTGTGTTTGGAACACTAATCAGAGTTTATTATTTAAATCAAAAGGGAGCAGGTTTTAGGGATGATGGCAAACTAAATATTATTGCACTAATGCTGCATAACAAGTACATATATATAGACAGTATGGCTACAGGCTGGACACTGGCATTTAAGGTCAAAACACTGAATGAAAAACGCCACACCAGTCACAAAACCTAAATAAAAATATTTTTAAACATATAGCAAATAAATCTGGACTACAAAGACATTATAAATGATTAACATTTGCAGGCACCAACAGCCTATTTATACCCATGACGCTCCTTCACTCGATATACTTTTACAGCTAACTAACCTCTGTGGCAGAAGTATTATGCTTTAATAAATAGCGACGTACACAACATAAACCACACTTTAAAATAATAAATGTTTTAATTTAATTCATCAGTAACTATACTGATGTGATATGCAATACAGCACACAAGCAATCGAGAAGGATTACACACATCGCTATACCCCTGTTGAGGCGATGATGTGTTCGATGATGAAACTAGCCCACCACGTGCATGTGCGAGGCTCAAGATGGTGCTGGTATCCAAACAAGAGGTCAGTAACTCGAGGCTTATTACGGACGAAAATACAAAGCTAGCAAGCAGGTGAGATGCAGAAAAACATAATATTCAATAAAGCACACCACAAGTGACTGTAAATGTTTTACAACATCTGTGACTAAACGGTTGTTTTTAGGAGACGCTTCTTTAATCATCAGTTTAGAAATATCATAAACTCTTAAGCATATACTTTTGCATTTATCTTACATATCAGTTTACCACTTATCAGTGTATCTTTTCAACTTATACCTGTCTCTATACTCATTGGCCCTTTTATACTTGGTGCAGGTCTTAATGTGGAGGCTAGAGGCAGAAGAGACCATTATTTTGGGCAGGAAATTAGATGTGACATACATTCTTTTGTGGACAACATTCACTGGAAGATTGAGGAGTGTTCCTAAAGTATTATATGTTAGCTTGATTCTTGGCTTTACAGACCTCTCTGAGCGATGTGGTAAATTTGGTATGGGAAGTGCATTTTTACTGTAGTATTTGGGTTATCTACTCCTGTTAATTGTCTAGCAATGAAGCAGCTTCTGTAGACATGGATTCCACTGTACTTTTATGTTGGTATTACTTGTTTCAAGCACACTGGCTTTAGTACTGTTGTCACTGCTTGTTATGTAACTTGAACGTTGCTATTGCTTTCTGATTCCTTAGGCTCATTCTCTTCAAGGAGAGGTATCTCTTTAAAGTTTGAGTCATCCAAAATATTGTTGGCATTTTCAGGAGTGGCCACATCCTGAGATTTAAACAGTTCACTTAACCCGCTTAACCCAACATCACTTTCAGTAGTAGGCACTAATTCACTACTTTCCTCCTCTGATTCAGGCATGCTGATTTGAGATAATTCCACCATGCAAAGGAGTCTGCCATGTCTGAAGCTATACTTTATGCATCACTTTCTCATGCTCAGGAATGATTGACATGGCTGAGTTACCAGATAATTCTGAATTTTCAGTCATTTCCTTTGTTAACAGCAGGGATACCTTGAAACAGCTGTGACAACTCAAAAGAAGGGTAATACTCAGGACCAAGTTCACTCTCTGCAGAGTTCAATTAGTGTCTTCATTAACAGCTGCACTACTAGTCAAAGGCTTAGGCTGCTGAGGAACAGATGACTGACTTAACTGATGCTTTTTGATGCAGATCTACTAGTTGGCCCATCTCATGATTATTCTGAGGTTCTGTGCCCCTATGGCATGACCAATTGGGAGCACGTGCCTACTGTGCATTACCTTTACTGCTGCAGGATTCCTTCTGGCCTTATTTTGTATACTGGCAGGTCATTTAATTTGCTGATGTCTACATAAGGATGTGGCTCCACCAGTCAGCTATTTTGTGCTTTCCTGCAGTCCCAAGTTTCTCACAAGTACCCAACTCCTGGTTGTAACTCTTGTGCTTTTACCTTTTGTCATACCTGATTTTGTTTGCAAGATTTCTTTTAGCAGCCATGATCTGGGCTAACTGATATGCATGATGTAATTTATCTTGAGCTTTTGCACATACACGAGGTAGTTGTCAGCTTGTGTTCCATCCGCAAGACTCCAAAGCATATGCCCACTGGCAATCAAGCTTCCCCACCAAATATTAACTTGTAGGGTGAGAACCCAGTGGCATTATTGTGTGTGCAGTTATAAGCATGTGCCAATCCACTTACCTGCTGACTCCATTTAGGTTTATCATTTGGATGGAGCGTGCCCAGCATATCTAGCAGCGTGCAGTTAAATCACTCAGGCTGTGGGCACCTTGCAGATGGTAAGGATGGTTCTTGACTTTTCACTCCCACAATGATAGTATTTCCTTAATCAACCTTCTTTCAAAGTCACTCCCTTGAGTGGATGAGCTGAGGTGTCCTAGTGCACTAAGACCTTTCTATGGGCACCTTTGCTACTGAGGCTACTTTTTGATCTTAGGCCTGAGTGTAGTGAATAAAATGATAAGTTACAGCCAGAATACTGTTTATATTTTGGAATCAGGCTCTAAGGAAAGAAAATCGATGCAGACAAGTTCCACTAGTGTGCTAGTTGAAATGTTTACCAGCTGGGCAGCTTTTTATTTATTAAGTTTGTTGACGGGTAAGTGCACTAGACAGATTCTGCTTATTTTCAGGCATGACTCGGGGAGGGATACAGATGAAAGCCAACAGACCTTGAACCAGATTAATCTGTTGGTGGTATTTTTAGTGAATGGGGAAATGTGGCCAGGGCACTGGGGAAATTCCCCTACTCTGCTGCAGTTACGCTGTGGCCAGTATGGGGGACCGGCCGTCGAGATGGCCACTTGGGGCTCTGATGCGGAGCAAGAGGATGTGCTGGAGATAGGGAGTTGGTCTCCTCCCTATCTCCATTTTTAGAGACCACGCCTGCTACGACTATGGACACACGGGAGACACTTTGTCATGCCAGGAGATGGATCGTCTGTATTGCAAGAAGGTTCGCTTACCATGGCGGTGGCTGCAATGGTATCCAGTGATGAAATGGAACACGACTTAGGGGCTAGTGAGCTTTGTCTGCCTCTGCCATGGTTTGCTCTGATGTTGTTAGTGTCTTCCCCTGGAAGCAAGTATCTGGGCCTCTCATGGCCCGGCTCCAGTCGATGAGGTCAGCCACGCTGCAACGTGGTCTGATGAGACTCTGAGCTGTCTATGGGAGCCCAGCAGGAACAAGGAAGTGCTGGCGGCATCCCTTGTGGTGCTGCTTGTTCATTAGGAGCAGGAGAGACTGGCAGTGGATTGCAGGAGTGCAAGTGCCAGTGCCAGAAGTCTCCCTTGGTTCCTCCACGCCGCCCTGTCATGGTTCTTTACATCCGGAGATAGTAGGAGCCGGGAAGATGTCTGCAAGACTCCTGGGAGATGGGATTATGTTACCTACTCCACTTTCAGCAGAGAACTTTACGTGTGTTAAAGGTTCTGTACACTCTAAGAGTACTGTCTACTGGTACTATAGGGTCCCACCGGCCTGGTTTAATGGGTCTTGTCGTGTCTAGCCAAGTTGGTGGCGGGTTTGATTCCCACCTGTTGGCATTAGGGCTTACTATAGCTGCAGTGCTTGGGTGCAGGGTGGGAGAAGTCCCTTTGGATGATTCTGGACCTCCCTGCATGGCCTGGCCCTGCTCCTAAAGGGGATTTATTAGACATTACAGACCCTCTAGAGGTTCCTTCAGGCTTTAGTCTTTCACAAACACCTTCCTGGCAGGTTGGAGGGTGCAGGTCTCTGCACAAGGACTACTTCATCATATTGACTTGCACACTGTTGAAACTGTGTCCCATATCCCCATATTGCCCACTATGGTGGTTCCTTTATCTCCAACTTCCTCATCTTCTGTTGACGAGGGGTCCGGGAACGCCTTGTTTCAGCACTGGTATCTGGTAGGATCCCTAGGCCTCCGCTACCTCTGCATTGGATGGAAATAGGAACTCTGATTTTGCCAATTCAGCTTCTGGTCCTTCAGTGGGACCTCCACGGACTAAATCTTTGCTTGGTTTATTCCATTCCCCTCCTGAGCAGGCCAAATGGCGTAATGCTGTTGGGCTCCATTATAGAGGTGGGCTGGACATATTTCCGGATCGTCTTTATGTAGGGAAAAATTGCTTAAATCCAGTTTACAATTCTCCCTTCTGAGATTTATGCTTTAATACATACATCTGGTGATAATTATTTTGATGTTAGCTTTAAAAATGCTTCAGGGTTGGACACTTTTGGACTAGATATCAAGCTGTTCATCATACCCCTTTGTGGTCCCTTTTTTGCTATTCCTTACTAAACCGACTATTAAAACTATTACGATTTTGTTTAAAATGAGAGGTGGCAATAGAGGATATTGTATGGTGGTTGTCTTCCAAATGTTCTGTTTTAGGTTTACCTGATCCAATCATTGATTTTGAGTTTTCTGGACAGTGGGGTGGAAATTACAGGTTAAATTACCTATAGTTAATGGGACTATTCAGCACTTGCCAAGTTGTTTTTACTTAGGTAGGGATCGGGTTTTGTCTTTTATCCAGGGCAGCCAAGTCTTGTTTCCGTGTGGGGCCCAGACCCATCTCAGTAGTGCCTGTGACCAGCTAAAATGTTCTAAATGTCTTGGTTCTGGTCATGTTAGTCTAAATTGCCCACACACTGAGTATTGTAATTTGTGTGAGGAAACTTCTCATTCTTTTAAGATTGTCCATGGGCTTCCATAATAACCCTGAGATGCCTACTGATTCACAGCATGAGACGGTGACTCAAGCACAAAGGTCAGCTCAGGCTAGGCCCCAGTTTTTGCCTTTTGCTACTACAGTGGTACCCCCAGCTGAATCTCCTTCTTCCCAAGTGGATCTAGGATTGGAATCTCCAATTCTGATAGTTCTTCTGTCCAGTGAAGACTTAAGGTCTGAGGACTCAAGTTCACTGCCTCATGCTATCCCTTCTTCCTCAGTGGTGGAAGAGGTGCAGGCTTTGGTCTCTTGTACAGCAGCTTTCCCACCTGTTAAGGACAATATGCCACCCCTGGGGATACTGATTGGGTCCCAGTAGGGAACAGAAGGGTAACAAGGATCTCGTTGATGAAAGGAGTGCCTCTGACTTCTGTAGATGCCCCCAGATGTGATGGTTTCAAACCGGTTTGTGGTTTTATCTAAACAGAAGCAAGCCGTGGATACTGAGGATGATTCTGATGCATCCTCTATTGCATCTTCCCAAGTTGAGTTATTAACTGATTCTGAGCAAGTTTTGGGGAGGTCCAACTGAATAAGAAAAAGATGTAGCTAAAATCCCCAGCAAAAGTCGAGGTAGAAAAAATCTTGACTTACTCTCTAACAAGATGAGGGACATTGTATCTTTTGGGAGCTTAAATGCCAACAGCCTCAAAATGTTAAAAGATGCCGGGCCATTTTTTCTTTCTTTTTGTCTCTGCCTTTACATATTATTTTTACAAGACACTAGGCTCCATTCTTTGCAAGAGATTGGGAAGGTATCTAGGATTGGACGAATGGTCTGGCTTTTGTTCTTTGGCTGAGGATGTGTGTTCTGGAGTAGGGATACGGTGCAGGGAGTAAAGATTCAGGTTACTAGATTAATTGACTTGATTCAGGGTCAGTATTGATCCTAGATGTTATTATCCATCAACAAGAATGGAGATTTATTAATATTTATAACCCTCAAGTCAAAACTCAGAGGATTCATATGTTAAAACAGATTCAGCCATTTCTTCATTCCTCCAAATCTATGATTTTTGTGGAGATTTTAACTGTATTCTGTCATTATCTGAAAAAGTGGACTTACACAAAATTATATTCGATTCCAATTTCCTCAACACTTTGTCATGTTACTGCTAACTTACAAGATGGGCCTCTTTTGGTATCATACTGCCAGAATACACTTTTCACCGAGGTAGATTTTCCACACGGATTGATTATTTTTTATTTCTCACTGGTTAGCTAATGTAAAGTATTCGGTTATCCCTTGTGAATTCTCAGATCATTGTTTATTACTGTTACACACGTTGTCCCATTAACAAACTGGTAACACATACCTTTTGAAAATAAATAAATCTGTGTTAGGGGAAGAAGGCGGGTGGCAGGACATGTTTCAGCTTCTCCAAGACAAGGTTTCTGTTTTTGAACTGTATGATAACCCGGCCTTTTGGTGGCAAGATACTAAAGCTGAAATTACAAAATTCTGTAAACACTTCTAAAAAAAAATCTTCAGAGCGTTATTTTCAATATCTTAAGTGTTGACGCCACTTACAAAGACTACTGTCTTGGCAATCTGAATGGGGTCTAGATTATTCGGTACAAATTCAGCAGGTTAAAACAGAGATGCAGGCTTCTCAGCATGAGAGAAAACATTGCTTTTCCTTGAACAAAAATATGGAACGGAAGGTTCTGCTAAAATAGTCAATCCTTATGATAGTAGCCACCAACAGGTTGCATCTAAATACATGTCTGCTTTAGTTTCTCATTCTGGTACCAGGATTACCAATAACTAGAGTATTTTGGAGGAGGTTTCTTTCCTTACTAAGTTGTTATATGGACAGGCTTATGCTCACATACCTGGGATGTTTTTTTGGGTTCCTTAGAGTTCCTTTTCTCCCCAGATTGTATTACGATCTCGAGTCAGTCTGTTACCTGTGCTGAAGTGGATTCCGTTATTAGTCATCTAGAAAACTACTGTTACCCTGGTCCTGATGGTATTCCTAACGAATTCTATAAAAAGGCTAAATCCTTGTTGCTACCATATCTAACACAAGTTTATAATGTTATTTTACAAGGCCTCTTACCTATTAACCTTGCATTTTCGGACAGCTACTTGATCTTTTCTATAAACAGAAAAATGATAAAGATAAGTTAGATAACTGGCGACCTATTAGTTTATTGAATTCCGACTGGAAAATTTTGTGTAAAATAGTCTTTAATAGACTATCTCAGGTGGCTGCCCAGGTGATTTCTTCCACACAGACTTGTGCAATTCCAGAGTCATTCCCTTCTCTCCAAATCTGAAAATTTTGAGAGAAGTATTTGATGGAATACCACACAGGGTTATGTTCTTAGTTTGGATCAACGAAGGCTTTTGACCAAGTTCCGCATGGGTATTTGTTTTCAGTATTACAAAATATTGGGTCCCTGTGGCTTTACTTGGCTGGATTAAATTTTGTATCGATCGGCTTATGAACACCTTGGTTAATGGTTGCGAGGTCCCGTATCCCTATCAAGAGAGGGGTCCGCGCGCTGTCCTCTAAGTCCCCTGTTGTATGTCTTTTCTATTGATCCACTACTTTGGAAATTAAGTGGGATGGGGACCATTCGACATATCTCCTTAACACCAGATTTTATTTTTCCATGTTTTTAGCCTTCTGGTTGACATTTGCATTCTAGTAGCAGATTCAGCTTCTGGGGAACAGGCAATTGAGATCATTCATTCCTTCTCCAGAATTTCTGAATCTGCTTTAATCCTAAAAAGTGTGGGTGTGTACACATTTCTTCACCAGACATAGTACCAATGATTGGAGGAATTGCTATTCATTCCTAGAAAATTTGCATGTTGGGGTTATTTTTGGTCCAGTTAATGCAGCGGCATGTAATTGATTTCAGCTATGGATGTGGCTGAATCTAAAATTGCTCGATGGAGACAGTTCCCTATGACCTGGAAAAACAGATTTTTTACTTAAAACTTGAATTTTGCCATTATGTTTACTAATTAGTTATATTTTTCTCTCTCTTTTTCTCTTGAAGCTTGGCTGTATAATTTGTTTTCCAGTTACTTTGGGGTAGTAGACTGATCCTGGTAAAGAGATCAGTTACCTACTGGCCTATAAAACAGGGAGGTCTTCAAATGATAAACCGGTGCTATTTTATTTTCTATTTTGTGAATGCTAATATTTTTCCTAGTTTAGTCAACTGGACAGATTGTTGGGCCATTAGTCTTGCCTCCCATTCTCAATACTTTCTAGATAAATGGCATGCTCCTGCTTGGAAACCTTTTACAAAATTCCACTCAGTTCATCGGTGTACCTTATTGAAATATTTTAAAAACTTAGATGTTGGAAAGTGTCTCCTAAGGTGGAGTTATTACAAATAGAAAGTGTTTATACTCCTCTATACTGCAAACCATGTTCTTGTGTCGCTTTGTTTTACAGTACCATATGACCCCAGTATTTAACTAAGCAATTATTGGACAATAGGATTCCAGTGAAGATGTGGGATATCGTATGGTTGTGTTGTCATAACAAATTGAATGTTAAAGGAAATCAGATGCATAAACAATTATCTGAATGTTACTGTGTTCGAGACACATGTGTATGTCAGCTAGAATCTATGCAGCATCTTTTTTTTGAGTGCCCATATATTGCCTCTTTATGGTCTCAGCTGAGTCAGTCATGGGGCTTACCTGTGTTCTCAGGGTTGACATATTCTGAATTGGTATATGGGGATTTTGGACCAGGTTGGAAGATTTTCTTTCCAGGCACTTTGTGGGTGCTGTTTGCAGCCTGCAAATGGTGCATTTGGCACAATCGCTGTATGTTTGTATTACAACAAAAAGGTTGCCTTGACTGCTCTCCGGGAACATATATCAGAAGTGAAATCTCTAGCATTTATTGTTCAGAAAAAACATTTTCCAGCACCTTTAGTGTCATTTTGGTGGAGAGCATTACTGTTAATTTTGTTTGAAGGGTTACTTGAATATAGAGAACTATATTGTATCACAACCTATTTTTTCTTGTTTAACACAAGTGCGGGGTGTGGTTGATTATGTAATGAAAATTATCTTAGTCTTTTCCTTTTTGTTCTTTTCACCTGTACAATGGATATTGTGATTTTCTTTATTGTTTCTGTTCTCTATCTCTATATGTATTATGATGTATGCCTTTGTGTTATGTATTACCTTGGTTTTGTTTTCTTATATTGTTTTCCAATAAAAATTCCCCTACTATACTGTAGGGAGCTGCTGTCCAACTTTCAGGATGGCCAGTTTGGCCTGCCAGATGCAAGGAAGGAGGTTGTGTTGGAGACAGAGGGCTGATTCATCATCCTGCCTCTGAATACAAGAGACTGAGATCTTCTTTGATGCTAAGCTCCACTGAAGGGACAACAAGTCCAGATGGATTACAAGAACTTACAAAATGGATCAGGAATTGAAGAAGATGATTCAGAAATACTTTTATATAAAATATCTACTTAAATCAAAGTGATATTACAAGAAGAAAAGCCCTTTCAGGAGAAACGTACGATGCTTGAAAAGCTAAAGAAACTTGTGAGAATCATAAAAATATCCAAGTTCCAGCGGTGGGCCTCCCTGGCAATGAAACCAGCTGTGGTAGTAAACGAGATACATCTGGACTACCAATATATGAGGTATGCACTTTACATACTACCTATCAAACTGTACATAATGATCAGGCAAATGCAACAATTGTTATATTCTCTGTGAAGAGTAGTGCGGGCTTTGATCTAAGTAACAATGAGCAACCGCTGATTTTCTCCCAGGGGTGTCATTCCAGGATAAACTGTGCCAGCGGTAACAACTATGTTTAAAGAACTCTCCCCATGAAAACAGACACTAGCGGTTTGCTTATAGCAGGCAAAGGGAGAGAAAGTGCAGCAAAGAGCTCTTGAGCCGAAGGCTGATGATGGTGGCTCAGAATGAAAGCAATAAAGTGACAGAGATACCATGTGATGGGAGTCCCAGCCTGATGTTTTGAGGTACAGAAAATAAGACATGGGGCTTCTGAGCGGGAATAGCACAAATGGGGATCACCCCTGGCCTAAGGCTCACCCATGATAAAGCAATCTCTATAGATGAAGACAAAGCAGATTCTTTGAAGCAGGAATTTTGGACCAAAAACTGTCCTTTAAAATCTTAGCAGGGGATGAAAATAATCAGAAACATAAAACTGAAGATTTGAGACGCAAAAGAGACACAGCATTACAGTCACATAGAAATATCCTGGCTGGTAATACACTGGAGAACCTCATGCCCCAGATACGGTATCAGGTGCAATTTTGTACCAACAGGAATAGTAGCTTTGCAATCCAGGCAGTTTTGGTCTAGTATCCCCCACTGAGAGGGATAGACCGTGGACTGACTATGCCCTTAAAGGGCAGGATGGATTCAGGATTCAAAGGAACATGGGTAGTTGACCCAGCGTGGATTCCCTTATCTACACAAACAACTACACCCCAAAGGTCCCCCATGGAAGGTACACTTTGGCCCGAGATGACCCTCAACCTACAGAACTTGTAGGGACCAAGACTATACAAACTAAAACAATACCCACTATGACTACATCCTCGGACGTAGGTTGAGATTCTCCATTGATACCATCCCTCACAAATTACTATGTCGTTACCTTCTGGACAGTTCACTGACCCAGATAAGGCCTCTGAGCCTGTATCAGCACCCGTGGAAAAAGGGCTGCAGTGTGTCCAGATCATCCCTCTTGTCAACAAAACCACCTCCAGAACAAACACAGAGACACTTGCTTTCAGAATTATTCAAACAAATAAAAGGGATCCTCTGCCCAGGAGACATGCTGTAAGATTAAAATATAAGGGAGGCCTGGATCCACGACCAGACCATCTGTATATGGGTAAAATTCTAATTAAAGATTCTTTGCATTTTTACCCAGCTGATGCCTTTGTGCTCATACATATAATGGGGAAGACACCTTTGACATTAGCTTTCATTCAGCTCACCTACTGGAACTTTTTTGGACTAATACAATCAGGTAAAATCGTCCTATTGTGGATCCCATTTAGATTCTCCTCACAAAACCTTTGGTCAAGACTGTCACTATTACATTCAGGAATGAAAGTGTCCCAGTGAGGGACATTTACCACTGACTTCAACAGAAGAGTGAATTATTAAACCGACCTGAGGCTATTCTGGACGGGGGCTGGCGTTTAAAGTTAAATTACAACAAACAGAAGAGGGCATCACAGCGTTATACCCAATTGTTGTTTCCTAGGATGAGACAGGGGTTTGTTTACCCTGGTAAGCCAAAGGCGTGCTATAGGTGTGGATCATGAACACAACTCTCCAGTGTCTGTGACAAGTTACATTGTGGCATGTGTAATGAAGTGGGCCATACAAGTTACCAGTACACCAATCTTTCATAATGTAACTTAGTGAGGAAACAGGTCATCTCTATCAAGAATGCCCATGGGCACCGGTAAACAAATCACAGAACCTAGATCCAAGGATTTAATAAATAAGGCACAGGCACATGAATGGTGGATCTAGATCTGCAAAACCACACCACTAGCCCTAAACCAACAACGGAGGTATTTAAGGAGACTGAACCTAAACCTACTCAGAATTTGATTACCACTCTGGATTCCCCACCCAATGAACCTGTACAGAATATGGTACACACCCTCTCTTGTAATTCCAGTGTGCTATGCAGAAACTTCAGAAACAAAGCAACTCCCGTGAAACCTGAAGATTTACCTCTTCTCACCCCCCCCCCACCAAACAGAAGATCATCCTGAAGGTTGAAGAAAGAAGACATAATACCGCCAAGCATTGAAACAGTAAACCCATTCAGGGTTCTTACCTTTCCAACTGGGGATTCAGAGATGGAGGAAGACTTAAAAGACACAATGGAGGTGAACCCTGTTCCATCATGTCCCCAGAAACATTTTATATGGGAAGAAGAAAAGAAAGAATAAAATAACTTAAATGTTCTCTGGAACTTCGGATAACACCACTGTGGCATCTTTGAATTGCCTTAGATTAATTAATAATGGAAAAGACAAGCAATATTCCTATTGTTGCATGATTTAGACTTGATATTATTTTGTAACAAGAAACATGGATGAGTTCAGTTTTCATGATACCCTGTTCAAGGCAGATTGGTCTGGGGACTGTCTTTCTGGTCTTTCGGTGACAATAAAGCAGACAGGGTGGGGATTCTTTTACTGGGACAAGATTGACATTATTCCGACTTATCGACTTGTGCCTGGAAGACTTTTGATTTTAGATGGGTATTGGGATGGCATTCCTATCAAATTATTACTATATATGGCCCTTAAACCAAGGAAGATAGGGTAGCATTACTAGAGATTTTACAACCTTATCTAGCTACGGCAAAAATTATGTTTTGGGGTGAGACTTTAATTATACCTTGAGGGTTCCAAAGGGCATGTCAGCACCCAAAATTTATTGTGACTCTTTGGCACTCAGACATTGCATTGATATTGCAAAGCTCTAAATTGTAATGACAAAATAAAACTCCCTCAGTATTTTACCTATAAAAGGGCACAGTTCACTACTATAATAGACTATTTTTTTTCAAAACACCTGACTATTAGACAAACAACAGTGTGCCCTACTGAATTTTCTGACCACCAGATGATTATTTCCACTTCTGCTACTGATCCTTACTACCCTGTCACGAAATCTTGACAGAAATTAAATACTAGCCATCTAGTAGACCCACTAGTGCAATCCACCATTAGACAGGTGTTAGCTACACGAGCATTGGCCTTGGACCTATATGAAAATATAGGAGACTGGTGGGAACAAACTAAACTGATATACAAATAGTTTTTTCAACACAAAGGGAAAAAAAGTCCTGTATGCAATATTTCAAATATCTGACTTTAAGGAGACAATTACACTTCCTTTCATTAACTACCTCATGGGGAATAAGCTAGACAAACAAATACAGGCAGTTCAAACTGAAATGAAAACTTGCAGTACAACAGGGCAGCTTCATTGCAAGCTGAGCTGTCTTATGGTACCCAAAACCCCATATTCAGACCCATGGTAGCTTGTAAAACTAGGAGACTGAATGCATCCTCTCTTCTTTATGGAATAAGAAGGAGACATTGTATCCTCCTTTAATGATATTATACCCACAATTCAAGAATCCCAAGCACAAGCTGACCCATGGGACACACAAATAACACACTTAGATCCCAATATTTAGGAAAAATGCAATGCCATATACTAGCACCTGGAGACATCGCCTTGTCCTCCCCATTTCTATACAGGCAATTGCTGAGGTCATTCAGTCCTGGAAGTTAGCTGCAGCCCCAGGATTGGATGGGTTACTATTTGAATTTTATAAGACCTTTCACACTGAACTATCTTTATGTCTAGCTACAGTATTTCAGTTTTTTTTTCAGCACAATACAGTCCCTTCCAATTCTAAAAGTTTAGTAATTATATTTATATAAAACAGGAGATAGCACTCTTTTTCAAAATTAGAGACCTATAAGCCTCCTGAATGCGGACTTTAAAATATTGTCACAAATACTTCATCTTCGTTTACTGTCAATAGCTACCAAAATCATTCACCCTCTTCAATTTTGTGGCCTACCAGGAGGTCAATATCCCCCCCTTATTATTCTTCGAGTTGTGTGGGAACACTATCAAAACACAAGGAACTGGGTGGATTATTTCTCTAGATCAACAAAAGCTTTTGATAAAGTAAATCATTCTTTTTATTTGCAGTACTAAAGGCATATGGGGTTCCAGAGATATTTATTTCTAAAATTCAGATGCTTTATAGTCAGGCTTTGTACTGCCCTTCTATACAGGATAAAATAGGTCCGTGTGTGAGGTTCAGGAGGGGTTCGTCAAGGATGCCCCTGAGCCCTTTACTTTATATATTCACCTCAACCCTTTAATAATGCAAATTAATGGAACCCTTGAATCAGGGGTTATCAAGAGGAATAGAAACATAGAAACATAGACTATGACAGAAGATAAGGACCACTTGGCCCACCCAGTCTGCCCATTCTCTACCTACTGGATAAGCTGCAGATTCTAGTTAACCAACAGCCTACTTCCTGCCACACCCCACTGCAATTGCCTTATGTCTGTCCCATGCATGTTTGAATTCCTCCACTGTTTAAGACCCAAACAACCTCCCAGAAAGGTGGTTCCATGCATCCACCACCCTCTCCATGAAAAAAATGTCCTCACATTACCCCTGAGCCGTCCACCTCTATCTTTAAATTGTGCCCCTTCATCTTACACATCACTTTTTCTGAAAGATGCTACCCTCCTGGACTTTGTTGATTCCTTGAGGTGCTTGAGAAGTTTCTATCATGTCCCCCCTGTCCCTCCTTTCATCAAGGGTACACATATTAAGTTCTCTCAGTCTCTCTTCATATGGTTTCTGATGCAGACCCTGCACCATTTTAGTTGCCCTCCTCTAGAGTGTTTCCATCATGTCTATGTCCTTGTGTAGATGAGGTCTCCAAACTGCACACAGTACTCCAGACGGGTCTCACCAACTGTCTGTACAGAGGGATAACCACTTCCTTTTCTATTTGTGATGCCCTCCTATGCATCCCAGTATCCCCTGGCTCTCCTTATTGACTTCTCACATTGCTTACCCACCTTTAGGTCAACCGATATGACTACCCCAGGTCCCTTTCCATTTTTTGTTGTTGTTAGTACCGTCCATGCTATTGTGTACTCTTCTCCTGGGTTTATGTTTCCCAGGTGCATTACTTTGCACTTCTTTGCATTGACTCTAATTTGCCATATGTCTGACCAGTCCTCCAACCTTGCCAAGTCCCTTCTCATCCTTTCTACCCCCCTTGTGTATCAACTCTGTTACAGATCTTTGTGTCATCTGCAAAGAGGCATATCTTTCCATCCAGACCCTCTGCAATGTCACCTATAAATATGTTAAAGAGGACTGGACCCAGTACAGTACAGAGCCCTGAGGTACTCCACTAGTAACTCCCCTTTTTTTCAGAATGTGTTCCATTCACTATTACCTTCTGTGTCCTGTTGTGTAGCCAGTTTGCTACCTAGGCTACCACCCTGGGACCCACTCACAGGCTGGCTAACTTGATTATTAATCTTTGTGTGGGACTGTGACAAATGCCTTGCTAAAGTCTAGGTAGGCCATATCCCCAGCCCCTCCCTGGTTTGTTACTTTGGTCACCCAGTCAACGAAATTGATTAGATTCATCTGACATGACCTTCCTGCTGTAAATCCATGCTGCTTTGGGTCCTGTGCCCTGCTGGCCTCTAGGTACTCAAAGATTCTTTCTTTCAGAAGTGATTCCATCATTTTCCTAACACTGAGGTCAAACTTACAGGTCTATGGTTTCTTGCTTCTGCCTTGCTCCCACTTTTGTGAAGGAGATCACATCTGCCCTCCTCCAGTCTTCGGTACCACCCCATCCTCCCATGATTTGTTAAAAGTGTAGCAGTGGTGTCACTAGGTCATCCTTAGTTCTTTTAGGATTCTGGGGTGAATCCCAGCAGGCCCCATTGCTTTGTCCACCTTGAGTTTTAGGAGTTAATTCAGGACTCTTTCTTCTGTAAATGGACTGGTGTCAACCCCCTACCCTGAGTGCTTCTATTGTCTGGTTTAGGTAACTCCTCCTCATCTTTTTTGTGAATACTGAGCAAAAGTATTCATTCAGTATCTCTGCCTTTTCACTGTCTCCTCTGCCCACCTCTCCTCCCTTTATTAATCTTCACTATTCCTCCCTTAACCTTTCTGTGCTCCTAATGCCCTATAAAGGTTTTATCCCCTTCTTAACTGAGTTGGCTATTTTTCCTCGGTTTGGGCCTTTGCTATTCTGACTGCCTTCCCACTTCTTTCTGCTTTAATTGATACAATTCCTTTTCGTGCTCCTTCTGTGATTCCTTATACTTTTGAATGCAGCCTTTTTCTCCTTAACCTTCCTGCCACCTCTTTTGAGAACCATAGTGGTTTTTACTCAGCTTTGTTTTCTTTATTTGTTTCACACAAGGCTTGTTGCCTCTATGATAGCAGTTCTGATTTTCTCCATTGTTCTTCCACCTCTCCTTTTTGGCCATTTGCTAGTGCATTCCTCAGGTATTCACCCATTTTGCCAAAGTCAGCCCTTCTAAAGTCCGATATCCTTGTTTTGTATGACTTGTCTCCATGCTTGTGCTTATTGTGAAGCTTACGGTGCAGTGGTCGCTTGTCCCAGATGTCTACTGACTTCTAAATGTGTGATCTCTCCATTTGAGAGCACCAGGTCTAGTATTGCTCCCTCCTGAGTGGGTTCCAACACTAGCTATCTAAGGACTGCCTGCAGGGCATTGAAAATGACCTTACTCTTGGATGTGGCTGCAGTACATGTCATCCAGTTAACATCTGGCATATTCAGGTCCCCGTCAACAGTATCTCCCTTTTCAGCTATTTTGAGAATGTCCTCTATCATTTCTTGTCCATTTCCTTCCCTTGAGATGGGGTCTGTACACAACCCTCTGCGGATTGTGATGCTATTCCCTATCTCCAAGGCGACCCAGAGTGTGTCTTGTCCTCCCCTTTACTTTTTAGTTCTGTAGCTTTGATCCCTTCCCTTATGTATAGAGCTACTCCACCTCCTCTTTACCCACCCTGTCCCTTCTGTAGACTGTAGTACCCTGGTATGTTACATCTCAGTCATGGTTCTCGTGTACCATGTTTCCGTGACTGCCTACAATATCCAATTGTTCATCTTCCATCAGGGCTACTAGCTCAGGAAGCTTGTTTCCCAGACTATGGGCATTGGTACTCATTGCCCACCATTTAATGTTGGCTTTATCCTTTTTCCCCTATCCCTGCTCTTTTTGCCCTTGTCTATTTTTCCATTTGCCCTGTCATGCCCTCTGTTGAGATCTGTACCTCAGTGTTAACCTTACTACCTGGAATGTTTTGCGGGGAGGCTTGACATTTCCTGCCTCTTTCCAGCACCTCCCCCTTGGCTGGTTTAAAAGCTTGCCAAGTAAGCATTTAAACCTGTCACTTAGGAGCTTGGTTCCTTCGTGGACAGATGCAGACCATTGTGCCAGTATAGACCTTCATCTCTCAGGTGTACCCCCAGTCCCCAATGAAGCCAAAGCCCTGTGCTCTGCACCAGTTTTGCAACCATTCATTAAACTGCATGGTGTGCAGTACCTTAGCCTTACCCCTGCCATGGACTGGCAGCACCTCTGAGAAGGTAACACATGCTGCTACCTGTCTGAGGCCCCTCCCCAACTCCACAAATTCATCCTGCACTGCACTGATCCCATGTCTAGCTAGGTAATTTGTCCCAAGGTGGACAATTATATCTAGTTCCCTCTCCTGTGATGCTGCTTCTGCAATCCTGAGGATTTGCTTCTTGTCCCTCAAGCCATGGCACCAGGCAGGCACCTTACTTCCTCTCCTCTCCTTCCCCGGTCTCCCCTTAACAACTAAGTCCCCTATCAGAAGCTGTTTCCTTCCCTGTGGTGTCCCTTGCCACCCTTTGTTGGTCTCCTTGTGGATGTCCTCAGCATTCTTCTTGGTCACCACTGAGGGTGCCATTATAGAGGAACCTTGCTCTGACAGACTGGCATATGATTTGTGTAGAGGGACAACTAGGGGCTTTGCCTCTGTTCCACAACCCGCACCTTCCCAGAACCCACTGTGATCCATACTCTTCATACTTGCAACTTCTGAGGCAGTAGTTGTGGCAGTGGTGCTCTCTTCGGTGGGGAGGCCTCCTTAGTTCTTGTCAATTTTGCCTGGAGGTGGGCAACCTCCTCCTCACAGATGACAGTTGCCTGCAAATAGGACAGCAATGCATTTTCCAGAATGTCTCCCAGAAAACTGCTGCCCCACAGCCAGTACACTGCACCACTCCCCAAATGTCCCTCTCCTTTATAATATACAATAGTTAATATATATAATTTTTTTTTTGTGGTGTGTACTGCCCTTATGCACAGTGCTGGGTTATTAAGAATATGATAGTTCTGCCCCAAGACCCGATGAGGAAGTGATGTCAGAACTTTGGCTATAAAGTAAATGCCATGCCTGGGGAAGGGTTGGGTAGTCCACAACCACTGGTGACTGTCAGAAACAATCAAATACACCACTGCTCCACCACCCTGGTGAGTACTGCCCTTTATAGTAATTCATCTAACCTCCAGTAACTTATTTAAAATAGATTAACTATCACAAAATCCAACGCACCAGTAAATTATTTAAAAATAGTTTCTGTCCCAAAATCCTAGTAGTCAATCCAGCTACCCCCAAGGGACAACTAAAATGCAGTATTTAAACCCTTATGAAGTTACTTCAAAGATAAGCAGAGTTTGCAAGCTTCTTATTCAACTCCTCAGCCACCTGCAATATATTTAAAATAGTTTAACTGTCAGAAAATCTTAGTAGACAATCCAGCTACCTTCAAGGGTCAACCCAAATGCAGTATTTAAATCCTTCTGAAGTTACTCACAAGATAAACAGAGTTTGTAAGCCCCTTCTTGGTTAAACACTAAATAAATACGTAAATAAAAAGCAATTACCAAGGGTAGTTAGTTTCACCTCCCACAGAATTGAGCAAAAGAGCACATTGCAGATATCAAGTGCAATATAGATTTCCCACACAGCTCACAGCGGAATAAAGTAGTCGTCTCCTTCCAGGTCAAGAAGATACATAGATACATCGACAGTGTTGCAGATAAGGGCCTAAGGGCCCACCTAATCTGCCCATTTGAGTTTGTAACTTCAGTTTATGTTTTCCTAGAACTCCGTTGCCCTTACCCTGACCTCTAGAATTCCTCTATGTCTATCCCATGCATTTATAAATCCGTGATTGTTTCAGCCCCCACCACTTCCTCAGGCAGGGTGTTCCACTTGTCCACAACCCATTCTGTGAAGAAATTCTTCCTCACATTTCCTCTGAATCGTCCTCCCTAAAATTTCATCCCATGCCCTCTAGTCCTGGAACATCTTTTCGCTTAAAAATAGTGTATTCTTGCACCCTGTTTCTCCCTGTAAGATACTTGTTTGTCTCTATCATGTCCCATCTCCCTCCTCTCCTCCAGGAGTACATATTCAGTTCCTTCAAACTGTCCTCATAGGACTTGTGATGCAATCCATGTACCATCTTTGTTGCCCTCCTCTGAACCTTCTCTACCTTGTCCATGTCCTTACGTAGGTAAGGTCTCCAGAACTGTACACTGTACTCCAGGTGGGGCCTCACTAGTGTCTTGTATAGTGGACATGACCTCCCTTTCCCTGCTGGTGATGCCCTGCCTATGCATCCTAGCATCCTATTTGCTTTATCTGCTGCCTTGTCACACTGTTTCCTTCCTTGAGGTCATCAGAGATGATAACCCCAAGATCCCTTTCCTGCTTGGTGCATGCTATATCCTCACGTCCCAACTGATATATTGTGCCATGGATTTTGTGTCCCATATGCATTATCTTTCACTTCTTTGCATTGAATTTCAACTGCCAAACCCCTGACCATTCTTCAAGATGTGCTTTGTGTCTCTAAATATTGCAGCCACCAGCAGTTTATAGTAATCTGATCAAGTCTGGAAGGCTCCACCCAGGGCAATTGGTTGACAGTGGTTATGATGCAACCTTTCCTGATCCAATACAATACTTTGTGGTCTGAAAACAATGAGGGAAACAATTTCTGCACCTGAGGCTGTCTGTGTTTCAATTACACTACAGCTTTTACTATAACAACCCTTAACCCCAGTATTTTATTTAAAAATAGTTTAACTATCACAAAATCTAACGCACCAGTAAATTATTTAAAATAGTTTCTGTCCCAAAATCCTAGTAGTCAATCCAGCTACCCCAAGGGACAAACAAAATGCAGTATTTAAACCCTTATGAAGTCACTTCCAAGATAAGCAGAGTTTGCCAGCTCCTTATTCAACTCCTCAGCCACCTGCCATATATTTAAAAATATTTTAACTGTCAGAAAATCCTAGTAGACAATCCAGCTACCTCCAAGGGTCAACCCAAATGCAGTATTTAAATCCTTCTGAAGTTACTCACAAGATAAACAGAGTTTGCAAGCCCCTTCTTGGTTAAACACTAAATAAACATGTAAATAAAAGCAATTTCCAAGGGTAGTTAGTTTCACCTCCACAGAATTGAGCAAAAGTGCACGTTGTTGCAGATATCAAGTGCAATATAACATTTCCACACAGCTCACAGCTGAATAAAGTAGTTGTCTCCTTCCAGGTCAAGAAGATGTGCTTTGTGTCTCTAAATATTGCAGACACCAGTAGTTTATAGTAATCTGATCAAGTCTGAAGGCTCCACCCAGGGCAATTGGTTAACAATGGTTATGATGCAAACTTTCCTGATCCAATACAACACTTTGTGGTCTGAAAACAACGAGAGAAACCATTTTCTGCACCTGAGGCTGTCTGTGTTTCAATTTACACTACAGCTTTTACTATAACAACTCCTTAACCTCTATAACTTATTTAAAAATAGTTTAACTATCACAAAATCCAATGCGCCAGTAAATTAATTAAAAATAGTTTCTGTCCCAAAATCCTAGTAGTCAATCCAGCTACCCCCAAGGGACAATCAAAATGCAATATTTAAACCCTTATGAAGTTACTTCCAAGATAAGCAGAGTTTGCAAGCTCCTTATTCAACTCCTCAGCCACCTGCAATATATTTAAAATACTTTAACTGTCAGAAAATCCTAGTAGACAATCCAGCTACCTCCAAGGGTCAACCAAATGCAGTATTTAAATCCTTCTGAGTTTCTCACAAGATAAACAGAGTTTGCAAGCCCTTTGTGGTTAAACACTAAATAAATATGTAAATAAAAGCAATTACCAAGGGTAGTTAGTTTCACCTCCCACAGAATTGAGCAAAAGTACAGTAGTTGCAGATATCAAGTGCAATATAGAATTTCCCACACAGCTCACAGCTGAATAAAGTAGTCGTCTCCTTCCAGGTCAAGAAGATGTGCTTTGTGGCAGGGGATGAACTAAAGCTAGTAGGGTATGCAGATGACACCTGTTTAACCCTAAAGGATAGTGAGAAATAGCTACAAAGAGATACAACAGTTTTCACAGGTTTCATCTGATGATTTGAACTTGGACAAATGTAAAGCTATTCCACTGGGACAGGTTCCAGACCCCGCTCTTATACCCCCAAAATTGAAGTTTTCCCAGTTGTAGTGGGCTCAGTGAAAATTTTAGGGTAGTTTTTGAATCACAGAATATGGGTCTCACAAATTGGGAAAGGCACTCCAGGGCTGTGAAACAAAAGAAAATATGTGGAAGGGTGGAAACTGTCTAAAAGGGAAAGGATACATATTATCAATCAATTCTTGATACCCAATCTAATATACATTACATCGGTACAATCTTCCCAGTACCCATTAGTCTAGAAACACTCTTGTACAGTATTTTTTAGTATGCTATGAGGAAGTCATTTAGATCATGTTAAAAGAGGGTATATGTATTTACCACGATGCAAGGGTGAGTTGGGTATGATAGACCGGTGGTCTTTATCACTCCCTGTTTTTCTTCCATTCCATTAAGATTCCATGCCTTATGTCAAACTCACTAGGGAATCTATGGTTTCAGAATAATTGGCATGCATACTTACTGAAATGGGAAGATGCTCCTCCATGAATCTCGAAATACTTATCAATACCAATCTCAATGAAATTGTCGATTCAAAACTATACAAATAGAATATTCAAACATCTTTATTGGAACAAGCCTCCCATAAACAATTGTACCAACATATCCTTGCAACACTGGGTCCCACTCAACCAGATTTCAAGCATTGTAGACCGAATAAACAGGAGCAAAGTGCTTGCCCTCTTAAATTAAGTTAGAATACCAGAACACATGTGGAAGTGGTATGGCTCCGTGTATATGGGAAGTAGGATGTGAGAGGGACAATAAACATAAACCTTTGGAAGAGAGATCATGCCCTTTTTCAGGTTGTGGAAATTCCTGAAGAAACCATGGACCATTTCCTATTTCAGTGCCACTATTTATAGAACTTATGGAGGTTCCTGGCTACAGCATGGAACATGCCTTGGTTACAAAACCTTACCTATGAAATTGTTTTATTGGGAGATTATACCACCAGACTGAAACAATGTCATAAGGGTACCTTTGACAGTGGTTTTGCTGTATTAAAATATTATTTATGGAATGCTAGAGTTCAGTGGGTGCTAAGACAATAACAGATGCCCTATATAGTATTCCAAGTCATCTGTGAAAATGCTTTGCATAGAATTTATGTTTTAGAATGTTCAAAGTATGATACCCAGCAAGTTAAATCTTGGTGGAAACGTCTCTCTTCTTTATTAAGTATAAATAGTAGCTTACAAACACATTGGTTAGGTAATTGAAATACAGGGTGGGAAAAGGTTATTCACTTTGAGTTTTAATGGCATTTTCACAGCTTGATTATATGTAAGTCACTGGGAGGATTACCCCCATTTTTCTCTCCCTTCTCCTCTTTCTTTTCTTTTTGGGTTCTGATGTTAGGTTTCATGCATTATGATTTCTGGATGATTATTATTGTATTTTGATTACTTTTTGATGTTTCTGTATTTTATGTATGTTGATCATGGTTTTGATTCCTTTAATAAAAACTCCTGCTCTTCTCGAGAAGTGCCATCGGATCTTTAACATCCACCTGAACTACCACCAGAAAAGGTAGATGGAACTCAGTTTAACATCTCATCTGAAAGATGGCACCTCAGGAGTGCAGCACCCCTCATGCTGTATTGCAGTGTCAGTACTGGGATTTAACCCAAGTGCCTGGTATGGGAAAGAACCCACAGCCTTCTGATCTCCTGGTCTCATAGGATAATGTGCTATCGGCTGAGCCACTGACACTGGGGCCAGGCCTTTCTCTGCAAGCACCTGCTACTAGTTTTGATGTACTGTTCTACATCTGCTGTCAGTTTTGGCCAGTAAAAACAAGCTTTTGCCAGGTCTATTGTTATTTTACTGCCTAAGTGTCCCATTTGGTCATGTAAGGCCTTTAGTACTATTTGCTTAAACTTGCTGGGAAGGACCAGTTATGTTCGTATAATTTTACCTCATCCCACTGTGACTTCTCTGTGCAGTAAGCCATCTTTACTTTAAGTCTGGGCCACTCACAGTATAGAAAGGCAGTCCTTTGGTCATTAGATTTCATTTTGATGCAGCTTTTCCTTTACTTACAGCTTTCAATATAGGGCCAATCTATAGGATCATTATGTTGTTCTCTCATGGCATCAACTTTGGTAAGCTGTGAAGTGCTGAGATCCAGAGCTGCAAAGTTACAGTAGGCAGCTGAATACAAGTTTCTGGGGTCCCAGACAGTCAGCTGAGCAGTTCACTGCAGCAGGAGAAGGCTGTTTTTACAATCAAACTTTGACAAAGAGTGCAGACTGATTGTTCAGACATTGTAAACCATTCAGTCTTGACAGCTGGTCTCTGAGATAAAGTATCTGCATCTGTGTGGTTTAACCCAGGGTGGTATTCAACCTAGCAGTCATAAGTTGACAGTGCTGAGAGACTCCTGTAGCTGGTGGTGTCCGATTTAGCTGCTGTTTGACATAATGGAGGGAATTGTTAGCAGTCTTTACTAGAATTTTTGCCCCATTCAGGTACTCTTGGAATTGATCAACTATGGCCTACTTTAAAGCCAGAAACTAAAGCTTGTGTACAGGATCATTTTCTCTAAGGGTGTTAGGCTGCTACTAACAAATGCCACCAGGTGCAGTCCTTCCTCGTATTCTTGGTATAGCACATCTCCAAGGCCACTCAGGCTGGCATCAATGTGTAAGAAGTTTGTAGGATCTGTATTATCCAAGATTGGGGCATGTGAGCAAGTGGATCATGTCATAGAAGCTTTTGTCAAATTCAGAGTCCATCTATTTCCAAACAGTTCATTTGGTCTGAAGTAAACCTTGTCTCCTCTTTGACAGTATTTTTCTGTACTTCTGACTGGTAGGAGGGTAATATTGTTATACGCTAACAAAGGCCTGATAACTTTGGAATAATCTTTAACAAATCACCGGTAATAGCCACAGAATCCCAAGAATTCTTGGAGTTCTTTTAGCTGGTCTCAGCTAGGTAGTGAGTGCCTCAACTTTACTGGGGTCTGTTTGTATGCCCTCTGAAAATATGATGTGCCCATGTACTTCACTGATTTCTGGAAAAACTGGCATTTGACTATCGACAGCTTGAGATCAAATTCTTCCAGATGGGCTAAGACTTTGAACAGGCGAGCCTCATATTCTTCCAGGGTCTTACTGAAAACTATCACATCATCCAGGTAGACCAAACATTCGAGGAGGTCCTTGTCTCTTTCAGCCCATTCCTTGAGACTGTGGAAGGTGGCTGGTGCTCTGGATATCCCTTGAGGCATACACAGAAATTCACTAGAAGCCCAAGGGACAGATAAAAGCTGTTTTTCCTGTCTTCTGGTGCCATTGGAATCTGGTACTATCCACTCCAGAGTTCCAGTATGGAAAACTACTTGCTTCCATTCAGACAATCTAGGGCATCCTGAATACGAAGCATGCTGTATTGATCCAGAATAGTTCTTCGTTTAGTGTTCTGTAGTTGACACACATTCGCATAGCGCAGTTCTTTTTCAGACCACCACAACTGGGGATGTATAAGGGCTGCATGACTCTTGTGTGATACCTGCAGTGAGCATTTCCTGGAGATGGCATCTGACATCATGCGATGTCTGCAGGAGCCAGTCATCGACATCTTTCCTAACGGCCTGTCATTGTGGAGTCTGATGTGGTGTTCAGCACCCTCAACACATCTGACATCCCACTCCCAGAGGGAGAATGCTTGAGTTCTTTGAGCCAGTTTCTCACTAATCCTGTTTCTCCATCTGGTGGGTATGGGCAACTCCCTCAAATCAAACATATCAGGCCAGAGTTCACATGCGGCATTAGGTGAGCATTTGGATGACAGCACAGTGGTGTCATCACGGTATACTTTTGCCAGTGTGCAACCTCAGTTCACCTTGCTTTTCAGTCTGTGACATTTGTAGCTGTACCACCTCTTCTTGCATAGGCATAGGTGCATACAGGTAGCACACTAAACTTGACCAGTAACCCTGCAGGCAGTTTTCCTTCCTCTGGGGCATCCAACATCAATATTTTGTTTGTTACATCTTTACGCAGCCATACTTCACCACTGATGCTGGATTCGCACTTTGAGGGAGGACTATGGCTAAGGGTCCTTTTCCAGACAGTCCTGACAGGCTCATCCTGATCTCTTGATTCAGACTGCTGTTGTGTATATGTTTTGGACTTGTGTAAACATTCACAGCTTGTCCAGGCTTGTTTTTGCTCCTTTTCCTAGCATAACTGAGCAAGCAGCTGACCATGTGTGCATTTATACCAGTTATTACAGGGACTCCTGGTGCAATCCTGAGGAAGGGCATATCAAAGCCAAGGACTCCCCTGGTTCCCACAATGACTATAAACAAAGGAAATGAGAGTCATATATTTAAGTAACTCAGATAGGGAAGGACGTTTCACTTAACCCCATATATGCAGTCCTTCAAGAGGCTGAATGGGATTGTTGGAAAGGTGCTTGTCATACCAGTTTTTAAAATTATGGTGACCTGAGACCCACTGTCTAGGATGGCTCACACTGGAATCTTGTTCACATTTACTGTAGTCTCCACAGTTGGGCCTATCAAGTTCGACCAGTTCAAGAAGGAATTGTCAGGAACTTGGACTGCTGACCTTATGATAAATATATTTTGATGTGACTGGGCTGAATTTCCAATGGTACCTCCTTGCCTCAGATGCCTCTCCACTAGGAATCTATCTCTTACCCAGGCAGGATTATCTATGGAATGGCACTCCCACTTCAGGTGACAATCTTGTTGTTGGTAGTGGACCCTGGTCACTGGGTAGAGAAGTTGACTCCTGGGCAACCATCTGGCCTGGTGCTGGGGGTACTAGTTGAGGCCTTCTGAGCAGGTGCAGAATCTGGGGTTGTGCTTGACAATGAGCTGACATTTAAAGCACAGGTGTCAGCTGTTGTCAAGTCCTCATTTTCCATCTGAGGAACATCACCCGGATAAAGCATCTCATTCTGCCTGATGACCTTCCTATGTTGGTCCATGCCTTTGTGTCCTCCCATCTTGACTACTGCAATGCTCTATTCCTAGGGTTACCAGGGTGGATCTCCATTGCCTGCAGTTGGTGCAGAATGCAGTGGCCGGTTGTTGGCAGGGCAGTCAAGATCTTGCCTTTCTCACCTGTGCTGCGTGAACTACACTGGCTGCCAGTGTGATGGAGGATCATCTTCAAGGTCACATTGCTGACTTTAAGACCCTACACAGACAGGGACCGGTTACTTGCAGGACCTCTTGTGACCTTACCGTCCCTCCACGCTCTCCACTCCACCAACGAGGCATTGCTAGAGGTTTCAGGGTCCTTTACTGACATCAGGTGCTAAGGCTTTTGCATTTGTGGCCCCAACCCTGTAGAACTCTCTACCTCATCGTATTAGAGACTGCCTGTCCACTGAGACATTTAAATCCTCCATGAAGACTTATTTTTTGATCTAACATTTGGGGAGGATATTTAGCCATATGTATGCTGTCTTTTAACTTTGTTTTAATTGTTTGTCAATTATTTTAAACTGTAAACTCACCTTGATTTAATTTGATTTGATCTTACCACATTTATAGCAAAATACAGTTCTTCAGGCCACCTCAGCCGTGCTAGCATGTCACGGTTTGGCTGAGATTCCTGGTTAGAAGGTGAGTAGATGCAAATTGGTATCTTGAACAGGAACACTTGCAGTGGTGAATTTTTGTTGAGTAGGTGCACTACACCCAATCAATTCCTTCATCATTGCTGACAATTTACTCAGTTGAGTCACTAAGCTGCTAGCTATAGAAGGACTTGAGCACAAGCACCCATTCTCATAGCCGATGCATTGCTCTGAGCATTCTGGGCTTCATCAGAAGTAGGTTTGCTGTAACTCTGCTTTCAATTCTCAAAGCTCTTTAAGAATTTGTTGGCATGCAGCACTATCACCGGATGATACTTCTGCCGGAATAGAGGTGACAGTGGCCGCAGTAGCAAAGGGGTCCCTTGATTCTTCCTCCTCTTGGCTTCCTGGATTTACCAACACATAATAGTGGGGATGGTTAGATCTTTGATCATGTAGTCATGACTTAAGTAGTACCCAGACTGAATACTTGAGTATGTCATCCAGTCTTACTCGGTCTAACTCACTGGGGACACGCCTCCCTTCCTGAAGGTTTTGGCAGTAACTTTTCTACTTGGGTTAGATAAGCTGCCAGAGGTTCACCTTGTCTTTGTATAACAACCTTGAATGTCCACATTAATTCCTTAACAGTGTCAGTGCTCCCAAAGGCACACTCCAGAGCAATCAAGTGCTCCTGGCACTGGCATTTGGGTTAGTGACCCTCAAAGATCTAATAACGTCTAAAGCAGATCCTCAAAGGCTTTCCCCTAAGTGTTTTCTTTCTTTTGGCTTTGGAGCATTGCCAGTCCTGCACTAGGGTAGTAGCAGAGTCCATCCAGGTCTCTAAATTATCTTCCCATTTGGTGTGGGGTGGGTGCCTGAAAACATTCATAACCTGCACTAAGATTCATTGTTGATTGCAGGCACATGAAGGGGAGCAGGAGCTGGAGCAGGAAGGATGTCACTAATGGGGCAGACGAAGTAGGTACAGACTCAGAAGCAGGTACAAGCACAGAAGCGGTGAAGATGCAGAATTAGGGGCTGGTATAGAGGCAGCAGCAGGCTCAATTGCTGAGGATCACTCTTGGGAGTGGATAACTGGGCGTCAAACAGTTTTCTCAAATCCCCCATGGTTTGACCACCAGTTTGTAGCAGTTTGGTAATTTTATCTTTTATTCTTCCAGCTTTGGGAGGTTCTTCAGCCTTAGCTGTGACAATGAACATGTGCTCTAAGGGCTACTAGCCCTGCCTGTCTGGCTACGCATAGGCTGAGGGGCCTGAGTTCTGTGAGCGGAGCCTGCACCTGGAAGAAGGGTATTGGGGTAGCTTATTGCTCTGGTATAGCCCTCAGGATGCTATAACCTCCCACCACCCCACCTAGTGGCCCAATGCCTTGGCATGAACAGTCATCACTGACAGTATTCACCATACAGTTTTCTCCTCATATAGACAATATGCTCACAGCTCACCACTTACTGGGGTCTGGGATTCAGTAAGACCTCCTGGAATCTCCTGTAAAGCAACAGTAATGGGCATGCACATCCAGAAATATCCACGACTGTAACAATTCGACCACTTGTAACATGCATGAGGCAGTATAACATTGAAACAACAATCAGATTTATTTAGGGGAGCAAGGAAGGGACAAATCTGGTCAAATGATTAGTTAGTACTGGTTTTATCCAGAATAATGGCAAGCATAGAATCCCACTTTGCAGTCCCATAAACTTTTCATTACTTTCCCCACTGGATCAACCTTATAACCACCTACTACCATTACCTCCTAGACAAAACCAATTCTTTTGGCGCTCCTCCCCCAGTCACCCTCCCTCACCTTGACTCCTCCTCCTCAGACTCTCACATCGATGTGTCACACCTCTTTATCTCCTTTGCTACATACAAACACTGTCCTTTACACTAGTTGAATGCTCTTGGCTGTGCTATCACCATTGGTACTATGAATGACATTGTAACCTTACTGTATACTAGCTACCTACTATTGAGTATTGTATATAAACTGTTTGTTATTGTTGTCATTGTCACTGTTTGACATGGAAACTTTGTAAAAGAGCTCTGAGCTCAAAGCTATGATCTGAATCTCTAACTAAATAAAAAATAAATAAACAAGCTAGGTAACCAGATAAAGGAAAAGCCTAACTCATTCGGGATTGCAGCTGTCATTGGGGCCCTTAATGGAAACAGAAATGATAACTTCGCCATGCACAATTGACTTATTTGTATTCCGGGACTGGATGGCTCAGTCGATTGAACCCATAAACAAATGGTGAGATTGAATTCAAGTGGTACCACAAAGACAATTTAACTATTTTGCAGGGAGCTACCGTGATTGCTACTCACTGTATCAGACCAAAAATGATCCGACAAAATGAGATCTGGTGCAGATGTTTTGTGAAGTTGGAGGATGATTTCCCCTCATGGTCCTTGTCGAAGCTGGTCAAGATGATCTGGGCAAACACCGAATGCCACAAACTGACCAGCCACATAAACACTTAGACAAAATAAGTGCATTTATATGTAAGACTTATAATTCTCTGGTTCTTCCAGCCAGGTTGCAGGCTGATTCTCTTCTGCTTGCTTTTGGACTGGATCCCTGCTGCTGCCAGCCACAGTTGCACTGACTGGACACTTTGGATCTGCAGACTAAATGGCTGGAAATGTCTGGAGCCTACCAGGCCTAACCTCTAGCTGGCAGGCTCCCCAGAGCATACACACTGAATTTACGGGCATATCTGACCTTTTCTGAGCATGTACCCCTTTTATATAGGGCTTAGGTCCAGAGATCCTATTGGCTGCCAAGACTGTCGTGAACAGTAACAGTGCCTTTTTTTCCTGAACTTTCTCTTGCACCTCAGCTCGAGGAACTGTCAGCAACATCCTCTGCCACGTCTCTGCCTCCCACCTGAGATGCCTCCTCTCCCCGCCCTGCCCAATACATCCCCAGATCTGAGCCCCTGGGAAGGCTGCCCCTATCAGCCCAGGGCTCTAGCTATAGTTTAGAGTGCTGGGCTAAGTGGGAAGGTCCAGGAGAGAGGAGAGCACCTGGTGTTGGGAATGTGGTCTGGGGCCAAGATGCCTTCACCTGTCCCCAAGGGAGGATTTTCTCTTAGTCCCACCCAAGCATGGGACATGCAATGCCATCCCCGCTACGTGAGTGCCCCACATGTCCTGAAGATAGACTCCCAATGTTCCCCTTCCAGCATGGTCTCTACAGCTGCCGAGCACCCGTTGTCCACTGGGTGACACTCTGTGCAAGATGGTTCCTCCCTCCCTCCCAGGAGGAGAGCAGTCCTACAGAAGCTCCATCCTCTCCTCCCTGACTGACCCCCAGAGTCCTGAGCTTGTTCCGAAACCAGGTCACCGCGTGGCGCATGGTGTGCTGTCCAGTGCCTTAACCCTCAGCTCCACCAGGCCGGCCAGACCCAGTGCCTTAATTGGCTTACTTTTTGGTGCCTAGAAAAGCTCCTCCCTTGTCCCCCATAAGTCTTGGTTGATCCTCCACAAGTATCTGGCTAAGGTCCAGGTCTCCAGTTGGCTGCAGGGCTGCACAATGGTGGCTAAAGCATAGTTTCAACATACATTTACAGGCAGTCCCAAAATAAACGTTCTGGTGCATCTAGACAACTCATTTATATTTACACATTTTCCTTCTGATACATTACCCCAACACTTCTCCTGCACACATTTGTTTGTTTACATTAATTGTGCCCCAGAGCTGACTGACTACCTTTTAAACATAGTGCCCTGGAAAACACAGCAGTGGCTTATTAATATTCATAAGGGCATTTCTTGCCCTGACCTTTGCCGCTGATAACATAGTCAGAACGGCCACCCCTCCACGCTTGCCCTTCCCTCAAACATGGAACCCCAGGCTACCACCTAAGGTCCAGTGCTGCACAGGATCGCCTGGTTCCAAAACCTGCAAATGCACTGGGGATCGAGCCTTCTTTGTGTACGCGCCTAGACTGTGGAACTCCTTCCTGCATTAACTTGTTCCTCTCCCTCCCATCCCTGCTTCAAAGCATCCCTCTGGAGCTTCCTTAAATTGGACTCTGCCTGTCTATGTGCCATATACCCCCTGCAGCGTCTCTCTCTTCCCCAGTCAACTGATTTGGGGTGACACCCTTGTGTGCTGTTGCTACAGTTTGCTGCCTAATTTTGCTGTTAATTTGCACTAGGCACATTTTCTGCCCCATGCTTTGAGGGGACCCTGTCAAATCTGTACCTTTTCCCCAGGGCTCTTTCTCATGCTATTCTTCACTCCTCTTGTTCCGTCAACCCTCCCCTCTGCCTCCAGGGATGCCCCACCCATATTGTTGCCTGGTTGATAATGTCTGTATTCTGATACTTTGATGTTATAGCACATTTTGATGTTATTTAGATGTTATTCTACATATTCTACTGGTATGAATCTTGTTGCTACCTTCCTACTTAACTGTTTATGCTCGATGCCCCATATGATGTATCTCCTACTTGTTTATGCGGGATGCTCCTGTATGTTACCTTGACTCTGTCTGATGCATTGTATTTACCCTGTAATCCTCCCGGGTCGCACCTGAAAAAGGCATTTGGCTGTCTAGTGTGCTTACCTGGTAAACAAAAGCAAATAAAAATAAATAAATAAATAAAATTCTGGTGCCCTGGAGGCAGTGTCTACAGTGTCTGCCTAATTATTTATTTTAAAACCATCTTGGGTCCTTTGCTTGTGTCCCTGGTATCTTTTAACATAACCTGGCACCGGCAACTTCTGTTTTGGACTGCAAATGGTGGTCAGAAATTAGTGCACATGTTCCTCCTGAACATGCGAGTGCCAACAGCATTTCTAACAAGCTGGCTGTGCAAACACCTCTGTGAGCCCACAGAACTCATCAACACAGGGGACTGCAGGGAGGAAGCCTGGGCTGTGGCAATGACCAGGGCAGAGAGTGGGAAGATGCCCAAGGTGGCAGAAACCAGGAGGATTCCAGGTAAGCCACAGAAGGAGGGTTACACCTATATAAGGAATATACTATGAGGATTGTTTGATAAATGATTTATCTCTAAGAGTGCAACTTAACCTCAGGTAACTTCATGAGTGGCATAAATTATGAGTGAAGTATTCTAAGCCAAACTGCATTAATATACTGTAGATTAATCATAAAGTCGCCACTGCAATTCAAAAGAAGAAGAACATTGAGTGAGCTTTCTGGTGTTAATGCTGTGTGCTAGTACACTAAACACATTCATTTGTTGGGGTTGCTCAGGATGTATTGATGTCCTCATGTTAGTGACGGCAGCAATGTAACTTTTCATTGGTATATTAAGCATTTCTGTAAAATTTCTTGGAAAAATGGTGGGTATTTTATCATGGGTGCAGACACAGATGAAGAGTGTGAGTCATTTAGATCACTGATCATGGTTGCTCTGTACCTGCAGCGCAGAAAAGTGTTTTCTAACATAGAAACATAGAATTTGATGGCAGAGAAAGACTGCTTGGCCCACCTAGTCTGCGATTTCCCTACCTAATGGATAAGCTGCAGATCCTTGTTAACCAACAGCCTACTTCCTCCTACCCCCTACTACAATTGCCTTATGTCTGTCCCATGCATGCTTGAATTCCCCCACTGTTTTTGACTCTATGTGAAAAAATGCTTCCTCACATTACCTCTGAGCTGTCCCCCTCAATCTTCAAATTGTGCCCTTGTTCTTGCACATCTCTTTTTCTGAAAGATGCTACCCTCTTGGACTTTGTCAATTCCTTGAGGCATTTGGAAGTTTCTATTATGTCCCCCCTCTCCCTCCTTTCCTCGAGGCTATACATCTTAAACTCCTTTAGTCTTTCTTCATATGTCTTCTGTGCAGACCCTGCACCATTTTGGTTGTCCTCTCTGGACAGCCTTCAGCCTGTCTATGTCTTTGTGGAGATGGGGTCTCCCGAACTGTACACAGTACTCTCAATGTGGTCTTACCAAGTGTCAGTACAGAGGGACAACAACTTCCTGTTTTCTACTGGTGATGCCTCTTCTGATGCATCCCAGTATCCTCCAGCCCTCCTTACTGCCTTCTCACATTTCTGGCCCACCTTTAGGTCATCTGATATGACTATCCCAGGTCCCTTTCCATTTTGTTGTTAGCATCTCACCCACCATTGTGTACTCATCCCTGGGTTTTGTTTCCCAGGTGCAATACTTTGCACTTCTTTGCATTGAATCTAAGCTGCCATACATTTGACCATTCCTCCAACCTTGCCAAGTCCCTTTTATCCTTTCCACCACCTTGTGCCCTTTGTTGCAGATCTTTATGTCATCTACAAAGAGCGTACTTCCCCTTCCAGTCCCTCTGCAATGTCACTTATAAAGACATTAAAAAGGACCGGCCCAGTACTGAACCCTGCAATACCACTAGTAACCCTCCTTTTTCACTGTGGACCCCATTTACTATCACCCACTGTGTCCTGTTGTCCAACCAGTGTTTTACCAGGCTACCACCCGGACCCACTCTAGGCTGGCTAATTTGTTTTAATCTTTTGTGTGGGACTGTGTCAAATGCCTTGCCAAAGTCTAGGTAAGCTATGTCACAGCCCTCCTTTGTCTACTACTTTGGTCACCTAGTCAAAGAAATCAATTAGATTTGTCTGACATGACCTTCCTATTGTAAATCCATGCTGCCTTGGGTCCTTTGCCCCACTGGCCTCTAGGTACTCAACAATTCTTTCCTCAAAGTGATTCCATCATTTTCCCTACCACTGAGGTCAAACTGACAGGTCTGTAGTTTCCTACCTCTGTCATGCTCCACTTTTGTGAAGGGAATCACTTCTGCCCTCCTCCAGTCCTCAGGTAAGCATATCTTTTCAGTGTGGGGTGTTTGTGGCACTTCTAAAACTGCATCAGTGCTGGCTTTTATGATGATGGAGGCACATGATGTTGTACTTAACATAAACCAAAATGTAAAGTGTTGCCATCTTTATTTTAAAGCTGGCTGGGTCAAGGGAGCAGTAGTACATTTTCTTCAGTGAAAGTTGAAGGCTGGCAGGTGGGTGGCCAAGTGAGTTGAGGGGCTAATTTAAACTGCTGTGCTACCTGAAATTGGAGTGTGACTACCAGCACTTTGGGATGGTGTTGTTTAAAATAAAAGAGATAGACCCATGATTTGTGTAAGCCACATTTAGAAAACAGTACAGATTATGTATTGTTTGTATCTTGATGTTGTGTAAGATGTTTAAAGGAGGTTAACTGTGTAGTGGAAGCTGTGAGGGGTGCGGATGAAATGAAAGTAAAAGAAGTAGTGTCAGCCAACCAGACCAGGGTTGGCGGTGGCCTATGATATACTAACTATACAGTATGTACTGTATAAATTTGGTGATGATGTTGAGTGTTCTTCAATTAATACAAACACAGTAGTTTCTCTAATAAATGGATTTACCAGTTGCCTTTTCTTTCCACTCCTATTGCATAAATAGATTCATATATACAGTATGTGTATATATCTACACATGTACAGTACGCTTTAATTCATAACTTCATTATAATTACCCTACAATTGTTTCCAATGCAAAGACGAGTTATAATTTGCCGTTATAACTACCTCAGCCAGTTATAATGGCAAACACTTGCCACCTTCTCTAGACAAGCGCGAGAAACAAACAGCTGCAGAGCCAAGAAAACAACTCACGCTCTCGCAGCTCCGGATGTCCTGTCAGATCCAGCGTTGAAGCAAATGAAAAGAGTGCCAAGACCTCCTGGAGCCAGACTACATAACAAAATTAACAGTTTGAATTCTTAGTTTAAAAGTTTGAAGCATTTTTATCTTTAAGGCTTTACAAGCTTTCACGGTTCCTCCACATTAATGAAGCCATCTAAAACGAACGTAATTTCATTCACGAACTGTAAGTTCAAACATTTAAAGATGCTGACAAATGTTATAATGTTAAAACTGTTGATGTTTCTTTTCCAAATATAAAAAGACGTTTTAAAAAACAAGCCATTAAAAACTGCAGTGTAATACAAGACCACAAATACATTTTTCATTATAGCACAACTGTCTTACTCATTTCATTGCAAATAGAATAGATTACTGCTGAAAATTGTGACCAGCAATTATAAAAATAAAGTAATGGACAGGTGGTTATTCATGAAATTTACACACACCCTCAGTGTGGGATGCCTAAATAAACCCCGAGGGGCTTTGACCTCGGGGTTTATCAGGACATCCCCTCGAGCCGTGGCGAAATCTTCATAATAACCACCTCCCCATACATTATTCTCTATATAATTACTGGCCAGTGCTTTTTCCATAGGAAACCTGGTTGTAATTTGCCATTATAACCAGCTGGTTATAACTGCAAACATACACCAGGTTTCCCCATGTCTGCGCATGTACCAGACACTCTCTACACTCGCCACTGCTGGAAGGATGCCACAAACTCTGCGAGAGATGCTGAAACCTCCAGTTAGCGATATGTAAAACATTTGACAAAAAATATTTTTTAAACTAAACAAACAGCAGACTTCTTCTTTTGGGGCACACACTACAGGGATATGTGAACCTGGCAGACTGCAGATCACGCTGAAGCCTTACCAGTCTGCATCAGCCAAACATTGATCTTTGCTTATTTTGTATATTTGCTGTAGTGAAAAGCTCACACAGAAATTATAAAAATAAAACATGGGATGTGTGTGAACTCAAATTTTACACCCACCATCAGTGTTGGATGCCTAGTTAAATCCTCGAGCTTCACTCTCAGGGTTTATGTGGCATCTAAAACCTTAGGTGTGTGTAAAATTCTTGTTACACACACCACCCATATATTATTCTATATGGTATTTTCATATTATAACCCTACATTACTAATGGGGTCTTTTAATCCCAACCTCATAAACCACAAAGCTATTGTTTTTAAATCTGGCCTGAAATGTTTTTTCCAGAACTACCACAAAACAATGTTTTGGGCAGGAGTTTAAAACTGGCTGTGAGGTTCATGAGGTTGGGGGTTGGGTAAATGGACCACGCTGAAAATTTGTGATCAGAATCTTAAAAACATGAAGTTAAGGCACATGAAGTTAGGTCATAGCTTATTCGGGCCCTGTGTTTCTTACTTTGTGCAGATCCAGAATGGCCTTGAACTAAACAAGTTAGTATCTACATGTAACCAGGGTCGGGTTGAAGTTATTTTTATTTTTTTTATGTGCGGTGCCTCCATTTTTGTAACCCACTACCTGGGTGCCTGGGTTAGGTGAGAAAACTGATTTGCTCAGCGTTAGGCCAGGTTTGCACTTCTGGACAGGGTACCCAAGTAACTCCAGACACAGGAAGCAATAAATGTGAATGTCCAAACCAGGAATGGGATTCTAGAGTATGGCTTTTATTCACATCACACTGAGAATAACAAAGTGAAGATGGACCCTCACGGGGCTACACTCCCTGGCAATGCAGATTAACAGAGGCTAGAACACATCTTCTTCACAACACTGTAACCCTTAGGTTCTGAACACACTGGGCTCTCAGCTCGAACTGGTACTCTTCTCTTGGATTCCCTGGCGTGGCACGCTGGCCAACACTTGGACATTTTCCATATGGCATGGACATTCGGTGATGGCTCCATCTACCACCCATGAACACTTCCTAGCTCTAAAGGAAAACTTTTTCCTTAATCCCACGTCTGGGTGCTTTCTGCAGACACTGGCCAAGTGCCTGGGAGAAAGCTATAGGTGCCAAAGTGAACCTGTAGAGGTGAATCTGGTTACTCTAGATGGGGTCTCCCACCTCTCACTCCCAAATCCATACCCGACCATTCATTCAGAGTCAGCACCTTTCCTGTGAAACTCTCTGTTGTAGAATGCTGTCTCGAAATGTATATCACATTTAACATTCTATTCTTCATGAACTGGTGTCCTGACTTGCAATGTTCTCTAAGTGGCTATGTCCATCCCTGTAGACACCACTGCTTAGATGCACTTTAAGTCATACACAAATCTTGAAGTACTGTACTTGGCTGTCCTTTTCTGACCCCACAGTAGCAGTTACTTTAAACAACTGTCTCGGTGAAACATGTGCTCTGTGTCAGAGCAGACGTACTAACTGGCTTGCAGGTGCCCCAGGGCTTCTGGCAAATAAAACACAAATTTGGTGCCTCAGTACTGGTTCTCCAAACATCAGGCAGCTTTAACTCCTTCAGCAGGGTCAGGGATTATCACTGAACTTCTGGTCTTTCCCCCATCCCTCCTGGGATGGGGCACTGGAATACTATTTCAGGTTTCTTCTGTGTCCTTCTGTGGGTGAGAACACACCCTCTTCCTTAAGTAGCTCTATGACAGAGCTATGCTCTGAGGGGCTGCCAACTGCAGTATGCCTCCTCCTCCTCTCACTGCAGACTCCTACAGACTGACTTCAAATCCCCAACATTCTAACCTAACCCCTGGCTGCAGCATTCCAGTGTGACTTATGCTGCTGCGAGAATTCTATATGATGTCATCCCTTCAGCTCAGCTGAGACTAAGGACTGAGTGACACAGTGTGAAACCCATTTAACTGGTGTCTCTACAAGCTGCCTTTCCTGCCTGCCACTAGTTCTAAGTGGGATTCTAGTAACCCTGGGTGACAAAGCGGTTCATACAGACAGTGGAAAAGCAAGCTAGGACTTAATTTGCTCAGTCCTGCTTTTGGTGAAGGCTTTGTTCCTGTGCAAAAGCAAGCTAGGTCTTACCTTATGATTTTTACAGATCCAGCTTTGCAGAAGGCTTTTAGGGTCCTGTACTAAACAAGTTAGAGATTACCTCCCAAGGACCCTACTTGAAGAACCTTTCAACTTTGCTCCTGTTTTGGAAATGTGTGATATGTTGCATCAAGCAGGGCAAAGGGCCCTGAATGAGGCATCCATCAGGGTACTATGCCTGTCTAGCAATACAGTGGGAAATTCATGGTAAACAGCTGCATTAATGCATCATTTAGTATTTCTGAAACCTCAAAAGTTTGGAAATCTAATGTTAGGAAGTTTTGAACCCTAACTCTCCCACCCCATGCACCACCACTATGAGCCACATCGAACTGAATGCCAGTCCCAAAGGATGCCAAGCAAGGCAAGTTAGAAGTTTAGATTTGTTTAGGACAGGGCTCGAAGACCTCTGTACTTCCTTTTTATCCTACATGAGGCAAGTTAAGACTCAGGTCCTGTTTATGCACAACCTGAAGTCTTCTGCATGAAGCAACTTAGGGCACCAATCCAGCTTCACCCACTGCCTGAAGGCTTTCAGTCTGGTGGTGTTTATAGGGCTGGTGCATGGAAGTGGAGGGAGGGATTTAGTGTTCAAAGAATCCCTAGCATTGGATTTTACTATGGTTTAAGATCCCTAACTGATGCATTAACATAGTCTTTTGACACGAATATGTATCTAAACTATAGCTATAATATGTAGATATATTATCTATTGAAACATGGACTTGGGTGCAGAACCATGTAGTGATAAATGGTTCACAAAATATTGAGGAAAGAATGCATAGCTTGTCTGACATACTGTACATGCATTTGTATACCACATCATGAGTTGGGATGCCAATACTGTATAACATAGAAGTAAGCAATAACACACGATGAGGTGTGGGTTATTGCCTGATAAGAACGCGGCTCAGGGGTGTACTAAGGCACGGCGCTTGCCGTGCTGCTGCCTAAGCGTGCTCTTATCAAGCAACAACCACCCCTCGAGTGTGATGTCTTGCTTTATAAATGGGCCTCGTAAAGAAATTTATATAAAAAATCACATAAGGATATACAAGAAAAATTAAGAAATATGAATTTTTCATTTGAGAAAAAATAGTCCTTTATGTGTTGAATGGAGGTTTTGCATTAATAGTTAATAGTGGTGACTGGTGTTTGTCTGTGTTTCTACTGCGACAGAAACACAGACAGACATAGGAATACCCAAAGCAAGTTTATTTTGTTTTGATATTTTATTACTTTGAGCGTGGACTTGTAGCTACATACAGTTAGTGGCAAGCAGGAATGAGCGAGTCTGTTATGGATTCTGTATTACTGTAACTGCCACCGCTCCCATATAGAGACAGCATTTATTTTGGTTGTTTATTTAGTTTTGTTATATTTCTTTTTGTTTTTGTTGATATGGATGGTTTGCATGAGTGGGATCGAGCGTGCTCATCATGACCACCGTACAGTGTAATTTCCTGCTTTGCGGTCCGGGGTCATGGGTTATTTGCTTCGTTTAAAAAAAAAGTGTTTTCCTTCTTCATATGGTTTGCCATAGTTAGTTGTCGGCTGTTGCAGTTGGATTTAAGCGACAGTAGGGCAGGACAGGGCGTCTGCGATGCCACACACGCTGAGTAGCGGGGCGAGTTGGACTTGTGGAAGAAACGTGTTGGACTGTGAGTAAAAATAAAACTGTTTAGGGGTTCTGCAGGAAGGGTGACATTAGCTACACACAATGTTAGGTGTTCTGTTCTGTGCAGTGGATTTTGAATATTTTGCCGTTTCTCGAGGGTGCTTGCTTTACGTGTGGTCGTTCTGTGTGAGACCTCCTGCAGTGTGTACCAGTCTCTGCTTTTGTTTACTGTGGCCAGTGGGCAGTGATACAGTGTCGTTATGTGGTCGCAGGGGTGACGGTTAGTGCCAGTTGACCAGGATATCACTTGATAAGGACACTGGTCTGAAGGCCTTTTAGCCAATGAGATTCATTTATTTTAAATGCGCATTTTATAAGTTAAAGTAATGAGCTGTGAATGAGCTTGACACATCCAGTATACCTGGATTTGATGCCCACAACCTCCACTTGCATACTGTGTGACCCTAAGTAAGTCACTTAACCCCCAGTGCTGCCAAGTCACCACTGAAAATGGGCTACGTGCCCAGTGGGTCTTAACTTGAAAAAATTATTTAAAATTATCTTGTTTTCACTAACTGTATTTAATATTCTTTCTCTTTCAGATGCCAGTAGCTGCATAAAGTACCCTGAGGACCTTTGGTCAGATGACAAAAGAGAAAAGTGTGTTCCCAAAATCATAGAGTTCCTCTCCTTTGATAACCCCTGGGTTCAGCATTAAGAGGTCTATCAATTTCCGCTTCCTTGGTTTCTATATATATCCTCTGCATCTTCATTAAGTTTGGGACACTCCAATAGCCAAAGCCACAACGTCAGCTCAGCTACCTTCTGCTAATTGGCCTTACACTGTGCTTTATCTGTTCCCTGATATTCGTTGGGCAGCAACTGAAAATTAACTGCCTTCTCCATCAGACTGCCTTTGGAGGAATATTTTTCATTTGTGTTTCCTCTATCCTGGCCAAAACCATTATTGTGGTCATTGCCTTTAATGCTACAAAGCCATCTAGCAAGCTACGGAAGTGGGTAGGATCGAGATGGATACCATATTCCATTGTTGTCTTCAGTTCCCTGGTTCAAGTTATTATATGTACAGTTTGGCTGTCTACTGCTTATCCATTCCACGGAAGAATATGAAATCTGAAACTGGGAAAATAATACTGGAATGTAATGAAGGTTCTGCCATCATGATGTACTGCACACTGGGATACATGGGCCTGTTGGCTACAGTTTGCTTTATAGTTGCTTTATTGGCAAGAAATTTGCCTGATAGCTTTAATGAGGCTAAATACATTTCATTCAGCATGATATTTTTAATAGTGTCTGGTTGTCATTTATCCCAGCATACATGAGCACTAAAGGGAAATACATGGTTGCTGTGGAAATCTTTGCTATCCTGGCTTCTAGTGCTGGATTGCTTGGTTGTATATTTATACCCAAGTGTTATATTATATTACTGAGGCCAGACATGAACACAAGAGAAAAGTTAATAGGAAGTAAAAATAAATCTTCAAGTAAATATCGAATAATTGTCTGAGGGTATGTTATGGCCAGTAATTGAAAGCTGTACAGTTGTCATGTGTATATCATATATCTATCTTAATTCATTGTTTGCCTCTGGGCCATAGGAATTTTGATTCTTTTCCATCTCTGTGCTCTTTAAGTCCACGTCTAATGTTGAGTATTTAGTGCTATACAAAGGGTGCTGTTATGCTGGAGGTATAGATCCATCTCATGACAATTGATTGCAAACTGTGTGACCATATGACTTTACCAATATGAAAAGATAACTTGTTAATATAAAAGATGTACATAAATACCACTGTATCTCTTGGATCAGATGCTATACTCTGGTCCTTTTCACAGTTATGATACCATTAGAGTACATGTCTGTGATCTTATGTCCCAGAGTGAGTTACCTTCATGCACTGAACAATGTCTCATCTCTGAAACAAATACTTTCTTATGAAATTGTACATTGCTATCTTATCAGCTATAACTGGTCAACTAAATGATGCTCTGTCAGCTAACGTTTGTACAATATCACGATCTATTGCAAGTTCTTGCTTTGTAAAGGATTTCTAATACAAATGCAGAAAAGGTATAATATGAATTTTTACTCTATCTCTTCCTTAATCAGCTGGAATTGAACTGTCAGATTAAAGACAGGTCAACCCAAATCCTTGCCTTTGCTGTTTGGTTTTCATCTTATAATCACATGTATTTAACTGCACATGTAAATAACATTATTTAAATATACCATTAGCATATATCATAGAATCATAAAAATCTGCCAGAAGAAAAGGAGCCCCATGGCCTATCCAGTCTGCTCATAGACCCCACCATCTTGGAAGTCCCCTCCTCCCCACCAGCATGCCCTCTGCCTGCTAGGCTCATGTGCATGTCCCAGGCTCTTTAAAGTTTTCTACTGTATCCACCCACACCACCCCTTCTGGCAGTCTGGTCCATAGCTGTACCACCCTCTTGGTAAAGAACTTCCCCAGATGCCCCCTGAATTTCCCTCCAGTTTGTAGGTATGCCCACTAGTGGAATTGTTCTTGCTCATCTTGAAGATGCTGTCGACCTTCACCTTATTTATGCTCTTCAAGTATTTGAATGTCTCCAGCAAATGCACCTCTCCCCTTTCCTCCAGTGTGTGCAGGTCCAGTTCTCCCAGCCTCTCCTCATGTGGCCTTCCCTGCAGGTCACACCCTATTTTAGTTGCTCTTCTCTAGACCCTTTCCAGCCTGTCCTCATCTCCCTGCAGGTAAGGACTCCAGAACTGGACCCCGTATTCAATCTATGGTCTTACTATGGTTTTGTAGAGCAGTACGATATATCATAATCATGATCTGTTTATTTGACTGTGAAACTGCTGTACTTGGTCTGGGCCATATTAACCCTCTCTCCATTGTGTTTAAGAGTGGTTATTATTACACATTATAACAATGTTAGCCAATCAGTGTGCAGAGCCACTGTACCTTTAATTCTGAGTGCTGTGTTCTGATGCAGGAGCGCTAGGAGGCAGTGCTCCATGTAGGCACTCAGGGAAGGGCACAATGAAATAAAAACAATACTCTAAACTTATTACAACTCACTCAAGCTAAAGTCAAGTGTTTTATAACAAGATAATATGGCCTCAAGGGATATCTCTTATGGTATAAGTGAATACATTTGTGCAGTTTGGGCAAGCAGTACTGCTTAACTTTGCTTCCTGGTTCTCTTGCCCCATCTCACATTCAGAGTCTCATACTATAAGAGACATCCCTCAGAGGCCTTATTAACCTATAATACAATTGCGTGTCTGCAATTCAGTACTAACTGAGGGATTTAGAGAGGAAGTATAGCCTAGAGGTGAGATCATTAAGCTGTGAATCAGGAAACCAGCAAACCTGGCCTAAACCCCTCAGAGGCCACTTGTATATGGTGTAATATTACACAAATCACTTAAAGAGAACATGAAATGGTTCCAAACTCTTACTTTGCAGGAATGATGTCAAGTTTGTTAAATTAACATTGTTTTTACTTAATTATGGCTCCTGTCTTTATATATATCTGATTGTGTTCAGTTACCCACGATTCCGTAGCTGCTCCAAAGCAGAAGATTCTATTTCTGCCACGAGAGCTACCTGACAAAATAAACATTCTAAATGACGCCCCTCATTTGAGGCAGTGTTACAGCCAACAGTCTGAGGTATTCTTATTGAAAATTTGTTGTTTAATCATGATCATTGTGGTTTTAATTATTTTCACAATATGTTAGCTATGCCATTATGCATTAGTTACCAATGCGGGATCTTGATATCACATGTGTAAAGTTATATTTAACCAAAGACTAATGTCTTCGTTGAAGATTGAAAACATTATTCAGTGGGTTGACTGCATGAAACTATGTCATCATTGTGTGTTGATGTACTGCTGTTATCACGGGATTGCCTTTTTTCCCTGACTCCAGATGACTCTGAGCTTGTTTTCATATGGAGAGCTATCTGTTGGGCACTGAATGTTATCTGCTAACAACGTGGCAGCAATGCATGAATACATTGTTTTCTCTTTACCTGAGGATAATTAATAAAGCTCCCTACTTGTCTTCTGTTTTTGTCAGGACATACATTAGAGATTAATTATTTTGAGCGATGGCCAAACACATAGAAAAATGTGTACATTCACATAGTGAACTGCATTTAAGAACAAGATTGCATCCTTGAATCATGTTAATTGTGTAGCTCATTTAGTTGAGCAGTTGCTTTTGGATCCGATGGTGCAGGTTCCATTCTTATACCCACACTTTTTTTTTTTATAAAGTATGTTCTGCTCCTTCTAGTCTATAGCTGTTTTCCAGAAGCAGGTGAAATGAGGGTAGACTCACTGGTAGCATCCCCTGCAAACATGCAGCTTACAATGGGGATGCCTCTTCTCATTTTGGCCAAAATGGCTGTTATATCTTGGTATTACTTAGAGAACAAGAAGACTAAAGATGAATTATTTCTATGAGTGTGTTGTGGTTCAGTTGGCAAGCTATCAGCTTTTGGACCTGATGGAACAGGGTTCTATTTACAGACTCTCTTTTTTATTCTTCATTCCAGATTTTAGCTGTATGCCAGAAATGGACATGTCAGTAGTCCCACTGACACCTCCTGCTCACCCTCCTCCAACTACAATTGGAAAGTTTACATTGTGAATACTAAGTGTGATTTTGGTAGCATGAGCTGTAATATTTTCTAGTGTGAAGGCAAGCCAAAGTGTCAAAATCAAAGATATGTGTATTAAAAATAAGTGCTACAAAACATTTGTTGTGGTTGTTTGGTTGAGTAATCATGTTTTTGTAGTGCAAGCTAATTCACAATAGAAACATGCATTTTCCTATGCTCAGTAGTACTTAGGAACAAGATAACTGAAAATTAGTTTGCATTTTTGAATATGTAGTGGCTTAGCTGGTTAAGTACTTGTGTTTTGAAATTGATAGTACAGAGTTCTATTTCCATTTAAGGATGTTTTTTCATTCTTCTTCCTTTTAGTTCCAAGCTGTATGACTGAAATGGACATGTCAGTAGTCTCACTGACACCCCCAACCCACCCCTCCACCAACTACAATTGGCAAGTTTACATTGAGAATGAAGTTTCATTTTGGTTGTACGAGCTGTAATATTTTCTACTGTGAAGGCAAGCCAAAGTGTCAAAATTATAGATATGTATATCTGAAAATAAATAATAAGTGCTGCAAAACATTTGTTGTGGTTGTTTGGCTGGGTAATCATGTTTTGTAGTGTAAGCTAATTGAAACATGCATGTTCCTTAGCTCAGCAGTACTTAGGAACAAGATGACTAAAGATCTATTCATTTTATGTGAATATGATGTAGCTTAGTTGGCTACATGCTTATTTTGGACCCGATGGTACAGAGTTCCATTCAAATCACAAATTTTTATTTTAAAATTCTGATCCTTCCAGTTCCTAGCTGTATGGATTTTAGCTGTACGCCAGAAATGGACAACATGACTGGTCATGTGATGTAGCTACTGATTGCAGGCTCCTCTCAATTGCCCCAGCCACCCGACTTATATTTACATTTAATTTTACGTCTTAAGTAAAATAAGAAGCTGGTAAAGGGAAGGTTAAACCCCAAAAGGTATCTCGTACCTCTGGTTCGTATATCCTCGAATGGATATCGAGATGAAGAAAAGTCTGCCCAAAGGATGCCACCAACTACTCCTAGAAAGGACCCTAAGCCTCGGTCTGCAAGTACATCGAATCCTGGCGAGTGATTTCTGTCCTGCAGAACAAGAGCCGCTAACCTTAGCTAGATTTTTAGCTGAATTTAAGCCCTTCAAAGGAGGAGATTACCTCATTGTTAGCAGATATTAAAACTTTGACATCAACTCTGGAAGATCTAGCTCGATGAACCTCGGACTCTGAGTTAAAATACACTTTCTGGAAAAAGAGTTATCAAAATAGAAGGAGAATTAGTAACTATGAAGCAAAGGATCACTAAGATGGATTCAAAGTTGGAAGACCTTGAAGGTCGAAGCAGAAGAATAACGAGTCCTAATAGGGTTGCCTGAGATGGAAGAGGACAAGATGCGGTCTCTTTCATCCAGACATTTGTGAAGTGGGTGGCTGGTCCCTTGCCTTATGGGGCTAAATATGCCATAGAGAGGGCTCATGGGGCCTCAGACCACCCTCTCCATCAGGATCACCCCGAGACCTCTGATTTTTAGATTTCTTAACTATCTTGAACATCAGCACTTCCTGAAGAAAACCAGAGAAGCACAAAGTATTACCTGGGAGGGCAAGAAGACGAGAGTGACCCAGGATCTCCCAGCAACGGTCAGGATGCGATGCTCTGCCTTCCACCGATATGTAGCAAAGTTAATAGCAGCTGGTATCAGGTTTAAAATGTTGTACCGGCCCGTTTACAAGTACTGATCTCAGATACCTGGCATACCATTAATGATCCAGATGCTGCTCGTATCGGTCTGAAAGAACTCCTCCCTGATCTCCTCAGAGAAGTTTGAACTTTATGCACAATTATTTTGAATTCAAATAGCATCATCGCTGTGACGATTGGTGAAATCAAGTCTTGCAATTTATGGAGATCTATTTAGACAGGAAAAGTCTATTGGCTACTACCAATCGCTACCGTTTACTCGCTTCTCGTTTTTTTCCTTTGACTGTACTCATGAGAAGCACCTGAATTTTGTCGGGACCAAGTGGAACTGATCTGCATGAATAAGTAGTGAAACTTTCTTATTAAAGGACACATTCCGGTTTCGTTCTCAATAAAGGAAGAAAAGTTAGACTGAATTGGTTAGGCTACCTCCAGGGAGGAATACTCGTCCAGCTGATGTTTACTATAGGGCTAATGTCAATTATACGGAGTACTAATTCGCCCTCTCTGCAACTAATGGTCAAGGGTCTGCATCTGCCCTTAGCTAGTTCATAGTTTAAATAATTTTGGTTTTAATATCTCTGTATTAAAAGATACCACGTTGCTCTGGTTAGAAGGGCAGTTTCAAAGTTTTATATTTCCTTTTGTTATATAGCTGCTAGCTGAGACAGTATTATGGGGCTTAGCAATTTGATCTCCTGATCAGGCGCAGTTGGTGCCAAAGCCGACAAGATAAGGATAATGCGCTCTATATCTCTTTTGGGCTAGTTGTCGGAAGAAAATATATCAAGTCTCACAATGCAATTTTGTTATGAGGGAGCTTGGCTGACAGGGCTTAGAATGTCCACTAGAGGGAGTCAGGTCTTTTGTAGTTTTCCACACAGCAAGTTGGTATTACATATACCTGATGTACAGGATTGAGTTTGAAATTTACCTTTTAGGGGTTTGTACATAGTTCAACCCAGCATACCTTAGTGCTGGGATTTGAAATGACAAAGAGGCCCAGAATATTAAAAATCAGTGTCCAGTTTACACTTATCGGCAACGGGTCTAACCAGCCCTTAGGGTATTTTAACATATGGCTTAAGCCATTTTGTTGTTTAGGAATGATAGCTTTAGTAATCTAGATTGTTAAGTAATAGTTGTGACCCCCAGCCTTAGTCTTAAAGGCTATATCACTGTGTTCTGCTAGGAGGATATATTCAGTATATTTTATCTCCTTTTATTGGGATTGAGGTGTGCGCTGGTAACCCCAGTGTGGTCTCTATTTGGTTTCTATACTTTCCAGTAGGACATGTCACATCATAGAATGCAGGATAACTTTATTCTTATTAGAGATTAAAAGGGCTACTTTATAAGGAAATTTAAGTTAAGCCCCAAAAATATATCATCATAATTTCATTCAATACTCAAGGTGAGGCTCCATTCTTGGTTTTGGTAACTGTGACCTTTACAGGATCCAGTAGATTAAGTTACCTTTTAAATGGTAAACTGGCACCGTATATGGACCATGAAGCTGATATAATTTAAAAGTTAATTTTCAAAGGGTCACAGATAGAGTTTTATAATATGTTCTACTTTCTGGGGATTTTCCTTTCCTTTTAAACTACATAAAGAACTGAAGTATCTAAACCAATTTTGAGGGGATACTCCCATCTGGGCTAGGATTGAGCTAGCTTAATATGGACTTTTCTTTGATGGCATTGGTTTCCTTTTTTTTTTTAAATCTGTTTAGTATGACCCTATATGATATCTGCCTTGTCCATCATTTTGTATTTGAAGTTGGGGTTATATCAGGTGGCTGGGGAGGGAGCAAAGGTATTGATATGCTGCAGAGCGAAACCTGTGATAGAATCGATGGAGGGGGTAAATTTTGGCTTTTTTTCAAGTTGTTTCAAGGGGGTAAGGGTAGTTGGGGTGGGAATCAGTATTCTCCTGACCTTTTCTGGATTGAGTTCTCTGGGAGTTTAATATCACTGCAACTCTTAGTACAAGGAATCCAAAATAATGGCTAAGGTAATTAAAATTGCAACATGGAATGTTAAAGGGCTGAGACAGCTTGTGAAACAATATAAGATCCTTAAGCACCTTGCTTTGTCTGTCTATAGACATAGCCTTAATACAAGAATCACACTTATTGGATTCAGAAGCAAATTGTATGAGAAGGCAGCAGTTTAGTTATGTATTCTCTGAAGGGGTCACTACTAATAGGGTCGGGTATTGATTTTAATTAACAGAAAATTCCTTTTGTACTTAAACAGGTGCTTAGGGATCCACAGGGTTGTTTTTGTTTAGTCATTGTACCTCACATGCCACAGAGGTTCTCCTGGGAACTCTCTATGGGCCTAATACAGATTCCTCTGAATTTTCACGCAACTAATTGAACTCTTGTATCCCTATATTACCCTACCAATTATCATTGGGGTGATATAAATACTGTTATGGATCCATTAATGGATCTTTCTTCTCCTTTGAGAAGAATCGCTACCAGCCCAAAGGGCCTTTCAAGAGTTTTTAGAGCATTATGCCATGTGTGATGTCTGGAGAGTATTACACTTTGGAGAAAAATGTACCTTTCTATCGCTAGTACATGAAATGGCTACGCGGTTGACTATATCTTTCTCTCGCTAGCCCTTCTCCGGGAATCATAGAGGCCTCTATACAGTCAGGTCCACCTCTGACCATTCATTGGTATCATGTCAGCTTGCCCTTTCAACCTCTCTAAGAAATCTCTAGATGGAAGATTAATAACTAAATGTTAAAGGATGCCCACATTGTTAAAACTATCAGTAAAACATAGAATGCTTCATTGAAATTAACCATCATTCTATTTCCAGACCAGATTTAATTTGGAGTGCTTTTAAAGCCTTCATCAGGTGCATATTAATAAGTATAGACTCACATAGGAAAAGAGAAAGAGATAGAAAGATAATACCTCTCCTAGACCAGATTTGCTCTAAAGAATCCTTGCTTTCCTATAATTTCTTGGAATCAACTCAACAGAAACTGGTTAAATTAAACAAAAGTTATCTGGAAATCTTAAGGGATAAAGCTGAATTTGCCATTTTGAAAGCCAAGGCAAATTATTCAGACTAGGGAGAAAAAGCGGGCAGACTATTAGCGCTTCAAATTAAACAAATGGAAGCGTCTAGATATATCCCGTCAATTGCTCCCAGTCAGATGGAATCTTAAAAACTTCACCAGGTGATATTATTTTGGAGTTTCAGAATAACTTCACTAACTTATACAACTCTGAAGAAACTGTAGTATCAGTAGACTGCCTGAGACGATTACTTAAGGGCATCCAGACTAACTATACTTTCAGGACGCTCAGCAGGAAGGTTTAGTATCCCCAATGACAGCCGAGGAGATTTCCAGAGTTGTTAAAACCTACCCTCAGACAAGTCACCTGGCCCGGATGGTTTCTCAACCAATTTTTATAAGATATTTCTAGGGCAATTATTACCACTGTTACTTCCCTTATTTCAGTATATCCTAGCAGGTGCCCTTGTGGATCCTACTTTATGGGAGGCTTTAATAGTGCTTATATTGAAACTTGGGAAAAATCCAGAATTACCCTCGAGTTATCGGCCAATATCTTTGATGAATCAGGATATCAAGTTATTAGCTAAAATGTTAGCAGATCGTATAGCACCAATACTGTCTGATCTTATTTGCCCTGAACAAGTGGGATTCATGAAAGGACGCTTCTCAGTGGATCACCTCGAACCCTGTTGCACGTTCTTTCAGCATTGAGGGACTCTTCTTTTCCAGCTGCTTTGGTTTCACTTGATGCTGAGAAAGCATTCGACAGGGTAGGTTGGAATTTCCTATTTAGGCTCTAAATGCTTATAAATTTCCCGAATCCTTTCAAAAGTGGATTAAAGCTCTTTATAGTGCTCCTTCGCTCGAGTAATGGCTAATGGGGTTATCTCAGAAAAGGTTTTGTTACATTCAGGTACTAGACAGGGCTGTCCCTATTATCTTTACTCTTTAATTTATATTTAGAGCCCCTCATTCATCGCTAAAGTCTTCGCGATGATCCAAGGAGTTACAATTCAAGGATTCAAGTTAGAGTATCGGCTTATGCTGATGATTTATTATTACAGCTATCACATCTGGAGAAGTCAATACCAGTCGTGTTATCTATTATAGAAGAATTCACCAAATTCTCCAACTATAAACTAAATATTGACAAATCTTTGTCTTCCGCTTAATCATAAAATGCTTAAATCAAGTATCGCTGAGACAGGTATGTCTTGGGCACTGAATTCCCTAAAATATTTAGGCATCCAAGTGGTCAGAAATCCTGCTTTGTTTCAAAAGCTGAATCTGGATAATTTGGTAAACATTGTAGGTGCTGTCTTAGATAGGTGGGCCAAATTATCGATTTCGCTTAAATGAAAGTGAACTTAATTAAAATGAAGGTTTTCCCTAGGATTTTTACCCTTTGTATCTCCTTAATAATTGGATTCCCATTATTTGGTTTTGTAAGATTAATGGCCTGATAACAAAATTTTTGGGGCTAATAGACAACCTAAGATTGCATTTTATAAACTGGCGGCTCCCAAGGACAAAGGGGTCTCCGTCTTCCGTACTTGATTTATTATCATTGGGCGGTCATGTTACAAAATACATGAGAAGGGTGGAACAGATGGGAGAACCAAATTCGATAGGTTTTCACCTATCTGGCTCAAAATTGAACTCTCATTAATCAAACAGAGCGGCCTTTCACCTGCGTCGCTACTTCATGTTAAGCCTGGTTCTCTCCTCCGTTACTGAAATCAATGCCCATTGAGATATCGGTCAAAGTGCACTCCCAGATAAGCTCATTTGTGGATTATAATCATACTCAGGATTTAGCTCAACCGATTGGGGCAACCCTAATTTAAAGTAGGTAATAAGCCAATTTCCTAAATGGCTTCCTCAATTAGAAGATGTGAAGCTTTCCCAGCTCCTTGCACTGGATAATTCTTGGCTTTCAGTTACTCAAATATTAGATAAGTTCAATATTCCCAGTAAACTTATTTTCAAAGTTTTATAAATTAAAACATTCAATAGAGAATGTCTTCGGCTGACTCCTCCCCAAGAAGCATGAGAAGTCTTGTCGATGAAATCGTGCTTAACACTAGCAAACCTCATTCCGTATCCTCTATTTACAAAATTTTATATAACTATAAACACCCGACTGTGTTTGCACCTGAGAAATATTGGTCCTTATGTTTCCCAGTTTGGACATAGATTGGGCAGTATTGTGGTGGATTGTCATAAGTATATTATGCAGGATAGACTGCAGCTTTCACAGTTTCACATACTGCATAATATTTATTATACTCCCAAAAGCTATACAAATATGGTCTCATTGACTCCACTTGTTCTCATTGCAAGCAAACAGAGGGCCTCGCTTACCATATATTTTGGGCATGTCCCAAGGCCTCTTTCCTTTGGAATGACATTCAACATGCTTGATCCCTTGCTAGGTCTTTTTCATTTTTACTCCTGAGATTTGCTTTTTAGGTGACTATACCTTATACCAGTAATACCCAGACGTTACTACATGGCACTGATTTCCTATCAGTAAAGAAGGTTATTCTGCTCCATTGGAAGGATGATAGAGATATCTCACATGTGGAATGGCTCAAGAACTATTGGCCAGTCTCGGGGTGGAAAGAATGGTGGCTAGACTAAGTAAAAGATGAATAGATATATGAAAATTTGGGAACCCTTTCATGCTGCTTACTATATAGTTGTTCTATATCTAGTTCATCGATATTACCATTGAACTCAAGCTGTAATTATCTATTTAATAAGTGCGTATTGCACTGATTGGGGGAAGGATTCTAGTAGGAGGGTGGGGTGGGTTTGGGAGAACAGTTCCAATGTATCCAGTGAATTACTGATTTTACTATCATTTACAACTCAATTATCAAGATTGGCTCTGTTCTTTTTCTGTGTAAAATAATAAACTTTGATTTGAAAAAAAAAAAGAAATGGACAACATGTTAGTAGTCTCACTGACACCCCTGTGCAACCCATCCCCAACACAATTGTTAAGTTTACATTAAGAATGCTAAGTTTAATTTTGGCTGTATGAGCTGTATTATCATCCAGTCTGAAATCAAGCCAAAGTGTCTAAGTTACACAGATGTTTGCAGGAAAATTAAATATTTGCAACAAAACACATACTGGTGATGTTTTGTTGTTTAGAAACATAGCAACATAGAAACATAGAATTTGACTGCAGATAAGGACCGCTTGGCCCACCCAGTCTGCCCATTTCCCTACCTAATAGATAAGCTGCAGATCCTAGTTAACCAGCAGCCTACTTCTTCCTACCGCCACCCCTAGAATTGCCTTATGACGGTCCCATGCTTGCTTGAATTCCACCACTGTTTTTGACTCTACAACCTCCTCTGGAAGGCCATTCCGTGCATCCACAACCCAATCTGTGAAAAATACTTTCTTAAATTACCTCTGAGCCACCCCATCTTCAAATTTTGCCCCTTGTTCTTGCATACCTGTTTTTTGAAAGATGCTACCCTTTGGCCTTTGTTGATTCCCTTGAGGTACTTGAAAGTTTCTATTATGTCCCCTCTCCCTCCTTTCCTCGAGGCTATACATATTTAGCTCCTTAAATCTCTCTTCATATGTCTTCTGGTGCAGACCCTGCACCATTTTAGTTGCCCTCCTCTGGACAGCTTCCATCCTGTCTATGTCTTTATGGGGATTGGGTCTCCAGAACTGCATGCAGTACTCAGATGGGGTCTCACCAGCTGTCTGTACAGAGGGATAATAACTTCCTGTTTTCTACTGGTGATGCCTCCTATGCATCCCAGTATCCCCAGCCCTCCTTGCTGCCCTCTCACATTGCTTGCCCACCTTTAGGTCATCTGATATGACTACCCCCAGGTCTGTTTCCATTTTTGTTGTTAGTATCTCACCCTGGGTTTTTGTTTCCCAGGTACATTAATTAGGGTTTTGAAAGGACAGGATAATTCACAGTGAAAATGTGAATATTCTTAATGTCACTGGTACTTATCCTAATTGAACATATGTTTATGGGAAAATAATTGTTGCAGACACATAATGGGATTGTTTAGTTGTGTAATCATAGTTTTGAAAGTACTAGCAAATCCACAGTAGAAACATGCAGATTCCTAATGCCAGTAGTAATTAGAAACTAGATAACTTAAAGATTTAGCATTTGCTGAACTGTCTCTGGTTCAGTTGACTACGTATTCACTTCTGGATCCAAATGATACAGGGTTCTATTCATATACATATATATATATATATATATATATATATATATATATATATATTATACTCTGCCCTTCTAGAAACATAGAATACTACGGCAGATAAGGACCACTTGGACTACCTAGTCTGCCCATTTCCTACCTACAGGATAAGCTGCAGATCCTAGTTAATCAACAGCTTACTTCCTCCTACACCTACTAGAATTGCCTTATGACTTTCCCATGCATTCTTGAATTCTCCCCTGCTTCTGACTCCACAACCTCCTCAGGAAGGCTGTTCCATGCATCCACAACCCTATCTATGAAAAATAATTTCTAACTTTACCTCTGAGCGATCCCCTCATCTTCTAATTGTGCCCCTTGTTCTTGCACATCTCTTCTTCTGAAAGATGCCACCCTCTTGTACTTTGTTAATTCCTTGAGATACTTGAGAGAGAGAAAGAGAGAGAGAGACCAGGCTAGTTGGGGCATTTGTCTGCTCCAGCCCTGGTGGCAGCTATGGAGTCCAGAGTCAGTGGAGAAAATCCAGGAGTTCCAGGGTCACAGGGTAAACATCCAGCCAGGCCAGCCGAGAGAGAGAGAGTTACCATGAGAGAGAAAGAGAGAAATCCTGGGAAAGAACAAATCCAATATTGAACTGTCCCTAGAGGGCTCACCTAATAGCTTCCCAAACTCTGACCCCTGTAGTGAATCTAAGATGTACTGGCTCCATGTTGAGGCTGCCAGTGGTGTTACCCACTCCATGTCTGGCATGTTATAATCACCATGGAGCTGGACCTCACCTTTTGTTGCCATATAATGTATTTTGTTCTCTAACTCTTTGGCCCTCTCTCTCCCATCACGTCTTGTGTTTGATGCCAGTAGACCATTCCTTTACATATTGATAAGACCTTACACTTTCTGGGGTGATTGTTGTCTGCTTAGTGTGTGTCAATTGTGCATATCAAATCTATGGTATTCTAACATCTGTTTTGACTATGAATGCGCACATTTCACATGCAACCAGACAGATAAGTGTAACCAGAACAAAGAAGAGACATGCAGCTACTGATTGCATATATTTCTCTGCTCTCTGTGGCAATGAATTTGAGCAGATGGGCACTGTTTGAGAAACCACCGTCTGTCTGCACAGAAATGGTCTGAATACACATGACCTAATTTTCTGCAAATTCCTCTTCTTGCCTCTCATCTTTTCTTTTGTTTTCTAATCCTTATCACTCTTATGGCCATTTCTGTCAGCAGTTGATGTATTGTGAATGTGTGGAAACACATTCATTCATTCTTTATTTATATAAGGCTCCTTTCTAAAACCAAGGCGCCTGTACAGAATACATAAAAAACAATAATTAAACAACATTAAAACAATCATAAGTCATTAAAAGCTTTGCTAAAAGATATGTTAAGACATACTGGCTAAATTACGTGACTGGTACCATGGAATATAGTGTTTCAAAATTCTATGGATTTTGACTTGCATTCACACAAAGACACATCCATAGGCCACAAGCAGACCCAATACATACATGTTATCTATTTCTTGGTGATTCACATTGAATACTCAGGCAAAGTTATAAGACAGGAGGTGGATTTGTCATGGTAATCCAAGACAAACCATCAATGGAAAATCTGAACAGTATTTAATATTTAATGTTTTCAATATGTGAGTAACAGCTGCAGCCATGGTTGTGACGGAAGGTGGGAATTAAGTATCTTGTGACTTCTTTTAGCTGCTCTTGTCGGATGGGACCTTTTTAGCCACTGAGTGTACTGTTGCTGTGATGTCTATAACCAAGTTTTAACATATCAGGACACAGTGATTTCTGGTTCCATTTTATATCCGATTTAATTATCTGTTGAAATGCTATATAAATTTTATCTGTCCATGTAACGTGTCTGTCTTGCAGAAGGATGATGACATGACAGTTATGTGGATTTTATTTTTATTTTCATAGCCATTACTTCATTTAGTAAAGCATGTTAAAATTTATGCATTTGTAACTTACGTCATACTACAGATGTTCATCAGTTTTATTTATTTATTTATTTATTTATTTATTTTTGTTAACCAAGTAGGCACACTAGATAACAAATGCCTATTTTCAGGTGCGACCTGGGAGGTTACAAAACAGAAAAACATGGTACATAGTCACGGTAGCATACAAGCACAATATAGAAAACATGGTACATAGTCATGGTTGCAAACCGCCCATAGTACAGGTGGACCGAGAAATATCAATAGTAATGAGGTAACCCAAAAGCACAGAGTCTTCAGTATCCCCAGCATCTTGTCCTGGCAGCTGCGAGTGAGGAGGACCACTGCCTATTAAGCAACAGTACCAGAGCCTAGCACACGATAATGAGCAGCAGCCCACAATTAAGGTAACAGGTGGAAAACAGTAAATACATAAGTGTAGTGGCTCAAACAGTGCCCCCAAAACACAATCAGTACACGTCGCTGACCCCGGAACATTCAAATTTAAAATGCGCCAAAGTCCAGGAGTCCGTTCTTAGTCCTTCTAGAGATCAGCTGAAGAAGAGCCGGGAGCTTACACCGCATGGCAACATGCAACGCCAGCGTCTATGAACTCAAAGGCTCTGGTAAGGTATTCTGATCCCAAGATTAAACTGCAAATCAAAATTGTTACAATTAGGGCAGGAGATAGGTGCAAAGTCAGGCAGGCAGGCCAAAAATGTTGGAGGAAATTACCTTGGGTTTGTTTTTAGTGTCTTGGGGGGTGGGGAGGTGGCTGGAGAAGTCTTCCTGACCAGGAGGGACCTCGTGTCCTTGTGACATCCCTTGGGTTTGTTTTTAGCGTCTTGGGGGTGGGGAGAGTGGCTGGAGAAGCTCTCATGACCAGGAGGGACCTAGGTGTCCTTGGCATCTCTTGGGTTTGTTTTTTAGCATCTGGGGTGGGAGAGGGCTGAGAAGCTCTCACGACATGGAGGGACCTCGGTGTCCTTGTGGCATCCCTTGGGTTTGTTTTTAGTGTCTTGGGGTGGGGAGAGCGACTGGAGAAGCTCTCACGACAGGAGGGGACCTCGGTGTCCTTGCAGCGTCCCTTGGGTTTGTTTTTAGTGTCTTGGGGTGGGAGAGCGACTGGAGAAGCTCTCACGACAGGAGGGGACCTCGGTGTCCTTGTGGCATCCCTTGGGTTTGTTTTTAGTGTCTTGGGGTGGGGAGAGCGGCTGGAGAAGCTCTCACGACCAGGAGGGACCTCGGTGTCCTTGCAGCATCCCTGTCCTAAAGAGATTCACTAATCAAAAACACTGCTACTGAAATATCGGTGACTTACCACCAAAGGAGTGTAGAATTATGAACCTTGCCAAATTTAATCCACTTAGTAAAATACTGCATCCCTCATAAAATTGTTGTAACACTGTCCACTGGACCTCCCTTGTACAAGTGCTGCCTTGTTCTGCTACCAAGCACCCTTGTTAGTCAACCGTGCCCAAGTTTCATTACCAAGTGTCCATAATAATATATAAAATTGATAGGAAAGACGCCTCCCATTGATTATAATGGAGTGCCCCTGCACTCTTATTGGCATCTCATCATAAAGTTGATGACGTGGAGGAGTAGTGAGTGTTGCACTTATAACAGGGAAGTCCATGAGACCCTGTTACAACAATTTTACAAGGAATACAGTCTTTCACTAAGTGGATTACATTTGATAAGGTTCACAATTTTACATTCCTGTGTCAGGCACCTATATTTCAGGTGCTGGTGTATTTATCTTTAGATTAGTGAATCTCTGTAATATATTATTACTATCAGTGTGTGTTCAGCTTTAGCAATACTTTGTATAGCAATATAATTTTGCTTTTCATTTGTTTTTTAGAAAGAGTTTCTACCGAATACGCCCTCTTTAAGTACAAGGTCAAAGAATGCTCTAGTTTACAGATATCTGGCACAAAATGCAGCGGTCATGCACTAAAAAAATATTTTGGTCCATTCTGTATTGTGCCAGGCTGTAGTAGTACTTATATGAGAAATCCTTACCCAAGCTTTTATCGTTTACCACCTATCAATACTGATTTGTTTAGTAGGTGGTTATGTGCATTGGATATTAAAACTACAACTCAACAGTTCGGAGATTCATATGTAGTTTACACTTTGAGAACATGACTACACAGAAAATGCATTTTTGACAGTAGTGGAACTTTCTCCATGCAAGTCACCAACCGTTTGAAGAAAATGCTGTACCAACTGTGAATAATCAATGTGCAGATGCAGGATTTGATCAGACACTTCAGCACTAGATCTGAAATCTCCATTTGAGATAGATGCAGATCAATCGCATGATATAATATGTGAAGGACCTATGGTTCCGAATCAAGTACTCTTTAAATAGAGTATTTCTGTCATTGTTATTGTTTATCTGTTTACTACTGATAATATTGCATTAAAATGGGTGTGTTGTGATGCACAAGGCTGCATGTTGAATGTCCTCGTATTGCACCTGGCATGGATTAAGTGCTTATAACCCCACATCCTGTCATGGGTTATCTCACTTATAACATGCCCATAACTGCGACTATGCTTTCTATGGTGCTGGCAACCCTTCTTCTACCTCTACAGGTGCCGGTTGGAGGGAGATTTGGAAAGGAGTGCCTGTTCCATGGCCACATGTCCGTGTGGTGATGGCTGGCACATCAGGTGATTATGGGAAAGGAGGGTGCAACCTTCTGGAATGGTGACAAAATGAGGAATAGACTATGTTTATGGATGGGGACAGAATCAGGAGCAAGACAGCAGTATCTGGTCCACTAGGACTTTGGAACGGGTGGCAGCGACAATGTACAACTTTCTCTGACAGTTATGCCATTTGCTACAGACCAAGCCCTTTGGCAATCAGCCCATGGAAAAGTGCCTTGCTGTCACAGAACAGGGAAGTGGTTGCACCACACAGTTGTAGTGTTCAGCTATTTCTTGCTTTTGCTTCCTTACACCATTTATGTTCATGGTACATCGTCCATTGCCCCACCCCACCCCATTGCCTAGCTGAAGTTCATCCAATGATTTTCACTTTCTTAATTCCATTACCCTTCAGCACACCTGATACACAGTACCCTACCATTACAAAGCAGCCTTCTGTTCCATTGTCAGATAACCAGCATATCCTCATTGTGATCAATGTGGTTTGGGTTTTAACATCTACCTACAAAAGGTCCTTGCCTATTGTATAAATGACATATATTGAGGGCCCTTGTGGTACATGTTATATCTATACTCATTATGTTCAGCATCGAACACCTCGCTTGTGTCTTACACCATTTGTGAAGTTACCCAATGTCAATTATAAAAATGGTCTCAGAAATGCTGCAATCTGATCTGCTGCTTGGATTCTAACACCTTTGCATTAATCCATGTGCCTCATGCCACATTTCACTCCTGGGGTGATTGACAGACTGTTACTCTAACTCCTGGCCATACCTCATTGCTTAAGCACTAGTTTTACAGAAAAATCATGTATTGCACAGATCACCTCTGTACATCAATTATTGAATTAAAGTTTGAGAGCAATATACAGAGAGCTCCGCGCAATATACGAGGTGATTTTATATATTATGCTTCACTTTTATTAACAGGATGATATGGAAGTCGATAATGTCATAGAGAATCCCACTTCACCACAAGATGAAAGTAGTGGCTCAAGCTTGACAGCAGAAGAAAACATTATCATTCAAGCAGGATGTCATGATATGCATTCCATGTATTTGGCTGAGAAACACGATTCACAGCAACAAACTGTTATTGAGGTATACTGTGTAGTAGAGCATTATATATTATATAATATTTGCTGGCTTCACTAACATAGATACAACAACTCCAACCGTTAGGTAAGCCCAGTTCATCCAGCAACTAGTCATGCCTTGTCTCTTCAATATACAGCTAGTATGAAAATCTATGTGTGCTGATTGGATGAGACTTGTTTATATCCTTTGCAGAAATAGAGTGCAACATATGGCTACAAACAAGTTCATGCCAACACAAGCTGCATACAAAGCTGATATGCCACTTAATTCATATGCTTCATCACAAGCATGGATGAGGTCATTACTAACGGATAAAATGTATGTTATCCCATATGAATGAAACTAAATTTAATTTATTTAAATCTACTGGTTGAATAGTTTAATTTAAATTATGATATGGGTAGAAATAATACTGACTCTTGATTGGCCAGGAGCAGCTTTCTTCTGACCCATTATCCTAGCACAATGGCCCTACTAAAAGTAATATGTTTAAAAAGGCATAAAATGTACTGAAAATGACCCATTTCATTATCGCAATAAGGACCTCCAGGTGGTGTGTTATTGTAGGCTAATGGACCTTCTCAGGTGGTGGAAGCATTCTTCTATGCCTCATGTTCCAACTCACCCAAGGTGGGCAGTTATCCCACCATAACACATCCCCTGTCTTGCATTATTAGTTAATTGTACAATGGGGTCCACAATCACATCCTTATTGTCTGTCTAGCACATTTTTCCCATGGTAAGTCCTACAATATACCAACAGGAAAAGTGCCACTTGGCTGCATATCAATAACAGCAAAAAAAAAAGAAAATATGTATGGTTATGCATTCCTTTTCCTTAACTGTCACACTTTCTATTATTATTTGTTTCAATCAAATTCATATTCAAAATAATTTTCATATGTGTAGCAGCATTTGTAATATAGTTATTACCTCTCCTATTGATGACTAACTATACTTTCTTTTCAGTTCTGTAATTGCAGGTGCCATAACTGCTATCTTGAACCTCTATGGCATATTAGAACATGTAATACAAATACACAAACTAATACTAACATTTTGCCCAAACTTAAATATAGATCGAGAGGAAGTCAAACAGACTTTTATGAATAAAAAAAAGTCATGACAAAGTCTGTAAACATCATGACTGATGATCTTGTAGTGTTACACGATTTAATAATGATCATATGTATCACCATAATGTTGAGGAGAGCTGTGCATCTCATGACAATCTCATCATGTGTCATCTCGGAAATGTCAGAAATACACATTAGCAAACATCAAGAAGCAGTATGCGATGACAGTGTCATGTGTGACAAAAGCAGTTTTGAAAGTGACCACAAATCAGAGTATTCTGATACAGATACAGAAATGGATGACATTATTGCTGATCCAGACTATGTGCCAATACTATCAGACACTGACATCTCTTTTGATTCAGACTCTGATTCAGACACGTAAAAAGGATTTGTCAAATCAATTTTATCTGGTAATATGTGCAACTGATGAAATTGATGAAATTGTGTTTTGAACCTAATTGTTGCAAACCACTGATTGAAATCTCGATGATAATTAAGAAAGGAACTGGAATAACAGTTAAATTTGAATGTATAGATGGACACTTGAACATTTGGAACTTGGAAGAATCCATTAGTGGAGTTCCAAGTCTAAATGTTTTGTTGCCTACTGGTATATTTGTATGTGGTGGTTCTTTCTCTGTATTTTCAGAAATTTGTTCTACGGTAGATATTGCTTTTCTATCAGTTAGGCACTGCAATACTGTTCAAAATAAAACCATAATCCCAACAGAGAAAGCGGTATGGAGTGACCATTTAAATGAGATTTACTACACACTAAAAGATAGAGTCTAATACTATCAGGGATGCAATGTGTGACAGTCCTGGCCATTGTGCAATCTTTGGAACATACACAGTAATTGACAACAGATAAAACTTAATAGTGGAACAGCAAACGGTGAAAGTCACTGAAGTGAACAACAATTACTGGCTAGAACCAGAGGATTGACCCGGGCACTGGACAATCTGAAATCAAAGCACTTACTGCCAAAATACTGGCAAGGACTAAAGACTACCCTCTGACTGCACTTATAGCTGTCCATCACTCGCCCTCGACCCCTCACTTGACAAAGACACTCAGAGTACCACTAACTGGTCCTGTCTGCTACTGAACTTTTTTCTTTTTCTCCTCTATCTCCTCCTACTTTTCTCTTCTTATTTTTTCCTTACATTCCTCTGAGTTTCTTTCCTTTTTGTAATTTAATTATTACTGTTTTATTGCAGCCTTTATAAATTGCTTGCCAATTGTTGTAACATGTCTTGTTGTTATGTACTTTTATGATGTGGGACCTTTATAAAAGAGTCTTGGCTCAAAGGTATTAATTCTAGAACAATAAACTAAACTAAACTGATAAACATGTTACCATTCAAAGGATACTTAATGAGAAATACCCTGAGATTAATCATGAATTTGATCTGTGGCACATAGTTAAATGAATTAAGAAAAGATAATTAACCTAAGTAAATGAAAAGATCTGTGCGATTCTATCAAAATGGATGCAATGTATAGTTAATCACTTATGGCGGTCAGTAGTCACATGCAAATTAAATTATGATGATTTGAAAGAAAGATTCACTTCAGTATTGTATCATGTGTCTAATGTGCATAACTGGATATCGACTGATAATTTTCACAATGTGCGTGTGAGAAATACACTGCTTCATATGTTACCAGAAAACCATGGATCAGCTGAACCTCTGTTGCACATGTGAACTGTCAAAATTGTAATGGATCCAAAACTGCTGAAAGATCTTGGAAAGGTAATGGAAGGAATACATACTGGTGAGTTGGAGAGTGCACTCCCTGTACCTGAAGTATGCATCCAAAGACTAAAATTTGATATTGATGCATATACGTGTAGGATGATATGGCAACCATGGACCATAATCAGAATTCAAGGCGAAATCAAGAAACTAATAAAAAAGGATTACTGCAGTTCAAGCACCAGTATTCAAAGGCTGCTGGCAGATATGTTATTAAGCAGAGGAAAAGTAATAAGACCTTCAACTTCAGGAAACAAATTATTTCAAGCGTTATTACATCATATCCGGAGGGTATTAATTAAAGTCTGCATGTGTTACATTAAAAATGTAATAAATACTGAATTATCAAGATTATGTTTAGTTTACTTTTCATTGTATTCCTTCACACAGGTCCAGTTGGAGTGCTTCAAAGTGAAGTAATTTGACAAGGGATGCTTTCAAGCATTTGGGAGAGCACTATGATGCCATAAAACCATCAATAAATGATGCTATTTGTGATCATAAAACAAGATTCTGCAAAAGAATAAGGAAGAATAGAGATAAATAATACATGGAGCTCCATAAGTTCCACTGTGACTTTAACCAAAAGTGACCTTGATTCAGGGTGTGGGGGTTGGTAATACAAACAGAGAAATCATTAAACTGAAGATAAGACAGAGGCGGGAAGGCCAAACTATCATACATGGATGTCTCTAGTGTGTACTCCACACGAAAGAGTCACTGTGACAACATCTTCCTGCACCACCATGTATTGACATTCACTACCCTGATCTCCATTTAAATACAATCAACTATCAGGTGTTATCCGTGATAGAGAATACTTGACCACACAATCAATGATTGGAGATCTGGTCAGAGGTGATTTATTTTATTTCCCAGACCCAACATAATTCATACAGCCAGTTGTGTCACTAAGTTTCACCATGAATTGTAAACCACCACCAAGGCAAGACAGCATACTGAACATTAAAGGTCGTTGCACGATCTCAAATATTAGTAAAAAAAGCTTGATGAATTTGTATATATTTATTATTGGCAGACAATATGTTATGTGCATTTATTTATTTTATTTTATGTCTTAGATACAAGTATAGTACCTCTCCCACCTTGCCTCCTCCTTCCTGCCTACCCCTTGCCCCTTCTCCTTTCTTATCCCCAGGCATTTCCTGACTTTTATCCCTCCCTCCCTCCTCCCCTTTAGAGCTCTTACCCTCACCCTCTAGCCTCCGACAATGGCCTTCCTGCCTGCATACCCCCTTCCTCTCACCTACAGTGCTTATTTCCAAGATTGCCTTTGGCTGGTATGTCATGCTACCTAACATTTGGCACATTTTGAATTATTGGAATTTCCTAAGCCTCAGTCTCTTACTACTTTTTTATGTAGCTATGTATTATGTTGACCTTTGTATGTATGTATACCCCATTCCTTGATGTGGAATCTTTGTAAATCAACAATTCCTGCTCAAAGGTATTTATAATCCTAGAGTTCAATAAAATAAAATAAAAATAAGTGTACAGTACTATGCTTTTTAATTTATTAGTGACTTTGGAAAGCGACTCATTATGAAGTGATGGTGAATTTCATTAAAAAACATATCAATCGACTTTTTCATTAAGAGGTTGTTGATCATTAAACAATTATATTCTTAATTTGTAAATTATTTAACTTTTGTTATTCTAGATAAACAGTTTAATAAATAAAATAAGAGAACATGGATTGGCCAATAAATTTCAAATAGACAATATATTTTGTCAGTAGTGTTACAATCAGAAATACCAAATATGCATGAAATTAAGCTGTAATACTTAATAAATGTTTGCATTTGCTGGCATACTGTGACATGCAGTTGTTATAATTACGTAAAAAATGGTTGAAGTGTCAACACAACAGGAATTTTTTTTACAAAACAATGTCATGGAACCCTTCATATACAACGTGGAAACTTTTCACGAATGAGTTGCTAACACAACAGGATGGAATGACTCTGCGCATGTGTCTTCCAAGTGTCCATGTGCCCAAAAAGTAAAATGATGGTAGGCTTATAAGCGGTATGTTCTAGGGAAAGAAAAAAGTAATGAAATCTAAATATAGAACTATTTTTTAATGAACATTCCATTGCAAGTACTGCATGGCAAAGCTTAATGAGCTAGTGTACCACTTGGAATTAATAGTAATTTTCAGATGCAGTCAGCTATCACTTCCTGTATCTGAAGTAGTTTTTTTTTTCTGTTTGCTAATTAGAGATTTTCCACCTGAAAGTACTGGGGTGATGTGTAGAGCAACAATCTATCTGAAGGACAAAAAGTCAGTCCTGTTCCTCCACTACATTGTCATAAATGAGACCAAGCACATTGAGACACCACAGTCCTTGCAGCCTGAGTAGTGATTTTCACAAGCTACCAATCAAAATGCAGGAAATTGTGACATTACTAGTAACCAGAGAGAGCCAGTCCCTGTTGCTTTATGTGAAATTGAAACCTGGTGGTGACAAATGGTTCTCATTGGTTACTAGTGATGTCATAATCCAGTAGTTTCAGTGTTGATCTAGTGGGAGGAACAGAACTGACTTTTCTTTTCTCCAGAGTACTGCTCCACACATCATCCCAGCACTGCCTGGTAGAAAATCTTCTAATTAGCAAACAGGAAAGAATAAATACTTGAGATATAAGAAGTGATAGCTGATCACATCTGAAAGTTACAATTAATTGCAGACATTTTCCAGGCAGTACAATAGCTCTGTAAATATTATATCATTTAGCATGGTTGACAGTGTCTGAATGATATGGGTGAATCATCAGAAATGTCACAAAGGAAGACATTGAACTGGAATGGCATAATGACTGATCCCTAAGGTAAGCTGCTGGTTACCACCCTCTTTGCCCATATTGTACCAATTTACTGCCACCCTCTGCCTCCTGTCCTCTGGCCAATTCCTACCCAAGTTAACCACCTAATAGCCCATGTTCAGACTACCAATTTTGATAAATGGCCTCTTATGTGGGATGGGCCAAAGACTTTGAAGAAATCAAAGTAAGTTATGTCCACCACACCTCCACCCCCACACCTTATTAACTTCCTTCATCACCCAGTCTGACTTGACTTACACACTGTGAAACCATTCTGCCTAGAGTCCTGGGCACTGATGGTGTATAGATGTTCTACTATATTTTCTCTAAAATAAAGAGGTGAGGTTGAACTACCTATAGTTTTCTATATCTTTAATTCTAAGATGTATGTGACATGGTCCCTATGTGGTATTAACTTACTGACAAGACACTGGGCGCACAAGATCTCCTCCACACAGATGTCTGTTATTCAGTAAAGCAACATCAAGGACCTCAAAGTCAAGACATATTTGATAGATGTAATTATATTGAGTGATGCATTCTAAATCAGCAATCCTGTGCTGGATTCCAATCATCTCCCAACATGTATTTTCTTGAGCAGTGGGCATCAACACACATCGCCCACAGGGACACCAAAATGTACTTTGCATGCGAATACTTCTATCCACACTGCTATCATTAGTGTCAGATTCACTACTGCTTCCATCTCTATAATATATGTCACCTAACGAAATCTCTAGCTCAAGCGCATAGGCCTGGACTGATTTGACAGTAACCTGGTAAAATTACTTCAAATTCATACTCTTCAACAGATGCACTAGTCTGGTATTGTGACAACTGCATATCAACTGTCAAATTTGTCTCTTGAGACATATTAATTTATCCTGTAACCAAATTACATACAAATTATATACAACAACAAAAATCAGGTGCATGTATTTAAAATATAATTATATAGTAAACAACAAAACATGTAATTGTGTCAGTGCTTCCAAATGTTTATATGACTATGTTTTACGGTTAAAACATTTGTCCCCCTTCTCTAGACTGTTTTGACCCAGTAAATTTCCTTTCAAAAATGCAGCATACTAAATTCTAACCAGAGATACACAGGAAGCCTCAATATTGCTTAACACAATGGACTACAAAAGTACATCTTAACCTATGCCTATTCACCATAACATACTGCTTCTCCTCTCTGTAGCATTTGTATTATAACTAGACACCTTCCATTTGTGAAACAGCAACCCATATACTGTATTCTTTTCTTCATTTGTGACCAACAGCAGCAGACTGACTCTCACCCATCCATCCAAAAAAAAATATAATAATATACAAATGTAGAGCAATAGAAATGGAGCATGAGGAGGAGAGGTGCCACAGGGTGGCATCAGGATAAGAATAAAAGGCCAGTAAGGTGGGCGATGGATAATGCTATCCCCACCAAACAGGTGTGGTTAGCCCTTAAGGCCTAAAGAAAGATAAATCTCCTGGGCGGGATGGCATTCATCTGAGAGTACAATGAGATTGGCAGACATACTGGCTGCGCCCTGGCGGGAGCTCTTCGATGGGTCACTTGAGGCAGGAAGAGTACCTAGGGTATGGTGAGAGGCAATCTGATATCAGGGAGGATATAGGATGGGAAATGAGTCTCTTTGCTGAAGACTCCAAGATGGGAGCAGTAGTTGAGAGGAAGAGGGTGATTGGCCCTGCAAGGACCTGGACACCCTGGAAAGGTGGGCTCATACCTGGAAATTACATTTAATTCCACCAAGTGCAAGGTGTTACATCTTGAGTGTGGAAACCCTAAACACAGGGACACCCATGGGAAGGGAGGCACTGGAGGCCTCAACAGGGAAAAGGACCTAGGAGCAATGGTGGATGCATGTATGAATAACTCTGAGCAGTGCAGGAGAGTGGCTAGCAAAGCAAACAGGATGTTGGGATGCATCATAATGGGAGCACCTCTAGGAGCAGGGAAGTGATTCTGTCACTATACAATGGACTGTTAGACCACACCTTGAGTACTGTGTGCAGTACTGGAGACCACACTTGAAGAGGGACATACAGCTCCTGGAGAGGTTACAGAGGAGGTCTACTAAGATGATACAAGGACTAGGGGATTTGACTATGAGGACGGACTTGAGGATCTCGGCCTGTTTTCATTGGAAGGGAAGAAAGATGGGGGCATGACTGAGGTCGTTTAAGTACCTCAAGGGAATAAATACAGTAAACAAGGAGGGACTCAGGTAGGAGACATCATAGGCCTATCTCACTGCATGATCCAGGTTGCTGGACTCCTTCTTGGGGGCCTGTCACGTTCACATTTCCAGTATTGCAAAGATGGAGTCTGCAGCAAGTCCATTAGCCAGGGTGGTCTGAAAAATGGGAACAGAACCAGTAAGGACCACACATCTGCATACCATGCAATGCCCCCATGGCATGGAACGCACGACATGACCAAAGATTGCCCCACCACAGAAGGCAACCTCTAGGGAATCATCCGGTCAAGGATTATGGAGTTTGAATAAAACAAAATCACATTTTGCAATTAACTTCTTTTATCCTTCTCCCAGGTGGCGCACCATCATGCCTGATCCACCAGCTTTGTCTCCAGCTCAGCTTACCTTCTGCTTCCTCTACAGCTTCCCCCCATGGCAAGGTTGCAGGATCCCTCAACCTGCCAAAATGGACCTAGTGTGGAGGTTTCTGATATTCATGGGAGCAGGGCCTGTGGGTATTGGCTTTCATCTCACTTTGCTCAGGACACTTTTAACTCCATTTCTCCCCATAGGAGAGGAGGCATGAACTAATGCCCTATAGAGAAATACGCATGTCTATACATGGTCATCCAAGCATCTGCCTCCTCCACTCCACTTTCTGAAGCATCAGTTCCACCACTAGGTGACAGTCAAGCACTGACTGCTGGTGACCCTCCCTCAGAGAAGTAGAGCTGTCCCTTGGATGCTGATCCTTCTCTTCCCGTGACCACGGTGTCCTGTATTTCTAAGTACTACCACCATTAGCAGTAGAATTGCCTAGAACTTTCAAAACCATGATTCTACTATGAAACAACCCCAATGAGTGTGGTGTTTCCGGAGAACACTGGACCGCAGATGTGTATTAAGTAACATGTGGTACCAGACACCCATAGGACCGCCAAAGTGTATCTATGTGTACATGAGAAGCACAGTATTGTAAGCCATGCACAGAGATCAACATTATTGGAATAGTTGTCACGGACAAATATTTTAAATTACTGTTGAAATTGGGGCTCCACCCCTAAATAATGTGTATTTCAGTATGTTATACTGAAGTGATTGATATGTTAAATTATTGATGGGAGTGGGGTTAGGGCCCCCAATCACTACAATAATTCCAGTTCCATGACACCAATGCCAGATGGCAACTATTTAACACAATGAAGCCTGTAATAAAAGTAACTGCCTCTGAACTTTCTTATTTGGGTCCCGAATAGCAGTGGGGTCCTTTATGCTGGAGTCGGGATATTGTTTTGTAATATTTCTTGATATTATTCATTCTGTGGGGTGCTCTCCCTCCCCAGAACTCCAGGTAGAAAATACAACTTCATTGGTGCATCCGAGGGTGTGGAGATGGAGCTCTACCACAGAAAGAATAATATCATGGAATATTACTATACATAACACCAGAACCATACTGAAAGAAGAATCAGAATCTATATATAGCACTTTCATACATCCAAAGCACTTTACAAGCAACACTAGACTGGTAGTGAAGTGACTGAATGTGTGAGTGGCAGCCATATCACATCATCACCCACACACAGCCTGGATAATTGCATGAACCAGTTTATGGGAAGGGAATGTTGGCCAGGACACCAGGAATGTTCCTACTCTTTGCAAAAGTGCCCAGGGTTCTTTACTTCCACCTGGACAGGCAGAAGGGACCTCAGTTTAACATCTCATCAAGGACAGCACACCCCAGCAGTACAGCACCCCCAATACTGCACTCAGATGCCATCAATTTTTAGGTGCAAGTCCAATCCCAGTGTGGGACAAAACCCACAACCTTCTGGTCCAGAGGCGGATGTGCTACCAACTGAGCCACACTGACACCTGAAAGCATTTCTGTAAACGTATTCTGTGTTCTTAGCTTTCACATTGCTCTACAGTTCCCTCATTACTAATTCTCAGAGATTGTGGAGGATGTTGGATGTTGCAACATGATCACACCCACAGTGTGATCACGTCTCCACTGTGGTATGTGGAGTTTTCAGAAAAGCGCATGAGTGGTTCAGTGTTATCCACAAATGCCACGTGTTTTTATGATAGATATTTTAATTTTCCCATAAACATCTGTTTAATCATAACACCAAAACACCAACCAGTTATGAGTCCACATTATTTGTTCACAAAAAAAAAGGTATCACTCTTATATGAATATGGTCTCCTGTTTATTTATCTGACTTAGAGAGCTAGTGTCTGGAATATTAAACAAAAAAATGAAGATAATGGGAACTGAACCCTGTACCATTGGGTCCAAAGGAAGATATTAAGCCAACTGAGCTATTTAACAAACACAACACTTAGAGGGGCATTACTCTTACTTCTCTCATTTTGAAGTGCTATTCAAACTGTAAATGTGTGAGATTTCCTTTGTGTGTTTGCCATCAGCATTAGAAAATGTTTTTTTGTTGTCTGTTCATGTATGATAGCTACAGGCAGGTAGATAAGGTGATTACTCATCCAAAGAAAAATACAGACATGTTAACAGTGTTATTTCAGCAGTTCACTAATTAGTATAGACAGCATGACTCTAATCAATTCTTCCTGACAAACTACTCCTTCTCACTGTTCATCTGACTCTGAACTCAGAACTGCAGCTTGTTCACTCTGACAAAAGTTTAACAAGCATTTGTCAATGCTAACGTTTGCTTGCAGGTATTTGCAGTGGTGTTTGGCATGTATGGTGCTGTACCACAATGCCCTGTGCAATTGCTGGTATTTGCACAATACATTGTCAGTATGACCTTTGTTACCCCATTGTGCGCTACATAGGCGGAAACACATTTTGGACAGGATGTGAAAAATGACAGCTGTACTGCTCATAAGGAAGTGTGGTAAAATGGCAATGTTGAAAATCTGGAGTGGAAATATTGAAAATTTGCAAACCTAGGAGCATGGGAACTGTGCAATGCACGCTAGTAAAACAGTCATTGTTAGGAATTTTTCACCAAATTGTCAACATTGGCATTTTAAAATCTCTACTAATGAACAGTGTCACTGTAATCATCTTACTGTGTGCCACACATTGATTTTGCACACCCACTGAGCCATTGTGCACTACATGGGTGGAAACACGTTTTGGGCAGGATGTGAAAATGACAGCTGTAGTGCTCATAAGGAGGTGTGGTAAAATGGCAATGTTGAAAATCTGAGTGAAAATATTGAAAATACGAACTTATGAGCATGTGTAGGAACTACTAGCATCGCTAAATAAAACAGTTATTTTAGGAATTTGTTCACAAATTTTCAACATAGCCATTTTAAGATCTCTGCTCATGAACAGTGACACTGTGATTTTCTAATGTGCCCTATACACTGAGTTCACACAGCCACTGTGCCATTGTGCACTACATGGGTGGAAACATGTTTTGGGCAAGATGTAAAAATGACAGCTGCAGTGCTCTTAAGGAGGTGTGGTAAAATGATAATGTTGAAAATGTGGAGTGAAAATATTGAAAATTCACAAACTTACAGCGTGCAAAGGAACTGCAATGAACACTCACAAAACAGTCATTTCTAGGAATTTTGTCACCAAATTTTCAACACAGCTATCTTAAGACCTCTGGTCATGAACAGTGTCACTGTGATTTTCTTAATGTGTCCCATACATTGATTTACGCACACCGACTGCACTACTGTCGCTACATGGGCGGAAACACGTTTTGGGCAGCATGTGAAAATGACAGCTGTAGTGCTCATAAGGAGGTGTGGTAAAATGGCAATGTTGAAAATCTGGGTGAATACATTGAAAATCGCGAACTTATGAGCCTGCGTAGGAACATGCAACGTTTCGTAAAACAGTCATTTTTTAGAATTTTTGCACCATTTTCAACATGAGGTTTTTGGGACCCTTCTCATGAATGATGTCACTGTCATGGCACTATTCACAGGCCTGAAGGGTGATTTCACGAGGTGACTGCGAAATCACCCTTCGGGCCTGAACTAACTACCATGACAGTGACATCATTCATGAGAAGGGTCCCAAAACCCCATGTTGAAAACCTGGTGGAAAATTCCCAAAAAATGCCTGAGATATGCACAAAGTTGAAACCCCCTATCTAGCCCATTATACAGCTTACATGGCATTTCTTCAGTTCAGTCGCCTTTGTAGAGTGCAGACGTGTTCTCGGTCCACCAAAGATCGGCCACACCGAGTCCAGAGGTAAGTATGGGATGAGGGGGTTGTGAGAAGCTGGGTGTGCAGTGGGTGGGTGCGAGTTGTGGGAGGAGGGCTGGGAGGCGCTGTGGGACCGTTTTATTTTACAGGTTTTAAAAATGATGATGTGGGACATTTGCCACACTGGGAGGCTCCCAGTGTGGCAGAAGATGGCTGGGGGCCAAGGAGCTGACGGGTTAGTACCCCGCCGCAAACTACACGGGGGTCCGAGAGCGACGGGGGATTGCACCTGCCAGCAAAACAAAATGGAACATTTGCACACGCTTGGGGTGCGCCTCCCAGGGTGGCAGCTGGATGGCTTGGGGCCGTGGAGCTGACGGGGATTGGGCACCCTCATCAGCAAACAACATTTGCCACACTGGAGTGGGCTCCCAGCATGGCACCAAAGCTTTGGGGGTGGAGTGGCGTGGGGGCGATGACGCGAGGGAGGGTGGCATGATGCGGTGCTCAGTATGCAGCAGTGGTTTTCTTTGAAGCAGAAGACCACCACTGTCATACAGAGCTCGACCGCCACACCTGCTCAAAGGAGCAGTGCATTGGATGGGAGAGGCATACCTCCAAAGTGTGCTACTCTCCCAAAACGTTCCTTGCGCATCTTGGCATAGTGACGTAAAAGGGACAAATACAAAACACCAATCAGTTATGAGTACACATTATTTATTCTAAAAAATGCATCAAACTTATATTAATATGGTCTCCTGTTTATTTATCTGACTTAGAGAGTTAGGGTCTGGAATACGAAGAAAAAAAATCTGGTCGGGGAACTGAACACTGTATAATTGAAACTAAAGTAATGTATTTAACCAACTGAGCTATTTAGCCAACACACCAATTAAATGTACTTTTACTTCTCTTATTTTGAAGTACTGCTCAAACTGTAAATGTGTAGATTTCCTTTGTGTGTTTGCCCATTAACATTAAAGCATTTGTTTTGTTTTTGTTGTCTGTTCAAATATGATAGCTACAGGCAGGCAGACAAGGTGATTACTCATCCACAGATAAAAATACTGACATGTTAACAGTGTTATTTCAGCACTTCGCTACTTTGTATAGACAACTTGACTGTAATCAGTTCTGCCTGACAAGCTATTCCTTCTCACTGTTCATCTGACTCTGAACTCAGAACAGCAGCTTGTTCACTCTGGCAAAAGTTTAAAAGGGACAAGAATGCCATAACACTAACCAGTTAGGAGTTCATTATATATTCAGAAAACAAAAGATAAATACACTTATGTGAATATGATCTCCGTTTATCTGATCTAGACAACAAGGGTCTAGAAGGAAGCATAATATGAAAAAAAACAACAAAAAAAAAAGTCCTGCCTTGGGAATTGAACTCTGTACCATCAGATCAAAAAGAAAAACTTAACCAACTGAGCTATTGAAAACACACAATTCATTGTAAACATTTAGTTCTTTTGTCTTGCATTACTGCTTACACTAACTGCATATTTCCTCTATATGTTTGCTCATTACTGTAAAATATTTGTTCTTTGATGTCTGTTCCTGCATGACGGCTGGAGACAGGTAGTGAACATGAGTAATTATAAACAAATAGAACAGAAATTTAAGCATTGTTTTCAGTAGATCAGCAGTTTGGATACCCAGTTTTCTCATCTATTTTTTCTGTCAGGCTTCTTACTCTCACTGTTCCTCGACTCTGCACACAAGATCATAGATTACTGACTCGTAAAAAGTTAAAAGGACCGTCCATTTCTCCAAACTACTCGTATGTCCCACAAACAGTTCGAAAAAATGAGGTCGACCTGTTATAAAATAAGTAATAAAAATATTCGCATATGGAGGACTGACCAACTTTGTACAACTAATAAAACCCGTGAAAAATCAATCCATGTGTTTTCCAGACTACACAAACAAACAGACCTAACACTACTTACACTTCTGCTGTGAAAGTTTAAAAAAATGTTGCTTTCTCAAAATAATAATGATGGCTTTGGAAAGTCAGCATACAAGAGGACTAAATGTTAAGGGATCACAGAATACTGATGTCAGCCTTTGCACGCAGGCACTGGATGGTGCCAAAATATCAAACGACAGCATCACTGATTTTTAGAGGCACGCTCACTTTTCAGAACAGAAAACAGAGTACTGTCTGAAAATAACAACTAACACGGCCATACTGAGAAGTCCCTAGTAATGTATAAAATAAATACACTAGCATATGTCTATATTAGCTGCAAGACACACAATGTAGTAAAATAAAATACAAAATACACCTTTTCATGCCAGGACGCTTTTCATTTCCTGTCCTCTTTAACCTCCTTGTGATTTTGGGTAACACCAATGAAATTAATATAACAGCAACATATAGATACCAGAGAGCAGTGCAGGATTACACCAAGAATAAACAAGCATTTGTCAATACCAAATGTTTGCTTCCTTATGTTGCTGTGCAGATGTTGGGCATTGATAGCGCAAAGGCTGAAATTAACATATTAATAACTCAAGTTAAAATGTGATATTTTCATGACTGGGAAATGAAGAAGTTAATACTTAACATAGTCATTTTTTAGACTGTGACCTTGCATTTTATTAATATTCTTATACCTACCCAGGTCTTCAAAGCTCTACAGCTTTGATCTTTGATACCAGTCATCCTCTTACCACTGGTCAACCCCTGCTGCTTGTTACTAATCAGGGACCTCTGAGCTTTCTTGACCTATTAGACATGCTCCTGATCCAGCTACCCTGGGTGGCACCAGTCGGGAAGGGCACAAAGCAGTGCAATGTGTGGTTGGGTGGCATGGAGAATCTTATTTTATTTATTTATTACTTTTTGTTGACTGGGAAGGAGGACTAGACAATTTTTCCTATTTTCAGCCAAATCTGGTGGGGGATACAAAGGAATGCCAACTGAAACTGAATCAGATTTTAAGCTGTGGGTGGTATTTTTAATGAATGGGGATATTTGGCCAGGAAACATAGAAACACAGAAACATAGAACCTGATGGCAGATAAGGCTTGGCCCACCTAATCTATCCATTTCCCCACCTAATGAATAAGCTGCTGATCCTAGTTAACCAACAGCCTACTTCCTCTTACCCCCACTAGAATTGCCTTGTGTCTGTCCCATGCATTCTTGATTTCCCCACTGTTTTTGACTCTCGACCTCCTCAAGAAGGCTGTTCCATGTATCCACAACCCTATCTATGAAGAAATACTTCCTCACATTACCTCTGAGCCATCCCCTCTATCTTCAAATTGTGCTCCCGTGTTCTTGCACACCTCTTTTCTGAAAGATGCTACCCTCTTGGACTTTGTTGATTCCCATGAGGTATTTGAAAGTTTTTATCATATCCCCTCTCCCTCCATTTCTTGAGGCTATACAGCTGAAGTTCCTTTAGTCTTTCTTCACATGTCTTCTTGTGCAGACCCTGCATCATTTGGTTGCCCTCCTTTGGACAGCCTCCACCTGTCTATGTCTTTGAGGAGATGGGGTCTCCAGAACTGTATACAGTACTCCAGATGTGGTCTTACCAACTGTCTGTACAGAGGGCCAGCAACTTCCTGTTTTCTACTGGTGATACCTCTCCCTATGAATGCCAATATCCTCCCAGCCCTCCTTACTGCCTTCTCACATTGCTGGACCACCTTTAGGTTGTCTGATATGACTACCCCAGGTCTCTTTCCATGTTTGTTGTTGTTGTCAGTATCTCACCCCCTGTGTACTCTTCCCCTGGGTTTTGTTTTGCAGGTGCATTACCTTGCACTTCTTAGCACTGAATCTAAGCTGCCATACATTTGATCATTCCTCTAACCTTGCCATGTCCCTTTTCATCCTTTCCACCTCACCTTGTGTATCAACCCTGTTGCAGATCTGTGTGCCATCTGCAAAGAGACATACTTTCCCTTCCAGGAAACTGGGAAATTCCCTACTCACCTGCAGGGGTTTGCTGGCCAATCTCGGACGGCCACTTTATCTGGGCCAGCACAGGAGATGGATGTCTCTGAAGCAGGGAGTCAACCTCCTCCCTGTTTTTGCTTTTCAAAAGTCATAAGCAATGAACAAATTATTTGGATTCAAAAACAGAAGACAAAGGTGATATCTATGTTTCTACAGAAGATTAAAGTGCAACTGAGAAACTGCTAAGAAATGGAGAAAAATGGTACATGAAGATGCCATTCTATGGGAGAAACTTTTGATGGAAATTATAGCAGAAGAAAAAAGGCACTGGCGTGCAAAGGAATAGCTCAGTCAAGATCTCAAATCTATTACCCAAGACTGCTCTTGACTGTGGGTGCAGCCCTTCTGACAGGCTTCAGAGCAGGCCTGATGATTCAGTATTATCAAAAGATGCTCCTGGGCCAGATGTTCCTCTTTACAATGCACCACAGGTAACTACGTCTCCCCACTCTTCTTCTTCACATAACATTGCGGCTGGCAGTGGGAGCACTGACAGTAGCACATGCCAAAAGCAGGGAGAGAATGTAGGCTGTGGTAAAAGACTATTAGCAAAGGGTTATGTTCTTGACTCTCCCCAAACTGAAGAGAAACACCTGGAAAGGACACTAAAAAACTGATGCAACTGTTAACAATACTTAGACCTCCAAATCTCTAACTAGAGATTAGTCAGAAAAATGTGCTTCCAGCAACCTCACACAGCATCCTTACAGGGACACAGACCTCTACTTCTGACAGAAGTATTATTTTCAGACAAGTTCCAACAGCCAGAAAGATGCAACTATATTTTCCTTTTCTGCAAGAGGCCCCATTTAAACTAACTTTAATGGAAGACATTGAACAAAATGTACTACGTTAACTTTACCTAAGAAAATATTCCTGTAGAAAACGTGGAGATGGAGTGCCACATTTATAAGGTAGAAGAAAATGAGCAGACTGGATGGGCCTTGCGGTCCTTATCTGCCGTCAATGTCTATGTTTCTATAATTACAGACCCTTTCTCCCAATGGTCACAGAAAAGCCCTATCAGAAGCAGGCTGGACAAAGATGCCCAATGGTAGATGGCTTCTCGACCCAGGCTGGGACCCTAACATAAATTACTCTCAAGATTTTCCTGAATGGTGACCTACAGTCCCATCTATAGTACCTAATGTTTCAAATGGATTGGATTCAGGTAATTCTATTTCTAAAGATACTGAACAGATAAAAGACATCAGTCCTTGGGTGAAACCTCTAAATTCTCCTGAGATTGGAGAGGACCCCAAAATATTAATAACAATTCTTCAGGAATGGTGCACCCAACAAAACCTAACGATGATGATACCACAAAGATCAAGTGTGAACCTTTGCCTCAAAAGCCTCTACTATCAAAACTATTTCAAAGACTCCATAAAGAAGCAGCCTCACAGAGAAACACAGTCTAAATCAGATGTAAAGGAGGCCTGGAGACAAGGCCAGACAGACACTTTGTGTATAAACCCTACTAAAGACTTTCTACACTTCTCCCTAGGGAAGTGTTTGCTTTCATAAATGTTTCTGGGAAGATAATTATGATGTTAGTTTCAGGTCTTCATATGCGTTAGAACTTTTGGCGAATGACATAATCAGGTGAAATTTTTCCCCTGTGGTTCTCATTATGATAATACCTCTTACTAAACCTTTAATTAAACTCACCATCATGTTTAGGAACAAGAGAGTCCACATGGATGACATCACATATTGGCTATCCCAGAAATGTTAGGTTCTCAGTGCCCTGATGCTATTCTGAACTCTGAATTATTTTGGACAGGAGGGTGGAAGTATAAGGTGAAGTTGAGACAGACAGAATCTGGCATAGAACATGTACCATGATGGGGGCATATTGTCATGTGGAGCAGCCTTGGCTTGGACTTGTTACAGATGTGGGTCTAGAAGCCATTTGTCCAGTGTCTGCAATGGGCCCCAATGCAACAACTGTGGTGAAATTGGCCACATAAGTCACCAATGCACCAGCTTCCTAAGGGTGACCTATGTAAGCAGACAGGACATGTATTTTCTAATGTCCCTGGGCAGCCAAGAACAATGCTTCTTGCAATAGCCCAGAATTACTAATCCAAAAAGTGCAAGGTGCTGCAGATGCCACTAGCCAGGATTTCCAGACAAACTGCCCATCCCACATTCTCCTACCTCCTCATGCTTCATCTAGGAAAATGTTCACATAGATTCATAGGGAACTTCTCCCAGGCATGAGGCAGAGGAAATGTCCATTCCCAGTCTGATCTCCTCACCCTGTATGCTATCAAGAGGCACCTGAAGGATGTAATCAGGAACAGAAAACTTCCTTCTTACCTCCCCTGCTCCTGCTTCCCCCCAAGAAGGATCACTAGAAACTCTAAACCACCCCACCACTCCACTACCCCAAATAACAAGTCTGATGTTGAATCAGAGAACCCTTTGCAATCCTTGCACCCAACTGGGGGAATCTGAAATGGAAATAGGGAGGTGGAGCCCCAAGATCAGGATGACATCTCAACCAGCAATGACATAGTGGGATATAAAGAGAAAGAAGAAAAGGAAAAAGTCCTTGAAAACTAACTTAACATGCATGACTTCCCTGTCTTTAGGGTCTTTGAACATCCCTAGTCTTCGTAATCACAATAAAAGACAAACAGCGTTTCATTACGTACACAAATAAAATTTAGATATTTGCCTTTTACAGAAGACATGGGTAAATTCATCAGACCAGGTTTGCCTAATGCAATCTGAATGGATCTGGGACTACCATACTGATCCTTTGGTCCAGACAAGGCAGATGGGATAGGAATATTTTCCATTCGTTCTCTTTCACTCTACTAAAATTGACTGATCTCATTCCACGGAAATGGAAGGAAGATCCCTGCAGAATCATATCAGTTTATGGACCTCAATCCAAGGCAGAAAGGGTAGGGCTAATTTCAACTCTACAACTGTTCTTTGTAATCAACACCAGTATTCTAGGTGGGAATTTTAACTGTGAATTACCGACAAATGGCAATACCTACCCTACAAAGAAAATCTACTGTGACTCACGTGCCTTACAAAGTGTATTCAATTGGCTGATTTAACTGCTACCTTTTGTCCAAGTCAGGTCACAAATTTACTTATAGGAGTGGAAATTTACTTCCACTATAGATAATTTTTCATATCCAGAGACCTTCTAGCACCAGTATTTTCACTCCATTAAGCTGGATGTTCAAGCTGGCCCGTGGTGCTGAGGGTTGAGGCACTGGACACAACACCTCGCACCACACCAGTGACCCAGGTTTGGGAATGAGCCAGGGCCATTGGGGTTGGTGAGAAAGGAGAAGATAGAGCATCCAGAGGACTGCTTTCTTCTCCTGGGTGGGATCAGGAAGCACCAAGCTGAGTAGCAGCACCCAGTGGAGGCTGGGGCATCGCTCAGTAGTGAGGATATGTAAAGGGATTGGTGTTGGCAGGATGTCTGTGGGAGGACCTATGCTGACATCCATTGCACTCTGTGCCAGAGGGAAAGCATAAAGTAAAATCCCTGCCTCCTGATAGGTGAAGGATGGTGCAGGGGTTGGTCACACACCCAGTGCTGGGTTTCTCTGCTCACTCCTCTGCTCTCCTCTCTGCCTGGTTGCACTTCTAGATTGTAGATAGAGTGCCAGAAAGGAGGGATGGTGGACCTGCCTCGGGGACTCAGAGCTGGGGAGTTGGGTGGCGGGTTAGTGGACGGAGAGCTGGGGCCTCTAGAGGAGTTGACCAGAGGACTTCAGATCGGTGGAATCAGTACAAGCTTATGTCCATCTGGAGAGAGTTCAGAGTAAGGCAGTGCTACAAACAGAATAAAAAAGTTGAAAGTTCAGACCACTCCCTTTTAAAAATATCTTTCTCACAATTAAGTGATAACATTAAAAAATTTATGGCAATTGAACTCTAAAGTTCTTTCAGAGCCCTCAGTAACATGATAAATACCACAGTTATTATGGACGAGAAATCAGACATATTTTTGTATGATAACATAGGGATATGATGGGAAGAGACTTAATCAGATCACAGGAAGTGGTTCCAGAATTATGGAAAACAGAGGAAACAAGAATTTTTAAAATATTTCCAACTCAGAAACCAGTTGCAATATCTGTATACTCTGGCCCACCTGCATAAATCAGAATACTCACAACAGGTAGATCAAATAAAAACAGAGATGCAGGTAGTTCAGTATGACAGAGCCCAAACTATAAAAGCAATGCTACAGTATGGGACCCAAAAATCTCCAGTGAGAGACCCTTATGAAGCCTGTAAAAATAGAAAACACATTTCTTCATTAAACACCTTCTAGACTCCGATGGAAATTGTGTTGAAACAATAGAATGTTTACACCAGATTATACAGAACCACATACATTCCCATAACATGGTCTCCCTCCTGAATTTTCCACTATTACAAATTATCTACAGTCCATACAGGAGCCCCACCAATAGAAATAAATGCACTATCCTGCCCTATTTGTGCTGCTGAAATAGAACTGGTTATCAAATCACTTAAACTTGGGAGCTCCCTGGCCCAGATTTGGCATGCCTCAGACAGCTAGTGGTGGAACCCACTAGGGAGGAGCAATCTTAGACCTATTATTGTCAAATGGGGCTGGAGACAGGATCTCAGATTTAGAAGTGGGTAGCCATCAGGGAACAAGTCACCACCAAACAGTGTGGTTCTCGATAAACACAGCCATAGAGTGGAGCCATACAATAGCAAGAGTGTTGGACTTTGGGGGGCTGACTTTGGGAAAATGGGAGAGTGCCTCAGAAAATCACTAGCAAATTGACGAGAAGGAGTGGTGGAGGAACAATGGGAAAAATCAAAACAGTCATCACAGAGGCAACAAGCCTTTGTGAAACAAATCAACAAAGCAAAATGAAGGAAAAAACACTACGGTTCTCAAGCGAGATGGCGGGAAGATTAAGGAGAAAGGATATATTCATGAAGTAAAAGGAAACACAGAAGGAGCAGGACAGAGAACTGTACCAGTTAAAGCAGAAGGAAGCAGAGAAGACAGTCAGAACAGCAAAAGCCCAAACTGAGTAAAGATAGCCAACTTAGTTAAGAAGGAATAAAACCTTTTATAGGTACATTGGGAGTGAAGAAAGATGAAGGAGGATAGTGAGACTTAATAAAGGGAAGGAAGGGAGGGTGGGCAAAGGATGACAGTGAAAAAGCAAGGAGACTGAATGAATATTTCTGCTCAGTATTCACAAAAGAAGAGGAGGATAGCTACCTAAATCAAAAATAGAAGCACTCTGGATAGGAGGTCGATACCAGTCCATTCACAGAAGAAAGGATTGTGAAAGAACTCTTAAAACAGAAGGAAGTGGACAAAGCAATGGGGCCTGATGGGATTCACCCAAGACTTCTAAAAGAACTAAGGGTAGAACTAGTGACACCACTGACTACCCACTTTAACAAATCATGGGAGGATGGTGTGGTACCAGAGGACTGGAGTAGGGCAGATGTGATTCCCCTTCACAAAAGTGGGAGCAAAACAGAGGCAGGAAACTACAGACCCATTAGTTTAACCTCAGTGGTAGGGAAAATTATGATATCACTTCTAAAAGAAAAGAATTGTTGAGTTCCTAGGGTCAGTGGGGCACATGACCCAAGGCAGCATGGATTCATAGCAGGAAGATCATGTCAGATGAATCTAATAGATTTCTTTGATTGGGTGACCAATGTAGTAGACCAGGGAGGGCTGTGGACATGGCCTACCTAGACTTTAGCAAGGCATTTGACACAGTCCCACAAAAGATTAATATACAAGCTAGCCAGCCTTGAGTGGGTTCCAAAGTGGTAGCCTGGGTAACAAATTGGCTGGACAACAGGATACAGAGGGTAATAGTAAACGGAGTTCACTCTGAAGAAGGGGTTACTAGTGGAGTACAGCAGTTTCAATACTGGGACCAGTACTCTTTAATGTCTTTATAAGTGACATTTCAGAGGACTGAAGAAAGTATGTCTCTTTGCACACGACACAAAGATCTGCAATAGGGTCGATACAGAAAGTGGGGTGGAAAGGATACAAAAGGACTTGACAAGGTTGGAGGAATGGTCAAATGTATGGCAGCTTAGATTCAATGCAAAGAAGTGCAAGTAATGCTCCTGGAAACAAAACCAGGGAAGAGTACACAATGGGGGTGAGATAATAACAACAACAACAATGGAAAGGGACCTAGGTGTAGTCATATCAGATGACTATAACATGGGCAACAATGTGAGAAGGCAGTAAGGAGGGCTGGTAGGATACTGGGATGCATAGGAGAGGCATCACCAGTAGAAAACAGGAAGTTGTTATCCTCTGTAAGGACAATTGGTGAGACCCCATCTGGAGTACTGCATCCAGTTCTGGAGACCCGTCTCCACAGAACATAGACAGGATGTAGGCTGTCAGAGGAGGGCAACTAAAATGGTGCAGGGTCTGCACCAAAAGACATCTGAACAGATTAAAGCTTAATATGTATACTGTACACTTGAGGAGAGGAGGCGAAGAGGATATGATAGAAACTTTCAAGTACATCAGGGAATCAACAGAGTCCAAGAGGGTAGTATCTGTCAGAAAAGAGATGTGCAAGAACAAGGAGCACAATTTGAAGATAAAGGAAGGACTGACTCAGAGGTAATGTGAGAAGTATTTTTCATGAAGAGGTGGTGGATACATAGAACAGCCTTCCTGAGGAGGTAGTGGAGTCAAAAACAGTGGGGAATTCAAGAATGCATGGGACACATATAAGGCAATTCTAGTGGTGGGTAGGAGGAAGTAGGCTGTTAGTTAACTAGGATCTGCAGCCTATCCATTCAGTAGCGAAATGGGCAGACTAAGCGGGCCAAGCGGTCCTTATCTGCCATATAATTCTATGTTTCTATATTTCTATGCTTCTCATGAGTTATCTAAGGCTTTTCCCACAAAATTTGAACAGTGTTTGGAAACTGCATTGGCTTTTTTCCTACATTCTGGTGAAATTCCCCCTCTTTTACAGCAGGATTACTAATTTATTTACATAAAATTAGGGATAAACGTCTGACTAGCAGTTAGACACCTATCTCTCTGTTAAACTCAGACATTAAAATATTGTCCAAAGTGCTTAATAATAGGGTCAGAAAAAGCTGACATCCTCATTTGTCCTGCTCAATACTGTGGTAACCCCAACAGAAAGATCCAACAAGCCTTTGTGATAGTTAGGGATGTGTTATATAACACCTCTTTCTCAAATCAAAACTTAATGTATAGTTTTCTTGGATCAGAGCAAGGCTTTTGACACGGTGTACCACCACTTCTTATTTCAGACCTTGAAACATTATGGAATTCCTGGGGGTTTATAAAATGGCTGAAAAATCATATGCCTCAACTGCCATCTAGCCTATAATTAAAGGACACAAGCCCAGAAGTGCGAAGCTGGTAACAGGGATAAGGCAGGGTTCCCCTAAGCCCCTTCCTATATATTTCTCTTTGGATCCATTAATCAGATGGGCAATGAATTTATCAGATTGGGTTGGAATTAAAGGAACTGGAATAACAGAGTCAATAAAAATTCAAGCTTATGCAGATGATATCTGCTTATTTTTCCGAACATTCACATATTGGGACATCTTTAAATAAATTTGAAACATACAGTACAGTTTCAAATTCCAGGATAAACCACGCGAAAGTAAAGGTTGTTTTAAGTTATCCTCCTCACCCTGCTATTACTGTCTTAGGTATTCAGATTTCCTCTGATCCTATAACAATTTTAGGGATTATGTCTGGACACATGAATCCTTCTCTGCATAACTGAGACATTACTTTACAGACTATGGAAGGCAAGGTACAGAGATGGAAGAACTGGAAGTTATTAAAGATAAAATTGATACATATTGTAAAAAGATTTAACATACCAGGCTTCTTATATATGGCCATGATTTTCCTTATCTCTAATTGTTCAGGAACTCACATTAACAGTTGTTTTTCACCATGTTATGGGGTAGTAGGTTGAATCCTATAAAACACTGTTTTACATAGCTGCCTAAATCACGGGTTGGCCTTGGAATGGTTGATCCTATAACATTTTTAACACACTTTTCATTTCTCAAACTGTTAAAATTGGGTTCTCCTCTTCTGATTCACTACATCACAAATGGATACAAAATAACCTTTCTAGACATTTTCAATGTTGTGGGTTTCTCCACAAAAATATCCCTAGATTGCTTATTCTGGAATATTTCAAACCTACAGCCCAAACACTATTTAAATGGGTTTAACAAAATCTCATATATGCTCATACTCGGACCCAATTTGTATACCTTAGTTTTAGCATGAATGTACCGGAGGAACCAGAATTTAAAAACTACCCCCAAGACAGTGGGCCTGATTCCAAAGGCCTTCATCTGTCACAAGGAACATGCATCCAACAGGACAGATGCAAGTAGCATTTTGTGACAAGGGATGCGATGAACCCTAATCTGAAAGACAGCCTGAGACCACACAGGCTCCTTGCATCCAGGTGGATTACCACCTGTTTGCCCAGTGGCATACTGAAGGCAGGGGTTATGGCAGTATATGACCCTATTTTGAAAAGGGCGGGTGCCATAACCCCAAATAGCTATTCCAAAAGGTCCCCAGAATGACAACCGGCAAAGTAGTTAGATCAGCTATGAGCTGGTGTACCTGTACTCTGTTCACAGCCATGCCCGAGAACATGATGCCCCACCCAGCCCCGACCCCATGCTAGGCAGTAGAACACCCTCCCATATGGCATTACAGAACCCCAACCGATCCTGATCCCCAGCAATCCTGAAAGGTGCCCTGGCCTGATCCCCAGTAATGTCATGTGGTGCCACCCCCATGTTGCTGGAGTAATGCTGACAACTACCTCCCGCGCCGCCCACGAGGCTTACAGGCTTGTGTTGGGGCTTGGGCATGGGACTTCTGTAGCTGGTTAGCACATCAGAATGAGAAAATGCATTTTTATGGCATTGGACTGCAATACAAATGTATTTGCTCATTCTAAAGTGCTGATCAGTGAACAACTACTCAAGTCAATAAAAGTAAGAGATCAGGATGGTGTGTAAAGCCACTTTCCACTGTTTTATCCTATGAAATACTTCAGTGCCTACTGAGGATTGCTTTGCTTATCAGTTCATAAACATCCCGGCAGTATTTAATTTTAACATAGTTCTCCAAACTGTAGATATTGTACTAAATGGCCTGCTCCTTTTTAAGTAACCATTCTAAGCATACAGGTCCACATTTTCAAAGGAGATGCACAGCACAAAGTGGAGCTTCACAGCATTTCAGAAGATGAGTAAAACCATGATATTCAAAAAGGAGGTATGTGTCATGCATCTCCAGATGCGCCATGCCACATCTACAATGTATGCAGTGCATATAGTGAGGTCGTTCCCATGAATGTGCCATTCATTCCATATTCAGCAAAATGTAGCATCTGCTGCGCATCTCAGAGATTAACCGCCCAAAGTTAGGCATGGAAAAAGCATGCTTAAATGGCCAGTCACCCACAGGCAAGCCGCAGAACTTCAGGTAAAACATCCAAAGACAGCCCTTGGAGGTGCACCAGGACATGCTTCAGGCACCCACATACAGCAGTCATGCCAGGATGGATGAACCCTGAGTCAAATGTGCCATGTCACCACAAGCACCATCTAGGAAACAACCCCCACACCACACCCTGGATGTAGACACCCAGCGGTCACATGCCAGTGCTGTTGGGTGCCCCTGGACCCACCAGTGGAGCTGACATCCACAATGCAGCAAATGTACTGTGGGCCATGGCCTGCATGCATGCAGCCTGCAGGGTGTCATCTTGTGGTGGAATGCACCCAGGGTGCCGTCTGGGGCAATGATGACGGTGAATGGGTACCAGGGACTTACCTGAGGCACAGATCCATGGTGATACACCATAGGTGCACGCAATGGGGACCCACCCACTAGTGTCCCTGATCACCCTCTGCACACTGCCATTCCTTCCAGTCATCGTCATGTTCTACTCATATGGGGGAGGTTCACTGCAGGTAACTGTATGTTGCATATGGGGCTGGTGTATCATATGTTTATGGTACACTGATCAGACTGTGTCACCCTGTGCCCTCCCTGTTCCATGACCAGGTGGGCCCCTGTAGCCACTGTCCAGGTGGACCCCTGTACCCCAGTCTGACCCTGTATATAGCTATAGGTAATAGCACTGTATCCAGGCCAATGCAGTCTATCCACCTATATACATATATACACCTGCCTGCTAGGCTGCAATACCTCCTGTTTACCCTTGTCAAGTGGTGGGTCATCCCTGCAAAGCTGGAACTGAGCATGCCTGGGGTATGAAATGGCCTAGATAGACTCCAGTAATCAGCTACAAATGTGGGAGATGGGCTTGGAATGTGCATTGAGATCATCTGCACATCCTGGTTGAATATTGCAATTTTGTGTACTGTGCAAGGTGCTTTGCATCATGCATTTCTATGTTCCGTGTGGGCTCAGGTCAACTGCTGTGCATCTCTCAATGTGCAACTGTGCATCTTTAATATATTCAGCTGGACATGCATGATCGCATCTTACAGCACATCTTCCGAATATATCAATGCTTTGTGCAGGTGCATCTCAGATGCACTGGTGCAGGTATTTATGCAATTTTCAGGGGATCTTTGAATATTGGGGCCACAATTTTTTAAATCAACTTCAGGAATAGAAATGGAGTCGCTGTCAGCCAGTACCTTGTGGCTGCTGCTGCTGCTGCACTCTCCATTCTCCCATCTCATTGCAGGTTCAGAAATACCTTCCAGGCAAGAATCGCAAGCAACATTCATGCTTACTTGTGATTGTTCCATCAGTTCTCCTATTGATGTGAGGCCCATTATCTGAAGCCTGGCTAAGCACACTCACAAAATTTGCTTGGTAGGTCACTACTTCAGAAAAAGCAACCCACAAGCTCCATGTTTAAATGATTTCTTTTTAGATTTTCGGTCACAACAGTAAAAGGCAAGAAACTGAAAAATCGGTGCCAGCTGAAGCCGTGGGAAAAGTAAGCCAAGCACAGACAGGAGTTTTTAGTTCATAACAATACTTTTACTGTGTATTGGATATTTGTACTATTCATTGTTACATTTTATACCTGTTTCTCATTCGGATCACATATTAAGTGAATGCACAGGTTATGTTGAAACAGACAATTTCAGTTTCAGTATGATCACCATTTGGCAGACACATCTTTTGTGTATGTCTGTTGTTTATAAATTGAACTATCTGGAGCTCAATTCACAAAATGTCCAAGAATGCTGTAAGCCCTGGGAGAACTGACCATAGGGTGTATGAGGCTTGTAGCTGTCTCCTGTCAGTGATCAGGATTCTCAATCCCATGAGCGATTGCAGCAAGTTAGACCAGCTTTTCCTTGGTCTAACTTGTGGCAATCTTGGGTACTTTTTTCTGGGGCTTCTAGTAAATCTTTAACACAAGCTGCCATAAAATGGGAAAAATGTCACAGATGTGCCCAATCTCCTTGAATCAGGCACAAGTTGCAACAATCTATTTGGCACAGCTGCACCAAAAATGGTTTGATGCAGGGCTTGATGTAAGCCCTGCGCTGCCATTCATGAATCGGGCCCTGACCTGAAATCTGCTTTGTTATCATAACAGACTTGCTGCATGTTTCAACAAACAACAATTCATGTCTGGAAGGTCAGCCCATTAACTTGGTTTAATAGGAATGCTTTTGGATCTGCGGCAGTGAATGCAAATCCTTCTGTATGCAATGGTTAAATATGTTGTTGAAATTAATGATGTTAAACATGAACACAAGAAGAAAAATGCATATGTCCTAGGCGGAGCAACATAACAGACCAAATAATAATAAACCTGCTATCTATGTTCAGTTCATAAAAGCATTTTAATATTAACAAGCATTTGTCAATGCCAAATGTTGTCTCGCTAGCATTGGCATTGGTAGTGCAGGAGTTAGAGACCCATAATAGGAATGGTAGTGAAGTATTGAACTGACGCAACCACCCTCACCCTGCAGAAACTGACAGGTGTTGGGGTGTGCCTTTGGGTTGTTAGCTATAACACTAATGCCATTTACCTCACTCACCCTGTAGACACTGACAACTGTCGTGGTGTGCTTTGGTGTCTTGGGCCTTATGCTTACCCCATTCCATAAGGAAATATGCTGAGGTGGGTGCAATATAGGATAATGGGGTGAACTTTGGGGCCTAATAGTCCAAGGCACACCTCGATGCCTATCACTGGCTACAGGGTGGGGGGTGGGGGTTGAATGACAGGAACATTACAGCTGATGATTCAAGTCCACACCCCTGATGCTTGTCAGTCTCAACAGGGTGGGTATTACAGTTGGAAACCCTAACGCCATAGGCGTGTGTTGGTATTATCACCCAAATTATCAACATGGGCTTTTGTGACTCACGTCATGAAGAGCAGCACTATCAGCTTGTTAGCTAAAAGGTGATTTTGCACAGCAGCTGTGCCATTTAGGCGCCACAGGTACAGAAACACATTTTGGGCTGGATGTGAAAAATGACAAGTGTATTGTTCATGAGGAGGTATAAAAAATGGCAGCTGAAAATCCGGAGAAAATATGAACAATTGGTGAAGTCATGAGCATGTATAGAAACTGCTCAACCAACATCCATAACCCAATTATTTTTGAGATTTTTAACCACATTTTCAACATAGGCATTTTGGGACCTCCCTCATGAACAGTGGCACTGTGATTGTGTTCGTCTGCCCAAGTTGATTTCCACAGTGACCATGCCAATGTACACCACAGATGTGAGAACACATTTCGAGCAGGATGTGAAAATGACAGCTGTACTATTGGTAAGGAGGTGTGAAAAATGCCATTGTTGAAAAATTTGGCATGAAAAATATTGCAAATTTGCAAAGTTACAAGGGTGCGTGGAAATTGCACAAACACATGCTTGTAACATAGTCATTTTATGGACTTCGTCACCAAATTTTCAACACAGGCACTTTAGACCTCTGCTCATCAACAGTGTCACTGTCATTTTGTTAATCTGTCCCTAAAATGGATTCCCACAGCAACCATGCTATTCTGTGCTGAAAGTGAGAAAACACATTTCAGCTAGGATATATAAAATGACAGCTGTACTCTTCATAAGGAGGTGTGGAAAATGGCAATGCTGTAAATCTGGAGTGAAAATATTACAAATTCACAAAGTTACGAGCGTGCATGGGAACTGCAATGCATGCTTGTAAAACAGCCATGTTTTGATTTTTTCACCAAATTTGCAACATAGGCTTTTTAGAGACCCCTCATGAACAGTGGCACTGTCATTTCGTTAATCAGTCCTGAAAGGTAATTCTGTGCAGTGACCGAAGAACCACCTTTTGGGACAGAATAATACCATGACAGTGGCTGAAATCATGAGGAGGGGTCCCAGTAACCCCATGTTGAAAATTTGTGCCATAATTCCCCAAAATGGCCGAGATATGCACAAAGTTTGAAAAAACCTTTTATGCCATTATACAGCTTACTGGCATTTCTTCAGTTTGTGGTCGGCTTTGAAGAGTACAGATGGGTTCACGGTCTACTGAAGATCATCGCGCCATGCTCCAGAGGTATGTATGGGGTGAGGGGGAGGAGGGTACACATAGGGTGTGTGTGGGTTGGGGAGAGAGCAGGACAGACCATGAGGATCGTTTTCTGTTTTAGGGTAAAAAAAAAACATTACGGGACATTTTCTGTTTTACATGGGCATTTGGAATGCTGGGTGGGCTTTCAGCATGCCACCTGAGTGTTTTGGGGTGTGCTGTAGCCGACTAGGGATTGGACACCCCATCAGCACATACCAAGGGTGGAGCAAGAGCTGAGGGGATTGGGCACCCTCGGCACAACAAATAGGTGGGCATAATGCCATTGGGAGTGGGCTCCCATGTCATCAAATTAAACTGGGAAGGAGGACTAAAGCCAATAGGGATTGGGCCTCTGTCGGCAAAGAAAGATGGTTGGGGGGGCATACGATGTTGAGGAGGATTAGGCACCCCTCAGCACACACTTGAAATGGGAGGGGGCATTATGCTGGCATGAGTGGGCTCCCCATTGGCAAATGAAGTGGGTTGGCCATGCTGACAGGAGGATTGGGCACCCCTGAAGTCGTCACTCTGTGAGGAGGCTGTCAGTGCTGCCATGTTAATTGAACTATTTCACATCAGGAGGCATGTTATTGTGCTACTGCATGACGAGCTTGCCTCTCATTGCAGCAGCACTTTTCTCAGATTTGGTGGCACTTACGTATAGCTAGTGTCAGCACCTGCATGTTGGCTTATTGGGGAATGAGGGATGCACCTACTGATGTATGCCCTGCATTTGCCCACAGTGGCTACACCTCAAATATGCTACTACTGCAATATGTTGGCTGATGCACAAGCACAGCAAAATAATAATTACTCAAGAAAGCAACACCCCTCAAGCCAACATTTCACTGTAATCACAACTTGAAAAGCATAGGTGCTATGTGAAACGTTAGGCGTGGGGGTGCTGCTGTCTTGAAAGCACTTTCTAATATTTAAAAGCTTTGTGAACTGAACCTAGCTAGCAGTTTTAGTATTATTCAGTCTGTTATTTTGCTCCATTCTAGAACATGTGCATAGTTAAACAGATACATGGCAGCACTAACATTGTTTCGAGACTCCACCTTGTGCTCTTTTCTACCAAAAGAAAAGACTGCTAAGAAGTGCAAGGTCATGCACTTGGGAGCCAGAAACCCTGGGAATAGCTACTGGTTGGTGGGTATGCAGTTAGCCACTTCAGAGGAGGAGAAGGATATGGGGATACAAGTCAAAGGGCCATGAATCATTCTACACAGTGCATGAAGGTGGCAGCCAAAGCTAATAAAATGCTGGGGTGCACTGCCAGAGAATCTCCTTAAGGAGAGAGAAGTAATCCTGCCATTGTACAGGTCGCTGGTGAGACCACACTGTGTGCAGTTCTGGTAGCCCTATTTAAAGAAGGACGTCAAATTACTAGAGGGTGTGAAGCATAGGAAAACAAAGTTGATCCTAGGCCTGGGGACAAACTACATGAGTATAGACTGAGGAGACTCAATATGTATTCCCTGGAGGATAGAATGGAGAGCTGATATAACTGATATCTTCAAATACTTAAAGGGCATGAATAGAGTTAGTGCTGAGGCATTTTCAGACTATGGGGGACCACAAGGAGAACCATCTGAAATGAGTAGGGATATGTAAGAGGAAATGAGGAGGCACTATTTCAAAGAAAAATGGTAGGAAAGTGGACAAAACTGCCAGAGGAGGTGATATCACTGAAAACTGTTGTCAGTTTTAAGAAAGGGTGGGACAGGGTCAAAAGAAGGTCAAAACTGAGGGAAAGTGAGGGAGTCAGCAGGCGGGCTGGATAAATCAGGTGGACAGGAAATGGGAGGGAGCAGGTGCAGTGGATTAGCTTGAGAAATCGCCTCTAGCAGACTTGATAGATTGTTATGGCCTGTATCTGCTGGCATTTTGTATGTTCATATGTACCTTAGTGACCCTCTTTTGCGGGTTATAGTTTTGGCATGCAAAAATATATAAAATGGACTCATATCATAAGCAACTGCTTAAGTCATTCAAATTTGATATTCAAATAAACATCTTTTCTGAAAGTTTTTCTGAGCATATCATTAGATTGACCTCAGTGACCTTCTGTATATATCACCGTGTTTGGATGTTAAGTTTCTCTTTTCATATAAAAATCCCATCTATATGAGAAGTAACTCTTCACTGATAATTACATTTTACATCTCAGAGATTTTTTTTATTCACTGAGCATATTATTAGGTTAACCTCAGTGACCTCCAGATTTAAATTTTTGCAAGTTTATTCATATTAATATTCGCTTTATAACTAAAGTATTTAAATTTAATACTATAAATGCAGATTTTCATTGTGTTTTATAACACTGAGCATATTACTAGAATGACCTCAGTGACCTTCTTAGTATGTAAAAACAATATTATACATACTAATATACAATGACCATCAGTATGAATTATTATGACCACCTGTGAATAGATTTCTATGGGGATCTTGCATATTCATCATATATATAATGGTGATATGAAAATGCATCTTACACAGTTTGCAAAGGCACACTGATGAGTACTGGTAGGACGAAACATGTGTCTCTGTCTTCTGTTGGCATCCTTTGCAAACTGTGTGAGAGGCCTTTCAGCACCATGCATTTCTGCTTAAAGTTGAACCAGCATAATATTCTGTGGTGATCTGCATATGTGGCCCATGATGCTTTGTGTTATGGGGCATGTGTTATTTTGTATTTCTTTGAAACTTGGCTTCCTGGCCAATGCTGTTTGGGATAACCTTTGCCTTAGTGCTTGCATGCTGAGGTTCTTTGTCTTTTAGCTTTTTTTGTTTTAATTGGGTTCTACAACATAACCCATACTGGACCATCTTAGGGTAGCTGGTTCATTCCAGTGGGGTGTCAAACAGATGAGTCATACTGATGAGTCCCAGTAGGATGAAACATGTGTCTGTGTCTTCTGTTGGTACCCTGTATTTATGCTTAAAGTTGAACCAACATAATATTCTGTGGTGATCTGCATATGTGGCCCATGATGCTTTGCATTATGGGGCATGTGTGATTTTGTATTTCTTTGAAACTCGGCTTCCCTGCCAATGCTCTTTGGAGTAACCTTTGCCTTAGTACTAGCATGCTGAGGTTCTTGTCTTTTAACTTGTTTTTGTTTTAATTGGGTTCACACAACATAACCCATACAGACCATCTTAGGGTAGCTGGTTCATTTCACTGGGTTGTCAAACAGAAGAGGCACACTGATGATTCCAGGTAGGACGAAAAGCATGACTGCCTCTTGTGTTGGTACCATTTGCAAATTGTGAGAGGCCTTTTGGCACCATGCATTTCTGCTTAAAGTTGAACCAGCATAATATTCTGTGGTGATTTGCATATGTGGCCCATGATGCTTTACATTATGTGTGATTTTGTATTTCTTTGAAACTTGGCTTTACAGCCAATGCCCTTTGTGGTAACCTTTGCCTTAGTGCTTATGCGTGTTGAGGTTCTTTTTCTTTAGCTTGTTTTTGTTTTAATTGGGTTCACCACAACATAACCTATACAGACCATTTCAGGGTACCTGGTTCATTCCACTGGGGTGTCAAACAGATGAGGCACACTGATAAGTCCTGGTAGGGCAAAGCATGTGTCTGTGTCTTCTTTAGGTGCCCTTTGCAAATTGTGTGAGAGACCTTTCGCACCATGCATTTCTGCTTAAAGTTGAACCAGTATAATATTCTGTGGTGATTTGCATATGTGGCCCTTGATGCTTTGCATTATGGGGTCATGTGTGATTTTGTGTTTCTTTGAAACTTGGCTTCCTGCCTATGCCCTTTGGGGTAACCTTTGCCTTAGTGCTTGTGTGCTGAGGTTCTTTGTCTTCTAGAATTGATGGGTCATACTTTAATTATTCATCCTAGAAAACACAAACCTGAGAAAGGACATAATCATCATTAACTGAATACTACAGGAGATGAAGGGTGGAAGATATACAGATGTTTTAGCTGTTGCATTAGTGCAGAACTACAGCAGAGGACTTGCCCTCAAACTGAGAGTCACTAAATGAGGAAACATGAGAAAGCATTATTTCACACAGAAACATGGAAGGGAGAGAAGCAGTGGAATGTTGAAAGGTAGTGCCTCTTAATTTTGAAAACTCGATTGATGACCTGCAGGCCATAATGTTGGAAGAAAAGATGGATCTGGTGAGTGTTACTGAGACATGGGCTACCGCAAATCATGTCTGAAATCTCTCCACTCCTGTGTATGCTCTCTAAAGAAGGGACAGGAAGAAAGGAAAGGTGGGAAGGTGGTTCTATACATCACAGAGGTCATTATTGCCACTAGGAAGAAAACTTGGGATGCGAAATTAGAGGCACTGTGAGTTCAAATCCAAATGACAGCAGAAAGGAAACTAAGGTTGGGTGTAGTTTATAGGCCACAACATCAGGATGAGGAAAGGAACAGAGTGTTAGGTGTCATGATTATAATAGCAGCTGAAGAGGGTGAAGTGGTATGACAGGAGACATCAATTTGCCCAAAGCGGATTGGAGTGTCCTATCCCCACCTGTGCCTGGAGTCAACTGTTATTGGATGCAATCCAGGATGGGTTTCTTGTTCAGGGTGGCTGAACCAACATGTGTTGAAGCCATCCTGGACTTGAGTACTACAAATGGGGATCACATCCAGGACATCACATTTGAGGACACCTTGGGGAAAAGAGACCACTGAACAGTTTGGCTTCAAGTGAATATTGAGTAGGAAACATCAAGCACAATGAGAAATGAATCAGATTTCAGAAATGCTGACTAAGGTAGGATGGGCCAGATTTTGAAGGCCCACCTACCCAGCCTTGAGGAAGATATAAATGTTGAACAAAGGTGGACTATGATTAGGGTAGGGATCACAGCAGCCACTAACACATCCCTAAAACAGAAGGGAAAGAATTCCAAGGCCAAGGAACCTAGTTGGTTCAGTAGGGAGGTAAGTCAGGCAGTCGGGATAAGAGGGCCACATGTAGGGAGTAATGGGAAGTCCAGAAGGTTTATGATGAGGGAGTCTTCCTGAGAAAGCTGAAAAGGCTTGTAGGCATGTCAGACAGACCTAGATTTGGAAGGAACTTCAACTGCAGAACAGGTAAGGTGGGAGAAAAGCATTCTTTAAGGTTATCAGAGAAAGGGGAAGGAAAAAGCGGAAATTGTTTAACCAGGAAAGGCACTCTAAGCTGAAGCTTGTCTCCAGGTGTGACCTGGTAGCACAAGGAAGTTAAGTAACTTGCTTAGGGTCACACAGTATGCAAGTCAGGGCTGTGGGATACAAACCCAGGTTTCCAGGTTTGCAGCTCAGAGCCCTAAACCACTGCCCATACTGCTTCCATATCAGTGAGAAGAGACATGAAGGCAAGTATAGTTAAGCTAAAAAAATGTGTGTGGGGGCGGTGGAATGCAGAAAAGCCAAAACATAGGTGTTGAATGAATACTTCTGTTCTGTCTTTACTAAATGTGGGATAAACCAGTACTGCAAGGGAGGACAGTGAGACAATGTGGAACATGGTTGAGGATAGGATAACAGATGACAGGGTTAGAATCAAATTATGTCCCTAAAGGTAAACAAGTCCCTGAGCCAGTATGGCATGCAACCAAAGATGTTGAGGTAACTGGCACCAGACATGGCAGGTCCACTGTCAGACCTGTTCAGCAGTTCTCTTGATATTGGAGTGGTGCTGGGAACAGAGAACTATGCATGTGGCACCACTCCACAGGAGTAGACCCAAAGATGACCGAAAGAATTACAAGCTGCTCAGTCTGACCTCCATTGTGTGTAAGCTCATGAAGGCCATTCTGAAGGAAAGAATAGTGTAGTTCCTTGAAGCCAATGGCTGAAGGAGGAAAACCAGCATGGCTTCATGTCAGGAGGTCATGTCAAAATAACCTGAGTAACTTCTTCTACTACTTAATGAGTGTGGCAGACAAGAGTCAGGCTATTGGCATTCTGTATTTGGATTTTGAGCAAAGCCCTAACTCACTGCCAGACAACAGGTTGGTCAGGAAGTTGGAGGACCTAATGGCAGATATTAAATATACCAGCTAATTTGAAAATTGGCTTAGCAGTAGGACTCAAAGCATAGTAGTAGTGGTGGTGTTGGGAACTTTCAGAGACCATGGAGATGACAAGTGATGTCTCGCAGAGCTCAGTGTTAAGGCGTATTGTTAAATCGCTTCATAATCAACATCGGGGCTGAGTTAAAGGTAAGATCTGCTTACCTGCATGCAACACCAAACTCTGTGGGTGGGTGGACTTGGATAAAAGGGTACAGAACTTAAAGGAGGCCTGGCTACTAGAGAGGCATCATGCAACTGGGATTCAATGTGAAGAAGTTCAAAGTCATACACTCAGGAAGGAAGAATCTGAGGGCACAGTACAATCAAGGTGGATCAGGGTTGCTGAAACAGAGGCGGAGAAGCACTTGGGGATAGCCATTGCCAGTGACCTTAAGCAAGCCATGCAGTGCAATAAAGCGGTTACAAAGGCAAACAGAACTCTAGGTTGAATTGCTTGAGGGGTTTATGAGCAGAAGGAAGGTGCTTATAATGCTAGGGTACAAATCCTTAAAGTGACTGCATCTAGAATATGGCATGCAGTATTGGAGCCCTCATCTTAAAAAGATATCAACCTGCTCAATGCAGGCCAGAGGAGAGCAAAAAGATGGTTCATGGACAGCGGGATAGGGCATTTGAGGACAGGCTGAGAGAGCTAAACATGTTCTTAAGAGAGGAATGGAGGAGAGAAACATAATTCAAACTTTTAAGTACCTGAAAGGTACCGTATTAATGAAGTGGATGTCAGGGAACTTTTCTGTCTCAGTAATAACATGATCACTAGCGGGCTCTGAGTACATAATGTCAGGATTAAGTGACCTCCCATCTGAGGTAATCCCTAAAAGACAGTGGGGGTCAAAAGAGCGTGAGATAGAGTGAAGGGAAGGTTAGGGTTTAGGGAGGACAGAGCCCACCATAATCTGTAGTTCAGGGTCACTGCAGTCAGGCAGACTCGATAGACAGTAAGACCGTCTTCTGTTGGCTAATTAGTATATTGCATGTTTATATGTGAAATAATGTAGTCCTTAAGCTTATTAAATCAAACATTATTCATGCACTGAAAGAGAGACTAGACGATTTCTGAAGAAGACAGCAGGTTACAGAGCATGAGTAGGGGCAAAAATTCTGGTTGATAAGCTTAGATATGTGTGCACGTAGTGTGCATGCGTGTGTGAGTGTGTGTGTTTACTCAAATAAAGTACAGTCAGTTTTGTGTCGCAGGAGGAGCAAATAACAAGGATCCGACATCCCTTCACTTCATCATCACAATTATTGTTACTACTGTATGATACTATGTTACGATAATCATTATTGTTAGAAGTTTGAAAAGCAAAGGAAAAGCACTGTATTAGAATGGAGCTTTTGAAAACACTTGTTCTCTCAAGAGAAACAGTTTCATATACTGCAACTATACATTTTTTAACTATCACTAATTATGTTCAAACGGCCTTTAATAACTGTTCAGTGCAGAAAGAACACCTTAGGTGATTTAGACTGGCACATCAACAAGTGTTCAATATTTGTCAGATGGAGAGTAGGTGTTTACTGTGTGAACAAAACTTATAAAGAGATTCTCAAGGTTTTGCTTAATCAATCCCACTTTCAGAACTTCATCATTGCACTAGACATAACGTATTTTCAACTCGAGAAGAAAATAAAGGTAAAAATTATCCTTTAGTGATTCTGGAAATAATATATTTCTGTTAAAGTAATCAAGATGTTATATTTACATGCCCTGTTGGTTATTCTACTGTTCCATTGATTGTCTATGAAGTACTGATTGCTGAGAGGTTAAGGTGATGAACTTGAAATCCTTTTCAGTTCTCCTGCATATGTTTGAATCCTACTGTCTACAATGTCATTTCGAGAAGGAAAAAAATGTGTCTTTACACATCTCTTCTACTGTATAACTCAACTGATAGAGGAGGACAACAGCAAAAGTTAAAGTAATCATTAAGTTGCTGGTTCAGTTCTAGCTCAAAGGAGAATTTTGGATAAAGCTAATTTCTCAGAAGCATTCAGCAGGACTGGTGAGTCACAATCACAGAGATATGATTGTGAGCTGATAGAGAGATTCCGGAGGATGTGAGAAAGTTTGACTTTGCAGGGAGGATAGTTAAACCACAGAACATCCCATGGGCTGAGTAGGGCATAAAATGCATCAGTGCTTTCAAGCAGAGCTGAAACATAATTAAGGCATTAATAGGGGGTTACAGCAAGTCAGTGGAAACAGGGGAAAGGGAAGCAAGGGCATAAACCACATCTAGACAATAGGTCTCAGGGTAACATGGAGTAGAACAGGGAAAACTGAATGGACCAGTGATCTTTTCTGCCAACATTGCCTATGTTTCTCTGTATTCTTGATGATGTTTTACTTTTTCTGTTCATATTGTATTCTCAGCTAGTAGCCTCCGCCTTGTCCTTTAGTTTAAACAGCGGTGAGTGGGAGTGGGACCACTTCACCAATTCATGGAGTGACTCTGTTCAGTTGCAGAATCAGGAAAGGCAATTGCTGTTTACAACTGACTCCAAAACAGTTGTAAGAGTGGGGTTGGGTGCTGAGAGGGACTTGATTCACTAACTCCATCTAATCCAATTGCAAAATGGGTAAAGACAGCTGCAGTTCAAAAATGTACCCTCTAAACAGTGCTGAGAGTGGTGGTGGGGACCAGAGAAACTGAATTCAGAGACTGACCCTAATCCAACAGCAAAATTGGGAAAGGCTCACTGTTTAAATTAACCCACTAGACATTCATGAGAAAGGGAGTGGAGGCAGGGGCCTAAAGGTACTTAGTTAATGGAGTGACTCTATTTCAGTTGGAAAATGGGAAAGACTACTGCTGTTTAAAATGCACAGTGGTGAGAGTGGGAGTGAGGTGGGGCCTACAGGAACGCAATTCATGGACTGACTCTAATCCCATAGCAGAATGGGGAAAAAGCTGCTGGTATTAAAAATGTACAGTTAAAGCAGCAGTGCCACATAATCAGAAATGATTATCATAATTCTTTGTCTTGGTTGTAAGCATGCAGCCATAGATGAGATTTCCATATATGTAAATGTTTTTTCTAGTGATCTTTAGTTTTTAGATATTTAAATGCATCTGAATTGTTGTGGCACCACAATAAATATGGCAGCTGCTTAATGTTTAGCTGCACTCCCCTTCGCATCACATCACATCTTTTGATTACATTAGTGGGACAATATGCTGAGCACTCCAGATGTCCTGTGTAGTACTGCCAGTCATACATAAGACCAGTTGGCGGCAGAGGGGTTCCTGTTCAATGTGGCCAGCAGCAGAAATGTAAGCGAAGACAAAGGAAAACAAAGAACATTATGAGGTGATAGTACAATGCTAGTGGGAAAGAGTACCAGGGAAATGCTCAAAAGAGCACAGGGAATAAACTGTCAAAAGTACAATTTTATTTTACATTGCACTGCTGCTTTAGACAGTGGTGACCATGGGGATTAAGCGTTGCCTTTTGAAGTGAACATGATTCATAGTACAATGAATGGCTACAAGAAGAGAGTTCCAGCAGTGATGGCAGCATAGAAGAAAGCACTAATGAGCCTTTGAAGTTTTGTATCTAGGGATGTGGAGGAGTTTAGTCAATGGATCTAAGCACATGAGAAGAGGATTATGGATGCAGCATGGAGGCTAGTGATGGGGGGTGTTAGGTCTGAAAATGCCAACAAATAAGAGAGCAAAGGAATAGAGGCAGTAGGCGGTAGAGGAGGGACATTCAAGTTCAGCATAAAGTTGACAGTGGTGCTTGCAGCGTGAGGATGCTGAGGCATAGTGACAAATATTATTACAGGTCATGTCCCACTTATGGACAGTAGCTGTAGATGCATCTACATAATGACCATGCTGTAGGCCAGGGCCAGGAGCAGAATGCCTTGAGCAATGGCTAACCTCGCTGATAGGGTTAGGGCATAGCTTGTTCTCTAGGCGATTCCAATTTTGGCATTAACTGACTTACAGGTCACATCAATTGGCTGATCAAAGTCTAAGGATGCATCAAGCATGATGCTCAGGTACTTGAAGGAACTAACACTGACCAATGGGGAGCCATCACTGCAGGAGATTTTAAGAAGGTCATGGTTTGCTCTAAGCCTAGCAGGAACCGATAAGCAAGGAGTAGGTTTACTCACATTAAGAATTAGTTTGTTTTAGGATAGCCAGAGTTGAATGTAGAGGAAGTCAGAGGAAGAGAGTGTCTGATGTCTAAAATATTCTTGGCACTGAAATACAGAACAAGGCCATCCACATACAGTGGGGCCAAACAAGCAGTAGTAAGCAAAAAGATATTGTTAATGAAAATAGACAAAGGAGGGGCCCAGTATAGATCCCTGAGGAACTCCAATATTTATTGTAGTAAGATTGGACCTGGTAGAGTTGAAAGTCACAGCCTGCTTCCTGTTTGACAAATAGCAGTTGAACCAGCCCACAGCATCTTAAGAGAAACCAAGAGACTGTAGCTTGAAAGGAGAAGGGAGTGGTCAACAAGGTTTAATGCCTTGATTAGGTCAATAAAGACTACATTTGTCAAACGTCCATTGCCCATGGCAGTACAGGTATCATTATTGAATTTAAGGAGGTCTGTGGCAGTGCTGTGGTCTTTACAGAAACCATGCTGGGAGTCAAAAGGAGGTTATGTTCATGGAGATATGGGATGGTTTGTTTGACAACTAGTTTCTCCAGTATTTTGTTAAGAACAGAGAGAATGGCTATTGGCCAATAGTTAGAAATGTCTTTGGGATTGCCTTTTAAAGATAGAAGAGATCCTAGCAATCTTCCAGATGCTAGGGCATGCAGTGGCAAAGAGACAGATTAAAGATGTTTGTCAGTGGATAAGCAATAAGAGGGACAGCAAGTTTCAAGAACCTAGGCTCAAGACCATCTGAACCAGAGCTAGTACAGTCAGAGATAGCAGTAGCATATTTAGGTCATCAAGTCTAGTTATAGCTAGAAACGGAAGGGTGGGCATGTGTCCAGGGATTCAGTTTCAGTGAGGAGGGAAGTGGATTGCACTGAAGGAAATAAGTTGAGTACCTAGATAAATCCAAGAAGTGGAGGTTAAAGGAGTCCACAATGGCAGCTGGATTGTTAAATTGCATGCCATTTAGTATCATATCATTAGTAGTCTGGTGTTTGGCTCCAAGGAGTGACTTGATATATGACCAAAATTTCCTTGAGACTGCTTCAGAATCTATTAATAGACCTTTACAAAAGAGTTATTTGCTAGACAAATGTTTCTTTTGCAAGCATTCCTCAGTCATCTATAGTCATTGTAATCAGATGGAACACCAGATATGTTGAAACGCCTCAGCTTTTGTCTCTAGTCCTAATTTGGGCAAGAAAGTCTTTACTGAGCCACCTTGTTGGTGTGCCACATACACAACGTGTGATTAGGGGTGCATGCATATCTTGGAGTGACCCAAAATGTTTATGAAGTAGTCAAGAGCAACCTGAGCATCACTGGAAGAACAGATGCTGGACCAGTCAAACACAGAAAGGTCATTCAGGAACTGAGCCTGGTCAAGGTTGGCAAAGCTGTGAATGGTAATGAGTTTTAGAGGTGGAAAGAAATGTCCAGAGGAACACCAAATACAATATATTGGGGTGAGGACACTTATAGCATTGGTGAGTGTTCCAGCAGAGACTATTCTGTCAATATGATTAGTCAGAGCCCAATCAATTAGGATACTGGATCGAGGGAAAGACATGACCCTAGTGGGATCAGTGATTAGCTGATGAAGATTGTAGCCTTAGACAACTGTGTGGATGGTTTTCTTGGCTTTGCCAAGCCAGGTTAGGTTTAGATCACATAGGATATGGACCTCATTGCATCCAATGCCCAAGTCTACCAGTAAGAGGAGTTTCTCCATGCCAGTGGTACCACCTAGGGAGGGTTGCAAGTGCACACTATATAAAGTTTCTTAGTGCTTAGTAGGAGGGTAGAATGAATAGATTCAGATGCGGAGAGGACAAGTGAGGTAAGGAAAAGGGAAAGGGAATATTGTTTAACCAGGAGTAGCACACTAAGCCAAAGCTTGTTTCCAGATGCACTTGGGAGCACAAAGAAGTTAAATGTCTTGCACAGGATCACACAGTATGCACCTAGGTAGCTGTGGGATTCGAACCTAGGTCTCAGATCTGAAGCTAACAGCTTTAACTGACTATGCTATACTGCCTCCCAGGTAAGGGCACAGATGTTTATGTGGGATTTATAGAATAAGCAACACCACCACCCTGTTTAGAGATGCATCTGTTACATACATAGAAACACAGAAACATAGACTTTAATGGCAGATAAGGACTGCTTGGCCTACCTAGTCTGCCCATTTCCTACCTACAGGATAAGCTGCAGATCCTAGTTAACCAACAGCCTATTTCTTCCTACCCCAACAAGAAATGTCTTATGTCTGTCCCATGCATTCCTGAATTCTCCCAAAGATTTAGACCCCACAATCTCCACAGGAAGGCTGTTCCATGAGTCCATCACCCTCTCTGTGAAAACATACTTCTCATATTGCCCTAGGCTGCCCCCCATTTTCAAATTCTGTCCTCTTATTCTTGAACATCTCTTTTTCTGAAAGATGCTGCCCTCTTGGACTTTGTTGATTCCAATGAGGTACTTAAATGTTTCTATCATGTCCCCCTCTCCCTCCTTTTCTCAAGGGTATACATGTCAAGCACCTTTAGTCTCTCCTCGTATGGCTTCCTTGCAGACCCTGCACCATTTTAGTTTCCTCCTCTAGATTGCCTCCATCATGTCTATGTCTTTGAGGAGATGGGGTCTCCAGAACTGGATGCAGGTACTCAGATGGGTCTCACCAACTGTCTGTACTGATGGATAACAACTTCCTGTTTTCTGCTGGTAATGCCTCTCCGTTATACATCCCAGCACCCTCCCCAGCCCTCCCTAGTGCCTCTCTCACATTGCTTACTACCTTAACGTCATCTGATATTATTACTCCCAGGTCCCTTTCCATTTTTGTTGTTGTTACTACCTCCCCACTCATTGTGTAATCTTCCCTGGGTTTTGTTTCCCAGGTGCATTATTTTGCACTTCTTTGCATTGAATGTAAGCTGCCATTCTTCTGACCATTCCTCTAGTCTTGTTAAGTCCCTTCTCATCATTTCCATGCCTCTTGTGTATCAATCCTGTTGCAGATTTGTGTGCCCTCTACAAAGAGGAATACTTTTCCTTCAGTCTCTCTGCAATGTCACTTATAAAGACATTAAAAGGACTAGACCCAGTACTGAACCCTGTTCTACCCCACTAGTAACACTGCTTTCTTCAGAGTGGACTTCATTTAAAATTACCTTCTGTGTTCTGTTGTCCAGCCAATGTCTTACCCCAGCTACTACCCTAGGACCCATTTCCAGTCTGGTTAATTTTGTGCAGGACTGTGTCAAATGCCTTGCTAAAGTCTAGTTAGGCCATGGCCACAGCCCTCCTGCCAAACTACTTTGGTCACCCAGTCAAAGAAATCAATTAGATTTGTCTGACATGACCTTCCCGCTGAACCCATGCTGCTTTGGGTCCTGTGCCCCACTGGCATCTAGGTACTCAACAATTATTTCCTTCAAAGTGATTCCGTCACTTTCCCTATCACTGAGTTTGAACTGTCAGGTCTGTAATTTCCTGCCTCAGTCTTGCTCCACTTTTGTGAAGGGAATCGCATCTGCCTTCCTCCAGTCCTCAGGTACCACACTATCCTTCCATGATTTGTTAAAAGGATAATCAGTGGTGTCACTAGTTCTCCTGTAGTTCTTTTAGAATTCTAGGATGAATTCTGTCAGGCCCCATTGCTTTGCCCACCTTCAGTTTTAGGAGTTCTTTCAGAACCCTTTCTTCAGTAAAAGGATTGGGATCAACCCCCTATCCAGAGTGCTTCTGTTAATTGAATTAGGCACCTCTCCTCCTCCTCTTTTGTGAATACTGAGCAGAAGTATTCATTCAGTATCCTCTTTTCACTGCCCTTTCTGCCCACCCACCGTCCATTCTATTCAACCTCACTATCCCTCCTTTGTCTTTCTCGCTCCCTGATGTACCTATAAAAGTTTTATCCCCTTCTTAACCGAGGTTGGCTATCTTTTCCTCAGTTTGGGCCTTTGCTATGCTGACTTCTCTCCTGCTTCCTTCTGCCTTAACTCTTACAGTTCTCTGTCCTGCTCCTTCTGTGTTTCTTATACTTCCTAAATGCTATCTTTTCTCCCTAATCTTCCCGCCACCTCTTTTGAGAACCATAGTGGTTTTCTTTCCTTTTGATTTGTTTATTTGCTTCACATACAGACTTGTTGTCTCTGTGATGGCAGTTTGATGATTTCCCATTGTTGTTCCACCCTCTTTCTAGTCTGTTTGCTAGTGCTTTCTAAGGCACTCTCCTATCTTGCCAAAGTCAGCCTCCCTAAAGTCCAGTACCTCACTTTTGTATGGCTTGACTCTGTAGCTGAGTTTATCGCTAACCACACTGTTTGGTGGTCAATTGTTCCCAGATGGCTACCCACTTCTAGATCTGAGTTCATCTCACTGTCCCCATTTAAGAGTATGAGGTCTAAGATTGCTACCTCATGAGTGGGGTTCCAAAACCAGCTGCCTGTTCATTCCACCTGTAGGGCATCGAGAATGGCCTTGCTCTTGATGTGGCTGCGCAAAGGTGCTCCGGTTAACATCTGGCATATTCAGGTCCCCTATCAACAGTATCTCCCTTTCTGTGTCATCCTAAGGGTGCCTTCTATCACTTCTGTTTAGGTTATAGCTGAGCAATGAGCAGGCAACATCATGGGTAGAATGTTAGCCATGTTTCTGATAGGCAAATGACAACACGATGATAAAGTGGAACCCATGCCTCAAGTTCTGCCAGATTACACAGGAGGATCATAATGTTCAGGTGAACAACTCACAGTCACCTGGTGTCATTCCAGTTAGCATTATTGCAGGATAGGTGAGCAGGTGAACCTGGGTTGAGCTGAATATCTCCTGCAAGTCAGTATTGTTTAATAGTCCTGTTAGTTGCAAAATGCAACATATCAAGATATGTGATTTCAGAACTATAAGTGCTTTATGCTTTGTGGTTAACAAAGATATAATTTAAATACCAAAGAACTGTTTTGAATCATCTGTGCTCCATTGGTGACTAAAAGGCAAACACAGTTTTTGAATGGGTGTACCTCAGTAATAGAGTGCATCCAAGTTTGTTGATTCAGACTGACTGTACTCTTATGGCAAATGGAGAAATACTGTTGAGGTTTAAAATTTATTCCTAAATGCATAAATAACAAAGAGGTCATCATCTGTCCTGCAGCCTTAATATATATTTGGGCATTTAGAAGGTTGATGTGTAGCATTCTACCATGTGGATTACTTGGGTTGATTTCAAAACTGAGAATGGCAAGTAGCAGCAGTTCTGCCTGATGCAGTGTATTCCACTCCAGGTGAGGTTGAATGCTGTGTGCAGCAACATGTGTAGCCAGGTCAGGGATGTACCTGGAGCAGTGCATGATGACATTGCTAGACATAGGGTGCACTGACCAGAGGTAGGTGACAGCTCAGACATGCATATATTTGCCAGTTTAGTTTACTTTAATAAATGTAGTAAATTTTGAAGTGCTTAACAGTCTTGATTCAGATCTCCAAAGCATATGTTACATTGTCATACACTGTGATGCTAGGGAGAAATAAAGTGGGACATGGACTGATATGTTAATATTGTCATTTCTGACCTCCACAATTTTGTATATCAAGTTTGTGGACACAAGGCAGAAAATTATTTTGGAATGGGACTGTGTGTATTTAATAAAATGAATAGGCTTCCAAATTTAGAAATTAATGTCTAAATGGATCTATTGGATTCAAATCTGCCATCATTTGCTGTACTGTAAAGACAGCATATTGTTATTACTTGTTTTCTTCTCACTATCCCCAGGCTTTTGATATATGGCTAAGGGCTATTTTAAAGACCCCAGATATAATATAAGGAGATGAAATTTGAGCCACATTAGTGAAGTTAGACAAAAGATAGGGTCTTCCTCATTTGAGGCATACACACATCTTAAAATAAATGTCTCTGTATTTTGATTTATTTTAATAATAGTGTATCCACCCCATGAGTCAGTATAGTGATCTTCAGTCACAAGCTTGGATATATTCTTTATTAAGATGCCAGTCTCACACAAGTTGGATGTGAGAGAGGAATGGATACCTCTTGCTCAAAATAAATTCAAAACATATCTGAAATCTTTCTCCAGAACATGGGTTTCCTGGTAAAGACTTCAGTTTTGTTATATTTACAGATATTTATAATAGTTCTGATTTTGATCAATCCTGCTTCCCTCTCATTCCATGACATGACTCTAGTCTTAAACATCATGGTGGGGTACATCTTTTAATGATTTCAACCAGAGAAGCCTCCATCTATATCGCTACATCATGGTCCAAATCTTAATTATGAAGAGAGTCTTTGATATTAAACACAAATGGCTAAAGTCCTAATTCTCAATACAGCTAAATGCATATGTCAGTGATCACAGACTGAGGGGCACACTACTTTTGGTAATCTGCAGTACTGATGCCCAGAAACTACAACTTCAGAGTGGTGCAGACAGAAAGAGCAGTGCACACACGGCAAAATACAAACATTATTTTACTTTTCAGATACAAAAATGTTCACAATGGTTGTAGGATCATGGAATCATGGCTGACCAAACTCCACAATGTTTCTTCTCATACTGAGGTTTTGACAGGGGACAGAAATGGCCCACTGTCAAAGTGTCATGACACCTTGTCCTCTTTAAGCTATAGAATATTCGTCTGGGGCTGAGCTCCTGTTGGCAGTTTGCAAACAAGCTTGATGAGGTCAAAGGTTTCTCAAGATCAAAACACTTGTGTTTCAGATCGCTATATTTTCTAATAAATTCAAATAGCCATTTGCAGTATTTCAACAATATAATTACATATATTTGCAAAACAAGGGCTCACAGTTTCATAAAGATTTGTTTATATTTTTAACCACATAGAACCAAGGGCAGAAAGAAAGAACTGAACAGAACAGCATATGCAGGAAGGGGATAGGAGGGAAACTGTGCTTCAATCGGAGTGGCCAGTTCCATTGTTCAAAAGAAAGTTGATTCTACAATCAGACAGGAGAGAGAGAGAGAGAGAGAGGAGACCAGCAGCAGAAAGAGAGGACAGAACAGAGCCTTGCTTTTCACTCTCTTACATAATAAATGGAGAGGATCTTATTCAACCCTGTCACATACCACCTTCTTTAAGATGAAACTTGTTTTTCTTTTCTGAAAACAGGTTTTCAAAACCTTATTTTAATTCTCTTTTAATATTACCCTATAACATTTACCGTTCTTTGCATATCCTCTTTCTATACCACATTTTACAGCAAACATTTCAGTTTAAGCAGACACCTTTTTTCCCCAACCTTCTGAATTCTCATTCCTAATATTTCCAATTTAATAGTTTAACCATTAGTATTGCAGCAAAACTGTTACACTGTTTATTACACATTCATTTATTTTCTTTATGTCTCTCCCAGCCCTGGAGGATGCACAGTTATTTTTCCAGAATGCCATCTCTTTCCCTGGGTGATCTTCTTTTGTGGACAATCTGCTTCTCCTGGTGTTTGTGAAGTAAAGGAGTTTTGTTTGAAGTAACCACATCCTCAAGTAACCACACCTTCTGTTTTGAGGCTACAACCAACATTAACTGGCAGGCACAGCAGGAACTAAATTTGGTCATTACCTGCCTATGGACTCCTGGACAGTTCAAATGTGGTGGAGGTTTGCCAAGGTTGCCAGCTTACTTAGATGCCTCCATTGTGATCAGATTGTGCCTCGATATCACCTGCATCTCACATTTGGTGGGACCAACCACTTGCTCTTCTATCTAGTTTAACCTGGGGTTGGAACATAACTTGAACTATGAACTTGAACTGATGCAGCCCATGATGCTTTGCATTGTGGGGGCATGTGTGATTGTATTCTCTTGAAACTTGGCTTCCCAGTCAAATGCCCTTTGGGTAAACCTTGCCTCAGTGTTTGCGCACAGAGGTTCTTTGTCTTTAAATAGTTTTTTTTATTTTAATGGGTTCACCACAACATATCCAAGGCACACTGTCTTAAGGGTTGCTGGTCCATTCCACTGGGGTGTCAAACAGATGAGGCATACTGATGAGTCCTGGTAGGATGAAACACGTGTCTATGTCTTCTATTAGCACCTTTTGCAAACTGTGTGAGAGGCCTTTTGGTAACATGCAATTCTGCTTAAAGTTGGACCAGCATAACATTCTGTGCTGATTTGCATATGCAGCCCATGATGCTTTGCATTGTGGGGGCATGTGTGATTTGTATTTTCTTGAAACTTGGCTTTACCAGCCAAATGCCTTTTGGGTAACCCTTGCCTCAGTGTTTCGCACAGAGGTTCTTTGTCTTTAAATAGTTTTTTTATTTTAATGGGTTCACCACAACATATCCAAGGCACACTGTCTTAAGGGTTGCTGGTCCATTCCACTGGGGTGTCAAACAGACGAGGCATACTGATGCGTCCTGGTAGGATGAAACATATGTCTATGTCTTCTGTTAGCACCTTTGCAAACTGTGTGGGAGGCCTTCGGCACCATGCAATTCTACCTAAAGTTAACCCAGCATAACATTCTGTGGAGATTTGCATATGCAGCCCATGATGCTTTGCATTGTGGGGGCATGTGTGATTTTGTATTTTCTTGAAACTTGGCTTTACCAGCCAAATGCCTTTTAGGGTAACCCTTGCCTCAGTGTTTACGCTAGAGGTTCTTTGTCTTTAAATAGTTTTTTATTTTAATGGGTTCACCACAACATATCCAAGGCACACTGTCTTATGGTAGCTGGTCCATTCCACTGGGGTGTCAAACAGATGAGGCATACTGATGCATCCTGGTAGGATGAAACACGTGTCTGTGTCTTCTGTTAGCACCTTTGCAAACTGTGTGAGAGGCCTTCCAGCACCATGCAATTCTGCTTAAAGTTGGACCAGCATAACATTCTGTGGTGATCTGCATATGCAGCCCATGATGCTTTGCATTGTGGGGGCATGAGTGATTTGTATTTTCTAATAACTTGAACTATACCACTTTCTTGGCAATATAAGGGATGGGCTCTGTTAACCACCACCATCACCAATAAATAAACCATCAATACTTTTCACATAGTGGTATAACCTGTAAACACATGTATCCCCATTTTGTAGCTTACCCCAGTGTCTGAACTCCAAGGAATCCCTGGTTTAGAAAAATAAGATTAGTCCCTTTGGCTGCCTCATAGCTTCTGTCTCACCTTTCAACCACTTTGCTAAAAGAGTCATGCCTCCATCTCAGGTCACATGATCTCAGGTTTCCTTTCTTCTCCTTCATGATCTAGAACCTCTTCAGTGGCAGTCTCTGCACCACTCCACCTGAACTTCATGTCCCAGCACCAGGTGTTCCCCTATCTTTGATTCTGGAACAACAAGATAGCTACCTGAAAATACAGTCAGCTCAAATACTCCTTCTCCATCATGGGTATCATGGCTCTGAACTGGTTCTCTGCACTTTAACTGGACTCCTCTGACCTCTGTCTTCAACAGATAGGACCTCTCCTCACCTCTTAACCTTTTTAACTTGTTCAAATGCTTGTCTTTCCTGGCAGACTCACAGTGCTGCCTTTGGTGATTACTCAGACCCTGAGTATCTCAGCTAGCCACCATCCATTGTTTTATAAGCCAGTTCACCAGTTTTGTTAAGATTTTCACAATCTGCATCATTTTCTTCACTGGCCAAAGTCATATCTTGGCCACTCTGTGGTGTCTCTATAGGCACACTACTGTCAGCTATTTGTTTGGTGGTTATGTCTATTCTTGACAAAACTGCTGGTTTCTTTGCCAGCCACCCTTGTCAGACCTGCTCTTTGTTGTATAGCCCACCATTTGATGAAGGCAGATATGCTTTCAGGTTTTTTTCTGCCTCTTCTTTTTTATTCATCTCTGGTGCTGGCTGTCCAGTCTCAGGTTGGACTTTTGTTTCTGCTTCTTGTTTGCTCTCAGTCTCCTAACATTATTCCTGGGCTTGCTGTTGCAGGATCCACACCTTTGTCTGTGCTTCTCTGGTACCAGTTCTAGTATCCACATACAAAACTCCTGGCTTAGTGTATGCACAGTGTAAATCCCACTACAGAAATTAACTGTTGTAGAGGCATAGGTACCTTTATCTACCTGTATCCCATCTACTTCTATGCCTAAAAGTATAAACTAGAGAAGGAAGTAAAACAGTGTGCAGAGTAGAAAATACATAGTCACTACTCAAGCATTTAAGGAGTACTGTCATTTGCCAGCCTCTGGTGAGAGGCATTTTATTATTGGCAGAAATCCAAAAGAACAGCTGCAATCCAGCTTCCCAGGCCAGTGCTCACTGCATAGGGCAGCCAGTCAAAAGTCAGTGAACAGCTCCAAGGTGGTGGTGTCACTCAATATACAAGCAATGCCTTACAGCAGAAAATATGTATTGCCATGCAACAAGCAAAATGAAAGGTCTCACAGCTTCAGTGCTTCTTCCTGACTGTCTAAGGGTGCCTTGGGATACAGGAAGGCTGTCCTAGTTTCCTGTACAGAGCTAACTCACATCATCGGAATTTGGAGCATAGAGTTGCAATCCAGCACAGAACAGGCAGCTACTGGAGTCAAATCCACCATATATGTGGTGTTTGTTGTTTTATTTAACTTTGAAATACTTTTAAACACCGGTTGCTGGAATGCCAAACCGGAGTAGGAAGTGGCATTACTTTCAGCTGTGGCACTTTAAGTTCCACCTCATTAGCGAGCAGGGGTGTGTGCATGTGGCCGTGCAGAGACACATACAAAGACAAGCACATCTGCACATGTCTACTATGTCTGCAGGGAACAGAAGGGTAGTGGAACACAACTCTCAAGGTCAGTGTCTAAAGTATAAGGAGTGGATCTGCCTAACACATCTAGGATAAGCAAAATGGTTGATCCTATGGAGGATTTATTAGACATTTTATGTGGAACAGGCTTAGCAATAAAGTATGTAGTGTGCCAGATGTATGCTACAGTACAGTATGAAATAACAGTTAATGATTTTAAATGCATCAAATGTAGGGAGGGACGATAACAAGAAGAAATGTTAAAACTAAATGCTACATAATAAATGAACTGACCACAAAGGTCATTAATTCCCATAACCATGAAATCCCAGCAACCGTAAACCCTGAGAATAGAAAGAGAGGAAGAATGGATAGTAAGGAGACTGAAGTAGCAAATGTGGCTCATGAAGATGGAGCTTGGTCAGTGGTGTCAAAGCACTACACCAAGAATAAGAGATATGCACAAGCAAGGGATTATATCATGATAGGGAACAGATATGCTCCACTAGCTGAAAGTAGTACACAGAGGAACTCAGGAGGGTATGAGATGAATCAGAAAATGATCAAACTTCTGTGAAAGGTAGGGATGAAATACTAATCACTGGGGACTCGGTCCTGAGGGGATGTGACATGAAGATATGTGGAGATGGTAAGTAAACCCCTTCACACCTACACTCCACTATTGTGGCTCATGTTGCATTGAGTTCTATTTAGGTTAGTTACATGTCTTCCTGGGGCCAGAGTCAGGATCTAAATAAATGCATGCCAAGACTGATTAAACTAAGTTCAAAAGTTTTCCAGCGCTATTACATGTAGGAATAAATGATATTGGGAAGGAACACAAAATTGATTTGGCAGTAGATATCCTCGAGTTAGGGAAATAAGTAAAAGAACGGAGCCAAGGTGAACATATCTGGGATACAGCATTAGGTCATAATGTAGACGGCAATAACAGCTAATGCAGAAAGAGCTAATGCAAAAAGCTAATACAAAAATAGCTAACAGTCAGAACAGTGCAGACAGGAACCAAGCAAGTGAACTCAAACAGTGGAACTAAAATGAAAGAGGCTGGACAACAGACATGTGAGCAAAATGTGTTTACTGGTGTAGAGCACACAAATACATAGTGCAAAGGTGAAAGTGACACACAATTACCCCCAGCAACCCTCTACAACAACCCCATCCCACAGCACCCCCAGCAACCCCACAGCACCCCAAGAAACCCCTAGCAACCCCACAACACTCCCACAGCACCCCAAGCAACCCCTAGCAACACCCAGCAACCCTACCCAACAGCACCCCCACAGTAACCCACCAAACAACTACCCTCCTTAGCGAACCCCAATGAGTCACATTAGACTTGTAGGGACAAGTTGAATGTAATGCCCTCAGGTAGTCCACTTTAGTATGTTCGCATAGGCTCGACAATGCCCACAATTCGCCTGCCAACATCCTGTAGATTGGGTGTAGTTTCTAATAGTGATGAACAGAGGAAACATTTCAGCAATCCCTAGATTTAATTAATAAATGGACGAATCTTAACAAATTGGAATTAAATAAATCTAAATGCAAGGTCATGTACCTGGGTAAGAATAATAAAGGAAGCAGTTTATACACTGGACAAAACAAATTTAGGGGTAGTTATTGAGGAAAAGGATCTGGGCATTACAATTACAAATGACCTAAAATTTAGAATACATTGTAGAAATCAACTTAGAAAGCAACCGGATCTTGAACTGCATTTTGAAACATATAGCTAGCAGAGAAGCAGAAGTCTTGATTTCTTTATATGTTGCATTGGTTAGACCCATTTGGAGTACTGTACGAGGTTTGGTCCCCAAAAATAGGGAAGATATACTTTCAATTGAGGAGTACAGAGAAGAATAACTAAACAAATAAGAGGATTAAAAATAAAACTTATCATGATAGATTGGTTAGCCTGAACCTTTATTCATTGTACTATCGTAGGTTGAGGGAGACCTATGTTTTTGTACAAAAATATCAATGACAATGAGCTGATTCAGGATCTGGGATTTATATTTAATCAGGGTAGAACCAGCACAAGGAAACATACAACACAATTAAGTCATCAAACTTGGGCGCATAATTATAGAAAAAAATGGTTTAGTCTAAGAATAGTTGGAGTATGGAATAATTTACCAACCAAAATTGTTAACAGTTCCACAATGAATGAGTTTAAAATCAGGGTTGATTTGTATTTTGGAGATAGTAAATTCCTTTTTAAACTATAGTAAAGGATGGCGAGCCTAATAGGATAGGTTTATCTACCTCGCCCGTATAAATCTATGAATCTATGAATCCTTAATAAGCTTCTTCGCTGTTGGCATGGTGTTCCCTGCTCTGAGCTGCACCAAGCTTAACATCTATGAGGTGCTGCTTTGCCCCAGCCCCCAGATGAAGCACTAGATGTTGGGGTGGCACACTCCAAGCCATATCCCAAATCCCTCGCAGGCCTCCATGACATGCATGGTATGTGGTGTGCCATCCCATGCAGTCTGGTAGACATTCCAGGTGTCCATGGCAACAGAGGCCTCCGTCACACTGTACAGCCCACAGGTCTTCCCACCTAGGTATCCTCAAAATAGTCCATTAGATCAGCAAGCATTTCCCATTGGCCTTGACATAGTCCAAGTCACGTAGTACATCAAAGGCAATGGTCACATCAGCCGGTGGGACAAGAGCAAGGGTCACCAACATCCTTGCATGAAGGGCAAACTCTGGATCTTCTGCATAGTATGTCACAAATCCCTCAGTTCACTGGCACCAGCACCAGACTGCCTGGGCCAGGTGGAAGAAACACTCCTGCAGCTGTCACCCAGGAAAGACCATGCCAAAGGCCCTCACGGCAGCATGTTCATAGTCCATGAGAATTGTTGGCAGGTGCAAAGCCCAGGCACAGGGACACCATCCTGGGGAATGTTGCTGTGTATGCAGCTTCTGGTCCTGGTGCTCATGAGTAGCTACACGACTGAAACGTTGTACCCTCCAGCAGCCCATGGACTATGTAAAGTTGATGGAAAAGCGGTGGTATGAACGGAATGTCCCATCAACCAGGATAGTGGAACAGCTCTCAAAGCGTGCAAACACTGACTGTGTGGCAAACACAAGAAGCCTGTGTTCTCCAGGGACACTGTCATACTGGAGGAAGGTGTCCCTCAACTCCAGGGTAGTGTATTCAGGTGTTATCCTGAGGTCCTTCAAAGTTGTAAGTTGTGCAGATGGCCTGTGAGCCACAATCCTGGCTCTGGCACGTGCACGATTCATGAGGGGCATGGTGGGCAGTCTCCCGTAATGGATGATGGTATGCCAGATTGCAGGTTGCAACCAGTGCGCTGCACACTTTGTTGATATGTCAGGTACGGTTCTTCAGTGTCACTAGCACTTCTTGGGCTGCAATATCAGAGATGTCTGGTACATGATTATGGTTGGCGGCGTCATGTACCACCTCCTCTCTGCATATGCACTCGCTGCTGGGCATCGGGCCTTGTCATACTCAAGCGCACTTCCAATATGTGTGGTCAATGTGCACATGCTCCTGATGATAGAGGTATCCGGCTTGGTGCAGCAGGGGTGCACCTTTCTGAGATCGGACATATACAGGGCCTGTTCACAGCCAAGGTGGTTCACAAATACTGGATGCTTGCTTACCGCGTGGGCCTGCCTTAAATGAGGATTGTGCTGTGGCAGAGTGACTGCACCTTTGGCCAGTTGTACCCCCGGATGAGATGTTGGTGTTGATATATGTGTGCACTGTGACATTAGAACGAGCAGGCAGGCCACAACAAGGGGCAGCTGCATACACTCAGTTTAGCTCATTGCATGCTGATTGTGTGAGCAGGACCTGCACAACAAGGCAACAGGTGTGGCAGTGCACTACTAAAGGGCCGCAGAGGCCCCATTCCCTCACTTCACTCAGAGTAGAGTACATAGATATCCTCTACCCAGCTACACAGGATTTCAAAGGTATGATATCTAGCCTGGCGTGTCTATCTTCCCATGCATATGTGTGTACACGCTCCTCAGGAACTTCACGTATGTGGGTTTTCAGGGTGCACTTTGGGTCAGGCATCAGGGCTAGGCAGGCGAGGGACTCAGAGACCTCTGTGTGGCATACTGACCTCTGGCAGCACTAACACAGCATGCATGGTCCACTGTCAAGTCAGCTGTGGCCCAGGAGATGCGAGCAACTGGGACACATATCTCTCAACCTGCAGCCTCCAGTGACAGTGCACGCACATGATGGTGGTCAAATGCATGCATACAGCACACCAACTAACAGCCCCATGCACTGTAGTGTACACACCCTTTCCTGTTGAGGACCACACTGTGCTTGTCCTGGCTGCCATAAATCCATGGTGCATCCCTATGCCTCAGCCACACAACTGACATATGTAACAGGGCAGTAGACTTATCCTAGGGAATGCAGGATGCCCCCTGGAATGCAGGGACAGTGGAGAGGTATGCCACATGGTCCCATTGCCCTGTCCACTAAGGTGTGCAACGCCCTGTGTCTGTACAGTCCCCAGCCTGGTGTGTGGCCTGTCCCGTTCGCATCACCCTTGTCCATTCATGGGGGGTGAATTGCCTGAGCCTGTATTCTGTCTACCCCCATCCATTCCCTTTCCTTCCTCTGGTGCTCAGCTGTTCCTGCCCCTGTCGCATGGGGCCCCCTCCTTCACATGCACACATTGGTGTGTCAATCTGTCTCTGTGTCCATGTGGACCAGTTTATTCAGTCACACTCTTTGGACTCCACAGAGATTGTGAAAGTAAATGTGACTAACCTAGCAGGCCCTTTCTTGGGCTGGGGTTGCAGTGGAGTGGCACTGTCTTCAGCCAATGGTGGACATCCTTGGGCCTGCAGATGGTGGCGGTGGCGTACGGGTTTTCATCCTATGGCGGTGGGTCTACTCAGTCTTATGCTCTACTGCAGCATTTTCTTCGGTGATATGTTTGTGTAGTGGTGGGAGGAGGTCCTGAAGTCCTGGCTGACAGTGGTCGCTTGTGTTTGGCAGTGAGAGCACACCGCTACGGGTACTGCTGGCCAGTGCATCACTTCCTTTCCTTCTGGACATTGGCAGTGACGTGTGCATGCACAGCACAAACAGGGAACCCCAGAAGAATGATAATGGGAATGGGAGCTGTTTCAGTTTGAGCTGTTTAGTTCTGCTCCCTGTTACTATTCGCTGTATGGCCGTGCACTCATTTGCATGCCCCCATGCTGTTCTGGTATGGCCATTATGCCTCACCCCTGTGCTGTCTCTGCATGTGCTGAGCTGCACCATGTGCTATATGCTACTATGTGCCACGGTGTCTCAGCTATTTTTCATGCGCTGTAATGATTTAGCTGATGTAACCTGGCAGGCTGGGATACTACCATTAAGCTACTGCCACACCGAGAAAAACAAACTATACAAGGGATAAACATAAGGATTTCAAACAGATTTAAGAAATTGGATATTGGTTACATAGACTCATGGGATGATTATATAGGAAAAAAGCACCTCTACAACACAGATGGATTTCACCTAAATAAGTCAGGAAAGGGCATATTGGGTTGGTTACAGTGGAGCTCTGTACCCAAAAGATTTAAACTGAAAAAGGAAGATGTGTAAGACTGGCCTAAGTAACTGGGATATAAAATGCCTACTGCTAAATGCCAGAAGTCTAAATAACAAAAAAAGCTGAGTTAGAATTTATGTTGCACACAGAGGAGACACACATATGTGCTGTTACAGAGACTTAGTGGAGTGAGAAAACCTGGGGACAGAAAGTCAGGGGCACAATGTCTACAAAGTAAATTGTAACAACAGAAGAGGGGTAGGGTAACACTGTACTGTATGTCCATAATAGCATCAAAGCAAGGGAGCTGTACAATATAGATGACAGTGATGAGCCTCCTGAGATACTGTGGGTCTAGGTAAACCCCCAAAACAGTGGAAAGTTACTGCTTTTTGTATGCTGCAGAGCCCCTAACTTGACATTGGAAGAGAATAATAACCTATTAGAAAGACTTGGCAGTATAGAAGCAGGCACAAGAGTAATAAATTGGGGGTAACTATACAAATATAAACTAGAAAGAGCAAGAGTAACCAGTTAATCAGAGGATACGTTTCTGGAATATGTAGTAACCAATGACTTAGTACAACATGTCCTTGAAAATACATGTAGAAATAACTTGCTGGGTCTTGTAATAACTCATCTGAGAGATGATATGACAGGATGTATAGCAAGGGAACCTGTCAGCGACAGTGATCATAACATGGTACAGTTCACAATAAAGACAAAATGGAAGGTAGTAAAGGGGTGCAGCAGGATGAGATGTTATGGAAAGGCTAACATTCCAAAATTATGGAATATATGAAAAGCTGGGACTGGAGGATGGATTTCAATGGGCTTAACTTACAAGATAAATGGAAAGTATTATACACTAAACTGAAATATTGCATGAATGCATATATACTACAAAGAAATGAATATAATAACCAGAGTAAAATTCCATTTGGTTAAACAAAGACATTAGGATACAGATTAAACAACAGAAATAAGCATACAGTGCAATGGGCTGGCAGTATAGCCTAGAAGTTAGAGTAATGAGCTGTGAATAAGCTTAGTACATCTTGCAGACCAAGTTTGATTCCCACAACCTCCAGTTGCATTTTGTGTGATTCTGAGCAACCTACTTAACCACCCCAGTGCTCTTGGGTTCCTCCTGAAAACAGGCACTTGTGCCTAGTGGGCCTTACCCAGTTACCAAAAAGAATAAAATAAAAATACATTTAAAAAAAAAAATCCCACTGCAGAGGTTTGGATGACCTTCAAAATAAAGGAAAGATCATATAAAACTAACATAAGAGATGAAAAGCAAAAATATGGGGTAGAAATTGCAAGCAATGCGAAGGGAATAAAAAGGCATTAGTTAAATATGACAACAGCATCAAAAAGGAGGCCAATAATTGGTCTCATAACTATAGGTAACACCAAAATAGGAGATGGGCTTCAAATGGCTGAGAAATTTAATAAATATTTTAGTAGTTTTTATCAACCTAAGGATACTGACGCCAGCAAGGGGTTCACTTGTTCTATTCAGTAGCCAACATTGATAAAACAGTTGTCTAAAATAGGATCCTGAAACTAAATTTTAACAAATCTCAGGGACCAGATGAAATCCATCCATTTCTATTACACAACCTTGCAGACGAGATATCAGGTCCTTTATCTGAAATATGTTCATGCTCAATCACAGAGGGAAGGATGATACAGGATTCAGAATGGATGGAGACTACAGTGATTCGAACTATTAGAAAGGCTCTAAATCAGATGTAACCAACTACAAACCAATAAGCCTAACCTCCATCGTGAGGTAAAGCGGAGGAATTAATTAAAGATGCAATATTGGAACACATTAAAGAGGAGGACTTCTTCTTTCACAGGACATAAACCAACATAGTTTCAGATCAGAAAGATCATTCATTGCAAATCTCTTACACCTCTTTGAATCCATTAGTCAAGCCATAGATTTAGGACTCCTTGTGGAGGTGCTATACTTAGACTTCTCAAAAACCCTTGACAGTATGCCTAATGTTCTGCTGTTGGAGAAACTGCAGGATATAAACTGAAGTCACAACACTGTAAGTTGAATTAGATCATGACTACAAAGCAGGAAACAGTGGGTCAGTATTGCTGGTCATGTTGCCTCCCGGACTGATGTGACAAGTGGAGTGACCCAGGGATTGATACTAGGGCCGGTGCTTTTTGGTATATTTATATCATCCCCATAGACATCAAACAGCTTCTGGAATAGCAAATGTGCAGACAATGTGAAACTAAGGACTGTAGTCATAAGTGAACAGGCAATAAAACTGTTTTAAGAGAAAATAAAATCAAGGAGTGGTCTAAGACACACAGTCTTCCATTTAATGTGGATAAATGCAAGATAATGCATGTAGGGTCAAGAAACAGGAGAGCTAAATACTAAATGAATGGGAGAGAAATTTACAAGACCATCAATGAAAAGATCTAGGCATCATAACAACCTGTAAATTGACCCAGGAATGAATAATGTAGAGAAGCGGTAAGCAAATGTAATAGAATAATGAGTTGAATTTTAGAAATAGAAGCAATAGGGACAGCAAGTTCTTGTCCCTAATACAGCACGCTTGACTATCCCACCTGGAGTATTGCCTGCAGTACTGGGCACCATCAGATAAAGGAATATCAAATTGCTGGAGGGACACAAAGGAAATCTACCAGAAAAATCAGAAATGTAGTGGGTAAATCCTACCAGGACAGGTTGAGGGATATGAACCTCTTCTCCCTAGAACATAGAAGAACAAGACTAGATTTGTATATGGTGTATAAAGCAATTAACAATAAGGACCTGATGGAATGTGTAGGCTTAGAAATAAAAAATGCTGAAAGGAAAAAAGGGTACACAACCTGCAACTAAGAGGAGCATTACACAAACTGAAAAGTGTGCAGATTGGTTTAGCCAGAAAGTTATCTCATTGTGCAACAGTCTGCCTGGGAATGTTGTGTTGACTGACACACAGAAGGCATTCAAAAATGCTCTGGATGGATATATGAGTGACAGGAAATTTACCTTCCTGGAATAATTATGGCAAGTCATATGGCCAACAGGTTTAAGACTCATATTTCACAATGATACATTAAATCCCAAGTCCACTATCCTTAATTTCATCCCTCCCTTTTACAGCAAGACAGTAGGTACCTAGTACATTGTATCTGGTATCAAAGCTGGAGAGTAAGTAAAGGCAAAGTCACCTCATGTCTGTGGTGTTCATAGCAGTATATCAATATTATCTATCTGGGAGAGATATCACTATGTAATATGTTCCTTAATCTTAATCCTAAAGAGCTCTATCATTATCTTGAGAAATATTTTCTAATTTCTAATTCTGCTATATGTCTAATAATTTATTTTATATTTGCCCTCTTTTATTCATTTTCTTACCCAATCCCATGGGTTAATTTTCTTCTTAATGTCTTATCCAGGCAATATTCCATCTGGTGATCATTAAATTATTCATCCATCTATTGCTGATTATGTTGGGTTCCATCTTGTTCAGCAGGAGCTTTCTCTATTCTCTGCAGTGTCTTCTCTAACCCTGTCTTATATTGGTTCCTCCACTGTTGCTAGTGATGTAATGGTGTTGATGAACAGCTGTCATGGTCCTGCAATAATGTTGACATCTTTCTCTGCTGCCATCATCTGGAGGTCTTGATTTCTGTTTTGTAAAGCCCCAGGGTCCTTAACCAGTGTTTCTTTGATAACCTGTTCTGCAGAAATTGGAATGTAAGTGTTTGTAGGTATCTCAGAAGAAGCACTTTCTGCCTTGCAAGAGTCAACAAAGTAAAGTGAATTCTGTATTCATTTAACACACTTTCCATCACAGAGAAAGCTTTAATTTTCTCCAAGACATCAGGCGAGTTTGGAAATTCTTACGTCATCATTAGTTTGTAGACGTAATTTCACTCTCACTTTTCTTAAAGATTACTCCTTGTCAGCCAACCTGGTGGTGCCATGGGCTAAAGGCTGGTTGCCTTACCTCATGCAATGCCGGTGACTCATGTTTTGGAACGAGCATGGGCCACCGGGGGTCGGCAGGGAGGAGAGGTATACAGCATCCATGGGACTGCTCTCCTTCTCCGGGTGGGGTACACCAGTGGTTCAGTGCACAAGTGGCCCCTGGTAGAGGCTAAGGGGCGCACACTGAAAGTTACAGAGTGGGGATGAGGCAGACATTTGGAGAAGCGCATGCGGGAGCATGCACGCTCACTCCTTGAGCGTCATTGCACACCTCATCCAGGAACCAAATTACAAGGAGGAAAGATGGGTATTGGCATGGCAGAGTGAAGTTGGTCCCCACAGCTAGCGCCCCACTGATGGGCAGTAACCCTTTCAGCAATTGAATCCAGAGTTAGTTGGGTTGAGGAGATCTCACCGCCCCACCATGTGGGGCAAACTGTGGGTAGCTGGAAAGGTAGGCTGCCACCGGGTGACGGAGCTGGGGATTCCGACAGGTTGTAGAGCCACCAGGGAACAGGTGGATAAAGAAATTAATAGAAAAAAAGTTACTACTTGTCTTGAAGGTGGTGATGTCTACAGGATCTTTCACATCCCTGCACATCCAGTTTACTGTAGCCCTATTGTTTTCAGGATATTGTTTCCTAGGCTTCAGATGGACATTTTCTAAATTGCAGGGGTCACACCTTCAGTCCCCTTGAGGGATTCCCTCCAGCTGATATTATCTCTGTGAGAGCTAGTCTCCATTTCCTCCATGTTTTATTTAAGTATAGCTAGCTCACAGCTTGGCTTTCTATTTTTTTATCTTAGCAGAGAATTCAACTTACCTTCAGTGCTCTTGACTTTGAATTTATGTATGTTTTTATGTAAATTGTGTAACAAGGAGAAGCACACTGAGACAAGGCTTGTTTCAGTGTAACCAGGGAGAAGGAAGACTGATATAAACAAAGGGAGACAAAATTTGGCATAATGCCAATCGTGTGTAATACATTTTGTGAAAACTTTGACTGTGTTTTCCAGCTCTATAGTCCCTGATGCTAGTGAATCAGCTTTGCTTGGAAGCCCAGATGCCATTTCTGTTCTGATAGGAGATCATATTCACAAACCCTTTTCACTTCATTCGAGTGCTTTCAGATAGCTTTGTCCACCAATGTCCCTTTTTCCTAAGGATGTTTCTGTTGCTTTGCTGTTGGTGCTGCTGCAAGCAGAGGCAAAGATAGTGGCTGTTTTGGCCAGCCACTAAGTTAGTAGCATGGAGCAGTGATTAGTTTTATTTTTGTTATTTGTTTTAGTTATTTTACGCTGTTATTTTTGGCTGTTGTCTAGGGCAGAAAACTGAAACCCAGATGCACTCATTAACACCTGCATCTGCATATAGTAAAATCTCAATTTTACACTTTCTGAAATTCATAGCCTGCAAGCAGAGCTAAATAATACGGAAGACTTCCAGAAATAGTCACTGAAGGAACAGCGTGAGCCGTGTTTGGAGTCAGGTGGTCACCAAACAGAGTTGTGTGAACAGTGTGTGGAGTCCTGGTGGTGGAGTGAGGTGTGATTAGATGCAGGAAGATGGATTGTGAAGGAACAGCAAGGAGTGGAGCACTGATCTGACCTGGCAGCAGATGCCACTGGAGCATTGAGGGAGCTCCTTCCTGGTCCCGACCCCAACCTGGTGGTGTGTCACAGTGTTACTGCAGGTGGGTGGCTGCTCCTGTGGCACTTTTATTCTGCTGCATGGTGGCGGTGAGCCGCCACAGCAGTAGGTGGAGTCTGGGAAGAGGTTCAGGGGTATGAGTGGGACTCCCACATGCCAATTAATAAACAAGCTTGGATTCGGCATTCATAACATCCTAAGCCTAGTTCAGCCCCTGATCCAAACCAGCATGGAGAACTGGTTCCATGGTGAAGTGGGACCATGTTTCATTGGAGCCCCTAGCCTGTCTCCCTTAGACTGTGTGACCAAATGAGAAGAGCAGCCTAAAAGAGGCAAACTGATTGGAGGAAAAGCTAAAAACCTTTGAAGATACTTTACCTTTAGCTGCAGAGTTATGATTTCAGACTGTCTTTTTGGGATCTGAGATTACTTTGTAACAACGTGGGACATTATTTAGCTTCACGTGGAGGTGAGAGCCCATGAGAAAATTGAACAGTGTCACTGTGGCTCCCTGCAGGTGTGAGTTTGTGGGTGTATTCATTTAGATTATTACAGTCTTATTCCTCAGTTTCAGTGGTGAGAGCTTGAAGGTTTTAAGGGAATTAACTGTGGCTTCTAGTCAGTGGAGTCTTTTGGATTAATTTGTTTACAGGAACTTCTTTGGACTGGACCTTTCATTTTGAAATTTCATTTTAAACATTGGACATCGGCTGATATCATATAATATCCATACCAAAAGTCTGTGTTGAATATATAGTTGATTGTTTGTGTATGTTGTTTGTGTGGTGTGTATGATTTGGGTAATCGAATAGTAAGTGGTTGTTTGTAGGGTGGGGTTCGATTGTCTGGGTTTATAGTTTTATAGTATTTTATTTTATCATTAGGAGGGTTAGTGGTGTGGGTGTCTGTGTGCATGTACCGTATGGGTTTGTTGTATTGTTGTTTGTATTTATTCATTGTTGTCTGATGCTAGTAGCTCTGGGTGATGATTTGCTGGCAGGTGTTGCTGATGGTCAGGCACTACTCTCCCACCAGCTCAGGGACCTCCACTTTTTACTGTCCCCCTTGCCTGTGCTGAGGTATGTGGGCATTATCAGGCTTTGGGGACAGCCAGGAGGGAAGGAAATTGTGAAGATCTGGGCCTGGACCTGGTGGGGTTGTGGTATGGAGTGGACTAATTGGGGTGGTATGAATGAGGCAATGCCCTGGAATGAAATGGGTCCAGGAAAAGGACCCCATCTGGTTCCCATACCCAGGGCTCCACATGGAGTAGGCAAATTGCCGGTCTATCTTTGGCAACCTATCCTACTCCGGTGGTATTGTGCAATGCCAGGTCAATTAAAAACAAGACAGCAATTATTGCTGATCTTGTGGTTCAACTGACCTGGCTTGCATCACTGAGACCTGACTGGATGAAAATGCTGGACCAATATTGGAGCCAGCAGTTCCTGCTAGGTACTCAGTGATACACTGCCCGACAGAGGATCATAGGGTGGAGGTAGCCATTAGTCTTAAATTGGATCATGGCCTTGTAGACTTCCTGTAGGAACAACCAGATCCTCTGAGTTTATCATGGGTGCAGGTGCAGACTGCAGGATACTTCTTATCTGTAATCCATCTGATGGTGAAAAGGATTTCCTGCAGGAAGCAGCAGAATTCATCATCGACCTGGTGCTGGAGTCCCTAGATGGATTATTCTGGGGACATCAATGCCTGGGTTGATGATGAACTCTCGCATTTTGGACAAGACTTCCTTCAACTGATGAGTTAATTGGTCCTGACACAGGTAATTACCTCTGCTATCCATAGTAACAGACACTCATTGGACCTGATCTTTCTTCTAGGGATGAAGATCACGGATTTGGTGGTGGAACCAGTCGGGTGGTCGGATTATCATACTATAGGTTTAAAATCTGAGGCATCTCCAATAGACCTGCCCCTACAGAATTGGTCTGGTACTTCCCTTTAAGGGGTCTGACTCCAGATGATCTTATGGCAGTCCTGGACCTATCAGGTATACTGAGCATAAGCGGGGAGCTGGGGAGCTGGAACATGCCTATAATATGGCAGTGACAAATGCCCTCAACTACCTGCCTCCTGTCCATGTTTGGCCCTCACTCTCCACCCATTGTCCCCTAGTTTGATGGGACTTTTAGAAGTTAAGGCATCAGGGTCGAGTGGAGGAGCAACGCTGGTGGAAAACTGGCCTGGTTGATGATAAACTTAGATTGATAGCTCATTACCAGAACTATCAATCAGCAATGTCTTGTAAGAAGGCTGAGTTCCGTCCAAAGCAATTGCTGTGGCAAGGAATTGACCATCTCAGCTCATTCAGACTGTCGACAGGCTGTACAATCCAACCTGTCTTTGGCCATGGGGAGAGTTTTAGAAATTAAGTGCAATGAGTTTGCTCAATTCTTCACTGATAAGATTGTCACTTGTCAGGTCAGGGATCCACTCAGCATCTTCTAATGGGTGCTGCAGTGATCGCTAGAGGTTGCATGCCCTTGGCCTGTCTAGTCTGACTTTGGCCAGTTGACAATCATGGACATTGTGGGGTCATCCAGGGATGCACCCAACTTACTGCAGTTTGGACCGGGCTCAACACGCCTTCTAGTGGGGTGCTTTAAGTAATCGGCCGGGTCCCTGCTGAGATTGTCTGGTGCTTCTTGGATTCAAGGGTGTTTCCAGACCCCTGAAGGAGGTGGTGGTAACACCTCTCCTGAAGAAAGCTTCCCTCAACTCAGATTGCTTAGCCAATTGCAGGCCTGTCTCTAATCAGCACTTTGTGGGAAGGTTATTGAGAAAGTGGATACTGTGCAGCTGGGCGACCACTTATCATCTCAAGATGTCTATGATCCTCTCCAGTCTGGGTGTATGAAGAGGCATAGTACTGAGACTGCTCTTGTTGGGTGCTTAATGAACTCCTGATAGTGAGGGATCAGAAGAACCATTCCATCTTGATTTTCCTCAACCTCTCTGCTGTGTTTGACACTGTGGACCATGGGGTGCTGCTGGAGCATCTGCAGTTGCTCTGTGGACTCTATGGTACTGTCCTCAGATGGTTTCAATCTTTTCTCACTGGCAGGACTCAGAGACTGGTGTCAGGAATCTATTCCTCAACCTCTCAACTCCTGTCATGTGGTGTTTGACAGGGCTCCATGCTGTCACCCATGTTGTTTGCAGTGAACTGTACACGCTGCCATTGGGAGACATTATGAGGGGTATAGGCTCAGTTTTCTCTGCTATGCAGGTGATACTCAGCTCTACATGTTCTTTGTTCCTGAACAGGGTGATGTGATCTCAGTTTTTAAAACTACCTCTCATAGATCCAGGGCTGGATGAGTGTCAACTGGCTGAAGCTGAATTGTGGCAAGACCAAGGTGCTGGTGGTGGACCAGGTGGGCAAGGTGTCAGCCTGTTGGCATACCTGTATTCTGGGCTTTGGCTCGGGCTTGACCAGCTGCTTATCTCTAACTGGGCACGAAATCTGGACATTGTAATAGACAGTGGCTGCATTAAAATCTCAGGTGTCTGCTGGCGTTAAAACCTTTTTCACCATCTGAGGAATATCACTGGATTAAGCACCTGGTCCCACCTGGTGACCTTCAAACATTGATCCACACCTTTGTAATCTTGTATCTTGATTACTGCACTGCCTATACCTGGGGCTACCGGTGGTTGATATCCACCGATTGAAGCTGGTGCAGAACGTGGCGGCCAGGTTGTTGACTGGTTTATCAAACTATAGCCATGCCATTTCTGTGCTCTGCTACCTGCACTGCCTGCCTGTCTATTGGCGGATAACCTTCAAGACCGGATTACTGACCTACAAAGCACTACATGGGAAGGGACCATGCTACTTGCAAGATCTTCTCCACCCTTACTGCCCCTCTGCTTACTCCATTCCTCTAATGAGGGATTGCTAGAGGTTCACAGGGTTTAACTGAAGACATCCTGGGCTCGATCTTTGCATCTGTAACCCGACCCTGTGGAATTTTCTGCCTCATCAGATTATGGAGTGCCTGACCTTTGAGCATTTCAAATCTGCCCTAAAATGTATCTGTTTACTTTAGCATTCACTGATGTTAGTATTGGCTAGTGTATTGTTATTTTTTATCCTATTTCAGGATTAATGTTTTAGAATTTTATATATGCTGTTTTACTGTTTTGTTGCACCATTGTCTACAGTGCTATGGTGTTATGGAATAACACTTGATAAACAAAGAGCTGAATGAGAGTTGATAGCTTACTGATCTTTCCATGACTGTTTCAAGAACAAATCAGATACACAGATAAATAGAAAGTGTAGTAGAAGGAGACCAAGGGTCTATCAAGTCAGTCCATGAGTTACCCAGAACCTACTGGTAAACCAGTAGTTGCCTTTAAAACCTGAGCTTGCTAGCTTATGTTGCACAATGGATTAAGATAGAGCCCCTTCTAACGTGGCCATGATGATAGCACCTATAAATCAGTGGCTGTAGAAAAAGCAGCTTATTTTTATAGCACTATCATGATCTGCTACCCTGCAAGGGTAGTGAAGATAACATAAGCGACCAGAGGAGGATGGGGAGGCTATACGGGAGGGATAGGAAGGAGGTTAAGGAGGATAGCTGGATCTTCTGCAACTGAGCCAGTCCTGTGGTGTGGTGTGGTGTGATGGTAGAGGGCTGGCTACGGTGCAGTAGGCATTGGGTTTGGGACTCACTGGGGTAGTAGTTTGCCACTGATTGTGGCTGTGCTTTATTTTTTATGTTGACAAATGTCGCCCCTCCTCATGTTGCATCCCCTGGAGTTGAGAATCCTTAGTAAAGGGGTATGGGTTGTGTAGAGGCACTGCCCCAAAAAACACTTTAATGCACCAGACGTTCATTTGCTGAGAAATGTATATCGCCAAAATGCTTTTCGGCAATATACATTCGTAATGATAGTGATCACTGTTTTTTATCTCTATCATCACATGGAACCCCCTTCTATCACTACAGCTAGTTGTTTTTACTGTCCTCTGTTCAGAAACTGTCTCCAAGCAGGTCAGTTGCCAACTCTAGTTTAATTCCCTGGCCATGCCAGGTTTGCTGCTTCTATGTGGCAAACAGTCTGAGATGTGGTCTGCAGTGTAACCTTCAAAGAGTTGGCAGATTTTATTTTATAGCTAGGAGGGCAAGAAGGCTCTATAGCACTCAGATTTCCTGAACCTTCAGGGCAAAAATCCTTGCTCTGTTTCTCCGCTACTTTCAACCCTCTCTGGGATCTGACCTTTATCCATCACTTTTTACCAGTACACTTCTGGAAGAAGTGCCAACAGTTCAGATGTTTCTCCAAATCATTTGCAGTTTCCATTTCCTACAATTTTAAACATTTTCTCCTCCTTGGAAGCCAGGAAGGGGATGAAAACAGAAAATGACTGCACGTTGGCATCCTTCAAAGACATCACTGACTGTACTGTGGCTCTGCTTAATTGATTTTCCAGTTGTAATTGTGACAGGTGGCCATTGCTGATTTGACAGCCCAGGTTGCCAATTCATAAAAATGATTTTTTAAGGACCGTGGGGTAGCTCAAAAGCAAACAGTAAAGTGGATTTATAGTTACCTGGTATCCTAAGACCACCCTCTCTCTATGCAACTGAAAGTCAGCATCTCAAAGACTGTCACCATGGTTTTTGACTCTGTCCAAAAATTGTCTAGAACATTCTCCCTTCTGACATTCACCACCCTAGATGGTAACCAACTGGACTATGTCCCAGCATTTAGATATCTAGGGTTTGGTTAGATTTCATCTAGATTTCTTAGTCCACATTGATGCAATAACCTCCAAGCTCCACCCCAAGCATGGCATACTCTCATAACAAAGATTCCCTCACATTCTCTATCTGATGGGAACTCATAGCTAACATGATAATTCCTAGATTCAACTATGCTGATGTTGATTACAGTACAGCCCTTCTACCTTGCTATACAGGTTAGATACCCTGCTAAATTAATTGTATCTTCGCTTCAAACTCCCCACCTCAAACTCATCACAGCATCCTATACTTCTCCCTCAGCATCCAGCCTCCATCTCATAGATGCACAGTCCACTCACTTACCCTCATGTCTAAATTTTGGTTTGGTCTTCTTCCCCATCTCTCTAATTTGCTGTCCCTTGCAGCCCCTTCTGATACCCTCTATGCTACGGGCGCACGCTTTCTACCTCCTGCCCTCACACAATGACAGGCAATCCTTTTCTCCTACAGATTCCCTCCCTTTGGCACCATCACTCCCTTCTCAGTAACGCTCTCTCCTACCCTCCCTCAATCAGCACTTATGCCTCCTTCCTCCCCTTGCTTCTGCTTCACTACATACCTTCACCATCAGACTCCTCCCCACAACACTGACACAAGAAATTGAGTTACAGCCTTACTGTTTGGACAACTATAAGTAGTCTGTTGTATTAGCTCATTGTATTTCTCAAATGTATCACTGTGCCTTACATTGTATGCCTGTATTAACTCATTATCTTGAATGTATATTCAATTGCAGTATTATGTATGCCTGTAACAACTACTATTCAGAAATTGTATTCAGACTCTAACTGTATGTATTATCCTTTGTCTGTAATTGTTCCTTCATCCCTGGGTCACACCTGGAGAGGAGCCTCAGCTCAGCATGCCTTTCCTGGTTATCAACATTTTAAATAACTAAAACTATGTAAATAAAACCATTTGAGGATTACTGAGGCTAAGAACCTGGTTCTGTTTCCCTGAAGATGAGGTGGTTGGTGTTAATCCAGTTGGATTTGTACAGCAGGGGCTGACCTCAAGATCTCTGTCATGTCTCTAATATCTGTTTATTTCTTCTTTTGTCTGTCTTCAGTAAATTGTTAGCCTTCTGTGCTCTGTGAAAATGCATAGACATCCCAGATAGTTGTCAATATTCTTAGATGCAGAGGTGGATTTAAGTCAGAGGTTCTGAGGCTGATTTCCAGCATCTAGGCATGCATTCCCTCCTGCATAATCCCTCAGCATGGAGTGCTTCCTCTGGCACAGCCAGCTTGTCAGCCATCTTTAGATACCCTAAATGTCAAAATGCAAGAAATGTTAAAAATGTGTTGAATCACGTTGTTTTTATTAACATATTATATTAATAGTAAGACTGAAAGTTAAGAAAATATAACAATTATATACTGATAGTTTATACAGTAAGATTATAGATATTTAACATTTGTAGTTGGGAGATATTAAAGATTGTTCCAATAAAAAAACTGCACCCTTTTCCAGTTTTCATCTTTCCTTTTATTGGCTATTGATTATCAAAAATCAAATGTCATATCTGTGTCCCCCACTCTCCTCTCTTTCTCTCTGGCAGATAAAACTGATGAGAGTTCACATAATACTTCAACAATGATACTGAATACCGTTATTAAGATCCTGATACTGACTAATGTTAGTCTGCAGATACAGAAGCGAGGCTGTAGACTACCAAGCCCAGCAGACAGGTTTCTCAAGGATGGAGATATTATTTTGGGGTAATCCTTCCTGTTCACAGTGTAAATGTTTATCCAACACTGTCATTCACAGACCTCTTAAGCAGATAACATGTGAAACGTAAGTAATACCATTATTAAGTTTTGTATAATTCAAAAGGCATATTTCAATTGTCTAGAAGAATGGAGGCTAACATACTGAGAAAAGAAGTAATTGATCCCATGCCACCTTTCTGAACAGGTGAAAGATTTTGGAAGGTACAGTATATGGCAAGTATTCTGTCTCATTTTATTCATTTATTTTACTTACGTCTTTGTTAACCGGGTAGGTACATTGATCCAGAAGACCATTTTCAGACAAGACCCAAGCCACTAACATGGCACATTAAGCAATGCAAATACAGGTAAACACACAATAGAACAGGCTTCAAACACGAGTGTAGGAATTACAGTACAAGGGGCATTATGTAATGAAGTCACATAAGATACATGGTGCCATTAAAGACCAGCATACACAGTCACAAAACACAGAGATCATACCTTTGGTGTCATTGAAAACAATATAAATAAAGTGCAATTCAATTCAGGTAAACAGTCAGCATTCATATAAACAGTAGTTAACAGATCATCCAGCCGATTGGTACGCATAATACAGTGCAACAATCCACCTTATAAAAGTACAGTAGCAAAGAACAGTAGGGAGGCAAAATCCTTAGCCATGTTGAGGGACAGTGGAGGACAGGAGATGGAGGAGTCTCTGGAAAGGTGTGACCCAGCCATAAGTGGGGAGGATGGGATGCCTGGGATTAGCTAGGTGCATAGTAGCATTTGGCATTAGACTGTAGCCAGGCTTTGAAATTGTTTTGAAAGAGAAATGGCAGGTGGATGAGCGGAACAATATAGGTAGTCTGTTCCAGAGGAGGGAGGGAGTAGAGAGAGAAAAAACTTGCTGCCCATGGAAGAGGAGAGTCTAGGGACTACCAGTGTGGGGAGGGGTGACTGATGACCGTGGACGCCCTAGATGCCACTCTGCCCATGTGAAGGGATAAGTACGAGGACTGATAGCTGCTCCTCAGGGTATTGTCAACTAAGCAGCCAACTGCATAATCAAACTGGCTTTGTAGTGGGAGACAACCAAGAGACTGGTGCAACACACAATGATGGGGTGAATAGGAAGCTGACAATGAAGTGACAGATACTATTGTAGACTGAGTTAATTCTTGGGCGAGGGCTGATGATATGGAGAAATAGATGGGAAAGCAGTAATCAATAGGGGAAAGGTTGCTGCACAATTGCTAGTCACACCACAGTAGACAGGAATTGTTTTTCATGGGAGACAGCCCTAATTTCTGGTTAACTCTGTGTATGGAGTTGGTGACTTGTTCATCAAAAATAAGGAGGGATCCAGGCAAGGTATTGCCTAAGTATTAGAAAGTGGGGATATTTTCATTGGGGAGACAGGTTTCAGTACAAGGAGAGAGATTTAGCCTTGGCAACTTTGGTAAGGAATGGTTTGGAGCAAAATAGTATGGATTTCATTTTCATTTTGCTTACCAGGAGCCTGTTGGAGAGAAACCAATTGTGGCAGCACCATAGTTAAGTGTACGACTAGAGGAGATGTTCAAGTGACTTGTCACTAAGGTAAAGAACAAGATCATCAGCATAGGGAATGCCTCAAAGGATGGACTTTCAGCTGAGAGAGCATTTATAAAAACGGAAAATAGTAGGGGGCCAAAGATGGAGCCTTGGACAACTCCCATAGAGGCAGGCAGGGCAAGAGAGGAGGCTGCACCAATTAAAACTGATAGGGACCTGCCCCCAAGATAACTTCTAAACCATGCGGTTGTCTCAGAGAAGCAACCAAGGTGATGGACAGTGGAGTTGAGGAGGGTGGAAGATGATGTCAAAGGCCTTGGTAAGATCCATGAATACAGCACCTGTGGCCTTTTCCAAGTCCAAGTTTCTTAGGACATGGATAGTGAAGTGGGCTAAGGCTGATGTGGTGCTGTGGTGCTTACAGAAACCATGCTGTTCAGGGCACAGTAGATTGTACTTTCCAAGATGCTCAGAGAATGAAAATGCACAATTTTCTCCAACAGTTTGCTCAGATGGGGAGGAGGAAGATGAACCTGTAGTTTTCAGAGAGGGATCACCAGATTTGAAAATAGGCACAGCATTAGCATGTTTCCAGGGTCTGGCATGGTGGCTGTGGAGAAGGAAAGGATAAATATGAAGGTGAGGGTTTAATGATTGCAGGACAGATGAGTCTCAGTAATGAGGGAAAAGCCCATCACTGCCAATACTACCTCTGGTTGGGAGGGACTTCAAAAGCTTGGTAGTAACACTTGGCCAATAGCTCTAAAGTAGAAGTGGGAGTGGTGGTGGTGGAGATGGAGGAAGGCAGCTTACCTGACTACCAGGGCTAGGGGGTAGCTGGGTGAAGTTTACTGAGATAGAAAGAGGTCAAATAATTTTTTGTTAAAATCTGCTGCAACCTCCAAGGGATCAGTCAGATTGCCCAATGGGACGATGAGCTGAGTGACTTGACTATGGGTCTTTGGTTTGAGTAAGGACCTGACAGAGGCCCAGAAGCAACGGGGGTTGCTGAGGTTGTTCCTTTCTAAGTTTGTGAAGAATTATGCTGAAGGGATTTGGCAATTTGCTTACAGGTGTTTCATAAGCCTCTGTAGGTGATCCAGAGTTGGGGCAAGGGGCGCTTTATCAGCTTTCCACTTACTGTCCGTTGCTATCATCAGGGACAGTAGTTCCTTGGATATACAGTGGGACCACCCCTACCCTCCACAGTAAGAGGAAAGTGGAGGTCCTGTATCCTGTTGGGGCATCTGTGAAGAAACTAACTGCAAATGGCATTTTATTGATAAGGTAGAGGAAGACCAGTTCACCACTCTATCATCTTCAAGGAGGTTTGTGGGATCCAAGCAGCTAAGTTTCTGAATGACAGGTAAATGGGGTGTGGCATTTTTTGGTTTTAGTGGTCATGATGATGTAAGTGGGGAGTGGTCACTATAGAATCTGACAATGTACTGACTTCTTGGACCAAGTCAACTCAGTTAGTGGCCACCCAGTTGAGTAGGGAGTGGTTGAGCATTCAGGGCTGTGTCTGGTGGGGTAGGAGATGACTTTCTCAAGGCTGTGGGTTTTATGAAGTTTGCATAGTCGGTTTCCTGGGCACTTAACCAGTTAGGTTAAGTCCCCAAGTAATCTAGTGTCATTGGTTGGAGAGAGTAGCCTGGGCCATCTAGAAAACTGGTTAAGCTAAGGATACCTCCAGTAGGGGGTTATAACAGCAACCCAGATAGAATTTTTGATTGAACCCAGGACAGCTCAGCAAGGAGCCATTTACTGGGGAGAGTGGTTGGGATAGCTAATAATGTGAGCTGAGAATTGTTTTCCTTGACATATAGTGTGACTCCATCACCTTCAATTCCCAGAACTGTCGAGGTGAAGGAGAGTAACCTGGAAGATGGTAAGAGGAATGGAGTTGTAAGATTTCAGCCAGGTTTCAAAGAGCCCTAATATATGGTGCTTATAAAGTGTCATCTAGGTCTTGAGGTTAGGAACCTTTGATGAGAGACACAGATATTTAGATGTGCTATTTGTATGCCAGTTAACCTCGACCATGTGACATTAGAATGGTAAATGGGGGTGTTTATAGGGCCTGGGTTACTTTCTATGTCACCAGCATGAAGTAGAAGGAGAAGATAGGGCAGTAGGGTGGGAGCCAGGGGAGGGTGAGAGGGCAAGGCTGTACAAGAAAAGGCAGAGTAGAGATGTCCAGTGTAGAGAGGAGAGGCAAAGATGGCCAGACCTAGGGGGTAACTCCACATCTAATCACAGTGGGGGCACAGCAGTCTGTGGAGATGAGAAAAGAAGGATAGTTGTTCCTGACTGATGGCAAGCACCGAGGCAGAAAAGTCTGATACCAATAGCAGGCCAGTCATAGAGGCAGCCAGAAGGGTAGCACCAATAGATTCATTTGTAGGTGCTATAACAGCTAATGACCAGTATCATGTCACGTCAGTGTTGGCCAAGTGGTTAGAGCTCCACACTGTAGCCAAGAGAGGGATGCAGAGTTGGTTTCGGCCCCAGGGAAGAAAAAATAGCCACAAAGAATACCTGGATGGGAAAAGTTGGGCTAAGAGAGAGTGGAGGAGATGTTTATGAGGGAGGAGAAGGGATCCAGTAGTTGTTTAGAGAACAATAATGAGGGGAGTGACTTAAATGTCATTCCAGGAGCTGGGTGGATTAGAACAATGAGGAGTGAGAAATAGGTGGGCGAAAGCAGGCTGAAAGGTTCTGGCAGGTATAAAAGACGTCCAAAAAATTTCCAAAGCTGGGAGCTCAAATATTCAGTTCAATGCATTCAGTCATTTTGTTTTCAATTTTTTTATTTTGGTTAAAATTCCCTACATTTAGTATATTGAGCTTGTTCACGGAGATTCAAAATCTATTTTAAACATAAAATATAATTAATTTTCATACTATAATTTCATTTACATCACATTTCTTTCTACTATATTTTTATAATTTAAGGACTCATTCTTATTTTACCATTTGACTTCTTATATTTCTTACTCCATCCGTGCAATGTTCTCAATTATCATACAACTCTCTGTAAAATTAAACATATAAAAAGTATTTTACACTTTTACACAACATTCTGTACAGTCCATAGAATCAGCTCCTACTGTTAACTTCAGTCTTAAACTTGGATACCCATAACTGACATACTTTAGAGCCACTGCTATATTTTGTCAAATTAAGTATCAGTATTACATGGAGAAAGGGACCAATAAGCGTTTCTCATTTCAAGAATCAATTCTTAAATTCTCGTGCTGCAATACATAAAATGAGCCTTAACTTTTAAAATATATTTAATTTTGCTTCAGGTTTTACAAAAGAACTTAATCCAGTACTAAAACTAGCATTTCAATTCTTAATGTTTCACATAGAGGAAGTTATCTCCATAAGAAGCATTGGATACAGCTCAGCTGTTTTTTCTGATACAGCTTTTTGAACAGAGGTTAAAATCAAACACAGCTCATATTTTAAGAGGTATGGTGAAATATTAAGAATTGAAATGCTAGTTTTAGTGGACTGTGCAGAATGTGTGAATGTTGTGTAAAAGTGTAAAAGACATTTTTATATGTTTAATTTTACAGAGAGTTGTATGATAGTTGAGAACATTGCACAGATGGAGTAAGAAATATAAGAAGTCAAATGGTAAATAAGTGAAATGAGTCCTTAAATTATAAAAAATAGTAGAAATGTGATGTAAATGAAATTATAGTATGAAAATTAATTATATTTTGTGTTTAAAATAGATGTTGAATGCCCCATGAACAAGCTCAATAGAGCGAAAAATAGGGATTTTAACCAAAATAAAAGAAAACTGAAAACAAAAATGCCTCAGTGCACCAAACAGAATATTTGAGCTCCCAGCTTTGAAATTTTTGGATGACTACTGGACACCTTCAAGGAGCTCATCCTAAGGACGTTTATGTCAATACCCATTTGTATTATTGTTTGAAGGCATAAAAGTACAACCACCTGAGGGTGATTGTAATAAGGCAGATACTAGTTCAGCCAGTGGTTATGAGCATGTTGATGACTGTATAACAGGGTACTTTCTGCCAGTTGTGCCTCTAATAATACTGAAGTTAAGTCAAAGTTGTTCATTCATCCCTAAAGCCAAAGTTGTATGTAAATGTCAAAAATTGGTTGGCCCTTTGAACAAACTCACAGTTTCATTAGCTACCACCTAATTTGTTTTTATCATTTAACCATTATTTCAAATGGACACTTTCTCTAAAGTCTGGGGACTTATGGGTGTGCATAGATTATGAACTATATCCACAAGCAAAATGAGATACTTAGAAGAAAAGCTGAGGTAGCTCTGCGCTTCTCACTATTGCAGTGGATGAGAAAACTGACCTGAGAGTCATAATGCATGAGAGGCTGCAACATGATATGCGAGGTACAGCTGTTCTTTTGAGGGCCAGTAGAATACTGGGGTGCATTAAGTGGAGGTTACCAACAGGACAGGGAAAGTAATCTAGACACTTTACAAGGATCTAGTCAGACACCACCTAGAGTACTGTACAAATTAAATGGTAACATTCAGTTAGCCAGAGAATACAAAGCAATAACCAACTTATTTCAGTGAATTAATGCCTGACACTGAAGGCTGAGGTGCTTAAATAACCACAGACAATGGTTATTTAGAGTATACACCAGTGAACTGAATGTTATTAGAATTATACAACTGAGAGTTTTGAAAATGGGATTTAAAAAGTTCTGTGGTAGCTGAACTGGAAGGTACCTGCTTTCCTGCTGACTAGATGTGGGTAATATATCAGGAGTGTATCTTAAATGCAGATAAGCTATTGTGAGTGGGTCTAAAATATGGATAAACTAATGTCACATGTCTGAAATATAGATAATCAATTAATGAAGTGAGATATAGTAATCTGTGTGGTATTTAATGATGGTTTTCCTTTATTCTGATTGGCTTACAATAGATATATGTCATAGAAATCACATTGAATTGTTAAGCAAATGAGATGATCATGCATTTTTAAGTTGGCAGTGAAGTGAAAACTTATATCCTGTTGTGTTTAAACACAAATGGCATGCTCAAAAGCAGCTTTCATAAAATTATTTTGAAACTCGGCTAGAATACATCTTATTATACAGCGGCAAGACTGAATGCTGGTCTCTAATTGGTTACTCTGGGACTGGACGCATGATGTTGTCCCAGCATAACATCACTGGTCTATGCCCAGCACAGAGATGACCACAACAGTTCTTAACATATCACTCCATGTAGCCTGCTGCAGTAATGTCCGTTCAAACCCAACCCTCCGTCAGTGTCCCACTCACTTTCTCTGACTCCAACCACCAGTCAGTAAAACAACCTCCAACCCCTCCCCCATACACACAGTATTCCCCAAACAGAAAAAAAACTTTTAAACAGCAAAAGCCCTCATAAAACTACACTACGATCACTGCCACCAGTCACTGCTCATCTCCTAGGCCAAAAACACTGGTGACAAACACAGTACTTCACCTGTCAAAACCAAATACAATATTTAAAAAAGCTCCCATCTATCCAGAAAATCATTATTTCAAGCACTCCTCCCTGATCAGCTTTACCACCCCTCACTCAGTTAGTTTTCTGCCCTCCCACCCAGACAAAGTGAATGAGCAATGGTGCAAGCACATCTTTCTGCAGTCACTGCATGGCTCCTTTATAATGCTCATTTGCTCTTCAGTTGTTCCCATAACGTCTATGTTGTTATGTAAAATCAGTCAAAAACACATACTCACTACCACCTCCATACCTTGTTTCCTCTTCTGTTAGGGACTCTGACATCCTCAAAGGAATGACAGCGGGCGGCAGCAGCGGCCAGTGGGTGGGACATCCAAACAGTCACGCTGCTTGAAAAGATCATCCCACTTTGAAAATGTCCCCATACAATATTTTAGCTCAAAAACTGTAGCACAAGTCTCCAAGTAGAACACACTGCTGGGAGGGTGGGAGGCACATGGAAAGAAAAGAAACCATGTCTGACACTGGTCTGCACATACACAACAGAAGAAAAAATCCAGCTACTGGCCGCACAGCTCCACCTAGAGGATAAACAGGAAAAAGATCTACTTTTTAAATAAATATACTTCTACATATAAAAAGCAAGTGAAAGCCCATTTTAAAAGATATTTCTTTCTCTTTTTATCTTCTATAAAAGATTAGCCATTGTATAATAGGAATAATGCACTCCAGGGTGTGTATCATGCTGGAATAGTGTCACTTCTGGGGTGATTGGTAGCACTTGGCCTGTGGCTCATGCCCAGTTACCCCAGGCATGATGCTATCCAGCACGACACACATCCTGTCATGCATTATTCCTTTATTGTACAATAGCAATGAAAAATCCTGACCTCTGATTGGTCTGTCTAGGACTGGAGCCATGATGTTATCCAGTACAACATCATGGCTCTAGCTAATCCACAGATGACCACATAAGCCATTCCCATAATCGCTGCACTCAGCCTGCTTCAGTTACCCTGCTGAAAGCCAGCTTCTGTGATTCCGCTTGTCACCCATCTTTCAGTGTACACAAGTGAAAATCAGCGTAAATGAAACCAATAGCTCTTTACACGTACATTCCCGAAATCCATAAAGTAAATTTTTTTAAGCTGCCACTATGAGCAACTTGGCACACTATTAGTGCTTCAGTCTGTTAATCACATGTACACTCACCTGGCAACATTCGCCCAACCCAGGATGAGAGATTTACTGCTTGATTACTTCCCATACCAAGCTCAGTCACCAGTAAATGGAGTAGATTTAAAAGAAAAATGTCCATTTAGCGCCACCACCTTTATGTACTGGTTCTGTGCATCAATATACCATATGCTTGCTCCATGCTGCTCAGCCATTCTCAGGAGAACCGCATGCAGTGTCTCCTTCATAAATTAAAAAAAATATTCCTTAACTATTCCAGATCATGAGCAATGACTATGCGACATAAAGCCAACATTCTCTAGATACAGACTATAAAGGTTTGGGGTCAGCACAATATTTTTAATAATGCATTGCACAAATTAGAACACATAACATGTAAACGGGTTCGATCTCACCCAGTCTTCTATTTAACCATATAGGTACACTAAAATCCATATGGAAAGAAGGCAGGTCACAAAAATAATATAGCAGGGAGTAGCGAGTATCTATGCAGCATCACCGATGGTAAATGCAACGCCAATGTGTGCCCAAAAAACTCAAATTCGACTGCTGCTGCTGCTGCTGAGTTGAAACAAGCATATGTAAATGCAAAACACATTGAAGCACAGTCAAAGGCATTCCAAACAAATCACGTCTTAGAAACAACATTTCCCTCTCAGAAGCTACGGACACTTGGCCCATCTCAGAACCTGGAAGTCTCATTCACTTCTGTCAGTTGTTCCCAATGTGTGGTCACCCAATAAAACAGCAGGCAGTGGGGCCAGCTAAATTGAACTCTGTGGCAATCGTAGACTATAAAATACCCAAAAAAAAAACAGCAAAAGTTCTTTGCAGGAAGAAACAGACTACAACACCAAGAGAAACTGTGTCTGGAGGGCAGTCAAATGCAGAGACAAAGTCAATTCATATACCAGCAGCACCACCTACTGGCCAAAAGGGACTATTTGTTCCCTGTATATCCTTCCACATTAATAAATTACCTGAAAATTAAATAAAAAAAAAAAATTTTATTTTTTTCTAATTATAAATGAGCCATTGTATAATAGCAATAATGCACTCCAGGGTGCGGATTGTACTGCAGTAACCATGCTGGGACACCGTCAATCACCTCCTCCTGCTTGTCCAGCTTCAGAACACTGAGCTGTTAACTGACTCCATTGGTTGGTTTAAGAGCTACCTTGAAGAACGGTCCTGAACAGTAAGAATCGCTGATACACTCTCAGATCCTAGACGTCCACTAGGAGTCCCCAGGGCTCCATTCTGGGACCCTCCTCTTCAGCCTATTCTTAAACTCACTACCGGACAGCAGCCCAGAACAAATAATTTTCTATGCTGATGATGCTGTGATCCTCACCTCGGACCCTGATCCAATTCAATTACAAAATAAACTTCAGCAGGCCTTCTCCTCCATTGAATCCTGGTTCCTAAATCATACACTGCTTCTCAACCAGAAAAAACAAGTCTGTGGTCCTCTGTAGCCCCCACAACAAAAGCAAATAACTTCACCTCTCCATTGCAACAGAACAAGGAGCTGTCCTAGAGCAAACAAAATCATTTATGTACCTCGGCATCACCCTTGATCCCCACCTCTTATCGCTGTCCACATCAGCAATGTTGCAAAGTCTGCCAATGCGAGGTTAGGCATATTATTCCGGCACAGGAAACACCTAACCCCAGAAGCACTGTCAGTGGTCGTCCAAAGCTCCATCATCAGCATCATAGACTACAGTCTTACCATATATGGGTCTGCAACTACCACTGCTCTCAAGCGTGTTGCAACCTCCTGAATAAGGCCTGTCATCTCATCACTGGCTCACATCGTTGTACCACGTGACCTTTATTCCCAATCTGGATGGCTTCAACTGGACAAACACATAAAATACCAAACCTGCATTATGGCCAAGAAAATTATAATGGGGCTTGCCCACCTGGTGTCTGTGCCCACCTTATGCCTAGACATAGGAACGTCACTACAAGAAGATCCAATTCCCATCTACTACATATCCCACGATGTCACACGACCAAGGACAAAGATCATTCACCTATCAGGCATCCAACTGGCTCAACTCTCTTGGCAGCGACATTGCGACCACTCCAACACTCGGCCTCTTCAAGTCCAAGCTGCACCTCTCACTGCTTGTATCCTGCAATTGCCATCTTAACATTTCCACCATTCCACAGCAAATGCCCCAGCACAGCACTTGCAATCAATCTTTTGCACCCCTAGCACCTTACTTGTCATATTGCCTCAACAAGGCCCCTGGCTGCACTGTCTCCCACCCTCACCCATCTCCTCCCATATCTCACTCCTGCCCCACCCCAACCACCTCCCATACTCCCCCTTACCCCTGCACCTCCTCCTCGATTTCCTACCTCACTTCCCCACCAACCACCCCCTTCCCTTGTCTTGCTCATAGCTCAAGGCTTTGTACTGGTTATTCCATGTCTGAAAGTCAATGACTATATGTTTGTAACTAAAAATAATGACTGCTGCACGCTGACATGGAACCTTTGTAAAACCTCGATTCAAAGGTATTGTAATCCTAGATTGAAATAAATAAATAAATAAAATAACCTCATGCCTGTGGCATTGGTTACACTTGGCCTGCAGCCTTGCCCAACCACCTTAGGCATGAGGTTATCCAAGTACAACCCACACCCTGTCATGGATTATTGCTTAATTCTGTCACAGTGCAGTTCAGAACTGCCTGGCTCCACTTCCAGTGGTGATACTGACTCAAGAATTCTATTATTGGGTGCAAAAAATTCTTCAGTCACTCTTAAATGTACAACCCAAGAATGCCATTTTGGTGTTCATGAAAGACTGCTTGTGTCTCCTTATAATTTTGCTTACAGCTTGGCTGTTTTACAATATTATTATCCCAAATTACACTCTACCTCATAAACAAGGATGGTGCATATTCTTAAACACAGGTTGAAAGGTGATTTTGCAGTCACTCTGTGTAACCAATTTTCAGGCAGGTTTTAACACATTCCCATGACAAAGCTCATGATGTAGGGTGAACATGTAGAAAAAAAGTTATTTGAAATGTATGCAAGGCTGACCTTTGGCCAAGCCGATAGTGTGTTGTGATTCCATGTTGGTAAGCTGAGTTCAGGGACCAGCTCAGTTATCCAGCTGGATGGGCTGAAACTGGGGCGTGGTGCTACCATGTGACACCATCTTCTACCTGGGAAGGAATGGTGCAGTGCTGGCTGCATTAGCAACATGTAACCATATAGTCAAGAGAAGTCTTCTCTTGGATTACGACCTAGAGTTCACTGCATCTCTGCATCTCTATCTATAGAGAACTGCATGGCCCGAGCCCTGTGCTTCTCCAGCCAGCAAGGCTCATCGCCCCCATTTCCTGCATCTGTAGTCACCCAAGGGCCCTGTGGTTCTGTGACACCCCAGACAGCCAACACATTCTTTACATCTGTGTCTGCACAGAACTGCAGGTCCATGAAGGCCTTGAAATTCTGCAGCAATACATGCTCTTTCCTTGGTGCAGGGACACAGGACCCTGCACATCAGCATCTGTTGATGCAGGTCCCAATGAGTTCAACTATCACAAAAGAAGGGCAATTTATTGCAAAACAAATATCTAATGCAGTCATAAGGGTGAGGAATGCAGTGTGCATTAAGTAGGGGAGGAAAAAAATATAAGAGTTTGTGGTTTCTGACTTCTCAGAATCAGTGATGGGGTCTTCTGATGTATTATTCTCTTGGTACAGGGACTGGAGGCCCTGTGCATTTGCATCTGTAGCTGCACTGAATTGCAGGGTATAGAGGCCCATTGCTTCCACTGACAGATGTGCTCTCAAGGCCCTGAATGCATTCATCTGCAGCAGCAGAGCGTGCAGGTCCTGTAGGGTCCAGCTCTTTCAGAGACAGACAGACTTCTTCCCTTAAACGATTTGATGATTTATATGCAACAACCTAAAATATCATATAATGTTTTAATGGGGACATTTAAGCATCCTCACTAGTGAGGCCTCTCCTGAGTACTATGTCCAGTTCTGGAGAACATCTCTGAAAGAACATGGACAGATTAGAGGCAGTCCAGAGGAGGCCAACTAAAATGGTGTAGTGTCTGCATCAAAGCCCTATGAGGAGAGACTTAAGGACCTCAATATGTACACCCCTGGAGGAATGGCAGGAGAGGAGGGATATGATTGAGATTTTTAAATACCACAGGAGTATAAATAAAGTTCAAGAGGAAGTGTTTTTCAGAGAACAAGGGGTCATGATATGAAGGTAGAGGGGTACACTCAGGAAGATGAGAAATATTTCTTCTGAAAGAGTGAGTGAATGCCAGGATCAGCCTCTCAGGGAGGTGGTGGGGGCAAAACTGTAGTGGTGTTCAAGAAAACATGGAAAGACATAAGGAACCTTAGTGTTAAGGAAAGGAAGGAAGTTGGAGATCAACTGAGCCAGTTTGCAGGTGAGAGCTGCCGAAAAGGAGTTTCACTGACTGCACATTATTTCTCTGAGTGTGACATTGCTGTGACAGTGGGTTGGAAATGTAATGCTGGGACAGAAATTTCATTTTGAATTTCCGCTAGTGTGCTGCTGCGATTGGGACTGGGACTGCCGACAGCTGGGGCTAGTTCAATCATAAAAGCCCGTGCCGCCCGAGATTTAAGGTTGCAGTCTGGAAGGGCTATGAACATCTGAGCCAGTTTGCAGGTGAGAGCTGCCGAAAAGGAGTTTCACTGACTGCACATTATTTCTTTGAGTGTGACATTGCTGTGACAGTGGGTTGGAAATGTAATGTTGGGACAGAGAATTTCATTTGAATTTCCGCTAGTGTGCTGCTGCGATTGGGACTGGGACTGCTGACAGCTGGGGCTAGTTCAATCATAAAAGCCCGTGCCATGCAGACACGAGCACACCGTGGCGCGAGCATGTCATGAGTGGTGAGCGCCACTCGAGGAAAAAAAAAAAAAACGGACTGTAGCTCATACACTGTTTTGAATAATGCATCTTTTAGCATTTTTGGGGCTGGGTATTAATGGGGCTATGGTTAGTTAGCCCATATATATTGGATGTAAATGACAATTTTATACTAAAGGATCTGTTTTATGACTATGGAGGTTGTATTCAAGATCACCATACTCTAGTTGGGAGGAAACACATTTACAAACTCTCAGAGATTATGTATGGGATTACTAAAATTAAGAAAAGATCTTTTAATGTGGTGGAGAATAAGATTATGAGTTTGCTTTTCTGTCCTCCTGATACAGTGTGGTGATGTTGAAGTTAACCCTGGACCTAAAAGCAACTAGGGGTAACAATTATTCACGAAAATGTAAGAAGTCTTGTATGTAAAATGGATGAATACAGGGTTTGGGCATCTGATTCATCTTGTGATATTAAGCTATCTCAGAGGCGTGGTTGCATTCTGGCATTTTGATGAGGAAGTGGCATTGGTAGGGTATAATCTGGTAAAGCAGGACAGGGTAAAGGGGTGGGGTGTATTGTTTTATCTAAGGAATTCCTTGGGCCCATATCAAATATTATTTGGGAAAACAGTGGAAGGGATTGATAGTTTGGTAGTTAGGTTGATAAAACTGAAGTTAACAATTGGAGTATTTCGCACCCCAAAACTAAATTAAGTTATTTTGACACTCTAGCTGATTTTCTTTTGAAATTTTGAAAGATCAAAGTGTAGTCCTAACTGGAGATTTTAATGCAGCCTGGGGACAAACAAGAGGTAATAAACTTAGATCTAGTTTTGATATATTAGGTTTACAACAATTGATACAACATCCAACTAGAAGTTTAAATAATAGAACTGCTGGTACTATATTAGACTTGTTTTTGTTTCAGATGATTTGAAGGTTGAGAGTTGTAAGGTGTTACCATTGAATATGGGGAATCATAACCCTATTCAGTGTCACCTATTAAATCAAAAAGTTAGGTGTAATGATGACTATGAGTTTTGGGTTCATGACTTTAGGCACTTTAATGAGTCATCATTTGGGACAGTCTTAGAAAGTTTGACTGGTCAAGGATATTCTTGATTCCTGACTTGGATTTAGCTATTCAAGAATTTACAGATTCCTTCCTTCACATAATTCAAATTCATGCCCCTAAAATAAAAAGATTAAAAACATTAAAAATCCATTATGGCTTAATGACAAATTGAAAATTCTTCTGCATATTAAAAATAGAATTTGGAAAAAGCCAGAAAATCTAAATCGAAGTGGGATTGGGATCTTTTAAAAATGGAGAAACAAATGTAAACATAAAGTAAAATTGGCAAAAAGAATACTTCCAGAGTTCTTTTGATAATTTGCATGATCCAAATAAATTCTGGAAGGTTATTTCCAATCTAAGAACTCCAGTGAAATCACAGACTTTAATTAATTTAACAGTGGGAGATAGTTTGGTTGACAATCCTTTAGAAGTGGCTAATTTGTTGAACCACTATTTTAAGGACTTGCCAGATTTAAAGATACCTGACTTAGGGAGTGTTGCCCAGGGAGGTATACATTCGATACTTTCTCCTTGAGTAATGAGGGTTTAATTTGAAGAATATAGGGATACAGGATGTAGTTAGAGAATTGAGGAATCTAAGAATATCAAAACGTGCTGGAATAGATAATATTGATCCCATATTTTTGAAATCGGGGCAGATGTTATAGATCCTATAATTACTTATTTTTATAACTGGAGTATACAGTCTTCAGTGGTTCCTGATTGTTGGAAAATGGGTGAAATTATTCCTATTTTTTAAAGGTGGTGATATTACAGCCTTCTAATTACAGACCAATTACTTTGCTTCGATTTTGTCTAAGGTGCTGGAGAAGCTGATAAATAATCAGCTTGTGCAGTACCTTGACCACTGGAGTTGCTAACAAAATGTCAACATGGATTTAGGTGGGTGGGTCACGAACACTTGCCCTACTTGATTTTGGTAACCTGGTGGCAACATCACTGAACCAGGAAACCAAACTGGGGCAGTGTTCGTGGACTAATAAGCTTTTGACCTAGTTCATCATGAAACATTACTGTCTAGATTGCAAAACTTGGGATATATCATAATTCATTACAGTGGTTTAGATCCTACTTAACTAATCGAAAACAAAGGGTGGTCTGTGGGGACGCTGCTTGGATCTCCTGGACTTGAACCGTGGTGTACCCCAGGGTCAATTTTGGGCCCTATGTTATTTAATCTCTACATTAATGATCTCCTGCTTATGTAGTTGGTTCTGATGTCAGACTTTATGCAGATGATATAGAATTAGTAGCATCTGCTAAAGATCCTGGGGAACTGAGGCAGCGACTACAGACAGACTTCTCCAATATTGAAACTTGGATAAGAAATTCTGGACTTTTGATAAGTACTGGAAGACTCAGAGTATGATTTTTCAGTAGGACCTAAACCTAAGAATGAAATAACTGACTTCAATATTAGTCTTTTGGATGGGAATAAAGTACAAGGGTTAATATTTATAAATATTTGGGAGTTTTGATTGATTATCACTTTTCTTTTCAGATCATATTTTGTCACAAATAAAAAGTCAATCAAAGACTGGGGGCACTAAGAAGAGTGTCAGGATGTTTGACTAGGGATGTAAGATCAGATTAGTAAAACAATTGTTGTTGCCTGTACTAGACTATGGTTTATCATTATATATTCACTCTTATAAAAATATTTACACAAACTGGACCAGACTTATTATAGATTGGAAATATATCTTAAATAATGGACCTCGAGTCCATCATTGTATAATTTATCAGGAACTTGGCTGGTTAGATCCAATAGACGAAGGAATATATTTGGCTTACTATATGTCACGGTTTGATATATTTAAAAGTGCATCCTTTACGAAATTTGATATGTCATAATTCTGATTCTATATATTCAGACATTTTAGGAGGACTAAAAAGTTGCCTATGATACAAATTATGAATGCATTATGGGGGTATGGTATTACAGAACAGTTTAAGCGGGATATGGAACAAGTTACCTCGACATATGACTGAAATTTCTGATCTGTGTATTTTAAACTGGAATTGTATTCTTACTTAAATGTTTGTTGTAATTGTTTTTAGGTAAATGTGATTTTGTATTTTGTTTTATTTTGTATTGTCTGTCTATTGTAAATGCCACAGGTATCTGTTGTAAATGGGATTTTCCCCAATCAGATTAACCTGTATAAAATAAAATTTTAAACAAACAAACAAAACACAAACAAAGTAGGGTCTGTGATGCTACAGTAAGTAGGAAATGGACAGACTAGGTGGGCCAAGAAGTCTTTCTTTGCTGTCAAATTCTATGTTTCTAGGTTTATGTTTATTTTCTAAGGTTCCAGGTTAATTGGTAAATACTGAAAAAACAGTGGTATTTCATTATGATATAATGCAAAACAAACAGAGGTGGAAATATAAAATTTAATACAATTCTTAAGTATCTTAACTAATGATATACAAACAAACAAAACAATAGAAATTAACATTAAGGCCACTCAGCAAAAGATAAATTAGATAATGGATAATTAGGAATCATTGTCACTGTACTTATGGCATTGTACTGATACTCTCAAAATGATGATAATGCCTCATCTACTTTATTGTTATCAAACAATGATGGGAGAGATATCAAGGAGATTGCTAAAAACATTCAAGTAAGTTTTAAGAAATTTTGTTTAGAGGTGACTACCAAAGAATTCCTTGGTCAGCATTAATTACTGTAAGAAGTAAAGGAGGTCTGGGTTGTTCAGACCCACTTCACAATTATTAGGTATGTGAGAGTTCTGTATCTTGGGAATGGTTTATAGGAGAAGATATAAGACCTTTATGAAATTCTACTCTGCAAAATGTATGGTTGTTGGTGAATAAGGAACCATATATTTAACATCTAATCTAAGTGGATTTATCAGAAAGACTTGCAAGTTGAAATAACCTCTAGGAACTCCAGAGATCAATATAGAATTCTTATAATAATGATGTAAACTGCATACAATGAACATTCATGGAAACAAGGGTTATGAAAATAGGTCCGTCCCATAGAAACTTTAAGTCCTGTACCCAAAATTTGAAACAAAATAATATAATAAAGATGGTATCATTTAATCCATGAAGAGTGGCTTTGGAGGTAAGAACAATTGAATAGAATACCCCAAATTAATATTTACTGTACATTGGAGGATCCGTTGGTACCTGAGGACTAGAGAAGGGCAGATGTGATTCCCTTTTTCAAACGTGAGAGCAACACACAGGCAGGAACTACAGACCTGTTGTAGTGGCCACAGACACTGCCAGCTATTTCCCAAATTTCTGGGATATTTCTAGAGAAATCTCCTGCTGTCTGCATTTCCACAGTAGGGCAGCAGAGAATAACTCTACAGAAATTTTGTGAAATATCTGGAAATAATTAGCAACATTTGTGGCTACTGTAGCTTGACCTCAGTGATAGGAAAATGATGGAATCACTTCTGAAAGAAAGAACTGTTGAGAACCCAGAGGCCAGCGGGCACAGGACCGGCATGGATGCACAGTGGGAAGGTCATGTCAGATGGAGCTAAAAGATTTCTTTGACTGGGTGACCAAAGTAGTAGACCAGGGAGGAGCTGTGGATATGGCTTACCTAGAATTTAGCAAGGCATTTGACACAGTCCCACAAAAGATTAATAAACAAGTTAGCCAGCCTGAGGTGGGTTGTAGATTTGTAGCCTGGGTAAAACAATGTCTGGACAACAGGACACAGAAGGTAATAGTATCGTAGTCCACTCTGAAGAAGGGGTTACTAGTGGGTACTGTAGGGTTCAGTAATGGGACCGGTCATCTTTAATGTCTTTATAGGTGACATTGTGGAGGGGCTGAGAGGTAAGTATGTCTCTTTGCGACAACACAAAGTTCTGCAACAGGTTTAATACAAAAGGGGAGGAAAGGATGAGAGGGACTTGGCAAGGTTGGAGGAATGGTCAAATGTATGGCAGCTTAGATTCATTGCAAAGAAGTGCAAAGTAATGCACCTGGGAAACAAAAACCCAAGGAAGAGTACACAATGGGGGTGAGATACTAACAACAACAAAATGGAAAGGGACCTGGGTAGTCATATCACATGACCTAAAGGTACTGTAGGAAAGCAATGTGAGAAGGCAACAAGGAGGGCTTGTGGGATACTGGGATGCATAGGGAGAGACATCACTGTAGAAAACAGGAAGTTGCTATCTCTCTGAACAGACAGTTGGTCAGACCCCATCTGGTGCTGCGTGCAGTTCTGTGAGACCCCATCTCCTCAAGGACATAGACAGGATGGAGGCTTTCCAGAGCAAGGCAACTAAAATGGTGCAGGGTCTGCCCAGAAGCCATATGAACAGAGACTAAAGGAGGCTCAAAGGATGATCCACGTATCTACAGACTGGTCAGCCTCACATAAATTTTGGGTAAGCTCATGGAGACAATCTTTAAGGAGAGGCTGGTGATCTTCTTAGAGGACAATGATCTCTAGGACAGGCAGCAACATGGGTTTGTCACAGACAAGTCCTGTCAGACAAACCTGATTAAGAAATAAGATTTGGTGACCAGGGAAGTGGACGGGGTCATGCAGTGGATGTCCTGTACTTGGACTTCAGCAAGGCCTTTGATTCCATGCCACATGGGAGGCTAGAGGGAAGCTGGACTATATTGGGGTGGGTAGTAAGATGGTCAAATAGATAACTAATTGGCTCAAGGCAGGCAACACAGTGTGGTGGTTGAGGGAAACTCTCATCACTATGGTGGTAACAAGTGGGGTGCCGAAGGATCAGTACTAGGACCAGTGCTGTTTGGGAAATTCATAGCAGATTTCTCAGTTGGGACCCAGATTAAGATCAGTCTGTTTACAGATGATATCAAGATGGGAGCTGTGGTGGATGACATAGAGGGTTGAGAGGACTGCAAGGAGACCTGAATTTACTGAAGTAGTGGTCAGAAACACGGCAGTTGGGTTTCAAAGCCTGTAAGTGCAAGTACTGCACTTCAGAGCTAAGAACCAGAGGAGGATAACTAGCTGGGAGGGGTACAGTTGGGGAACACTGAGGAGGAAAAAGGCCTGGGGGTGATTGTAACAGGGAATATGGACAACTCTGTTCAGTGCAGGAGAGCAGCAGCCACAGCCAACAAGATGCTGGGCTGTATAGCAAGGAGATCTCTCTAGAAGTAGGGAGGTGATCCTTCCTGTACAGATCACTAGTCAGACCTCACCTGGAGTATTGTGTGCAGTACTGGCATCCATTCCTGAAGAAAGACATCAGGCTGTTGGAAGGGGTGCAGTGCAGAGCAACTTCGGGATCCAGGGTTGGAGGAAATTCCTACGAAGAAAGGCTAAACAGACTTAACATGTATTCCCTGGAGGAGAGGAGGGATGGGAGACATGATTGAGACCTTTAAGTATCTGAAAGGGATAAACAGGGCAAATACAGGAGAAACATTCCAGATCAGAAGGGGAGATATACTAGAGGGCACCAACATAAGTTGGATGGGGAAAATGCAGGAGGAAATCAGGAGACATTATTTCATGAAGAGGGTGGTGGACAAGTGGAACACTCTACAGGAGGTGGTGGTTTCCTTTAGAATGGTGGTCTGCTTAAAGAGGGGTTGGGACATAGTAAGGAGGGAAGGGAGGAGGGTGGAGTAGCTGTAAGCTGAGGGCTAGCTGCATAATCGAGCAGACTCCTTCGACCATGTGACCTGTTTCTGCTGGCATCTCGTATGTCATATGTTCATATGTATACCCTAGAGGAAACGAGGAAGAGTGGGGACATGATAGAAATATTCAAGTACCTCAAGGGAATCAACAAAGTCCAAGAGGTTAGCACCTTTCAGAAAAGTTATGTGCAAGAACAAGGGGCCACAATTTGAAGATACAGGTGGGACAGCTCAGATGCAATGTGAGAAGTATTTTTTCATGGAGAGGGTTCTGGATGCATATAACAGCCTTCCTGAGAGGTAGTGGAGTAAATAACTGTGGGAATTCAAGAATGCATGGGACACACATAAGGCAATTCTAGTGAGGGCTAGGAGGAAGAAGGCTGTTAGTTAGCTAGGATCTGCAGCTTATCCATTAGGTAGGGAAATGGGCAGGCTAGGTGGGCCAAGAGGTCCTTATCTGCCATCAGATTCTGTGTTTCTATGTTTCTATCTCGTTCTGGAGTTGAAGGGGATGGTTTCTTTCTTTTTGTAGGGATGGAGGTTGGTTTGTTGTTTACTGATTATTTCCTACTTAGGTATTTTGTATTTTGCTTGTGATACTTTGTTTATGGTTTTATTGTTTAGTACTGTTGTCTTTTCCTTGTTAAAATTGAAATAAAGTATATTCAATAAAAAAAATTGATCTTGTTTTTCAACTTTGTGTCACTATATTTTGAAAATGACATAAATCAGATTTCTAAAAGTAAATAATTTAGTGTACTTATTTTGTTGCAGGGGTCGAGACAGAGCCCATTTTTAAGTTATTAGCAAATGTGCAATAACCACTCAATGTGCAACTAGTATGCAAGTTAATTCATAACTAGTCCACCCCCAACCAATGGCAGTTCTACTTTTCTAGGCACAGGATTTAACTGGCAACAGGAACTTCCTGTTTGGGAGCAGGAAGTGAGTGATCACAGAGCCACCAAAGACTCACCATCCTAAAAGGCAAGAGTAGCTCTTCATCCCTCCCTAGCTGTTGGAGGTCTGACTCTGAGCAAGTAAGGAGACTACTGAGAAATATAGGAACTTCTTGTCTCAGAACAGGAAGATCAGAAGCTAAAAGGGCACCGAGGTGTAAGTAGGGACAGAAACAAAGAGGAAAGAGTAAGAGTTCCAACAACAATTAAGGGGCCAGAAATAAGACATGATAGGAGTGGTGCAGTGCAGTGGCTGTGGCACAGCAGTCTTCTGAAGACGATCTGGAGGATGTGGTGTTGTCTCATCTGCAGGCACCTCTCTGGGCTGAGGGAGGTTGCTCATCTCCAGGCTGAGTTGGCCAGGATTTGTGGGACCTCCTCTCCCACCCAGGGACCACCAGCATCACTGCCGTTGCCTCAGAGGTTGCCAAGAAAGAGGAGTGGTTGGACCACAATGGGCTCAGGGAGGCTGATGGTGGTGAAACAGAGGCACATCCCTCCAGTTGTGCCTCTCCACAATTTATATGCCATTCTGGAAAAGAGTGGTTCCTCTATGGAGGCACCCACACTGGAAACCAAGGAGAATAGGGAACCTCCACAAAGGAGACCCACAGGAGGGTGGAATGGATCCCACAGGGAAGGAAACAACTCCTGGTGAGGACTCCATTGTTAAGAAGAGTAGAACTAGGGAAGGAAGGGAGAGGAGGTAAGGTGCCTGCCTGGTGCCATGGCTTGGAGGACAGAGAGCAAATCCTCAGGATTGCAGGAGCAGCTGCACAGGGAGGGATCTGGATGTCATTGTCCACCTAGGGACAAATGACCTGGCTAAGAAAGGGATCAGTGGAGTGCAAGAAGGGTTTGTGGAGATGAGAAGGGGCCTTAGACAAATAGCATGCACAGTAACCTTCTCGGAGGTGCTGAAAGTCTATGGCACAGGTGAGGCTAGTCTGCTCCACAATATGGGATTAAATCAGTGGTTGAAAACTGGTGAAGAACTCAGGATTTAGCTTCATTGGAGACTGGGGGTCCACCTTGAGAGATGCAGGCCTATACTGGTGTGATGGTCTGCATCTGTCCAGGAAGGAACCAGGATACTAGATGATAGGCTTAAATGCTTAATTGGTAAGCATTTAAACTAGCCAGGGGAACACTGGAGAGGAGCAGGGAAATCCTAGCTCCTGAAAAAATCAGGGTACTAAGTGAGGTAGACACCAACATAGAGATGTCAATGGGAGAAGTGCAGGGGTAATTGGAGAAAGTGACAAATGCAATAAGGACTGAGGTGGGGCAAAAGAGGTAAGGCCATCAAGAAATGGAGGGTGATGAGTACCAACACCCATAGTCTGGGCAACAAGTTCCTTGAATTGATGGCCTTGATGGAAGAGGGATGCCTTTATACTGTAGCAGTCACAGAAACATGGTACACTGAGAACCATGACTGGGATGTTAACATACCAAGGTACACAATCTACAGGAGACAGGGAGGGAAGAAGAGGGAGCGGAGTAGCTCTCTATGTAAGGAAGAGGTAAAAGCAACTGAACAAAAGAGCAAACAGGGAGGAGAGGAGGCACTGTGGGTCACCTTAGAGACTGGAAATGGCACAACAATTCACACAGGGGTTGTATACAGACCACCATGTCAGAGGAAGGAATGGACAAGGATATGATAGAAGGCATACTTAGGATGGCAGAGAAAGGGTGATACTGTTGATGGGGACCTTAATATGCAGGAAGTCAACTGAGCACCTTTGCTGCAGCCACATCCAAAAGCAAGGCCATTCTTGATGCTCTTCAGGTGGCATGCCTCAGACAGCAAGTTTTGGAACCTACTGTGAGAGAGCAATCTTAGACCTCATACTCTCAAATGGGGACAGTGAGAGGATCTCAGATCTAGAAGTGGGTAGCCATTTGGGAACAAGTGACCCCAAACAGAGTGGCTCATGATAAACTCAGCTACAGAGTCAAGCAATACAAAAGTGAGTTCTGGACTTCAGGAGGGCTGACTTTGGTAAGATGGGAGAATGCCATAGAAAAGCACTAGCAAACAGGCTAGAAGGAGGGTGGAGCAACAATGGAAAAATATCAAAACTGCCATCACAGAGGCAACAAGTCTTTGTGTGAAAGCAAATAAACAAATCAAAATGAAAGAAAAAGACACTATGGTTCTCAACATAGGTGGCAGTGAAGGTTAGGAGAAAAAGATAGCATTTAGGAGTAAAAGGAAACACAGAATGAGCAGAACAGAGAACTGTACCAGTTAAGGCAGAAGGAAGCAGGGAGGGTAGTCAGAATAGCAAAGGCCCAAACTGAGGAAAGATAGCCAACTCAGTTAAGCAGGGAATACAACCTTTGTATGTATATCAGGGAGTGTAGAAAGACAAGGGAGGGATAGTGAGACTGAATAGAATTAACGGTGGGTGGGCAGAGAGGGACAGTGAAAAGCAGGGATACTGAATAAATACTTCTGTTCAATATTCACAAAAGAGGAGGTGGGGAGGTGCCTAATCCAATTAGTAGTCAAATTAACCAGTCTGGGATTGGGTCCCAGGGTGGTAGCCTGGGTAAAACATTGGCTGGACAACAGGACACAGAAAGTAATTGCAAATGGAGTCCACTCTGAAGAAAGAGGGTTACTAGTGGGTTACCGTTGGGTTCAATACTGGGTCCAGTCCTTTTAATGTCTTTGTAAGTGACATTACAGAGGGACTAGAAAGAAAAGTATGCCTCTTTGCAGATGACACAAAGATCTGCAACAGGGTTGATACACAAGGAGGTGTGGAAAGGATGAGAGGGACTTGGCAAGGTTGGTGGAATGGTCAGAGGTATGGCAGCTTGGATTCAATGCGAAGAAGTGCAAAATAATGCACCTGGAAAACAAAAGCTTAGGGGAGATTACACAATGGGGTAGTAACAACAACAAAATGGAAAGGAACCTGGGGTAATCATATCAGATGACCTTAAGGTTGGCAAGCAGTGTAAGAAGGTGGTAGGGGAGCTGGAGGGATACTGGGATGTATAGGGAGAGGCATTGCCAGCAGAAAACAAAGTTGTTATCCCCTGTACAGACAGTTGGTGAGACCCCATTTGGAGTACTGCGTCCAGTTCTGGAGACCCCATCTCCCAAGGACATAGACAGGATGGAGGCAGTTCAGAGGAGGGCAACTAAAATGGTGCAGGGTCTGCTAGAGAAGCCAAATGAAGAGAGAATAAAGGAGCTTAATATGTATACCCTTGAGGAAAGGAGGGAGAGGGGGACATGATAGAAACATTCAAGTATCTCAGTGGAATCAGCAAAGTCCAAGAGAGTAGCATCTTTCAGAAAAGAGATGTGCAAGAACAAGGGGACACAATTTGAAGATGGAGAAACGGCTCAGGGGCAATGTGAGGAAGTATTTTTTCACAGAGAGGATGGTGAATACATGGAACAGCCTTCCTGAGGAGGTTGTGGGGTCCAAAACTGTGGGAAAATTCAAGAATGCATGGGACAGATATAAGGCAATTTTTGTGAGGGTGAGGAAGAAATAGGCTGTTGTTAAATAGGATCTGCAGCTTATCCTCTAGGTAGGAAATGGGTAGACTAGGTGGGCCAAGTGGTCCTTCTCTGCCATCAAATTCTATGTTTCTATGTAGTCAGATTGGATATCAAGCAAAAGATTAATAATGAAACCTTGTTTCACTAATGTGTTATAAACAGTAATCAAAATGTGTATAGTCTTACTGGTGGAATTTGATATTGCCGTGGCACAGATCATCAAATCTAGTGTTGATACTTGTGCTTGTTGCGGAAATAGATTATGTATAGCAGTTGATATTGCAATGGATGTTTATGGTTGCAGAAATATTAAAAAAAAAAAAAAAAGGCAATTATAAATGTTATGATCCCTACACCTGTGTTTGGTTATGTGAAAAAAATTCCTGGAACTCAGGGTATTCTTCCACCTCAGGATATTGCACCACCACTACCAACATGGAATAATCACAACCCACCACCCATTGCTAGTTCCACTATATGTGTTTGCTGGTTATGTAACAACATTTGCTTTAACTCATTAGTACCTTTTAACTCTTTGTGTGGTTGCTGAGTATCATAGTGATGAATCAGTGCAGTTCTGATGCTTGGTATAAACAAGGACTGGTGCATGTGCAATAACATTGCAAACATTATAAAGAGCAACTCACTATCATAATAAAAACTTAATGATACTAGCGCTATGCCAATTATGTTTTATAATTGTTTTATAATTATTTGTTTTTAATCTTTTACTTTCCTCTGATATTGGCCTACTAAATATTGTAACTAATTTAGCAATTATTCCACTGAGTCTTTCACAATGTGTCTAACTCTCCTATTAACTGCACAATTACTGTTTGTGACATCACAGTCTGTTGCAAGCATAAGCACTATGATGTCATAAACAAAACACTAGTGAAGTTAACATGGGAGAGGTGAATGCTTTTATGTGCTTTACATATATAGGCAGGATTCTCCGAAAAGGATGCACTGGCTCAACCTAGACTGGCGCAGTGGCTTAAATCTGAAGGAGGCCGATGTGCGATGCATCCCCAATGGGCCAATGCATTGCAGATGCTGCATACTGCCCATAATGATATGTGGCATATCTGGAGGGGTTATGCAGGTGGCATGCCCATGCATATGGTCGCAGCCCATTCACAGCTCAACATGGAGGTGCATCCCGGAGCAAGTCTGGAGATGCCCCCAAAGAATAAGTCTAAAACAAGTAGACTTAACTGGATTGCCTTCCACAGGCAGGTTGCTACTGCAGACAGCAGCACAGCAGTCTGCCCACCCTGGCAGTCCATTGTGCCCCGTCCACGGTGGTTGTGGATGTGACAGTGTACTCCCTTGCCTGCATCCCTGTTCACATGCAGCTTCCTGCAGCAATGATGATGCAAGAGCAGAACCTAGTCTCCCACTCTGTCCCAAATGCACTAGCGGCAGCTTCATAAGACCCCTGGCAGCCCAGCAGACCTCCAACCTGTCACCCTCTCAGGCACTCGCAACCCAACCCACTCCCCCATCCCAGCAGGTCCCAATGGTGAGCTCCTGCAGCACTGTGCATTGCATCATGTGAACACCCAGGCAGAGTAGTCTCTGTGCAGATCACATCACAGATAGGAAAATAGGATAGCGTCAAGGGAGTACATGGATACAATATCACTGTTGCTGTAACCTGTTAGTTTTGCACTGACAGACCCCTCTCAATTCTGATCAGGGTCATGCATGACCATACCATAATGAACTACCACTGGATACCATGCATGAACAGGATGTGGGCACAATGGTTGTGGTCAATTCACAGATAGATGGGGTGCTCACATCCTCAGAAGTGGCAGAGAGGCAGCCACGAATGCACTGGTCATTCAAGCACCAGTAGTACAATGCCAGTGGTCATACATTCACATCCCATATGACTGGACACAGTAGGACAAGCAACTTCCCACAAGCTAGGGGTCCCAGAAGGAACTGATGGAACATCATGGGTTTGTACCTAGACAGGTGACTGCCGGAGGCTGAGGGACTTGGCTATGTCATACCTGTGACCATATTGTACTGCATTCCTCTCAAGGGCATTACATTAGAAGCAGTATGCAGTATGATTTTGATGGAGTCTGCATCCATGGGCACATGGATGTACAAGTGGCCAGGCACCAGCAACAGGTACTGTTGGGGATGACTGCACTGCACATCACCGAACTACTCATAGGTAACACACCAATGAGCAGGGAGGGTTCTGTTCTCAGTACAGTACCACCACAATGTGTAGAATGACTCAGGGGGTTGTGGGCGGGGAGGGTGGCATTACCCTGATGGGCTGCTGGGTTAGTAGCTGTGCTGCTGCTCTTGCAGGGCACCTGGGCATTCCACCTGGTGCAGCCCTGCTTGGCATATGCAAAAGGGCCATAATGACATGCACATCTCCTCATTGCACCTTGCATCCCTAGTGGTCCCATTTGCAAGTTTGTGGCTGTGAATGACAGCTTTCAGAGCAGTGCATTGGGGATGCACTGCCCAATTGGAATCCCAGCCTGAGCAGGGGTTGTGCCAATGCATCCTGGAGTGGGCACAACTGTAGTATACACAGAGGGGATGCTCAGGGGCATCCCCTGGAACATCTTCTGTGAAGACCACAGTTGGTGCTAGCACATCTCATTTGCGCTGGGGCATCTGAGATGCACGAGTGCAGTCCTTTGTGAATCCTGCCCATACACTTTTTAGATGGCTTACCAAGATGTTCTGTAAATATTGTAAAAGATCACTGAAAATTACAAAATGTATTCTCTAGTAAATTGCAACAGCTGAAATGTCTTATCTTTAAAAGTACTTACTGAAGTGCAAAGGTTGCTCTTTAAGAAAAATGTGATGAGAGGTTAAACAGTCTGCAATAAACTGTCAGCACATTATGTAAAAAGAAACTCTGTGGTGATAATGGGCCTGTTTGTTGAGGGGCACGCGACCAGCAATTATTTATCTACTTTAAAGTTAATGTACTGGTGAGTTGGTGCATGGTGTAATCCACTAAACACCGAGGACATCTTACTGGATATGCCATGGTACAGGGGTGTGGGGGCACTGCACAAGCTGTGGTTTACTGGACACATGTAACTGGAGTTGGAGAGCAATTATTAGAGATGGTCAAAATTGCAAAATTTCATTACATAAAATATTTTGCAAAATTCACACATGTTGTGAAACCTTGCTGAATTTTGCCCTAGGTATACAAAATTTCATCTATGGAGTGCTAACTTTCACCCTTGAAATGGTGAAATTTGCTGCCTGTGGATGAAATTTTGCCATTTTCTGGTGAAATCATGCATTTTGCAGGTGAAATTTCTCAACTTTGCACTTGTAAATTATTTCATGGAACAGTGGGATTTTGCAAAATATTTCACAAAGCAAAATTGCTGATTTCGATGGAATATCACCAGTGAAATTTCATTTTGCCACATCTCTAGCAGTTATCAATATATTTTTCAGTCAACTATTACTGTTAACTTGTTCATTTTCACCTTGTATGCCATACATCATCAATAAGCACACTTTCAATGGTGTCTAATTTTGTAGATACTGATGTTGATACTTATCAATGCCCATTGTGTTAATAAAATATTACTAACAGACTGATACAAATCCACATTAATGAATGATGCAAACATATGCATACATTGCATACAATGAGGTATGCTACTAATAAATAAATCAATAAATCAAATGACAGGGTACTTAACACCATTTCTTAATTTTAGCATAATAGCAAATGAGAAGAGAAGCAACTACAAATTTACAACTGCAGTATTGGACTCAAGTATGCATTGTATTAATTATTACACATACTGTTGCTGACTTCATCAGTAGCATCACTTATAATTGAGTTATAAATTTCCTGCAAAGTTTCATACAACCTCTAATTATTGGGCTTTGATTCTATAAGAGCAGTTTACGGTACATGGCATAGGCATTATATCAACAGCTGTTTAGCTACATGTTTTATGACAGAAGTGGGTCATATAGAGGAAAATGAAATTGAGTGTCAATTTCATTATGTGTGTGTATATGGCGTGTGTGTGTGTGTGTGTGTGATGGTGCAGCAAGCATATAAGCATTTATTATGGGAATACATTGTTTATCTGAAAATAGTAAAGCAATGTGTCATCCAAACCCCAAAGCTCTGAAAATTCCCATGCCAGCTCCATCTTGTATTTTATAAACCCTTGTCTAATAATACAGACTATAGTAAATGCATTGTTACTAGGTGACAGCCAGTTGATACAGTATATGAAAAGAATGCAGGTACATTAACTTTGCTGATTGTAATGAGCATTAGCTCAGTATTCAGAAGTCTTGAGATAATGAGTGTGTATGGTTAAAAAATAGCGGAAGGCTATTTTTCAGGTGCATGACAGAACCTCCAGAGTTACAGAAATCAAACTGGTGTTCGCTTTTAATTTTTAAATATTGGATACATATGATTAACTGTTTTTATTTTAAATTCAGTTGTAAGAAGAAAGTGATTCAGTTTGAAAAGCTCTATAATGAACTACAATCAACTCTGCAAATAATTGAATAATATAGTAGCAATTGAAGTCTAAAATTTATTCACATATTTTAAGCATGATAAGAAAATACTTTCAACCAAATACACCTACTGTGGTAACATGTCATGTATTGTGATGATTCACATGGAAACCTGATATGTTTCATGAACATTTTGCAGTTAGTTATAACTAGAAAAAAATCCTTCTAAGAAACATACAAAACAACTGGCAAATACAGTAGATTCTCACTTATTGATAGGGATGCAGCAAATTTAAATTTTGGTGGTGACGTGCCAGTGAAGTGGCCAAATTCACCTGGCAGAGCAATTTTCAAAATGTTCCCACATTAGATGGAATTTCGCCTGAGCAAACCACCTTCCACAGCAAACTTCAGCCCTCTGCAGGGGCAATTTCACCTTCATGGGTGAAATTTCACCTCTGAAGTCGAAATTTCACCCCGGATGGTGAAATTTTACTGTTCTGCCGGGCAAATTTCACCACTCCACCAGGTGAAATTTTAATTTCACTCTCTAAAATGGGCAGAATTTGCAGGTTATTCCATGAAGTGAATTTCACTCACTTCGCCCACCTCAACTTATTGAATGAGGTGTCTGTTTCTGTTGTGCGCCTATCTCTTGGCTTTAATAACGAATTATTAAAGATGAATTCAATCACTAAGAAAATGTGAGCAACTGTCTTTGTCATCCGCAGCACAATTGAGACTGACAGTGCTAGCCAGACATGAATCATTGGCTGATAGGGCTTGTGTAGCCTGAATTCATGTGACCATGTAGCACATTCCACTGTGGCCGTGACTTGCATGTCTGTTGCCCTGACAAATAACAGCATATTGATTGACTGGCTCTAACAGGGATCACCAGAAATTGTTGCTAATGTGCATTAGTACCCAGCCTTGACAAATACATCATTTGAATATGACAATTGTAACCAAGGTTTGTACAAGTGAGAAATAAATTACAGTAATGTCGGGACCTAAGTAAACAACATAACAGAATTAAAACAAGATTTTAGCTATATAAACAATTTCAATCAGAAATATGTTAGTAGAATCAAAATGCAGTATCATGCACTGCTGCTTTAAGCTGAACCCAAACTGGTGTATTAATGTAATTTTTTCAATATATCTGTATATTTATTATAGTGGCATTGTAGCATCACTATAGTTAAGTTTGAATGGGGTGTTCAGTGTTAAACCACTCATTTTGTATATTAAAGTCTTTGACATCGTTAGGTGAAATGAGCTGAAATTTTGCATGTGTTGTCTAGGAGGCAAGGTCTTAATCTGTGGAACATTTTGTGATGGCAGCTTCTGCAGATTCTGAGATCCACATGTCATTTTTCATAAAGGGTAACTTTTCCTATACCTAAAATATATATATTTTTGCTGTCACCTACAGCGTATGTGAAATAAATTTTTCACAAACTTGCAAAGGACATGTGTCATATCATAAGGTAGTGCTTTTGATAAGCCTGGTGAAAAAATATTAAAGGATTCCAGAGTTATAAGGCTTTAAAATGTAGTGTGTCCCCTTCTGAGCATGCACGGTAGGGTTTTGAGATGACAATCTGGTGTGAAACAAAAAATTGATATGGCAGATCCTGTTTTGATTTCTTGCCACTTGATTGGCAGGGCACCAAACATTTGTTTGTGCTGTGCCAGCCACCATCTTGTTGATTTTCTTCCATGAACTAACTAGCACGGAAAATAAATAATAATTTTGCCATTTTAAAATCAAACACACAACAAAACCTAGCTAAATGATATATCATTTAAGCTTGATTTTATTGTTTATTAAAATAAGAGGCCAGAAATATATTTTCTGGGGACCCAAAATGCTGCGTAACCACCTTAACGAAAGGAGCCATGCACACAGGTTCTCTGTATGAGAACAGTGGAAATTCCTTGACTTATGCAGCTGCAACTGGAACTCAAGCTGCAGGCTGCAGAGAGTAGTCGTCAACCACTTCCCGGTGTCTAGTGATGCCCTCAATCACACACACACACTTCTGTCCCTTTATGTGTGTTATGTTGTCCCCTGGTGTCTAGGGCCTCCCATCCTCATATCACCATCCCTACACAGTATGCACTGCTGGATCTTTGGCAGTGAGCTATAGCTTTCTGATACAACTTATGTGAAAGGATCAGCTTTTTAGATACTGCACATATGAGCGCATAGCGTGGGAGTGTGAGTCCGAAGAAATGTAGTTTGTTTCTTCAGTAAGGGTGGTGTTACCTACCTAACACCAGACAAATCGATGATGCCACTGAGAGTGAGGAGCTCCCCACCTCATACCCAAGTTCAACCAGCTGTGTTCCCCACAAAATTATAATTCAGTTGATGATGATGTCAAATCGACATCCAGACTGTGGTTGAGTCACTGTTGCAGAGCATGGAGGAGAAGGAGTAGCTGGAGGATGGGAAAGCAAAGGGAGATGCCAAAGAGAATATGCCTGTCCCCATCAGCACAAAAGATTCATGCTTTGTTCTTCTCGCCATATGCTGGACATTCAAACAACAAGAGGACATCACTCCAGAATCTGAACTGGGCTTACCTGTCAGAAATCAAGAAGAAAAAGGCAAAAGTGCAAACCTGTAAACAGTGACTGTGCCAAATGACAGAATTAATCCACAAGCTGTGAGCCACAACAGGAAGTGTGAATGAGACAAACAATACTACAGACTTTTTTCTTGTATCTTTTATTATTTGTTAAGAGTTACAAATGAACCAAAAGGAGCTGTAATCAATACTTAATATTTGGTTGGTGTTTAGGTAAGCAATAATACCAGACAGGGTGGGTGGTATTGGGCAATACCGGACCGCACAGGGTGTAATGAGGCCGGGCCACTGCAGGTGGAGTGCTTACAGCCCCTGGAAGGTTCGGTATTGCCTATACCGCCCACCCTGGAGGGTATTATTTCACTTAGAAAATGGGCTACCTGTGGCATTATTATAGGGATTTAAAAATTAAAATATGAAAAGAGTAAGCATGAAATTAAAGTCTTTTCTTGTAAAGTAGTCCCTGAACTGTTCCATCTCCTGTTCTCCTCCCACAGAGTCATTCTCTTGTTTCCCCAGTGCAGTAAAATAAACATTTCTGAGCTTCCTATCCTTTTTTATTTGCCTGAACAGGTGCCCGACTTTCGTGATCCCTGTCATGTGAAAACAGTAAGTATACAGCATGCCAGTGAGCTAATATTTTTTCACCTTGACTGACACAGTAGTTTTTAATTAAATGAGGGTGATTCTGATTGTATCTCATCAGCAGGAGTCCTGGTTTTAAGTTATAGTTTGCACTCTCTCACTTGTTGAACTGTTCCCCACCCCTCGTTACCTACTTGGTTCATTTTTGTTGTTGTTGTGCTTGAATCTCCCAAATCGTGGTCAACGACTCCCTCCCTCCCCCGTGATGGCAGGACAGAAAGTTAAACAGCATAAGGTCAGTAGACGAGATAAAAATAAATCAAAAGAGAAATGGCTTGCCACAACTGTGAACTCAGCATTTTTTATTTATTTTAGGCATGGTATTTTAGGGATTCCCTGATGTTCTATAGTACTGGTCGCTTTCTGATGCAATTGGGAAACACAGGAGTGGGACTTTGAAAATGCGTGCAGAGATGGAATCATGCTGCCAGCTGGCTGCACTTGGGAGATCTGGCAACATTAATTCAGCAGCACTGATCAGGATTGGGAGGGGTTTCTAGCTGTTGAAGGACAGACTTTCGGATCTCCCAAAGTGGGTCACAATCAGGAGGGAGGTACAGTATTGCTGTAGGGTAGAACAGCAGAGAGTTTTGTCAAATGCCTTCCAGAGATGGAGTCACGCTGCCAGCTGGCTGCGCTTGGGAAAGCAGGCAGGTGATCGGAGGTTGGGAGTAATGGCCAGAGAGTCAGGTCCAGGTTACTAAAATAATAAAAATGAGGGGATGGGTTAGTTCTAACGTTGCTCTTTTTATTGGAATGCAAGCTAGGGAGATAGGTTTAGAATGTTGAGTTAGAGTTCAGTAGTCTGTAGAATGGAGTGTCAGGAGGAGGCTTCAGCCTAGGCAACTCCTCAGTTTCTAGTTCTGACAGAGAGCTACCTCTGTGGTTTGGGTAGTTTGTTCTCACCCTAGAAGAAGAAGAACATAGAAGACAGAGACTGAAGTGGTGGAAACTGTTTCCATGTGGGTTTTCTAATGTTCCATGCCTGGAGGGATGGGGATTCCAGGATTCAAGAGCAATCCCTGATCCAGCCTGGACTGTGTAGAAGCTGCCTGAGATGCATCTGCTCTGGGAGTATCTGAGACTTTTGTGTGAAAAGCCCTGGGGCACCTGCATTCCTGTGGTGAGTTTTCTCTGATAAAGGGACTCTGTCACCTAGACTGTTTTCTGTTTAAAAGTATCTGCCTACTATGGTGTCCAGAGAGAGACTTGCCAAGTACAGAACTTTTAGTTCATGTCTGATTTAAAAGTGCATGCTAAAGTTGGAATCTAGAGAAAAGACATTGCCAATTACAGAACTTTTAACTTCATGACACCGCAAAGGTGTGTGATGTAGTATGTTAAATGTGATTTTCTGTGAGCCTATATGTGCTCTTTGGTGACCGAGGGTCGCCAGTAATTCCTAGTGAAATATGGGAAAGTCTCCTGGTACTGGCTGAGGGTACATAGTCAAGGGAAGTGTACCAGTTCTGGCTGTGTGTGCCAATCTTCATTCAGAACCAGAGAGTGTTTGCTGTTCCATTTCAGAACCTGAGGGTTTGCTGTGTATGTGTGCTCAGTACCTCAGTAATCTGCATTACCAGTGGGAGTAGCCTTATGGGGTCCATCTTCTCTTTGTGATTGTTCTCTGTGTATTGGAATAAAGACACACTCTAGAATCCCAACCTGGTTTGGACAGTACTGTTATTGCTTGACTGTGTCTGAGTTTACTTGGGTGCCCCTGACCAGAAGTACAAACCTAGCATAATTGTGAGCAAATGTTTTCTCCCATGGACCCAGGTTGATGGCCATAGTAAATGGTCCCCAGGTGTGAGCCAGGTAGTTGCCACAATTGATTTGCCTGCCTGAGGATGGCAGGCTCTGAAGTAGATGTATTGGTAAACTGAACTGTAGTGACAACCCTCATCCCTCTCATTGGTGCCATGTGTGAGAGGAGCAGCCCTGCTTGTTGAACAAAGATGGCCAGTGGGGTGGATTACACTTAAAACTCTGATCAGTTTGGGCACATAGGTTTCTGTATAAATTAAATTACTGAATTACTGTAAAAAGTCCCATACTAGATTCCAGGTGTTGTATATGGCATTTTCTAAATCTGCAGCAGTTAGCAGTTATCTCCTGATCTGTCATGTGGGTGGGTTTGGGTGAGTGCTTGTGCTGAGTACAGAGTGTGCTTGTGTTTTTTAATTTAATTTCTTTTATTACTTTTCAACATTTCTTTTGTAGGTTTCACTTTTTAAAACATGCTGACATGCAGGTCTGTCAGAATATAGTTGCCTTTCCCCTCAGCTCAAGCAGTTCTTGTTGTTCTCTTCTTCATGCTTCACATTTTCATCTTGTTGGGTACCCTGAGTTTCTTATTTTGCCTACTCAAACTCAGTCCCAGATCTGCTCACTCTGTCCCATCACCCATCTGCCAATTAATATGTACCCAATAATCCATCTGAGTGCTGATGGGGCAGACATGTGGATGCAGTACCCCAGATCACAGCAGCATGGGTTCTAAGGGCTAGAAGTGCAAAGTGGTGCAGCAGAGAGTGCCAGTGTTGTGCCAGGGCAAGCAGTATCTGTGCTGGTGTCTCACCTCTGTGCCCAGGTCCATCTCTTTCATTCCCAGCCACAGATTCCAACATGTCCAGATGGAACTTCCTGCATACACAGACCACATGAAAGCATGAAGCATGATGAAGAAAAACAGGAACTGCTTGAACTAAGGGAAAAGGCAAATATATCTGGCAAATCTGTCTGCATCAGATCCAGATAAGGCGATCACCTGGCAGAATCCCAAGCAGAATACCCTTAGTGGCACACTACTTCTGTTACACAGCAGTACATATATGACAACAGAGTTGCCATATTAAATTACAAATAAATAATATGATTGTAACCATAAGAAGGACAGATAAAGATGATTAAAACAACTATGCAAAAAATATTTCCTTAACATCAGGGACACCACCATTTTAATGACTTTTGCAAAATAATAGCTCAAACACCACATAACTGAACTATTGTCAGTTCTCTTACCAGATTAAAAAATGTCCACATAGAAACTAACAAAAAAAGAAAAAAGGCTTCTTTAATTAGTTGATCACTAAAATAGTGCACACGCTTGACAGATATATAAAGGCTTCAGACTTTTCTAAAATACAGATCAGTGATATCTGTGGGAAGCCTTGCAGTGTCAAAGGTGTTAATGATATCAGTATTCATTGCTGATAATACCCAGCTCTACCTGTCTTTCCACCTGACCAGGTTAGGGCTATCTCGGTACTGAACAACTGCCTCACAGAAATCCAAGATTGGATGAATTCCAGTGGTCTAAAGTTGAACCCAGGAAAGACTGAGGTTTTGATTGTGGACCGGGTCATAGAGTAGAGGGATTGAGGACTGGGCTCCTTCCAGTTTAGTTCTGGGGAGGCACAGATTCTCACCTCTGAATGGGTGCATAACCTGGGAGTGGAGCTTGACAATGGTCTGACTCTTTGACATCAGGTGTCAGCAGTCGTCAAGCTAGCCTTTTCCATCTTAGGAACATTGCTGGGATTAAGCACCTTGTTCCACCCAGTGACCTGCCTGTCTTGATCCATGCCTTTGTGATATCACGCCTTGATTACTGCAACTCCCTTTATCTAGAGCTTCCTGGGTTGATATCCACTGCCTGCAGCTAGTGCAGAATGCAGCAGCAAGTTTGTTGACTGGGGCATCTAGAAGATCTCATATCACCCCTGTGCTGCACGTTTTGCACTGGCTGCCAATACAGTGGCGGATCACCTTTAAAGTAGGTCAATTGACTTACAAAGCCCTACACGGACAGGGTCCTGATTACTTGAAAGTGCTCCTGGTTCCTTACACTCCTTGCAACAGCTCCGCTTGGCTGATGAGGGTTGCTGGAGATTCAGAGGTTAATTTGAAGCCATCTGGCATGCATGCCTTTGAATTTGCGGCACCTACCTTCTGGAATTCTCTGCCCCATCAGCTCTGGGAGTGCAGGATGGTGAGGAGTTTTAAGCAGGCACTAAAGACGTTTTATGGGAAGAGCATTTCCAGTTTTATTGTGATTTTATATTATATGTATTTGTATTTGTTTTTATCTGTACCAATACTGTACAGTGCTTTGGAATTTTGAAAGGCAATTAAATACATTTTATTATTATTATTACTACTATATGCATTACCTTTCTTAGTCAGAAGATGGTACAGACAGTAAAAACAGGGGAATCAATTAGCCAATCTATAAGTCATCACTCATCCAGCTTAAGTGTATTATAAATAGCTTGATGGGGGTGAGATGCTGGAAGGGGGCAACCTTGATTGACTTGCTGTGAAACACAATTTGTGAATAGGGAGAGGTGAAAGAGAAGCCTCATAGCATGTTCTACCCCATTCCATATTATCTAATGTGTGCATGCAAAATGTCCTTTCTGTAGCACTTTTACACTGTAACAGCACCTGTAATGAAGGAGAGTGATTTTCTAGCATTAACTTATTCTGTCATAGTTACATACAAAATGCAACACATTTTACTATCTGCCACATCAAAATTCAGCTTTCTTTGACGTTTTATATGCACCACAGTTCAAAGATAGCTTAGAAAGCTCTTTATAAATCCTGCAAGCAGCCAGTAAATTATATCTGCGTGCATCAGAATTGACAAGCTACCCTTCCCTGCCTACAGGACAGCTTGACTGCTTTCAGTAGCTTTCGTTTATCGGAAAAGGTTTCTTTTTTCTTGCAAATCAGTTGGGATGCCTTGTTTTCACAAAATTCAGAGCAGGACTGATGTATTTACCCACCGGTCTCTCAAATGTCCCTGGTTTTCTATGATGTCTACGGGTCTGCATCAGCAAATATCATCTGTCTCTCCAAAACTGTTGATCCTGTCACTAACTGAAGAGTAGGAATTTAATGCCAGATTTCTTTTTTTCAGATTAAGTAAACTTTATTAAGAGCAAGATATTGTGACATCTGACATAACAGTAAACGGGTCCTGAATGTATAATAACAAAGCAGATAGAAATATGATCAAAAGGTAAACAGTTTATAGTACAAAATAACAATCTCCTACATACCTCCCCCACACAAACCCAGCACTTCTCCCAAAACAGGAGGACATCCATAAAGATCTGAAAGTTAGAAGAGAGGAGATGCTAGGAAGGACAGAAATGAATCCTCAGGATCATGACAGCAGCTGCAAAGGGAGGGAGCTAGATGTCATTATCCACCTAGGAATGAATGATCTGGCAGAAAATGGGATCAGAGAAGTGCAACAGGAGTTTGTGGAGTTGGGAGGGCCCAAGACAAGTAGCACAAATGGTAACTTTCTTGGAAGTGCTACCGTCTATGGCATGGATGAGGCTAGGGTACTCCACACCATGGGATTCAATGGCTGGTTGAAAAACTGGTGCAGAGCTCAGGATTTGGCTGCATTTGGGGACTGGGGCTACATCTGAGGGGATGCAGGCCCATAGAGGCACGATGGTCTGCATCTATCTTGGAGGGGAACCAGGATCCTAGGTGATAGGTTTTAATGATTCATTGGCAGCATTTAAACTAGCCAAGGGAGAGGCACTGAAAAGGAGAAGGGGAACTTGCCTCCAAATTAATCTGGATAATTAGTGAGGTAAACACTAAGACAGAGCAGTCAATAGGGAGAAGGGCAGGGATAAATGGAGAAAAAGACAAAGGCAGTAAGGACAGGGATGGGGCAAAAGAAATAAAGCCATAAAAAATGGAAGGTAATGAGTACCAATGCCTGTAGTCTAGGTAAAAGCTCCCCAAAATGGTGGCCTTGATGGAAGTGGGATGCCTGGATATCGTGGCAGTCACACAAACATGGTACACAGAGAACCATGACTGGAATGTCAACATACCAGGGTACACAATCTACATGAGGGATAGGGAGGAAGAAGGGAGGAGGAGGAGGAGTAGATCTCTGTGTAAGAGAAGGGATGAAAGCAACAGAACTAAAGGGTAAACAGTGAGGAGAGGAGGCACTGTGGGTCACCCTGGAGACTTGAAATGGCTCCACAGTCTGCACAGGGTTGTATACAGACCCCATTGCAGGGGAGAGAAATGGACAAGGAAATGATATAAGGAATCCTTAGGATGGCAGAGAAAGGGGAGATATTGCTGATGGGGACCTGAATATGCCAGATGTTAACTGGAGCACCTTTGCTGCAGCCACATCCAAGAGCAGGGCCATTCTCGATGCCCTACAGGGGCATGCCTCAGACAGCTAGTTTTGAAACCCTCTTGGGAGGGAGCAATCTTAGACCTGGTACTCTCAAATGGGGACGGAGAGAGGATATCTGATCTTAAAGTGGGTAGTCACCGGGAACAAGCTACCACCAAACAGTATGGTTCATGATAAACTTAGCTGTAGAGTCAAGCCACACAAAAGTGAAGGTACTGGACTTCAGGAGGGCTGATTTTGTCAAAATGGGAGAGTGCTTCAGGAAAACACTAGCAAACAGGCAAGAAGGAGGGGTGGAGCAACAATGGGGAAACATCAAACTGCCATGATAGAGGCAACAAGCCTTTGTGTGAAGAAATAAATCAAATGAAATAAAAACCACTATGGTTCTCAAAAGAAGTGGTGGGGAAGGTAAGGGAGAAAAGGATAGCATTCAGGAAGTATAAGGAAACACAGAAGGAGCAGGACAGAGAACTGTACCAGTTAAAGCAGAAGAAGCAGGGAAAGCAGTCAGAATAGCAAAGGCCCAAACTGAGGAAAAGATAGCCAGCTGGTTAAGAAGGGGGATACAACCTTTACAGGCACATTAAGGAGCAAAGAAATACTAAGGCAGGGATACTTGAGGCTCAATAAAGAGGAAGGTGGTTGGCAGAGAGTGACAGTGAAAAAGAGGATACTGAACAATACTTCTGCTCAGTATTCACAATGGAAATGCAGGGGAGAGATACCTAATTCAGTCAATAGAAGCACTCTGGATAGGGGGTTGATATTAGTCCTTCACAGAAAAAATGGTTCTGAAAGAACTCTTAAAACTGAAGGTGGATAAAGCAATGGAGCTTGATAGGATTCACCCAGAATTTTAAAAGAACTAAGGAAGAACTAGCAACACCACTGACTACCCTTTTAATAAATCATGGGAGGATGATGTGGTACCTGAGGACTGAAGGGGGCTGATGTGATTCCCTTCACAAAAGTGGGAGCAAACAGAGGCAGAAAACTACAGACCTGTCAGTTTGACCTCAGTGGTAGGGAAAATGATGGAATCACTTCTGAAGGAAAGAACTGTTGAGTACCTAGAGGCCAGTGGGGCACTGGACCCAAGACAGCATTGATTCACAGCGGAAGGTCATGTCAGACAAATCTAATTGATTTCTTTGACTGGGTGACCAAAGTAGTAGACCAGGAGGGCTGTGGAAATGGCCACCTAGACTTTAGCATGGCATTTGACATAGTCCCTCACAAAAGATTAATAAACAAATTAGCCAGCCTTGGAGTGGGTCTCAGGGTGGTAGCCTGGATAAAACACAGGCTGGACAACAGGACAGAGTGGGTAATAGTATATGGTGTCCACAGTGAAGAAAGGAGGGTTACTAGTCGGAACTGCAGGGTTCAGTACTGGGGCTCGTCCTTTTAATGTCTTTATAAGTGACATTGCAGAGGGACTGGAAGGAAAGTATGTCTCATTGCAGATAACACAAAGATCTGCAACAGGTTTGATAAGCAAGGTGGGGTAGAAAGGATGAAAAGGGACTTGTCAAGGTTGGAGGAATGGTTAAATGTTGTAGCCTAGATTCAATGCAAAGAAGTGCAAACTAATGTACCTGGGGAATAAAAACCAGGGAAGAGTACACAATGGGGGTTGAAATACTGAAAATGACAAAATGGAAAGGGACATGGGGTAGTAATATCAGATGACCTAAAGGTGGGCCAGCAATGTGAGAAGGCAGTGAGGAGGGCTGGGGATACTGAGATGCATAGGGAGAGCATCACCAATAGAAAACATGAAGTAGTTGGCCCTGTACAGACAGTTGGTAAGACCACATCTGGAGTTCTGTGTACAGTTTTGGAGACCCCATCTCTGCAAAGACATAGACAGGGTGGAGGCTGTCCAGAAGAGGGCAACCAAAATGGTGCAGGGTCTGCACCAGAAGACATTTGAAGAAAGACTAAAGGAGCTTAAGATATATAGCCTCCAAGGAAAGGAGGGTAGAGTGGGGACATAATAGAAACTTTCAAATACCTCAAGGGAATCAACAAAGTCCTAGAGGGTAGCATCTTTCAGAAAAAGAGATGTGCAAGAATAAGGGGCACAATTTGAAGATGTGGGGATGTCTCAGAGGTAATGTGAGGAAGTATTTCTTCACTGAGAGGGTTGTGGATGCATGGAACAGCCTTCCTGAGGAGGTCATAGAGTCATAAACAGTGGTGGAATTCAAGAATGCATGGGACAGACATAAGACAATTCTAGTGGGGTTAGGTGGAAGTAGGCTGTTGGTTAACTAGGATCTGCAGCTTTATCCTTTAGGTAGGAAATGGGCAGACTAGGTGGGCCAAGCGGTCCTTATCTGCCATCACATTCTATGTTTCTATGTTAAATTTGCACCAATATATTGAGAAAGGACAAGCGGAACCTAAATAAGAGATGCAAGATCAACAATAAAACTTACAAAAGTTGCCAAACCTGAGTAAACTTATGCAGGTTGCCAGCCATGCTGGTAACAAGACTCTCAACCTGTAAGACAAACAATTTCTGCCTGTACCATTCAATAAATGAAGGTCTACACTGGTCGAGCCAGCGATGGAGAATTACTTTTATCACACACTCGAAATCAAGGCCATGTGGCCTCTGTTTCTAATAAGCTGACAGTATAATCTCCCAAATACATATTTCAGGAAGAATTCATCAGAGAGCCCTAACAGGGATCAAGACATATATGAATGGATTCCCAGAAGGGTACCACCTTCTCACAGGGCCACAAGATGTGAAATAATATACCTGGTTCTTTCCACATCTGGAACAAGATTCAGCAGGTGGTCTACCCATTTTGTATAGTTTAACTGGAGTGTAGTAAAGATGATGTATAATTTTTAAATTGAATGACGCGATATTTATCCCATTTTATGAAGGAATAGAGATGTTTCCAAATAACAGTCCAATTTCAATTGGGGAGGGGGCCTGGGAGGGATTGATCCCAGCTATAAAAACACAGCCCTTCCATGGAGGCCAGCAAGTCTTGCAGTGACCGACAGTAGTAGGAAATATAGTGATAGGAGGGGCCCATTTGAGAAGGGAAAGATTAAGCTACCAAAAGGGCTAAATCAAGGTCCAGTACCCAAAAAGTTGATAAGCATGTATGATAACTGAAGGTAGCGGAAACAGGCAAAGGAAGGCCAGTGAAACTTGTCACAGGCATCCTGAAATGATTGCAACCTGTGGTTAAACGTAAGGTATTTAACAGTTTATACACCCATGTCCTGCCAAAACTTCAGAGAGATTTGCTGACCAGCTATACAGAGATTAGGATTCCCGAACAGAGGGTGAGTAACATCTTTAAATGGGCAGATCTTAAACAGGAACAGATCTGTAAGTGAGTGCGAAGTGTTGCTGCTAGTGGAGTGTCCCTTAAAGGTCAAGGAAGATTCTTACCCATGAGGTATAGAAGAGACCTTACAGTATGTCCAGTCCATTGCTGGAACACAGAGTGACATCCATGTCTTCCCAGTGTGGGACATAAGACTTGGGAGGGTCTCCCCACCACCCCAGCCAGTATGAAGGTTTTGTGAGATGCATAGCCAGATACTATTAGTAGAAGCTGGAACCAGTAGACCCCCATCCTGCTGAGAATGCATAAGCTTAATTAGGGCCCATCATGCCATCTTGCCTTGCCACAAAATTGAGGAGATAATTCTATTGACATGGGTAAACCATGAGTGAGGGAGAGCAACATTTTTCATCTGGAGGGATATAATAGCCTAGGAAGAACATTCATTTTAGAATATTCAGTCTGCCCCAGAATGAAAGAGGTGGCAAGGACCAATGTTATAAATCTACCTTAATGTGGGTCACTATCGAATCCAAGCTGTACTTACTCATCTTAAGGAGTGAAATACTAAGACAGATCCCCAAGTATTTCAATTTGTCCCATTTCCATAACAGGCCAAGGTGTTCGATGTCTGCCTTGAAAGTGGCTCTATTGAGGGCATAGCCTCAGTTTTAGCTAGATTTAGTTTGTAGTTAGAGATAGCACCAAACTGTGATATGATCTGTAAGGCAGCAGGCAGGCATGTAGTGAAGAAGGAATATGCAGTAGTATATCATCTGCATATACCGATAATTTATAATCAGCTTGAGGAGATATGGGAGACCTGGGGAGAAAAGATTAAGCTTATGGATAAAGGTTGCAAAAAGATTAAATAAGTAAGGGAGAGATGACAACCCTGCCTGGTGCCCTGGTGAAGAGAAAAGATTGTGATAAAACCCCATTACAGAGTATTCACGCCAAAAAGGGAAGAATAAAGTACCATGACCCATTGAATGATGTCTTGGGGAATGCGGATATTTAGGAAGTAATGCAAACAAATAGCCCCATGAAACCCAATCAAAAACCTTTTGGCATCCAGGGAAATCAACACCATGGGGTGGAGGAATCCTGGATGCTGAAATGAGGTATGTTAACTTCCTGAGGTGGTCCACCGAGCCTACCCCTTAACAAATCCCACCTGCTCCCCACTGTTAAGGGAACACCATACTGACCCCAATCTACAGGTCAAAACTTTAGCTAAGATCTTAATATCAACATTCATAAGTGATATTGGCCTGTAGTTGGAGACCATTAGGGATCCTTACCAGGTTTAGGGAGAACTACGATGGTTGCTGCAGTAAAGGAAGGGTCGGCAGGCCCTCATGAAAGATATATATTATATGAGTCCAGGAGAATAGGGGCCACTTGATCTCTACAGGCTTTATAAAAATTGGTGGTGAAGCCATCCAGGCAAGGGGATTTTGGGAGCTAAAGAGTTGATAGTCTGGAGACCTCGGCCAAGGACAGTGGGGCCTGTAAAATAGCTACCTGCTAGTCATTTAATTGGGAAAGAGGTATATCCCACAGGAATGCCTCAAGGTGGTCAAGATTCAAAGGATTAGAAGGTGGGGTGTACAGCTGTTGATAGAAGGTTTTAAATGAATCCACTATGTCACATGGGGAGGTGAGGAGGGTGCCTGACTCCATTCAAATAGAAGAAACAGTTTATCCATTGCTTGGGATCTCAACCAGAGAGCATGCAATTTCCTTACCTTTTCTCCCTGATCAAAGTACTTCAATCTGGGCGCAGTAGCAAGTTTTCAGCCTTTTCCCCAATAGAGTATTGTACTGAAACAGAAACTTCTAATAGTTCTCAGTCCCCTGATGGAGAAGCCTGTATAACTCGCTCCTCCAATATCTATTTATGAGCTAGTAAAGAGGTTAGGGCAGCTGAAAACTGTTGTTTATACTTAGTCAAGAGTTGGATCAACTCCCTCTGAGGGCACATTTCAAGGCTCCCCATAAGATATCAAGCACTGACACAGTGGGGAGTTAAGTTCCATAAATGAGAGAATAAAAGATTGAAGATGTTTCAACAATTCTTCCAATTTGGGTAATTGACTATTCAAAATCCACATTTTATCCCTGGTAGTTGAAGGGTAAGATTCTGCTGAAGAAAGGCAGGGTGGTGGTCCGAAACAACTTTGGCCAAATAGTGGCATAAAGGACCCCAGAAAGGTATTCCACCCATATCAAGAAATAGTCCAATCTAGAAAAAGCATTATGGGGTAAGGAATGAAGGAATATTCCCAACTATCAGGGTTTAATGTCCTCCATGGATCCACCAGGCCCACATAGTCCATGAAATCCTGAAGAGCAAGTTGAGCCAAAGAGGGGCTTGTCAGACCCTACCTGACCTATCTAGGTCATTATTCTGAACAAGATTCCAACCACCCCAAGTATAAAGGGAGAGAGATCCAGGAGCCAAAATGGAAGCTAGGGTGGCAAAGAACTGAGGTTCCTCAGCAGTAGGAACATACATAGCCCCCAGTATCACCTCCATATGACCTAATAGGACTAGAAGAATGATGTATTGACCCTGAGGGTCTGCCACTCCTGTAAGAAGACAGAAAGGGATTCTTCAGGCTATATGGATAGTCACCCTTTCTTACGAGAATTCACACCTGCACCAAATGCCTGTCCCATCCAGGAACACCTGAACAGGAGAATCTGGGATAGAGGAGGTGGGTTTTCTGTAAAAAGGCAACATCAACATGTAATTTATTTAAATGTATTAATACCTTGGTTCGCTTAGTAGGTGATTGGGTGCCCTTGACATTCCAGGTACAGAATTTATAGGCATTATAAACAGCCACTCCCAGGTATTAAACAATGGCTGGGATTGAGAATTAGATGCAAAAAAAACAGCATTCCAAGGTGAAACAATCCTTCTGGTGGTACCTTCCCTTCCATCAAAAAAGAACCACAGATCAACCCACCAGAATTTACACAAACCCAGGCCACACACACTCCAAATTCCCTTCCCACCAAACCTCAATCCCTAATTCCTCAGAAACTGAAGCAATCTAGATACCTTTGAACATGACCATATCCATCCCCTTCCCCTGTCCCCACTTTGAACTTTAACATAACACAATAAACAATTCAGTACAACTGACCTGAATGGTATGAAGTGTAAGGCATATGAACAGTAGTACACAAATCCTCCCCATCCCACCCGCTCACCATCAATGACCCAAGAAGAACAAACAATACCTGCCAAGATAACACTAAACATCCTAATCCAGTTAATCATCCCCCAACCATCTGAAATAGAACACCTAGCACAGCCTCTTACTCCCCAACACCCAACTTATTAAGCTAAACAGTTATAACAAGTAAAGAACTGGTAAACACAACACTAAATCTAAAGTATTACATACCCCAAGTAGAAGCTCCAACAACATTATTCAAACTAGAATATGAACAATGGTCATTTACCCCAAGAAGAGATCTCCAAAACAATAAATTGCAGTAATCAGATATAAACCAATGTGTAAATCAAGGAAGAAAAAAAAGGCATTACGCCTGCTGCAAGACTGTCTGGCCTTCCCACCTGGCACATCCCAGAGGTCAAGTGAAGTAGGGTCTTAAGTATTTGCAGCAGAGGCACGGGATGCAACATAAAACTGACCTCAACCCCTCCTTCCTCACCCCATCAGGACACAATAAAGACCATGCTCCTAGGCAAGAAAGCGTTTGGGATCAAACAGGAAAAGTGTTGACCTGGTAAGGGTGAAGCATATTAAAATTGGGGGTCTGTTCATATCCTAATAATGTCCAATAGGAAAGACCAGAGCTGCTGCAGAAATGGCAGCCAGCATCGCCTCTGCAGGCAATAAGCCCCAGTGCAATATATAGAACCACAAGTGTTAAAACAGGAGAAATGGCAAAACTGGGAGGAAGAGGGACAGAAAACTCCCCACCCACCACCTTCCGCCATGCAGAGAGTGGTGAACATGCATCCCCAACTAAATTCAGGAGTACTCATGTGGGCAAGATAATCAGCATTCCTGTAAGTGCCCCTCTAGTCGTCAGAGATTGGCAAGTGAGATAAAAACAGTTAGAACCAACCAGAGAAGTGCACAGGGTAAAGTTGTCAGCCCCTAAGATCTTACAAGAGGCATGCCCCAGAACTCAATAATAAGGCATGAGGAGAAGGGGAGTCAAGCTGCAGAGCTGTAGTAAACAACCTCTGCCCCTCAATAAACAAAACTAGAGACCTACCTCTCCCCTGTGGACATGGGGAAATGAGCCATCCAAGGTGGGCAGGGCCATAAAGGAGACCCATAATCATATTGAAAAGTCAGTTCCAAAGAAAAGAAACCCAGGGCCCCAGTAAACATTAAGAAACATCAGTTTTACAATATATCCATCAGTGCAAAGGAAGGAATATTAAACTGGTAAATCAAAGTCCTTCCCCATATTCCAGGAGCTTAAGAGCAAAATATAGCAAGAGTCCCAAAACCCAGATATGAGCTAAAACAACAGTCAACCCAAATTTGACTACTAAACTTGACTTTAAATTTAGCATTTCCAGACAGGTGGCTCCAAGCACAAATTCAGCAGTGAGTATATAGAGCCCCCAGCCAACAAGGAAAAGTCCCTGAGGTACCAAAATCCCATGGATTGTAGGTCTGTCTAATAGTCTTGTAGTCAGGAACCCATCAGCACAGTGACAATCCAGATACAGCTAGGGACCCGCCCAACCTGTGCTGGGCAATCCCAATTTTTAATTGATGGTAGGCCTATCAAAGATTCCTGGTTACCTCCACTTGGGAAGGTTTCGTCAAAGACCTGCTTGCGGAGGGGTAATGTGCTCACCTCAGTTGAAATTTTGAGGAAGTTTTATATCCCTCAGCGCTTAATTTTTAAAGTATTCCAACTCTGTCACCTCCTGATGGGGAGTTCTGGTGTTTTGCCCGGATAGTCACTCATGGGATTTCGAAGAGGTTTTGACTCCTCTGGTAGGAAAACCTCATGCAATATCGGCCATCTATAATAGTTTGATTGGATGGTTACATCCTAATGTTTTGGCTCCCAAACGTTATTGGTCTCAACTGTTTCGGAATATGATTTTGACTGGGGTAACATCTGGGGGCGTGCCATAAATTTTTATTGCAGGACAGGCTTAGGCTAATGCAATTCAAGCTTTTGCATGACATCTATTATTCCCTGTGAAGTTAGTGGACCGAGGCTTGACCTCATCCTCTTCTTGTTTCAGGTGTCAGCAAGGGTTGGTGATCTCCTTCACATTTTTGGCACTGCCCAAAAGTGGCGGTCTTATGGGAGACTATTAAAGAGAAACTTGATCCCTTACTGGGTTTGGAAACCTTATTCACTCCTGAGGTTTGCATCTTAGGGGACATGTCTCAGGTGGATGTCCGGAACAGAAAATATCATATGGGACTGATATCAGCCTCAGTTAAAAAGTAGTCCTGAGACACTGGAAGGACACCATAGAGATCTCATATGGCGAATGGTTACAGGAATTTTGGCAAATCTCAGAACGGATAGAACCATAGCAAGTTTACAGTATAAACTTTTAAGTTTAATAGTATTTGGGGTTCCTTATATACCCTTTTTCTGCTCATGTGTGACTTGATTTCGTTTTCCAGTCAATTAACATCTAAGTGCTGTGCAATGGGGGGTTCTCAGGGTGGAGGGCTTGGGGGTGGGATAGGACTGCAGCCAGATGATCTTTTCAAAACGGGCATGTTTTATTTTCTCTTTCCCGTTATGCTGTTTTTTCTTTCTAGATGTGGTCCTTTGTTGGTGGAAAACCTTTAATAAAAATTGAATGGTAGAAAAATCCAGATACAGCTGTAAGTTAACATATTCTGAGCTATTACTATAAGAAAACCCTGGCGATGAAATGAAAGTCAGATCCATCAGGCTGGGTAGTAAGACCCTAATGTGGGTGCTTTAACAAGGTCAGGAAGTTCCTGTTTAACTTGAGCTGCAGAGTCAAAAGATTTCACAGTATCTTTGTTAGTTGAGGTATGGCTGGGTAAAGCTTTTAAATCAGAATCCTGAAGCTACCAATTTAGAAATGAAGGGGTTATTCTCAGCCCATTTGAGACGTACTGAGCAGAGCAGGTCCTGAGTCAATCTGAGCTGGTTACCCTTCCACAATAGTTCCTTTGTCTCCTGTAATTTTGCTAGGACATGGGCCTTGTCCAGGAAATTCAGAAACATAAAAATTAAGAGTCGAGCTCAAGAGTTTGGTGGGGAGTAGGTCTCAAGGCTCTGTGGGCTTGCTCCACTGTATACATTGGGCCATCGAGAGAGGGACCGAAACCTTCTCACAAAATTTGTGAACAAAGGGGACAGGGTTCTGCCCCTCTTAACCCGCCAGGAGATTGATAAGAGGAAATTGTTGCACTGGCTCCATCCCTTCAAATCTTCAATCTTGTCTTTCAATTTAACTAGCTTCCTTCAGAAGGATGCAGAATCCAGCTCATGACTAGCACGCCAGTCCTCGAGAGAACCAACACTTACCTCCGTATCCCCATGCACTGTGTAAGGGTTTCAGAAGCTTGCTATAAAATGGAAAGTTGCTCTGTAATATTCATTAATGCATCCTTCAGAGGATGAGCTCTTGAAGAAATCTCTCTTCCAACAAGAGAGCCGGCACCAGGCTAGATTTTGTTGAAGCTCGATCTAGACTTTAGTTTTATTTGTGGCTTTACCTTTCTCATGCATAGTCAGAGGAGTGTGTGTTGGGCCCACAGGCTGCATCTCCACATCCATGACGGCAGCTCCTTCTAACAAGTGAGCCAAGCAGAAGACATCAAGCTATACTATGTGAAAACCAATACAATTGCATTGTTAGATAGGGTAAAATTAACTTAAAAGTTGAGCCAAGGCGGAGCTGAGGTGGAATGCATCTCACCCAAGCAGGAGCATCACATGACTCCTTAATGCCAGACCTCATTCTTACAGTACAGTTCTCCACCAGAAAATGCTTTTCACATTTAAATCTTGTTTGATGGGAGACTGCTTTCAACTGTATTCATATAATTTGCTTTTACAGTACCAGGGTTTTTAAAAGTGCTGAGATTTCAAGTTATGTGCATTTTAATTTTCAATAAATTGTCCTTTTTATGTGACTGTAGTGTGCTAACAAAATTACCGCTGATTACAAGATGGACAAGATCGTGCCAACAATACAATAAAAATAGAAATTTGGTCCCACCAGTATCACCCCTTTTAATTTACTTTTAAGGTATACTATTTCTCTGTGTGACGTATCTTAACTGCCATGTAAAGTATTTAATGGGTTAAAATGACTGTAAGACCCTTTTTAGGGTACATTCCAACATTCAGCTTGACCATGATGCCTTGTTTACACAATACAAAACAGGGATGGTGTACATATGCACAGGGCTCTCAAAAGTTCCTGGTTTTCTTCAGTGTCTAGGATTTTGCCTTGGAAATGTCATCTGTCCCTTCAAAATTGACATCAATTTTATCACATTATTGGCACTGTCTTTTAATATCTATCCTGTAAATTCAAGATGCTTTTGTTAGCACACAACATTCCTATAAAAGGACCATTTATTCACAGGAAAACAAACAAAAAAGTTCCTGTCACTGACTGAAGAACAGGGATTTAATGCCAGACATCAGTCCTACTGTACAGTTTTCCATCACAAAATGCTTGTCACATATAAGCTTCCTTCAGCAGGAGATTGCTTTAAGCTGTATTCAGATCATCTGATTTTAAGGTGCTCTTTCTCTGTGCTGTATATCTTAACTGACCTGCTGATATAAAAATGGCCAGTTTGGATCTCCTTTACCTTGCTGCAAAAAAGTATTTAATGGCTTTAAATGGCTGTAAGAACCTTTTTAGCGTACAGTCCAGCAAATACAAACCTGACTATGATAATGCTAAGTAATTAATGTTTAAATGGATTAGACAATATACATATTTAATAATAATAGTATTAAATCAGTGTTTGTAGATAAATAACCCTTTGAAAATCTTAATTGTGACAGTTTTGCATATGATGGACATAAAACAAACATAACTAATATAACCAATAATTGCAGGAAGGTGTTTTATGGCCACATTAAAACTAAAATGAAACTTTTGGAAAAAAAAGACTTTTGGTGGTTCCGTGTTAAACTTTTAGCTATAAATCTATGCTGGTAGTTGTTGGTTAAAATAATTATGAGAATCATTGCTATCACTGCTGAACTCTGGTTGTCCTGCTGCTCCTTAATTAAAACACATACACAAGATTTTATAAAGATGAGTATATACATGACACAAAATAAATGCAGTGAAAATGAAATAAATATGTGAATGCCTAAAGGTTGAGAGGGTCAGATCTTGCAACAATATTGCCAAGCTTCAAGCACTCCCATACCAACAACAAAATATCTGCTGTATTCTTTTGGGCCAAATACTGACTACAGTGAAAAGTGAAAAGAGGAGGTCCAGAGAAGGGTAACAACAATGGTACAAGGACTGCACCAAAAGACATATGAGGAAAGACTAAAGGACCTTAATTTGTATTTAATGGAAGAGAGGAGAGAGAGTGGATATAATAGAGCCATTAAAGTACCTCAGGGTATAAACAAGGTACAGAAAGGTAGCAGCATTCAGAAAGGAAGGTGCACAAGAGCAAGGGGCATAATATAAGGCTAGAGGGTAGGCTCAGGGGGTGTGAGGAAATACTTTTCACAGAAAGAGTAGTGGTTGCTTGGAACAGCCTCCCTGTGGAGGTGGTGGGGCAAAATGGTTGGATAATTCAAGAATGATGGAATAGGCATGAGTACCCATGCAATAGGGAAGAGAGGGTGAGCCACAGATCAGTGATGGTCTGTGTAACGCTGCTAGAGGAGAATGAGCAGAATAGGCGGGCCACATGGTGCTTATCTGCTGTAAACTTCTACACCCCATTTTCACTCATGACCTGGGCTCAACTTTTATGTTGGTCCGGGTTGTGCCTGAAAATGGTCCCTCAGATCAGTGAACTTACCAGGCAAACAAAGACATACATAAATAAATTCATTCATTCATTAATAAATCAATCAATAAATAAAATAAATGCTTCTGAATTAGTCAGTGACACAAATTCAACTTCAGAAACCATGCAGATGTGGTAAGTTTTGTATAGGAAGGAATGCAGTTCAAAAATCCCCACACTCACCACTAAAAAGAAAGGCTACTCACAAAGTCTGCTGAAGTGCTGAAAATTTTACTGAAGTGCCAGGGCAGGACACACCACATATCTTAACATATTTTGGAAAACAAATATTTTATCAAAAGACATGGTACATGATCAAACAACATCTTATACACACATAATGATTTCTCCTACTTGGAGCATGTACTGAGTAGGTGGTTACAAAGTTCAACTTCCCAACCTCTTATCCCTGTTTTGTATACTTTTCTGTAAAGTGTATCCCCTTTTGGCATGTCTAACTTCCTGGTGTGTTTGTTTTACCTGACTTACACTATACCCCATTTCTGTGAATCTATTTGTCAGATCTGTGGAAGCCCTATCAAAGTTTTCAGTGGTACTGCAATTTCGTCTAAGTCTCAAAACTGTCCTTTGGGGATATTCTGGACAATGTGGCAGGGATAACAACTAGATGAAAGAAGCAAGGACAGTGCATGCCACTTATAACGGACAATGATATACTGGACAGTCAGTTATAGCAGACAAAACTGATTTCCCTAATAAAATATATCAATTCCAATTTATTTTCCTCTGGTTGTAATGGTCAGAAAAATGCTTGTAATGGACAGTATGAAGCTTTTATGGATATTTGTAGTACTTTTTGAGGAGGAGGGGAGCACAGAGAGCTTGTTAGGAGAAAATGAGATACATAAATTAAATTTATAACAAAGTAATCTCCGAGGTTTTATTAGTTAATTAATTACACTAAAAAGAAATAATTTTATATTTCAATTAAACCCTCACAGTATGACTGCCTTTGTTCTTACTTTCCTCGAATGCCAACAGTCAGTCACTAGAGTTACTATCTTCTTCTTACCTTCTGCAATAAACGTCCCTAAAACAATTCATGCTCCCTGACAATTACATAACTTTAAATAAACACACAGAAAACAGAAACATATGCTAGGCAGGATGATAAGTGATCTATGATGTTTTATAATAGGTTCTTATTTACTCTGAGCCCAAGTTCACACACATAGACATACGTAACACATAGACTCTACCTCCTCTGCATATAATGGACACTGGATATACTGTAACAGACAAACATTGTGTGCACAGATAAGTTCATTATAACAGGCTTGCACTGTATTAAGTTCACAATGTTTTCTGTAAATATAGGTACTTATATTGCCAGTAGCATCCTTACATATACACAGATCTAAACAATGTAGCTCATCTTTGTCAACTATATATGAACAGTGGAGATGGGGATTAGAAGTGTAAATATTCCACAAAGGCATTAAACTCTTTCAAAGTACCCTTTCATACAATAAGTATATTATTGAAGAAGCAATGACAAAATCAATATGATAGCAGAAAGGGTTATTGTCTGAGTTTCATATTACTTTATTTTCCATTTGCCAATGTAAAGGTTTGCAAGGCCGGGAGCAAAAGTTGCCCCTTAGCTGTTCCCTTTACTTGCAGGAAAAGTCTCCCAAAAACTCAAAGCATTAAACTTTAACACAAACTCAGATAGTTTGATTAAGAATTCAGTGGGTGGGAGGGTGTCAGTCTGTACACCTCTGGTGTTTAAACAGAATACAATGCATTCCAATGCATCTTCCTGGGGATATTTACGTACAGAGATTCCACATCCAAAGTAATAACATAGGAAACCCTGTCCACCACAATATCACCCAGGGTCTGCAGAATATCTGTAGAATCTTTTATATGAGATCTTAGCTGTTCAACAAAGCATAGTTGCAGTATTGAATATACTTTAACTTATGATGGCTTCATACATCTTATTTATGAATATGTATCTTTTTATGTTTTGCAGGTGAATTTATAGAACATAGGAGTGAAAATCTTCGAGGAGCCATTCATTTTGCATGTCTTTGGGTTTCTCAGGATTTTATTTTGCTTTACTATTTATAGGAATATATTAAAATGTGCATAATATGACTTTAATATTTTTAACTCTTGATGCATTTCTACATAATTGATTTAATACACTACACAGTGTGATGTCGCTTTTGTCATGTAAATTATGTTGTCATCTTTGTGTATATAAGACATCTCTTGATCATGTACCACATCTCTTTGATAAAGATTTTGTTTTTGGAAACAAATTAAGACATGTAGTGTGTCCTGCACCAGCACTTCAATACAATTTTCAGCACATCAGCAGACTTTGTGAGCAGCCTTTCTTTGTGGTGGTGAGTACAGAATTTTTGAACTGCATGACTAACTTGAGTGATCCCAGCACCCCAGCCCAGTGCATCCTCTTCCCTTTGAATGTCTTTTGTAAAGGAACCCTGTCTGCATAGATCTCTCTCTCCATACCCATAAAAAGTACATGAAAAGGACAGCTTACATATGCAGCTCCCTGTCTCGTTAAAGGATAACACTGTTATGCCAAACTTGATATCAGTAATCAACACTCCTCCATTTCTCAAACATACCCAAATACTCATTATCCCATGGATGATGATAAATCATGAAAGTGAAATCACTTAGCAAAACAGCAAGCTGTATTTGTGTCATATTTCCCCTGGAATTATAATAATATTCAGAGTGCCTTTTACTAAATGAAGATATAGAATAATAATCTATTATGAAGCATGGGATAGTGTTTGGTTTGCATGAGAAATGGGGTGGGGATACTGCCAATGTCACGTGTGGATAACGATCAATCATTTACAGAGACAGGAGCTGCAGATAAACTTCTCCTTTACCCATAACTACAAAAACTGCCTTCTTTTCAAAAGTGTGCAACTATTGCATGGTTTGTGAACTGTTGCAGCCACACATAATCAATGATGTGATATAAAATACATTCATTCTTACACCATTAAATTGGTTCTGAGTTGTGAGATTGGTACAAATGAGATTGTTGTTTATAAGCTATACAGCAGTATACAGTAACTGTAAAATGCAGTTTTAAATAACTTATGTAAATGTTGTGATCTGTGTCTATATCTGATCTGCTGCCAACTGAATAAATATTGTACCATGAAGAGGTTCCAAAACTAACTGTCTGAGGCATGCCCCTGTAGGGCATCGAGAATGGCCCTGCTCTGGATGTGGCTGTAGCAAGGTGCTTCAGTCAACATATGGCATATTCAAGTCCCCATCAGCAACGTCTCCTTTCTCTGCCACCCCAAGGATGCCTTCTATTATTTCTTTGCTTTCCTCCCCTGAGACAGGGGTCTGTATACAACCCCTGTGAGGATTGTGGAGCCATTTCCAGGCTCCAGGGTGACTCCTCTCCTCCCTGTTTACCCTTTTGCTCTCTGCTTTGATCCCTCCCTCACATAGAGAGCTACTCCTCCTCCTCCTCCTTCTTCCCTCCCTGTCCCTCCTGTAGATTGTGTACCCTGGTATGTTGACATCCCAGTCATGGTTCTCTGTGTACCATGTTTCTGTGACTGCCACAATATCCAGGCATCCTCTTCCATCAAAGCCACCATTTCAGGAGCTTTCTACCTAGTCTATGGGCATTGGTACTCATTACCTTCCATTTTCTATGGCTTTATTTCTTTTTGTCCCATCCCTGTCCCTACTGCCTTTGTCTTTTCTCCATTTACCCTCCCTTCTCCCTATTGACTGCTCTATCTTGGTGTTTACCTCACTAATTACCCTAATTTTTGGGAGGCTAGGATTTTCCTTCTCCTTTTCAGTACCTCCCCTTGGCTAGTTTAAATGCTTGCCATTGAAGCATTTAAACCTATCACCTAGGATCCTGGTTCCCTCCAGGATAGACGCAGACCATTGTGCCTGTATAGGCCTGCATCCCTCCAGGTGGAGCCCCAGTCCCCAGTGAAGCCAAATCCCTGAGCAGTACACCAGCTTTTCAACCAGTCATTGAATCCCATGGTGCAGAGTGCCCTAGCCTCATCCATTCTGTAGGCAGGTAGCACTTCCAAGAAAGTTACCATGTATGCTACTTGTCTAAGGCCCCTCCCCAACTCCACAAACTCCTGTTGCACTGCTCTGATCCCATTCTCAACCAGGCATTCGTCCCTAGGTGGATAATGACATCCAGCTCCTCCCCGTGCCGCTGCTCCACGATCCTGAAGATTTGTTTCCTGTCTGTCCAAGCCTTAGCACCAGGCAGGCACCTTACCTCCTTACCCTCCCTCCCCAGTTCTACCCCCTAACAACTGAGTCCCCACCAGGAGTTGTTTGCTTCCCCTGTGGGGTCTTGGGCCACCCTCCTGTGGGTCTCCATTGTGGAGGTTCCCAGCATCCTCCTTGGTTCCACTGCAGGTGCCTCCATAGAGGAACCATGCTTCACCAGAGTGGTGAATGAACTGTGGAGAGGTACAACTGGAGGATGCTACTCTGTTCCACCACCGCTCCCTCCTGAGCCCACTGTGGTCCAACCACTCCTCTTTTTGGCAACCTCTGAGGTAGTGGCAGTGGCCTGGGTGGTCCCTGGGTGGGGAGCAGGTTTCCTGAATCCTTGCCAGGTCAGCATGGAGATGAACAACTCCTCCCTCAGACCAGAAGGTGCCTGCAAATAGTGTAGCAAAACAGTCTCCAGAATGTCTCCCGAAGACTGCTGCTCCACAGCCAGTGCATTGCACCACTCCCCATGTCTGTGTCTCTTCCAGTTACAGATGCTTTTTGTTCTTGTTTTAGTGTGTGCAAGCTTGAGAGAGTCTCTACCCCTATTCAGTGTGCTGTGCCTTTAAGGATATGAATAGGTGTATGTAGTTATCAGTTTTGGGAAGTGATGTCAGAACCCCTGCTATAAAGGAAGTTATGTGCTTGGGGTGGGTGGGGTAGAGTGAAGGGTGTGTAGGAGTAAACCTATGCAGTCACCTACAACTGTTACCTCCACCCAGGGGTGCCTTCCTTCCTTTCAGACACCTATTTCACAAAGGCTAAGTAACAGGTCTACTCACAACTGACTGCAAATATCTCCCAGCTACAGTTCCTCCTGGCAAATTAAAGTTAAAACTTCAAACTAAGAAAAGTCCACCACAAAACAGAATCAATACTAGTTACTTACACAGGTCCAAAAAGTAATTCAGTTCAGTGTAGTCTAAAAACATGAAGGTGGGCTCACAAAATAAGATCTGGGACTTAGTTTTTTAGAATCTTCATGTGTTTTCCAACAATCTTTATCCTGAGTCATCATGAAACAGGACTGCTGGCTCACAAAGCAGGAATATGGGCTCATGAAATAGAAATATTCAAAGAATCAAGACTTTTGCATATAACTGTGCCATTTTGAAGATTTCAAATCCAAATTGTTAACATGTGTTTTTTATGACCCTACCTCATGAATCCATATGGAAACATACTTAACACATAATAGAAAAGCTGCAGCTTTAGCTTCAAGGAACTGCAGGCCCTTCTCTATCCTGACAGACGCCCACACATCTGTATCTGTAGTAACATGGCACTACAAGGTCCTGAAATCCCTATTCTGCACCCACATGGACTCTTCACTTGCCACATAACCTGCAGATCCCTCTGTGTCTGCATCTGTAGCTGCATGGAAGTGCAGGGCCTGGAATGTCCTGTGCTTCTACAGCCTGATGGACTCCATTGATGGCGCAGGGCCCAAATTAGCCAGATGGATGTGTTCACACAGTTCCCAAATGAGAATACAATTCTACCATCTTTAAAGAAAGAAATATATTGCAAAAAATGTGTTTATGCACCAGTTAGGGTAACTTAGCACCACAAAAGTAGGGAAATGTGGTGTTAGTGTTTCCATCCTAACTCCCCACCACCAGCACCCACAAGAAGTAAATGAAAAACATTAGGTTTTGGTTCTCCAGAGTCTTAGTGAATCAGTGGTGGGGACCTCCTCAGGGTTGACAACCTTAATGCTCACCTCCCCCAGCCCATAGCCTCCAGTTCAAAGCACAAGGCACAGATCCAGGTCATTGCCTCATTGTGATACACTCCTCAAAGGTAGATACATATGTCTTGCCACATGTTGAGGATAAAATTTGTTGTAACTTTCTTCATGCAGGGCATTGTGGGCGATGTATGAAGAAAAGAGATACTGCATGACTTTATTTGCTCAGGGAATGGGGTGGGCATTAGGGATGACAGCCCCAATGAAGACCCACCACCATACATGGCAAAAGCTCTGTGTATCTGTATCTGTGGAGACAAAGAAATGTAGGACCCATAGGAACCTGTGGTTGCAGAACCCACCAGACAGCTCCATGAATTCTGACCATCTCTTCACTACATGGAAGTAAGCACATCAAATCTTCCTTGGTGCAGAGCCCAAGGGCCCTGTAAATCATCATCTGTTCACACAGATTTCAAAGCAACCTGCATGAATAAAGATACAATTCCACTATCTCAAAAAGAAATTAAATTTATTGCAAAAACTGCATTAATGCATCAGTTAGAGTTCAATTTGATGCACGAAGATAGGGCAATGTGGTGTTAGGGTTTCCATCCCTAACTCCCACCTCCCTCCAAGCAGCAAAAGGACAAGACCATACAAGCAACCACAGACATCCATCATCAGGGAAGCCAAACAACATACAACTGTTTCCAGATTAAACAAATGCAACAGCACTGATATACTACTTTGTGGATTTCGATCAGAGGCTGCAGGGGCCTGTGCTTCTGTGGCCACAGCTGTGTGTGTATGTTGTACAGCATCTATGAGTACCTATGGTTACATAGGCACAGGCCCCATGGGAAGAAGTACTGTTGCATTGTGTGTATTATGGTTTCAGCAGTGTATCTAGAAATGTTGTAAGGGATAGCAGCTTTCTCTAGGAGTGGCACCTTCCACCAAAATGTAAAATGTTGCCTTTGAAAGAGGACATTGTTTAACCAGGAAAGGCACACTAAGCCAAAGCTTGTTTCCAGTTGTGACCTGGGAGCACAAGGAAGTTAAGTGACTTGCTCAGGGTCACAGTATGTAAGTGTGGTCTGTGGGATTCAAACCCAGGTCTCCAGATTCGCAGCTCAGAGCCCTAAATCTCTGTGCTATACTGCCTCCTAGGTCACATATGGGTAAACAGCTACTTTGTGCTGTCCTGACGGGGTAGTGGGTGGTACCTCACAGCATAGCTAGAGGTAGTGCATGGTTTTCTATATGCAGCTGCATAAGTGCAGTAGCCACAGGGACCTGTGTTTCTGCAGCCAGAAGTCTATGTGTATGTTTTACACTTCTGGCTGAAGAGGTGCAGGTCACTCAAGGCCTGCATTTCTGCAGACAGAAGTACTGTTGCAACTGTGGTATCATAGATTTTGTGGCACCAACACCCCTGCAGCCAGAGGCTGGTGAGTCTGTTTCACATTTGCAACTCAGGAACCTGCACATCTGTAGACAGAACTGTGTGCACTGTATGTCTTACTGTGTGGATGAGTACCTGTGGCTACAGAAGTGCTGGCCCCATAAGGGCCTGTGCTTCTCTGTACAAAAGAACTTGGGTATCATGGTCTTTTATCAGTAGCTGCAGGGCTGGTATCTCTTAACACAGATGTAGTGTAGTGTAGTGATTTGAGTATCATTGATTTCTGTCTGCAGTCACAAATGAGCGGGTATATGTTGCAGTATGCATATCAAAGACACAAGTCCACAAAGGTGGCACATCAGTGCTACTGCATTTGTGTTATCTGGAAACAGCTGAATGTTGTTTGTCCTACCTAATGATGATTGTCTGTGGTTGCTTGTGTGGTCATGTCCTTTTTCTGCTGGGGGTGGGTTATGATTGGAAACTCTAACACCACATCTCCTACTTTTATGGCATCAAGTTGAACTCTTGACTAGTGCAATAACATTTTTTCAATGAATATGTGTGTGTACACAATGTAAGCAGGAATCCAAGTATTTAAATAAAATAATTATTTTCATAACAACTCAACTGAGTGAAAGATAAAGGACGTTATTCTCCCAATCGGTAAATAACACCATTTATGTTTCACTTGCCTGTGTCACCAAAATATCAGTTATGTAGATTGACATATGATTCCAACCAATTCCACACAGAACTGTCCTCCAAATGAGACCAATGTAAGTCCTGCTTTGAGTCAAAACTTCACTCCTGCCATCATATTGTTTTCTGACTTAGCTTGAAGGCTCTCACAGTAAAATCACAATATGCTGCTTTCTTCATGAATATACTGCTAGCAGTGCATGGGATGTATACTGTGAAAAGTCTTCTGTACTCTGACAACTGGCATCACATCACGATCACTGAAGTTTTAGTTTCTAGTGGTGTGGATAAGATTCACTATCCACACTATGGCACTTCCTCTGGAATGGTCAGATTGACTGGTCGTCTTTAAGCTAAGCTCCTCCAACCACCCAGTCGGTATATCCCTGATTCCACCCCATGATGCCAGACCTTTCCTTCTACTGGAATAAAAGGCCTCCTACTTTGAGGCTTATGCTTATGTTTAGCATGCCATAGGCAAACTTTGTCTTTGAAGTTTTTTTACTTTATTTAAATTATTCCCTTGGTACTTTTGATTCTCATCATTGACCTATTATGAAGTAATTGAAGCCGGAGTTCAGATACTGTGTTTGGTGTCAGTAGAAGCTGTCACTCACTGAGCTGCACAACACATATGTGAACTTCCTGGGCAGACAGCATGTGGCCAGGTGCAGCCTTTGCAATATCATGTTTCCAAATTACCTAGAAGACAGGAATCTCCTGCTCTCACTGGGTCAGCCTTCAGAACAGAATCAAATGGACCACCCTAAGGGCCACAATAAGGCCTCAGCTATGACTGGGTCAGCTCAACAACTTGTGGCCCTTGAGGTAGAAGTGGTGATCGTGGGCACTTCCTCAGACTCTGAGCTCTTTGTGGCAAGGGCCAGCGTTTGAGGGTAATTCACTGGATGATTATGGGACAGGTGTTTAATCCTTGAGACCATGGGGAAGATCCAACCTGGGATTTCCATGGCAAAAGGTTGTGGGCTTTTTAGAGCAGTTCTTGGATGACTCAGATCACAAGTCTATGGCCTACTCTAGGACTGAGCTCTTGACAAAGTTCCTAGTAAGGAGTGAAATGCTGTCAGGCTCTTTTTAACAGAGGTGGGATCTGTTTGATTGTCTCTGATATGTGCTTTATATTAAAAGTATAATAAAGATATATATTTTGTGCACATAGTGATCTGCACTCTGTGTTTTACCCACAGAGGGAGAGTTGAGGTTTGCTTGGTTCTCATGATATTGATATAGCATAACACAATTACACCAGTGTTCGACCTCTTCTTGTTGTGTACCTCTCAGGATTCCCCTATTTGATCACAGGTCAGTCTAGCAGCTGATCACCTCCCTGGCCTGGTGTTTTCGTGGTGCTTTTCTGACTTGTTTCAGAGTCAATGGCTGTTCTGCTTGAGCCAGTTCAAAAGAGATCCAAGTATCCTCTTTTTTATCTTCTATTTATGCTCCTTACCCTGAACTCTCTCAGGCTACTCCTTCTCACCTGACACTGCCCTACTACTACTTTATCCCTGTCTCTGCTGCCCTCCACCATACTCCTGCCAGCAGACTCACCAGCTCTGAACCCCTGGGGTAGGTCCGCCTCACTCTGGTACTCTATCTCTAATTTAGTGTGTCAGCTGAGGCAGTGGAGGAGCAGGGTGGGGATGGAGACAAGGCTCGGAGTTGAGCATGTGGTGACGTGGCTCAGAGGAGAGCTGTTGTCTATCTAGGATCAGCTGATTTTCCAGTCTTTGTGTGTTTCTCCCTAGAAGCGATGTTGTGTAATGACACCAACATGGCCATATCGTAATTGTCTGCCCGCCCCTCCCCTAATTGCTTTTAGTGCTAGCTGTGCTCCTGATCTCCACCGAGCCACTTCTCCACTGGAGGCTCCCTGGATCCCTCTCCAGGAGAGGAGAGCAGTCTATCAGATGCTCGATCCTACTCTCTCCCTGCAGACCCCTGGTGCCTGAGCTCGTTTCGAACTTGGGTCACCAACGTGGCCTGAGCTGTGGAGTCCAGCGCCTTAACTCTCAGCACCACCAGGCCAGATTTCAAGTATCCTATTATAGACACTTTGGACCATACAAATCCCAGGGGTTGCTTTCCTGTGGCTAGTGTCATTTGGAACTGAGCCTGGAGTTTTGAAAGCATCCAACTTCCTGTCTGGCACCCTCTTCCCATATGGTCCACAAGCATGCAATCCCTTTGGGATCTATCCTTGCAGTGTGGCTCACACTGATGGAATTCCTCCTCCAGTCCAGGGTCAGTTTTTGCAGGTTCAGATGGACAACACCACAACCATGTGGTACATGAACAGGCATGGTGGAACTCACTTCCTTCCTTTGTGCCATGAGGCCCACACCTGGACCTTTGTTCTCAGCCGGGATGCAGATTGTCTGCCAATTTATGTTGTAGGAGAGAGAATCAGCTGGCAGACTTCTACAGTCAGGTTGGAGAGATGTTGCACAAATGGTCCCAGGATCAGAAGTTTGTAAACCCATCTGTTTTCATGCTTGGGCACTCCTTTAGTCAATTTGCTTGCCTCCGGAAGAATGTCAAACTAAGTTTATTTTGTGCCCACCCCACAGTCTTGGATATTGCTGGTGGATGCCTTCAAAGTGCCAGGATTCCAGGCCTCATATACACCTTCCCTTCCTGGCCCTTGATCAAAAATGTCATGGTCAAGGCTCAGAAGGACAAGGCAGAGATTATCCTGATAGCTTCAGACTTGGCAAGGCAGTTCTGGTACCCAGATCTTCTCATTCTCAGCAGCAGCAGAACTTTATGGAGACTACCTCTGCTCAGATCTGCTGACCAGGTTTCAAAGGATGGTCCTGCACCTGAACTTGCAAACCCTGAACCTCAATACCTGGCAACTGAGCAGCTAGAGTTCCAGGCCTTGGGCCTATTGGGTGTGGTGCTCCACATTGTTGAGGCCTCCTAAAAGAGTCAACACACAGATGCTATGCCCTTAAGTGGAAACGATTTTCCATTTGGTGTCAGGGCATGGAGCTTGATCCTCTTGCTTTCCTGTGGCTTGCATCTTGGACTACCTCTGGTTGCATTCCCACTGGGACTGAGGTGATGACCTTTAAGGTGCACCTGGCAGTCACCTCTGCTTATCTGGCATGGGCTGATTAGCCAAAAGTCACCCAGGACAAGGTGGTTGGGTGCTTTTTCAAGGGCTTGACCACTTATCCTCCAGTGCCTGAAGCACTTCCACCATGGAACATACTGCTGTTACTAGCTGGGCCAATGCACAGGTGTGAGACACCACAAGTTCTGTCATGGGAGATGGCTTTCCTCTTTGCCATCATGTCAGCAAGCAGTATTAGGAGTCTCCTTACTTGGTCATCCTCAGGGACAAAGTCATTCTTTACCCCAACCTGAAGTGCCTCCTGAAACTGGTATCGGAGTTTCACCTTAACCAGGTGATTAACTTACTGATATACTTTACCAAACCTTTTTGAAGGCTGATTGTTGGCTCCCTACCTTGGACCTATAGAGAACACTCTCTTATTATATGGAGAGCATGGCTGGAGTCTGAGGAAGGCTATCCAGCTGTTTGTTACTTTGCTGAATTTGTGCCTGGCAAACCAGTAACAAAGTAAATGACTGCCAGGTGGATCACATTCTGCATCAACCTCTTAGTTGGCTGGTAGTGAGTCTCCCATAGGACATAGGGCTCATTCCACCAGACCTACAGTACTATTGCCTAAGTGGCTGATTCCAGGGATATCTCTGTCCAGGAAATCTGCATGGCTGCTGTCTGGAAGTCAGTCCACACTTTCATTTCCCACTATTGCATTGACATTGAGTCACACGGGATGCTGGTTTTCATACCTCAGTTCTCCACTGCCTGTTCACCAAGTAGGGTTGCATGCTTTGCCCCTCCTCCAAGAGAAGTTTTAGGAGTCAGCCAGAGTGTGGATGTTTAATCATATCCACATGCCTGCAAAAGTAGGTTACTCACTTGTAACCATACTACTAGGAATGGTATATGGGTCATATCACATACAACTCACCCAGCCTTCCCTTGCTAATGGCACATGGATTCAGCATGCAAAGACATAACATTACAGGGCAGAGTCAGGGATATTCCACCTCAGTGGTGTGAGGAACTTAAATGACAGATACCGGTAAACCAGACTCTTCCAGTGGACCTGCCAGAGTGTGACTGTGAACCATATATCACTCTTAGAACTACAGTTACAGGTGAGGAACCCATTTTATCTGCATTTCAGCTGGCCAGCTGAACACAAGTCACAGCTGCTTGCTCTGCCAAACATCTTGTGTCTCAGTAGCTCGATTGCTGCAAGATTGATGCTTCACTGAACAAAGAAAACTTCACAAGATAGTGTGCCATCCAAGAAATCCAGAACGCATTGCACTTTCATTAGGTGTGTTTGTGTGGTGTGATGAGTGTGTGTGCGTGTGTGTGTGTGTGTGTGTGTGTGTGTGTGTGTGTGTGGCTAGTGTTAGTGTATTTTGTGTATTGTATTTCTTTAAAGCAATCTGTATATATCCTAACCAATCTTGCTAATAGAATTTCTATCGCATTTTGTTTCAACAAATCTGTATACACCTAACTAATCTGTGTAAACAGCCAATTGTATGCTGTATCTGCTTGGAATATGTACTGTATGAGGATGTGCTGTTGTGTACTCCAATGTTATTCTGTCTCATATGTAATTATTACCAGGTCCATCTTGTAAATGAGTTCTTTTCAACAATGTTTCGCCTGGCTAAATAAAGATTGATTGATTGATTGATTGGTAGGGAGGAGTGAAAATATTTCTGATGCTTTTCTGCACACTTGGTCCCACTCTCATTTGGATGGCACCCCACTTCTCATACCCTGTTCTCCCTACCACAAAACTTCCTCTTATCACACTTGGCATGTTCACCACTGTAGATATAACATACTATAACCCTTTCTTCCCATGGAAGCTGCACCACAGCAGGCTGCACATGAAACATGGAAGTTGTCTGTCCTCTATTGACCCCACTGTTCTTGTGCTACTTAAAAGCTCTCTGTTCCTATGGGCCCTGTTAAAGTACATCTAAAGATGAAATCTTGTCCTCTTACACTCTATTTACTAAAACAACTCCTGAAACACCTCATTCTTCTTCTTCTCCTTATCTCTGGGAGTGTACATTCTATTCCAGGCCCTCCTTCATATGGAGTCAATGGCAACAAAAACAGAGTACCCTTGTCCTGGCCTGTATGAACATCTGCAGCCTGTTTAAAAATGTGATGCCTTCACTACTTGGGTTGCAGTACAGGATCCCGACATCCTGTCAGTTGTCGAAACACGCTGTCACCATCTACCCCTGACTAGGCCATCATCCTACCAGGCTACTCACTTTTCAGGCAGAACAAACTATCTAGAAGAGGAGGTGGCTGTGCCATATACCTAAAGGAGTCAATGTTGGCCTATCCACTTTCTCTCCCTGAACCAGTTATGGATATTCAGATCCGTGCTGTTAAGGTTATGCTCGGTGCACAACAAGGTCCTCAGCATTGGCTCAGTCTATATTCCCCAGTCCCTGCCGATCAGGGCTTAAAACCCCTAATGAACTCCGTCATGAGTCTAAAACAAGGCACAGAATCCATCCTGTTAGGTGACTTTAATGTCAACTGGCTCTCTTCAGGTGCCATAAGGCATAGGGATGAATTAACAGGCCTGAACTTTACCCAGTTAATAACAACTCCAACCAGGATAAACTATAAGACTGGGTCTACCACACTCCTGGACTGGGTCCTAACTAATTGTCCAACACATATCTCCCATTCTGAAGTATTGCACGACACTATCAGTGATCACTCTCCTACCAAGTGTTATTGGTCTAACAAATTTATCAAGCCTTCATAAGAACAATCACAAGTAGAGTGCTCTTCTGTGGCCACCTGTAGCCACTGAAGTCTCTCCTCTGAGAAAAAGACTTGTCTTACATTGAAACCATACCTAATATTGACTTAGCTCTACAATACTTCTTAGAACATTTCAATGAAGCCTGTGACATCCACACCCTTTTAGGACACGTAAGATGAGGGGACTTGATAATCCCTGGATCTCTTTTAACCTTCTGGCTCAAATGAGAGACTGTGACCACCTCTGGCATAGGGCCAGGACCTCTGCAGTCAACCTGACATACAGACCTATAAGATGACCACAAACGCATGTACTAAGGCTATCCATGAGCACAAAGTGTGTTACTATAGGGCATCCTTGTCAAGACCTGACGGATGGGAAAAAGTCTGAGAAACCTCTTGGAAATCACTGGGAAAGCTCCAAACAAGCTCCAACTATGTTGAATATTGATGAGGCTATAAACCATGACCCCGTGTTAATTGCCAACACATTTAATTCATCCTTCACAGACCTTAGCCAAACGCTGCCCCCAAATTTCTTTGAACCACCTGCACAGGTCCTACATTCACCAAATCAGAAGAGTCCTTTACCCACCCATATTTCTACTTTAAAGCTGTCTTGAAAAGCGAGACCAAAACATACCTATGTAAGGTTCTAGGAGGAACTAGGACAAGCAGTGATTCCACAGACCTAAAACTTCTTACCTTAACTCTAGATGAAGTCCTATCCCCTCACCAAGCTTCTCAATTGCTCCCTCATTCTTTCACAATCCCTCAGATCTGAAATCCACTCTGGTTACACCAGTTTTAAGAGAGGGACAGATTACTACCTGGGAATTATAGGCCAATATCTATTCTTCCCCATTGTCCAAAGCACTTAAAATGATTGCTGCTAACCAGTTTGTGGGGTACCTGGAAAATACAACCTACAATGTGTCCAACAACATGGTTTTCAGAAAGGCACAGCACATCTACAGCTCTACTGGAATTCACAGGTTTCATTAACCATTCTCTTTGATCAGGATAAACTTGTTGAGCAACCTTTATTGACCTGTCTAAAGCATTTGACATGGTCAATCACCATTTGCTGAAACATCAACTTGCTGGGCTTGGTATATCTTCAGAATCCCTAAAGTGGTTCACCAGCTATCTAGCAAACCACACACAACAGGTGAGAATATGGTCTGCCCTTTCTATTAAACTGCCTGTCTGCCTTGGGGTTCCTCAAGGATCAATACTAGGACCCTTCTATTTAGCAGCTTCCTCAATAGTCTTCTGGCATTCTGTTCTGAACCAGTACTCTCTACATGGATGAGGCGGTCATTTTTCAAAGACTGCTGTCCCTATTCTCCTTCAGGCCCAACTTCAGAAACGCTTTTCTGAAGCCGAGTCCTGGTTAATCTCTCATAAGTAGATGCTTAATTGCAAAACAACAAAGGTCATGCTCTTCCATGGTACCCACAGCAAGCACAAAGCCAAACAATTGGTGATTAAAAACAGTGTGGGTGTTGTCCTTGATTAGACTCAATCTTTTAAATACCTAGGAGTTACTCTGGATAGTATGCTCTGCTACTCCAACCATGTTGAGAATGTTGCCAAGGCAGTTAACATTCGCCTAGGCCTTCTACACAGGCATAAACGCTGCCTTACTACGACCCTCAGATTGGCTATCCAAAGTCCAATTGTGTCTATTATTGACTATGATTTGGTCATTTATGGCCCCACCAGAGACACAACCCTACGTCGGCTCACCACAGCTTTGAATAAGGCATGCCATCTACTAACTGGTGCAGCGTGGCCTATCATGGGCTAGTATCCTATCTCTGATCCCCCACTGACTGTGTGTGTTGAGCTTTTGAAGAAGAGCAGGGCTGTAAGCAAGTGTGCAGGGTGAGAGACTGCCACCTGCATTTACACTCCATAGCTGCACATTACGGCCAGCAAGCAGTGGATCGGACTTTGGCATTGTTGCAGCTAAAATTGTATTGAATTCAGCTGTTGGGAGGCCAAACTCATTGAAATCTCCACGCTGCTTGCTAGCATTAGCTGCAGGAGTGTAGTGAGTGGTGCGAAGCCAATCCTAGAGAAAAGCATTTAATACAGCTATAAGTTTGAGTGTTACCTATATAGGGATTTGCCTGCATATGATTGTTTTCTAGTGATAAATTGTGATTAGTTTAAAGGACCTAAGGATTTTATGATTCTGCTACTCATGGTGCTTGGTAAGTCCTAAATATAATAAGGGGATATTTAAACTGCTTTATTTTATGCTTAATGGCTTTATTGATGTTTATAGTCTCTCCTTTCTGGCTGAGTGATTTATTGCTAGGATTGCTGTATGTCTGATCTTTATTAAGTCTAATTGTTTTATGGTATAGATAGGAGGTTTTGTAGTTCATCCAATAGCAGTTGGTAGCTAAAGCTCAAATATTTGTGATGTGTAGGGGTTGCTTGGGGTGGCCTGGGGGCTAGAATTGTGTATGGGTCATCCCTCCTGCATGATCTTCGGCCTTTACCTGTCTCCCAGTTTTGGACACCACGATAAGACATTGCTGGGAGGTAGGGATTTGGAGAGGCTGGGAATGCCCTGTGCACTGTGGGTGGTTAGATCAAGATTATTGGGTCCAGGAGGTGCCCTGGATGACAGGCACAAGAGAGAGCCAGACATGTTTGGTGCCTGTCTCCAGGGTCTCTACCAGACTGAGTGGTAAGGCAACCCGTGGGGCTATCTTTCCCACAAGTCCCTGAGGGCAGTGAATGCCAGGTCAATTAGGAACAAGACCACAGTTATTGCAGATCTGGTTTCTCTGTTGACCTGGCTTGTATTACAGAGACCTGAGTTGGGGTTGATGCAGATAATGTTTTGAGGCTGCCGTCCCCAGCGGGTATACTGTAGGTGCACTGCTCCAGAGAGGAGCACAGGGTGGTGGTGTAGCCATCTGTTTTAGATCTGACTTGGGCTTCACTGTGCACCCAGTGGAAACCCCAGATTCTTTTGAATGTGTGGTTATTCATGGGGTTCAGGTTCAGGCTGCAGAATTTTCCTGGTTTGTCGCCTCCTGTGATGGTGGGAATTTTCTGTAGGAGATTGCTGAATTCATCTCTGGTGAAGCACTGAGGACCCCAGATGTATTATTCTGGGGACTTCAATGTTTGGGCCGATGACTGGTTACAACCTCCTCCAAATGATGTCTTCTTTGGGTCTGTCAAAGTTGTTTCAGTTGTGACCCATCAGAGTGGGCACACATTGGATCTGGTGTTCTCACTGGGGCTTGAGATATATAATCTCAAGATTGATCGAGTGGTTTGGTCCTATCATTGCATGGTGCAGTTCATGTTCAGGGCTCCCATTGGATGCCCACCCTACTGAAATGATGAGCGGCCACCCTTCAAGGGGTTTGACCCCAGAGGGTTTTTGGTGGCAGCCGATCAATCTGATGTGGGAAATATTTGCGTCTGAGACATTGGTTCTATGGTAGACTCTTATAATAGGGTTCTATCTGACACCATTGAATCTCCGCACCTGTCCATGTACATACCACATCTTCATACCTGAGGTCTCCCTTGGTTTGATGGGGACCTCAGGGAGATGAAAGAAAAGGGTCGGAGGTTAGAGAGCTGCTGGAGGAAATCTGGCCTGGATGCAGACAAATTGGCCCTGCATGTGCATTATACTGCATACCGGGGCAATAAACCATAAGAAGGCAGTATTCCTGTCCAAGGAGATTGCTGCTGGAACAGCCGACCAACTGTACTTTTTGGACTGTAGACAGGTTACTCCATCCTGCCTGTCTGCAGCCAAGGAAGGCTTTTTCAGACTTTGAATGTGAAGAGTTTGCTCAGTTCTTCTCGGACAGAGTGTCTAGTATTTGCAGGGTGTTTCTCCGGTCAGCAGTGTCATAGCTGGAAGTGGTCACGGAGGTATCCTAAGTGCCGCCGCCTGGTTGGAGGGAGTTTAAACCAGTGGATGCCAGTGAGGATATTGAGGCGGCAACCAATCACACTTCTTGTGAACTGGATCGGGTGGCAATGCGTTTCTTGATGAGATGCATAAACACCATTGGCCCAATGTTTGCCCTGATTGTCCGGTGTTCCTTAACTGAGGGGACTTTCCTGATGCCTCAAAGGAAGCACTGGTGAGACCACTCTTAAAGAAACCATATTTGGACCCAGAGATCAGGGCAAATTACTGACCTGTCTCCTATCTTCCCTTTTAGCGAAGGTTGTGGGAAGGTAGCGGCACTTCAGTTGGAGGAGCACCTCTTGACCCATGAGTTGTATGAACAATTCCAGTCAGGGTTTGGGCAAGCCAAAGCACAGAAACTGTGCCTGTTCAGGTGCAGAATGACCTCCTCAGGACTAGAGATCGGGAGACAAGACAGTTCTTGTTCTCCTGTACCTCTCCTCAGATTTTGACACTGTAGACCATGGTGTGTTGCTTGACCATCTCAGAGAACTCTGCAGACTCACCAGCACTGTCATCTGTTGTTTTGAGTCCTTTTATCCAGTAGGAGACAGCAGGTTGTGATGGGAATTTCTCCTCCTCCACTGCCTCCCTTTCTTGCAGAGTACCTCAGGGTTCGGTTTTGGCCCCTCGTTGTTTGCAGTGTACACTATATGCTGAACATGGGGGTCATTAGGAAGTATGGCTTGGTTTTCATTGCTATGCCGATGATACCCAGCTGTACTTATTCTTGCCCCAGGAACATCCAACCCAGTGGACATGCCAAACAGCTACCTTGCCAAGACTAATGACTGGATAGCATCTAGCTGGTTGTGACGAACCCCATAAGACTGAGGTATTGGTAGTGGAGTCAAACAGAGTGCATGATAGGTTGGCCTCTGACTCAAAGACTGGACTAGTTCTGGGTTCTGTCTCATTGAAGGCCTCCTTAAGAGTGCAAAATCTGGCTATTTTTTGATAGAGTTTGACTATGGAGGTGCAGTTTTCTTCCGTTGTCCACTCCTGTTTTTTCCATCTTAGAAATGTCACCAGGATAAAGCCCTTGTTCCGCCTCTGGATCGCCCTACTTTGATGCATGCCTTGGTTACATCGAGGCTTGACTACTGTAATGCGCTCTATCTCAGTGTCACGGAGGATCTCTCGCAGACTGCAGCTAGTGAAGAACCCAGCTGATTGGTTACTTACTAGGCAGCCTAAATCTTGTCATATTACACTGGTGCTAAGTGAGCTGCATTGGCTACCAGTCAGATGGAGGATCCTCTTTAAGGTGGGGCTTCTTGCCTATAAGACCCTGCACAGTCAGGGCCCTAGTTACCTGTTAGACATTCTGGTTCCTGATGTCTCGGCTCACCCCTCTGTTCCTCCTATGGGGGCCTCCTAGCAGTTCTCAGGTCAAGGTTGAAATTGGCTAGTGACAGGGCATTCAGTGTTGCTGCCTTGGTCCTGTGGAACACGATCCCTTTTGGGGTTAAGGGGGCCTCAACTTTGGAGGTATTCAAGGCCCACCTTAAGGCCCTCCTATTCACCCAGGCAATTTTAGACTAAATTAATGATTGAATTAACTCTGGTTTTAATTAGAGTAAGTATAGCTGATTACTTGCAGCAATTTAATATTTTATAAAATTATATGTATAACTGTATTATGTTATTTTTGTTGAGGCTTTTTGATATATGCTCATTTATTTTATGGCGCCTAGAGCCTCCGGAATGGGCATCTTTAAATAAAATTTTAGTTACTTATTTACTTACTTACTAACTACTCACACTTGTGACCTTTATGAACTAGCAAACTGGCTTCAACTCCAGGCTTGCACTGAATATTAAGCCTGCCTTCTGGCTAAGAAGGCAGTTCTTGGTCTCCTGCCACCAGGTTCCTTCAGCCTTTCAGTCCCTTCTGGGGCACTCGGAGCAACGAATTTCTGTGAGCCAAACTTTTACTGTCCCTTGTTGTCAGACCTCACGCTGATAGTGATTCACTGCAGTTAGAACTGCTAATTTATTTAATGCCCTTCCTCCTGAGATTGAGACAACTGCAACCTTGGGACCATTTAAGCAGAAGCTGTGTCAATTCCTAGTTTTCAGAGCATTTTGTGACTGCTTTACCTAGTCTTTGTTGACAGCTAAATGCACTGGGACCTCCTCTTTACCATTTGCCCTGTATAGCCCTATCCTGTTGCTGTGCTATTCCACTCACAGCACTTCCTCCCTTATCCCTTTCCCATTCCTGCCTCTTTCATCCTACCTCATCCCCTTCCTTTACCCCTACACCCCACTCCTCTCTCCTCTGTTTCCTCACCTTGTTCTCTTCCTGTACTCCCCACCCCATTGGTCTTTCCTGCTTTAGCTTCATTGTGGAATCTCCTTCCTTGCTCTTATTTTACTCCTACCACCTCCAATTCACCACCAGTACTTCTCTCCTTGTAATCCTTTCACTCTCTTCAGACAAGGCCATTGGTTGCACTTGACACAATATGTATCTTGCCATATTGTTCTTTTGTTTAAGTAATTACTTTCCTCGTGTTGTACTACTTACTGAAACCATTGTAATTTGCTATTTTTGTGACTTGACGTGGAACGCCTGTAAAAGACCCTCAACTCAAAGGTCTTTCCAATTTGTTAAATAAATAAATAAACAGCAATTGGAGCTGTTCATCTTGGTGGGTGGTGTTAACATAATTAGGGATTTAGTGTCTATGTGTGTGTGGGGAGGGGAGTTAAAAATCATCAAGTGTAGGAAGAGCCCAGTTTATCAAGGTAAATACTTTTAAAACAGACTACAATTGTATACACCAGACATACAATGTAATGTGTTCAAATATACCATTTAATGTCCTTTCATGAAGTGGCAGGACTTCCAAAACTCATAAAAATAACTGCCATATTTAAATATAGGATATTGTATATCCTTGTTCTATCCTTATATAGAAACATATATATAAATATACAATTTGACAAAATTGCATGAAACTTTGCATGCATGGTCAGAGAGGTAAGTTCTTAGGACTTGGTATGTTTTACGGATGTACTACTTGTTTAGATTCTAAGATACAGAAATTGAAAAAGCCTATAAAAATGTATCATGTTGCTGTTTGTTGTACTCACCTGTAGAACAAAAATGGTTTGGAAGTTTCTTTCGAAAGTTTTCAGGGTAGAAGCAGCTTGGTGTCCTTTTGAAGGTTTTGTAAAATGATGTCAATTAATTCTTGAGTTATAAGGTTTTAAAATGTGGCTTCTCATCATATACAGTTGGGTCTTCAGGAAAGCTGTCTGGTGAGACCAAAGAAACATTGGTCTTAAGACAGTTTTTTTATGTTCACGAGGAAACTTTTTAAATCATGAGTTTTAGCTTTAATTACATTGGTACCAGTTGACAAAATTACATGGAATTTTGCATGAATAGTCAGGTGCTAATTTCATATGATCTATCAATGTTTATGCTGGCAATTCACATGGATTATGTGATCCAGGGAGTTTAAAAGTAAAAAAAATTGGCCTTTTTGTTTTGTTCATGTCTAGAGTGAAAATAGTTTAGATTTTTGTTCTGAAGTCTTCAGTGTAGAAGTAAATCAGCCTGAAGATGCACCTTCCAAAGATTTTATGAAAAATGTTAATCAATTGTCAGGTTTTAGGCTTTAAACATTGGCTTCTGATCATGGGTTAAGTAACAACTTTGTTGTTAAACCATGATTTTGCACCTTAGTAACATTGCGCCATTGGCCAAAATAGCAGGACATTTTGCATTTGAGGTCAGGGGACAATTTCTTATCACTTGATAAGTTTTGTGATCACCTCTTTCCAGAGTCTGAGATCTAAGGAGTGCAAAAACATAAAATGTACTTTTTGGCCATTTTTCTGCTTGCACCTAGGCAAGAAAGGGTTTAGAGGTTTTTTCAAAATTGTCAGCATAGAAGCAGCTCAGCCAAAGGTGGTGTCTTTTGATTATTTCTTAACAAAATATTATTTACTTCCTGAGTTATAAAGTTGCTTCTAAGCATGCTCAGTAGGAGTTACAGAATAGCTGTTTCTAATCATACAGGTGTGGTAGCCTCATAATCGTTAGGGTTGAGCAGGCTGTTTAATGTTGAACCCCAAATTTTGCACCTTAAACCTTTGGTTCTGTTTGATGAAACTGAATGAAGTTTTGCATGCACAGTCAGGATGGGAAGTTTGGATGACTTAGCATGTTTTGTCATGGCCACGTGTTCATTTTCCATGATCCAGAGAAAAAAAAACATACAAAGTGCACTTTATACAAAGACTGTGAGAATAACAATTTGAAAATGAATGTATTTATTTTTCATGTGTAAAAGGCCTGTGATGAAACTATATCATTTATTTCAATCTTAGGTAGGTCATCAGCAATTATTTTCACTTGAGGCTGACCACAAAGGAGCTCTTAACCAAGGAGAAAACCTTAATCAATGTCTGGTGATATCACAATGGGATCTGCTGCAGTTAGAAACAGAGGAATGAAATCAAACAGAAACAGTCAAATCTTCTTTGAAAGAACTAAAATTGCCAGAGAGCACTATCATTGCATAAATGACATATGCCAGGAGATGACTGAACATATCTCATCTATTTTGTTTATGTATTTATTTGAACAATCGGATTTACAACCTTTGAGCCAGAGGCTCATTTACAAAGGTACCTCATCACAGAGAAGATAATAGTGTTACAATATTACAGTAGGTTGACATACAGATATATACAGATTTTCACAATAGTATACAGACATTGTTACAAGTTTTGGTACATTTCATAAACACAAGTTACATAAATAGACATCTGGCAGGGGAGTGAAGGAAACCAGGAGGGGAAGGGGGCAGAAGAGACAGCCCGGAGGACTTTATTGAAGTGCACTTAGTGATATGTGAGCAGCCTGTTAATGACAGGAACAGCAGCGGGTGTTGTATGGGTGGTTCTGAAGAGCAGTTTTGAAGGAGGCAATTTTAGGAGTGTCAGTGATGGTTACAGGAGAGTGTTAAACTAGGAAGGGCCTTGTAGCGGATCTCTGAGCAAGGGAGGGCTAGTTATGGGTACCAATAAAGTGGCCTTGTCTGTGCTGTGGGTGAAGACTGTGGGGAGGTATGTTGGAGGGATGCAGATACCCGGGAAGAGCCGAGCAGAATTTTCTTGGCTAGGAGGCAGGTTTGGTAGTGGAGACATTCTTTCAGGTTGAGGAGATCAGCAGTGGAATAGAGATGACAGGTGTAGGTGAACCTGGGGCACTGGTCAGTAGTCTGCAGGCCTTGTTCAGAGTGAGTTGGATCTTATTGAGTGCTGTGTTATCAGTGGCTCCATATACTGATAGGCCATAATCCACTAGGGACAGTACTGGAAATGTGATGGCCAGACGGAGAGCAGCAGGTAGAAGGCTATCCCTATGGTGGTATAGGAGGCCGGTCCTGGTGTTGGTGGCAGATGTGAGGACATTAATGTAGGCATGAAAAGTGAGGGCAGTGTTAAAGGTAATCCCAAGATATTTGTAGGTGTGCATTTGCTCTAGCAGATGTTGAGTGCTTGTGAAGATAAGGAGGAGGTTATTTCTCACTCTGTTTTGTTGGTGGAAGAAAAGCATCAACTTGGTCTTTTGAGATTAATGAGAGGTGTGTTCTTGTTGAACCAGCTTTCTGCTAGGTTGAAGGTGTGCTGGAGAGTCCTGGAGGGAGACAGAGTTTTAGTGAGAGGCATAAAGTTGCCATCATCTGCGTGCAGAAGAATTTTGCCAGAGCAGGCACTGGGCAGGGTGTTTAGGTAGAGACTAAAATGTAGTGGGCCCAGGATGGAGCCCTGGGAGACCCATGAGTGGACAGGGTAGGTCTCTGAGAGTGCCCTATTGATTCTGATGCACTGGGAACAAGCTAATAGGTAGCTAGAGCACCAGGTGAGGGACCAGTAGAGAAAACTATATTGTAGAGGGCATCAATTAGGAGGGGATGGCAGACAGTGTCAAAGGCTTTTGAGAGGTAATGAATACTACTCTGGCAAGGCTGCCAGAGTCAAAAGAGGAGGAAGAAAGTTGGAGAATTCCAGTAAAGCTGTACCAGTGCTATGGCCTGCACAGAAACCATGCTGCTCTGTGCACAGAACAGTGTATTTAGTCAGATGCTCAGTGAGCTGTGTAGCCACCACTTTTTCTATGGTTTTGGAGAGTGTGGCAAGGATGAAAATTGGCCGATAGTTGCTTGGGTGGACCTGTCCCCACCTTTATGAATAGGTGGGCAACAGCCATTTTCCAAGCACTGGGAAATTGACTCAGGCAGAGAGATCGGTTTAGTAAGCTTGTAAGTGGGACTAGGATGTCATCCAGGAGCAGTCCTGGTGTTTTTGGATCCAAGGAGTCGTTGCTTTGGCTGTTGCTGCCTATTGCTTTTAGAAGGAATGGTCTGGCTTCATGGGTAGATATTTGTGCAAGTAGAACTGGGGACGTTGAAGGACAGGGGCTGTGACTCAGGAGTTGGGTCAAAGAAATTACTGTGAAGGACAGAGCTAAAGTATGTGAAGGAGGTGTTAAGGCATTTACCATGTTAAGGGGGTCAGTGGTAATAGAACTATCAAAAGTAAGCTGGGACAGGGAGGGAAGCATGATTTTCTGTTTAGTTCTTTAATATTGTCCCAAAAAGTCTGGGCAGACCCCTGTGAGGCAGTAAGCGTGGCCTGGTAGTGAGCAGCCTTGGCCTCACAGATGGCCCACGTACCTATTCCATACAGCATTGTAGGCTTGTCTGTCTACCATACTGCTGGTCTCAGTGGCTATTTGCCAGAGGTTATCCTTTTCCTGAGTTTTGGAGTAGGGCAGGGGTGACATATGGTGCATTTTGCTCTTGGTGCAGAGTCTGGTAAACGATGTGCAGAGATCACAGATCTTGTTAAAAGCCTGTGTGAAAAGGTCAAGGGCAGAGTCAATGCAGGGTGCCTGGTTGATGGGGGACCAGTCAGTCTGGGCGAGGAATTGTTTGAGTTTATTCAGGCCACCCAGACACAGGCATCTGTGGAGGGTGGTTTGGGCTACTGATTTGAGGGCAGAGGTGGACCAGAAGAATAGGATATGGGAGTGGCCACTAAAGAGTCAGGGAGAATTTGCATGTCCTGGATTTTGTGGGGGCAGTTGGTGACTATGACATCCAGAAGGGTGCTGGTTCCACTAGAGGCATTGAGTCTAGTGGGCTGGGAGACTATTTGGGTCAGGTCAAGGGCAGCGAAGGTGTCCCTTGCTTGGGAGGTGGGAGGACTAAGCCAATTGACAATGAGGTCCCCAACAAGGCATTGTTCTGCTTTTGTGGAGAGAGTGGTGAGATAATCTGTAAGAGATGAGATTGCCAGGTTCTGGTTCCTTGGTGGAATATAGAAGACTGTGAGGTGAAGCCGTCCCTAGAGGGATTAGGAATGAGTCTGAGGCTAAGGGCCTGGGCACCATTATCAAGCTTAGGGGCAGGAGCACATGACCAACAATAGTGTTACGTGAAGAAACAGCACAGCCACCCACACATTTGCCTACTCGATCCTCCTGGTAGAGGATGTACCCAGGGAGTGAGACAAAAGAGTCAGGATGGATTTAGAAAGCCAGGTCTCCACAAGGGCAAAGAAGTCAGGCTGGTGTAGAATGACCCAGCACTGAAGTACAGCAGATTTATTCTGCAAGTTGCAGATATTCAGGGAGGCAATGTGGAGTCCTGACGACAATGTCTTGGGTGGGCTGGTAGGAGTAGGGGCTGGGTTGGAGTGGACATTTCCAGAGAGTAGCAGTAGCAGAGTAATAATTCTAACTGGGGGTGGTGGCTGTAGGCATCCTTAGCTGGACCTCAAGACAAGGGTGAGGCCACAGGGTACAAGGAATGGGTAGGGATGAAGGGTAGGAATGGTGATGAGGAGGTGGGTACAAGAAGGGCCAAGGGTTTGGGAGGACTGCCAGGAGGTGGTTACCAGGGCATCAGGCAGGAGTGGGGGATCGAGATAAGATAGGGTGGTCTAGGGGTGCTGCCTCTGAGGACTGGGATTGTGATCTGGCTGGAGAAAGATGAACACCAGGATGGCTAAAGTAGTGAGGCACTGTAGAAGGATGTATGCAAGATGCCTATATTTATAAAAGTGGTGGATTATTTAAGGTCACAGCTGGGCATCTAAGAGGGTGACAGCCACTTTGGTGCACAGGGTACCTGGTTCAAGACCCTGGGGGCAAGTGTCCTTGGGCCAGGATAAAATGGAAATCCAGGCATTTGGGAGGCTGCAGTAGGCTAGGTCTGAAGCTGGGTGGATGGGTGAAATAGTGATTCCTAGTGGTCACAGAGGAATTGAAAATTGGGCTAGCAGGTGGACAGTAGGCAGGGACAAGGTGTATTATGGCAGCATAGTAGTACAGGTAAGGATAGGGATATGGAGCAGTGATAGAGACTAAGCAGGGATGGAAATGAAGGGTGGAGTAGCAGGGGTGGATAGAAGGGCTCAGGGGTTAGAAATGGAAGTGGAATTCAAAGTGAATAGGGAGCAAGCAGAAAATACCCTCCAGTATCTACAGGATTTGACCTCTACAGATCTCACTAACACCTTTGCCACTCATTAGGCCATAGAGTTCAAACCATGCAGATAAAAATGTGTGCATACTGGATCTTGGATGATTTCAACCTAGTGATACCATAAGAAGGTGCCTGTGCTGAATGGTGGCATCAACTGAAGTACTTCTCCAGACATCTGAAGCATGAAAGATGGCAACAGTATACAGGCTGAGTCTACAAGACCCAGTCTGCCATAAACTGGAGACAGCAGGTGGGGTCTGAAACAGTTTTGTCAGAATGAAGGTTATCTGTCCAGTCACAGAACAGGGTATATAAATGGGAATGTATATTCTACCAGCTTTATTCTGTTATAAGCAAGAATAGTTAGATAGAAGACACTATGTCTGGGCCATGTGAGAAATGCAGATTGACAAACTTGCAGGAGCTGTGCAGAAGGAGAGAACTTGTTCATGAGGAAGGCCAAACACTGAAAGACCTAATAGATATCCTTGAAAAAGTGACCATGGAAGCTATACGAAAGTGGCCACTGCTAGCCAAAGTCATGAAAGGTATGCTAAGGAGAATACACTGCAGCCAAATCTTATGACTATGGCAACTTTGCAAGCAGACCTTATACAAATGTTGAAGCTGGCGCTAGGGTTGCCACCTTTAGATGGGACAAAACTGGATCCTAAGCTCTGCCCCGAGCCCCACCCTTTTCATGACTCACCATGCATTGTTCCTCCTAGAAGACCATTTGTTATCAATAAAAGACAACATTTAAAGCAGCAGTTCGACAAAAATATTAAGATACTTTTCTGTACCTGTTAAAGTTACTTTCCTAGGTTCTTCCTAGTCATCCATTTACTTATGTATGTATTTATTGACATTGGTTTACCAAATAAACATACAGAGATAAAAGAAATATCATTTACAGATATAATCGGGGCAGACTTGGGAAATACTGTAAATAGTATACAGCAGTATACACAGTATATACTAATACATAATTGTTTCCTGTAATGTGTACTTCATATCTTTTTTCTGGCTCCATTCCCTGTTGATGTCCACACTACTATTTCAAAGCCAAAGAAGTGACCATACTTTTCTCTTGACCAAAAAAAAAATTAAAACATTTAAAATGCTTAATTCTATTAGAGATGGAAATGTTTACAATCAAATGAAAGCAGAAGACAACTGGCTCTGTTACAAAAGGTGGTGGCAGATGTGCTGCTATGCCCCTTTAAGATGCAGTTGAAAAGATTAGGTTAAGTAAGGTGCTGATTGTGTTAATGAACATACTTTTACACCTCCCTGGCTGACTGCTTTCACAAACAAAGGGCTATATTGACAACAGAACTTGTTTGCAACCTGGACATTCAGCTGAAACATTGAACAATATGACATTTGTTTCAGAAATATGTGAGCATTCAAAATGGCTCAAAACCTGACCAGCACAAAGTAAAACTGGATTACCTGATTGGGACCCTGAAAACCTGATCACCAGGTAAAAACCTGACAGGTGGCAACCCTAGCTGGTGTGTTCGCCCTTGCTCAGATGAAGGCAGAATCTGAAAAGCAAAAGGCAGATGTGGAACTTCAGAGGAGAATACTGGAAACTGAGAAGCAAGAAAAACAGGGCCAGCATAAGATCTATTTGAGAGAAGAGTGAGAGGCAGCATGAGGAGAGGAGCAAGAAAGGCAGCACCAATAAGAACAAGAGGTGAGAGAAAGGCAGCACCAGATGAGAGAGCCTGAGCATAAGAGACAGAAGAAAACTCTGTACCATAGCAAAACAGCAAACTGTGAGTAATGGCATGAGTGGTTTGACCTAAGAAGCCAATCTTAATTCTAAAATGGTTCCCAGATATCATAAGGGGGCAATCTCTGAAGAGAATCTGTGAGCAATTTGAATTGGACACAGCCTCTTGGGTAACTCACCTATTGCTACTGCTTACAGGCAAGTCATTACCTGATTTTGTCAGAATGGATGATGAGGGCTATATGAATTATGATAAAGTGAAAATTTTTCTAAAGCATTTCAAGTTAACTGTTGAGACCTATAGGAAAACAGTTATAGGATTAAGAAAGACACAGGGAGATACAAGTAGCTGTGCTGAAATGTGTTTGTAGCTAAATAAATTGTTAGAATGCTGGTTAAAGGGTGCATATGATCACTCTTTAGAGGAAATACATGAATTATTTCTGTTAAAACAGTTCCTAAGTACTGTACCTAAGGAACAGATCATATGGTTGTTGGCTAGAATTCAGAACCACAAGGAAGGCAGCCAAAAGGGCTAATCTGTTCACATGCAGATGGCGTCTTTTATTACAAAGGTAATTGGGGACAGATATCAGATGGTTTTAGAGGAACCCAAGGTGGGATGGGGAGCTAAAGAAGGCAGCCTGTGCCTGAACAAAAGGAAAGACACTTTGTTTCAAGAGCAAGGAAACAGGTGAACAAAGGTGCTCTATCTGACAAAAACGGAAGCATTTTTCATATGATTCTCAGAACAATGTGAAAAAGGGGTTAGGGCAGCTGGTGGAGATAGCTCAGGAAACTCTTAGCAGTTAGTGGCCTGTACACACACTACAGTGCCTCTAAATCAACTGTATATATGCACTCTGTGTTTATAAATGAGATGGTGACCCAGGCACTGAGGGAAACTGGGAATCTGAGGCCTCCATTTTATGGTGAAACAAGATTTGATTCAGGAGGAACAGATACTGCCAGGACAGTTTTCTAGGCTTAGAGGAGCAATGGGTCCTGCGGTCTCAGTGCCAGTGGCCCAAATATTTCTAGGTAGGGAACAGGGTCAGGGCATATGGCGGGAGTGTCATACTAGACCTGCCTGTGGATGTAGCCATGGGTAATGACTGATAGTATGGCCAATATTGTGTGTTTCACTGCCTATAGAAAGGCAAAGAAACTGTCTCCTGAGGAACCAGAGGCAGTAGTGCATGAGGAAGCAACCCCTACCTCAGTAGCAGGAGAACTGTAGCTGAAGAGCAAGCTGGGAGCAAAGGTTTTGAACTACAGCTCCATAATGAGTAAAGCTCACCGTGTGCTGCTCCACAACAGCAGAGTGTGTTCTGGGAAATTGCAGGCATTCAGACCTGGGAGAGATCAGCAAGTTGACCAGTCCTGCAAATATTAAGGAGCTGGCCACCAGTAAGGAAGGTAACTCTATGAGTTCTAGTTAAAGGAGGTGTACTGAGAGAATGGGCCCTGTACCATGAGCTAGTTCCTAAAGGGAGCAACAGAAGAAGGGGTATATTCTGGTAGATAGTGGTTCCTAGGCAGTATAGAAAACAGTTTCTGGCCTTAGTCCACAACACACCCTGTTTTGGACATTTAGAGGTCAGCAATATAAACAGGCAAATAACTAACAATTTTACTGGGCCAGTATTTTGAAGATGTGACATACTATTGTTGGACTTATCCACAGTGCTAGAGGGTGGGAAAAGTTGGGAAAAAGGCTAAAGGAACTTTGATTTCCTACTTATTATTGAAAAGCCATTTCAGCAAAGTTGCCCCAAGTATCACTGGCAAGTGATACATTTTAAGTGGCCGTAGATTATGTCACAAGGTACACAGAGGCAGTGCCCTTGTCCTTCATCAAGGTTGAGAAGGTTGACAAACTGCCTGGGTATTTTGTTGTGCACGTTTTCCACAGAAGAAGTTTGGCTCAGGACAACCTTCATGTCTGATCTGATGTTTGTCTGTGGAAGAGGTGTTGATAAGGCAGCTCAGGGCCTTGCCATTCAACCCACAGATTAGAAGTCTGGTCAAGTTATTCAGTGGGTCTCATAAGAATATAATAAGGGCATTTACTGACTGGCATGTGAGGTAGTGGTACAAGTACTTACCTCAACTATTACTAGCATATATGAAATTCCTCCAGGGAGTCCACATGGTTCTTACCATTTGAGCTCCTGTTTGGTCATAGGGCAAGGGGTTCTCTTAAATTTGTAAGGATGAGTGGAAGGGTGAGCTTGCTCACCCAGAGGAATCTGTTGTAGAGTATGTCCTGAATTTCAGGTCATATCTCAAAGAGTTCATGGGGTTTCTCAGCACCTAGCCACTGTACAACAAAGGCAGAAGACTTGGTGCAACTGTGGGGCAGGATCCATGAGTACAAAGTTGGACAATGGCTAATCATACTCATTGCCATCCAACAGAACAAATTACGGTTGGCTTGGGAAGGGTCTTACTCATGATTAGGATTGTGTTTTTGTGCACTTGGAGCCCTGTTCTTCACTGAACAGGCAAAGGGGCATGATGTGGTCTGCCTAGAGAGAGAGTGGCTTCATTGCTATTGCCCATTTCCCCTATTTTTATTTTATTGAAACTAAGAAACCAGCTCTTTTAGCAGAGAGTTTGCAGGCTTGAAGGAAATGAAGAGTTTTAAAACACTATTTGTGTTTGGGCAGCAGTGTGAGTTGATGACCCCAGGATATTACTTCCGGTCATCACTCGCTATTAAGGGATGCCTGCTGTGAGCAGGGTGAGCATGCATCAGCATGTGCAAAGACACATGTGTCTGCACGGTTTGATGTGTTCAGCGGGTTAGTACCGTGACGCATGTCTCTACTCATGGTTATTTGCCTCCTAGTTCATAAGCACGTAGACTATTTGTTATTGCTTGTACACTGTAGCTGTTCTCAATACAGTATGAAAACATGGTTTGCACAATCACTACCACTGATGGACATGTGGGGTACGATGTAAAATGTTTTATGTTTATTCTTTGGAATGAATTGGACCCTAAAACTGTTTACCTGTTCTAAATGTAGACAAATTGAGAAATTATTAAATGATATTTCATTATTTAATGCCGTATGTTAGAGTTAGAATCTAGCCAGAAGGAATATGCCACGGCTCAGCTAGCCACTCCCAGTAATCAGACTGCATCTCAACCTATTCCTCCATTAGTAAATGAGCATTCACTTCCCTAGCTAGGTCCAGATCACCAACCCTTTTATCCCTGGATGGTTCCTCTAGCTCAAATAATATGAATAAAAAGTGTATGAGAGAAGAGGATCAACATATAGGAACTGATGATAGATGGTATGAAGTTAAAACAGATGACCCTTGAAAAAGGCAAGAAAACTAACATTTTTCTTTAACCTTGGAGAAAACATATGAACTGCTTTTGAATTTGACAGATGTTACTTCCAGAAATTCAAATCATAGCTTGTTAAATGATATTGATAGTCAGGACCACACTAATATTCCCATTCACTTACTAACAACACAGCTCAGGTTTCAATTGCTCCTTCTACTCCCTTTTAGGTGTTCTTCTTGATTTAATAGATGTCACCCCATCCTCTGTAGACTCTCCTGCTCATAGTTTAGTAAGGAATTTGGAAAACCCAGACAGACTTTCGTTCTTGGGGACTCTATCATAAAACATCTCAATAAATGAATCTGTAATCTGGACAAAGTAAAAGGACTTGTTCTTCCTTTTTAAGTGCTACTTTGCAAGAAATTTCTAGTATGCTTCCCAATATTCTGTCCGATAGAGGTGATAATCCTGTGGTAATTATACAAGTTGGAGAACAATATTGGCAAGGAAAGTTTATTAAGTGTTAAACAACACACAGTAGCCTTAACAAATATACTTACAGAACTAGAGTTTGACATAGCAATATCTGAAATTCTGCCAATACCTAGAGCAACCTCTACAGTAAACATCAAAATTAAGCAATATAATGAATGGCTTAGAAAGTGGTGCTTGGGTCAACACATTTCATGTATTACTCATTGGGAAAAATGTGTTGTTATGAGTTATTTAGTGGGGATGGACTACATCTGAGCAGATGAGGTTCTGCGCTTTTAGGTAAACATTTTCCCAACATATAAATTCTCATTTCAACTAGATCCTTGGGGATAGACAGGACATATCTGACTCTCTTAACATTAACTCAGGCAAAACCACTGTCATTCAGGGCAGTGCTCTAAAACAAAATTTCTTCTATTTTAACACTAGAGGTTTAAATAATAAGATCGATAAACTCAAAATAAAGGTCATCAAGGATAAAATGAATGTAATTGCCTTTACGGAAATCTGGGGGATGAGAAAGCAGATTTGGACTGCATTATACCAGGATTCAAACATTTTTGTTAAATAGGACTAATAGAATGGGTGGTGGTGTGGCCTTATTAATTGATAACACTTTTGACTGTATTGTTATTTCAGATAAAATTAAAATTCTGCAAATAACGATTGAATCTGTCTGGGTTAAAATATTTATTAACACAGAGGCTGTTATAGTAGGTGTTTGTTATAGACCCCCAAATGCAGAATATCCATTACCGAGGGTATTATTATGGAACTAGAGAATGCATGTGAATTGGGTAAAATATTAAGTATGGAAGACTTCAACTTGGGAGATACATCATGAAAAATGTAATAGCAAATTAAAGTGCAGGTAATAAATTATTGGCTTGTTCTCAACAACTTAATCTAGATCAAAGTGTACTCATCTGTACTAGAGGAAACAACATTTTAGACCTTGTTCTTTATAGTAACCATCTAAATATACATAAAATAAATATTTCATCCCTATTAGTAATAGTGATCATAACTCAGTTAATTTGTCCCTATCTGTTTATGTTCCCAAAAACTATAATAATACTAAAATATATTTGTATAATAAAGCTGATCTGCAAAGCATATTTGCTTCACTTAGGAAATTAATTGGGATAGAAATATGTAAAGTTTTGATCCTGAGGTAGCTGGAATTTTTCCTGAAAACTATTTTGGACTTAAGGGATAAACATTTCCTTTAATATTTAAGCAAGCTAATAATAAACCTAAACCTAAATGGCTGTCTATGCAAATTCAGCAGGCTTTATGGCATAAATCAAGAAAATAGTCTGTATATTTAAAATCTCAAACCACTGAACATTGGACTGCTTACATAAAACTCCAAAAAAAACTATGATCAAAAAGCTTGGGAGTTAAATTTAAAAGATAAAAAAAAAAAAACAACAGTAAAATGTTTTATTCATATATCAATTCTCTTAAAAACCTACATGCTTAGTGGACATCTACTGCAAGATTCTCAACTTTATTATGAAGCCGGTGATATGGCAAATATTCTAAATGAAATATTTTGTGAGGTATTTAGTACAAAATGTGATGGCTCTGATGCAAACATATCAGTAGACAATGTTCCACTTATTTCTATATCAGTAGATATGGTTAGGGACAAACTTTTATTTAAAAAAATAAATATTCACCTGGGCTGGATGATATAAGTGGCCATTTTCTATATCTTCTAGCAGATTATATTTCTCTCCCATTATGTTCACTGTTTGAATATTGGCGAAATACAATTTTGTACCAAATGAGTGGAAAACTGCTAATGTAATCCCTATCTTTAAAAAGGGCTCTCAATCAGACTGGGAAAATTATCATCCCATTAGTTTGACATCATCTGTCTGTAAAGTGCTAGAAAGTATCATTAAAACCTTATTGGTGAGACTATTAATACAACAGATACTGAACAACATGGATTTAGAAATGGTAGAGGATGCATAAGTTATTTAATGTGTTTCTATGAAAAGGTTACTAGGAACACTGATAATGGCACCCCTGGAATATAATCTATCTTGATTTTAGCAAAGCATTTGATGTTATGGCCCACCAGGCAACCATTTTTAAATTATTGAATACTAACATCAACAGATATATCATTAAATGGATAGAAAAGTGGTTGACACACAGATCCCAATAGGTTTTAATAAATGGCCACTTATCCAACTCAAGATCAGAAACCAATGGGGTCCCTCAGGGATCAGTCTTGGGACCATGCAATTTTCAAATATTTTTCCAGATCTTACTAGTAACTGTTACTCTGATTCGATTAATTATGCAGATATTAAACTTGGTGGCCCTTGTGATAGTGAATATAATATTTCTAAAATTCAACATGATCTGTGCAGTATATCTGACTGGGTCGAATTATGGGGAATGCATTTGAATGCCTCAAAATGTAAGGTCATGCATATTGGCTTAACAACCCCTCAGCTGTGTACTTAGTAAATGGGACTCCATTGGAAGACACAGCAAATGAGAAAGATCTTGGTATTTATATATCAAATGATCTAAGCTATAAAAGCGGATTAATGAGGCCCTTAACAAATCTAATCAGATTGTATGGTCTATCAAAAGAAATATCAAATCAAGAAGTCAAGAAATTGTTTTCACTTTTCTGAGCTTATGTTAGGCCACACTTGGAATATTCAACCCAACTCTGAGTCTGTATAAAAAGTGGAAATAGCTTCATTGGAAAAGATTCAAAGGAAATTTACTAAAACATTCAGGGTATGTTAAACATTTCATATGAAAAACAATTGGAACATTTAAATTTTATGTCCTTATCCCTTAGATGTCATCAAGGTGATCTCTTATATATGTTTGATATCATAAATGATCCATATCTATTTTCAGAAATGGGTTTTGCGTTTAAGAATAATAAAAACAACACCAGTGGTCATCCATTACAGATAATTAGAACTCGATTTCATCATATAAATAGGAAATATTTTTTCACCCAAAGGATTATTAATCCTGGAAAAACCTTAATTTTGAAATCATTAGTAGTACTAACCAAACAGTATTTAAAACTGTCTTGACAAATTTATTACTAATATTAATAATTTTGGATATTAAAGTTAATTCTGGTGCTATTATGGGCCTCACAGTCCCTCTTGAACCTAACCGCCTTAGTATGAACCTTAGTATGAGGGTGAATGATGTTAATTACATGGTCAAGCTACCAGACAGGAGACACCAACAGCAAGTCTACACATAAAATGACAAAAGGAGTCAGAAACAGACCCACTGGTGGAGCTCCTGGGAGAAGTTAAGGAGAATACTAAGTGGACACTGTTACCTTCACAGAGCAGCTGACACCTGCACAAGCTGCTGAAATGCATGGGATGCTGCATACATTTGGTGAAATGCTCATGAGGAAACTGGGGTATACAATTCTGAAAACACAAGGTGGATGCAGGGATCCAAGCCTCACTGAGTTAGCCACCATACAGAGTCCAAGAAGGAGTAAAAGTGCCATAGAGGGAGATCAAGCAAACATAACATAGAAACATATAATTTTACAGCAGATAAGGCCACTTGGCCCACCCAATTTGTTTTTCCCCTACCTACATTATTACTACAGATCGTACTTGATCTACCACTCTTTCTCCTCCCCACTTCCTTTCCACTGTGATTCACTTATCCCTGCCTAGCCCATGCATTCTTGAGCCCCACCACTGTCTTTGCCCTCACCACTTGCTGGAAGATTGTACCAGCAATCCACCACTCTTTCTATGAAGAAGTATTTCCTCACAGCATCACAGCATATCCCATTTTTTGAGCACATTTTTTCTGAAAAATACTATCCTACTGTACCTTATTTACTCCTGTGATTTATTTAAAGGACTATATCATACCCCCATTCCTCTCTTTCAGCTTGTACATGTTGAGGTCCTTTACTCTTTCCTTGTAGTGCTATTGATGCACACCTTGCACCATTTTAGTTGTCCTGTGGATAGTATCCATTTAAAAACAGAAGTTCTATATCCTGACAATATGTTGCCCAGTTACAGATGCCTAACACATACAGGAGTATGACAGCTGGCTTCCCGAACTATGTTCTAGACAGATTAAGTGTTGGGATTTCTGAGTGTCATGGGTTGTACTATGTTATGTGGAGGAACAAGAGAGTGGTTTATTTTATTGTGGAGAACAAGGAAAAGTGTATATATAGTGTGCTGCCTATGTGACTATAGTGGTTGCTTATGTTTGACTTCTACAGTCCTTATATGCTCACTACACCAGTAGTAGGTGTTTGTCCTGCATCATTCCTCAACAAGCAGGTGTCCATCAATATTTAGTTTTGCTTTCCTTTCTCGATGGTACCAGCTCGCTTGTTTGTTTTCTCGCCAGTTTACTTGTGGGGCAATCGGGTCCCATGGTCACTATGTTTGCTCATTTGCCTCTGCCTTTTTGTATTTTGTACTGCTGTAACCTAGTAGAACACTAGATGTCTGTACAGTTTTCATGGGAGGAGGTGACTGATGTGCTCGTGGTTCATGCTGCTTCAACAATTGTCATCTGTGTCTGCAGCTGAAGCTAATCACTCTGGCAGTTCGAACATTGCCCGGTAATCAATCCCAGGTACATCAGCCTTGGAGGAAGTATATTTAATTATCGGGGTGTGGTGGGCAGAGCCCCGACAATGGGGGTGCAGGCAAGCCCCTTTATTACAAGAGATATAAAGTGATTCAGTTGTGATGTGTTTTTGGGTATGCTAACATCGTATTTTTGTATATTATGGTATTCCATGTGTCAGTGTAGTGTACTCGATGTATTAGTGGTAGGAATTATGAGTTTCTGTTTTCCTAATATATCCTCTGGAAGACCTCCACTCTGTCTATGTCCTTCGGAGATGTGGGGTTCAATTTTCAAAGCCCCAATAGACCACGGCATCTTACGCTGATGGTCTGACTGCAGCAAACATGAGTGCACAAGGGACACTGCCCCCAATTCAGTAAAAATGGGGTCCTGGTGTCAAGCACCCCATGTTTGCCACTAAGTTGTCCTGTGCGCTGAACACCTTGTGCACAGGTGGGGATTGTTGCAACTTGTGGCCATGTTGGGCAGCATTGTGGGCCATAGAGGGACCCCCAGCTGCTGGCAGGATCCATGGAAGGTGGGCCAGGGCAGATCAGGGTTTGGGGCATGGTGACTGAGCATGGCTCCATCCATAGGGGTAGTGGGGGCAGCACTGCCAATTGCAGGGGACTATGGACCCCCACAAACAGTGGCCTCTTCACTCAGGGACACTTGGTTGGGTGTAGCAGGGAGGCAGATTCCCACTGGCAGGGGCTATAATGAGGAAACAACCACTCTCCAGCATTGCAGGGCACATGCGGTGGTACATGGTCCATTTGATGAGCTGCTGGCTGGTCTAACTCCGACAGCCCATGCTCCAACTGCCAAGAATGGTGGAATCTCAATTAAGAGAATACAGCAGCGGTACCCAGGCACAAGCCCCACTTCACCATGCTGCACCATTGCGTCTGTTGCAAGGACAGCCAGCACAGGCAGGCTCCCTGGTGCCACAAGGGTCATCTGAAAATTAAGATTGGAGCAAAATGTGGTGCAAGGTGCGGCATATGCTGTTTATCTGTGCTGCAAGTCACTTCTGTCAGTCCCAAGCCTTTGAAAATTAAGTATGTGGTCTCCAGAACTGCACACAGTACTCTAGATTAGGCCTTGCCAGAGATGTATACAAAGTAACACCACCTCCCTCTTTCTGCTGGTGATTCCGCACCCTATGCACCCCAGAATCCCACTAGCTCTCCAACTGCCTCGTCACACTGCCTGGTCACCTTTAGATCATATAATATGATTATTCCAAGACCTTCTTCTTGCTTGGTGGTCATCGATGCCCTCCACCCATTTTGTACTCTGCCCTTCAGTTTGTTTGCCCTAAGTGCATTACTTTGCACTGTTTTACATTGAAATCCAGCTACTTTTGACCACTTGTCTAGTTTCCTCAGGTCTCTGCTCATCCTTTCCACTCCCCAGAAGTGTCCACCCTATTGCAGATTTTGGTGTCATCCACAAAGAGTCAGACCTCTCTTCCAGAAACAGAAACATAGAAACACAGAATTTGACAGCAGATAAGGACGCTTAGCTCACCCAGTCTGCCCATTTCCCTACCTAATGGATAAGCTGCAGATCCTAGTTAACCAGCAGCCTACTTCTTCTTACCCTGACACCCTAGAATTGCCTTATGACTGTCCCAAGCATGCTTGAATTCCCCACTGATTTTGACTCAAACTTCCTCCAGAAGGCTGTTCCATGCATCCACAACCCTCTCTGTGAAAAATACTTCCTTAAATTACCTCTGAGCTGCCCCCCAATCTATCTTCAAACTGTGCCCTCTTGTTCTTGCACACCTCTTTTTGAAAGATCCTACCCTCTTGGACTTTGTTGATTCCTTGAGGTACTTGAAAGTTTCTATCATGTCCCCATCTCCTCCTTTCCTCAAGGCTATACATATTAAGCTCCTTAAGTCTCTCTTCATATGGCTTCCGGTGCAGACCCTGCACCATTTTAGTTGCCCTCCTCTGGGCAGCTTCCATCCTGTCAATGTCTTTGTGGAGATTGTGTCTCCAGAACTGCACACAGTACTCCAGAAGGGTTCTCACCAGCTGTCTGTACTGGGGATAATTACTTCCTGTTTTCTACTGGTTATGCCTCTCCTATGCATCCCAGTAACCCCCAGCCCTCCTTGCTGCCCTCTCACATTGCTTGCCTACATTTAGGTCATCTGATATGACTACCCCCAGGTCCCTTTCCATTTTTGTTGCTGTTAGTATCTCACCCCATTGTGTACTCTTCCCTGGGTTTTGTTTCCCAGGTGCATTACTGCACTTCTTAGCATTGAATCTAAGCTGCCATACATTTGACCATTCCTCTAACCTTGCCAAGTCCCTTCTCATCCTTTCCACCCCACCCTGAGCATCAACTCTGTTGCAGATCTTAGTGTCATCTGCAAAGAGACATACTTTTCCTTCCAGTCCTTCCATAATGTAGCTTATAAAGACATTGAAGAGGACCGATCCTAATACTGAACCCTGCGGTACCCACTAGTAACCCTCCTTTCTTCTGAGTGGACTCCATTTACTATTACTCTCTGTGTCCTATTCTCCAGCCAATTCTTTACCCAGGCTGTCATCTTGGGACCCACTCCCAGGCTGGCTACTTGTATGTTAATCTTTGTGTGGGACTGTGTCAAATGCCTTGCTAAAGTCTAGGTAGACCATGTCCATAGCCCTCCCTGATCTACTACTTTGGTCACCCAGTCAAAGAAATCTATCAGATTTGTCTGGCATGACCTTCCCGCTGTGAATCCATGCTGCCTGGGGTCCTGTGCCTCTGGCCTCTAGATTCTCAACAATTCTTTCCTTCAGAATTGATTCCATCATTTTCCTATCCTGAGGTTCAACTAGCAGGTCTATAGTTTCCGCCTGCCTTGCTCCCACTTTTGTGAAGGGAATCACATCTGCCCTCCTCCAGTCCTCGGGTACCACCCCATCCTCCCATGATTTGTTAAAAGGGTAGTCAGTGGTGTCACTAGTTCTACCCTTAGGTCTTTTAAATTCTGGGATGAATCCCATCAGGCCCCATTGCTTTGTCCACCTTCAATTTTAAGAGTTCTTTCAGAACCCTTTCTTCTGTAAATGGGCTGGCATCAACTTCTGTATCCAGAGTGTTACTACTGTTTGTTTTATGTACCTTCCTCTTCATTTGTAAATACTGAGCAAAAATATTTGTTTAGTATCTCTGCCTTTTCACAGTCTCCCTCTGCCCACCTCCCTCCCCTTTATTAAGCCTCACTATCCCTCCCTTAGTCTTCCTTTGCTCCTGATGCACCTATAAAGGTTTTATCCCCTTCATAACTGAGTTAGCTATCTTTTCCTCGGTTTGGGCCTTTGCTGTTCTGACTGCCTTCCCAGCCTCCTTTTGCTTTAACTGATACAGTTCTCTGTCCTGCTCCTTCTGTGATTCCTTGTACTTCCTGAATGCTTTCTTTTCTCTTGAACCTTCACTGCCACTTCCTGTGAGAACCATAGTGGTTTCTTACATCGTCTTGTTTTGTTTATTTGCTTCACACAAAGGCTCGTTACCTCTGTGATGGCAGTTTTATTATTCCCATTGTTCTTCCAGCCCTCCTTCCTGCCCATTTGCTAGTGCATTCCTTGAGGCACTCACCCATTTTGGAAAGTCAGCCTCCTAACGTCCAGTACTTTTGTCTTTGTATGGCTTGACTCTATTGCTGTGTTTATTGTGAACCATACTGTTCGATGGTCGCTAGTTCCCAGATGGCTACCACTTCTTCATCTGTGATCCTCTCTCCATCTCCATTTGAGAGAATCAGGTCTAATATTGCTCCCTCTCGAGTGGGCTCCAGTACTAGTTGTCTAAGGCATGCCCCTGTAGGGCATCTAGAATAACTGCACTCTTCAGTGGCAGCTATAACTGCACTCCAGTTAACATCTGGCATATTCAGATCACCCATCAGCAATATCTCCCCTTTTTCTGCCATTCTAAGTATACTTTCTATCATTTCCTTGTCCATTTCTCCCCTGAGAAGGGGTCTGTGTCTAACCCTGTGCGTACTGTGGTGCCATTGCCTGTCTCCAAATTTACCCACAGTGCTTCTTCTCCTCCTGTTTACCATTTTGTTCTGTTGATTTTATTCCTTCCCTTATGTAAAGAACTACTTCTCCTCCTCTTTTACCCTCCCTGTCCCTCCTGTAGACAGTGTATCCTGGTATGTTTATGTCCCAGTCATGGTTTTGTGTGTACCATGTTTCTGTGACTGCCACGATATCCAGATGTTCCTCCTCCATCAAGGCCACTAATTCAGGAAGCTTGTTACCCAGACTATGGGCTTTAGTACTCATTGCTCTCCATTTTTGATGGCTTTACCTTCTGTTGCAGCATCCCCCTGACTGTTTCTACCTCAGTCTTTTCTCATTTAGTACCCTGTTTTGTAGGGAGAGGCTGGATTTTCCTGCTGCTTGTCAGTGCCTCCCCTTTGACTAGTTTAAAAGCTTGCCAATGAAGTATTTAAACCAATTGCTCAAAAGACTTGTTCCTTCCTGGATAGATGCAGACCATCCTGCCAGTATAGGCTGGTGTCCCTCCAGGTGGAACCCAGTCCCAATGAACCCAAACCCCTATGCTCCGCACCATTTTGTCAACCATTCATTAAACTGCATGGTGCCAATTACCCTTGCCTCCCCATGCTTTTGATAGGCAGCACCTCTGAGAAGGATACTGTGTGTGCTACTTGTCTTAGGGCCATCCCCAACTCTGCAATGTCCTCCTGCACTGCTCTAATCTCATGATGAGCCAATTCATTTGTCCCTAGGTGGACAATTCGTCCAGCTCGGAATCCCTTGCAGCTGTTCTCATGATCCTGAGGATGTGCTTCCTGTCCCTCAAGCCATGGCACTAGGCAGGCACCTTACTTCATTTTTCCCAGCTCAGTAATGTTACTTACACAGACATTAAAAGATCCAGTCCCAGCACTTATCCCTGATGCACCCAGCTGGTCACTCTCCCTTCCTCAGAGTGAACTCAATTTACCACCACTTTTAGTCACCTATTCCTGACCAATTCTTTTACACCATATACCATGTTTGCACCCACTCTTAAGCTATCCAGCTTGCTTACTAGTCTCCTATGTGGAACAGAGTCAAAAGCATCACTGAAATGTAAGTGGGAAATGTCCACCACTCCACCCTGATCTTACTCCTTTGTCATCCAGTGAAATAAATCTATCAGACTTATTTCACATGACCTCCCATGAAACCATGCTGCCTTGGTTATTGTAACAAACTGAATTCAAGATATTCCACAATCCTTTCCTTCAGCAGTGATTCAATTAATTGCCCCACCATCGATGTCAGGCTGGTTGGCCTATAATTGCCAGCCTTCTCCTGCTACCACTTTTCTGTAGTGGGACTACCTTCACCCTCCTTCAGTCCACCAGAACCATTCCTGTTTGTAATCAGCTGTTAAACAGGACTTGCAGAGGTACAGCTAGTATTTCCTTGAGCTCCTCCAATGCTCTTGAATGCACCCCATCTGGTCCCATTGCTTTGTCTACCTTCAGATTAGTGAGTCCTTCAGGATTCCTTCCAAAAAGGACTAGTGTCCATCTCCCTCCCTCCTTCCAAAGCTTCTGTTACTTTATTGTGGCCCTTCCTTCTCCTTCTTCTGTGAACAATGAACAAAATATTTGTTCAGGATGTCTGCCTTTCCTCTTCACCCTCTGCACATTCCGTCTCCCCTTGTGCTTTTAACCTGTTGATGCTAATGATTGTTTAATAAGTGATCCCTTACAAGTAGCTCAGTTGTTTAAGTCACATTTTTCTTGTTTGGATACATTTAGATCATTCAGTCAATTGGATTCTAATTTGAATAGGGACCTTTGTAATAGATTTGATCATTTTGTACAAAATTCTGAGTAGAGTTCCTAAATGTTACTTTTGGGCTTTAACACCTGATGCGTTTTTCTTTACTTAAACAAAATGAATCCTCGGCCTTACATTGGACAATCAAATAATGATTTTAGAATATTTAAAAGGTTGGTAGTGTCATAGTTTTCACTTGGCAAAATTGTTTAGCTATTCCTTTGTCACTGAGTTTTTCCTCGTGTATGGAAATGTGCCATAGTTAAGCCTGTTTTAAAGCTGGGGTTAGGATGGACCTTAATAACTATCATCCAATATCACTCTTAGCTCCTCTGTCTAGGGTCTTAGAAAGAATTGTGTACGGTCAAATGAATGAATACCTTGTTAAATATGACCTTTGGACTTCCTCCCAGCATAGATTTAGGGAGGGTCATAATATGGAGACTGCCTTGGTGAGGTTCACTTGCTGTGCCCAAGTTGCCCTTGATGAGGGCAGTTTGTGGCTGTGGGTTTTGTGGACCTCACCAACGCATTCAATTTAGTTGATCATGGGGCTTTGAAAAATTATTGTGTAAAGTTAATTTCTCTGAGGGGTGATTAGATGGCTTTGTCATTATCTAAATGATAGAATGCAGAAGACATTGACTAATGAGTCCTTTTCTCAGGAAAATTTTTTGAACTATGGGGTACCACAGGGGTTCATTTTAGGGCCCCTGTTGTTCTCCTTGTTTATAAATTCTCTACCGAAATCTGTTCAAATACAGAAATTATTTTATATGCAGTCTACGCCATATTATTTTGTTCTGGTTCTGATGAACAGAAGCTTCAAACTGACCTTCAGAGATCTGAGGCCCTACATTCATGGTTTGTTTTCACAAACTTGTGCTGAATTTTGTGAAAACTAAACTCATGATTTTCTCTGGCATTAGGAATCAAAGTAAGTGGGATTTCAAATTATTTGTTAATTTTGGCAATTTAATTGAAAGGGTTCACAGTTTTAAATATTTGGGTAAAGTCCTAGATCAGCATTTAACTTTTGATCTGCATATTATTTCCTTAATTAGTAAATTGCATCAGCAATTGGGTATGTTATTTCATATTAGAAAATATCTCACTCAGGAAGCAAGGACTTTATTGGCCAATAGCTTTCTGTTTTCACTGTTGATGTATGGCTCTGCTGTCTATTCATTCTCCACTGAGAACATGTTGAATAAACTGAATGTTACTTATCATAGTATTTTACGTTTCATTACCTGTTTACCAAGGATGGTACACCACTGTACTGTATGAGATATCTGGATGCTTAGACTTGTGGCTTTGTTTAATCTCCAAGCATTGATATTTTTACATAAAATGCAATTAGGTCTTGTTCTAAACAGTGTTACAAGTTTGTTTCCTAGTAATATTTCTTTCATTTTTACTAGGTCTAGTTTTAAAAATCAATTTAAACTACCTTAATTTAGAGCTAAATTTACACAAAATACACTGCAGTTTAAATCTACTAGGTTATATAATCAATTAAGTGAAAAACCTCAGCCCACTGGCATGCAAATGGTGAGACAACCAGTAGAAAATGCAAAACCAGACACCTCAAGTAACAAAATGAAAATAGTTTATTCACTTGTCATCAGTGGTTAAAATAACACAACCACCGTGCTGTACAGAGACAAAACCTCTACCAGTTTTGCACTAATCGCGCCATCAGGAGGATGATGGCGATTAGGCGAAACCGGTAGAGGTTGTGTCCCTGTACTGCAGGGTGGTTGTGTTATTTTAACCACTGATGTCAAGTGAATAAACTATTTTCATTTTGTTACTTGCAGTACCTGGTTTTGCATTTTCTACATATAATCAATTACCTAGTTATATTATTAACTGTTGTAGAGTTGTTGGTTTTAGGGATTACTTGAACAAAAGCTATTTGCAGATTCTGGGCCCGATTCTAGTACAGCTATGCCTGGTGTAACAGCACTTGCACCAAGTAGAATGGCGCATGTAGCAACCTACGCCAGCAGTTATGACATGCGCAGTTCTACAAAGTGTCGCCGACATGATGTGGGTCACTTGCACTGAACAGCTGTTACGCTGGCAGTAATACGCCATAAACCCCTTTGACATGGCGCTAGGGTTATGCAGCAGTTGCAACCCATTCCTGAAGGGCAGCAACAAAGTCTCAATGTCGGGATTCTACAAGAACCCCGGAGAGAACTGGTAACGTAAGTTACACCTGTATTTAGCTGGTGTAACTTACACACGTCCTCTGAGGGTCCTGTAGAACCCAGTCCATGTGCCCTACCCCCATGCCAGACCACCTCCATTGTTGCCTCAATGGGTATCGCACCACCCCATCCCCCGTACTGTAAATGCCCCCATACCTCCACAAAGTAACCAGACCCACAGGGCTGCCCACCCCCTGCCCTCAAATCTCTGTGTAATTAATGCCCCACAGGACTGCCACACCCCAGCCCCAAATCCCCATTGTGAGTACCCTGCAGGACAGCACAGTCAGCCCCCCACCCATGCCCCCACCCTGGGTCACCGGCTGCAAATGTGGCATATACCCAGACAAGTCCTGGTAGTCTGGTGGTCCCCACCCAGCCATGACAGTCCACCTGGCACCCCCATGTCCCCAGCCAGTGACTGGCACAGCCCACCTCTCACCTCCATGGCCAGCAGCTGACTGAGTTCCGTAGCAGTGCTTGCTGTAAAGCGCACTCAGAAATTAATTCCTGAGCACGTCTTTACAGTAGCACTCCCACAGCACTCAGCCGGCAACTGGCACAACCCACTCTTACCTCCATGGCCAGCCGCCGACTGAGTTCCATAGCAGCTATTACTGTAAAGACATGCTAAGAAATTAATTTCTGAGTGCATCTTTACAGTAGTGTATCTACAGCACTCGGTCAGCGAGGCTGGCTACATGAAATGAAGGTGGGCTGTGCTCAATCACTAACTGGGGACAGGTGGGAGGGTGCTGGAAGAACTGGCATGTGGCTGGTGGGGGCCACTATACTACCAGGGCTTGTCTGGGTATATGCCACATTCTTGACCCAGCGACTCGGGGTTGGGGCATGGGTGGGGTGTTGACTGTGCTACCCTGTGGTGCACTTTGCAATGGGGGATTCAGGGGCTGGGGTGTGAGCAGCCCTATGATGCATTAATTACACGGGGATCATGGGCGGTTGATGTGGGCAGCCCTGTGGGGCAGTTAATGTAGGTTTTGGGGGCAGGGGGTGGGCAGCCCTGTGGGGCTCTACATGTACACTTTGGGGGGCAAATGATGTGGACAGCCCTGCGGAGCACCTAATGTGGCTAGCTGGGCATGGTGTGGGGCACTTGTGAACTGCATTGCTGCTTGCGGCGTGCTGGCAGGTGCACCCTCTGTTCAGCATACCCTGGCCGTATGTCGCAAATCACAGAACTTAGCTGGGAGACCCTGCCCCATCTAGAATAGGATGTAGGGTCAATGTCGCAGTTGCAGATGGTGCAAGTTGCATTTGGCAGCGACTTGTGCCAACTTCTAGAATAGAGCCCCTGTTTGCAAATGTTGTTATTGATTTTTATTTAAATGTTTTTCAAGTCATTTTGTTTGTAATTTCTATATAGTTGTATTTTTAAAGTTTGTGTATTTCTTATTTTTGAAACTGGGCGTTTGCAAAAATGGGCACTTATTAACTCACAGACTTTCGGTATAAATTACAATGAAACAGAATTAAACCTTACAATCACACCTCAGGTCTTATTCTTTATATATGTTTATACCAATATATTGTCCTGTCCTCTTTTGTGTCCTCCTGGGTTATTCTCTCTTATGTTTGTGCCTTTGCGCTCCATACTGCTTTCCCTTATTCACTGTTTCCTGATACTCCTCCCTATCCTCCTCCCTCTTTGTCTCCTTATGCCTTCTGAACGCTACCCTTTCTGCATTTACCTTTTCAGCCACCTCATTTGAGAACCATAGCCATCTCTTTTTCCTCGTGCTTTAGCTCCCTTGTTTGACACAGAGATTTTGCCCTTACTATGGTCCCTTTAGCTTTTCCACTGTTCCTTTCTCCCTCCCAGGCCATGTCCTCACCAGATCATGCCTGAGGCATTTATACATCTTCATGAAATCTGCCCTTCTGGCGTCAGGACCCTTGCCCTTGTGTGGCTCAGTTTTATATTGTATCACAACATACAGTGATCACTGGTCCCCAGGTTGCCTATCACCTAGATATCCACAATACTATCCCTGTTGGTGAGTACGGTTCCAATATTGCCCCTTCATGAATGGGTTCTCTGACAAGTTGCCTGAGGGAATGCTCCTGCAGAAAGTCAGGATATCCCTGCTTCAAGCTGAAGTCATTGCTAAGAGGCTACAATCTACATCCTACAGGTTGAAGTCCCCAACCAGTAGCACCCTCCCTTTCTGCCCATCTTGCCAATGGCTTACACCAATGCCTTATCCACCAATGCCTTATCTAATTCATCCCATGGTGCGGGAGGTCTGTTGATCACTCCAGTGTGAATAGTGGTTCCATTCCCCATCTCCAGGGTGACCCACAGTACTGCTGCCTCCCTTTATTCCCTGTATCTCTGTTGCTTTTTGCATTCCCTCACATTAAGTACTGCACCCCTCTTTCCTTACCACCTAGTCATTCTTGAACAGAGCATAGCCTGGTATGGCTATGTCCCAGTCATAACTTGCAGTGCACCATTCTCAGTAATGGCCACAATATCCAGGTCAGCCTTTGCCATTATGGCCTCTAAGTTCTGAATCTCATTTCCTAGACTTCTAGCATTGACACATGCTGTCTTTATGGGTGATTCAGAAGTCCAATAGTCACTGGGCCTCCCCAGCGTACTGATCCCCAAACAGGATGGGGCCATCAGACATGCAACCAATGTGTTTGTTCCACAATTTGCAGGCCTTTGGTCAGTCAAGGCAGGGAAGTGTCAGAAAGAAATGGCAGAAGTGTTATACCATGGGCACAGTGTAGGGGTGGGTACATCTAACCTGAGTCAGTGAAAGTTGAGGACATCTAAGGATGAGCCTTGCCCATGACTAAAAGAAGAGTGCAGGCCTTCCTAGGAACAGCAGGGTACTACCATAAGCAGGATGTGGTGCACATAATACAAAGTTAAAAGCAAACTGGCCGGAATTGCAGATGATCAAATCAGTTTATTGAAGCTAAACTAGTTAGTAGAAATACTCACCTTAAACTGTAATTCACAACACCAAGGTGTCCTTGATGCATTACATGGTGCAACACTGTAGCACCTTGGTGTTATGGATTACTTTTAAAATCAGTACTTTCACATGCTATTTTAGCCTCACTAAATTGATTTGTTCATCAGCAATCATAGCCGAGTTTGTTTTGTCGTATGTATTGTGTGCACTGCATACTCTTCAATATTTTAATCATGTGGGGTTAGGCAGCCTCAGGGGCAGCACCAGCACATCAACACTGTAAGCATCAGCTCTGTCTTCTCATGAGTACTACCAGAAGTTTGTGCTGAATTTCAGCAGCATGACCAACCCCATCCAAGTTCACTAAGAAGAAAGTGCTGGAAAAATTTAGTAGACAGAAACATGCGCTATCATGTTCCATCAGCTGAAGGAGCCATTTTCTTTGGTGCCTGAGCTTGCCAGCCCAGACTGCCCTCTTAGGTTTATTGTACACATAGATACAAATGATCATGGGCTAGGTGTGGTTCTGAGTCAGGATCGTGCTTAGGAGAGGAATACGGTCATGTACCTGACCAGAAAGCTGCTGCCCATGGGTGTCTAGGGATTGTCTGAGATTTGCAGATGCTACAAACTTATTTGTATGGGAGGAGTTCAGCCTGATCACTGATCACAACCTCCTTATATGGTTGCATAGGACCAGTGGACAGAACTCAAAATTGCTAATGTGGAGCCTGATACTGCAGTCCTATTATATGAACATTAAACACTGCTAGTGAGTCCCATGATGGCAACACAGATGGCCTGTCCAGACAGTAGTTAGTGACCTTTTTGTTTAAGCAGGAGAGGTGCTAGTAGAAAGTAATGTGGGCTTCACCAAACAGTGAATGGAGGCACAGCAGTTGCAGCAAGCCTGCTCACATTAAAAACAAACAGTGTTTTGTGTTGTTAAAGGATATGTTTTCCTTTCTCTGGGGTCAGGGATGTAACAATTTGATATGCTATATACCTGTTACTGTATTTTTATCAAGTTCATTCTGCATAGCTCTCAGTTAGAATTTACCACCTGAAGGGACAAAGCTGATATTCCTGGGAAAGGTCAAGATTTTTATTGGAGACAGAACAACTACGTCTGAGGGAAATTACTAACTATATTGTCTTGTATCACTACTTAACTACTAGGCAGTTAATGGAAGAGCTTCAAATGAAAGAATTGCCTTTTCATGTCAGGAAATTGCTCTAGATAATGAACAATGTTGGCACCCTCCTGGGACTGACAGGGCTCAGAACAAGGAGAATGTTTTGAATCCACAAAAACAAGAGTCCAGTTTGGACCAGTTTTCCACTGGAGTTTTCAGGACACAAAAGTGTTGAATCTTTGATGTAAAAGTGACATACTGGATGATGCAGTATGGAGGGCTGGCAGCTAAAGGGCTCTGAGGACTTGCAAGGCCCTGAAAGCGTTAGCTTTGGGACTCTGTATAGTTAACATCTAATGTCTGAGTCTACCGTATTTCACCAATGGTCCTGTGTAGCTCTTACTACTTTGTGAAAGTTAGGAAGTGCAGTAGATTTGTATGTGTTTTTTTCTTTCTGGTGCGTGTAAAGCATTTTCTTTTACCTCTGTAGAAGTAATGTTTCCCATATTCATAATGCATACGAACCACATTTGGCCAAAGATCCTCTTCTACTGTGGGCCAAAATGGTTAAATTATCTGCCTGCAGACCTTGCCGACTCCTCCAGACTTGGCCACTTTAAAAATGGGTTTCAACTCTTCTTGCCAGCAAATCTGACTGCCATTGTTTCTGTTAACTGCACCTCGACAGCGGTTCTTGCACCCATCAAACACTACCATGTCTCACCCACCTCCTGTTTCTCAACTACCCACCGCCCACCTTGCACCACCTACTACCTCCTCTTGACAGAGCCTCACCTTGGCAGCTAAAACTGCATTTCTGCAGACTAGGAGCACCCTGTCTGAACTGTAACATGATTGTTAAACACTGTCCTGCACTTAATTAGTGCTGCATTAATATGTTTCTCTGTAAGTGTGGTCCTGTTTTTCCTTACTTGTTGAACCCTGCTTAATGTTGTAACTGCACACTAATACCATTTGTTAGTTGATGTCTTTCTGTTCTGCAATATTTCATCACCTATAAATGTCTTGTATTCCTTGTTGACTTGGAGCCTTTGTAAACAAACCTCTGGTTCAAGGTATTATTCTGAATTTGGCATAAATAAATGGATAAAAAATAATTTAGTATTGTGTATTAGGAAGAAAGTGGTGCTGGTGTTGTATCGTTCATTGGTGAGGCCCCACCTGGAGTACTGTGTCCGGTTCTGAAGACCCACCTGCGCAACAACATTGAAAGAGTGGAAGCAGTACAGAGGAAGACAACCAAAATGGTGATAGGGTTGCACAAGAAGCCATAACAGGAAAGGCTGAAAGTACTGAACATGTACTCCCTGAAAGAGTGGAGAGTGAGATGGGCATGATTAAAACCTGCAAGTGCCTCACAGAAATGGACAGGGTTCAAGCCGAGGTCTATTTCAGAGAGAGATGCACTAGAACAAGAAGGCATGCATGGAAGGTAAAAGTGGGACGTTTAAGGGTGATGTGCACAGGGCAAAGAGGAGACAAAACTTTGTTTAGATGTAGAAAAAGGAGGAAGACCGGACAGGGAATCACAAGGCTCTCAGGCAAGGAGGAAGCCAATGGATGAGAATGGAAAAAGCAGAAGAACTAAATAGGTACTTTGCTCTGTATTTACAAAAGCAGGAGAGGGTGGGGGCCTGAAATAAGGAGGAGGGTAGGGAACACAGGGTGGACACAAGTCCTTTCACTGCAGAGAGAAGTAAGGAGGAACTAGGCAGGTTGAAGGTGGATAAGGCCATAGAACCAGATGGGCTGCATCTGAGAGTGATCCAGGAACTGAGAGGAATTTGCTGCCCCACTGTTGAGGCTGTTCAATTTGTCTCTGGATTCTGGAAGGATGCTGGAAGACTGCAGGAAGGTGACTCTGGTACTGATACACAAGGGAGAAAGCAGGGAGCCGAGGGAAAACTACCACCAGTCAGCCTCACTGCAGTGGTGGGGAAGGTCATGGAGGCACTCATTAGGGAGATGGTGCTGGATTACCTGGAGTAAAATGGGCTGTTGGATGACAGACACCATGGGTTCACAAAAAGTCATGCCAATCCAATTTAATTGAGTTCTTTGACTGGGTGGTGCAGGTAATCGACTGGGGAGGGGCAGTAGATGTGGCCTGTCTGGTTCAGCAATTCGCTAACACCGTACCTCACAGGGAATGAAACAAGCTGGAAAGTATGGGGTGGGGGCCAAAATAGCTAGATGGATAGAATACTGATTGAGCATGAAGCCAAGGGGTGGTAGTGAATGGGGTGCATTCAAGGACAGGGCAGGTGATGAGTGGAGTCCTCCAGGGTCAGTGCTGGGACCGCTCCTTTTCAATATCTACATTAGCAATATAGTGGAGGGCTGAAGGGTCTGGTGGACCTGTTTTCAGATGATACAAAAATCTGCAATAAGGTATAATCCTCAGGGTTGTTGAGAACATGAGGCAGGACCTGAGGGCACTGGAAGGGCAGGCAGAGACCTGACAACTAAAATTCAGTATCAAAAGGTGTGCAGCCATGCACCTGGGGCACAGTGAACCCGAAAGTATAGTACACACCTGTTGAGAGGAAATCAGGATTACAGAGCATTAGGAGGATCAGGGGATAACAGTGTCTATTAACCTCAAGGTGGGAAATCAGTGTAGCAGGCTGGTGGGGAGAACATACAGGATGCTGGCATGTATAGGCAGGGAATCACTAGCAGAAGGAGGGAGAATGATACCCCTTTAACAAACCATGTTAAGAAGGTGCCTCAAGTATGGGATTCAGCTCTGAGGTCATACCTGCAAAATAACATAGATATGATTGAAAGGGCTCAGAGAAGGGTGACCAAGATGATACAGGGGTGAAGGAGAAACCATGTGAACAGAGATGTAGGAATTGGGGCTTTATACACTGGACACTAAAAGGAGAGAGGTGACATGATAGAGACCTTTAAATATGTTAAAGGATAAATAAAGCATGCTCAGGGCATTTATTTCACAGTAAGGAAGGCACTACAATGAGGGGCATTGTTTGAGACTGCAAGGAGAAATTACTGAGGCAATGTGAGAGGATGGTTCTTCACTGAGAGGGTGGTGGAAGCATGAAACAGGCTTCTAGAGGAGATGGTGGGTCTGAAACAGTGGAGGAGTTCAAGACAGCATGGGAAAGGCACATGGTGTTACAGGGCAGTGGGATGGGTGCTCTTAGAGGGAGGAGGAGGGAGGAAGAGTGTGGGGTAAAGGGCAGACTACATAGGCCAGGTGGTCCTTTTCTGCCATCAGGTTTCTATGATTCTATAATGTGTCAATACTTCTCCACACTAAGGGTGGCAGATGACTGGAACAGCCTGCCAGAGGAGGTAGTGGGGGCAAAGACTGTGGGAAGCTTCAAGCATGCGTGGATAGGTGCAAGGGCATATTAGGTAGAGGAATGGGGGATGGAGTGACACCTATGACCTGCTAGGGTCAGTGGTAAATGAATAGGCAGGTCAAGGGGCAGACTGCGATTCCTAAGGGTCCTTTTCTGTTGACAAAATCTGTGTTTCTATTTGTGAAAATATCTTAAAGTATTATAATATTATTTTTTATTAGTTTTCTGAGACTGAGTCCTTTGAAGTAGAGATAACTGGTTTATAACTGACAAAACCTAAGTTTCTATCTCCAAAGGGAAGTACAGTTACCCTACTTGGCTTCTAAAGTAAGGTGTTCTCAGCTGTGTCAGAGAGGGTGTGCCATTTGCCCTTTGGTAAAAGTACTGTACTTTGTGAGGGCGGTGGCTCTTTCAGCATTCAGGCCAAGAGATACTCCTGAGGGTGTCTGTGCTGAGAGGTCAAAGTCACTGAAGTACCCTTGAAGGCACCTGGAGCCAGATATTCAAAACTTAGTGCCAGAGTAAACCCATAGCACTGGAATAGTGCAGGAATTGCACTGGGCTGCAATATTCAAAGGCACTTATAGTGCAGGTGGTGAGTGATACCGCCAACACTATAGTTAATGTATGCAGGGAGGGACCATGGGAATTATTGCTGTGTTTCCCCTGGCAGTCTAGTGGTCATCCCTCCCCCAACCCAGCATGATTCCCGACTGCCGTTGTCCCCATAATGTAGTCAAATCCCTGGTAGTCTGGCAGTCCCCTCAATCTCAGCATGATCCCAGACCCCCTTTTCCCGTAATGTATGCTAAATCCCTGGTTATCCAGCAGCACCCCACCCCTGCAGCATGATCCCGACCCCAAAACAATCATTTTCCTGGTGGACAAATGCCCCCCAACCCAACAGTGATGTCCCCTTGTTTCCCCCAACTACCCGAAGAGAGCGGCAACCAGCTAAGCCCTGGTCTCACCTCCACAGTCAGTCGCTAACTGTGTATGGAATTAACGGTAATGCACAATGGTCGTGGCCTCATGCAGGGATGAGCCCGTTCATTGCACTACCACTCAGTCATAACTCACTCAGTGGCCAGCCATGAAGGTGAGAGGAAGGCTGAGCTGGTCACGGCTCCATTCAGGGTGGTTGGGGGGATCAGAGGTTGTCACTGTTGGATGAAGGATGAAACCACTGAACCTCCAGGGAAGTGATTGATTTGGGGTCAGTGATCATGTGGGGGTAGGGCCCCATACTATCAGGGATTTAAATACATTATGGGATAATGGGGCCAGGGTCATGCTGAGGGTGCAGTGGGGACATACCTCTCCACTGTCCCTGATTTACAGGACATCTCTGATTGTTCTTCATAAATATCCTCTGTCTTCCATCAAAATTGTGCTTTTGTGACTGAATAGCAAGGATTGTAACCTCAAAATAATGTCACACATCATATTTATGGACGTTTTCTTCTTCAACAAATGCATCTTGCAATAGTCCCTTATTCCATCAGTTTTCTGAATGAATATTATCAATTTGTTTATTGTGTCCCTGATGCTGGGTCTTTGTTCCTGAGTTCTGTAAGCTTTGTCCCTGATTTATGAGGCAAGAGGTAGAGAGGTATGGTGGGGGGGGCCCTAGACAGCCAGGGATTTCATTACATTCAGGGGATAATGGAGGTCGGGGATTATGCTCGGGGGTGAGGAGCCCTAGACCACCAGGGACTCTACGTTACAGAGGCATAAACTTTGCCAGAAGATAGGGACCGCTGGGCCCACACAGTTTGCCCTTTCCTACCTACTGGTTCGACTTCAGAACCTAATTACAACAGCCTACTCCCCACCCCAACACCAGCCTTGCCTTCTGCCTGTCTGAGGCAGCCATGCCACTGGTGTCTGGTGCTTCTGCTGATTTTGGGGATTTCTATAAGGGCACCTGTGCCTCCCTCAGGTCATTCTGTGGGATGGTCAACATGTTGTACAGTGTACTTCCCTGGTGGGACATTTCTATTCATAGCTACATAATGCATCACATATGACCACATGCATTATTGTCTGTGTATATATGTTTTGTGTGTGTGTGTGTGTGTGTGTGGGCATATATTAATATATACATATATATATATATATATATATATATATATATATATATATATATATATAAAGCAGTAGCACAGTAGTGCTCGTAGTTAGGGTTAGTACTCCATTTAAGGTTAAATGGTAAAATTTGCACCTTAATAACTTTGTCACCATTCAACAGATTTGCCTGAAATGTTAGCAGGTGCAGGGCATAACTATATCTTAGGATATGCCAACTTTCGTACCTGTCAGATGTAAACTGCAGAGTTATTAAGGGACATTCATGTGCGTGATTTATGTTTTTGAGCATTCTTTTCTTGTGCCTACAGGTCACAGGGTTTCTTTTTGACTGGTCAAAAACCTAGGAACATGCAGCCAGAGTCCCCAGTGTGCCTTCTGAGATTTCTATAAAAAAAAAAAAAAAAATGAAACGGTTTAAAAGTTATTCAAAAGCAAGTTTCCATTATAAGTCAATGAGAAAAGTTAACAAAAAGTTCGACACTTTCACAAATGCACTTTTAGTGTCATAAATGACCCTAGTGGTGTAGCCAATCCACCATTTTGTTTTAGTTACTGATCAGAAAATGCTTGGCATCTAAAATTGGGACCCTCTAGGAACATAATTATTTTTATGTTCACCTAGTTGGGCACTCAATACGCTAGCCATGTCTTTATTGTGAGGGCTAAACACCCTAGAAATATGTTTTCCCAATTTTGGAAAAAGTAGTGTCTAAAGTAGTGTCACACTTGTGAAAGCTTTTGCAAATCACGACACTACTTTTCTAGACTATGACCAGAATGGCAGGAATTCTTTGCCACCCTGCTGCAAAAGAATGGTTTGGACTTTTGAGCTGAAATTTGGAGGAAGACAGTCAACATCTCACAGATGTGCCTTTTGTGGTCTGGTGAAAAATATTGCACTAATGCAAAGCTACAGTACTCAGCTGACGTTTTTCCCCATAGAGCTAACATGGTGGCATCCACTGTGCCATTCAGGGCTCGTATCTGGGAAGCGGTTATGAGATATGTCGTTTTGTCACTGACAATGTAGCCTGTGGGCTACACATACAGTGAAAACCTAGCTAGGAAACTGATGAATCAAGTGAAATGTAATTTTTCTCGTCTTACGGTTCCTGACATATGAGCAATTTAGTATTCCAAGACCTCATTTTCTGCACGAGGCCCATTATTATGCATAAATTGTTTGTACACTGTGCTTCTCTATGCAGCTGTTGGGCAAAAACAGAATTAATGCTTCTGTTACTATTACAGATAGTGTTTCCCACATTTCCATACCTGTTAGCATTACCATTCCTGTGTATCGACCATGTGCTTTACCCTTTGAGTTCTCTTTGCGCTTGCATTTGCGTTACTATTACCATTTGTGTTTCCACTACTGTTTGTGTTTGCATTTCAGTTTCGTTACTGTGCACATTCCATTTGCATTTGTGGCCACCTTTCATTTTGCGTTTGCATTACCGTTTCACTTTTGTTTTGCATCATCGGTGTTCTTACCATTACCATTTCGTTTCCAATTATGTTCCCGTGCCAGCGTGTAATGGCTTGCATTTCCATATGCACTTGCGTTTGCATTTCCGTTTCTGTTTTCTTTGCCATTATTGTTGTTGTTACTGTTCCCATTTCCATTTACAATTCACGATACCATGCCCGTGCACTTAATGATTTGTGTTTCACTGCGTGCTTGCATTCATGTTTCCATTTATGTTTCCTTTGGTATTATTTTAGCTGTTACTGGAACGATTTGCATGTTCAATTGCATCGCCCTGACCGTGACCTGACCTGATCTTCGTTTCTATATGCACTTACATTTCCCTTTCCGTTTCTCTTTACTTTGGCATTATTTTTGCCGTTACCATTACTATTTGCATTTACTATTGTGGTACCATGATTGTGCGTGTTACATTTTACGTTTCCATACCTGCTTGCATTTGCATTTCTGTTTCTGTTCCTTTGACACTCTTGTTGCTGTAACACTTAACATTTGCATTTACAATACTGGTACTATCAGTGTGCATGTTACCAGTTGCTTTTCTGTACTAGCCAGTGTGTCTGTTTGTGTCACTGATCGCTTCAGAGTCACTTTGCCATTGCATTTCTAATAGCAGCTTGCTTTACCACTTATGTTGGTGTCACCATGTGTGTAACCATTGGTGCTTACATTTGCGTTGCAGTTACTGTTAGTAGGTAACAACACATCATGTGGTGGAGGCGTGGGGCCCTTCAGGCTCCCGCTCCAGCACCGATTCAATTCACTATTTATAGTCCTCATTCTCAAAAAGAAGGGAAATTAGAGGAAAAAACTCTGTTTAATGCATCAGTTAGGTTGTTCTACAGCGACAAAAGTGAGGAAATTCGGTGTTAGGGTTGAAAATCCCTTTGCCCTCAGCCCACCCCAACCAGCATCGGGTGTGCGTTGGAGTTGTCGGTCCTAACTTTCATACCATTCTCCTATGCCTCAGCTTGTTCACGCATGTGATGGGGTGAGAGTTAGGCCCAACAACCCCAATGCACACCCGATGCCAGTTGGAGGTGGGCTGAGGGGTGCAAGAGGGGTTCAACCTCAACACAAATTTCCTTACTTTCATTGCTGTGGAACAACCCTAACTGATGCACTAAATTGAGTTTTTTGCCTCTAAAATATATATATATATAGATAGATATATAGTTAGGGGTTGAGTACCCCATTTAAGGTTAAAGTGTGAAATTTATCAGGTTAATAACGTTGCCACTGTATGGCGAATTTGTCTGAAATTTGGCAGGCACAGAATGGTACCATAGTTATCTGGATCTGCCAAGTTCAGTACCAGTCGGATATATGGTTGCGGAGTTATAAAGTGTTCCATACTGCATTCATGCTTTTTGCACATTCTTTGCTCACACCTACAGGTCACTTGGTTTGTGTAACTGATCTGAAACTTTCAGGAACATGAAGCCAGGGTCCCGATGTGCCTTTTGAAAATTTTGTGAAAAAATATAAATGGTTCAAAGTTATTCAAAACAAGTTTCCATTATAGTCAATGGGAAAAGTTAACAAAAAGTTTGACAGTGTCATAAATGCAGCTTTTAGTGTTGCAAATGACCCCTGTAGTGTCATGAGTCAGCCTTTTTTTTCAGTTAGTGGTCAGAGAAATGTTTGGCATTTAAATTTGGGACCCTTAGGGACATAATTATTTTGTGTTCACCTAGTCAGACCCTAAGGATGCTAGCCATATCTTTTTGGGGGTTAAACACTCCAGAAATATGTTTTTAAAATGTTTGTAAAAATAGTGTTGCCACATTGACACTTTCATGATTTCATTTGTGAAAGTGTCATGATTTGCAACACTATTTTATGACACTATGCCCAAAATAACTGGAATGTTTGCCACCCTACTGCAAAAAACGGTTTGGTCTATTGGGCTAAATTTTTGAGGGAAGACAGCCAACATGCCACAGATGTGCCTTTTCATTGATTGGGGAAAATATTGAGGGGCTGCAAATTCATGGCACTCAGAAGTTCATGCTTTCCCCATAGGCTAACATTAAGGTGTCCTCACGCTTTCGTGGCCTGTATCTCGGAAACGCTTTGAGATACAGACTTTTCATCAGAAAATGCTTAGCCCCCTCCTGGGTACTAAGTTAAGAACTAACCAGGAAAGTCATAAATCATATTAAATTTTAATTATTTTTCTAAGTCATAAGGTTCCTGAGATATAAGCAATTTAGTATTCCAAGTCTTCCTTTTCTGCTCAATGCCCATTATTATGCATACATTCTTTGTTTTTCCTGCATTTCTCAATGCAGCTTTTGAGAACATGGGGTGTGCACTTTTGTTACTATTACAGTTAAGCGTTTCCACTTGCATTTCTGTAACCATTTGTATTACCATTCCTGCTCTACACACCACTGTGTGCGTTGTCTTTGCATTTTGTTTGAGCTTCCATTTGCGTTACTGTTGCCATTTGCATTTGTCTTTCCTTTGGCCTCATCATTGGTTTTACCATTAGCATTTGCATTTCAATTGTGATACCATGACCATGCGCATTACCATTTACGTTCCATACGCTGCATTTGTATTACTGTTCACTTTGGCATCATTGTTGCTGTTACTGTAACTGTTTGCATTTGCAATTGCATTTCTATTACTGTTTGTGTCTTCATCAGCATTTATGTTTCTGTTAGCCTTAGCATTTGCATTTTGGTTGCATTTCCAGTTGTCTGATTGCATTACTGTTTCCTCTGCAGCGCCATTGCCTTTACCATTTGCATTTCTTTTACCATTTGCATTTTTCATACCCGTTTGTGTTTCTGTTGGTGTTAGCATTTCTGTTACTGTGTTTTGTTAACATTTGCCTTTCTGGTGCCATTAGCATTTGCATTACCTTTTGCATTATCATTTCTGCTTTCATTAGCGTTGCTCTGGTGTTTCTCTTACCATTTGCATTATCGATTCGATTGCTTCACTGTGTGCTTTACCATTTGTGCTTGCGTTTGCATTACTGTTACCATTTGCATTTCCCTGTTTCTGTTTGCATTTCATTTGCGTCACCATGTGCATTACCATTTGCATTTGCATATGCACTTCCATTTGCATTTGTCTTTCCTTTGGCATCATCGTTGGTGTTATCATTACCATTTGCGTTTCCATACAGCTTATGTTTGCATTAGCATTTGCATTACTATTCGCTTTGGCATCATGTTTGCTGTTACTGTACCTGTTTGCATTTCAGTTGTGTTACCATTACTGTTTGCATCTTAGTCACCTTTGCATTTCTGTTGGCCTTAGCATTTGCGTTTTGGTTGCATTTCTGTTGCTGATTGCATTACTGTTAACTTCTGCGGTGCGTTGCCTTTAACGTTTGCATTTCTGCTTGCATTTGTGTTACCATTTGCATTTTTCTTACAGGTTGCGTTTCCATTGGTGTTAGTGTTTGCATTACTGTTTTTGGTTAATGTTTGCTTTACCATTTCTGCTTTCATTAACATTTGTGCTTGCATATCTCTTACCATTTGTGTTATCATTCACGTTTGTGTCACCATGTGCATTACCATTTGTGCTTGCATTTGCGTTACTGTTAGCGTTACTATGTGACACAAAATCACATTCCATTCATTATTATAGTGCTGATTCTCAAAAGAAGGAAATTCATGGCAAAGACTCAGTTTAATGCTTCAGTTAGGGTTGTTCCACAGTGACAAAGCAAGGAAATTTGATGTTGGGTTGACACTGGCACCCCACACCCACCCGTCCTCACCAACAGGCATCAGGGTGTGAGTTAGCATCATTGGTCCTAACTCTCACCCCATTCTCCTATACTGCACTGCCTCAACTTGCTTACATATGGGATGGGGTAAGAGTTAGGGCCGACAACCAAATGCACCCGATACTTGTTGGTGGGGACTGGGGTGGATGGGGTGCACAGATTGTCAACCCTATCTTTAAATTTAGTTTATGTTCTGTGGACAGCGTTTTGCTTGTGCTGGTGCCTTGAAATTGATAGGACACCTAGCCTTAATGTCATGGATGTAGTTTTCATTCAAGTGTGTTAAATGTCCACAGGTGTGCAACTGTGGCACTCTGACAAATGAAAATTTCAAACTTTGACATGTTATATCTCGGAGACGGTTTTGGTCTTTTCACTTGAAATTTAGAGGGTGTTGACAGCATGTTCTGTAGATTTTACTTGTATTGTTTATGTGTCAGACAATATATGTTTTGTGGAGATATTGCATACCATAGTTCATGTTTTGTGGACAGCATTTTCTATTGTCCTACTACATTAACATTTGTTTGTGTGGCTGGTCTTGCTGTTGTCAATGTACTTGTTAGTCATTATGTGTGTAATGTGGGCTGACACTTACAAATTGATGGGAGTGGGCTTGTACAACTTTCTAGTTTTTATTTTTTCTTAAAAGTAAAAATTCTATCAAAAACTTCATTATGCATCAGTTAGGGTTCTTCTGCAGTCACAAAAGTGAGGAAATTCAATATTAGCATTCCCACCTTGCACCCACCCCACCCCACCAACAGGCATCGGGTGTGCGTTGAGGAATTTACCCACCTTTGTTGCTGTAGAAGAACCTTAACTGATACATTAAAAAGTTTTGCATAGATATATATATATATATATATATATATATATATATATATATATATATATATATATATATATGTATATTATGTGTTCTTGAAATTTTTTGGTTAATGCTCCAGTTAGGTTCAAAGCAACAAAGTTGGGAGATGAGGTGTTAGAAATTCCTAACACCCTACCCTCCCCAAACCAGGGGTGTATCTTGGGCTTCTCAAACCGAATGCTCACCCCATTCCATCTGTAAATAAGCTGAAATGTGTAGACTTTATGAGAATAGTGCCAGCGTTATGCTTGAAAGCCCAAGGCACACCATACCTGTTTTCTGCCTGGGTTGGAGGGTGGGTGTTAGGAAAATTAAAAACACCTAATTTAGCAACTTTTGTCACTTTGAACCTAACTGGAGCATTAATGAAGTTTTTTGCATCTTATTTCCTTACTTTTGAGATTGTAAAATGGTATGCTTATTTTACTGTGTGGTCTGTAGATGCGTGTGTATATATATATATATATATATATATGTAGAGTATATATATACTGTATATATTAGAGGCAAAAAACTCTGTTTAATCCGGTAGTTAGGGTTGTTCCACGCGACAAAGTGGGAGGAAATTCAGAAGGCTGAAAGTTCTCTACAGAACCTTTCTCAGCCCATTAACTGGCATCATTAGCTGCTAGCCCCAACTCTCTCCCATCAGATGTGTAAGAAGCAAAGGTATAGGAAAATGGGGTGAGAGTTAGACTGACAACCCCAACGCATCCCGTGCCAGTTGGGGTTGTGGGTGGGGGTCCTTGCCTTTGTCACTGTGGAACAACCCAAACTAATGCATTAAATAGAGTTTTTTGCCTCCAATTTCCTTTCTTGAGAATGATAAAGAGAAATAGAGAATGTACGCGGGAGCGCTGGGTCCAAAAGGGCCCAAGCCCTGCCACGTAATGTGTTGTCAGATAGCAACATTGTGCCTGCAAAACGCAATGGTAATGCATATGGTGACACAAAGTGAAACAGAAAGATAAACAGTACTGTAGACAGAAATGGTTAAAAATGCAAATGCAAGTGCAAATGAAAATGCAAAGGGTAACTCACATGGTGGTGTAGATGTTGACGGTAAGTGAAACGGGTAATGAACCGCAAGCAGAAGTGGTAAGGGTAACAGTAATGTAAGCACACAGGCTGGTTCTCTCCCAAAGCTGCATAGAGAAAGACAGTGAGTGCAAAGAATGTATGCATAATAGTGCATCTCGGAGCAGAAAATGAGGAGTTGGAATACTAAATTGCTTATACTCTCAGAAACCGTATGATGAAGAAAAAAAATTTAAAAGTCATATGATTTTTACTTTCCTGGCTAGTTTTGTACTTAGCCTCTGATAGGGGCTAAGTATTTTTCTGATGAAAGTCTGTATCTTGCCGTTTCGAGATACGGGCCTGAAGACACTGCGAGCGCCGTAATGTTATCCTATAGGAAAAAGAGCTGTTAGAGTGCCATAACTGTAGCTCCTGTAATATTTTTCACCAACCTACTGAAAGGCACATCGTGGGATGTTGGCTTTCTTCCTCCAAATTTCAGCCCAAAGACCAAGCCATTATTTTGCAGCAGTGCGCCAAAGGATTCCTTGTAGGTGGACGCTGTAATGTTATCCTATGGGAAAAAGCATCAACTTTGAGTATCATAACTTTGCCGCACTGTAATATTTTCACCAAAATACTGAAAGGCACATCTGTGTGATGTTCGATGTATTCTCTCAAAATTTCAGCCCAAAGACCAAACCATTCTTTTGCAGCATTGTGCCAAAGAATTGGTGTCATTTTCACACAGCCTGAAAAACTATTGTTTAACTTTTGCGAAAGCTTTAAATTCATTCGACACTGTTGCAAATGCTAAAGTACTTTGCACAAGCACATTTTCCAGAAATCTGAAAAACTTATTTCTGGGGTGTTTTACCCCAAAATAAAGACATGCCTAGCATCTTCAGGGTTCAACTAGGTGAATACAAAATAATTCAGTTGCTAGAGGGTCCCAAATTTAAATGCCAATCATTTTCTGATGATCACCTGAAACAAAATGGTGGATTTGTGACAGCAAAGGGCCATTGAGAAAGTAAAACTGCATTTGCAACACTGTGACACTTCTTGTTAATTTTTCCAATGACTTATAATGGGAACTTGTTTTTGAATAACTTTTGAACCGTTTAATATTTTTTCACAAAATCTTCAAAAGGCACATTAGGGGACCCCAGCATGTTTCCTGTAGATTTTGGACCATGTCTACAAACCATGTGACCTCTAGAGATGACCAAAAATTCCCAAAAGCATAAACGCTCAGGCAGATCACGCTTAATAACTCTGCAGCCGATATCTGAACAGTACAAAAGTTATCAGATCCCAAGATCTTTGATTCTTGAACATGTATTCCAAATTTCAGGCAAATCTGTTGAATGGTTGCAAAGTTATTAAAGTGCAAAATGTTAGGTTTAATATTAAATGACTCTCAACCCTAAATATGGTATGTACAGTACATATATATAGTGTGTGTGTGTGTGTGTGTGTGTATATATATATATATATATATATATATATATATATATATAAATATGTAGACAAAATTCAATGTTAGGATTAAGCCCTTGAACCTACTGACCCCCACGCATCAGGGTGTGTGTTGGGGTCATCAGCTCTAACTCTCAGCCCATTACATGTGTAAAGAAGCTGAGGTGGTGAACTATAGGAGAATGGGGTGACAGTGAGGACCAACACATTTTGTGAAAAAAATTTGTAGCCCTTAAGAGGCTCGCATTCAGTGAAAATGTAGCCAGGAGAGAGTCATGAATCATCTGAAATTTTAATTTTATGCAGCTGTTGGGGAAAACCAGGGTGTGCACTCCAGTTACTGTTAACATAGCATTTCACTTGCGTTTCTGTACCCATTTGCATTTGCGTTCCCATGTATGCCACCATATGCAATCCTTTGCATTTCCATTTGCATTTGTATTTGTGTTACTGTACCCATTTCTGTCACCACTACTATTTCTATTTGTCTTTTGCTTTGTGTCACCATGCGTGTCCTTTGTTTTGGGTCATTGTTGTTGTTACCGTTACCATTTGCGTTTCCAATTCGTGCCCATGTGCTTTATGGTTTGCTTTTCCATATGCACTTGCATTTGCGTTTCTGTTTCCTTTGCCATTATTGTTGTTGTTACCATTACCATTTGAATTTACAGTTGTGGTACCATGACCGTGTGTTATGGTTTGCATTTCCATATGCACTTGCATCTCCGTTTGCGTCACTGTTCACTTTGGCATCACTTTGCGCTTGCGTTTCTACTAAAGTTTGCATTACCATTTATGTTTGCGGCACCATGTGCATAACACTCGGACAATCAAGCAACTGAAGCACAAGCAGCTCACCTGAGTAGCTGAGGAAGCCAAATCTCCAGCCTGATAACTTTCGAGGCAGCCCCCAAGCTAGGCACTCGGGACAATCAAGCAACTGAAGCACAAGCAGCTCACCTGAGTAGCTGAGGAAGCCAAATCTCCAGCCTGATAACTTTCGAGGCAGCTCCCCCAAGCTAGGCACTCGGGACAATCAAGCAACTGAAGCACAAGCAGCTCACCTGAGTAGCTGAGGAAGCCAAATCTCCAGCCTGATAACTGGAGCAGCTCCCCAAGCTAGGCACTCGGGACAATCAAGCAACTGAAGCACAAGCAGCTCACCTGAGTAGCTGAGGAAGCCAAATCTCCAGCCTGATAACTTTCGAGGCAGCTCCCCAAGCTAGGCACTCAGGACAATCAAGCAACTGAAGCACAAGCAGCTCACCTGAGTAGCTGAGGAAGCCAAATCTCCAGCCTGATAACTTTCGAGGCAGCTCCCCAAGCTAGGCACTCGGACAATCAAGCAACTGAAGCACAAGAAGCTCACCTGAGTAGCTGAGGAAGCCAAATCTCCAGCCTGATAACTTCGAGGCAGCTCCCCCAAGCTGAGGCACTCGGGACAATCAAGCAACTGAAGCACAAGCAGCTCACCTGAGTAGCTGAGGAAGCCAAATCTCCAGCCTGATAACTTTCGAGGTAAAGAGCCTCTTCTCTTCTGTCTGGACGCCTGCAGAGGGTGCTACCTGATGAACACTTATATTCTATGAACTTTGTTCCTGTTCACCACTGGTGGGCTTGTTATTTGATTCTCTTTGTGCTACTAATTGCTGAAGTGTAAAGCTAGGGACTCACTGGCTTTTCTAGAGTTGCCTTGCTGATTTCATCTTAAAGCCAGATATACCAAGCAGCTAATATAGATCAGACTTGTTTAATATGGTGGTATTTGGAGCTAATTGCTGATTTCATCTTAAAGCCAGATATACCAAGCAGCTAATATAGATCAGACTTGTTTAATATGGTGGTATTGAGCTAATTGTGCTTGTTACTGAAGGCATTAGATTAGCGGGGTCCTAGTGTGACCTCATTTTGGAATAGCCCTGTTTGCTTAAGTGGAGCTCCTTTGTATAGTCACAACATATTCTCCCGCTGCATAGTAATGAGAGGCTTTGTTTTCTCCACAACATGAGCGCTCCCCAAGCTAGGCACTCGGGACAATCAAGCAACTGAAGCACAAGCAGCTCACCTGAGTAGCTGAGGAAGCCAAATCTCCAGCCTGATAACTTTGAGGTAAAGAGAGCCTCTTCTCTTCATCTGGACGCCTGCAGAGGTGCTACCTGATGAACACTTATATTCTATGAACTTTGTTCCTGTTCACCACTGGGTGGGCTTGTTATTTGATTCTCCTTGTGCTACTAATTGCTGAAGTGTAAAGCTAGGGACTCACTGGCTTTTCTAGAGTTGCCTTGCTGATTTCATCTTAAAGCCAGATATACCAAGCAGCTAATATAGATCAGACTTGTTTAATATGGTGGTATTTGGAGCTAATTGCTGATTTCATCTTAAAGCCAGATATACCAAGCAGCTAATATAGATCAGACTTGTTTAATATGGTGGTATTGAGCTAATTGTGCTTGTTACTGAAGGCATTAGGTTAGCTGGGTCCTAGTGTGACCTCATTTTGGAATAGCCCTGTTTGCTTAGAGTGGAGCTCCTTCATGTAAGTCACAACATATTCTCCGCTGCATAGTAATGAGAGGCTTTGTTTCTCCACAACATAGGCAGCTCCTCCCTCCCCCAAGCTGAGCACTCAGGACAATCAAGCAACTGGAAGCACAAGCAGCTCACCTGAGTAGCTGGGAAGCCAAATCTCAGCCTGATAACTTTCGAGGTGAAAGGCCTCTTCTCTTCGTCTGGAACGCCTGCAGAGATTACTAGCCAGCGGCGCCCGCGCCGTCTGCCCTCCCGCCCCAACCACCCTCCACCCAGGCGGCTGTCAATTTAAGGATCACCCCGTGACATCACATCCGGTGATATCACGTCCTGTTGCCCAGAACCTATCTCCCCACTCTCCCATTTGCAGGTTATACCTGCTGGCACTAGAGGGACCTATGCTCCCTCACTACTTCCTACTCCTACCTGTACAGCACTACTTCCCTGGGATCTTGCTCACCACAATGTATTGGCCCTGCCTCACGCTCTGCCTGCCTATCCCCACTAGCAGTGCACTTACCCACTTACCCATCTGCTAGTCCACACTGTGCCCTGGCACCCCTCCTTCCTTGCTCCTGAACCTCCTCTCCCGCCCGTTGGGACCTCTGTGTGTCCCCGTCCCCCCCCTCCCTTAGCTTTCTCTTCCCCTCAGGCACATCTGGGTGTCTTCTTATTCTTGCTTTCCTCCTGTACCTCCTGCCCACCCCTGCTCCCTTAGCCTCCCTCCCCTCCCTCCATGTCAATCGTGGGAAAACCTCTCACCATCTCCCAGCCAGGGTGTTAGTCATACTACTACTCCTGTTGAGAACATTCATCAAACCTGGCCGTGTTCCCAGGAGCCCCAACTCTCACCACAGGCCTTGCATGGTCTCCATGAATATCTGTAGCCTCTAAAAAGTTTGACTCACTACAATGCCTGGTCACACTAATTAACCCTGATGTCATCACCCTGGTTGAGACTTGGCTGTCAAAATCCTCCTGACTCCTAGTTCTCCTTCCTGGTTTCACCCTTTTCCGATTTGTTGGGTGACGGGCCAAGCGGCCGTGCCTCTTTATGTCAAGGAGATCCTCCTGTCCCAGCCCTGCCACTCCCATCCTTGGACCTAGGGCCCAGGGGGCGCATGCTGAAACCAACCCTGACCCTTTAAAGGAACCCTTTATCTGACTACTGCATACGTGTTCCCCAGGGACCAAACGCAGGCCATTGCCTCTCCTACAGAATACCTTACCTCTCTACCTCCTTCTGCTGATCAAATTCTGGTGGGTGACTTAAATGTCAACTGGCTCAGCCTCCTCCTCCTCTACCCGAGACTCCTTTTCTGCAATAGACCTAACGCAACTAGTTACCCACACTACCAGGACTAACCCCAAGAGAGGCCCAGTACCCTGCTTGATGTGGAACTCACCAACCCTAATCGATCCCAAATGTACAAGTCCTCCCAGATTCTCTCAGCGATCATCCCCATTCTATTCCACTGGTCAACCTCAGTCCCAAACCCATAGCACAGTCCACATGCGGCGCCTAATACCTGGTGGACTGATAAAACTTAAGGAACTTCTGTCCAAATTGACTGGTCTCCTATACAGGCAACTCCTGACATCGACACAGCTCTCTCCTTCTTTACCCAAACTTTTAATAATGCCTGTGATATCTATGCCCCAGTGTTGACCGCTGCTCTAAAAGGAAGAATCTTTGGCTGCCCAGCTTTGATCCACCAGCTCAAACATAGGGACAACCTATGGCACCGACGCCATTGAGACTGGCTGGCCCAATGACAGGTGTTATATGCTGCTGCCCGAAACAAGTGCACTTGGGCCATCAGAAAGGCCAAGTCTGAGCACTATCGGTCCTCACTCACTGCCTCATGGGGAATCCCAGAACCTTCTGGGATAACATTAAACAGTTAAATGGGAGTGCACACTCCCACCCACCCACCCAGATCAACATTAATGGTGTGATCTCCTCAGACCCAACCCTCATAGCCAACCACCTCAACACCTCATTCACTGACCTTAGCCCTATCCTCCCTACAAATTTTTGACCCTCCCCAGCACCTGCCGTAAATCTTTCTCACCCTTATTTTCTCCTCCTGTGTTTCTGCCCAAGAACCTAGGCCGCACCTTGTCACGCTCCTCAAGAGTAATAGTACAGGCAGTGACACCCTGGATCCGTATCCTACAGCTGGTCTTAGACACAGTCCTTACCCTATCACATGCCTCATCAACCACTCATTTGCCTGGGAAGGTTCCAACTGCCTGGAAATTTGCCACTGTCACCCCTATCTTTAAAGGTGGTGATACGACTGTGGCTAGAAACTCATCGACCGATCTCCATCTCTCTCTCTCCAAGGCCTTGGAAGAGTGGCCTCTCAAATCTCTGACTCACCTCTCCACCTACAATGTCCTTTGTCCTGAGCAGCATGGCTTCTGAGCGGCCACAGTACCAACACAGCCCTCCTAGAGTTCTCCAACTTTCTCGACCTCCTTAGACACTGGTTCTCTGGCTGGTGCTGTCTTCATTGACCTCTCTCAAAGCTTTGACACTGTCTCCCACCCCTCCTTCTTGATGCCCTTTGTCTGATTTTGCTGTTGGGCTATCTCCTGGTGCACCAGTTATCTGTCTAACTACCACAGCGCTGTAAAATTAATGGGACCTACTCAGACATCTGTCTCATCTTTTCTGAGGTTCCCCAGGGCTCCATTCTGGGCCCCTTACTATTCTCCTTTACCTTAACACCTTCCATGCTTGCTCGGGGAACATTCTATTGTACGCTGATGATGCAGTCATCTTGCCTCAAGTCAGAACCTTACTGCCCCTCCAGGACTCGCTGCAGAAGTCCTTCACTGAAGCCGGGGCTGGTTCAAGGAACATAGATTGGTGATAAATCTAAAAACAAAACCATGTTCTTCACTCATCCCCAAAACAAGTCCTGCAACTTCAAACCCTCATTCACTCTGGGTTCTCATTCCCATAGAACAGGTTTGCTCCTATAAATACCTAGGATCCATTTTGACCCCCCTCTCCTTCCATGGACACATCGCTGCCCTAGCCACTGCCACTAATATCCGATTGGGCATCTTACATCGTATAAACACTGCCTCCCCGGAGGCTCTTCACTCGCAGTCACCTCCTCTATCCTGTCCCTAGTGGACTATGGACTGCCGTGTATGGTGCTGCTGATCAGACCGCACTCCATAGAATTCACACTACTCTGAATAAGGCCTGCAGGTTAATTACTGGAGCACCTAGGATGACACACACCTGTCTACTGTATGCTAAAGTGCTGGTACTTGATCTCTGATGGAGCCTCAAATATCTTACCTGTACCCTTACAAAAGACCCTCCTTGGGCTTTCTCCACCAGGATTGACCACCACCATACGCCGCTTCTGTCCCACTAGTTCATACTCAGACCTCTGGGAGAACTCTCTTGTTATCCCTAGAGCTAGGACCTCTCACGCCAAAGAGCCTTCAGCTTTAGGGCCCCTCCTGGTTCAACACACTGCCCCTCCATCTCCGAAGCTCCAACTATATTGTGCTTAAAACTTCCTTTACGTGAACTACCTTTATTAACACCATGCTGTAACTGCCACTAGTCAAAGCCAGACTAATACTTATGACAAAGCTTATTACTAAGCTGCTATGACGACATAACTCTGGTTTTGTTTGCATCCATCCTACCTGTACCAGCTTGTTTGTATCTATGTCTTAATTTTACTGTTATACTTATGTGTTGTACTACTACTGTGTATTTTGGTTTGTCTTACTGTGACAAGGTAATTTTGTAAATGAGCCTATGGCTCAAAGGTTTTCCAAACTGCTGTTTAAATAAAATAAATAAATAAAATAAAACAGTTAGCGCTTGCATTTGTGTTGCAGTTACTACGCACAAAAATGACATTTCATTCACTATTTATAGTCCTCATTCTCAAAAAGAAGGAAATTCATGGCAAAAAAACCTCTGTTTAATGCATCAGTTACGGTTGTTCCATCAACAAGTGAGAAATTCAATGTTAGAGTTGAGCCTCCCTTGAACCACTCTCACTTGCCCACCCAGCCGACATCGATGGTGTTGGGGTCATCAGTCCTAACTCTCACCCCATTCTTCTATAGTTTACCCACTCAGCTTCTTTACATATGTGATGGGGTGAGTTAGGCTGATGACCCCAATGCAAACCCTGACGCCAGCTGGGGTGAGGTGGGGGTTCCATGGGGATCAACCCTACCATTGAATTTCCTCACTTTTTGTCACTCTGGAACAATCATAACTGATGCATTAAACAGAGTTTTTACACCCCATGCCCACCAACTGGCATCAGGGTGTACTTGGGGTTGTTGGTCATAACTCTACCTCATTCTCCTACACTGCACCACCTCAGCTTATTTAGATATTTAATGGGATGAGAGTTAGGTCTACAACCTCAACGCACTCCTGATGTCGGTTGGTGGGGACTGTGATGGGGGCATGGTGTGGCAATCCTAACACCGAAGTTTCTTGCATTTATCACTGTGGAACAACTATAACTGAAGCATTAAACAGAGTTTGTTGCCATGGATAGATAGATAGATAGATAGATAGATAGATAGATAGATAGATAGATAGATAGATAGATAGATTGATATGCCTGCTAACATCCATTCCCTGCATCATCCAGCCTGTACTTCCATTCCCACCAACAGGATTATGCTGTGAGCACTTTGACCTGAGACTTCCAGCTTGTACAACCATTCAGACCAAAAGGTTGAGCTGTGTACTCCATGCAGTAGCACCAGGCCAACTACATCAAATGCATGCCAAGCAGCACATAACGAGATGCAATTGGGACTGTTTGCCCATGGATTACCTAAGTAGGCTAATTTGCATAAGAGCTTACATATAGCAAACTTTTTGCCCAGGGCTAACCTGTTTGCACCGGGCGAATGTGTTAGCACTGTGCAATCAGGTTAGTCCCAGGTAAACCTTCACATTTGCATAGCACAGTTCTGCAGATTGTAGCCTGTTTTGTTGTGCAGTTGTTGTAGAACACCTCTTAGCAATTGCACACATTGTCATCCCTTGGCTCTGACTTGCTCCACCTCTGTGTCTTTTGGGCTGCCGTTGCATTTTGCACTTCCATGTTGCTATACTCAGAGCTGTCTTATTTCACAGGCACTGCACTTCAAGCCCAGTTTGCCTGGATTCCTTAGTATGCTATATTCAGCAGGTTTAGCACTAGAGCTATTTCTTTTGAAAATGGCAGGCTATTGGTTCAGGCTAATTTAGCACACTGGGCAGTGCTAATGTAGCCCGGGCAAGGTTTGGAATCTCGGCCTCTCATGCGTTGCGAAAGCTGGTAACAGTGTACAGGCTGAGTCTGGGAGAGAGACCAATCTGCCGCAATCATCAACAAAAATGTTTAGGTCATTACAAAACTGCAAACAACAAATTTTTGGTTTGAGACATAAAATTCATACTTAGTGTCGGTTAGCAATTTTATGTGACAAACCTATAATCTCAAGGAGATCAAAAGTTGCAACCAAAGAATTTAGGCTCACGTACATAAACATCTAGACTTTGCACCCTAATAACGACTGTTAACGAGAACTCATCCATTTTTAACATTTTGTCACAAAATTTGTAATGATCATTTTAAAGACCCTTAGATCTAACATACTGTAGTAGGTAAGAAATGTCACTTCCACCTCAAAATGTTTTTATGTTGTAATCCATGGCTCTTGTTAGTTTAATGGTGGTCTTATTAATTTCAGATGGGCAAGATTCATGCATAAAAATAGCAATGAAATGGAGTCCCATTCACTTCAATGGGACAAACTCCCATACTCTCCTGTTGATCGCACTTCTTTACGTGCCTGAACATGGAAAAGTGTCACTGCTATCAGGAAGTGGGCAGTAACAGCTGGGCACCTCATAGGGCCAATTTATGACTTCCTCCACAAACTAAAGGACTACAATTAAAATGATGAAAAGCAGCCATGATGACTATTGAGGGCATCAAGGGCTGGAATTTGTGAATAAGGGGAATAATGGAAAATCCCCTAAAATTGAAGAGAAAGTTTAAGAATGATTTTAAATATAATATTACATAGAAACTTAGAGGCTGATGGCAGATAAGGACCACAAGGCCCATCCTATATTCCCATTTCTTGTTCTACCTTATAAATGTGCCATCAGCCTTTGCTCTGTCAGTGGCTTATCTATTCATATTCATCTGTATTGCTCCCTTATGCCTATCCCATGCCTGTTTGAAGCCCTGCACTGTAGTCATAGCCACCACTTCCTGAAGTAGGCCATTCCATGAATCCACAACTCTTTCTGTGAAAAGAATTTCCTCACATTCCCCTTAATTGGCTCCTCTAATCTCATGTTGTTTTCTTGTCCTGCTATTTTTCTTATATTTAAACATGTTAGACTCCTTCACCTTGTTAATGCCCTTAAGATGTTTTAATGTTTCCACCATATCGCTCTCTCCTCCCTTTGCTCTAGGGTATACATATTGAGCTTCATTAATCTGTCCTCATATGTCTTCTGATGCAGTTCCTGTACTATTTTGGCTGCCCTTCTCTGGACTGCCTCAATTTGATTAATTTCCATGTGGTGTGGCCTCGGTACTGCAGTACTCCAGATGGGCCTAACCAGTGTCTTGTAAAGAGGGATTATTACCTCACTCTTATGACTTATGATACCCTTACTAATACACCCTAACATCCCCTAGCCTTACCTACTGCTTTAGAGGTCTGCTTGATGATTTCAGGTCATCGGTGATGATGATGCCCAAGTCTCTTTCTTCTTTTGTGACTGCCAGCAACTCCCTCCCAACCTATGGGTGGCTTCAGGGTTTCTCTTCCCTATGTGCATGATCTTGTACTTCTTTGCATTAAATCCCAGTTGCCACTCTACTGACCATTTTGCTAGTTTATCCAGAACTCTTCTCATTCTGCCCACCCCATCTGGATCATCCACTTGTTGCCGATCGTGGTGTCATTTGCAAACAGACAAGCCTTACCTCTAGTCCACCTGCAATGTCACTGAAGAAGATATTAAGAGGACTGGCCCCAGGACTGATCCCTGAGGCACCCTACTTGTGACTTGCATCTCTTCTGACTGTATACCATTTACCACCACTCTCTGTTTTCTGCCTGTCAACCAGTTTGCCACCCAGTTGACCAACTTCTCACCCACCCTGAGCATACCCAGCTTATTTATCAATCTTCTATGTGGAACAGTGTTGAATGCTTTGCTGAAGTCAAGGTAGGTGACATCAACTGCTCCACCTTGGTCCACCACTCTGGTTACCCAGTAAAAGAAATCTATGAGATTAGTTTGACAGGACCTTCCTTTGTAAATCCATGCTGTCTTGGATCCTGTGCCCTATGGATTCCAGGTGCTGCACTATCCTTTCCTTAAAGAGTGCCTCCATAATCTTGCTCACTACTGAGCTAAAACTGACTGGTCTGTAGTTCCATGCCTCCTCCCTGCTAGCATTCTTGTGGAGGCGGGATGACATGAGCCCTTTTCTAGTCTTCTGGGACCTCTCCTGTGCTCAATGACTCCAAACAGTTCTGCTAATTGCTTTGCTAGTTCTACTCCTTAGCTAGCTCTTAGGGCACCCTGGGATGTATGCCATCAGGTCCCATTGCCTTGTCCACCCTGAGCTTATCAAGCTCTTGTAGGAACCTTTCTTTGTGAAGGGATTAGTGCTCACCTCTCTCCCCTTGTGTCCATGGTGCTGAGCTGTGGGCCTGCCATACCTTCTCTTCAGTAAATACTGAGCAAAGTATCTTTTTGGATAGATGCTTTTACAGGTCCTCCTCCTCACATGCCCCTTTTCTCCTTTGAGCTTAGCAATACCTCCTCTGGACTTTCTCCTTTCACTAATATATCTATAGAAGTCTTGTCACCTTCTTTCACTGATCATGCTAGTGTTTCTCAGTTTAGGACTTGCCTGCCTTACTGCCTTCCTGCTTCCCTAGGGCAGTTTGGTATGTCTCCTATCTTCATCCTGCTGTGTTCCCTTTATATTTCCTGAAAGCCAGCCTTTTGGCTTTGATCTTTTCTGCTATTGTATTTGAGAACCAAAGTGGTTTCCTTCTTATTTTGCACTTCCTTTTCTGTCTCACACAATGGGATGTTTCTTCAGTATTTCATCCTTAATGCTTGCCCACTTTGCCTGTACCCCTCACCTGTGTTTCTTTTGCCAGGGCTAGCTTAACTCTGTTGGCCATCTTATCAAAGTCAGGTCCTCTGAAGTCCAATATTTTTCCTTGAATGGGATGATTTAGATGTAGTGGTCAAACTGAACCATACCATGTGATGGTCACTGGCCCCGAGGTGACCTTATATCTGGAGATCTGTGATCCTTCCTGTTAGTCAGTACTAGATCTAGGATAGCCCTGTCTCTTGTTGATTGCTGTACCAGTTGTTTGAGACCCTCCCGTGCAGGGAATCCACCATGGGTCTAGTTCTTGCAGATGTTCCTGCTGGTATTGACCAATCTATATCTGGCATGTTGAAATCTCCCATTATCAGAACCTCCCTTTAGCTCATTGCCAGCCTATTTAAGTGCACTGATCACCTAACAAGTCCATTTTAAACTTGGTAATTACTTTAAACTCCCAGTGCTACAGCTCACCCCGGTGTGGTAATAAGTAGGACCCACCCCACAAGACCACAGAGAAAGCAGTGTTGGATCAATTCTGATTTTCACCCAATCCCTGTTAAGGGTAAATCAAACATAAACGTGTATTCTTTCATGATGAAGGATTTTCTTCACTGCCAAACTGTGGTAATGGATATTAGACAAAGGGATATTCTACCAGGCCCTAATCTAACAGCTTAACAACATTTTTAAACAAATTACTTGTTGTGTCCAGAATATAACAATAACCTCAATATTTTTGGTATATTTTAATACTGCTCCTCGATAGTATATCAGTGTGTTTTAATGTTCTGTCCAGCTGAGGCTGTGTCCCTAGAAATCTGCAGAAGCACTTGACTTCTGACCCCTCAACTACCAGAGACAACAGCTGAAATGAAAAGCAAGCTTCCTCCTAGCAAGGAGTCCTATCACAGGTTCCGTGAGCTCTGAACTTAAGTTAGAAGGCTTGTCACAGAACTAATTATATGATATGTTTTGTGCTGCACATAAAACTACCCATCTATATGCATTTTACTGGCTCCTTTTGCTTCCACTATTATTGCCACCTGTCATCTCTTTGCTTACCTCTAAGCAACCTCCTCTTTCTCCTCCACCGTATCCTTTATTACTTCCCACACCCTTGTTCTCCTTTTTGTCCTCACCCTATATTCTCTTTACCCCATCCCTTTCCTTGCTACCTTGACAATGCCTAATCCCTAGACTGCTCTTCTCTAAAGTATGTATGTATGCTCGTGAGGGACCTTCAATGCGCCAAGGTGTTCACTGAAGTATGTGACTGTAATGTGTTTCTTAAGTTTTAAGTTCTGCCACTGTAAGCTCCTTGGCCTATGTCAAAGTGTATATAAATAATGTAATCTGTGTTGTTTACTCATTGTATTGTCTTGTGTTTGCTGACTTGGAACCTTCAAAAAGAGCATCTTGCACAAAGTTTTGTCTGAAAACTGAAGTTAATAAAAAAATGCATGCACAAAGTATGATTTAAATGTTAAATTGAACAGATTGTATGCATTTGACATTTGTTCAGCAAGCAAGTGAGGAAAGCATACTTTTTATGTTAAATTAGAACAGGCTGCATGTATCAATCAATCAATCAATCAATCAATCAATCAATCAAGTCTTTATTTAACCAGGCATTCATCGTTGAGCAGGAGCTCATTTGCAAAGACGGACCTGGGTGGAGCATGAACAATTATGACATGCATGTATGTATGTGGCATGCATGCATAAAACAAGTGGTCATTGATAACTGTACCCATCAAAGTTAAGTGACTTGCTCAGGATCACACCATACACAAGTGGGGGTTTGTGAGTTTCAAACCCAGATATTCAGGTCATCTACAAGTCTCCTGTTTTTCAGTTAAGTGCCTTTAACCACTAAGCAGTATTGCCTGCACATATATGGCTTGCATGTACTTCAGTGCAAATCTGCATACATCTGCACACATGCAGCATACTTACAGCCACTGTAATACTTTATTTTTCTTGCCCCCATCTCAGCTGCACAGCTGAACTTGTACACATTCCAATGGCAACACATGTGGTTCTTCCCACCCCAATATACACACTAACCAAGAACTATGTAATTACTTTTTGTTTTGCCTGTACTCCTACTATTTTCTCACCATAGTTTTGAATGCTTCCACACAAACAGACTTTAAGGGGCAAACACAAAGTAGCAGCAACTTGGCACCCCACACATGGCCAACTCCCCCATGCTCACACACTGTAGCAGCTGCAGCCATGCTGCTATAAACAGCCCACCAAGTATAGATATAAAAAACAACAGAGTTGGGCTGCAGTAGCTAAAACCACAAAAGACCTCATGCGAGGTCAAGTTAAAATAAACTTTAATTACAAAGCTTAGAAGTATCAGAACAGCAGCATCCCTCTGTTGGTTTCTTGTACATTTTTACTGTCGTGGCTCAGGCACAAGTTCTATGAGTAGCCACCTCAAATGTTGTTTCTGAAGTATAGATATAAGTCGAGAGTCTCTTACTTGAGTACTAGGAACAAGAGGCAGGAGTCTTTAAGAGACGATGTCCATGGGTCAATGGATGGGCATTCCCCTTGAAATGAATGGAGTTATTTTATTACTATTTTATGTATTATGGTGGTGAGTTACAGAATAATGAAGGTCACTGTTCTACTTACAAAGCCCTAGTTAGTAGCCTTCATTAATCTCCAACTCTCCATCAATAATGTATAAAACAGTAATAAAAATATTCCCTTTAATTTCAATGGTACATGCCCCTGCAATCTCCCTGCCCTATGTCATAATGTGCCTGAGCATGGGATGTGGAGTTAAGCTTCACTGGTGGGAGGGGATAAGACCAATTATAGTGGGGCTTTATTAGTCTGTGCATACCATACCACTCAACTGTCCCTGAATGCAAGGGACGGTCCACATTTTTCTCCTGAAAACTGCTCTGCTTCTCATCCATCCCTCATGGAAAACAAGCTACTCACACAGAGGATTCCTGTAAATTTAGACTTTATGGCAGGGATACCGTTTCTGATTTTAGCAGAGGGGTCAACAACCAGCTGAGGCCAGGTGCTAGTTAGCCCTGGTGGCAAGCTCTAGAATGTAAAACATATTTGCTGTAACCAGAAGTGATATGCAAATCAGAGAAATTCAAATGTGTAAGATTCATCTGTCTGTATCCAGGAGTAGATCATCAGATTTGGGCTTAAACCCATCTAATTACTATCCATATTTTTCTTGGCTGAAGGTCTGACCCCCCAAAAAGGTCCTGATTTCTCTCCCGACTCAATTCCATTCAATACCAATCCCATATGGGTCATGAAGCCTCCCAAAAGTGCAGAAACATGAAAACACATCAGTATTTTAGTCCTTTCTCCTTTCCCAATCCCCATGTAAAAAAAAAAATACTTTTACTTACCTGGCCATCTGGCCAGAACCTGCACCCTGGCCCAGTGTGACAAGCCCAGTTTTCAGCCCACCCTCTCTGTCCTTCTGCCAGATGCTGGATTCTAGAGCTGACCATCCCAGGTCCCTAACGTGGTCTGCAATTATGTCACCTCACCAACTAAACCCACCCAACCTGTGTTGTTTGCTTCTTGCATGGCTGCTGCTGGGGCTGCTGCCCACATTACACTGATCAAGTCCTATGAATGCTGCCCAGACTTCCTTCACTGCTGCTGCTAGGCCAAGCTTGCTGCCATGGGGAGGGGCCTGTGCTATTTTTCTTTGCGAGGTGAGCCAAGTGGAGTAAGTAGGTACTCCAGTCTCCAGTTACCTTCTAGCTCACCCTATTCCCCATGACAGGAGCTCCTGCCACTCTTGAGGAACAACTTTTCTTAAATCTGTTGCAGCAGTTCTTCTATTTCTTAGTCTAATCTATCCTTTACAATTTCTAGTTCATAAGGTTGGCTCCTATGGGTACCCTTCCCTTTCTTGACTATGCTATAGTGTCCTCTTTAATTTTCCTTTTCACTCTCAGGTCCTCATATAGGGAGGTTACTGTGGTGACTTCAAGCGTATGTAAAACAGATTGTGTTTATCATTGTTGGATTTAGAATGTAATAGCACTATGTCATAAAATACCTTGATGTGTATATGTTATGTTTATGAAACCTGTAAATGTTGAACATACCATGACAGTAGGTGTTTTGATAATGGTAAAACGTACTTGGTGACTGTATTATAAAATTGTTAGTTGCGCTATTTAAAATTCATGCAAATTGCTGTAACCTGAGCAAGTTTGAAATTGTATGATGATTTACATATATCCCGGATGCTTTACATTACGGAACTATGTGTGATGTTGTGTTTCTTTGAAACTTGGCTTATTGTCAATGCCCTTTTGGGTAACCCATGTTTCAGTGCTTCTGCAGTGAGGTTCTTTGTTTTCAGCTTTTTTTTATTTGAGCTCCCACTACACAAGTAAACAAGGCTGGCACATGGGTGGAGGCTGAATCTCAACTGCTAAGTAGATCAGAGATCAGTGAGTCAGTAGGTGCTGGCTAATTGCAGAGAAAGGACATGCATAATATGTTGCTGCAAACTGATATACTTAAAAAGGATATGCTATTGCTTAAGGTCATCCTCTGCATTTTGAATAAACATCACACAGAGATTGTGTGTTGAACTTGAAGTTCAGTGTCTGATGCATCTGTCATCCCACAACCTCCACATGCCCCTTCAGTCACCAGGGAGATGGAGGCTAAGTAAAAGTAGAGCAACATATATATGCCAAGACAGCACTGCTATTGAAGGTTTGGTGCTCACTGACTCCTCCAAGCTGTAGAATGGAGCCTGTCTACTCTGTGGTGGGAAAGACAGTGTTGCATTCACATGACTCATGTGCACTTGCTTGGCTGGAGCTCCTCCATTTCACATGTCGATGCCTCTAATAGGTAGAGACAGTGGACAATGCAATACATACACAGTCGAGGTCAGGAGTATGCCTGCAGCGTGAGTTCACACAGGCCAGGGGCATTTATTGTGCAAAGGTAAAATCCAAATTTAATGCCATTATTGTCACACAATAAGAACAAACTAGGAACAAATGCAGGCAGAGGGTAACTGCACCCCTCTGCTCTACCTAAATGGCACCTCTGGTTCATGACAGAAATTCATTTTCAGCTGCTAATATACAAGTAAGTCCAATGATTTCCTCTGTGTTCTGAGGTACTGTATTGTAGCTCCATGTTTTAGGATGTGTTCTGATTATCATGAGGGTTAGTGTCCTCATTGTCCCTCATTTTAGTGTTCATGTCCCTCATTTCAGTGAAAAATGTGAAGTATGGTGCGTGCTTCCAAGACCCTACTCAGCACAAAGAGTGCTGAGTATGGCCATAGTGTATACATCGCCACAGAATGGCACAGGGAAAGTATGAGCTAAAAGAGTCGTGGAGAAACACATTTTAGCATGAAATATTCATAAGGTGATTTGCATGGCCCAAAACAAAAGGTCAAGCTCCACAGCACAGAGGGCCTCTTCACACATCTGGAATGGGGATGTTGACTGACTATATCCTATATATGCATTTAATGCAGTAAGCAAACAATGCTTTACAAATTAATGGTGATGTAATGACAAAATCAAAGCCATTTAACAACTTGCAAAAGAATCCGAATAATTTGAGTTTACCTAATTTTAATGGAAAATGAATGGAAAGGTATTTTACTGGATCTAATTGCTAGCAGTATTATAGAAATAGAAAATGGTGTGTTTTCTAGATGAGATTTGCCGCATAGTTGCTGCATATGTGGCAAGCATGCAGCATGTGACCCTGATGTTAGTTTTAAATGATGTTTGCACCAACTTAACTGCTGCACTCATGGTAAGTGTGCAACACGCAAAACCTGGTTCGATTCTTAGAAGATGTTCACACCAGCTTACTTGCTGCACACATGTCAAACTTGCAGCATGTGAACCTGATTTGCTTTTTAGACCTGGATAACTTATGTTCACTTTGTGTATGCAAACTGCATGCAAGAATTGCACAATAAAGCATGTGGCATGCTTTCTGCATAGTACACAGCACACTTATTTTTCTGCAAGGGCACCATGCATACTGTACTACATTTTAGACCCTGCTCCTGGTCCCCAAACCACCCACCCACCTGCCTGATAACCACAGCAGTCACAATTGTGTCAATAAGTACTTACTAAAACTATCTGCTACACTAGACCATAAAAGCAGTGGCAGTAAGCACTAGATTGATAAATTAAAAATGTATTATTTACTTAAAATTACACTGATCATAGATTATGTGAGAGACTGATGATCATTTGAGCTGGTTGTCTGCCATGATCCTTGTTGTAAGATAAAATATGACTGAAAGAGTGGGTCAGGAGTAGTCAGGCAATACCGTTGTAAAACCAATACAGTGGCCATGGTATGCAGTTGAGGCAGGTTTACAGAACACCACATGAAACACCAGCAAGCAGTGGCAGGCAGCAGAGCACTGACCAGAGTAACAACAGTGGGTTGGTGACAGTCATGTATGGTGCTTTAACAGGGCTCTCATCCATACATGCACAGGACTCAACTTACGATTTGATCAGATAACTAACCTTCCTGACTTCCAGCAGTTGTGGTCAGGTTGACAGGGTGGTTGTTCATCACTTTAACAGCAAGTTGGTAGGCAGCAGTGGCAGAGTCAGACTTTGAAAGTGATCAGTAGACAATGTGGGTTGTGTAATAGTGCTCATTAGGAGGAGGGCTGACTGACTGATTGGTGTACTTTCAAAACTGCTGCTAGATTTTAAAACAGCAACATTTAAGAAAAGTCTTCAAAAGTGCAACAACGGTCCTGGTCTGGTCCTCTCCAACATGTTCATTAGTGACATTGGAGAAGGAATCCAGGGAATGTAGTGTCTCTTCCCAGATGACACAAAACTATGTGGAGGGTGGGTAGTGATGAGGAATAAGGAAATGTAGAGACCTACAAAAGCTAGAGTGGTGATCATAGCTCTGGCAGTTGAAATTCAATGCTAAAAAGTGGAAGGTAATGTATCTAGGGAAAATAACCCTAAGAGAGAGTAGTGGATTGGAGAGAGAGACTTAGCTTTACAGGTGAGGAACAGGATCTGGGAGTTATCATTAGCAAAGCATTTAAACAACTAAGTCAGTGTAGCAAGGCCTATAGCAAGGCTAGCAGGATGTTGGGATGTATCAGAAAGGGCATTGATAGCAGGAGGAAAGCGGTAATACTTCCTTCTATGCATCCCTGCTGAGGCCTCACCTAAATTACTCCACCAAGTTCTGGAGCCCTAACCTGAAAAAGTATAAGGATAGGTTGGAGGCAGTGCAGAGTAACAAAAATGATTCAGGGCCAGAAGGGCAGATCCTATGAGTGCACCTCAAAACATTAAATATGTATTCATTGGAGACCAGAAGAGAGGGAGATAAGCTAGAGATCTTCAAGTTCCTTAAAGAAATTAACAAAGTGAACTGGAGGGAACAATTTAGCCTGAATACCAACTTGTGATCACATGGATATGAATGGAAAGTAACAGGATATAGGTTCAGGAGTGATATAAGGAATTACTACTTTTCAGAAAGGGTAGTGGAACCTTGGAACAGTCTTTTGGGTGAGGTGGTAGGTGCGAAAACAATCAGGAGATTCAAACAGGTCTCTGTCATAATGAAGGGAATAGTGGTTACTGGGGCAACAGGACCCAGGAGGAGAACAGAGCGATGAAGGGAGGGTTAGTACCCCAGAGGAACAGTAGATTCAAGGCATTATTGGGAACTTGGTCAGACTGGTGGTCCTATTGTCTTTTCTGCCATCATTGTTTATGTTTCTGTGTTTTCAAGTATATGTGGAAAGTTGTTTCCATTTCATTGCCAGCTAGATAACACTAAATTGTAAATTGTGTTTTAAATTGCTGTGGATTTTAATATTGTATGTAAAATTTTGTAAAGGCACCCTGAGCTTTGGAAGGGCAACTTCATATAAATACATTTTAATTACTTACTTACTTACTCATCTCCCTGGCAACATTGTAGGCAAGAGGAAGCAATGCAACCACATCCTCAGCTGTGGGGTAACCAACCTCTAGAAAAGTGAGTGTACAACACTTGAGTATTTAAAATATAGACCAGAGGTCTTAGGGGTCAACTAGGCTCCAACAAAATTGAGAGGATTTGGTGCATTCTGGTGCACTGAGGAGGTCATTTATAACTGAATTTGCAGTCCTGTGTGCCCCACCTCAGCCAGTATGTTGCACCCCAGCCCCTCCACAGATTTCCCACAATCCAACATGTTTCCCAAAGTACTGTTCCATAGTCTAGGCAGCTACTTCAGAGTGAGGCCATCGGACCTCTTGCAAGCCCAGCAAGTTGCACTCTATCCCTGACCTCCTCCCTAGAATCTGTGATCCCCAAGCCTGCATGTAGCACCATAGTCTCCAGACCCCTCTCTATAAACCATGTGCCTTCCTCCAGCCAGCAAGTTGCACACTTGCTTCCTCCATAGAATCTGTGGCCCTCCTCCCCAAGTAAAGAAAGCTACAACCAGCCCCCAGCCCTTCCTTAGAATCCATGTCGGCTGACCCAAGCAAGTTGTACATCTAACCCTATCCCTTCTCTTGAACCTGCTTCCATACCCCTGCCCAGCAAGTCGCACTCTAGCCCTCAGCCCCATAGAAACATAGAATTTGTCAGCTGAATAGAACTGCTTGGACCACCAAGTCTGTTCAGATGTTCCCTGCATATTCTATTTGCACAGACCCTAACTGGCCCTCTCCCTAGAATCTGCAGCCCCCACCACCAGCAAGTTGCACACTCAGCCTCTGGCTCCCTCTCCAGAATCCACAGCCTCCCCAAGCCCATCATGTTGCATCCTTGACCCTTCCCGAAATCCCCACGCCACCCTAGTAAACTGCACCTCCTAGACAAGTATCAACTTGATTGAATGTTTAACAGCCTGCAGCACTCACTATTTCCAGTTGTCCTTTGAATCACTGAATATTTCAAGATGCCAAACAGCACCACATCCATGACAATACCACTCATACTCTCCTCCACATTATCCAGAACTGACCTCTGGCAACACAAACACAACATCATAAACAGCCTTACACTAATTCAGGCAAACCAGTGCACTCCAAACTCAGGCACTCCAATTGCCTGGGAGAGTCAGTCACCTGATGAAAAAATATTTAATGTATTTTATAGCCCCTAAGGAAATACAGTTTCACACAGAAGCACTTTTGGCTTACTTGGTTCACTTCCCACTGTACTGGCGAGGGAGGGAGGGAGGGTAGTAGTCCTGGGAGTAAGGAAAGACCATTTTTCCTTGAATAAAGCAGTTGAAGCCAGACAAGGCTGGGAACTCAGTCAACTCCAGCTTAAGGAAATAACGAGGTGCTGTGCACCACACTGGCAGCTGGTCTCGGTACAGCAAGGAAACAACATAACTCATAAAATATTGCACTGAGTACCACACTGTTTGCCACTGATCCAGAAAATGAAACAAGAGAGAGGCACCTCAACAACTAAAAGAGGACTCAGCTGTAGGTCTGTTTCCAGTACGAGAAGTCCCTGCCAGAGGCGGCCAACATCTGTGTTACTTTGAGGCAGGCAGGTCTCCTGGGTCACAGAGAGGCACATCATTCTGAAACTAAAACCAGCAGGGTGACACTTTGTGAAGCTGCTTCTCCTTCTGCCCAAGAGCCAGTTGGGCTTAACACTGGCACTGAGGTAGCAGTCAGGAGGGTGTGGGATGGCAAGGTAGGATGTTATTGATGATGAACACTGGGTCAGCAATCGGAGCAGGTGTGATGTTAGAGGTGGGATTTTGAAATACTGAATATTAGGGGCAGCAATCAGGAGGGTCAGGAATTCTTCTGCAGTAAATATTGAGGGCAGCAAAGGGAGGGTTTGATGTTAAAGGAGAGGTTTCTTAAACACAGAGACACCTAGTTAGTAACAGAAAGATGCACAAGAGCAGAGGTGAGAAAACACCTTTTCTAACCTCCTTTCAAAAGGACTCTGAGAGCTGCATAGGGAACTCAGGCAGTGCAGATGTCAACAGCAATCTGTGACTCCTGACCCTTGTAGACCAGCCTAATGTGGGTAAGTAAATTGCTCCCAGTGATCTATATCCTTAGCTACAAATGCCAACACTCTACATGATAAGGTGACCACGTACAGACTATATGAATGTGCAAAATAAATATATTTTTGTCCCACGTAAAAGTCTAGGTCTGCCCCTGATAGAGTCTACCCATTCTATTACTGCATTTTATCGCCAGTGTACTGTGATTGTAACTCAAAGCTGTCATGAATCTGCATTGTATTGCTGTATTTTCACCTATGTATTAAGACTGTACCTAAAACTGTCATGTATTTGCAATGTCCTGTACCCAAAATTTCTCTGTAACTAATTCCAGGTCGCCACTGAAAAGGGACCCCTTGGGCCCAGTGAGCCTATCCAGTGAACAAAATTAAATAAATTTACAGAAGTACATACACTAATGATTGGCAAGTGTCACTGAACAAGAAAAGCATGCATATCTCCATTCAGCAAGAGGTCGGGTTACGCACTGACATGTAGCACTGTCCTGCTGAATGAAAACTGAGTAAAGGCATACAGTGAGAGGGAGCCTGCCTACCAGCTGATAAATGACAGCATCTGTATAAAATGAGCACATGAATTCATGTGGTTACAAAATTCAGTTACCTTTAGAATGCAGATTTTTAAACTGCATATGCTAGCAAATGAATTTGTTTTTAATAATTTTATTTACTATTTAGTTTTGCAAAATGAAAATGAAGTCACACACCTTGAGCTAAACTCCCTCAAACCTGCAAGTTTCAGGTTTCAAATACTCCTTGTTTTCAGTTATAGTTGAGCATTAAAAAGGTCTTGATTTTGGGAGGTTTTGCTCATCTGTAGTGTTGCCTTCCATGAACTGATTGCCATGACACTGTGAAGATTCAGAGAAACTAACAAAATTCCATAAATCAGTAGATCAGACATAACGTTATTAAGGTACAACAACTGGGGTTTAACATTAAAGTGCTTACTCAACCTAATGTATATGCACAACTGCACCTGTTTAATATATATACATATACATATACATATACATATCTATATATATATATCTATATATATATATATATATATATATATATATATATATATAGATACATGATGGGCATGGTGTGATATGGCAAATATTGTCAATCCAGAGTGATCTCTGGATATCCACGAGTGCCGTGAGGTACCTATGAGATATCCAAGTTCATGATGCAGGAGTGATAATATTTCTATAGCACACGATATGCCCATCATATATTCAATATATACAACAGGGCCAAGAGTTTCAGAAGTTTTGTATGCTGTCTTGTGTTCTGTTCCTGTTAATGTGTTTGCTCATTCTGTGTGTGAGCTTTTCTGAATGGGCTGGCAGTGTTATAAACTCTGAGATACACCTGAGTGTGTTTTGCAATGCTAAATGAGTTAGTTTTAGATAGGAATGAGAGACATACTTTGTGAAGCTGTATTGTTTAGCAGTCTGGCTGCAGTGCAGTTAAATGCATCAAGTAATTGTAATGAACTGAGAGGCAGAGTGTCAGAACAGCTGATACTGTTTTCAGTGGTAATTAAGTTAGCTGCAGGCAGAGTGCAGAGTGTTCTGTGAAATTGTGCTCTTTAGGATTCTGGCTGCAGCGAGTTGAAATTGTCAAAGTAATTGTAATGGGTGAGAATCAGAGTTTGAGGAACAAGTGAGAGTGTGTTTCAGTGGTAGTTGAGTTAGCAGCAGGCAGTAGTTTAGACTGTTCTGTGAAGCTGTGCTGTTTGGAATTCTGGCTGCATCAAGTTGAGAGCATCACAGTAATGAGCTGGAAGTTGGGGGATAGGTGTGTTTTGTAATGCTCATTGAGTTAGCTGTAGGCAGCAGTGAGACCTCTCAGGTAGTTCTGCATTTGTGTCTATGGTAACAGCACAGGTGTTTCTTTCATGCTGAGGGAAAGCTGCCTAGGGTGATGATATCAGTGACCTTTTGTGACCTGTGTTTGTAAATGTCTCATATCATCACAGTAGAGCAGAGGGTAAAAATATCACACTGCAGTGGATGATACACTGTTTTACCTCACTCATTTACCACTCACCCTATTGTGTATATATATATATATATATATATGTATATATATATATATATATATATATATATATATTTATAAAATGGGTAGGGAAATTTATTGGAACTTATTGGCTCCTGAGCATCACATGACTGTGCAGTATATCAGAGCGCGACCGCACACCTGCACTTTTCCCCTCCAAAACAATTTTGACATTTTATAAGATAGATAAACATTTCTGAGGTGACGCGCTTCGATATACGTACGCTTGGCGGTTGGATTTAATTAGGCCTTGGCCCTCATGCGCATAACGCACACTCAAGGCGCATGGATATCAGAGCGCCACCGCACACCTCAGAGTGGTATATCTATTACATATATATATATATATATATATATATATATACACAGTGAAGCTCATCAAGATGAAGCATAGCACTGATAGCACTGCAGAATTCTTCGTTAGAGTTACTGCAGCAAACAATGCAGTTTCTGTGGGAGTTAATCCCTTTGTCATGTGGTAAACCTGTGACACTGCGCTTCATCCTGGTGGGTTTCATTGTATATACATATTGATGAAATGCATTTAATGCATCATTTAGGATTAAAGCGAAAAGTCAGGAAATGAAACATATGGGTTGAGCTCCTAATCCCACCCAAACTCCCTGCACTTCATCCTTTACAGACTGACAGATGCTGTGGTGTGCCATTGGGGTCATGTGGCACAACTTCACCCCATTCCATGTCTAAGCAGGTTGACATGCTACAGTAAAGGAGAACAGGGTGAGATTTAGGCCTCACGACCCCAATGGCACACCCCTGTGTCTGTCAGTCTGCGGAGGATGGGTGTGTGTGTGGGGTTAGGGGCTCAACCTAGTTACTCCTTTCCTGACTTTTTTGTTTTAACCTAAATGATGCATTAAAGCCTTTTTTTGCCATGAATTTTCTTACTTTTTGAAAAAGTGTATTATAACCAGTAAAATATCTATTGTTGGGAGCATGGGGCCCTTCTGGCCCTGTGCACCCACCAAGTTCACCATTTCTACATAACAATATGCATTCTGTGATAGCAGGGTCCCAGAGGGCCCACGGTTCCACTTCCACATACATCCAGAGCCATAAAGCAGTCCTGTAGGGCAAGAAACCCTAATAACACTAATTTGCCGCTATCTCACAAATTGTAAAGGTAAAAAAAATCAAGTGTCATTGTAACCATGATTGTGAGTAGATCACACAAGAATCACTGATCAAATCAGTATCTCGTATTCTTTCTGCAACATGTGAAAAATTCCACTGCAGGTTTACTCTGTCATTTCAAATATTTTTCTAGCAGCACTGCTAAGCTGCCAGTAGCAAAAGTCTGTCTCACTTCTTTCAAGATAATGGCGCTGAAATTCCTGACACAGACCGCAATGTAATCCTATGGGAAAATTGCCAACTACATTATTGAATATCTCCGCAACCAATTAATTCCAATACATAAACAGTGTAACTAACATCTCGAGGACATCCCCTCAACACCCTGTAAATCTGAAGTAAAATACCAAACTGTAATTGAGATACGGTCATCCCAATTTGGGCCATCTGGTCTTCCTTAGGGTCATCCTGTGTTCCCTATGGACAGCGCAAAATATACATATAAATGTTCCCTATAGGATACAATGGGAACTTCAAATTGTAATAACTTAAATGGATTGATATTTTTTCACCAAACACATGCTGGCATGTTCCTTGGCCAAAGTTCTTTCTACATCTCGCATTTTGGACCAATAGACCACATGGTGTCATGCGCACCATGGACAAAACACACAAAGGAGGTGAAAAGTGCTTTTTTTTACTTTGCTGTGCAAAAGCCATATGTCTGACTGAAATGTAACTAGGTAAATCGAGAGATCTATGATCCCAGAGCATGCATTCCAAATTTCATGCAAATACATCGAAAGGTTGCAAAATAATTGACGCCAGACAATTTGAGGTTTAACATTAGAGTGCCTACTCAACCCTAAATATAGGGTGTGACTGCAAACTTTTTTCTTTGCAAACAAAAAAGAAAAACTGTGTTACTGCATCACATGGGGTTCAGATTAAAGCAAAAAAACTGGAGAAATGTGGTGTTAGAATTTTTAACCTTAGCTCCCTCCCACCCTCCACTGTCCCAAGCAGCACAAGCAAAACACATTAAGTTTTGCCTGTCCTGAGTCTTGATGAATCAGTGGTGGGTCTGCCTCCAGTACAAGAAGTCCCCTGCCAGACATCAGATGTGATCTGTTTTTTTCAGGCAGGGAACACTATTAGAATGTGATGAGCTTTAGGTTGAGAACTCCAAGGAAGACATCACCACTGATTTGTCAAGAATCAGGACTGGCACAACCATAATGTTTTTTTTCCTTCTTGGGAGATGGGGTGGGAGTTAAACCTAACACCACATTTTCTTAGTGCTGTCTGTTTAATCTGAACCTTAACTGTGCATTAATGCAGTTTTTGCAAACAATTTCCTTTTTGGAGATAGTCGAACTGCATCTTCATTCATGCAGGTCTTGAACAGATCCATCTGGCTGCAGAAGTGCATGGTTACTTGGGCTGAAGTACAGAGCCCTCTGGCTGTGGTACATCTGTGCCTCAATTTGGCAGTATGGTAAAGTTATGCAGTAATTTTAGGGTCTAGTGTGTACACCATGAATTTTTCAGGAGCACAGTGTCTAAGTGTTACTGTTGTCACTGAGTCTTTTTTCAGTACGTAGATAGTCCATTAACTCAAGTCTGATGTATAATGGCTTGTTAAAGTTGCAATGTTCTCTTGTGGGAAGTTTCTTTTTGAATTTCTATGTTTTATGAAGTAATTTCAGCAATATGGGAAGTAATTTATGTACTTTGCTGTAATTTTCTTTTGTTGGCTCACTTCAAAAAAAACAATAGATTAAGTGTTTCTCTTATAGGCTGCTGTTCAATATACTGCCCTTATAGAAATAATTATATGAAATGTTTTCCTGCTGCACACATAAAACTACTCAAGTGATATGCTATGCATGCTGCAAGATTTAAATGTTAAATTGGAACCGATTGCATGTATATGGCATTTGTGCAGCAAGTAAGTGGAATTCATGATTTTATGTTAAATTAGGAAAGACTGCATGCATGTGGCATGCGTGTAAATATCAATGGTCACTGATAACTGCACACGTAAAAGTTAAGTGACTTGCTCAGGATCACACATATACAAAAGTGGGGGTTGATGAGATTCAAACCCAGGTCTTTATGTCTTCAAGTCTTCTGGCTTGCAGTTCAGTGCTTAACCACTAAGTCATACTGTCTGTACACATATAGCTCACTTGTACTTCAGTTCATACTGTATCTAATTACATTTTACGCATGTGACATGCTAATAGCCACTGTTGTGCTTTTCAGTTTTCTTCTCTTACTCATCTCAGTTTCACAGTTGAACTGTAGCACACATACCAATGGAAACACATGTGACTTTTCCCACCCCGATACACAACATACCCACAAAACCACTGAATTACTTCTGTTTGGCCTGTACTCCTACTGTTTTCTCTCCATAGTTTTTAATGCTTCCATGCAAACAGACTTTAAGGGCAGACACAAAGTAACAATAACAACACACACCCAGATGGCCAGTTCTCCACCATGCACACATAATATAGTGATATGGCCATGCTGCTACAGACAACCCATCAGTATAGATATAAGTGAAAAGTCTCCTACTTGATTACTAAGGAGCCAGAGATAGGAGTCTTTAACAGCTATGTGTTCAGAAACCTGAATGGCTCAACCCTAGCTTCATAAATCCTAAACCAGCTTTCACCTTCCACCCTGTCACTGTGAAACAAGTTGAAGATTTCCATTTGGCCCTCAACACAAGGAAACACCCTGTGTGGATCATATAGAGCCTACTATCTAAAGCTAGGATGTTATACTTAGCTGCCCCAATTACTCGTCTATTTAATGTATCCCTTACTCAAGGTTCCTCTCCCTACATGTTGGAAAACAGCACAAGTGATCCCATTCCTTGTCTGGTGATACCAGTGACCTAAATAACTATCACCCAATTTTCTTACTTCCTATCTTGACCAAACTATTGGAAAAAGTAGTGAACTGCAGCCAGGCAACACCTTGAGAATCACAATCTTCTTAACATGGTAAAATCTGTGTTTAGACCTCACCACAGTACAGTCTCCACACTTGCTAAGGTCTCCAAGGACTGGCAGATGGCATTAGATGACAAAAGTACGTATGCTCCCTATTGCTTGATCTTAGCAAAAGCCTTCGATATGGTGGACCATGACCTGCTCCTGACCACCTACATATCACTGAAGTAGACCCTCTGGCTGCTAAGTGGTTTCTAACTACCTACCAATCACTGTCAACAAGTCAAGAGGAGGAAATCTATCCAAACTGAAAACTGTGCAAAGAGTAGTGCCTCAAGGGTCCATTTTAGGACCACTGCTGTTTGCCATCTATATTAATTTAAATGATAGAATCAAGGATGCTAGATTCATCAATTTGCTAATGATACTGTGCTGTACTTAGACAGGCCTACACTGGAACTGACTTACAAAGACCTAAAAAAAAACTAAAAATGCTACTACCATTGAAAATGCCCTCTTTAAACATCTTTTGCAAAGGCCTTTAAGAAATCTTGCAACTGTTTTCACTAATTAATCACTTACGGTACTCCTTCCTTCAATTAAACTACCACTTCCTATCCTTTTATCCACTTTAGAAATTACATATTTTTATTGTGTATTATTTGTCTATTATACATATGTATTCTCTTGTGTTCTAATGTATATCATGTGTAGTCTGTAACCTAATTGCAGCATTGTATCTCTTGCCTTGTGTGCCCTGTATCATATTTACTATTCTTGCCTTGTATCTGTACCACACACACACATCATCATCAAGTACTTTATTTTTTCAGTCAAAGACATTGACAATATAAAATTGCCAATATACATAATCAAATACACATAACTAGAAAAGAAAATAACCATATTACAGGACATAAATATTGCAAAACATAAATATACATCTAATTTAAAAATCTGGTATATTCAGTATATTTAAAGTGCATACATCATTATTTATAAATATATAGTATATTCACAAGGTATACATCAGCTAACCAAAATCATCTCTTACAATATTTCAGTCTTATTATTGCAATATTATTTAAATGGAAAGCTACTTGATTTATAATATAATCATCTTAAATGGTAAACTTCATGTTCAACAGAGTCTCCTTATCCGTCAATTGCATCAAATTCCAAATTGGCCTAAGCCAATAAATTCTCTATTTATTAGACCAGGAGCAATCAAATATTACATGATTTCTATGTTCAGACATAAACATTCACACAACCTATCCTCCTTTTTGTTTTCTTTAAGAAGCGAGCATTCATAATATTACCATAATAAAGACCCATACAATAACTAGTATACCAGTTTCTTGCCACTTGATCCATTATAACATCAAAATAATATCTAAACTCATGTTTTAAATCATGTGTTATTAACCAAGGTGAGATCTTTATTTTAGTGCCTTTTGTAGATCATATCCTTTATAGGCATGTACCACTTTATTCCTTATGTATTTGAAATAATGGATACTAATTTGGATCCATTTACAATATAATTTATTCAAAATGTCCACATCATGATTACCCAATAATAGTTTTATCTCCTTTAACCAATCTGATCTATTTCAAGCACTTTTTTCCAGTCAATTTTCTCCATGAAACATAGGGCAGCAATCGTTCTATACTCATTCTTGTTAATTTAATCCAATAACACAAATTCCTAATTGTTATTAATGCATTGGATGACACCATCCCAAGTTCTGCTCTCACTAAAATATTTGGAGCTGATACACCAAGGCCCATTGTATTTTTATACACTTTATTTACTAGTATTTCTGTTGATTCCTGTTTATCCAGACTCCAAATCTCACTTTTATAAGTTACTTGTGGAAGTATTTTGCTTGTATTGCTTTTATTAAAGGTAATATAGTATTTCCCACATTTATAATTAAATCTTTTCAAGGCTCCTGCAGTTGTTTCAAGTTTAACTTCAGGTTTTGAATATGTTTTGCCACTTTCCATTAGAAATAATTAAATCTAGGTACTTATAATGCTGAATAATTTTAACTTGTTCCCATTAATTCTCCAATCCTGTTTACTTCTATGCTGTCCAAGGATCATGACTTGTGTTTTCGGTTCATTAATTTTCAGGCCATAATCTTTTTGTAGTAAAAGAAGATCCCTAATTTACTTTGCAATTATTTTTTGTTAATGCTATTAATTCTAAATTGTCGCATCTGCAACAGCAGGACATAAGACATTTCCTGTCTTTGGAGAGTCCAAGTATTTTACACTTAATTGCATTAAAATTTATTCAGATAAATATTGAACAACAATGGTGCCAATATGCAACCCTGTCTCACTCCTTTGTCTGTTAAAAAAGGCTTAGATGTTGGACCATTTTCCCCCATCTTACTTGAGCCCAAGACTGGGAATATAGTTATTTTATTATACTAATCAATATGGGGTCAATTTCCCATTCAAACATTAACTGCCATAGTTTATTTCTATAAATCAAGTCAAAAGCTTGACTAAAATCAACAAAGGCCATATACATATTTTGTTTTCTCAATTCCACATATTTTCATACAAATGCATTAATATAAAAGTATTATCTGTTGTCACATAGCCCTTCTAAAACCGGACTGAAGTTCAGATAACCCTCCTAATCTAATTACTTCCTCATTCAGTTGATTACTAATAATTTTTGCAACAATCTTCCCAAAATATCCAACAGCGAGATTGGTCGATACATTACTGGATCTTTTCTATTCCCTTTTTATATATGGGTATTATAATTGCATCCTACCATTCTGCTGGTATACCCTTGAATAAATACATTCATTAAAATATGTAACTAGAACATCCGTCTAAAATGTAGGTAAGCTTATTAATGCTTCCACTGGAATTGAATTAGGGCCAGGGCCTTGCCCTCATAGAGTTACTGTTGTAGTATAAACTTTCTTTGGGGTTATCCTCTGAAATAAACTCTATCTACATGCAATTGTATTTGTACCAGTACCTGACCAAGGTCTACCTTGTAAATGAGTTGTCTCAACTGTGTTTCTCCTGGATAAATAAAGATTGATTGATTGATTGATGATGTCCATGTGTCAGAGTGCTAGCCATACCCCGTGAAATGAATGGAGTTATTTTTAATTACTATTTTATATGCTGTGATGATGAGTTGGAGAATAATGAAGGCCACTGTTTTACTAACAATGCCCTTGTTAGGTGAGCAGTGATTTCTTAATCTCCAGCTCTGCACTAATAATGTATAAAATAGTAATAAACAAGCAATCATCAATGCTGAATGTTGGCTTGCTGGCATGGGCATTGATAGTGCAGGAGTTAGAGAGAAGCATAATAGGAATGGCAGTTAAGTATTGAACTAATGCCAGACCCCTCCCGTAGAGACTGAAAGGTGTTGGGGTGTGCCTTTGGGTAATGAGCCATAACACTTAAGCCATTCCACCTCACCCCACCTTGCAGTCAGCAACAGGTGTCACATTCTGCCCTGTGGTCTACAGCCCTTATGCTCACCCCATTCCATAAGGAAATAAGCTGAGATGTTTGCAGTATAGGAGAATAGCATGAATGCTGGGGTGGAATGCCATGAGCATTACTGCCGATGAACCCAAGTCACACCTCTTACACCTGTCGGTCTCTACAGGGTGGGGCATTACAGTAGGAAACTCTAACACCCTGGTGTTTGTTGATACTGTATTTTCACTCCTCATTTTCAACATGGGCCTTTTGGGACCCCATCTCATGAATAGTGGCACTATCATTTGTTACTCAATCCCGAAGGTGATGTCACTGCGACTGCACAGTTTGGTGCCACAGGTACAAAAACACATTTTGGGCAGGATGTGAAAAATTACAGCTATGTTGTTTATGAGGAAGTGTGAGAAAATGGCAATGTTGAAAATCTGGGTGAAAATATGAAAAAGTGGTGAAGTTACAAGCATGCATAGAAACTGCACAACACATACCTATAATGCAATCAATTGTTGGAATTTTTTCACCAAAAATTCAACATGGGCATTTTAGGACATCCCATAATGAACAGTGGCACTGGGATTTTGTTAATTTGGCCTGAAAGTTGATTTCCTGCAGCAACTGCGCCATTCAGTGCAACAGGTGCGAAAACACACTTCAGGCAGGATGTGAACAATGACAACTGTACTGTTCATAGAGAGGTGTGAAAAATGTCAGTGATGAACATCTGGTGTGAAAATATTAACAATTGGTGAAGTTATGAGTGTGCATAGAAACTGTGCAATGCACCTCATAACACAGTCATTTCAGAAATTTTTCACGAAATTTGAGCGTGAACTTTGGAACCCCACCTCATGAACAGTGGCATTGCCATTTCATTAATTGATCCCAAAACATAATTCCATGCAGCATTGAAGAATCACCTTTGGGACTGAGTAACAAAATGACAAATACATGTTCATGAGGTATTGTTCCAAGCATCCCATGTTGAAAATTTGGGGCTAAAATTCTAAAATGGCTGAGATATCAACATAAGTTGAAATTCCCATTGACAGCCATTATATGCACCTACCTTTGATTCTTCAGTTTGCCAGTTGGCTTTGAAGAGTGCAGACATATCCCGCTCAGCAGAAGGTCACTGTTCTTGACCTCCAGAAGTAAGTAAGGAGTAATGGGGTGTGTGGGAAGTAGGTGTTCAGTGGGAGGGTGGGGACAGTAGAGGGAGCAGTGGGGAGACTATAAGGTTTGTTTTTGCAGATTAAAAAATGCAGGGGACCGTTTTCTTAATTTACAGTTAACAAAAACCCACAACTTTTGTGCACACAGTGTGCCTATATGAGTCTGGGGGCACATGATGCCGACTGGGATTGGGCACCTTCATTGACAAAGAAAGTGAGCATGGATGGGAGAAGAAACATGATGCCAATGGGATATGGCACCCCCATCAGCAAAGACAGTGAGCATTGGGGTGGGGGCATCTGACACCAGGAGTGGGCATCCAGGTGTCATAAAATAAATATATAAACAAATGATCTGGGAACACTGGGGTGGGCTCCCAGTGAGCCACATTGTGCGTGTGGGGAAAAATGCCAACTAGGGGATTGGGTACCCTGATGTCAGCTTTCTGGAGAGTGTGGCAGGTGGCAGGAGCCGCCAATGTGGAAAGGGCAGAGAGGCTGATTCATTTATTGAAATCTTTCACCAGGAAAGGCACAATGAACAAACAAGTTGCACTCATAGAGCAAGTCCAGGTGACAGAGTGCTCAACATGGCAGGAGCTGGAAGTTGTGAGGTGGGGGTCCACTACAAAAACAGAAGTGTTTGTGATTGAGCGGCAGATTTGTTTCAACTCATTGGGTCTCTTTGAAGCTGCTGTCATTGTCAGCATGCTCACTGATTGGCAGCGGAGGGACTCACCCACTAAAGCATCTCCTGCATTCACCACAACACTGACACACCTCTGAAATGTGCTACTCCCACAAAATGTTGCCTGTTCATGTTCACAAGCCAACATAAAAAATACCCCTTTCATTTCAGTTATCGCACCCCTGCAGTCTTCTTTGCCCTTTGTTATAATGTGCCTAAGCATAGGGATGTGAGTCAGTTTCATTGGGGAGGGGACATAAGCCTGACTATAGTGGGCTCCAAAAGTCTGTGCATACCATACGGCTCAACTGTCCATGAATGCAGGGACAGCTCTAGAAGGTCTGTAACATCTCTAAAAGGTACAGCTTATTTGGTTTAACTGGAAAGTGATAGCAAATCAGGAAAAAATTCAAATGCATAAGATTCATCTGTATATACCCCAGTGCAGTGCATCAGATTTGGGCTTAAACCCATCCAGTTACTAACCAATTGTTTTCCTGGCTGAAGTTCTGTCGTCCCCCAGCCAAAATAACTTTGTCCGATTTTTCTGCCTGACTCCATTCCATTCAATATCCATCCCTATGGGTCATGAAGCCACCCAAAGGTGAAGAAACATGAATAAACATATCAATATTTCAGTCCTTCCTCCTTCTCCAATCCCCTGTAAAAACATTATTTACTTTTACTTACCCGCCATATGGCCAGAACCTGCTGCCTGGCACAGTGTACCACAGCCCAGTTTTCAGTCTGCTTCCCTCTCTCCTTCCACCAGAAGGTAGTTGCAAGAACCTACCATCACAGGTCCCCAACATTGTCCAAGATCAAGTCACCTTACCAGCTGAACCCACACAACCTGGGTTACTTGCTTCTTGGTTGCTGCTGTAGCTGCTGCCAACCTGCACTGATCAAGACCTATGAAGGCCATCCACACTGCTGACACCACTGCTGCTAAGCCTAGCTTTCTGCCAAGGGGTCTGTGCAGTTTTTTGGCAAAGCGAGTCTAGTAGTGTAAGTAGGTAGCCTAGTCTTGAGTTAACGTCTAGCTCACCCTCTGCCTCTTCAGCCACCAGGAGAGATGGAGACTCACCAAGAGTAGACCAACAAAAATATGCTGTCACAATACTGTTATTGAGAGTTCGGTGCTCACCGACTCCTCCAAGCTGTAGTGTGCAGTCTTTTTAATTCAAATTTTATTGAAGTTTCCAATACAGAGAACAAATCATAATGGTATAGAACATAATCCCCACATCAGATACAAAATACAGGATGATTCACTCTCCCTTTCCCACCTCCCACCCTGCCCCACACCCTCCGAACAACCCAGCGCCTCCTTTTATACTTAGCACCACAGCTATGGACATGGCCTAATGATGCTTAAACCTGTAATGCATAGAGAGTTTGTAATGGGCCCCAAATCCTAGCAAACTTATTAATTTTATTGTATAGACCAGCAATAGTCCTTTCTGTTGTGAGATTCATAAGTAATTCCTGAAGCCATTCAACATACATTGGTACCACCATATCTTTCCAGTGTCTTAACACCACTTTTTAATAGACAATGACATAATAGCTATATGATACTTCCTGTTCACCATCGAAATAGAGGAGAAATCCCCAAGAAGACATATTTTGGGTGAACAAGTCTGAGAGCCCTAAAGAGGGTCAACATGCTGTTTAATCATAGTCCAGAGTGGGACCACTTTAGAACAGCTCCAGAAAATATGAAGAATGTCTCCTTCTTGTGACTGACATCTTGTGCAAAGAGGAGAGACACCAAACCCAGTCTGGCCAGCTTCATGGAGAATAGTAAATATTGTACAAAATTTTGAATTGCATTAGCCTAAGTCTGTCCTGCTTGAGGAACTTATGACAACTTTGCCACAGGAGAGGCCAGTCCAGGTCTCTGCCCTGGAAGAGAGAGGCCCAAAAGGTGACGGAGAGTAGTTATCAGGATAGACCCAGATAAATTGAGAACTGCATATTTTGGATACAGCATGGGGCAAACCCTCCAACTCTGTTAAGCTAGCTTGGAAGCTGATATGGGTAACTGAAGAGTCGAGCCCATTACCTTAACCAGGAGATGACGGTTGACAATTTTGAAAATACTTATGCGAGGTATCAAACCGGTGCATAATGTCAGCTGAAGAACACCATTGACTGTTAGGTGTTATAATCTCATCTAGATGGCAATCTCCTATCTGAGGGAGCCAGCTAGCTGGGAGGTGCTTACTGTCTAGTAAAAATTAGGATTACCTCTCAAGGGTTGAAATAAATCCTTGAGATTCTCATATCTCAGAAATGCGCACAATTGAGTATGAACCCTGATTGAAACTGCTATAGGGGATCTGCATAAAGATTCAAGTAGGGAACTAACTTTGGTATATAACAGCACAGCAGGGAAAGGCCATGTCTTTAATGGAAGCGTCGGGGTGTACGTGGCCAACAGAGACAATTGATCCATGGTCAGCCATCTTAGATACTTGTTGGCCTGGCTGGCCCAATAATATAGCCCAATATGGGAAGCCTTAATCCTCCTTTAGCTTTTGGAGCAGCTAATTTATGGAATGCCATCCCTAGCCTTCTTATCCCTCCATATAAAAGTAGAGATCATACTGTGCACTTTTTGACCCAGGACAGGAGGAGCCATATGTTTAGCATGTTGAGGGGTAGAACAAATAAAGGAATATGTTCATTTTGATTAAGTTAATTCTGCCCCATAGAAAAGGGGAAGTAGGGTCCATCTGCGAAGGTCTAGCTCCATTTTATGTACCAGGCGTCAGTATTTAGTTGTCTAAGCCGAGCTGCATTCCGAGTTAAAGGAGTCCCAGCTATTTAATATGATTAGACTTCCAAGTGAGCCCAAACGCGATAATGTCCTGTTTGTATACCCTATGATTAAGAGGAAAATGTAGTGTGCAGTCTGTCTACTCTGTGGCAGGAAAGACAGTGTTACACTTGCAAGACCCATGCACTCTTTCTTGGCTGGAGCTCATACACATCACATGTAATTGTGTCACTGTTAATAGTTGGAGAGAGTGAACTACACAATACAGACACAGTCAAGTCTGGAGAATGCCTGCAGTGTGAGCACACAGAGGCCAGGAGGGCACTTAGTATGCAAAAGATTAAACCAAAATGTAATGCCATTATTATCACACCATAAGAACAACCTAGGCACAAATACAGGGAGGGGGGCAGGGGCAACTGCTCCCCCTACCTAAACAGGCACCCCTGCTTAATTGTAGAAATTCATTCACAGGTGCTAATGCAATGGTTTCCCTGTGTTCTGAGGTGCTGTATCCCATGTTTCATGCTGTTTCCTGATCATCATGTGGGTTAGTGTCCTCATTGTCCATCATTTTGAGTGTCCATATCCCTCATTTCAGTGACAAAATGTGAGGTATAGTGCATGCTTCCAAGACCCTACTCAGCACAAAGATTGCTGAGCATGATCATAGTGTATATGCTCAATACAGAATGACAAAGGAAAGTAAGTGAGATGAAACAATCATGGAGAAAGCATTTGTAGCACTAAATATGCATAAAGGGATTTGCATAGTCCAAAACAAAAAGGATAGGCTTCAACGCAGAGATCCCTCTTTGTACATCTGGAATGGGGATGTTAGGCTGAATCCTGGTTTGTTGACCATAGACTTGTCCTAAACTAAAAAAAAAAAAAAAAAGTCTATGCTGTTTTCCCATGCCCACAACAATGTCGCTGCCTCTCCTTGCTCCTCCATGACTCCCATAATGAAACCCTGGAACAAGTTTCCACTTTTAAATACCTAAGTGTTACCCTAGAGTCCAGCCTCACTACCACAAGCATATCTGCTGACTTAGTATGGCTGTCAATGTGTGCATTGGTCTGCTCCATCATTACAAGCACTGTCTTCCCACTGAAGCCCTACAACTAGCCATCTCCTCCTCTGTCTTGTCTCTCATAGATTATGGGGTCATTTTCTGTGGGGCTGCCAACAACATATCCAGCAACACAATTAGGGTTACCCTGAATAAAGTCTGTGGGTTTGCTACTGGCTGTGACTGGCTTATGCACACCTGCACACTATATGCCAGTACTAACTGACTAAACTTTGATGTTTGCCTAAAGTACCAGACCTGTCTTCTTGCACAAGAAAATCACAGCCAGCCTCATGCCCACTGCCATTATTGCACTGCTACCCCAACTAAACACCAGACAAACCTGTGACTTAGAAAACGTCCTACCAGGTCCCTCTGTAAAACCTCCATGGGTCAAAGATCCTCAGGTACCATGCTCCCATTTGACAAAATTCACTTCTCAAGCCAATCTTCATGGCACCTACACTGGGACTATTCAAATCCATTATCTGTAACCACATCTCACAGGACTCAGCCTGTGACTGTACCTGCCCTCCCCAAACAAAGCGCTACTGTGATATGACATTGGACCCCTCTTGATCCTGCCTACAGAATACTTGTCCCTGGCCTCTGTCTATGACCATGGCCACAAACTAACTGTTACTCACTGGACTGCGCTGTTTGCATGCCTGTCATAAATACTTATCTATAACAACTGCTGTATTGTATGTCACCACTGTAACTACTGTACATTGTATGTGCTTCCTGTGCCACTGTGTGGCATTGCTTCTGACTGTTGTAAACATTCTGTACCACTTTTGCCTGTAGGTACTACACTCTGTACCAATTGAAGTTGTGATATTTGCTCGCACCTTTATTTGTACTGTAACATCTGACACTGTATTCCTTTGTATTGTATTCTGTGATATGGAGCCTTTGTAAAGGAGTCTCTAACTCAAAGGAATTAATTCCAATATGTTTCAATACATACGAACATATGAAATTTGCCAGCAGGTAAGGCCTAGAGGTCTATCAAGTCTGCTCGAATGTGCAGCTAGCACCCTTATTCTGCAGCTGCCCTCCTTCCACCCTTTCCTTCATTAACCCTCCCCTGTCCTGTTCCATCCTCATTTGAAGCAGTCCACTGTTCTACTACATACCACTTCAGCAGGAAATGCATTCCACCCAGCCACCACCCTCTCTATAAAAAGTGTCTCCTCATCGCCCTCCTGAACCTTCCTCGCCTCCAGTCTCATATCATGGCCCCTGGTGTCCCTCCTCCCTTAATTTGAACAGCCCTTCTGTACCTGTCTTGTTTATTCCTTTCATGTATTTAAAGGTTTCAATCATGTCACCTCTGTCTCTCCTCTCCTCCAGTGAGTACATGTTCAACTCCTTTAACCTCCTCTCGTATGATAAGTCCCCCAGCCCCTTGATCATCTTTTTTCACTCTGTCTGCACCCTCTCCAGTAACTTAATGTCCTCTTCAGATACAGGCGCCAGTACTGCACGCAGTACTCCAGGTGTGGTCTAACTAATGACCTATACAGTGGCAGAATCACCTCCTCCCTCCTCAAGGATATACCCCTTGCAATACAACCCAGCATTTTGTTGGCCTTTGCATCTGCCTTCCTACATTGTGCCGAGTTGTTCATTGACCCTGTAATGAGCACACCCAGATCATTCTCCTCCTCTGTCTGGGCTAGATGCACTCCCTAAGCTGGTAACTCCTCCTTGGGTTGTTCATCCCCAAATGCAGCACCTTGCACTTTTGGCATTAAAGCCCAGTTGCTAGGTGTCTGACCAGGTTTCAAGCTTTGCCAGATCATCCTGCAACCCCTGCCATCCCCCTAGGTCATCCACCACCGTGCCTACCTTGGTATCATCAGCAAATAGACTGACCTTGCTCTTGATGTCCCATGATATGTCTGCAATGAATATCCCAAACAACACTAGTCCCAACACCGAGCCCTGTGGAACACCGCTTGTCACTGCCCTTGGTGTGAGAGCTCCCACCCACCAACACCACACTCTGTTGCCTTCCTGCAGCCAGTTTTCTACCCATCTCACCAGCTTTGCACCTGCCCTGTGCCTACTAACTTCCTTCCTGCCTTCCATGTGGCACTGAGTAGAATGCCTTACTGATGTCCAGATACAGGACATGCACTTCATGGCCCTGTTCAGTTGCCTATTGCCCAGTCATAGAACTAGACCAGCTTGGTTTGGCAAGATCTGCCATGTATGAAGCCATGCTGTCTTCTGTCCTGTAGTCCTTGACCTCTAGGAGGCCACCAGCCTCTCCTTCAGGATAGTCTCCATTAGCTTACCCACGATGGATGTGAGGCTTACTGGTCTGTAGTTTCCCAGTTCATCCTTGGGGCTACTCTTGTGGAGGGCACCACATGAGCCATCCTCCAGTCCAGAGGTATACACCCCAAATGTAGTGAGGCATTAAATAGGTCTGCCAAAGGTCTTGCAAGGACCTCTGACAGCTCTTTCAGTACCCTGGGGTGGATGCCATCTGGGCCTGGTGCCTTGACCACCCTCAGTGCCTTCAAACCCTCTTGAACTCTGCTCTCCATGATTTCCCCATCTGTTACCCTCCCCTGATTCTGCCATTTCTCCCACCTTGGGTGATACCCCCTATTCTCTTTAGTAAATACTGAGCAGAAGTACTCATTTAGTGCTTCCCTGTATCGCACACTGCTTCCACCCACCCCCTCCTTCCTAATCCTTACTATGTGGTCCGTACAGCTTATTTTCTCCCTTGATATACTTAAAAATCCTTCTTCTCATTCTTAATGCCTTACTCTAACGGTTCAATGGTCTTTGGCCTCCCATACTGCCCTTGTCTACCTCCTTGATTCTGTCAAGTACTCCTCCTGTCCTCCCACCTCCCTGTTTTCTTGTACTTCCTAAAGGCAGCTCTTTTCCTCCTTACCTTTTCCATGACCACCTTGCTCAACTAAATCAGTTTCTTAGCCCTAGCCTTCTTGCTCTGGGCTTTGCAGCAGGTTTGGTTGCCTCCACTATCCCCAGCTTTATGAGCTCCCACCTCTGGTTAGTGTCCATACTGGGTTGAATTCTGGCAAGGTACCCTTTACCACTTCCCCATCCTCCCAAAGTCAGCCCTCCTGAAGTACAGCACTATTGTGCCAGATTCAACTCCTTTCTTGCTCATTTCCAATGTGAGCCATACTGAGTGGTGGTCACTCCTGACAGTGGTTCCGCCACTGTAAGTTCTCTTACAAAGTCCCCATTTGCCAGCACAAGGTCAAGGGTATTCCCTAACCTGGTTGGTTCATTGACCATTTGCATCAAGCTGTCCTGGAAGGCATCCAGCAGTAATTGCTCCCTTCTGTTCCTGGTTGTTGGGGTGCTCAGTCCACTCCTGGCATGTTGAAATCCCCCACAATCACCACACTACCCTTCTACGTAGGTCCTCCTGATCTGTCCCACTGGTTCCCTGTCTAACTCCTCTGTCTGAGATGGTGGCCTGTACACCACTCCCATTCTAAGAATCCTATTCTTGGAATCCTGGATTTGCATCCAAAGTGACTCCGTACTACCCTCCTCCCTTCCTCCCTTACACACTTCAGTCCTTCCTTCACATATAGTGCCACCCCTCTCCTTTCCCAATCACCTGTCCCTATGAAACAACCTGTACCCTGGGTACAGACAGGTCCCAGTCATAATTTTGGGTGGCCTATGTTTCTGTGATGGCTGCAATGTCCACCTCTCCTCAGCCATGAAAACCTGTAACTCTGCAGTTTTCCTCCTAAGGCTCCTAGCATTAGGATAACCACCTTCACCCTTTTATCCCCTCCCATCCTGTCCTCCTTTCCTAGCATCACCAACAGTACTTGCCATTTGTCCTTTGTCACTGTTGTGGGGGTTAAGCTCATATGGTATCCCAACCTGTGGTCTCTACATATCTCTTCCCAACTGCCACCCCCACCCTAGTTTAAATTCCCAACTTCCTCTATGTACTGCTCCATCCTCTGCTTCAACACTTTCTTTCCTTCCTCACTCAAGTGGCATAGAGACTACTGTCCTCCATGTCCCTCCCCTCCCCAAATGCCCATATCCTTTAGCACAACACCAGGTTCTTAGCCATCCGTTAAATTCCTCTATTCTCAGCTTTCTTGTTGTTCTTGCCTTTGGCATCGAAGTATCTTTGAAAAGTTACTGATCTTCCCCTCCCTCACATAATTGTGCTAGTTCCTCAAACCTCCTCTGGTCTGTATCTACTATCTTGTCAGCCAGGTCATTTGTCCCAAGATGTATAATTAAATGAGGCTTGTCCCTACCCCTTCAGCATATTTCACAACAGACTGTCCCACCCTTCCCACTGTCATTCCTGGCATGGCCTCTGCCCAAATGCGACTATACCTCTCCCCTTGCTACCCCACCTAACGCCTCTTAATATTGAGTTGCCCAGCACTAAGATTCCACCCTCTTACTCCCTGCTTGCTTCCATTCAACTCCCTCTCTCATTTTCAGCTCCTCTTCTTCCTCCTGCACATTATTTCCCCTCTTACCCTGTTGTAATTCTCCCAGCAGAACTTCCCCATGCTCCAGTTTGGTCCAGGCATTTATCAATTACTCCTCTAATGTCATCATTTCCCTCCTCCACCTTCTTCCTCTCTAGCAGAGCAGAGCTCTTTTCTGAAGGCCCTTCACAAATGCCTGCTTCCTCTCTCTTCATAGTAACCTGTTCTCTCCTTTCCACTCCATGACTTTTGCCACTTCTTGCCTCCTCTCACAAGTCCCTATCTCCTCCTTCCATTTGTCTTTTGTCTCCTGACCTGGTTTCCCCAGCAATTGTTCTTCCTGGCCTGGGTCCCTTTGTCTCTGCTTCCTTCTTCTGACCCTCTCCTCATCACTGTTGGCTTAAGTTGCCCTCCCTCATCTCTCCTTCTTCCTCGCTCCAGTGTTGGGCTAAACCACTCCCAATCTGCCTCCTGTCTTAGTTCCTCCTGCAGACCCTCAACTCCTTTTCTAAGTTTTTCTATGTGGTTGCACACCAAACATCCTCCCACACTCCAGGCAATTTTTAGAAAGACTGGTGCACCACAGTTGTTGCAGCCTACCACCCTTCCCATTGCTGTCATTGCCCACCAGCAACCCCCACCCTTCCAGATGCAGGATACCAAACACTCCCCCAAGTCTCCCTCTCCTCCTCTATCAGTGCAAACATTTTCTTTATTTCTTTTACCTCCTTTGTTGCACACATTTAGATATATTGAGAAACTATTTTTTTATTCCTAGCCTTCCTATCCACACTTGAAAACAGACTTTAAGTAGCCATTGCAAAACCTTCTTCAAACTACTACTCCTCCATTACCTGTCAATAACAATGTGAAAAGTAATAATGAAAGCTCCTAGATTTGCATTTACTTCCCTTCCACTGAGAGAGCAGTCACCTCTTCGCATGCTGCTGTTCCTTTCCTGGTGTGCCCCTCCTACTCCACACCCCTGCTATACCAGTGTTTAGCTCCTGTCAATTAGAATTAACAGGGCATATAATCAAGAGTTGGGGGAAGGGGGCAAAAATTTGCAGCAACCAAAGACAGCAAAGAATACACCACCACTATGTTTTAAATACTCAATAGCCCAAAACAATTCTAAGTAAAGACAATAAAGAAAGTACAGTGTCACCAAAGCCCACAATCCAAGTCTAAAAGAAAAACAGCACTTACCAGTTACTGTAAAGCATTGAACTGAATATGCTTCCTTCCCTTCTGGCTTCTATAACATTCAAAATACATACATTTCTATCTCAAGTCTTTACCATTACCATCAAAAGGTAACTACAAATCACAATATTCTACCTTCTGCTAATATGGATTCTATCACAGAACCATAGCACAATGCAAAACATCTGCTGCTTAGCAACAACAAACAGGTGACAACATACCAAGTTGTAGCTTTTTTAAATAGAAAAAAATGTAATCTTTTAAACCAGTAGAAATCAGCAGTCCAAAAGCACCTTGAACCACAAGAAAGAACACAGTACCACGTCTCTGCGCTAATAACCAAACAGTTCTAAAACATTGGAGAAAGAAGAAAAAATCAGAGACTGCACAAAAGATACAATGTACTATAAAGTATTAGGCAATACTATACTCAGTTGTCCAACAGAAAACAAAGTACCAACCAAATCAGACAGAATACCCACATTACACTTAGGTTCTCAATATCAGACACCACCAAAGGCACACACAGAAAGGGTTTAAACTATAGTGTTAAAATTAACCACATCAGAGTAGAAAGATCACACTAAATAAATGTGTTGATCCTTCTGACTTCAATGAATATCTACCACACAAATTTTATATCTTCCTGGAGCCTACAGGGTTGTCTTTCACAATCACCTAAATTTACATAAAACAAAACAATTTTAAACTGAAAATTATAGCAAAAGCACTTAGCTTTGGGAGCTCTTCTCAAACACAGCCACTCAGCTCAGAGTTCTAGAATACTGATGATACATACATACATACATACATAAATAAATAAACAAATGTTGACTGGCTATATCCTAGGCATTCAATGCAGTAAGCAAACAATACTTTACAAATTAGTGATGATTTGATGACAAAAATCAAAAGCCATTAACTGACTTACAAAAGGCTCAGAATTAATGAATTTGCCTAATTTTTATGGGAATTAAAATAGAAATGTATTTTAATGTCTCTAATTGCTAGCAGTAGTATAAAAATAAAAACTGATGTGTTTTTTAGATGATATTGCACCAGTTTCTGCTGCACATGGCGAGCATGCAGCATGTGAACCTGATGTGATGTTAAAATGGCGTTCACTCCAACTAACTGCTGCACTCAGGTCAAGCATGGAACATGCTGACCAAAGTAACTTTAGAAGATGTTACACCAGCTTACCTGCTGTGCACATGTCAAGCTTGAGTGTGCAAACCTGATTTGCTTTTTAGATCTGGTTCATTTAGTATCACTTTGTGTTCCGAACTGCATGCAAACATAGAATCATAGACTTTGACGGCAGATAGGGACTACTTGGTCCATCTAGTCTGCCTATTTCCTACCTACAAGATAAACTGCAGATCCTAGTTAACCAACAGCCTATTTCTTCCTACCACCACACAAATTGTCTTATGTCTGTCCCATGCATTCTTGAATTCTCGCACAGTTTTAGACCTCAGAACCTTCTCAGGAAGGCTGTTCCATATGTCCATCACCCTCTCTGTGAAAAATACTTCCTCACATTGCCCTGAACTGCCCCTCATCTTCAAAGTGTGTCCCCTTGTTCTTGCACATCTCTTTTCTGAAAGATGCTACCTTCTTGGACTTTGTTGATTCCACTGAGGTACTTAAAAGTTTCTATCATGCCCCCCCTTTCCTCAAGGGTTTACTTATTAAGCTACATAGAAACATAGACTTTGACAGCAGATAAGGACCACTTGGCCCATCTAGTCTGCCCATTTCCCTACCTACAGGATAGGCCACAGATCCTAGTTAACAACAGCCTATTTCTTCCTAACCCCACAAGAATTGCGTTATGTCCTTCCATGAATTCTTGAATTCTCCCACAGTTTTAGACCACACAACCTCCTCAGGAGGCTGTTCCATGCATTCACTACCCTCTCTGTGAAATAATATTTCCTCATATTGCCCTGAACTGCCCCCTTCTATCTTTAAATTGTGTCCACTTGTTCTTGCACATCTCTTTTCTGAAAGATGCTACCCTCTTGGACTTTGTTGATTCCACTGAGGTACTTAAAAGTTTCTATCATGTCCCCCCTCTCCTTCTTTCCTCAAGGGTATACATATTAAGCTCCTTTAGTCCGCCTCATATGGCTTCTCTTGCAGACCCTGCACCATTTTAGTTGCCCTCCTTTGGACTGCCTCTATCCTGTCTATGTCCTTGCAGAGATGGGTTTCCAGAACTGGATGCAGTACACCAGATGGAGGTCTCACCAATTGTCTGCACAGAGGATAACAACTTCCTATTTTCTGCTGGTGACGCCTCTCCATATACAACCCAGTATCCCCAGCCCTTCCTAATGCCTTCTCACATTGCTTGCTAACCTTAAGTCATCTGATATGATTACCTCCATGTACCTTTCCATTTTTGTTGTTGGTACTACCTCCCCCATTTTGTAATTTTCCCTGGGTCTTTGCTTCCCATGTGCATTATTTTGCACTTCTTGCATTGAATCCAAGCTGCCATACTTCTGACATTCATCCAACCTTCTCATCCTCTCCACACCTCCTTGTTTGTCAACCCTGTTGCAGGACTTTGTGTCATCTGCAAAGAGGCATACTTTCCTTCCAGTCCATCTGCAATGTCACTTATAAAGACATTAAAAGGACTGGACCCAGTCTGAACCTTGCAGTACCCACTAGTAACTTCTCTTTCTTCAGAGTGGACTCCATTTACAGTTACCTTCTGTGTTCTGTTGTCAGACAATGTTTTACCCAGGCTACCACCCTGGGACCCACCAAAGGCTGGTTAATTTGAATATTAATCTTTTGTGTGGGACTGTGTCAAATGCCTTGCTAAAGTCTAGGTGAGCCATGTCCACAGCCCCTCCCTGGTCTGCTACTTTGGTCACCCAGTCAAAGAAATCAATTACATTTGTCTGACATGACCTTCCCACTGTGAACCCATGCTGCCTTGGGTCCTGTGCCCCACTGGCATCTAGGTACTCAACAATTCTTTCCTTCAGAAATGATTCCATCACTTTCCCTACCACAGAGGTCAAAATGACAGGTCCCACTTTTGTGAAGGGAATCACATCCACCTTCCTCCAATCCTCAGGTACCACACCATCCTCCCATGATTTGTTAAAAGGGTAGTGAGTGGTTTCACTAGTTCTTTCCTTAATTCTTTTAGAATTCTGGGGTGCATTCCATCAGACCCCATTGCTTTGTCCACCTTCAGTTTTAGGAGTTCTGTCAGAACCCTTTCTTCTGTGAAAGGACTGCTATCGAACCCCCTATTCAGAGTGCTTCTGTTAATTGGATTGGCACCTCCCCTCCTCCTCTTTTATGAATATTGAGCAGAAGTATTCTTTTAGTAGCCCTGCTTTTTCACTGTCCCTCTCTGCCCACCACCGTCCATTCTATTCAGCCTCATTATCCCTCCTTTGTCTTTCTGTGCTCCCTGAGCGTACCTATAAAATGTTTTATCCCTTCTTAACGAGTTGGCTATCTTTTTCTCAGTTTCGACCTTTGCTATTCTGATTTCCCTTTCTGCATCCTTTTGCCTTAACTAGTACAGCTATCTGTCATGCTCCTTCTGTGTTTCCTTATACTTCCTGAATGCTGTCTTTTCTCCTGACCTTCCCAGTTACCTCTTTTGATAACCATAGTGGTTTTTCCTTCATTTGATTTGTTTATTTGCTTCACATAGAGGTTTGTTGTGATGGCAGTTTTGATGTTTTCTCATTGTTGCTCCACCCCTCCTTCTGGCCTGTTTGCTGGCTCCTTTCTAAGGCACTCTCTCATCTTGCCAAAGTCAGCCCTCTTGAAGTCCAGTACCCTCACTTTTGTATGGCTTGACTCTGTGCAGAGTTTATTGTGGACCACACTGTTTGATGGTCACTTGTCCCCAGATGGCTATCCACTTCTAGATCTGAGATCCTCTCACTGTCCCATTTGAGATTACAAGGTCTAAGATTGCTCCCTCATGAGTGGGTTCCAAAACTAGTTATCTGAGGCATGCCACCAGTAGGGCATCAAGAATGTCCCTGCGCTTGGATGTGTCTGCAGCAAAGGGCTCCAGTTAACATTGTCATATTCAGATTTCTCACCAATAGTTTCCCTCCTTTCTCTGCCATCTTAAGGATGCCTTCTATCATTTTTTGTCCATTCCTCCTCCCCCTTACATGGGGGTCTGTATACAACCCTGTGTGGACTGTGGTGCCATTTCCAGTCTCTAAAGTGACCCACAGTGCCTTCTCTCCTCCCTGTATACTCTTTTGTTCAGTTGCTTTTATCCCTTCCCTTCATGAGAGCTACTCCTCCCCTCTTCTCCCTCCCTGTCTCTCCTGTGGGTTGTGTGTCCCTGGTATGTTAACATTCCAGTCATGGTTCTCTGTGTACCATGTTTCTGTGACTGCTATGATATCCAGGCATCCCTCTTCCATCAAGGCCACCAGTTCAGGAGCTTGTTGCCCAGACTATGGGCATTGGTACTCATTACCCTCCATTTCCTGATGTCCTTACCCCTTTTTGCCCCATCCGGTCCATACTGCCTTTGTCACTTTCTCCATTTACCCAGCCCTTCTCCCTATCGACATCTCTATCTTGGTGCTTACCATGCTTACTACTCAAATTTTTGGGAGCAGACTAGGATTTCCCTGCTCCTTTCCAGCTGCCTCCCTTAGCTAGTTTAAATGCTTGCCAATGAAGCATTTAAATTTATCATCTAGGTTCCTGGTTTCCCTCCTGGACGGATGCAGACCATAATGCCAGTATAGGCCTGCATCACTCCAGGTGAACCCCAGTTCCCAATAAAGCAAAATCCCTGAGTTCTGCAACTGTTTTCAACCACTGATTGAATCCCATGGTGTGGAGCACCCCAGAATCACCTATGCCATAGACAGGCAGCACCTCCGAGAAGGTTGCCATGTGTGCTACTTGTCTAGGGCCCTCCCCAACTCCACAAACTCTTTCTGCACTGCTCTGATCCCTTTCTTTGCCAGGTCATTTGTCCCTAGGTGGACAATGACATCCAGCTCCCTCCCTGTGCAGCTGCTCCAGCGATCCTGAGTTTCGCTCCCTGCCCCTCTAAACCATGGCGCCAGGCTGGCACCTACCCTCCTCTCCCTTCCTCCCCAGTTCTGCCTTCCTAACAATGGAGTCCCCACCAGGTTGTTTCCTTCCTCTCTGGGTCCCATACCACCCTTCTGTGGGTCTCCTTTGTGGAGGTTCCTAGCATCCCCTTGGTCTCTACTGCAGGTGCCTCCATAGAGGAACCACACTTTGCCAGAACAGCATAGGAATGTGGAGGAGGTACAACTGGAGGGATGTGCTTCTGTTCCACCACCTTCACCCTCCATGAACCCTCTGTGATTCAACGCTCCTCTTTCTTGGCAACCTCTGGGGCAACAGCAGTGGCCCTGGTGGTCCCTGGATGGGAGAGGAGGTCCCTAAATCCTTCCCAACTCAGCCTGGAGATGAGTAACCTCCTCCTGCCTCAGCCGAGAGAGGTGCCTGCAGGTGGGACAACACTGCATTCTCAGAATGTCTCCCAGAAGGCTGCTGCTCCACAGCCACTGCACTGCACCTCCCATCATGTCTTATTTCTGGCCCCTACACTGTTTGGAATACTTGGTCTTTCCTCTGTTTATTTAGTTATTTTTTCTCCCTACTTACTTACTGCTTCTGTGCCCTTTAAGATCCTGATCTTCCTGTCTGAGACAAGAAGAGCCTATATTTCTCAGTAGTCTCATACTTGCTCAGTGGCAGACCTGCAGCAGCTGGGGTGGGGCAGACATCTACTCTTTTCCTTCTCGGATGGGGAATCTTTGGTGGCTCTGTGATCACTCCTTCCTGCTCCCAAACAAGAGTTCCTGCTGTCAGTCAAATCCTATGCTTATAAAAAGTAGAACTGCCTTAGGGTAGGAGAATGGAGGGAAGTGAAGGATAGCAATATAGTCCCAGTAGAGAAGTCCAGTCACAACAACAGCTCCTTCCTCCTGGTGTTCTCTGCCTGTTCTCTGGCAGAAGCTATCTAGGAGCAGTGCATACCTCTCAACTTGCTATGAATTCCGCATAGTGCTATGATTTTCACCTCAAATTTACCATGGCTCCTCACAAGTTTACTGATGTTCCTCATAATGTTGGAGCTATTTCTGAACACACAAACTATTAAATCATTGAACTAAGCTGATAGAAACATTTCTTATTATGACTAAGTATATAGGGCCCACTATCTGTAGACATAATATTGTTTAAAATAAGAAAGTGCTACATATTCTGGCCTTTGCTATGATTTTTGAAGGCAGTGCTATGATTTTAATGCTGAGAGGTTGAAGGTATGGGGCAGTGTTTTAATTTGGTTTTAACCCGGCTTCTTTCTGCCATAGCCATAGCCAAAGCCACTCCACCTACTTAACAGATCTTTCTACTCTTAAATAATTGCACCATACCTCTCAACCTCCTGCCTCATAAATCAGGGACAAGGCATAAAAATCAGGGACAAAGGAGCAAAATCAGGGACACATCTTGAGAACTGTTGGTATCCACAGTGGAAGCTGGTAGAATAGGGAGCTTAGTGTAAAATGCATTTTCTAGGGAAGAACAAGTCAGTAACTTTAATGTTTGACATTATTTTGTGTTTACAACTCACTGTTTGGTCACAGACACACAAGTTTTAAGAGGGACGTAGTAAGATTTTAAGAGCAACATCAGGATGTCCCCGAAAATCAGCGACAGTTGAGAGGTATGAATTGCACAGAATAACAATCCCTTCAAGCCACCTGAGACAAATACCTAGATAACTGCACAGATAACAATTCACTTTATCCAACTCAGACAAACACACTCATTTTTACCCTAAATTGAAGGTGCCAGTAGAAGAGTTCTACTTCTTTAGCTCCAGTAGCGAAGTCTGGTCACAACAGCAGCTCCTTCCTCCTGAGTGTTTTCTGCCTGTTCTCTATAGAAAGCAAACTGAACATCTAGCAGCAATTAACCCCAGGATTCCCTGCTGAACACCTGGTCAGTAAGTATAGCGGTGTTCAGTCTCCATCTGGTTGATCAAGCAGAAAATATGTGGGCCCATCAACCATAATAAACAAAAGCAGGTGATCTGAAAATTCAATTGGCTGAATATGAAAGGAAAAAGGAAGCAAAGTATCAGATACAAACATATGGTCAATTGAGGAGGAGAGTTTGTTCCTTATGTAGGTAAATCTAGGCCCTGACTGTTGGAATGTACTACAGTTTATCAGGTCAGCAGTATCAATAACTCAAAAGAGCATTTTGTCACAATACACCTTCTTTTCTGAAAGTGTCCCCTTTGACTTATAAGGCTAGTTAAATCCCTACAGAAAAAACGTGATAAGATGAAATTAAATATGGCTGAACCAACTGGAAAAGAGACAACCTCTCAGTCTTTGATTGTAGGCCATAGATATTGATTAGGCGACAAATGATATTATTCCATACCCCATCCAATATCAACACTCTGCCAGGACATAGATCCACCAATCTATGAAGGAGAAGAATACCCATTAAATAAAACTCCCACACCATCAGCGCTGTCTAGACCAAAGGACCAGTAGGAAGGAACCCACAACCATTTACCAGAAAGGATCTTAACTGGTCACTGAAAACATCCATGTCTCCTGAAGGAAAACAAAATCAAACTCTGATGTATGAATACAATTAAAGATAGCCTGATGTTTGAAAGGGTTGAAAGCTATGAATATTGACTGATCCTACTTTCAAGGGGACACAGCTTTAAGCTATTTTTTTTACTTTTTCCTTCTATACCCACCAGATTCAAAGGGCTGAGAGCAGGGACAGAGTCAGGAGGCAAGAGCCAGACTCCTCATGTTCCGTATCTGAGTTCCCATTCTCAGAGGTGAGGACCTCAAAGGGGTTCAGAGACTTGATTGAGCCCTGAAGGGAGACAGCTTTGGAAGGAGTTTCCAAGAGGAACATCTTGGGTGGATTATTGGACACACAACAGGAGGCACAAGAGATCAGGGTCTGTATAACAAACAGAGAATATGGAGAAAGTGCCAGTAAGCTCTACCACAAGGGAGAGGATCCAGGGTATCAACACCACCTATGGATACTTCAGCAGGGGCTACAGGATCAGGGAGAAGAACAGTCAAGGAAGATGTACTGTAGACCCAAAGGGAGGCCAGGATCAGAAATAGCTACCAAGTCTTCGCATGCTGGATTAAGACAGCAGAGCTCATGCATGATGCTTTATTTTTGCTGCCCATGGGCAGACACTAAATATGTGCCTGATCGCCTCACAAATATCAAACTTAGTATGAGAAGCACATTAAAAGCTATGTGCCTACCTGTTCAAAATTATCACATCTTGGCTTATCACTACTAGATATGTGAGTCTGGGACCCACATTTATAGCAGGCCAGGGCTGCTCAGCATAAAAAGCATACCCACGATCACTGCCCAAAATAAAAATTAGGAACATGCATAATACCAGCATCCATCTGCCAAACCTTAGTTTTATATTTCCATCCTCCAGTCCAAAACATTTCAGCATCAGCATTTCAGCATCAAGGATAGCTTCCAGGTCTCTTAAGACATCACATTTCTGGGAAAGCCAGTAAGTGATATCATCCACATGGATCCCTCATTATGAAACATGATGGTCACAAACTTAATTAAAGGAATGACCAAGAAAGGAGTCCACATGAGTAAAAACTTGCTTGATTGTACCTCTCCCAGAAAGGTCCAGGGCATAAGAGATCGAAAACTAACATCATAATTATATTCTCCACTAATATTAATGAATTCAAAAACCTCCCTTGGGAGAAACGAAGAGTCTTTCAATAAACATTTGCCCACAAAATGTCTATCAGGCCAAAGTTCTAGGCCCCTTTATAACGTATTCAAACTGCATTCCTTCAGGGTGCAGCTTCCTTCTTGATTTTAGAAAATAAGTCATACAGGAGAGGTTTCTGTGGTGGTGCTCCCCTGTTGATGGCTATCCTAGTCTGCCACAGTGGTCTCTTGCATGTCATGAGTTCCTGGATTAATCATTAGTGGGATGAACATAGTCCTGAAGCTGGGCCGTTTGGAAAGGGCTGAAGGCTGAGGGTAATAGGGGAGGGCAGGATATCTCCCAGGCAATTTAGAAGGAGGCTGGGGTTTTGAAAGAACTGTAGAAGCATCTTAAGAGAACCATGAAGGTGGGTCTTGGGAAAAGTTTAGTTTAGGGTCCCATTCAAGGTCAGGAATTCAAGAGCATGTGGAGATTCTTTCCACCAATCTACACTCAGGGCAGAAGTTCAATGCAATGTATAGCTGATCTTGATTCTGCAATGTTGTATAACTAAAAAACTGTAACCTTTAGCTGCCATTCTATGTCTATATGTATTAAGTGTTAATGTTTGTTTTCTGATGTGGAGACTTTGTAAATGAGTCCCTGACTCAAAGGTTGTAATCCTAAAGTTTGTTCAATAAATAAATAAACCACTGAAGACCAGAGATTGTGAGGAGGGGGCTTTGTCTAAACAAAATGCAGCTTGCAATACTTTGGCAGTGTTTTTCCCACCATAGAATCAGGAGGCAAAGAGTTAGGGAAGCACTCTGCTTTATCACAGTGGGCACTGAAAAATATGCCGGTTGGCAGTAGTCAAAGCAGTTATTCGTTCTTTAGTATCATCCTTAGACCGCAACATAGTGGAACCTCTTTAGAGTTGAATGAAAACACAGTAGCCCCATCTTGAATATTGGGAGAATGCCGACAGACCACTTGAGAAATAACAGACTCTGACGTGGAACCATGTAAAGAAATATTTTAAGTACAAAACCAGAATCTTAGGACAAAGAGCTGAGTAGGTAGGAGGAGAGTAGCTTGGACAGCACTATCAGTGCCTATTTCAAGATGTGTGGGCAATATCACCTTCATTAAAACTGGAAAGGAGCAGTAGAGTAAGCAAGTCTAGGAGCTGACGGCTGTAGGCACCCACTAAAAACTGTGGTTTCAATGCCAGCCGAACCACCACAAGAACCAGGAAAAGCAGTTAATTTAGCAGTGTCTGTTGTCATAGCACAAGAATTCTTGCAGGATGGCTCACCGGCCCCTGGAGGGTATCATCGTTGATGTAGCAGCATCACAGATAGGAATGACAGGCAGGAGATCTGTAGTAACAACTGAGTTGCAGTTTGCAACAGCACTATTTTTTCTTGTAGCACCTCTCAGGTGCCATATTCCTCCATGTTTCAGTCAGGACTAGCTCTTTAAAGTAGTTTCTGCTTCAGTTAGGTTGGGAGAAAGCATATTGGAAACAGTTGTTTTAGTATTTCCTCAAATAGACTCAAATCCTCAGTTGAATGGTAGAATTCTGGAGTTTCAACTCCTGTCTGCTGAAGTATCCTTCTGTTGAACAAAACCTGGGTGAGCCTCTAGCTTCCAAGAGGTAGGACAGGAGGCTTGCTCTCCACCTCTGAGACATCCATCACTTCCTGAGGATTGTTGGAAGTGGCCATCTCATGAGGCTGAGGGTCCCCTACATGCAGTAGGGGAATTTCCCTGTCCTGGCCGAATTTCACCTATTCAGAAAAAATACCACCGACAGCTTAATCTGGTTCAATTTCAGTTGCTTACCATCTGTATTCTCCCTCCCCAGTCACCCCTGAAAAAGGGACTTCTAGCCCAGTGGGTTTGCTGGGTCAACAAATTCAATAAATAAATAAATAACCTTTTCTTTTGATAAAATATTGGTCCATTAACCCCAAAGACATACAAAGGTATGGCTTTTTAATTTTCAGTGTTGAAAAACGACATTCAGACTCTTTTTTTCCTTAAAATAGATCTTCTTTGTTAGTTTTTCTAAGCTCAAGAAAGAGATTGGATCTCTCAGAAGACAAATGTAAAAAGAAAGCTAAGTCCAGATTTTCTTTTGTGATAGTGGATCTTCTTTCATGAGATTTTGCTAAACTCATGAAAGAAGACTGTTCTCAAGAAAGAAGAAGGTGAAAACACTAAGTCCAAATTCTTCTTTTGTATGACCCTAGTCTTTTGTAAGGCCTATTTGTCCTCTTTTGAGACATATGAAAAAAGAAAATTATCTCACAAAAATGATTTTAAAATGATTTAAAGCTACATTTCTGGGCCCTTATTCAAAAACTACCTGCAGAATCCAGCTAATGGAGCCCTGTTTACTGAGATACATGTGTTGTTGTCTCTGCAGGGTATCATTTGTATGGGTTTTCAGAAAATATATTTTATGTGTGCAGGCCTCCCAGACATAGGGGATTTTACACAACTAGAGATAGTGCAAATTTTAATTTGCTGGTGAAATTCATGAATCTGTAATATTAATTTTCACAAAACAACATGCAAATTCCATGGCAGACATCCAATCTTCAGTGGAATTTTTAATTTCTAAAATAAATAGCACTTCTCATCACACACTGTGCCATGAAATCAGCCCCACCACCCAAGTTCATAATTGTAATAATTTTACACCCCTTCCACCCACCCTGCTGGCAACCTCCATGCCTAAACATCACATTGGTGCAGCTGGTGGCTGCCTGTGGCAAATAAGTTAAAACAGTTAATTTCTTCTCCCCACCCATGCACCAAATACACTCCCTCATCTGCATCCACCCAAGTCCCACTATATTTAATTTTGCTTCCAGTCCCCACTCAGTCCTTTTTGAGTCCCCACCTCCCTTCCTCTCAATAACACACACAAAAATCAACCTGCAAATAAAGAAAACAGTCCCCTAGGGCAGAGTGTCTGCTCTGTTCTTTGCTGACTCCCATCTTGTAAATAGTTCAAATGAATGTATATTGCCATCTTTGCTCTTAGTAAAACCTGAATGGTTGAATTTTTAACAAATCAGGTTTTACTAGAAGCAAAGAAAATCAACATTCATTCACTGAGCCATTACAAGATGGAGACAGTACTAAACAAACAGACACTATGCACAGGGGACCATTATTATTTCAGATGGATTTTGTGGTTGCTTCTGTGGGGAAGAGAGAATGATAGGGCCAGAGGGGTTTGGCAGCATCATGTTTACTGGGGGAGGGGCAGGAAAGAAAAGGGTGCCAGCAGAGTGTTAGGGATGGCTATTCAACAGAACTTACCTTGTTTTCCTACAGAAGATTTGGCCATATGCCACACAAATTTGGCCAATCTGTCTGGTGAATAACAATATAAATTGCAATCCCTAGCTCCACAAATTTGCTGAAATTTACAGATTGTTTTTGCAGAGCTAATTTAACACCAGTCTCTATCCACAACAAACATTAACCTTCACATGGTAATTTTTAGCACTCATCACTAGAGCAAAAGACACAGCAATTTCTTAACACGGAGTCTCTTGGCAGAGTAATTGATAAAATAGTGTTTGTGATATTTATTTATTTAAGTCTAGGATTAGTACAATACCTTTGAGCCGAGGCTCTTTTACAAAGGTTCCACGTCAGAAGGTACAGTACACAATAAGAGACAGTAAATAATCATTTAACAATTGCCAAATGTGCAAATACAGCTAGGGGTAAAGATTTTTGGAGAAAGAGGAGCGAGGTAGGAAGGTGTAGGGGTGAGGGGAGGAAGATCAGAAAGTTTGAGATGAAGGGAGGAGAAGCAGGTAGGAATAGTTGGGAGGAGATAGAAGGAAGGGGGCAGCCAATGGGCCTTATCAAGGACAGACAGATTAAAGTGCTAGGTTAGGGGTGGCAGCATTTAGACCAAAGTGCTTGTTGTGGGGGCATAGGCAGGAGGACGGTGGACTAATTGGGTGAGCAGTCACAGGAGCTGGAGGCAAGTGGCGAGAGTCTTAGTCAGGACTTAAACACTTCAAGCGTTGCTGCTGCAGAGATGTTACTACTAAGGAGTTAAGCCAGCTGGGTGTCCTGTAGGAAAATGATCTTTGACCTTGAGTAGTGTGGCAACTCAGGATTTGTAGGGAGTATTGCTTGGACCTCCTTGTATTGCAGTTGCTGGATCTGGGTGTGAGGAGAGCACAGACACTGGGCAGAGTAATACCCATCGTTATTTTCTTGGCCATAGTGCAGGTTTGATATTTTATTCTACTGTGAAGTTGAAGACAGTTGGTCTGGGAGTAGAGGTCACAAGTGTGAGTGAGACGGTGCAGTCCAGTGATGACTCAACAGGCTTTATTTAGGAAGATAGTTACATGTTTGAAGGAGGTGGTGGTGGCTGAGCCATAGAGGATAAGGCCGTAGTCGATAATACTAATGACTGAGCTTTGGACGGCAATAGACAGGGCATCAGAGGTTAGGTGTTTCCATTGCCAGAACAGTAGGCCCAGTTGAGTATTAGCAGCCTTTGCCACGTTGTTAATGTGGACAGTGTGGGTGAGATGGGAGTCAAGGGTGATGCCAAGGTACTTGAAGGATTGTGTTTGTTCAGTGTGACTCCATGTTTAGTTTTGATTGACAGTTGGTAGTGCTTGTTTTGTTGTGGTGGCTGCAGAACATCATGGATTTTGTCTTCTTCTGATTGAGGATCAGTTTATGAGAAGAGAACCAGGCCTCGACAGATGAAACCCTGCTGGAGTTTTCTTGCAGAGGCTTAGGGTCATGATGAGAGGCTAATATAACTGCATCATCAGCGCAGAGTAAGATTTGCTCAGGAATGACGACTGTAGTAGTGCATTTAGGAACAGGCTGAAGAGGAGGGTCCCAGCATGGAACACTGGGGACCCCGAGTGGACAAGTCTTGGATCAGAGAGGTATCAGCAATTCTTACTCTCTGGGACCGATTGTCCAGGTAACTTTGGAACCAGCTGATAGAGTCGAGTAAGAGCTCTGCATTATGTAGCTGGACAAGCAGGTGGTGGTGGTTAATGGTGTCAAAGCTTTTGTCAAATCGATAAAATCAATCCAGTTAGTTGGCCTTTGTCCAGCGAGTTATGAATAGCGGGGTGAATTCAAGGAGACCAGAGGAGGTGCTGTGCCATTTCCTGAAACCATGTTGTTGCCTGTAGAGTATGTTGTGTTTATCCAAACAGTCAGTAAGCTGGTCAGAGACAATACATTCCAGCACCTTGGAGAGGGAGGAAGGATTGAAATTGGTCTGAAATTCTCAAGGGCAGTTTTGTCACCACCTTTGTGGATTGGGGTAATGGTGGCAGATTTCCACTTATCTGGGAATTGGTTTAGGCTGAGACAGAGGTTTAGGATCTTGGTTTGGGGCCCTAGCACCTCTGAGACAAGAGTCTGAGATCAAGGTGTCATTGATGAATCTTGATGTGCTAATAGCTTTGGTGACATACTCACGAGCCTGATGGGTTTGACTCCTTAACCCATTCATACTGACATGTCACTTTTGTGGTGCACTTCTGCATTATTTCTATTTGAATCAGCTGATTCAGAAGCTTCAAAAACTTGCCGTTTATTTTGTTCCAAGCTGAAGTAAATAACTTAACATTTTGGTTGCAAACAACAAAACACTGATCTGGGCAATATATTTTGAAAGATTTATGTTTATTTCAGCACTAAACTTTGTAGTTGTTATGCTTCTCGAAATCAGAAGTGCCTAGGAGATATCAGGAGTTTGAAAAATGCCAGTGGCATTTGCAAAGTTTATTTTATTGCTCTCAACATTAGCAGTGAAGTTATCTGTGGTTGTGAGTCTTATTGAGTGCTACCATCAGAAATAAAAGCACGAAATAGGCACTCCACATGTTACAAGGCTCTGCACACCGTAACGACGGCAGGACAACTAGATGTGATCCCTGTGCCTTTCAAAAGTGCACACAAGCCCGCTCTACGTCCATACACGCTTGCTCTAGGTACTGCTAAATGAAACTGCTTTTCACTGTAATAAGGTGTCAACATTGTAAAATGTTTCAGCTCAGCCTAAGACAGTCATTATTCTAAAGAGTTAGTGATGATCTCAGACACCCATGTCATAATGCTGACTGCTGCTGCAGTCATCACACTGCTTGACGTGAGCTTGGCTGATTTGCATAGTAGGAATTTGTTTCAGCATGTAGGAGTGTTTGTAAAATTACAGAATATAGAGAAAAATGCATTCTCACATACAGCAAGATAATGCCCTATAAAATAATACCATTTTGTGATCAAAGCAGTGCAAAGGTATGTGAGCCTGGCTGATTTGCATTGGAATTTGCAAGATACTGCCCTATAAAATAACACCATTTTGTGATCAAAGCACCCCCTTCAGATTATATGCAGTGCAAAGGTATGTGAGCCTGGCTGACTTGCATAGAAATTTGCAAGATACTGCACTATAAAATAACACCATTTTGTAATCAAGCACTACCCCCCTTCAGATTATATGCGGTGCAAAGGTATGTGAGCCTGGCTGATTTGCATAGTAGAATTTGTTTTAGTATGTAGGAGTAAATAAAATAAAAGATATTGGTGAATGGGTAATGACAGTGCTAGAGAGGGATGTTGTTGTCATATCTTTTCACTGCATATAATCTGAAGGGGAGGTGATTTGCACTGAAAACACACTGAAGTTTTTGCATTGAATGCACACTGAAATAACAATAAGGCAAGTTTTATTGAACACTATACTATGAAGCTTTTCTGTAAAACTGATTTGCATGGAAAACTGTATTTTTCTCATCAATGATTCAAGATAAACTTTTATTAGATGCACTTGGACATGAGCTACTACCCTGTTGAAACTGAAATGAAACCCCAAAGACACAATCATGACACCACATGTGTGAGAATCATATCTGTGTACACTGTCGTGGCTCTAAAAATGCAAAAATAATATTGTGCACCCAGACAGTACTGCATGGCAAAGTACAAACCAGGCTGGTGTGGTATAGTTTGTAGCAAATAATACACATCTAGTAAAGCACACAATTGACGCTTGCCTATAAAAATCATATTCTCAATGCTCATCTCCTCTCCCTTCCTCCCCTCCCTCCCTCCTCTCCTTTCTTTCAACTGCTTTTCTTTTTCCTCTAATCTTGTTCTCTTTTATTTTACTGGTCTGACAGGATGAGGGCTCCTAGCTTATTAGATAAGTATACATGTTTTCTATCATGTCTCTATTTCTCTGCCTCACAAGAGCTGCAGATACTTTGTAGCCTGTTTCCAATTTTTATTTTACAGGTACCTTGATGTAACCCCACTGGATTACAACCACAGCATTCTGCGGCAGGAAAGTCTATTTGTTTTACCTATCATTGGCTGGTGGACTGTAAATGGTGGCTGTGGTGATGATATCTTAGCTAAGCACGTCATATAGTAGCATATCATTTGATGCACATTGTTTTTTGTATTTTGGTCTGTACCTCACAGTATCATTCATTATCTGGGAAGTTATCACATTGCTTTTGGCTCATTGTCATGTGTTTTGTTGGTCCATACCACTATTTTCTCAGCCATGCCACTACATAGAAATGAAAAGTTTTCTATTTTGGATGCAGTGGGACCTGGCTACTACAAATGATCCTGTATGGACCGACTTGAGACCCCAACGGCACACAGGAGGTACATATGCATCACAACTGTGATGCAAAACTGTCCTGCAATTCCAGGTCTGATCACCCCTGTGGACCTCCAGAAATACAAAATCTAGGTTTCTGTAAGTAATGCATGTCAACTGACAGTGCACAGGTACCAAGGAGTATAAAAAATGTGATCTGGGTTCTTATCACATTGCTTGTGACTCATTGTCGTGTTTTTGTTGGTCCATACCACTAAACATAATTAAAAAAACACTGAAATGAGGCCTTATTTTCCCTAAAACCCATTTTCTCAGCAATGTAAAGGAGGGATAAAGCAACTGAACAAAAGAAAACAGGGAGGAGAGGAGGCACTGTGGATCACCTTGGAGACTGGAAAGGGCACCACAATCCACACAGGGGTTGTGTACAGACCCCCATGTCAGGGGAAGGAATGGACAAAGGATATGATGGAAGGCATTCTTAGAATGGCAGAGAAAGGGAGATACTGTTGATGGGAGACCTGAATACGCCAGATGTTAACTGGAGCACATTTGCAGCCACATCCAAAGCAGGGCCATTCTTGATGCCCTACAGGTGGCAGGCATTAGACAGCTAGTTTCGAACCCACTCATGAGGGAGCAATCTTAGACCTCTTCTCTCAAACGGGGGCAGTGAGAGGATCTCAGATCTAGAAGTGGGTTGCCATCTGGGAACAAGTGACCATCAAACAGTGTGGTTCACGTTAAACTCAGCTACAGAGTCAAGCCATACAAAAGTGAGGGTACTGGACTTTAGGAGGCTGACTTTGCAAGATGAGAGTGCCTCAGAAAAGCACTAGCAAACAGGCTAGAAGGAGGTGTGGAGCAACAATGGGGAATTATCAAACTGCCATCACAGAGGCAACAAGCCTTTGTGTGAAGCAAATAAACAAATCAAAATAAGAAAAAAAGCCACTATGGTTCTCAAGAGAGGTGGCTGTGAAAGTCAGGAAGAAAAAGACAGCATTCCGGAAGTATAAGGAAACACAGAAGGAGCAGGACAGAGGCTGTACCAGTTAAGGCAGAAAGAAGCCAGGAGGAAGTCAGAACAGCAAGGCCCAAACTGAGGAAAAGATAGCCAACTCAGTTAAGAAGGGGATAAAACCTTTTATAGGTACATCAGCGGCGTAGAAAGACAAAAGGAGGGATAGTGAGGCTGAATAGAATGAGCGGTGGGTGGGCAGAGGGGACAGTGAAAAAGCAGGAATACTAAACGAATATTTCTGCTCAGTATTCACAAAAGAGGAGGGAAGTGCCTAATCAATTAACAGAAGCACTCTTGATAGGGTCGATCCCAGTCCTTTCACAGAAGAAAGGGTTCTGCAAGAACTCCTAAAACTGAAGGTGGACAAAGCAATGGGTCCTGATGGAATTCACCCAGAATTCTAAAAAGAATTAAGGAAGGAACTAGTTAAACCACTGGCTACTCTTTTTAATAAATCATGGAGGATGGTGTGGTACCCAAGGACTGGAGGAAGGCGGAAGTGATTCCCTTCACAAAGTGGGACCAAGACAGAGGCAGGAAACTACAGACCTGTCAGTCTGACCTCTGTGGTAGGGAAAGTGATGGAGTCACTTCTGAAGGAAAGAATAATTAGTACCTAGAGGTCAGTGGAGCACAGGATCCAAGGCAGCATGGGTTCTGGCAGGAGAGGTCATGTCAGACAAATCTAATAGATTTCCTTGACTGGGTGACCAAAGTAGTGAACCAGGGAGGGGCTGTGGACATGGCCTACCTAGACTTTAGCAAGGCATTTGACACAGTCCCACAAAAGATTACTAGTCAAATTAACCAGCCTGGGAGTGGGTCCAAGGGTGGTAGCCCTAGGTAAACAGTGTCTGGACAACAGGACACAGAAGGTAATTGTAAATGGAGTCCACTCTGAAGAAAGGGCGGTTACCAGTGGGGTACTGCAGGGTTCATATTGGGTCCAGTCCTTTTAATGTCTTCATCAGTGACATTGCAGAGAGACTGGAAGGAAAAGTATGCCTTTTCAGATGACAAAGATCTGCAACAGGGTTGATACACAAGGAGGCGTGGAAAGGATGAAAAGGGACTTGGCAAGGTTGGAGGAATGGTCAGATGTATGGCAGCTAGGATTCAGTGCAAAAAGTGCAAAATAATGCACCTGGGAAACAAGAACCCAGGGAAGAATACACAATGAGTGGGGAGGTAGTAACAACAACAAAACAGGAAAGGGACCTGGGGTAATCATATCAGATGACCTTAAGGTTAGCAAGCAATGTGAGAAGGCAGTAGGGAGGGCTGGGGTATACTGGGATGTATAGGGAGAGGCATCAGCAGCAGAAAACAGGAAGTTGTTATCCTCTGTACAGACAGTTGGTGAGACCCCATCTGGAATACTGTGTCCAGTTCTGGAGACCCCATCTCCGCAGGACATAGACAGGATAGAGGCAGTCCAAAGGAGGGCAACTAAAATGGTGCAGGGTCTGCAAGAGAAGCTGTATGAGGAGAGACTAAAGGAGCTTAATATGTATACCCTTGAGGAAAGAAGGAGAGGGGACATGATAGAAACTTTCAAGTACCTCAAGGGAACCAACAAAGTCAAGAGGATAGCATCTTTCAGAAAAGAGACTTGCAAGAACAAGGGACACAATTTAAAGATAGAAGGAGGGCGGTTTCAGGGCAATGTGAGGAAGTATTATTTCTGAGAGAGGGTAGTGGATGCATGGAACAGCCTTCCTGAGGAAGTGGGGTCTAAAACTGTGGAGAATTCAAGAATGCATGGGACAGACATAGGCAATTCTTGTGGGGGCAGGAAGATATAGGCTGTTGGTTAACTAGGATTTGCGGCTATCCTGTAGGTAGGGAAATGGGCAGACTAGATGGGCCTAGCGGTCCTTTTCTGCCGTCAAAGTCTATGTTTCTATGTTTCTATGCCACTACACAGAGACAAAATGTTTTCTGTTTTGGATGCAGCAGGTCTTGGGCTACTATAAATGACCCTTATGGACCGAATTGAGAACCCGATGGCACACAGGAGGTACACAAGCATCACAATACAATTCTGTACAATCACCAGGTTGTGACTTGCCATAGCAAACACACATTTTCTCATCGACTGTCTTGCACTTGTACAAATACTTGTTAGCCATGATAAATGTTCCATACCTCAGTACTTTCCAGCCTTTGAAACTCACAGTGGCTTACTTGTCTTCTTGCTTTCCCATCATTTAGTCATCTGAATTGCTGCACATATTTCCTGTGAGCTTCTAGAATTGCTTCATGATTATTCCTCCCTAAACTCACCTGCTCTCTGTCTCCCTCTCACTCTGTGTCTGCTCTCTTCTCCCTCTGCTGGTTTGACTGTGATGCAGCACAGATAAATGGTTTGTTTGTAATATGCATAATAATTATGAGAATAAGAATGGTTTCATGTGGTATATATATTTTTAATGCCTACATTTCAGTGACATTCAATGTAATCACAGGAAACAGTTTTATTTGTCCATTGATTCAAAGTATTTGGTAAACAATCTGTAGTCTGTCAGACCAATAGTACCTCAGACAGATTTTGAATAATTGTTTGTGAAAATACAAAATGACAACAAGAAAGTCACCAAAGATGGCTCTTGAGGCATTGGAGATATTTTAAATGACAGTGATGATCCAGGCTCAAGTGACAGCAGCAGTAGTTCGATTCAGACACTGAGGTAATGTGGCCATCACTCAGTAATATAAAAATACAGGACACAGGAAACAGAATGAGAGAAAAACATGTTTGGTGGTGTCTATGCCAACTGATGATCATGTTCTGTGTGCTACATACAAGGATGGGAAATAAGAAAATGTCACCCAAATGTACAACACCATCTGTCTGTGGCAACACCCTTGTGTAGCAGTAATGTCATAACACAGAGAAGAAGGAAAAAATGTGTGAGCAAGTGCTAGTGTTGAGAACATTGACGCAAGCACAAATAAATAATACCAATCAGAAAATCAGAGTAAAACAAATGACAACCTTTCAAGACAGAATAAGAGCAAAAATCCCAAGCTCATACTCACTTACAAGCAGCACATGAGCAAGAAAATCTGAGTGATGAAGATTATAATCCATCAGCAAAACAAACATGTTGCCCAAAAGTAAGTGGTAACAGAAAACCAAAACAGCATAAAAAATTGTTTTAGTGACTCTTCTGAAACCGAATGGTCACGCACAATGACAGATATGCATTCATCTGCTTTGTCTTCCTGTCTCTGTGATTCACAGCTTCAGAGGTGAATTTTCTGAAGCTGCATGCATCTCAAGATTTTTTCTGAAGACATACATGAGAAGATTGCGCACAAACAAATTCATATGCTGCTGCTGCTGTGAGAAGCGCAAAACCTGAGAAACATAAAAACCTTGGGAGCCAAGAAATGCAGAAGAGATGAAAGCATACATTGGATTATGATAATCATGGGCATTGTACACTTGCCAAGATTATCAATGTATTGGTGCTCTGAGAAATTTACTAAACAAGCAGATGCCAGTCAGATCATGAGAAGAGACCACTTCTGTATGCTTGGAAGATACCTGCATGTAGAACAGGACATCAGTGATGTAGGTATTGGTGGCTCAGTTCTAATGACAAACTTAGAAAGTAAGGAATTTCCTTGACACAATAGCACCAAAGTTTTCTGACTGACTATGCATGTGACAAGGAGCTGACTATTGATGGGGCAATGGTTCCATACAAAGGACGCTTTCATTTGTGCAATATATAAAGCTAAGCCCCAAAATGGGAATTGAAAGCATGAGTAATTTCTGAGGCCAAATCTGGGTACATTTTGAACTTACAAGTGTACACTGGGAAACGGATTAAAATACAGAGGCAACAGACACAACACTTCCTACAAGAGTTGTCTTAATGTTGACAGAAAACTAACGAATCGCGTATCACCACCTGTACATGGACAATTATTATACAAGTCCAGAACTACTGAGGATGCTTTTGATGAAGGGACTGTATGGATGTGGCACTATCTGTTCAAACAGGAAAGACTTCCTGAAGGACATCTTAGCATCCAAATGAGAAGTTAATAAAATGGAACGTGGCGAAAAATGGAATGGAGACCTAATGGACCATTGCTGGCCACATGGTGGTATGATAAGAGGCAGTATACTGCTTGTCATCGATCCTACATGGTGAAATGGAATGGAGAACTAATGGACCATTGCTGGCCACATGGTGGTATGATAAGAGGAGTAACTGTTTGTCATTGATTCATTAATCCACATGATGGCAGAGAGCCATTGTCAACAGTAGACCGGTGCAGAAAGATGGCACTACTGTGGCTCTACCTTTGTCCTGCACTACTTGTGGATTATATGAAGCATATGAGGAGAGTTGATAGAGGAGCTCAAATGATCTCATTATACAATATCTATCACTGGGCAAAGAAATGGTGGAAGTGACTGTTTGGTTACATTATTGAATGCTGCCATCTGAATGCTTACATCATTTTACAAGTCGCATTGCAAAGAAAGTAATATGGACACAGATGCAATGTCACCCAATGCATCATCCACAAGCAGAGACTATTTGTCATTTAGACTCACTCTGGCATGAGAACTCATTGGAGTGTCTAGTTCCAGAAAAATGCCTGAAGAACATCAGTTACACCATGTCTGGATTGTATGACATATGCAACACACATGCCAGTAATCAGTGAGACAACCCAGCAGTGTTTTGTCTGCAATGAGACAAGGAAAAGAGAGGGAAAGGACTATTGTGAGGGAAGACAGGTCCCGTGTTGCTTGTAAACAATGTGGTGTACATCTGTGCCTTTCAGCAGAAAGAAACTGCTTTCAGAAATACTGCACTGTGATAAACTACTGCCAATGACAAGGCAAGTAGATATTCCATTGTTTTAACATTTTTTAGTGACTGTTCGCCCTTTCCTATCCTTCAGCACAGATTCACAGGTACATTGATGTGAATTACTTAGCTGAATATGTTTCATGTTTTTCTAATTGTGCTTCTTTTCGCTTCTTTTACAATATATCAATCTGCATTCCCCATGGAAGCATAAGGACAATAACAGTTCATCTTCATCAAATTTCAATTCTGATGAAGGAATGTATCAATTTATACATAGTTTGCACCAGCTGGTGCATCACCAGAGAGTGTTGATAAAAAAAAAAAAATAGCAAAATGTTTTCTGTCCTTGTCCATATCCAGTTATAGTTGTAGAGTATTAATAAAGTTATTGTTTCATGTTATTCAAAATTAGAAATATATTATAATGTTTAAAAATTAAATTCACATTTGTTGTGTCCATTTGATTTTACTCAAGAATGAGGGTACACATATCTACATTTGGAATTTTACTGACCAAAAGGGGCACCAGAACTTGATTTTTGACACCATTTTGTGATCAAAGTTGTGTTGTTTGTGCACCTGTAGTGACTGGGGTCTCATATTCACAATACAGGGCCAACTGTTATACCTCAGTCAATCCAGCACCCAAACAGGAAGCCTTAGGCCTCTACCATGTTGCACTGCTGAGAAAATGAGTTTTAGGTGTAGAAAGGCCTGAATTTGATGATTTCTAAGAGTTGTGATGAGGGCTGTAGACTAACAAAACACACAACAATGTGTGACAAACCATGTGATACCTACTCAAATCATACTTTTTCATACAATATGTTGTGGGGTTCTCACCCGAGTCATGTCTGAAGTACTAGAAGGGACAGGATCATATCTACAGTACAGTAGCTTCTTGTTGTTTTACATTGTTTCTGTGGATTCTACCTGTAGAAGGTTATTTCTTTTCTTCTTACTACTAAGGGGCTAGCAGGGTATGGTTTGGCACTGTTGAATTTTGAAACCTGTTTTGTAGCTTTAAGTGAGCTCATTTGTTTGATTCACTGTGTGGCAGGCTGCATTTGTAGAGGCCTATTTCTTCTGTTATAAAACATAATTGTGTGATTTAACTGGGTCTGTTTCTTTGAACTGGAGACCTATATCTTCTAATTCCAAGCTTATTTTGATGTGTTGTTGGTGAAGCTGTTTGAATTGGAGTCTTGTTTCTTTGGGTAGCTAACCTATTTTGGGGACTTTGAGTAGAATTGTGATTCATTGTTGCTGGCTTCACTGGCTGCAAAGTTTTAGTGCAGAGTGGGGAGAGGGTGCTAATGGTCTGACCAGAGGCCTCAGCTACCTGATTGTTTCTGGAAGACTTGGCTGGTCCCACCCCAAACCCCTCACCCCACCCACCTCTGGTCCATTATTTCTATACCAGGGTTCTGACATTACTTCTCAAACGGCAAAGGATATGCACCTGTCATAGCAGAAGCAGACATCCAGGAAAGGAACAGCAGCAAGTGAAGAGGTGACTCTTCTCAGTGGAAGGGAAGTAAATGCAAATCTAGGAGCTTTATTAGTACTTCTTCGCATTGATATTGCTTTGGGAAAGGATGAGTAGGAGTTTGAAGAAGGTTGTGCAATGTCTACTTAAAGTCTCTTTTAATGTGGATAGGAAGGATAGAATATAAAAGCAGTTGCTCAATATATCTAAACGTGTGCAACAAAGGAGGTAAAAGAAATAAAGAAAATGTTTTGCACTGATAGAGGAGGGAGAGGGGAGATTTGGGGAGTGTTTGTATCCTGCATCTGAAGGTGGGGCCACTGGTGGGCAACAACAGCAATGGGTAGGGTGATAGCTGCAACAACTGCAGTGCACCAATCTTTCTAAAAATTGCCTGGAGTGTGGAGGATGTTTAGTGTGCAACACATACAAAAACTTAGAAAGGAGATTGAGGGTCTGCAGGAGGAACTAAGACAAGCAGGGCAGATTTGGGGTGGGTTTAGCCCAATACTGGAGGAAGGAAGAAGGGAGATGATGGAGGTGATTTAAGCCTACAGTGGTGAGAAGAGGGTCAGAAGAAGGGGCAGAGACAAGGAGCCCAGGCCAGGAAGAACGTATTGCTGGGAAACCAGGTCAGGAGACAAAAGACAAATGGAAGGAGGAGATAGGGACTTGTGAGAGGAGGCGAAGAAGTGGCAAAAGTCATGGAGTGGAAATGAGAGAACAGGTTACTATGAAGAGAGGAGCAGGCATTTGTGAAGGGTCTCAGAAATAGTTTCGCACTGCTAGAGAGGAAGAACATGGAGGAGGAAATGATGGAATTAGAGGAGAATTGATAAATGCCTGGACCAAACTGGAGCAGGGGAAGTTATGCTGGGAGAATTGCAACGGGCAAAAAGGGGAACAATGTGCAGGAGGAAGAAGAGGAGCTGAAATAAGAGAGGAGATGAATGGAAGCAAGCAGGAGTAAGAGGGGTGGAATCTTAGTGCTGGGGACCAATACTAAGAGGAGTCAGGTGGGGTAGCAAGGTGGAGAGGTATAGTCGCATTTGGGTGGAGGCCATGCCAGGAATGATAGCAGAAAGGGTGGGACAATCTGTTCTGAAATATGCTAGAAGGGTAGGGACAAGCCTCATTTAATTATACATCTTGGGACAAATGGCAGGGCTGACAAGACAGTAGATATACTCCAGAGGAGGTTTGAGGAACTAGCACAGTTATGTGATGGGGCAGGAAGAGCAGTAACTTTTTCAGAGATACTTGGTGCCAAAGGCAAGCACAACAAGAAAGCTGAGAATAGAGGAATTTAATGGATGGCTAAGAACCTGGTGTTGTGCTAAAGGGTATGGGCTGTTGGGGTGGGGAGGGACCTGGGAGGACAGTAGTCTCTATACCAGGACAGACTACACTTGAGTGAGGAGGGAAAGAAAGTGTTGAAACAGGATGGAGGAGTACATAGAGGAAGTTGAGAATTTAAACTAGGGTGGGGGTGGCAGTTGGGGAAGAGATATGCAGAGACCACAGGTTGGGAAACCATATGAGCTTACCCCCATAACAGTGACAAAGGACAAATGGCAAGTACTATTGGTGATACTAGGAAAGGAGGACAGGATGTGGGGTGGAAGGTGGTTACGCTTAATGCTAGGAGCCTTGGGACAAAAACTGCAGAGTTACAGGTTCTCATGGCAGAGAGAGGGGTGGACATTGCAGCCATCGAGAAATGGCCACCCAATACAATGACTGGGGCCTGTCTGTACCAGGATACAGGCGGTTTCTGTAGGGACAGGGTGATTGGAAAAGAGGGGGTGGCACTATATGTGAAGGAAGGACTGAAGTGTGTAAGAGAGGAAGAGGAGGAGGTAGTACAGAGTCACTTTGGTGCAAATCCAGGATTCCAAGAATAGGATTCTTAGAATGGGAGTGGTGTACAGGCCACCATCTCAGACGGAGGATTAGACATCAAACTTGCAGGACAGATCAGGAGGACCTGTGAAAGTGCAGTGTGGTGATTGTGGGGACTTCAACATGCCAGGAGTGGACTGAGCACCCCAACAACCAGGAACAGAAGGGAGCAGGTACTGCTGGATGACTTCCAGGACAGCTTCCTGTTGCAAATGGTCAGTGAACCAACCACGTTAGAGAATACCTTGACCTTGTGCTGGCAAATGGGGACTTTGTGAGAGAACTTACAGTGGAGGAACCGCTGTCAGGAGTGACCACCACTCAGTATGGCTCACATTGGATATGGGCTAGGAAGGAATGGAATCTGGCACAAGAGTGCTGGACTTCAGGAGAGCCGACTTTGTGAGGACAGGGAAGTGGTAAAGGGTACCTGGTCAGAATTCAATTTAGTATGGACACTAACCAGAGGTGGGAGCTCATAAAGCTGGGGATAGTGGAGGAAACCAAACCTGCTGCAAAGCCCAGAGCAAGAAGGTTAGGGCTAAGAAACCTAGCTGGTTGAGCAAAGAGGTCATGGAAAAGGTAAGGAGGAAAAGAGCTGCCTTCGGAAGTACAAGAAAGCAGGAGGGAGGACAGGGAGGAGTACTTGACAGAATCGAAGGAGGTAACATGGGCAGTAAGGAAGCCAAAGCAGCAAAGGAACTCAGGCTGGCACAAGGCATTAGAATGGGAGAAGGACTTCTTTAAGTACATCAGGGAGAAAAGCAGCTGTAAGGACCACATAGTAAGGATTAGGAAGGAGGGGTTGGATGGAAGCAGTGTAGATTAAAGCAGAAGCACTAAATGAGTACTCTGCTTAGTATTTACTAAAGAGAAGAGGAGGAACACTCAAGGTGTGAGAAATGGCGAAGTGGGGAGGAGGGTGATACATGGGAAATCATGGAGGGCAGAGTTCAGAGGGTTTGAAAGCACTGAGGGTGGACAAGGTGCCAGGCCCATATGGCATCCACCCCAGGGTACTGAAGGAGTTGGCAGAGGTCCTTGCAGGACCTTTGGCAGACCTATTTAATGGCTCACTACATTTGGGGTGTGTACCTCAGGACCAGAGGATGGCTCATGTGGTGCCTCTTCCACAAGAGTGGCCCCAAGGATGAACCAGGAAACTAAAGAACAGTGAGCCTCACATCCATCGTGGGTAAGCTAATGGAGACTATCCTGAAGGAGAGGCTAGTGGCCTCCTAGAGGCCAAAGGACTACAGGACAGCATGGCTTCAAATGTGGCAGATCCTGCCAAACCAACCTGATGGAGTTTTATGACTGGGTAACTAGGCAACTGGACAGGGTCCATGCAGTGGATGTCCTGTATCTGGATTTCAGTAAGGCATTCATCTTGGTGCCACATGGAAGGCTGGGAAGGAAGATAAGTAGCACAGGGGCGTGCTGAAAGCTGGTGAGCTGGGTAGGGAACTGGCAACATGGAAGGCAACAGAGGGTGGTGGTGGTGGGAGCTCACACCCAAGGGCAGTGACAAGCGGTGTTCCACAGGGCTCAGTGTTGGGACCCAGTGTTATTTGGGATATTCATTGCAGACATATCATAGGACATCAAGAGCAAGATCAGTCTGTTTGCTGATGATACCAAGGTAGGCGTGGTGGTAGATGACCTAGGGGATGGCAGGTGTTGCAGGATGATCTGGCAAAGCTTGAACCTGGTCAGACACCTGGCAACTGGGGTTTAATGCCAAATGTAGAAGGTGATGCATTTGGGATGAAGAACCCAAGGAGGAGTGACCAGCTGGGGGAGTGCAGCTAGCTCAGACAGAGGAGGAGAAGGGATCTGGTGTGCTCATTACAGGGTCAATGAACAACTCGGCACAATGTAGGAAGGCAGCTGCAAAGGCCAACAAAATGCTGGGTTGTATTGCAAGGGTATATCCTTGAGGAGGAGGAGGTGATTCTGTCACTATATAGGTCTAAGAGTTGTGTTGAGGGCTGTAGACTAACAAAACACACAACAATGTGTCGCAAACCATGTGAAAATTACTCAAATCATACTTTTTCATACAATATGGTGTGGGTTCTCTCCTGAGTCATGTCTGAAGTACCGAGACCTACATTTGGTATTTTACTGACCAACAGTGGGCACCAGAACTTGATTTTGATACCATTTTGTGATCAAAGTTGTGTTGTTTATGCACCTGTAGTGTGATGTGGGGTCTCATATTGGTCAATACAGGGCCAACTGTTATACCCCTGTCAATCCAGCACCCAAAACAGGAGATCTTAGGCCTCTACCATGTTGCACTGCTGAGATGATGAGTTTTAGGTAGGAAGGCCTGAATTTGATGATTTCTAATAGTTGTGTTGAGGGCAGTAGACTAACAAAACACACGACAGTCTGTCACAAACCATATGATACCTACTCAAATCATACTTTTTCACTATATGGTGTGGGGTTCTCACCCTGAGTCATGTCTGAAGTACTGAGACCTACATTTGGTATTTTACTGACCAACAGGGGCACCAGAACTTGATTTTGACACCATTATGTGATCAAAGTTGTGTTGTTTGTGCACCTGTAGTATGATGTGAGGGTCTCATATTGATCGGTACTGGGTCACCTGTTATACCCCAGTCAATCCAGCACCCAGAACAGGAAACCTTAGGCCTCTATCATGTTGCACTGCTGAGAAAATGAGTTTTAGGTGTAGGAAGGCCTGAATTTAAGAGTTGTGTTGAGTTATGTAGACTAAAAAACACATGACAATGTGTGGCAAACCATGGATACCTACTCAAATCTTACTTTTCATACAATATGGTGTAGGGTTGTCACCCTGAGTCATATCTGAAGTACTGAGACCTATATTTGGTATGTTGCTGACCAACTGGGGCAACATAACTTGATTTTGACACCATTTTGTGATCAAAGTTGTGTTGTTTGTGCACCTGCAGTTTTACATGGGGTCTCATATTGGTCAATACAGGGCCAACTGTTATACCTCAGTCAATTCAGCACCCAAACAGGAAACCTAGGCCTCTACCATGTTGCACTGCTAAGAAAATGAGTTTTAGATGTAGGAAGGCCTGAATTTGATGATTTCTAAGAGTTGTGTTGAGGGCTGTAGTCTAACAAAAACACATGACAATGTGTCCCAAACTTAGTGATACCTATTCAGATTATACTTTTTCCTACACTATGGTGTGAGGTTGTCACCCTGAGTCATGCCTGAGGTACCCAGACCTACATTTGGTATTTTACTGACCAACAGGGGGCACCAGAACTTGATTTTGACACCGCTTTGTGATCAAAGTTGTGCTGTTTGTGCACCTGTAGTGTGATGTAGGTTCAGATCAGTCCATGCAGAATTTGTTTTAGTAGGCCAGGTCACACTGTATCAAATATAGAAAACCTTTTGTCTCTATCTAGTGGCACTGCTGAGAAAATTATTTTTATGCAACATGACCTAAGGCAGCATGGATTCACAGCAGGAAGGTCATGCCAGAAGAATCTGATAGATTTCTTTGACTGGGTGACCAAAGTAGTAGATCAGGGAGGGGCTGTGGACATGGCCTACCTTGACTTTAGCAAGGCATTTGACATGGTCCCACACAAGATTAATATACAAGTTAGCCAGCCTGGGGTGGGTCCCAAGATGACAGCCTGGGTAAAGAATTGGCTGGAGAATAGGACACAGAGAGTAATAGTAAATGGAGTCCACTCTGAAGAAAGGGTGGTTACTAGTGGGTACCGCAGGTTCAGTATTAGGACTGGTTCTTCAATGTCTTTATAAGCAACATCGCAGAGGGACTGGAAGGAAAAGTATATCTCTTTGCAGATGACACAAAGATCTGCAACTGAGTTGGTACACAAGGTGAGGTAGAAAGGATGTGAAGGAACTTGGCAAGGCTGGAGGAATGGTCAAATATATGGCAGCTTAGATTCAATGCTAAGAAGTGCACGGTAATGCACCTGGGAAACAAAACCCAGGGAAGAGTACACAAGGGGGTGAGATACTAACAACAACAAAAATGGAAAGGGACCTGGGGGTAGTCATATCAGATGACCTAAAGGTGGGCAAGCAATGTGAGAGGGCAGCAAGGAGGGCTAGGGGGATACTGGGATGCATATGGAGAGGCATCACCAGTAGAAAACAGGAAGTTATTATCCTCTGTACAGACAGCTGGTCAGACCCCATCTGGAGTACTGTGTGCAGTTCTGGAGACCCATCTCCGCAAAGACATAGACAGGATGGAAGCTGTCCTGAGAAGGGCAACTAAAATGGTGCAGGGTCTGCACGGAAGACATATGAAGAGAGGCTAAAGGAGCTTAATATGAATAGCCTAGAGGAAAGGAGGAGGGGGGCATGATAAAAACGTTCAAGTACCTCAAGGAATCAACAAAGTCCAACAGGGTAGCATCTTTCAGAAAAGAGGTGTGCAAGAACAAGGGGCACAATTCAAAGATGGGGGCAGCTCAGAGGTAATTTAAATAAGTATTTTTCACAGAGAGGTTGTGGATGCATGGAGACGGCCTTCTGGAGGAGGTTGTGGAGTCAAAAACCGTGGTGGAATTCAAGCATGCATGGGGCAGTCATAAGGCCATTCTAGGGGTGGGGTAGGAAGAAGTAGGCTGCTGGTTAACCAGGATCTGCAGCTTATCTAGTAGGTAAGGAAATGGGCAGACTGGGTGGGCCAAGCGGTCTTTATTTGCCATCAAATTCTATGTTTCTGTGTAACATGCACAATCCATTAATATTCTAACTGAAAAAATTCAGGTGTGAGGGATTAAAGTAGAAATGTGGCTTATTTGAGGTACTGGTTGATTGGGACATTGGAACTTCCTCTCCTATGAAGAACTCATTAGGTAGAACTGAGCTGAGGTCAGTGAACGCTGTGTTAAATGAGTCAGCAATGGATTTTGGGTGAAGTGTGGTGTTACCATTAATACTGAGCATAGATGTAGAGGATTTGGACTGTTTCCACTGATTTCAATTAAGTTTTTCCAGAAGTCTCTATCATCCCCCAGGAGTTGGTAAGGGCATTCTTATAATCGGCTGATTTCATTTGTCGGATAGTTTTGGTGCAGTCATTTCTGCATATTTGTAGTTTGAGATTTTTTTGCCTACTAGAGATTCTGGCTAGTTTCAGAGGTGGTCCCTTGTTTTTAGTTTCTTACGGAGGTCACCAGTGATCCAAGGGTTACAGAGTGCCCTGACTTTGTACTTTTAAGGGGCATACAAGTTACAAGCCTCTGTGAAAATTTTAATGAAGTGTTCCAGCGCAGTATTCACGTTGTTTGCATTGAGGATAGGTGACCAGTCTTGATAGACGAGGTAGGATTTGAGGTACATTAGCTGACTACAGGGTATAATTCTGCTGACAATGGTTTTGAGGGTGGTTTGGTGAATTTATTAGACCAGGTGCAGCTTACAGGTCACTGAGAGAGTCGGTAGGACAGAGGTGTTTGTGATCCGAGAGGGTGACTAGTGAGTATCCAGTCCAGGAGTGTGCTAGTGCTGGTCTCATAGTTTTTCCAGGTTGGTGAGTCGACCATCTGGGTGAGGTTGGTGGCAGCAGTGGAGTCCCTGTGCACCCCTGCTTCAGCAGCTAGCCAGTTTATATTGAACTTGCCTAAGAGGATGGATTCTGTGTCCAAGGGAAGTGACCTGATGAAGTCAAGTACTCGGACAGCCCAGTTCCTTGTTCTTTGGGATGAATGTAGGTGGTGACAACTGCCAGGGCTTTGATTTGGGCTCCTAGGAGGATTCTGATGGGTAGAATCTGAGCAGCAGAAGAGTGAGGCAAAGTATTAATGAGGTGATGAGTGATGTTGTCTTTTAGGTAAATGGCACGCCACCACCTCTTTTAGATAACAGGTCCAGCCTGAAGACATTGTAGCCAGGGATGTTGATTGCCTGGTCAGTGTTGGAGCAAAGACTTGCAGGACATCGATTTTGGGGAGGAGGCTGCAGATGTTGATGGACATGATTGTGAGGGCCACCTAAGGGCTTGTTCTGGATTGAAGCCATGGCGATGGTTGGGGCCAGGGTTTGGTGCACATTGCCAGATAGTAGCAGTAGTAGGAACACCAGCCTTAGATTGCACAAATACAATTCCCTGATTGAATGCTTACATCTTCTTGGCTGTCGGAAAGCGTCAAGTGTTGCAAGCTTGGGGTCAAGGTCAAGGTAGAGAGAGAAGATGGAGGGTTCCTTAGTCTGGCTGGGGCACAGTGCAGTTTCTTATGGTAGGAGAGATCCATGGCAGTAGGTTGGCCTCAAGGTGATGAGTACCTAAGTAGTGAAATGCTAGTTCAAGCCAGTAGCTGGGGGGAGGAGAAATAGGCTGCAGGGGGTATAGAAGAGGCTGAGGGTGGCAAGAAAGAAAGAGGAAAAGGAGCGAGCTGGGGAGTGCATGCTGAGAAGGTAACAGGGGGTGCTTTAAGGTGAGCGGGTGTAGAGACAAGCAGGCAGGGTTAGGTATTATGGGAAACTGCAGGTGGGAAGAGGGTTGGAGCAATAGGAAGCAGGTGCACAGCAGGGAAGGCCTGGCAGCAGCAATGACACAGAGGAGCAGGGGTTAAAATAGAGAGGGCTCTATGTGAGGAGTAGAGGTGGACCAGAAGAGGCAACCAGTAGAGTGTGATCTGGGGGAGGGGCCACGGGAGCGTGGAGGTGGTCTATATATTTAAGATGCGTGGGCGGGGAGAGGCGGCATAAAATTTCGGCCACTTCCACTACAAATCAATGGGCACAGCAGCCCTAAGAGAACAGAAGCTTTAGTAGGCACAAGTAGCCTATCAAAAGGCAGGAGAAAGGACTTAATCCAATCACAGTGCAGAACAGCAAGCGTTTGGCCCAGTAGAGGCAGCTTTGTCTCCCTGGCTATTCTGGATTGCTTACCGGCTTGCTGATTCTCTGGAATGGTGTGAAGTGTGCAGCTCTGCAGCAGGAGTCCCAAGCCACGGCCGACATGCGGTCAGTCGAAGCCCGAGTCAAGGGCAGGTTCTGGAAGTGAGGGAGAAAATAAAGGGATTAAGCAGTGGAGGAGCAAGCAGAAAAGGTGTCATGGTAGGCTAAATTGGGGGCGGGGTGCAGAAACTAGGAGATTGCAGAATGGGAAGAAGGAGAAGGAGCAGGGGGACAATGGCCTTAGGCAGGTATCTTTTGAAAACAAAGGACAGCTAGCCTTGGCACCACGGGGTGGGGAAGGTGGGGAGCAGGAGAAAGGGCTGGAGAGAATAGCAGAGTGGGAGGTAAGCAGAGAGTGGGAGGGGCGGTTCAGTCCCGAGAAAAAAAACAGCATTAGGGCAACAGAGCACAGGAGGGCAGAACTGATAGTCAATGCAAAGTCAAATTCAACATTTCCTCAGAACTGAAATACAGGCACTTAATTTTAGATTAACAAAGCAGTACAGACAGTAGAAATTCCAGGCAAGTGGCACAGCAACAGTCACAGAGTTGAAGTAGGCCAACATTTTGTCTGCTTCCATGATAAATCTAGTGCAGCAGCCCAAGAGAACAGAAGCTTTAGCAGGCACAAGTAGCCTATCAAAAGGCAGGAGGAAGGATGGATTCCAATCACGGTGCAGAACCACAAGTGTTTGGCTCAATAGCAGCAGCTTCGTCTCCCCTGTCTATTCAGGATTGCTTACTGGCTTACTGGTTCTCTGGGATGGCCTGAAGGTGTGGAGCTGACAGCAGCAGTCCCAAGCCATGGCCACACAGGCGGTGGGTTGAGAAGCCCTGTTAAGGGCAGGTTTGGCTTGCTGGTTCTCTGGGATGACCTATAGTGTGCAGCTGTGTCGACAAGAGTCTCAAGCCACAGCCGCACAGGCGGTGGGTTGAGAAGCCCGAGTCAAGGGTAGGTTTGGCTTGCTGGTGTGGAGCTGTGCAGCAGGAGTCCCAAGCTGCAGATAGATCATTTTAACATAAGAAAACAGATTGCTTACAAGGAGAGATCAAGTGACTTAAAGAGAAAGTTAGCAAGGAGAAATGTGCATCAGATCAAAGTAAAAGCTTCAAAATGGAGATGCCAGATCTCAAACCTAGAGGCTACATGTCCCTCTGTGATAAAAGAAAATGGCACTAGTTCACAAAAGATGGAAAAAATATATTTATTTATTTAGTTATTTATTTGAGAGTTTTACCAGGAAGGCATACTGAGCGGAGAGTCACATGATTGCAAATGCATCCTGGGAGGGGGGGAGAAGGAATATATACAATACAATAAACAAAAACAATGGCAACTACAATACAAAAGGCTACAAAGCCGATATCCCAAATGGTTACAAGGTAAATGGGAGATCAGAGTAACAAGCAGGAGAAATAGCACTACTACTCTTACAAGAAATTAAAGTGCCTGCATGTATTATGCACAGTAATACCTATTAGAAGAGCATACTGACAGCACCATGAAAAATCAGATGGATGTGAGCAGCTAGGTGAGATCCAGCCACAGAGAACCTTATAACAAGTATTCTACTGAGGGCAGAGGTCTGTGTACGCAGCACAACATGTGAAAGTGCTGCAGAGGCCCTTATATCAAGTACTCTGCTGAGGGCAGAGATCTGTGCACAATTAGTTGTGAGCCAGGGTACTACTATAGTGTGGTAACTGGAATTTGTTTTTATAAGGGGGCACTGAGTGCCTTATAGGAGCTAGGTGCATCAGCAAATGGAGAAGAAATGTGCCTTGAGGAGATAGTTGAGTAGCTGAATGTTATCTAAGTGCCAAATGTCTGCCGGCAAGGAGTTTCATAATTTGGGCATGTGGAAGATGAAAGCAGCTTGGCCTTTAGATGTGGACATACGTGGGACATAAGGAAGTCAGGAGTCTGTGTTCCTGAGCACGTAGGCAGAGGGGGCTGAACTGAGAGGGCAGAGTAGAGGTAGGAGGAAGGGACTGCACCCAGAATTTCACTGTAACCCTGGCACAGAAACTAGAATTTTTAAGCTTGATAATTTGAATTTGAACCTTGCAGGTCAAACTGGGATTTAAACTTGCAGTATAGAACTAGGATTTACAATTCAGCACTCAGGCATTGCACTCGAATTAGCAGATTAATATTGCACTTTGGCTCATTGTCTTATATTTCTACATAAAATTACACTTTGTCACACTGACTGGACTGAAACCTCGGCAGCTCACAGGACCTTGTAATGTAAGTTAAAATGACTAATCAATTGCTCTCAGAGACACCCAGCCCAAGTATAGCCTTTGCAACTGATTTTAAACTTAAAGCTCACAACAATAGCACCAAAACACTTCAGATTGTTTATAAATAATTTAACGCCCCAGTCAAAGTGCATAAAACACAGGATTTGAGTGAAAACTGGGGCAAATAACTTAGTTTTAGAGATATGAGATTTGTTTGTAATGTGGATTTCTTTGACTCTAATTATCCCTCAACACAAGAATTAATCAAGAATGTGTTGACTGAAACTTTTGACCTTTCCTCGAGCAATCGCTCTCTTTGTAGTATGTGCCTTTCAGGTACCACAAAGAAATCAAGTCCTTGTTCTCAGTTTATCGTCTTTGCTACCTTGACCTTTGAAACAGATCTAGGCTTTATTTTCAGATTAGCTAAACTCAGATGGTTGCTGGACTATCAAGGTACAAACTATTTTGTCTTCCCGTAGCACTGATTTAAAATGCGACAGCACAGGAGAAAGTTTCTAACCTATACTGCAAGAAGTTCTTGAGATGGAGACACAGTTCTCCTTGTTGCCACTGGCTAAGGTTAAAGTCAGCAAAGATGATCAGATGAATATTGGCTTTGAATCCAACCAATTGGTGACTTTTATTAGAGCTCATTGCTTGGCTTAACATCTGTGGCACTCTTCGCTTCCAACTACCACTAAAAAGGAAATGCCTCTCTCCATGAAACAAAGTGGTCTTGTAAGGTTGTATGCTTGTTTAAATATAATTTAGGTTAAACCATGATTGTAAATCCCATTAAATGCTATTAGCTCATATTGGTATCCCTGAAAAAAATTGACTTGAATCACATGTTTGCTTCAGAGTAAATTAGCTAAAAATGTGTTTGTAAATGCTGATTGCTCTGATTTTGTGAATACACATTACATTTTGGGGCACTTAGACTTCTACAAGTATTGGATTTGCAGCAATGGAAGACAGAATTTTTGAGTTTTGTTAATTGTCTGAAATGTAGAACCTTGCAACTGCAACCCCATAATGTAGTAATGTTTTTTAGGATAATATATCTCCTCCAATGGGTTGAAATTTCTCGTTTTATAATTTTTCACTGAAACTAATGACTGTAACTAAACACAAAGATACTGTGTTAAATGAAATACATTTTGTCTGTAAACATATATTAAAGTCCAAAAATAAAAAGCAAACAAACAAAATTCTGCAAATAGAAATATCATATCCTTCAGAAATATCTGTGATATTTCTCCTGAAATAGTTTGACCTTATAAGATCACAAGTGGCGGAGCCATGATTGATATCAAAGGTCAAACCACATGACAGAGAATATTACAGATATTTCTGAAGGGGTCGTGGTCTATTTGATTTATCCAATGCTTGTTTCATGTTTGCTGGGTTTTTTTTTAAAGTCAGATGTGTGCACATTTTCAGAATGAACAAGCTGTTTTGTAAGTACTGACACATGATGCTATTATTGCACAGTGCATCAGCGGGCAAGTTTCGATGTGCATCATGCTGAGCTAGTGGTCTTGGGACTTCTGTGTGAGCGGGTGAAGTCCCTGTGCAAGAGTACTTCAGGAAAGTGGTTGCTTCTGTAAGGAGAAACAGAGTGGCACTGGTAATGTCTATGTTGGCAGTTGAAGGATACAGGTACTGGCTGAGGGTTGCCAGTTGAGGAACAAAGAGGGCCTATAGTAAAAAAAAAAATAAACATTTATTCCTGGCGATCAAATAAATCCCTCCCTGTCCCCGATCCCCAGTCAGTGAATTTGATTGTACCCTGCTAGTCTAGTGCACCCCCTGCCCAGGCAGGCAGTGTCCCAGCACCTCGTTCCCCCATCACACACCTGATTTCGTGACTGGCAAAGCCCTCCTTCTCTCCTCCACAGCCAGCTGCCCACTGAGCTGTCAGTGAATAGAGCATGCATGTACATGCATGCACTTATTCATTAACAGCTCAGTGTGGTTGGACCATTGCAGAGAGAGGAGGGCTGTGGCAGCTTCCACTTCGGCTTGAAAAGGGAGGTTAGGTGGTGGGACACTGCTTACTGGTATGGAGGGTGGAGTGTTCACTAGACTACCAGGGAATACACTTCTAATTCATTGACTGTGGATTAAGGATGGAGTACACTAGACCACCAGGAGACATTTTTTTAATATACAGGCCTAGGGTTGGAATGGGGAGTTACACTAGACACCAGAGCATGATGTCCTAGTTGGGTGGGGAGCAGAAGGGAAGAGATCACTAGCCACCAGGGATGTTTTTTAAATATGGGGCGGGTGATTGGGTGGGGGACTACTAGCCACCAAGGATTTTTATAAATATGGGTGGATGATCAGGTGGGAGAGGGACCTAGCCACCAGGGAATTGTTATACATCAGGTGATGACAGGCAACCGTGGAGGTGGGGAGCACTAAACACCAGGGAAGTAATTTACTGTAGGTTGTACGGCTGTTGGAATTTTCATGAAAGTTTGAAATGGATTTTCAAACTTTCACAAAAGTAAAAGTCTGACTTTCACTGAAATTCCACCAATGATAGTTTTTCACACAACTCTAATTCCAGGTGTCCACCACTCTTCGGTGAGGTTCTTCCATACATTATTCCTAAAATTTCCCTTCCAGCTTCATTGTTGACCCTTGCTCTCATGCACCTTCTCTTCTAAAGACTATTCCCTCCTGCACCTGGAGTTATTCACCCTGTGAAGTACCTACAGATCTCTATCATGCCTTGAATCTCCCTTATCCTTTCCATGGTGCACATACTGAGATCCCGTAATCTCTCTTTATAGGGCTTATAATGCAGCCCCTGCACCATTTTAATTGATTTTCTGTGGACAGCCTCTTCCCTGTCTATGTTCTTCCAGAGTTGTTGTCTCCAGAATCAGACACAGTACTGGTGGGGTCTCACTAATGATCTACATAGTGGTAATACCACCCTCCTACTGTGGTGATTCCCCTACCTATTCATTCCTGTATGCCAACTTATTGCACTGCCTTGCATCTTGAGGACATACAAATAGAATAATAGATAGGTGAGTGTGTATTACAAAGATGTAATACCATCAAGAGTTCAGGGCAGATGGGAACCTCGAGAGTGAATCTTGAGTGGTTCTCTTGTCCCAGAACCTCAAGATGGTAGGTGTGGGAGGGAGGGCAGATGGTATTACACCCTTAAGATAAATGGATCAAGGGACTTGCAAATTTTTTTGAATGCTATTCTGTAGAATTATTTCTACTTTTTCATATATTACAGTATCATAGCGCCATGGTCCCTTTCCTCATTATTGACCATCAATACCTCTTCACACATTTTATACACTGCCTCTGGGATTCTGTGCCCCTAGGTGCATGATTTTGCATTTTTCACACTGAAAGACAACTGCCGTGCCCATGACCACTTCTCCAGTTTTCTGAAGTCTGTATTCATTCATACCACATCCACCCCAAGTACCTACCCTATTGCAGATTTTTGAGTCACCTACAAAGAGACATACCAATGTGTGAAATCTTTATACATTTTACTAGTTTAAGAACTACAGTGAATTCCTGATATATGCACAAGCTGAATTTCTGTATACAACCAAAATGTGCATACAACCAGATTGCCACAGAAATGAATTGCGTATTTTGAAATCAATGGTGACCCATTTACAAAACAGAACTCACAGCTTACAAATACAAGTAAGCCATCTTAAATGCTGTTAAATGTTATTTTAAGCAATACAAGAATTGACAGCCTTTACCATAGCACATATTTTTTTGCTGAACTGAACACTCACTGATGCTTACCCACTTCCGCTGCAGCAAGCAAGAATAAATGTGGCATTCAGTGAGTAGCATGAATTTTCAAGTCAGATTCTTTGCCATTAGTCCATCCCCAATGTGAGTTAATCAGAACTGAAAACTAACAGCAATCACTATCACTGTGGTGCGGGTGTGCAGGTTTAACGGAACTGAGGCATTTGTTAGGTGATTCATGGATTAGCTATGTGGGACAATCTAGTGACTGTGAGGAATGACAATTGAATGCAACTGTCAATGAGGTAACAATTTCCTTCTGAGGACCTGCTGGGAGTATGTCAAGATAAAAAAATTTACATATAACCAAAACACTGTGCGCATACTAACAAAATAAATAACATTGCTGGAACAGGGCAAGAATCAGGACTTCAGCTTTTGTGCATACTTCGGAATGTGCATATATCAAATGGCATACAAGTGGAATCCATTGTATTTCTATTCCTATTTTACAGTCCAGTCCAGTTTATTGCAAGAAATACTACATTGAGCAGGCTCATTTGCAAGGAGTTCCTGTTACAAAATGGACAATATACATACGAACATCTGAAAAAGCCAGAAGAAGAAGAAGAAGGCCATTTGGTCTATCTAGTCTGCTTATATTTCAGAGTACACAGCTTGAGCTATTTTCCATGCCCTCCTCCCTCCCCACACCTCCCATCCTCCTACCCATGATCCTTATCTTCCTCATGCCTATTCTAGCCTATTTTAAAGCAGCCCACTGTCTTCAATGAGATCACCACTTCCAGCAGCGCATTCCAAGTGTCCACCATCCTCTCTGAAGAAGTTCTTCCTGACCTCCCTCCTAATCCTCCCACCTTCCAGCTTAAAACTGTGTCTCCTTGTGTTATAGTTGCCACTTAGCTTAAAGAGACTCTTCTTAAGAACCTTATTTATACCTTTCAAGTACTTAAAGGTCCCAATCATTTCCCTCTCTCTCTCCTGTCTTCCAGGGAGTACATGCTCGGTGCCTTCAACCTCTCCTCATATGCCTTACCCTACTGACCTACTGTCACCTTTGTAGCTCTCCTCTGGAACTTTTCCAGTAGATTAATATCCTTTTGAGGTATGAGCACCAGTACTGAACCCCATACTCTAGATGAAGCCTTTTCAGGGGCCTGTACAAGGGCAGTATAACCTCCTCTCTCCTACTACTGATACCCCTAGATGTGCATCCCAGCATCTTGTTTGCCTTTGCTGCTGCTTTCTTCTGCATGGGTTGCTTCAGATCAGTAGTGATCATCACTCCAAGGGCCTTCACCTCCTCTGATGCAGATATTCCAACTCCACCCAGGAAGTACACGGTCCTGGGATTCTTGGCTCAATATGCTTAACTATGCATGTTGTGGCATTGAAGCCAAGTTGCCAGATCCTGAACCACCTCCCAGCTTTTCCAGATCATCTTGTAGGTCCTGTATCCCTTCAGCTGTGTCCTCTCTTTCACAGAGCTTGGTGTCATCCATGAATAGGCACATTTTGCATACAATATACAACATACAATATTCAAAATATACAATAAGAGAAATAAAAGAACTAAAAGCACATTTGGACATACATGATTGCATAACATATTTGTGATTGAAAGCCTAAAAATTATAAAAATATAAATATTGCTACTGTAGAATGCTATATGGTGGAATGTAACAGGCAATACAAGCTAAAGAGGCATAGCATGACATTTGGTAATATAATTACAAAAGCAGCAATACCATTTTGTGGGAGAGCAATTGTCAAAACAGAGTTGCCAGAAATAGGTGAACAGAGCAGTAGGAAAACAGAGGTGCCTGAAAGTGCATGAGAAACATGATTGGTAACATCAGAGTTGGCTGAGGTGGGAGAGCAGAAGGGCAGTGGGAGGCGTAGAAAAATAATGGTGAAAAGACACCAGCTGGGGTTGGCTGTGAAAAGAGTGCCTTGATACTGCTGAGATAAGAGGAATGGTAGAGGATTTCATAATGAGAGCAAGAGTAGGGCAGAAAGATGAGTGCTTGCATAATAGAAGAGGCAGAAATGCAGCGAGTGTAGGGCAGTAAAGAGTGAAACCAGGACGATGAAAGGCTAGTCTGGAGGGGAAATGAGGACTGGAGAAGGAAGGGCTTGATGGAACAAGGGAGGGAGAGAGGTAGGATAAGAAGGGGTAGTGGTAGGAGACTAAAGTAGGCAGTGGATAAAAACTCTTGATGGATGGCTGAGGCCTTGACATACAGTAAGGGTTTAATTTTATGGCATTGACAGACAACAGGAATAATTTGTCAAGGATTTTAAATTATTTATAGGGAGGAGGCTGGTTTTCCTGACTGCTGTCTGTATGAGGTTTAATGCAGAAGGCATGGAATAGCTAACCTTATCCTTTTTCTCATTTGTACAACAATTTGTATTACTATTTTTTATTATATTACTATTATTATATTAAACAGGACAGGTACAGAGGGCTGTTCAAAGTAAGGGAGGGAGGGACACCAGGGCCATGATATGAGACTGGAGCGAGGAAGGTTCAGGAGGGAGATGAGGAGACACTTTTACAGAGAGGTGGTGGCTGGGTGGAATCGCTACCTGTTGAAGTGGTATGTAGTAGAACAGTGGACTGCTTCAAACGAGGATGGGACAGGACAAGGGGAGGGTTAATGAAGGGAAGGGTGGAGGAGGGGCAGCTGCAGAATAAGGGGTGCTAGCTGCACATTCCGAGCAGACTTGATGGACCTCTAGGCCTTTACCTGCTGGCAAATTCGTGTTCATATTTAACTGAGCCTGGGATTTTTGTATCTGTTTTTGAGTTAAAGTTCTAGTTAATGCCTTATTAAAAAAAATGCCTTCATCTACTTATATTTCTTCATCCATATCCTCAGTAGCTCCCTGTTCCATCTGGTCATACACATGGATTAGAGCCTTAGGTGTCAGCATGACTCAGTCAATAGTGCATGTGCCTCTGGGGGAGAGTAATGGGTTCTAGTCCCACACCAGAATTTGTCTCATACCATAAATGCTGACACCAGAGTTTAATACTAAGATGTTCTGTACTGTTTGGGTGAATCATCCTTTTGGTGAGATGTTAAATGTGGTCCTATTTGACTGTTATAGTGGTTGTTAAGGGGTATGTGAAGATCATATGGCACTTCTCAAAAGAGATGACAAGTTTTCCGGTGTTCTGGCCAAATGTCTCCCATTCACTAAAATACGATAAAAGATTTTATGGTGAAATTTCATGGTTTGCATTTCTTTTCACCCTGGACAAGGCTGGAAACATAGAAACATAGATTTAGAAGGCAGATAAGGACAGCCTGGCCCATTTAATCTGTCAGTTTCCTACCTAATAAACTCCTGATCCTAAATTGGTTTTTTGCAGTTAATCTTTTTATTTTTAACCACAGAGTAGTGAAAGAGAACAATTACATAATGTAACAGCATAGAGAGTGGTACAACAATGCTGAATTATCAGTACATGCAATATATCTATAGCCAGTTGTACAATGGGAAATTCCATGAGTTGTAGTTGACTGATTAAACAGTATGCTAATCAGGAGGTGGAAAGAAAAGAAGAGTGTGCCAGCACTCTAATACAAAAGTTGTAACCACATTCATTACTGTAAAGAGTAGGAACACAAACATGAAATATTAGAAATAGAACAGAATAACAATAACATTTAGTATATAAAAATTAATAGGAGAGAGACACCACCCTTGCAGAATGTCCAATACTGGATAACTTATGAAATATAATTTAGTAAGTATGCAACACATGTATTCTGAAATTATCCAGATTCCAGATAGTTTAAATAGTCCTGCCAACAGAGATTATATTCATGCAGTCTGTCAGCAGCAAGATAGGAGAGATGTTTCAGAGATGCATGTTGGGTTAAACGTTTAAGGATGTCTGCCATATTAGGTATAGTAGGGGATTTTCAATGCATTAGAATAAGTTGTTTTACTTGCAGAAAAAGTATATGTAGCCAGCTGTGTTGAAATTCAGATGTTGTTTGATTGCTGGGATTAATGACACTGAGTAAAATTATTTATGGTCAAAGAGAATTTGTGACCTACGATATTTGATGCACAGGGTACACAGATTGCCATCATTTGTAAATAGGTTTACATTGCCATAAAATGTGAAACAAGTCACCACCTGAGAGTTACAAAGCTCATTGTTTATTAGACCAAAATGGTGTAATACTGTTGGTGTTCTATACCAGAGATGAAGAATTTTGAGTTGGATGAGCAAGCTACATCCTTAAAGGTGTTATGGCAAACGTCCAACGATTATTCCATTGAGAGTACTTGGATCCTAAATGATCAGCTGCTTACCCTCTTTTCTCACCACTAGGATTACCTTCTGTCTATCCCATGCATTCTTCAACTCACCAATTTTTAAGCTTTACAGCCTCCACTTGGAGGCTGTTCTATCATCCACAACCCTTTCTGTGAAAAAATACTTCCTCACATTTCTCGTGTGCCCTCCCCAGCCTAATACTGTTGATCCCTTGATCTTGTACATCTCTTTTTCTTGAAAGATGCTGCCCTCTTGGACTTTGTTGATTCCCCTGAGGTACTTGCATGTCTCTATCATCTCCTGCTCTCCTTCCAGTCCTTCAGGGTATACACATTGAGGTCTTTCAGTCTTTCCTCATATGTTTTCTGGTGCAATTCTTTCACCACTTTTGTTGCCCTTCTCTGGACTGCCTCTATTCTGCCATTGTCTTTCTAGAGATGCAGTCTCGAGAACTTGTCGTAGTGTTCCAGATGTGGCCTAATAAACTGTCTGTACAGTGGCATCACCACCTCCTGTTTTCTACTGGTGATACCCTCCCTATGCACCCAAAGCATACCTCCAACTCTCCTTACCTCCTTTTCACATTGCTTGGCCACATTCAGGTAGTGTGTTGTGTTTACACCCAGGTCCCTTTCCAGTTTTGTTATTGTTAGCATCCCTCGTCCCATTTTGTATTCCTCTCCAGGATTCCTGTGGCCCAAGTGCATGACTTTGCTCTTTTTGCATTGAATTTAAGCTGCCACTCTCTTGAACACTCCTCCAATTTGCCTTGGTCTCCTCATTTTTCCACTCTGTCTGTAGTGTCTATCCCATTGCAGATCTTGGTGTCATCCACAAATAGCCCACATTCACTTACAGCTTCTCTGCAATGTCATTAATGAAGACATTAAAGAGGACTGACCCTAAAACTGAAACCTGTGGCACCCACTGATCACCTCCCTCTCCTCAGGGCAATAGGCAATGTTGTGCATCCCTCCTTTCTATGTTAACAAAACCTTCTGTAAATAAATACATACATACATACATGCATACATAAGTACACACATACATATAGATGGGGCAGTGATTTTATATTTATACTTTTACAGTAAATCCTCAGTATGCTCCTTAGTTCCATAATGACAGAGTTCCTTGCCAGTACTGCATCCTTTACCTCTAGTATAGACTGTTAGTAGTGTTTAATTCTAATGGATCAGAAAACAGGTGTTATGTATTCTTTAATGGGTCACCATTTGATACAGATACCTTTATCGTATTGGAATGATGATGATGTTCATCATCTGAAGACTGTTACTATAACTAAACTCTTGCTTGACGGAGGATTCTTAGACCCTCTCCCTCTATGGACATGCCTGCAACAGTCTTTCCTGGGCCAGGAGCACTTTGTGTCTGGGACACAACCCCTCACTTCCCAGGTCATTGTTCATAGAGCAGCAGAAGCTGCTTCCATCAGAACATCCTACAGTATATGTGCTCTGTGCACATCTCTGAAAGGCGGAGCATTTTAATCACTAAAAAGAACATCTCACTGTTGTAACCTATATTCCCAACTGGAGGACACTTGGATCCCCTCACATAGACAAACTACATTATTCCTCTGTCATGAGCTCTTTGTCTCCAGGGCATCCTCCCATTGCCAGGTCACAGCACATGGAACAGCAAGTTGTTTTCACAGCAGCATCCAGTCTCTTAAGGGCAACACATTTTATTTATTTATTTTTTATTACAGGAGGTCCTGCTGTTATGCTTCTGCCCTGGTCACAGCCGCGAGCTTCTGCCAACTGCCTATTGCCACAATCTCCCAGGTACCCCAGCTTACCCCCAGAGAGCAGGGCCACGACTCCGGTTCTCCCAATTCTGGGCCACGGGCTTGTATCTAGTTGGGAATGTGGTGGCAGTGGCACATTGAAGCCCAGGGAGGGCTTCATATAGATGGAGACTGTCCCTCCATTTTCTGTGTTTTCCTCCTGGGAGGCGGGGCGTGCAATGACATCCAGCGTCCGCCCACCTCCATTGTTTTGTGAGCACTGGCCACTACGTGACTCCCAACCTCCACTGGGGTCCTTCCTGTGCCAGGCAGTACCCCTCCCTCCCCTGGAGAAGGAGGCAGTCCATAGGATGCTCTATCCTTCCCCACCGGCTGGCCTTCCAGCTACCTGAATCCATTTCCGAACCTGGGTCTTTGGCTTCACAAGTGCAAATCCAACTGCTGCGCCAATGGGCTGGCTGAGCAAAACATTTTAAACATCATAAGAATTTCTCACTGCCCTTATTCCTAACTAATGGATGCTTGATCCTCTAATATGAAACAGCCTGCTAACAGCTTTCTGGTTGATGAGTCCTGTGTCACCAAGGTTCTACCCAACACTTACGAGGTCACTGTACATGGAACATCAGGAGCTGGTTCAACAGTAGCATCAATGAACACTCAGTGTGCATCTGTGAAAGGCAGGACTATTACTCTTATGTTAGTGTAGCTAACACACCTTAAATCAATATAGCCTGTCAGTGTTTAACCATATCCATTGTCTGATTATTTATTCTTGCTGTCTCTCACAACTTTTCATGGTACTTATCTATGTCTTTTTATTTTATTTATTTATTTATTGAAAAGTTTCACCAGAAAGGCACACTGAACAGCAAGTTGCTCATCTCAGGGTGCATCTTGGGAGAAAGGGTAAGGGGAGACATATATACAGAGTACATTTCATATGAATAATACAATTCATAGAAAACATAGTATCTTACATTACATAAAGGGAATAGTACAGTCAATACCTACAGTGTGATATACATACATACAAAAGTAAGGTCAAAACAATATACATAAGATACAATCAACGTGCAGTAATTGGAGCTTGCCATATGATTAGGACAGTAGTAGGACTGGAACTTCAAGAGCAGTCATATTACGCCTGTGCTGCATGAACTGCACTGGCTGCCAGTTCAGTGACGCATCACCTATAAGGTGAAGGCTAGCTTACTTTTAAAACCTACATGAACAGGGACCCTACCTAAAAGATCTCCTGACTCCCTACTCCCCAATCGCTCTCCGATCCACTGCCGAGGGATTGCTAGAATTCCCAGGTTCATCTTAAAACATCTGGAGCTCATGCTTTCTCATATGCAGCACCAACCCTGTGGAATTCTCTACCTCACCGGTTAAGAGAATGCCTGACCATCAGTAGTTTTAAATCTATGTTAAAACATATTTATTTTCTTTGACCTTCCTGTTTAATTGTTTAACTACTTGACTGTTTTAAATAATGTATAATATTATTCATTTATTATGCTTTAATTATGTAAAGCGTCTTGATTTCAAAAGGCACTGTATAAATGTTTTGCTTGCTTGCTTTGCTAGTTAAGTGCAAATATGAATAAAACAAGTACTAAAAGCTGTTGTAACAAGTGACACTAAAGCAGTCATAGTTGGACAGATTAGGCAGAGCAGGGTTAAAACTGCACACATCTAGATGCATGAGCAATTTGAGGAATAGTAATTTGAGAGGGCAGTTGAGGTAGAATAGGGGGATGAAAAGTATCTGATTTGAGATTGTAACAAGCTCCAGAGTTTGGGGAAGTAGTGAGAGAAAGCAGACTGACCAGCAGAGGTGAGTCTGCAGGGATGTCCTATGCCTTTGGTCTCCTACAGTTCTCTTCATTTATTTTTCCTTCATCCTTTCTTCCTTTCTTTTAACCCCTTTCTCAATCCTTATCCCACCATCACCCTTTGCCCAAACCACTAGCCTCCCATTCAATCCCACAATCACTGTCCCATTTCCATTTCCTTCTCTCCTCCCCTGACTTCATCTAGAACTGTTCTTGAAGCTTTTATTTCCTTCCTCTTCTAGTCTTCCTATCTCCCCTTCTCCTGCCACCCACTGCATTCTACAACTCATCAGTCACCCAGTGTTGGGTAAATTCGTTTTCTATTACTTTTTATTACATTTGAAACTTGTTCCAGGAAGCTCTGTGCAGTCACCAGTAAGGATGGAGGTACTAGAAAAGTAATACACCTTATAATTATAGTTACTTATTACTTTTTATACAAAAACAATACAAAATAATAATAACTACAACACATTAAAGTTTTGAAAGTAATCAGTTAGGTACTAGTTACTTTCAAATAAATATTATAGTTACAGTTACGTGTTTCTTTTCTATAAAAAGACATAAGTAATTGTAACTGTAGATGATTACTTTTCAGTACTTCTCCATCCTATAGTCCTGTGCAGAAGCTTTCTGACAAGTTCAAATAATAAGTAATAGAAAAATAACCTGTACTACAGTCTACCTTCATTCTTCCTGGCAAATGATGTTAAGCTAAGCCCAGCCTCCACGAGTATATATTATAGTGGCACAGTAGTGCCACTGTAATTAAAGGTTCTGTACCCCATTTAAGGTTAAGTGTGAAATTTTGCATCTTAATAACTTTACCACTGTATGACAGATTTGCCTGAAATTTGGCAGACACGGAGCAGTACCATAGATCTCTGGATCTGCCAAGTTTTGTAATGGTCGGATATACAGTTGTGGAGCTATAAAGCAGCATTCTGTAGCACATTTATGCTTTGCACATCTTTGCTCGCACCTACAGGTCACATGGTTTGTGCGACTAGTCAAAAACTTCAAGGAACATGCAGCTGGGGTCCCTGATGTGCATTTGAAGAGTTCGTGAAACAATTTTAAACGGTTCAAAAGTTATTCAACAAAAAGTTTCTCATTATTGTGACAAAATATTACAAGGATGCAAAGTTACAGTAATCCGAAGTTGACCATTTTCCCATAGACTAACATACGGTATTCACCGACCTTTCAGGGCCTGTATCTTGGAAACACTTTGAGATACAGACCTTTCATCAGGAAAATCTTAGCCCCAAATAGGGGCTAAGTACAAAACTAACTAGGAAAGTCTAAAATCATATGAAATTTTAATTTTTTTCTCGTCATATGGTTCCTAAGATATAAGCAATTTAGTATTCAAGTGTTAATTTTCTGCTCCAAGGACCGTAATTATGCATACATTCTTTGTAGTCACTGTGTTTCTCTATGCAGCTGTTGGTGAAGAAAAGTGTGTGCACTTTCGTTTCCTGTCACAGTTAGTGTTCCCACTTGCATTTCCTGTCGTTTGAGTTACTGTTCCATCACGCCACTATGTGCATTACCTTTTGCGTTTTCATTTGTACTTGTGTTTGCATCACTGTTACCATCTCGTTTGCATTACACGCTTCCATTTGCATTTGCATTTCTGTTTCCTTTGGAGTCATTGTTGCTGTTACTGTTAGCATTTGCATTTCCAATTGTGGTACCGTGACCGTGCTCATTACTATTTGCACTTCCGTATGCACTTGCGTTTGCATTTCCAATTGCGCTACTGTTACTGTTTGTGTGTTCATTGCTGTTTGCATTTCTGTTGGCATTACTGTTTGTGTATCCGGTTGCATTGGCAAAGCACCCCCAGAACCAGGTACTGGATCCTGAGTGCAGAGCCAGTGCACAACTAAAGACATGGCCGTCGACAGCATACCTCCATGATTCAGCTGCACACAGTTAGCACACTGAGGAGTTGCGGCCTGAACTAGGCAATGTCACCCCAGACCAGGCACTGTATCGTGAGTGCTGAGCCACATCACAAATAAAGCCATGGACGTCATAGTTATACCTGTCTGGTACCAGCTGCACACTTCTTAGGACACTGAGGAGTTGCACAGCCTCAGCCAGGCATGGCCCCACCCAGACCAGGTACTGGATCCTGAGTGCAGAGCCACAGGACAACTAAAGCCATGGACATCATCATTATACCTGTCTGGTACCAGCTGCACATATCTTAGGACACTGAGGAGTTGCATGGCCTCAGCCAGGCATGCCCCCACCCAGACCAGGTACTGGATCCTGAGTGCAGAGCCACAGGACAACTAAAGCCATAGACATCAGCAGTATACCTCCCTGATTGCAGCTGCACAAGTTAGCACACTGAGGTTGGATGGCCTGAGCCAGGCAATCCCCCCAGACCAGGTACTGGATCGTGAGGCAGAGGCACAGCACAACTAAAGCCATGGACATCAATGGTATACCTCCTTGATTCCAGTTGGACACAAGTTTGTGCACTGAGGAGTTGCACAGCCTCAGCCAGGATATGTCCCCTCCAGACCAGGCACTGCAACCTGAGTGGAGAGCCACAGGAAAACTAAAGCCATGGACATCAACAGGACACCTTCCTGATTCCAACTGCACAGAACTTAGCACACTGAGGAGTTGCATGGCCTCAGCCAGGGAATGCCCCAAGACCAGGTACTGGATCCTGAGTGCAGAGCCACAGCACAACTAAAACCATGGACATCAACAGTATACCTCCCTGATTGCAGCTGTACACAAGTTAGCACACTGAGGAGTTGCACGGCTTCAGCCAGGCAATGCCCCTGACCAGGTTCTGTATCGTGAGTGCTGAGCCACATCACAAATGAAGCCATGGACATCATCTTTATACCTGTCTGGTGCCAGCTGCACACATCTTAGGACACTGATGAGCTGCACAGTGTCAGCGAGGTGATGCCCCTCCACCAGATCAGGTACTGGATACTAAGTGCAGAGCCACAGCAAAACTAAAGTCATGGACATCAGCGGTATACCTCCTGATTCCAGGTGGACACAGTTAGAGCACTGAGGAGTTGCACAACCTCAGCCAGGCAATACCTCCACCCCCCAGACCAGGTGCTGCATTGTGAGTGCTGGGCACATCTGAAATAAAGTAGTGGACATCATCATTATACTTGTCTGGTACTAGCTGCACACATCTTAGGACACTGAGGAGTTGCATGGCCATGATCAGGCATGGCCCCCCCAGACCAGGTACTGGATCCTGAGTGCAGAGGCACAGCCAAAGTAAGCTCATGGACATGAATTTTATATGTGTCTGGTGCCATCTGCACACTAGTTAGGACACTAAGAACTTGCATGGCCTCAGACAGGCAATGCCCCTCCCACCCCAGACCAGGTACTGGATCCTGAGTGCAAGGTCAGAGCCAAAACTAAAGCCATGGACATGATCAGTATATGTCTCTGATGCCAGCTACACACTAGTTTGGATAGTGAGTAGTTGCACGGCCTCAGCCAGGCAATGCCTCCACCCCCTGACCAGGTACTGGATCCTGAGTGCAGAGCCACAGCCCAACTAAGACCATGGACATCATCGGTATAGCTCTCTTATGCCAGTTGCACACTAGTTTAGACACTGAGTAGTTGCACAGCCTCTGCCAGGCAATGGGCCCCCACCAAGTACTGGTCCAGTGCAGAACCACAGTCAAACTAAGGCCCTGGACATCATTGGCATACCTATCTGATGGCAGCTGCACACAAGTTAGAACACCCAGAGGTTGCAAGGCCTCAGCCAGGTAATGCCCACCTCCTCCCCACAATAGACCATGCCCTGGATCCCTAGGTGCAGAGGAGAGCTCAAGTAAGCCATGGACATCATCAATATAGCTCTCTGATTCCAGCTGCACACTAGTAGGGACACTGAGAAGTTGCACAGTCTCAGCCAGGCAATGGTGACACCCATCCGAGGCAGCTACTGCATGCAGACTGTGGAGGCATAGCCCAACTAAGGCCATTGACATCATCGGCATACCTCTTACTGCAATAAACTTGAACTTGAACTTGAACTTGAACTTGAGAACAGCTGTACACTAGTTTGGACACTGAGGAGTTGAATGCCCTCAGCCAGGCAATGCCCCATCCCCTGCACCATGCTTATTATTTAATATTTCTAATAAACACACTTTGCATCAATAGTTACAAACACATTTTTATAAAAGGTTTTCTATTAAAATATCAGCATATTACATGATATACATTTTCATCTTATTAAAATATGAAAATAAAATGTTGATTTTGAAATGAAACTTATCAATAAATAAAAATATATTTAATTTTTCTTTCATATAAAAATGTTTTCAATTATCTATGGCATGGGGAGATGTGTTGTGCTGGTCGAGCGGCACAGTTATGGAGCCATGTGGAGGAGCACTGAAGTGGACACTGGTGCACCATGGAGGAGGTACTGGTGCTCTGTGGAGGGCCTTTCAGCTGTGCTCAGGAGACTGGATCCTACTGCATGCTGTGGGGTGGTGCTGGTGTGCCCCATGGCATCTGTGACTGTGTTATCAGGCTCAAGCAGAAGGCTGACTGTGCTCTGCTGTGCCTTCAACAGGGAGAGTATTTTTCCTGTCCCTGAAGCAGGCAGTCCACCTTCTGCTCGAGTCTGTCAACACAGTCACAGAAGTCACGAGAATGCTGCTGGTGTTATTGTTCCTGTGGATAGAAAATAGACAAATCAATATGTTTCAATGATAGTTGTCCTTTGCTGTGGATCTTATGACAATTTACATAAACAATGGCGATTAATATGGCTAATAGTTTACAACTCTGAGACAAGTACTGGACCTCAGTCTTGGACAACAGGAATAATTAGCTTTGTAAGATGTAGACTTCTAATTTCAAAATAGACTATTTAATATGTTGGTGATGACACTTGACTAGTTGTTATGAAAATGAGTTGTTGCTTGTTGTCAGCCATGGATTGCATGACCATACACACCCCACCCATGAAGTATTTAAACATATTCTTAATATATTAATTAATATTACATAGATATTTAGTAGAACCTTTCTAGTTTGAAGTGAGTTCATATAGGTATCATTAACATTAATAAAGAGTGTTGTGGTAGATCTTTGTTTATTAACAAGAGGTGCCATTTTCTCAATAAGAGAACATTAGTTTAATATTCATAGTATTGTGTGCAACCATTACTAATTATTATTAATTTACAGTTTTTGTGACATAGATACTTCATATATTAACTGTGAATGTTGATTACAGATTTGATGATTTTAGTGATGTATATAGTACCTGTTAGCATATGCCGTTAAATTCTGGTTTGTGTAAGAAGTGAATTAAATTGCGTTCAGTGCAGGAAGCGATGCCTAATGGAGGCTTGGTTAGCCACCTCGCATCGACGCTTAAGGTCAAGGATTTCTGGGGCTGGTGACCTGGTGTCATTGCACGGCTCCTCACTTGCCTTGTATAAAATCCCACCCAGGTGTTGTCTCGGTGAAGCCCTGCCCCAGACTTCAATCAGCCTCCTGGCCGAGGCCTCCCAACCAGTTATAGTGGTATCTCAGCATCATTCTGCTCACGGCACTGGCACCCCTTACCTCCAGGGTATGCAAGGGTGACCTGGAGAGTGAGGGGCACATACAGGAGGTGGACGCCATGGGGTTACTGTGACCAGGGTGGAACAATGACGCCTGGAGTGAGGGCAAAAAGTAGAGTAAATATAAACAAAAGAAGTAAATTAAATATATGTATACAGTTGTGCACTATTGTAAATCAGACACTTGCACTGATAACAAGAGATTTTTATGTTCCTGATAATATTTCTCAATCAGCCTTAATTGGGGGTCAGGTGGAATTTTCCAAATGCATTCATCTATCTTCATGTCTTTACATGTATATGTATGTGTGTATATATATATATATATATAACATTTTATTTATTTATTTATTTATTGAATTTTGTTGACGGGTAAGCCCACTGGGCCTGAAGGTCCCTTTTTCAGAGCGACCGGGGGTAAAAGTAACTTACAGGTAAACAGAACAGTACAAAATTGAAAAATTACATAATTTTAGACAGTTAAATATGCCATAGGGTTACAATCAGGTAGGAGGTGAGGAAACAATGCAGTCGGTGGGACATTTTGAGTTGGATATATTCAAACATTCTGCATGCACAAATCATGTAGATCTTAGAGTGCACGCGATAGTGGCTAGTTGCCTAGAGTCAGGATACCTTCCTGAGGGTTTAGATAGATGGAGGTACGGGTAACAATAAATCTCACCTTCTAAGAAGGGGAGAGACATGTGGTCAGGTCCTAAGGCATTGGCAGGTACTCCTTTCAAGCAAGTGTGCTTTAAGTTTGGACCGGAAGCGAGGCCAGATCCTGCCTCCCGTACCACAAGTGGGAGGTTATTCCAGTTAGAAGAGGCTGTGGACGTAAGGACCTGGACCTGGCTTTGGTCCTGGTTTGGAACCTGGAGGAGAGTTTGTCCTGAGGTGGAGACTCCTCTGGTTGGTTTTAACCCTGACTAGCCCTAAGAGGCTTGGGGGAGGGGCCCAGTAGCTTAAATGTCAGGCAAAGAGTCGGGTAGATGAGGCGGGCTTCCAATGACAGCCACCTGAGCATAGTTAGGGTCTCACAGTGGTGGGTTCTAGGGTGGGACATAGTAGCAAACCAGGCAATTTTGTTGTATGAGGTCTTTAGCCTGCCAAGTTCCATAGAGGCCACACCTTGGAGAACTGGGGCTGTGTAGGTGAGCTTAGAGAGTAGGACGCTGATATGCGATGGCTACCCTGGCTTCAGGGATAATCTGGTCCTTTAATCTATAGAGGATACTGAGTTTCACATGGATGGCTTTGGTTAGTTGATCAACATGATTTTTAAAGTGAAGCTTTGATCAAGTGTTAGACCAAGGTACTTTGTAGAGGTAACCACTTCGAGTTTGTCTCCCCTCTGGACTGCAGTTTAAGGAGCATCAACCGCTCAGATCCCAGGGATCTAGGTCCAAACAACATCGCCTTGGTTTTGCTGGTGTTTAGTACCATTTTGCTCAAAGTGAGCCAATCCTCCATCTGAAGGATGTCCTCTTGAAGGGCTTTCTCCAGTTCTATTACATTAGGGAGGCTTGGTAAATGACAGCATCGTCCGCATATTGATGACACTGCTGCTCCCACAGTGTAAGTGCAGATCATTTATGAACAGAGTGAAGAGAAGGGGCCAAGTATAGACCCTGTGGTACCCCTTCTTTGAGCGGTGCAATCTGGAGACATTGTCCTTCCACCTGACCCTCTGGGTACGGCCGGAGGTAGCTCATAAACAACCTAGTGCATGGTATATATATATATATATATATACACACACACACACATATATAGTACACATAAATATATTTAAATTAAATGTATCTAAATACCTTTTAGAAGTATATTTTTAGATAAGAGAATATGTTTCTGCTGCTGTTATTTAAACAGTTGGCATCTGTTTTTCACCACCCAGGAACATTCACACTATCAGTCACACAATGACAATAACATCATCACTGTTTGATACATGATAAGCAGTACAGAGACTATTGTGGAGCTGTGTTCTGTGTTACTGTACAACTTCCTCATGATACCTGTCACACTGTTTTACATATGTTTTAAAGTTTGATGTAATACTTTTTATATTGTTTTATGAGACTGATTTTGTGTACCAATTTGACTGTTAATTTGGCCTTTTCTTCAGCTAATAATTTGGCAATAAATCTTTTAACCCTTATCTAACTGTGTTGTGTCTTTTATTATATATTAAGTTACAGTGCTGATATTTATACTAGTCTTCAGATATTACTGCATACAAAGAAAGTACAAGAGGTAAATCTGTGCATATTTTCTACTTAGCAGAGTACATGTACTATTGGTCCATGTGTCACATATATTACTCTCCGATTTAATTTATATATGAGTTCATTTTCATCTCTTAGGTGAAGCACATGAACTATTGGTGCATGAATAGATAAGACAAGTTCGAATTATGATAAAGCTATCTATATCTTGATTAGAGCATAGTGCACAAAGGGAGCCACAATGTCACCAACATATACAGTGCAGTATAAGATTATGCTTTCTCAAAAGACAGGAAATTCATGACAAAAAAAATCTCTGTTTAATGCATCAGTTAGGGTTGTTCATGATGACAAAGTGAGAAATTTGGTGTTAGGGTTGAAAATCCTAACTCCGATTCCCCACCCCCACCTCCACCCCCAGCACCCAGACACACACACACACACACACACATATGCAAGTGGGGAGGGGACCAAGGCAACCGACCAATCACAGACAACCAGAAGCAGGTGACAGAAATAACATAAAACTGTCTAAACATACTACAAGACACATCCATCATCATGGGGCACCAACTGTAGCAATTGTGCAAGCATGGGTGTACACAGTGTTGTAGGCATCTCCACACGGGTACATGGCAGAACAGTAGTACTCTACACAGAATACCTATGATATGCATTGTTTGGTTATGCTGGGATAATGTCATGAGGCATCAACATAGAAGAAAGCATGGATAAAATGATGTGTAATGTAATGTGCATAGGCATGAAAATAACAGCATGGCACCCTTTCAGTAACATACAGCATCCAATGTACCGATGGTCAAACAATATGGGCATGGTCGCATTAAGACACACATGTAGTATGGATAACAAGTTCTGGTTAAAATCTATGAACACATGCAGTGCTCAATAGTTTAATGACAGCTCTGTAATTTTCGATTCAATATAGTATGCACAATGAATATTTGGTTGTCTTACTGCCACATGCAGAAACAGTACCACAGAACTAACAGTGGTATGATTGCAGCATGATGTTTTCAGCCTAGGATAATAGTAATTTTCCTAAATATCTGACATGATTTGTAGATGATGTCAACCATGGCCCATGATTATATATATATATATATATTTTTATAATTCTGTTTTACCCCTGTCATGCTCAGGATCTGCCTTTCCTTCGGGCTGCCATGACCTCCAGACATTCCTCCTACTATCCCACACAAGTCACCTTATCACACATCCGCAGCTAACCTAGGAGTAGCCTGGTGTAACCTGGTGCCAGGTGGGTCCCTCTCCTCTGAGGAGGAAGGCACTGGTGGGAGGAAACTGGCACACTATTTCTTTTCAGTCTGGATGCTGCTGAGGCTTTGTGGCCTACTGTGAGTCTTTCAGCGGTGTCCTTGGGCAGGCAGCCATCATCCGGCCAGTCCTAAGAGGGTTATTTCTGTTTTCTGATGTTCTCTTATGTTGATCCCTCTGCAATGCTCCTGGTCTCCACGGGTGCCGCTGCAGAGTGACCATGTGCCTCAACCCACCCCAGGAGGAGAGCAGTCCCACGGATGCACTATCCTTCCCTTCCTTCTGAACCCCTGGCGCCCAGGTCCGCTCCCAAACCCGGTCGCCGGCGTGATGAGAGGTAAGGCACCCTGCACCTCAACTCTCTGTGCTACAGGGCCAGCCAATGATTATATTTAACAGTTTGTGTCCTATGGTGCCAAGTACAGTAGCTGCCAAACTGTACAGGATTACATAACAGTGCAGCAGCACACTGTATATAATAGTATTCTGATACATTATTAGGTACTGTTAGGATAACATTAGAGCCATTTACACACATGAAAGGTCAGTGTAAATGCTGTCTGATATTATCCATTGATAGGTACAGAAGTGGTATCATGGTGTTTTTGGCCACCCCTGCTAACAGAAAGGTAGGAATTTGTATAGAAAGAGAAACATGTGTTTGCACTGACAAACTGACAGCAAGGCAAAGAGAGTGAAGTTGTACCATGGAATGCTTTGGGTGGCACATCCCATATACAGCTGTGCAGGTTCAAATAATAGCGGAGAAGGACTTTGTAGATAGAACTGTGCTGATCCAATTGTTTATGGCATCGTAAGATCAGTAGGTACTTAGACACATGAAACAGTGTTACAATGATCTGTGATACTACACAGTTATAAACACAAATATGTGAACATGGGGCCCTTTGAACAGCATGCTAGCAGCAATATATCAAATAGTACAGAAACACACTTACTTGTTTCAAATGAGAAACTTTTCAGAACTCAGCTATTGTGTGATGTGACCATGTGACTTTTTGGGTCTGACACTTGCACACAGATCTGCAGTTGTGCAATGTAAGATAATGGTGCAGCAGTACTGTGCAAATATAATGTACTGATACATCATTGTCTTATTCTCGGGTAACATCAGGAGACATTAATAGTCAACAAAGGTCCCTAAAACCACTGCCAGACATTGGCATGTTATTAGACTGATGATTACCAAATGCAGTCATTCAGAAGAGATAAGAAATGTATGACATATAAAAACGTTTAATGTGATACAGCAAGAACTAATGGCCATTATGCATGCATAGACCAAGTCACTTGGATGGCAGCAGAACTCCTACAGATGGTGGCCCATGATGATGGATGTGTCTTGTCGTATGTTTAGACAGTTGTATGTTATTTCTGTCACCTGCTGCTGGTTGTCTGTGATTGGTCGTGTTCCTTGGTCCTCCCCTACTTGCACATATATGTGTGTGTGTGTGTGTGTGTGTGTGTGTGTGTGTGTATGTGTGTATGTGTTTGTGATGCTGGGGTAGGGGTGGGGAATGCGGGTTTGGGTTTTCAACCGTAACACCAAATGTCCTCGCTTTGTCGCTGGAACAACCCTAACTGATGCATTAAATAGAGTTTTTGCCATGAATATCTATCTATGTATATATAGATATATATATATATATATATATATATATATATATATATATATATATTCATGGCAAACAACTTTCTTTAATGCATCAGTTAGGTTGTTCCACAGCAACAAAGTGAGGAAATTCAGTGTTAGGGTTGCCACCCTTGCACCCCACCCAACCTGTCCCTACCAACAGGTATCACGGTGTGCGTTGGGGTGCAGTCGGTCCTAACTCTCACCTAATTCTCAACACTGCACCACCTCAGCTTATTTACACATGGAATGGGGTGAGAGTTAGGAGTGATGACCCAAGCACACCCCATTGCCTGTTGGTGGGGACGGGGTGGATGTGGGGTGCAGAGTGGCAACTCTAACACCAAATTTCCTCACTTTTGTCACTGTGGAATAACCTTAACTGATGCATTAAACAGAGTTTTTGGCCATGAATTTATGTACATATATATATATATATATATACATACACACACACACACACATACACTCAGTTTGAGTGTGCATCAGACCATGTCTGGCCCTTGTGGGTTTTGCTTCCCAGAGGTCGTTAGGTCTGCCTCTGCCTCTTTTAACCATGTCCAGCCCTTGTGGGGTTTGTATCCCAGAGAGTCATTAGACCTCCTCTGTCACTCCTCTACTACTCTTTCTCCCCTGTTTCTCATGTGCCCTGTCCTTTCCCGCTCTTACTCTTCTCCATATCTTCATGGGCTTTGCACCTACGAATCAGGCTTGGTGTGCATCCAACTGTGTTTTGCCTTTGTGGGGTTTTCACCCCAAGGGTTTGTAAGTCTGCCTTCCCCCTTCTCTGCTGCTCTCCCTATTCCCCCTCCTATTCCTCCCTCCACATCATGCTCTCATTCATCCCTGTCACACGATCCTTGCCCCTAACATCGAGCAGCCCTGCAGGACCTCCTGTTTGCAGAGGATCCCCTATTCAGGAACTTGTGAGCAGAAGTAAGAGTTAAGGAAGACTACCCAACCTTCCTTTTCCAGTGGGAGGTGGATTCTGTAGTTTTGAGTTCCCTCACTCTTCACTACTTTCAGTATTTGAATATCACCATGGCCACTGTCTGCATCTTGCCTAGGTAGTTTTGTATGAAAGCTGAGTGGATTCTATCTTTTAGGCATGCAGACTTTTCAAAACTCTTCTGTTTAGATGTTAACTCACACAATCAGACCCAAGGCAGAGCTGATAAGAAAATCATTAAAGTTTACTTAACATAAAGAACTACAGAAAAGTCTACAGTTTGGAAGAATTCTGAAATGCAGACAATATCAAAAGTAAAACTGGATGGTTCACAGAAAACACTAGATACGGTATTCTAAACTGTACCTTATTTTGATGTTAAAGTTCAGACAAGATTTTAAATGTCCTGGTAAAGATGGCAGTTCATTAGGCAATATAATTTTGTAGCAAGTCCTTGATCCAAGTATCTGGATGTCATTTTTTTTGCATTATTCCACCCCCCACCTGCTGCCACCTCATCCACTCCTTCAGGCTGTGTCAAGGCTGCACCTGACCCATCTTGTTTCCAGGCCACCATCTCTCATATGGCAGTCATCCTCAGGGCAACCCTGCATAACCCTTTGCTGGGCAGGTCCCCCTCCTCAGGGGAAGATGCCAGTTGAGGGGCAGACCAGCACAATACTTGGCCAGGGGTACTGCTGAGAGACAGATGGCTCTGCAGGACATCAATAGCATCAGATAGCCAGGCGGCCATCATCCGGCTGAACATGGAGCCATTTTCTGCTTTTTCTAGGAATGTTCCTCCTACATTGCATCTGTGGTCCCCCAGTCTCCACGAGGCCACTGCAGAATGACATCGTCCCACTACCCACCCCAGGGAGGAGAGCATTCCTACAGACGGTCAATCCTCTCCTTCCCTGCCAGCCCCTGGCATCCTGAGTCCATTCCCGAACCGGATCGCTGGCATGGTTCAAGGTAAGGCACCACTGCCTCAGTCATCTGCACCACTGGACCAGCCCAGATGTCCTTTTAAAAGTCTTCAGATGTTGCATTTGTGCAAAGTCTTGGTTTACAATATTCTGGCGTAAAAATCAGAATTTTCTGTTCAGTATGTGGCAAGTCAAATTTTCCACACACTTAGGACTGGGTTTGAGAACTTCTGAGGCCTGCACATATACTTCTGGCTACAAGTATCTGCCAGCTGGAAACAGGCACTATGTCTTCCAACTTAAATACTATTCGACTGATCTGCATTCGAGTGTCAGATGTACTTGAGGGTCATTTAGGACATACCGCCTTTTTTTTTTTTCTCTGGGGTGGGTTAATGACTCCAGGACAATACAGATATTAGGGTGTAACAATTTACCTTTCCTTGTAGGTGTCACTGTGGTTCTACATCAATCCCAATGACATCTTGTCCATGCATTTGGCTTAACTTCGAACCCTAGGTCATTACATTACCCTTCCTGTCATGGAAAGTCACAGTGGGATGTTTTATGCCTTCCTGGGGCCGTATACCTGTTTCTCTTATCTTGAAATATAACAGGTCAACACTAGCCTTTATAGAAATACAAGTTGTTTTGTAGTTACCTGTTAAAGTTACAGTGTCTTAATTCTAAGGTACATTATATCATATACAACATGAACCCATAAATGGATATCGCCATTATGCAACATTCCTCCCTCCTAAAACAGAACCTGGGGAACATGCCCCTATTGAAGGCAGTTCTTCTCAGTTCTGTTATAGATCCAGTATGTGGATAGGCCATCCGCATTCCCATTTTGGATCCAGGCCTATCACTAATCTTCATGTCATAAGCCTGCAAGGCAATACTCCATCTCAGAAGTTTCCCATTTGTTTTCCCATTTGGCCCAACCATATTAATGGGCTGTGGTCCGTTTGGACCTTAAAATGACTCCCATAAAGTTATGGTTCAAGTTTTTTAATGCCCAAACTATTGCAAGACATTTCTTCTCCACTGTCGAATAGGTTTGTTCTCGTGGAAGGGCTTCTTGCTTAAGTATACAGTGGGGTGCTCTCTCCACTGATTGGATACTTGGCTGAGGACTGTCCCTATTCCCACATCTGAGGCATCCATCTGTACCACAAATGGCCTGTTGTAGTCTGGGCTAGCCAACACTGGGGCCCTACAGTGAGGTTTTCAGCTGCATGAAGGCCTGCTCACAGTCTGTGTCTCATTTTATCTTCCTAGACTTATTCTTTGTCAGCAAGCCAGATAAAGGAGCAGCCAGGGAACTGTAGATGGGAACAAATTTTTTATAATACCCTGCTGTCCCGGAAAGCTCCTGACTTGTCTTTGGGTTTCAAGTGTTGGCCATGATGCAATAACCTCTGTCTTTGCTTGGTTTGGTGAAGTTGGCTCTGCCTCACCACATGTCCCAAATAAGCAACATCTGCCATAGCCACCTGACACTTTTCTGCCTTAATAGTCAGACCTGCAGCCTGTATTCAGCCCAAGACCTCCCTCCGGTGTATTAGGTGTTTCTTCCAGCTATTGCTGAAGATAGCAGTATCATCCAGGTAGGTGACTGCAAAGTCCACTGTATCCTGTAAAACCTGATTTACTAACTGCTGGAATGTAACAGGGCATTCTTCATCCCAAAGGGCATAACCTTGAACTCAAACAGGCTGATTGGGGTGATGATGCTGACTTTTCCCTAGCTGTCAATCAGTTCCACCTGCCAGTACTCCTTTGTCAGATATACTGAAGTCAAGTATGTTGCCCTCCCAGTTTGTCAAGCAGTTTGTCTGTACATGGCATTGGGTGGGTATCAGATTTCATGATGGCATTAGGCCCATGATAATCTACACAGAACCATGTAGTCCCATCCGGTTTTGGTACAAGGACTACAGGTGAGGCCCAGGGCTGTGAGTTTCTGGATCACCCCTAGATCCAGCATCTCCCCACCTCCTCCTAATATCCTTGAGGACTGTCTCTGACACCAGTGGCTGTCCTATGTATGGATGCTTGGGTCCCTGTGTCTACGCTCATGCATCACTAGTGGTGTCCTTCCTGCCTTGCTGTAAATAATGGAGCAAAGTCTCTAAAACATAAACATAGAAACATAGAAGTTGACGCAGATAAGGACCATAAGGCCCATCCAGTCTGCCCATTTCTTTTCTACCTTATAAATGTGCCATCGGCCTTTGCTCTGTCAGTGACCTATCTATTCATAGTCATTTGTATTGCTCCCTTATGCCTATCCCATGCCTGTTTGAAGCCCTGCACTGTATTCATAGCCACCACTTCTTGTGGTAAGCCATTCCATGCATCTACCACCCTTTCTGTGAAAAAATTTCCTCACATTCCCCTTAATCGGCCTCCCTCTAATCTCATGCTGTGTCCTCTTGTCCTGCTATTTTCTTATATTTAAACATGTTAGACTCTTTCACCTTGTTTATGCCCTTAAGGTGTTTGAATGCCTCGATCATATCACCTCTCTCCTCCTTTGCTCAAGGGTACATATTGAGCTCCATTAATCTGTCCTCATATGTCTTCTGATGCAGTCCCTGCACCATTTTGTTGCCCTTCTCTGGACTGCCTCAATTTGGTTAATGTCCTTGTGAAGGTGTGGCCTCCAATACTGCATGCAGTACTCAGATGGGGCCTAACCAATGTCTTGTACAGAGGATTATTACCTCCCTCTTACGACTTGTGATAACCCTGCTAATACACCCTAACACCCCTAGCCTTACCTACTGCTTTAGAGGTCTGCTTGGATGATTTTAGGTCATCAGTGATGATGATGCCCAAGTCTCTTTCTTCCTTTGTGACTGCTAGCAACTCCTCCCAGCCTATAAGTGGCTTCAGGGTTTCTCTTCCCTATGTGCATGATTTTGCACTTCTTTGCATTAAATCCCAGTTGCCACTCTTCTGACCATTCTGCTAGTTTATCCAGATCTCTTCTCATTCTGCCCACCCATCTGGATCATCTACCCTGTTGCAGATCTTGGTGTCATCTGCAAACAGACAATACCCTCTAGTCCATCTGCAAGGTCACTAATGAAGATGTTGAATAGGACTGGCCCCAGGACTGATCCCTGAGGTACCCCACTTGTGACTTGCAAAGGGTCCTAATTCTTGGGCCTGTCCATCTGTCAACTGGAGTGACAGCATGATGGTCTCCACAGATGACGCCTGCTTGCTCTTGGCTAACAAGTCAAGAAGGGGTCTTCTAGTTCCTCTCCAGGACTGCAAATTGCAAGTACCATGTCAGCCCTATTAAAATAAGGCTTTGTCATGTTCACATGATACATCCTGTGAGTGAATTTTTGGTCAGGTAACTCTACAATGTAATTAACATTGTTTCCCTGCCTTACTACCTTATATGGCCCTGCCACTCAGCTCACAGCTTGTCCTTTTGGACTGGAATCAGAACCATTACCTCCTGTCCTGCTCCTGTATGAGCAAGCTGTGGCTCCACGGTCAAACCAGGACTTTTGTTTTTTGCTGGGCAGCTGCCAGGTTGCTCTGGGCCATGCCCATAAGCTCCTTCAATGTCTCACTGAATTTTAACACATACTCCACTATGGAGTCCGCTGAGTGGCATCTTACCTTCCCAGTCCTCTCATATTAAATCAAGGAGCCCCCTCACCTGCATCCATACAAGAGCTTGAAGGTGAAAAGCCAATCTGACTCTTGTGGTACTTCCCCATAGGCAAACATCAGGTGGGGCAGGTATTTTCCCAGTCCTACATGCTGTTCTGCAAATGCCATAAGCATAGCTTTTATGGTCCCATTAAATCTGTCTATGAGACAATTGGCTTGTGGGTGGTAAGGAGCTGTGCATCTCTATACGACACCACACTTCTCCCACAAACACTTCATTAGGTCTGACATGAAGTTATCCCTCGGTCAGAGATAACCTGTGGAAAACCAATACAGAGACAAACTGATTTAGCAGTATTTGTTCAGCCCCCTACCACGCCCTTTCACTAGGGTAAGAGGTGCTCCTGTATCCCTTAGCCCCTAGTTTGTACCCCATTCACCATGACTGGGTGAATGTGCCCCTCAAATTGTCAGAGAGAGCCTTAGCTATACAGTAGGCTATTGTCTCTGATTTCACAGGACCTTTTACCTTCTGGGCTTTCTTAGTACACTGCCTGGAACAGATGGCCTATCTGGTGACAATACCGCATTAATCATGTTTCTTCTTCCCAACCTCCCTTTTTGGGCATCTGGGGATTCCTTCTGTTTGCAGGGGCCCTGTGGTTTTAGTAGTCAAAAGGCCCACTTTTCCTTTTCACCCTAGATTCCTCTTGGGATCAGCCTTGCTTTAAGCATAGTGATCCCCCAGCTCTGCAGCCTCTTTGGCAATCTTAAGATCTCTGTCCTCTAGCCAAAGCTTCAAGTCAGGTGAGCAAATCCAATAAAACTGTTCAAGCAATACCATCCCTTCAATAGCTTCAACAGAATCTGCTTTCACCCCCACCAACATTTTAAATATTAATGCTGTTTTGTGGCTAGCTCTTCAAAGCTCATTTCTGACCCTTTCAGAGTTTCCAGAACTTTGATCTGTATGCATCAGGGTTTAGATCATAGTTCTTTTAATAAAGCAGTTTTAACTTGTCAAAATCTTTATTTTCAACATTGTCCATCTGCCCCAATGCTCCCTCCCTTGCCAATAATTAATGGAGACAGGTGAAAGCTCCAGGTCTCTTTGGGCAGATTGGCCTGGATACAGACCTTTTCAAATGAATTTAAAACATGTCCATATCCTCCCCCCTCTTTAAACTCAGCAATTAATTTTGAATTTAACTTGCACCCCAGGCCTGGAGATTCCAAATCAACTCTACCACTTACCTGTTGAGGGGTTATTGTTGGATGGAGCATCAGTTTTCAGCTCATGTTCCCTCCAGCACTATTGTTCTTTGGTCTCAGCCTCTCTCTGTCACTGCCATTCATCAGCCTCCACCTGGCACTGCCTTTCTTCAGCCTGGCACTGTCATTCTTCAGCCTCTCTCTGTTGATGTCATTCTGCCATTTCCATCTCAAACCTTTTTCTCATTCTCAAGCTGTTTCTCCTGCATCCACAGCATCCTCAGCTCAAGTTCTTCGTCTGTAGATGGCATCTGGAATGAATTTCAGCTCAGTATGCCTTTCCTGGTGAAACTTTTAAATATATACTGTATATCATATATATATATATATATATATATATATATATCATGCCAAAAACTCTGTTTAATGCATCAGTTAGGGTTGTTCTACAGTGACAAAAGTGAGGAAATTCAGTGTTAGGGTTCTAACGCTTGCACTCCATGCAAACCCCATCCCCATCAACAGGCATCGGGGTGTGCGTTGGAGTCATCGGTCCTAACTCTCACCCTATTCCATCTGTAAATAAGCTGAGGCAGTGCAGTATGGGAGAATGGGGTGAGAGTTAGGACTGATGACCCCAATGCACACCTTGATGCCTATTAATGGGGATGGGGAATTGGATGTGGTGCAGGGGTGGCAACCCCTAACACCGAATTCCTCACTTTTTCACTGTGGAACAACCCTGACTGATGCATTAAATCAAGTCTTTTGCAATGAATTTCCCTTCTTTTTGAGCCTGAGCACTATAAATAGTGAATGGAATGTGGTGGTGGGAGCGTGAGGCCCTTTGGGCCCCATGCTCACACCATGTGATAATCACAAACACAAGTGCAAGTGGTAATGCACACGGTGATGCAAACGTAAATGATAACACAAATGGTAAGAGAAGCAAGCGCAAACATTAATGAAAGCAGAAATGGTCATGCAAACAGTATCATAACTCTAATGGCAACAGAAAAGCAAATGTTGACAAAAAACAGCAAACGCAAATGCTAACGCCAACAGAAATGTAAATGGGAACAAAATGCAACGGTAACACGAACGCAAACAGAAATGGAATGGTAACGCAACTGTGATGCAGAAGGAAACAGTAACACAATTGACAACAGAAACACTAACGAAAATGCAAATGGTAAGGCCAACAGAAGCATAAGCGGTGATGAACACGCCAAACAGTAATGGTAACACAATTGGAAATGCAAGCGGTTACAGTAACAGCAATGATAGCGTCAAAGCAAACAATAACACAAACAGAAATGCAAATTCAAGCGCATCGCATAAGCGCAAATGGTAAGGTGCACTGTCATGGTACTGCAATTGGAAGCACGCCAAAACTTACGGTATTTGCATGGGACAGACATAAGTCAGTCCTAGTGGGGAGGTAGGACGAAGTAGGCTGTTGGTTAACTAGGATCTGCAGCTTATCTGTTGGGTAGGGAAATGGGCAGACTAAGTGGGCCAAGTGGTCCTTATCTGCCATCAAATTCTATGTAACACCAACGATGACACCAAAGGAAACACAAGCGGAAACGCAAATGGAAGCATGTATGGAAACGCAAATGGTAATGCACACGGTGATGAAAAATGAAACTCAAACAAAACAGTAATGGAATGCAAATGGCAACAGTAACACAAGCGCCAAAGTTCAAGCGAAAACACAAAGGGGTAGCAGCACTGCGATTGGCATAGTGAGAGCAGCTAATACAAGCGGTTACAGAAGCATGAAGTGGAAACGCTAACTGTAACAGTAACAAAAATGCACACCCTTTTTTCCCAAAGATGCATTGAAAAACACAGTGAATAAAAAGAATGTATGCTTAATAATAGACCTTGGAACAGAAAATGAAGACTTGGAATACTAAATTGCTTGTATCTCAGGAACTGTACGATGTAGAAAAAATTAAAATTTCATATTATTTATGACTTTCCTGGTTAGTTTTGTACTTAGCCCCAATTGGGAGATAAGTATTTTCTGATAAAAGTCCGTATCTTGAGGCGTTTCTGAGATATGGGCCCAGAAAGGCATAAGCGGACGCTGTAATGTTAGCCTATGGGAAAAAACTTCAATTTCAGAGTGCCGTAACTTTGCAGCCCTCTAATACTTTGTCACCATATCTGGGATCTTGGCTTTCTTCCTCAAATTGCAGCCCAAAAGACCAAACCATTCTTTTGCAGCAGGTGGCAAAGGTTTCCCTACTATTTTGAGCATAGTGTCGCAAAGTAGTGTCTCAAATCATGACACTTTCACAAAAAAAATCGCGAAAGTGTTGCAAGTGTGACACTCGGTTTGCACAAAATTGAAAAACATATTTCTGGGGTGTTTACCAAAAAGACATGGCTAGTGTCCTCAGGACTCGACTAAGGTGAACACAAAAATTATGTCCCTAGAGGGCCCCAAATTTAAATGCCAAGCATTTCTGTGACCAGTAACTGAAAAAAAAAAAGGCTGGCTCATGACTACTGGAAGCTCATTTGTGACACTAAAAACTGCATTGCGACACTGTCAAACTTTTTGTTAACTTTCCCATTGTCTATAATGATAAACTTGTTTTTGAATAACTTTTGAACCATTTAATATTTTTCACGAAATCTTTGAAAGGCACATGGGACCCTGGCTGCATGTTCCCGAAGGTTTCAGACTGGTCACACAAACTGTGCAACCTGTAGGTGCCAGCAAAGAATGCACAAAAAGTGTAAATGCAATTTTCTATTGTGCTTTATGGCTGTACAGTCATATATCCAACCATTATGAAACTTGGTAGATCCAGAGAGCTATGGTACTGCTCTGTGCCTGCCAAATTTCAGTCAAATCTGTCCTTCAGTGGCAAAGTTATTAAGCTGCAAACTTTCACACTTTAACCTTAAATGGGGTACTCAATCCTAACTATAGTGCACTACCATGCCACTATAATATATAAATATATATATATATATATATATATATATAGGGATACATGATGGGCATGAGTGTGATATAGCAAATATTGTCACTCCAGCAGAGTGAGCTCTAGATATCTCACAGTACCCCGAAGGCATGAGTGAGATATCCAGAGCTCATGATGCAGGAGTGACAATATTTGCCATAGCATATGAATGCCCATCATGTATTCGACTACATACAATAGGACCAAGAGTTTTAGAAGTTTTGTTATGCTGTCTTGTGTGCTGTTCCTGTTTATGTGCTTGCTCATTCTGTGTGTGGCGTTTCTGAATGGGCTGGCAGTGCTATAAACTCTTGGAGACACATCAGTGTGTTTTGCAATGCTAAATGACTTAGTTTTAGGTAGGAGTAGAAACATACTTTTGTGAGGCTATATTGTTTAGAAGTCTGGCTGCAGTGAAGCAGAGAGCATCACAGTAATTGTAATGAGCTGAGAGGCAGAGTGTCAGAACAGCTGATACTGTTTCAGTGGTAATTAAGGCCCTGTCACACTACGCCTCTGTAATGTCACAGAGGGTGTAAAACATTACTGTAACAGGTCATGTTTATCACCCGCAGCGTTACAGGGCGTTTTCATAACCGTTGTTGAAACCACATATGAGGTGGTTTCAACAACAGATATAACCGGTCCCGCTTAGTAGCGTTACGGCGGTAGTGTGGATGGCCAATAACAGTCCCTACGCACGGGCATTAGAGCGAGGCTGCATTGTGGATCGGGCGCTGCTGTAATGGTCGCCTGCCCCATGTGTGGACCGCAGTGCTGGTCCCAAATGGATGCCATCGAGGTGAGGATCGTGACTGCACCGCTCCCGGCCATAACGGATTGCATCCGTTACTGGGACCCAGCGGTGTAGTGTGGACAGGGCCTAAGTTAGCTGCTGGCAGATTGCAGAGTGTTCTGTGAAATTGTGCTCCTTAGGTTTCTGGCTGTAGTCAAACTGAAAGCAACACAGTAATTGTAATGGATGAGAATCAAAGTTTGAGGAACAAGTGAGAGTGTGTTTCAGTGGTAGTTGAGTTAGCTGCAGGCAGTAGTTTATACTGTTCTGTGAAGCTGTGCTGTTTAGAATTCTAGCTGCAGTCAAGCTGACAGTATCACAGTAATGAGCTGGAAGTTGGGGGATAGGTGTGTTTTGTAATGCTCACCGGAGTTAGCTGTAGGCAGCAGTGAGACTTCTGAAGTAGTTCTGCATTTGTGTTTATGGTAACAGCCCAGGTGCTTCTTGCATGCTGAGGGAAAGCTGCCTAGTGTGATGACCTTTGTGACCTGTGTGTAAATGGTTGATATCATCACAGTAGAGCAGAGAGTAAAAGTATCACACTGTTTTATCTCACTCATTTACCACTCACCCCAATTGTGTGTATTTATATATATATATATTTATATATATATATATATATATATATATCATTATATATATATATATATATATATATATATATAAATATATATTATAGAGGCACGGTAGTGCCACTATAGTTAGGATGAGGAGCCATTTCTATGTTAAACCCTAAATTTTGCACCTTAATAATTTTGCAACCATTTGACAGATTTGCCTGAAATTTGGAATACATGATCAAGAATAATAGGCCTTGGGATCTGCTAAGTTTCGTACTGGTCGGATGCTCCGACTGTGGTTATTAAGCATGATCTGCGTGTGCATTTATGCTTTTCTGGAATTCTATGGTTGCTCCTACAGGTCGTACGGTTTGTGCATTGGCCGAATCTTAAGGAACGTGCAGCAGGGTTCGATGTGCCTTTAGAAGATTTCGTGAAAAATATTAACGTTCAAAGTTATTCAAAACAATTTCCCATTATAAGTCAATAGGAAAAGTTAACAAAAGTTTGACAGTATCACAAATGCACTTTTACTGTCGCAAATGGCCCTGTTACTGTTGCAAATCCACCATCTTGTTTTCAATTAGTGATCAGAAAAATGCTTGGCATTTAAAATTGAGACCCTCTAGCAACCTAATATTTTTGTATTCACCTAGTCGGGCCCTGGGGATGCTAGCCTTTGTCTTATTTTGGGGTAGAAACACCCCAGAAATATAATTTTTCAATTTCTGGAAAAGTACTTTTCAAAGTAATTATCGCACTCACGAAAGTGTCATAAAATTTTTGAGACACTTTACAGATACTGACACTACTTTGTTGATATTATGCCCCAAATAATGGTAATTCTTTGGCACTCCACTGCAAAAGAACAGTTGGGAGTTTTGGGCTGAAATTTGGAGGAGCGCAGATGACATCTCATAGATGTGCCTTTCAGTGTTGTATTGAAAAAATATTACATGGCAGCAAAGTTGCACTCAAAGTTGATGTTTTCCCATAGGATAACATTGCGGCGCCTGACGCATTATAGGAATCCTTTGGCACCCTGCTGCAAAATAATGGTTTAGTCTTTTTCCTGAAATTTGGAGGAAGACAGTCAACAGCCCACAGATGTGTCTTTCAGTGGTTTGGTGAAAAAATATTACAAGAAGGCAAAGTTATGGCACTCTGAACTTCTCTTTTTTTTCCCATGGATAACATTACAGGGGTTGGCCGCGCCTTTCCAGGGCCTGTATCTAGGAAACAGTGGGATACGGACTTTTCATCAGAAATTGCTTAGCCCCCATGGAGGCTAAGCACAAAATAACCAGGACAGTTGTAAATCATACAACTTTACATTTTCTCGTTGTATGGTTCCTGAGATATAAGTATTTAGTATTCAAGTTCTCATTTTCTGCTCCGATACTCATTATTATGCATACATTATTTGTACTCACTGTCTTTCTCTATGCAGGTTTTGAGAAAACCAGCCTGTCGCTTACATTACTGTTACTGTTGCCCTTTCCGCTTGCGATTCCGTACCGTTCGCACTTACCGTTGGCGTCCTCGCCCACCATGCGTTATCCTTGTATTTCCTACATTGCGCTTGCGTTTCTGGGTTTTGCCATTTGTATCTACAGTACTGTTTCTCTTTCTGTTTCACTTTGCGTCACCATGCCCATTGACATTTCCGTTTGCAGGCACCATGTTACTTGTGACAACACATCACGTGGCAGACACGTTTCTGTCCATACCATGTCGTTACCCTTTCTGTTCTCATTGAGCTTGTGTTACCATGTGCACCACTGTTAGTGCTTCTGTTTGCATTGCTGTTTCTGTTACTATGCCACAAGACATCAGCGTGGGCGGGGCGGGCCTGATCCCGCCACTGCATTACCACTACTATTCGTTATCATTCTCAAAGGAGGAAATTAGAGGCAAAAACTCCATTTAATGCATTAGTTAGGGTTGTTCCACAGTGACAAAGTGAGAAATTCGGTGTTGGGTTGAAAACCCCTTGGACCTCCCTACCCCCCAACCGGCATTGGGGTGCGCATTGGGATCATGGGTCCTAACTCTCACCCATTCTCCTATACTTCTGCTGCTTACATGTCATGGGGTGAGAGATGGGGCTGATGATCTCAATACACACCCAATGCGGTTGGGGTGGTAGAGGGAGGTCCAAGGGGGCTTTCAACCTAACACAGATTTCCTCACTTTTGTCACTGTGGAACAATCCTAACTAATGCATTAAACAGAGTTTTTGCCTCTAATACAATAATATATATATATTTTATATATATACACACATATATTAATTGAGGCACAGCACACCTCTATAGTTAGGGTTGAGTAGGCAGTTTAATGTTAAATTCAAAATTTTCACTTTATATAACTGTGTAACCGTTCAACAGATTTGCACAAAATTAGGTATGCACCTTCCTGTGGGTAGATCTCTTGATTTGGCAAGTTACCCTCTGGTTGGCTGTGCAGTCTCTGAGTTACAGAGGTGAAAAAAACTTGTTTTTGCTCATTTTTTCTTTGAACTTGCTTATAGCCCAGAGGGTTTTGTTTTGGGTGTGAAATTTTCAGGGCAGAAAGTGAACTACCCACAGACATGCATTTTTCTAGTTTGGTGAAAAAATAATAAGCAGTTTTCAAGTTATTGCAATTTAAAAATGTGAAAAAATCATTTCTGAGCATGCTCAGTAATCACTTCAAGATAGCTGTATAAAAAAAAAGTAGGACTCCTGCTTCATGTGGAAATTCCTACTTTGTATGGCTGCCATTCTGTTTTCAGTTATGCCAGAAAAAATTGGAAACCTCCAAAATGATATTCTGGGAGGAACCAACACATGTAACTTACTTATCAGGTCCCCTTAGGTCCATTCTGTACTTTACTGGATGAATTATGACCCTGAAATGTACTTTATTTAATAATGTAATTCCTAATTCTCGTAATAGAGCTAGAATCCTACTTTCTATGGTGAGATACAAAGTAAGATCCTAGTTCATCAGCAGAAAATTCTGAAAATAAATGTTTATGCTGACTCTGGGTGCCCAGTTCCCATGTCAGCATTATACACCCAGTAAGGGACACTGGGAGCCCTGCCAGTATCCTCAACAGAAGAAACCAACTCCTACATTTCCGACAATGGCGTGCCCAGTCCCCATGTCATCAGTCACCCCCCAAGGTGGGACACTGAGAGCCCATTTTCAGTTTCCCAAGTTATACCCCACAACCACTACTGAGTGACATTGAGGAGCCACCTTCAGTGTCACAAATGGTTTTCCAATACTGTATACCTGCAAAAATGAAAACAGTCTCCCAATGTCTTTTTATATATATTTTTTTTGTAAATCCTAAAAAGAAAACAGTCCCATATATTCTCCCATCCCCATCTTCCCTTTGTACACCTATCTCCCCACCCCCTTACCCCATACTTACCTCCAGAGGTAGGTGGCTGCAATATTCTCTGGACTGGGACATGTTCTTAAAAGCTGAACCATGAACTGAAGAATCAAGGTAAGTGCCATTATAATGGCTGTCTATGGCATTTTGAACTTAAGTTGATAGCTCAGGCATTTTTCAACATTTTGCACCAAATTTTTAACATGGGCTTTTGGGACCCATGTCATGAACACTGTCACCATCAACTCATTACTCGGTCCCTATTGGTGATTTCATAGTCACTGCATGGAATCCCCTTTCAGGACTGATTAATGAAATGACAATACCAGTGTTCATGAGGAGAGGTCCCAGAAGCCCATGTTGAAAGTTATGAAAAATCAAAGACAGCCACGTTACAAGCATGCATTGTGCAGTTTCTACACTACGCTTCGTAACACTGGCAGTTTTAATATTTTCACCCAGATTCTCATCATTGTCATTTTCATATCTCCTCTCACATCCTGCCCAAAACCTGTTTTCGTGCCTGTGGCATAGAATGGCATGGTTGCTGTGTGAAATCAACTTTTGGGATGGATTAATGAAATCACAGTGCCAGTGTTCATGAGATGGGGTCCCCAAAAGCCATGTTGAAAATCTGGTGAAAATTCCTGAAAAATACCGAATTGCGTGCATCTGTCAATTACTTAGCATACACACATAACTTTAGTAATTTCAATATTTTGCTGCCAAATTTTTAACATAGCCATTTCATCACACCACCTGATGAACAGCACAGCTGCCATTTTCAGATCCTGCCAAAAATGTGTTTTGCACCTGTGATGAAAAATGGCATTGCGATTGCACATAATTACATTTGCCTTGCATTTCACAATTTTTCTGTACCAGGGTACCTGAGATGAGTTAATAAGATGGCTATGCTGACAGTTGGGTCACTGCTGTTGGACACATGGACACACAGGGGCCCAGAGACCTGTCTTCCACACCTACATACATATGCACATCTTTGAACCCTGTGCCCACACTTAAATAAGGATACTATTATACTATCTCAAAGAGGAAATTAATTGCAAAAAATCCATTAATGCATAAGTTAGGGTTTCTATTACAGTGACAAAAGAATGGAAATTCAGTGTTAAGGTTGCCATCCCTAACACCCCACCCTCCACACACCCACAGGCATTGGGGGTGTGCCTTAGAATCATTGGACTAACTTTCACCCCATTCTCCTATACTGTAACATCTCAGCTTGTTTACACATGGAATGGGTGAGAGACCCAACGACACCAAGGCACAACCCGACGCCTGTTGGTGTGTGGAGGGTGAGGATGGAGGTGGGGTGGTAGGGTTAGTAACCATAACACTGACTTTCCAGTCTTTGTTACTGTAATAGAAACCCCAACTGATGAATTAAGTGAGTTTTCTGCAATGAATATGTAAATATATACATACATATATATATATATATATAGTATGTATATATATATATATATATATATATATATATATATATATCTATATATATATATATCTATATATATATATATATATATATATATAGATATATATATAGATATATATATATATATAGTATATATATATATATATATATATATATATATATATATACAATTAAACAAAAACACTCCATTTAATGCATCAGTTAGGGTTGCTCCACAGTGGTAAAGTGAATAAATTCAGTGTTAGGGTTGAAAGCCCCTTGCACCCTCAGCCCACTACCCCAACTGCCAATGCACTGTGCATTGGGTCATCATCCTAACTCTCACCCCATCACATGTGTAAAGAAGCTGAGGTATAGGAGAATGGGGTGAGAGTTAGGACCGACAACCCAACACACATCCCATTGGCGGTTCGGGGTGGTGGGCTTGGGGTGCAAGGGGGCTTTCAACCTTAGCACTGAATTTCTCACTTTTGTCGCCTGGGAACAACCCAACTATTGCATTAAATAGAGATTTTTGCCTCTAATTTCCCTTCTTTCTTGAAAGTGCTGTAGAAATAGTGAATGGAATATGGTGGTGGGAGGCGAGGCCTGAAGGCCCAGCCTCCACTGCGGTTTGTTGTGACATAGTAACAGTAAGTAGAGAGCACAACAGCTAATGGTTGCGCACATGGTGACTGAAACGTAAATGGAAAAGCAAACGTTAGTAGGCAGACGCAGGAAAGTGACGGCAAAGCAAACTGACACAAAAGGAGAAGCAGAATACGTAGAAATGCAAACTGTGACATGCACGATGATGGTACCACAATTGGAAATGCAAATGGTAATATTAACAGCAGAATAACGTAAAGACAATAATATGGAAATGTGAGCCTTAATAACGTCTGTAAAAGCAGGAGCTAAACAGTAACACACACGGTGGCATCATGGGAATAGTAATGCAAATGGTGACAGAAACATAAGTGTAAATGCTAACTGTAACAGTAAAGGAAGCACACACCCTGTTTTGCCCAGCAGCTACATAGAGAAACACAGTGTGTACAAAGAATGTATTCATAGTAATGGGCCTCAGAGCAGAAAATGAGCTGCTGGAATACTAAATTGCTTATATGTCAGTAACCACCACGACATAGAAAAAATGAATATTTCACATGATTCATGAATTTCCTGGCTAGGTTTGCAATTAATGCATAGCCCATAGGGCTCGCATTGTCACAACAAAATTTCTATCTACTCACAGTTTCTGAGACACAAGCCCCAAAAGGCACAGCAGATGCCACCATGTTATTCTATGAGAAAAATGTTAACTTCAGAATACCGTAACTTTGCATCTATGCAATATTTTGTCACCAAACCATCAATAGGCACATCTGTGAGATGTTGGCTGCTGTGTCTCAAATTTCAGCCCAAAAGACCAAATTGTTCTTTTGCAGCAGGATAGCAAAAATTTCTGTCATTTTACCATAGCCTGGAAAAATGAGTGTTAGCAATTTACGAAAGTGTCACAGGTGGGACACTACTTTGCGGTGACTACTTTTTTCAGAAATTTGAAAAACATATTTCTGGGATGTTTAACCCAAAATAAAGACATGACTAGCATCCTGAGGGTACGACTAGGTGAACACAGAAAGAATTGTGTTCCTAGAGGGTCCCAATTTTAAATGCCAAGCATTTTTCTGATCAGTAACTGAAAACAAAATGGTGGATTTGTGACACTACTAGGGCCATTTGCAACTCTAAAAGTGCATTTGCAAAAGTGTCAAACTTTATGTTAACTTTTCCCATTGACTGATAATGGGAAAATGTTTTGAATAAATTTTGAACCGTTTAATCCTTTTAACAAAATCTTCAAAAGGCACATTGGGTACCCGGACACATGTTCCTGAAGTTTTCAGACCAGTCACACAAACCATACAACCTGTGAGTGCGAGCAAAGAATGCACAAAAAGCATAATTGCTCACACGGATGTTGCTTAATGACTCCAGCTGTATATCTGACCGGTACAAATGCTGGCAGATCCCAAGATCTATGGTGCCCCTCTTGTGCATGCCAAATTTCAGGCAAATCTGTTGAATGGTGGCAAAGTTATTAAGGTGCAAAGTTTCACCCTTTAACCTTAAAAGTGCTACTCAGCGCTTAACTATGGTAGCACAGCCGTGCTACCATAATATATATATCTATATTCATTCTAGCAAAAACTTCATTAATCCATCAGTTAGGGTTCTTCTACAGTGACAAAGTAAGGGAAATTTGACATTGCACCTACCCCCACCCACACCCATCAGCAGGCATCGTGTGTTGAGGTTGTCAGTCAAATTATCAAATTTCCTCACTTCGTCACTGCAGAAGAACTCTAACTGATGCATTATGAGTTTATTGCATAAATTTCCTTACTTTTAAGAAGAATAGAAAGTAGAAAGTTGCACAAGTATAAGTGTTGGCACACATTACACACCTAATGACTAAAAAGTACATTGACAACAGCAAGGCCAGGAACCAAATAAATGTTATTGTAGTAGAACAATAAATATAAACTGTGCCATGCAATATCTATGCAAAAATATATTGTCCATACGTAAACACGACAATTTACATCTACAGGACATGCCATCAACACCCTCAAATTTCAAGTTGAAAGCACCATACCATGTCCAAGATATAACATATCAAAGTTTCAATTTTCATTCATCAGAGTGGCACAGTTCCACACCTGTTGACATTTAACACACACAACAACTGAAAACTACATCCATGACACCAAGACTAGGTATTCTATCAATTTCAAGCCACCACAAGCAAAATGCTGCCCACAGAACATAAACTGTGCCAACCATATCTCCACCAGAAAATAGTTTCTGACATGTAAACACCGTAATTTACATCCACAGGTCATACTGTAAACACCCTCTGAATTTCAAGTAAAAAGACCAAACCTTTTCTAAGATTTTCAATGTCAAAGATTAGTAAAATTTCCCTATCTAATCCATTATAAAAATCTGGCCATCTTATCCCTATTTTGAGATCAAAGATCCTGGTCAAAGAATCTTGTGATCAAAGAATTTGCAGACTCATGAACAAAGAATAAAAAATGCCATAAATCAAAAAATTGAAGGAATTTCAGTAAACCACCGCCATGGTCGACAGAATGAAGTCCCTGAGCAAAACCCACCCATTTAACTTCCTAGGACACCCCTGGGCTGAGAAAAATATTTTTCAATCCGGCCATCTCTTCTTCACTCATGATGTACGATCGTGATCAAAGAATCTCATGATCAAAGAATTTGCAGGCTCGATCAAAGAAATTGCCTGTGATCAAAGAATAAAAATGGTGAAGTGCAAGTGTTTTGGCGATTTAAACCGAACCAATGCCATGCCTCGATAGAAGCGAAGCCCCTGATCAAAACCCACAGTCGTTTGTGTCTCTAGCCCACCCGATCTGAGATATTTGTGTGTTTTAGGTCAGCGATGCAAGATCGCGATCAAAGAATCAGCGATCAAAGAACTTGCAGGCTCCACGATCAAAGATCATTAGCGAGCATGATTAAATATTTTAAAAGCTTATAACTCTATTTTTGACCAATTGGATGAAACCAAAGGCTTGACTCCATAGATCAGAGCCCCTGAGTAAAATCCTTCAAAGAAGTGGCCCCTGAGCCGAGATATTTGTGTTTTCTGATCAGAAATCTAAAAACAAGATGGCGGACCTTGAGATCAAAAAATTTTGAAATTCTCATGGACAAAGATTCTTCAACCGTGAGGCTGCAAATTCTTTGATCGCCAGGTGGGACGAGATGGCCAGAACCCCATTCTTTGTTCAGAAACATACAAACAAATTTTCCCATTGACTTATAATGGGAACTTAAAAGTGGCATACAGTAATTTTTGAATGCCTTAATATTTTTTCACCAAACAAAAACCAGCATGTTTGGCCACCAAATCTCTTTCAAATAAGCCATCTTGCAGAGTGGCACACACATGATGGCCGTGCAAGGCCACATCAAAATCCCAAAACCTGCCTCCAAAATTGATAATTTTGCATTTTTCAGCATTTTGTATGCAAAAGACAGTAAGTCTGACCGAGAAGCGAAATTTGGCAGATCAGAGATCTATCATGCTCCACTGTGCATACTAAATTTCAGGCAAATCCTACTGAGCAGGTCAAGTTATTAATGCATAATTTTGACTTTAACATAGAAGTGACATCTGAACCTAACTAGAGTGGTGCGACTTGCACTATTTTAAATATATATATACACACATACACACACATACATGTTGTAATGAATGGACTTCTGTATGCCTGCTGTATTTTCTGCCTGTAAATCCCTTATACAAATACTGAATCCCTATAGTGCACAAATTTGTGGGTGAGTGTGGTGAGGTAAACAGGTTTCATTGTTCCTCGATCAGCGCTGGGTTTATTCCAGTTCCCCATATAAAGTCAACATTTGTTTGTAAGCTTCTTAAGCATCTAGCCCTCATCAAAGCTGTGATTTGGCTGAAGTATGAAAATGAACAAACGTGACTTATGTTTAGTTCAGACATGTAGAATAGTAGAATAAGGTTTTCATTCCAGGAAATAAGCTGGTTGGTTTTTAAATGATCATGCTGAAATGTTTTAGCTTAACAATCAACTGCTAGTCCTTTGCTTTTGGCCATTTTAAACTTCTCATATCAATCTTTTGGAGAAAATGGTTATTGAAGAAACTGACACTGCATATATCCAACTTCAAATACCGAATTATTTGATAAACTAAACTCTAATGTTCTTCAACCCATAAAATGCATTGACATTTGGTCCAGAAATAACCTCACTTTCTCAACACCCTATAAAAGTGATTGCTTAACATATGGAAACACGAGGATGAGATAAGAAAGAGACCTCTATTAAACATAAAACAACTCTTAATTACATACCAGTATTTTGAAAAGAAAAGAGTACAAAGGGTTTCATTTTCTAGCTGTGAAATGGCAAACTTGTTCATACTGGAATCCGAATTGCAGATTGACAAAGGTTGGATTTTTGAACTGATCTGTATCCTTTTTGGCAGACAGCTTAAAGTATTCGGGGAAATGGTTTATTTCTTCCAGAATATGTCAAATGTTTACAAGCCTGTAACCTGATATTTCTTAGCAACCTTTTATGAACCGTTATTTTTCTTGGTTAATTTATCTGGTCAGCTTTGAACATATGCACAATGTTGCAACCTGTCTGCCTAAATGCAAAAAGCTGGTCAGTAGTCCAAGCAAATGTATACACAAGAAGCTATACAGTATCTCAACATGAGGTGATAAATTTAGTTAAATGATCTTCATTTTGCCATAAAAATAATGATCTGAAAGGGCATTAAATAGAGCAAACCACCAGCATGGCTGGAAAAATGAAGCCCCATGAGCAAAACCCACCCTCATTTGTGTTGATAGACCACCACTGGGCTGAAATTTAGCATTTTTCCTTTCAGCCATCTCGTACCTCACTCACAATCAAAGAATCTAGCTTTCAAAAATTTGCAGGCTCGCAATCAAAGAAATTGCATGCTCACGATCAAAGAATAAAAATGCTGAAACTCGACTTTTAAGCAGAATTGAATGAAACCACCACCGTGCCTCAACAGAATGAAGCCCTGAACAAAACCCACCCTCATTTGTGTTCCTAGGATACCCCTGAGCTGAGAAAATGTATTTTACCTCACGATACAAGATTGCAATCAAAGAACCTCGTGATCAAAGAATTTGCAGGCTCAGCCACAATCAAAGATTTAAAATATTATAACTCTATTTTTAAACCATTTTAACTCAAGCCAAAGGCATGGGTTGATTCATTGGAGCCCCTAGGTAAAACCCATACAAGTTTTACTTCAGGAGTGACCCTGAGCTGAGATATTTGATTTTTAAGATCGGAAATGCAAAAACAAGATGATGAACCTCACAATCAAAGAATTCTCAGGGACAAAGATTCTTGAACTGTGAGGCTGCAAATTCTTTGATCGCCAGGTGGAGCACGAGATGGCCCAAACCCCATTCTTTGTTCGTCAAAACAACCATATAAATTTTCCTATTGATTTATAATGGGAGCTTAATAGTGGCATAACTTTTGAATGCCTTAATATTTTTCACAAATGAAAAGCAGTATATTCAGCCAATCAAGCTCTTCCAGATGAGCCATGTTGCAGAGTGCCACACCACATTATTGCCATGCAGGGCCATGGACAAAATCCCACAAACTGTCTCGAAAACTGGATAATTTTTCATTTTCAGCGTTTCATGCGCAAAGACCATAAGTCCAACTGAAACGAAATTTGGCATACCATGCCCCACAGTGCATACCAAATTTTAGGCAAATCTGTTGAACAGGTCCAAAGTTATTACCATGCAAAATTTTGACTTTTACATAGAAGTACCTTCATAACCCTAAATATAGTGGCATGACTGCGCCACTAATATATATATATATATATATATATATATATATATATATATATATTAGAGGCAAAAACTCTGTTTAATGCATTAGTTAGGTTGTTCCACAACAATAAAAGTGAGGAAATTCGATGTTGGGGTTGAAAACCCTAACTACGAATTCACCCGTACACACCACACACACACACACACACACACACACACATGCAAGTATGGGGAGGACCAAGTCAACACAACCAATGACAGACATCCAGCAGCAGGTGACAGAAATAACAAACAATTGTCTAAATGTACTACGAGACATCCCCACCCACCTGACCAGGTACTGCATGCTCAGTGGAGATCAACAGCAAAACTGAGGCCATGTACACCAAATGTACACATCCCTGATTGCAGCTGCACAGCAGCGTACCACACTTAGTAGTTGCATGGCCTTACCTACGATGCCCCACACCATACCACAACTGGTACTGTGCCGTTAGTCAATATAAATGCTGAAGGTGCATGATGACAGTTGTAGAAAGGTTTAACACTAGTGAGTATACATTAATTAAGAGAATTACATAAAATAACTACAAGACACTAGCATGCTCAAGATAAAAGTAGCTTTACATTTAGTATGTGATTTACATAGTAATACATTTACTACAATGGTTTACTCAAGATAAAGAGGCTGGTGTAAATGTATGGAAAAGCATTGCCTGTTCAATGCTGTGAAATTCATACTATGCCAGTATCATATGCATTCTTACTGATGAAGGTGTACTGCTGATGTACATACATAGACCTTCAGTGTGTTTCAATACTAAAATTACAGTTAGTATTCTTTGTAAGAAACAGTGTAATTGCATGGATCAGGCCAAGCAACTTGTAAATATCATAGCACTACTGAACCAACAATGACATACCTGTATTGGAGATGTATATAGGATAGATTTTCCTGTAGGCACTTACTGAGTATGTTGTACCTGATAAAGACAATCTCATTGCAACTGTGATGAATGTACGACGAGAAAAAATTTAAAAGTCATATTATTTACAACTGTCCTGGCTAATTTGGTACTTAGTCCCCATAAGGAGGAATTTTTCCGATGAAAGTCCGTATCTCGCACCGCTTCCGAGATACGGCCCTAAAAATGCGGATAACCATGTAATGTTATCCTGTGGGAAAAAAGAAAAGTTCGAGCACCATAACTTTGCCTCTATGTAATGTTTTTCACCAAACCACTGAAAGGCACATCTGTGGGCTGTTGGCTGTCTTCCTCCAAATTTCAGGAAAAAGACCAAACCGTTATTTTGCAGCAGGGTGCCAAAGGATTCCTGTAATGCTTCAGGTGCCGTAATGTTATCCTATGGGAAAAACTCAACTTTGGAGTGCTGTAACTTTGCTGCCATGTAATATTTTTCAATACAACACTGAAAGGTATATCTGTGAGATGTCAGCTACGTTCTCTCCAAATTTCAGCCCAAAACTCCCAACGGTTATTTTGCAGTGCAGTGCCAAAAATTGCTGTCATTTTCCCACAGACTAGAAAATTACTGTGTCGCAATTTGAAAGCTTCATAAAAAGTTCGACACTTTCCTGAGCACGAAAGTAATTTTTGAAAGTACTTTTTCAGAAATTTGAAAAACATATTTCTGGGGTGTTTCTACAAAATAAAAACATGGCAAGCATCCTCAGGGCCCGACTAGGTGAATACAAAAAGAATTAGGTTGCTAGAGGGTCCCAAATTTAAATGCCAATGATTTTCTGATCACCAACTGAAAACAAAATGGCGGATTTGCGAAAGTAACAGGCCCATTTACGAAAGTAAAAATGCATTTGCGACACTGTCGAACTTTTGTTACACTTCCCATTGACTTATAATGGAAACTGTTTTTGAATAACTTTTGAACCGTTTAATATTTTTCACAAAATCTTCAAAAGGCATCGGGGACCCGACGCATGTTCCCTGAAGATTTCAGGCTGATCACGCCAAACCGTGCGACCTGAAGGCGTGACCATAGAATTCCAGAAAAAGAAGTGTAACGCGGCGCAGAATCACACTTAATAACTCCGCGAGCCAGATATCCGACACCGTGCGAAACTTGGCAGATCCCAAGACCTATGGTTCTTGATCATGTAGTTGTAATAGTAAATTGCTTATATCTCAGTAACCGTCGACATAGAAAGAAAATTTAAAAGTCATATGTATTATCACTTTCCTGGCTAGTTATATACATAGCCCCATGAGGGCTAAATTTTCCAACAAAAACTCTGTATCTCGCACCGTTTTGAGATCACGGGCCCTCAAAAGCCTTGGCGAATACCATAATGTTATCCTATGGGGAAAAAACAGAAGTTCGGACTGCCATAATTTTGAACAGTTTAATATTTTTCACAAAATCTTCAAAAGTCACATGGGGGCTACAGCTGCATGTTCCCTGAAGATTTTGGGCCAGTTCATAAACCGTACGACCTGTAGAACGACCGTAGAATTCAGAAAAAGCGTAAGCGTGTGCTCAGATCATGCTTAATAACTCCACAGCTGTGCATCTGACTGGTACAAAACTTGGCAGATCCCACGGCCTATGGTTCTTGATTGTGTATTCCAAATTTCAGCCAAATCCGAAATGGTTGCAAAGTTATTAAGGTGCAAAGTTTTGGGGTTTAACATAGAAATGGCTCCTCAACCTAACTATGGTAGCACTACCGTGCTACCATTATATATATATTGACTTATAATGAAAATTGTTTTTGAATAACTTTTGAACCATTTAATATTTTTTCACCAAATCTTGAAAGACACATCGGGGACCCCAGCCGCATGTTCCCTGAAGATTTAGCGGCCAATCAGCAAACCAGCGACAGTGAAATCCAGAAAAAGCGTAAACATGTGCATAAATCATGCTTAATAACTCTACAGCTGTGTATCAACTGGTATGAAACTTGGCAGATGCCAAGGCCTAAGTTCTTGATCAAGTATTCCAAATTTCAGCCAAATCTGCAATACAGTTGCAAAGTTATTAAGGTGCAAAGTTTAGGGTTTAACATAGAAATGGCTCCTCAACCTAACTATTGTAGCACTACCATGCTACCATAACATATATATATATATATATTCGATGTTAGGGTTGGAACCCCTTGCAGCCCAGCCCACCCCAACTGGAATCGAAGTGCGCATTGGGGTCATCGGCCCTAAGTGTCACCCGTCACATGCGGAAAGAAGCTGAGGAATAGGGAGAATGGGGTGACAGGACTGATGACCCCAACGCACACCCTGATTCCAGTTGAGGGTTGGGCTGAGGGTGCAAAGAGTGGTTTCACACCCCAATTTCACTTTGTCACTGTGGAACAACCTAACTGATGCATTAAATGGAGGTTTTGACTCTAATTTGTCTTCTTTTTGAGAATGATAATGAGAAATAGTGAATGTAATGCAGCAGGCGGGAGCAGGGGTGATGTCTTCTCGCATTGTAACATTGTGCCGTAAATGCAAATCATGTCGCATGATGACACAAAGTGAAACAGAAAGAGGAACAGTACTGTGAACAGAAATGTTAAAAACAACGGAAACACAACACAAATGAAAGCACAAAGGTAACACACATGGTGGCGTAAGCGTGAGCGGTAGAGTGAAATATGTACGGAACCACAAGCAGAAACAGTAATGGTAAGAGTAATGTAAGCGCACAGGCGGTTTTTCCCAAAAGCTGTATAGAAAAGACAGTGAGTAGAAAGAATGTATGCAAAATAATGACTCTCGGAACACAAAATCAGTAGCTGTAATAGTAAATTGCTTATATCTCAGTAACCATACGACATAGAAAGAAATGTAAAAGTCATATGTATTATCACTTTCCTGGCTAGTTATATATATAGTCCCTATGAAGGGGCTAAAATTTTTGACAAAACTCTGTATCTCTTCCGTTTCGAGATACAGGCCCTCAAAAGTCGCGAACACCGTAATGTTATCCTATGGGAAAAAACAGAAGTTTGGACTGCCATAACTTTTGAACAGTTTAATATTTTTCACAAAATCTTTGAAAGGCACATCGGGGGCCACAGCTGCATGTTCCCTGAAGATTTCGGGCGGTCAGCGCAAACCGTGCGACCTGTAACGCGACCGTAGAATTCAGAAACAGAGCGTAAATCGTGCACAGATCACGCTTGATAACTCCACAGCTGTGCATCCAACTGGTACAAAACTTGACAGATCCACGGCCTATGATTCTTGTTGTGTATTCCAAATGTCAGCCAAATCCATTGAAGCGAGTTGCAAAGTTATTAAGGTGCAAAGTTTTGGGGTTTAACATAGAAATGGCTCTTCAACCTAACTATGGTAGCACTACGTGCTACCATAATATATCTATATATATTATATATATAGATATATATATATATATTATGGTAGCACAGTAGTTGCTACCATAGTTGGGGTTGAGGAGCTATTTCTATTAAACAAAGTTACACTATATCTTTGCAACGTTGACAGGCCTTTGAAATTTAGATACACGATCAGAACCATAAACCTTGAGATCTATGAAATCTGTACCAGTCGGATACTACAGCTGCAGAGTTATTAAGCATGATCTGCGCACGTTATCTTTTCTGGAATTCTCTGATGCCTGCAAATCGTATAGTTTAGTGACTGGATCAAAATCTGCAGGGAGCGATACAACAGAATCCCTGATGTGCCTTTCGAAATATCGATGAAAAAATATTAAAGCAATTCAAAAGTTATTCAAAACAATTTCCCATTATAAGTCAATGGGAAAAGTTAACAAAAAAGTTCGACAGTGTCGCAAATGAACTTTTACTTCGCCAAATAGCCCTGTTACTGTCACAAATCTGACATCTTGTTTTCAGTTAGTGATCAGAAAAATGCTGCATTTAAAATTGAGACCCTCTAGCATCCTAATTCTTTTTGTATTCACCTAGTCGGGCCCTGAGGATGCTAGCCATGTCTTTATTTTGGGGTAAAACACCCCAGAAATATGTTTTTCAGATTTCTGGAAGAAGTACTTTCACAAGTAGTGTCACACTCATGAAAGTGTACAAATTTTTTGCCAAGCTTTGCATAAATTGAAACACTACTTTGCGACACTATGCCCAAAATAACAGTAATTCTTTGGCACTCTGCTGCAAAAGATAGTTGGGAGATTTTGAGCGCTGAAATTTGGAGGAATGCAGGTGACATCTCACAGATGTGCCTTTCTGTGTTGTATTGAAAAAATATTACATGGCGGCAAAGTTATGGCACTCTAAATTTGACATTTTTCCCATAGGATTACATTACGGCATGCAACGCATTACAGAATCCTTTGGCACCCTGCTGCAAAATAATGGTTTAGTCTTTTTCCTGAAATTTGGAGGGAAGACAACCAACAGCCCAGATGTGCCTTTCAGTGGTTTGGTGAAAAAAATATTACAAGGAGGCAAAGTTAAGGCACTCGAACTTCTTTTTCCACAGGATAACATTACAGCATTACGCCCGTGCCTTTCAGGCCCGTATCTAGGGAAATGGTGCGAGATATCGACTTTTCATTGGAAAAATGCTTAGCCCATAAAATATTAGCCAGGACAGTTGTAAATCATACGACTTTAACATTTTTTTCTGTACGTCACGGTTCCTGAGATATAACGTATTTAGTATTCCAAGATCTCATTTTCTGCTCCGATACTCATTATTATGCATTATTAATTTTACTCACTGTCTTTCTCTATACGGGTTTTAGGAAAACCAGCCTGTACGCTTACATTACTGTTACTGTTTGCCCTTTCTGCTTAACGGTTCCATACCGTTTTACTTACCGTTGACATCTGCGCCATCATGTCGTTATCCTTTGCATTTTCATTAGCGCTTCGTTTCTGTTATTTTTGCCATTTGTGTCTACAGTACTGTTTCTCTTTCTGTTTCACTTGCGTCATCATGCCGATTGACATTTGCCGTTTGCAGGCACCGTGTTGCTATGTGACAGCACATCCGCGTGGCAGACCATTTCGTCATGCCGTGTGTGTTACCCTTCTGTTCTCAATCGCGCTTGCGTTACCATAGGCGCCACTGTTAGCACTTCTGTTTGCATTGCTGTTCCTGTTACTATGCCACAAGATATCATGTGGTTAGGCTGTCTCCCTTCCGCATTATGTGGCATGGCTGGGCCCTATGTGCATTATCCTTTGCGTTTTCATTTTGCGCTTGCGTTTCTATTTTTGCCATTTGTGTCTACAGTACTGTTTCTCTTTCTGTTTCACTTGTGTCACCATGCCATTGACATTTCCGTTTGCAGGCCCATGTTACTATGTGACGACAACACATCCGTGGCAGACCGTTCCCATCACAGCCACCATGTCGTTACCCTTTCTGTTCTCATTTGCACTTGTGTTACCATGTGCACCACTGTTAACACTTCTGTTTGCGTTGCTGTTCCTGTTACTATGCCACAAGACATCACGTGGCAGGAGGCCCCACGCTCGCCACTGCATTACATTCACTATTTCTCTTTATCATTCTCAAAAGAAGGAAATTAGAGGCAAAAACTCTGTTTAATGCATTAGTTAGGGTTGTTCCACAGCAACAAAGTGAGGAAATTCACTGTTAGGGTTGAAAACCCCCTGGACCACCCTGCCCACCCCCAACTGGCATTGGAGTGCGCATTGGGATTGTTGGTCCTAACTCTCACCCCATTCTCCTATATTTCTGCTGTTTTACACATTTCATGGGGTGAGAGTTTGGGCTGATGATCCCAATGTACGCAATGCCGGTTGAAAGTGGTGAGGGTCAGGGGAGAGTTTCCAGTAATTCCTCACTGTCGCTGGCAACTATAATACATAAAGGTGTTGCCTCTAATATATATATATAGATGCCTCATGATTCAGACCTCCCCAACCAGTCACTCCTTGATTTGGTTCTTTCATCCCAACCCTACCAGATCATATGTGCAAGCACCCTCCACGATGTCCTCAATGACCTTTGTTTGGTTTACTATGGACAGAGGACAATCATTCAAAGTCCACTTAAAGTCATCCAGCATCTACCCCATCTGCTCTCCAGCACCTGACAATGCCACCTTCCTGGCTGCTTCACCCCCCCCTCCATATCCTTACCTAACCCCCACTTCTCCTCTCTTCTCATTTTCTTACCTCCTCGTTTGCCCTCCCATTTCTTTCTACCACTCTCCCTCCCCTTTTGTCTTCTTCCTTTCCACTTTACCCTCTCCCTGTCTGTTCAAAATTAATTTGATATCCTTTACCCTATTTGTGTAACAATTTTGTCTATTGTTATGTGATACCAATTGTCTTGACGTGGAACCTTTGTAAAAGAGCCCTGGGCTCCAAAGGTAATTGTAATTCTAGAATTGAAATAAAATGAAAATAATAAATGAAAGATCCATTCCTATGGGTCACTCAGCTTATCCACCTCCAAGTTGACCACCTTGTCACTGGCTGGTTCTTCATCTCCTTGTCCCATGATTGGGATGATGCCTAAACAAACTTAACTCCTGCTTCTCTTAGGTGGGATAAGCCTCTCTTCACAAATCTCATGTTAGGGTTTCCCACCTCTCCCTGGGTCACTACTGAACATATCTCCTGCCTGCAGTCCAGTGATCTGCTGGCATCTGTACAGATAACTGCCTTACAAACTGAGCTTATCAGGAACTGTATAAAAAGCCCCATAATGCCCACAACTATGTCACCTGAAAGGTTAAGGCCAACTGCTTCAGTTCAAGCACCCAGACAAATTTAAACTCCTGTCTAATTTCTGGAACATGCTTATTCCCTCTTTAACCCCTCAGTAGCCCATCCCCTGCCTCTTTCTTGGTGTTTTTACCATGTCCTCCCCTGGAGGTAAACTCCACTATCAACCACTTTTTCTCTTCCTGTGCCTGTCCCTTCCCTAGACTCCTCCTCCCTCATTTCCTTCCCCTTAGCCTCCCTTCTTTTCTAGGCAACCACTATATCTGCAGACCTTTCCCTTGCTCTCCTTAAGCCCTGTTGATTGCCACTGCCCAGGTGGGCTTGATCCTAAACTCCTCTCTCTCTCTCTCTCAGCTTCCATAATTGCCTCCCGCTAACTGACCTCAACAATCTTTCTTTCCATTTAGGCACAGTCCCTGATACATGGACAATTGCTTCACTTTCCCTCTTCACAAGAGTGGTGCTCGGGTCTCCTCAGTATTATCACTGCTCCTTACCCTTGCTATGTTCCAAGAACATTTTGTTCTCTCTCAGCTTTCTCCTTGCCATGACTCCTGTTTGTTCCTTATGTCCAGCCAGTCTGACTTCTACAAATCCCACTCAACAACCCCTCCTTCTTTGCCTCACTGGCTGCTGCATAATTTAGCATAATTTCAGAGCTAGTTCCAAAATCACCAGTTTATGTTAAATGGAAAAGACCTTCTCCATAACATTTCCACCCATCAACACTCCACTAACATCAAATCCCCATGTCAAAATTGAGACTATCCTCTCCTTGAAGTAACCAGAGTATAGCTAAACAGTCTCCTCGAGTTCTCAATCCACATCGGTGCTGTACATTGCATGATCCTTCCAAGTTGGATGCTCTCAGGAGGAACATAGCCTGCATCTTTACCCCAGCCAAGTATGACAGCATCCCTAAAATGATCCTCCTGCTCTCAATTTAAAATTATGTGGTTTATAGTGGTTCTTCTAAATCTACCCTAACCAGACTTAACCCTCTAGTCCACTCTTTTAATTGCTTTACACTGTATTGCTCACTTTGTGCTCATCACTGCTCCCTGTCTCCCAGCCTCTCCTTCTTCTCCCTTGAAGGAAGCAATATCTCTTTCTAATCCTCTGTCACAAAATACACTTTTCATAAGTGAAAGTTGTCTCAAGGCAGCCCTGCCTCTGAAGCAGATAAGGCAGATCTGCCTCCAAGTCAGTCATGCCTTGGAGATGGGTATGGATAGAACTGCCTCCCAAGCAAGGCTTTAATCTCTACAGCTACAGACCTGAGCTTCACTGCTGTCCCAGCTTGGTGTTGTAGTCAAGAGGTCTGCAGCCCTGACAAACATGAGACTGAGATTTATTTTTGTTTGTTTACTGGGTGGGTGCACGATCTTCAGGTGCGACCGGGCCATAGATTACATAAAGGGATAAACATTACAATTGTACATTCAAAGGGATATACATTACAAATTCAAAGATAATACAATTCCAGTAGCATATGACAGGTACAATGGGGTACAGATAAAGTACAGTTCCATTTACAATAGCAATATGCTTATGTACAAGGTGGATATTTTCAATTAGGCAATGATGTGCAGAAGTACAAGAGGCAGACTCACAGAAAGTGCCCAGGGGCAAGTACATTTAGATGCTATGACTAAGGGGCTTTATAGTTTGCCTAGAAAGATGAGTATGAGTCCAGTGAGCTGAGAGAGATGGGAGGTTATTTCATAGTTTGCATGCTACAACAGAGAAGGCTCTACCTCCCTGAGTTGTTGAGGTTCTGAGGACTTCCAGTTGGGGAATGCTAGTGCTTCTAAGGAGGCATGGGAATTGTCCCTGTTGAGGAGGGAGGAATAGGGAGAAAGGTCACCATCTCTGATGACTTTATCCACTATGCATCCTAGGAGAACTTCCAATGCCCGTGGGGGTGCCATCTAGGGACTGGTAAAGCAAGTAGTGATCTGTGCAATAGGGGCCATTAGTGTGAATCTACAGGTGCTGTTGTAGGTGATGGTGAGTCTGGCAAGTAGTTTAGAGGAGGTTTGGGTGTAAGTAGGGGCATAGTAGTCAAGAAGAGGGTGAGGTTTCCATGCACTATGGCTACCATGGCTTCTGAAGTCAGGTGATGATGTAGATGGTAGCCCATTGACAGTTTCAAGTTTACTCATTGTATTGTGGAGTAAATGTGTACTGAGTATGTCATGGAAGGATCCAGTGTAACACCCAGGTATTTGAAAATATGCACATTCTCTGGTACAGTGCCATCTGGGGCTGGGATAGACAGTGGGGATGAGTTGTTTGCAAGGTACCGTATGTTAATTTTGGCTTGAATCTCAGTAGCATTGTAATGCCCCAATACCAAATACCCCAGTACCCCTTTACCCAGTCAGTTTTTTGAAGCCCCAGTCCCTGTATGCCCAGGCCCCTACAGAAACTGCAGCTGCAGTTTAAATTTTTTTTGCTTGCATCTGCAGCCTGCCCAGCCCTAGCGCAAGGGCAAGCCATCCTCATGCTGGGCAGCTGCCTGCCTTTCTGGTCGCTAGGGACTCATTTTTTTTGTTTGTTTAACAAGGAAAGACACACTAAGCTGAAGCTTGTTTACAGGTGCGACCTGGGAGCACAAGGAAGTTAAGTGACTTGCTCAGGGTCACACAGTATGCAAGTGGGGGCTGTGGGATTCAAACCGGGTCTCAGATTTGCAGTTGAGCCTTAGTCCACTGTGCTACCTGCCTCCCAAATGCCAGGAGGGCTTTTTGGCCAGTAATGGTCATTTTAGGTTAGTTGTAGGGAGCCAGCAGTTGTGGTGGTCAGGAGAGTGCTCTCAGGTGCCCCGACAGAGAATAAAACATTCTGTGGCCCAGGGCAGGGGAGAGAGGATGCAGGGAGGTAAATGTCATGCTAACAGTACCTGCAGTCCTCCTCTTGTCCCTGTAGCAACTCTCCAAGGCGTGGCATTTCAGAGCTTCAGCAACTCCCTCCAGTGTGGCAGCGGGTCTTCCAGCGCAGTTGACCAAAGCCCAGTTAAATAAAATTTAATATTTTAAAAGCTATTTCTGTCCCTCAGCGGTGGCACCCACAAGCAGGGTCACATCCCAGCACCAGCAGTGCCAGCAGAGTTGGGCCAAGCAATAAGGCCCCTTAGCAGTCCGCCAACTGACTGCCCATTTCCCCAGGACCAGCCACAGCAGCAGAGCCTCCAGCTTCTTCCTCCTCTAGTAACTTCTCCCGGGTTGGGATGGTGAGTCAGCGGCAGCGACACAGAGCAGGTGCAGTCTGCCAAATCTTTTACTTAAACAAATTAAAGTTGTTCAGCACCATCGGGCACTTGGAGGGACAGCCTGAGGGGCAGTTAGAGGGCAAGGCAAGGCCCCATTGAGAAGGACAGCCTGTGGGTGGGGATATTTAAAGTATTCAAATTAGTCCTAGCACAGAGCATTGGCAGGGGCGGAGCTAAGGCAGGGCTAGCCTGTTTGATAGACAGAGGCCCTGCCAGGCATCACATATTTAAAGGGCAACGTCAGAATCAGCTATTTAAAGGGGAAACACTGGGCCCAGCTGTTTAAGATGCCACACAGACCCCAGCATGTCAAGGGGCCAGCCCAGAGTGCAGAAAGACCCAGCGCCAGGGCCAGCTAGCCAAGTGTGGGCTACCAGGAAGGGCTAGTTAACCCAAAAGCTACTGTTTATTTTTTTAACAAATATAAGGGCCAGTATGGGCAGGAAGACCCCAGTTATTTTAGTAGCCATGGTAGCCAGGTGGGCTAGTGAGTTAGAGCCAGGTAGCCAATGCATTTTCTTGATGTTTTTTATATTCTATGCAGTTTTCTGCACTTCTGAGTGGGCCAGTGAGGGACATCAGCCTTGGATAAGGAATAGTGCCCCAGATCATAGTCCATTGACCAGTAGTCAAGTGGCCACCAATAGATAAGCTAGCAAATATTTAATGAGTGTTCTCCTGTGGTTTAGAAATCACTGTTATTAGTGGTAGCCAGCAGGAAGTAAAAGTGGAGTGAGTCAGGTAGTTAGTCAGCCTCTATTTTAGTAGCCACTTCCATGCTCAAGTGCTAGTAATGCCTAGAACTTCCCTGTTGCCTCTAGTCTGGGGAGGAACAGTTAGGAAGGACTCTTAGTGCTTAAACTACTCAGATTACCTCTGCCTTAGGGTAATTTTCCCATTAGGTGCCTTCAGAGCTTATTACCAGTGGGAAGGGTACAGAAGGTATTCCCAGGGTCCCTGCATAGCTAGCCCTTAGTTTTTAGTAGGATTTTTCCCCAGTCTATTCCTTCTAAAGTCCTGCCTGGATTGCTGCTGCATAATACTGGGATTATTAAGGAAGGCCAAGCATTGTAGAGATACTGACACTGTGTTTTACAGAAACTGTACCTGAATCCCATGATACAGCTGCCTTTTCCTGCTTAAACTGTTGTGCTGCAAGGAGCTATTGGATTAACCCTGCATATGTTGTGCTTATATCACAATGTTCTGCTGGTTTTCTTCCACTGGATATGCTTAGAGACTATGGGATCAATCCTGCACTAGGTCTCCTCCCGGAACTGCCTTGCATGTTACTGAACTGCTCAATCATCCAAGAATTGAACTTTCTAGCCTGATGCTAATCATCTCTCACTTGATTCTCATCCTCCTTATGTACTGTTGATCACAGTGATTAATCAGAAACTGAAATCACCTTCTTTATTCTACCAATTGGGGCCGGTTGCCAGTATAGGTCTAGCATAGGTAGCCTGGCTAACTCTTTCACATCCAGAATGTCCAGCCACTCCCTTCCTAAAAGTGTTTAGGTAGTGCAGGAACTGCCCTGGTTCACTGGTAGGGATCCATTGTAAAACAAAGGGTGGGGCTTCGGACACAAGAATCCAGAGACCTTTGGCCCAGTGTCTCCATCCTGTCATGTGTCCTGGAGTCCAGCTTCAGCCCAGTGTCTGCATCCTGTCTTGTGCCCTGGAGTACAGCTTTGGCCCAGTGTCTACATCCTGTCTTGTGCCCTGAGTCCAGCTTCAGCCCAGTGTCAGCATCCTGAATTTCCCTGAAGCTGGATTTGGCTTCTGAGTCATCCTCAGCAGTTTTGTCTTTCTCATTTCCTTGGGGTCTTCCACTGACCAGGAGCTCCCACACCTTCATTGCATTGAATGCTTCATCTTCTTCATAGTATGATTTCCTGGAGCTCTATTTATCAGGAGGCTTACATAGCTGGAGTTCTTGCTCGTTTCTGTTGCTTCACCATTTGTTTTCCAGATCTGACCAAAAGCCAGCCAACAGAACACATCAGTGGCCACTGTCCTGGACTTATGAAGTACTCTGTGTTCATTTGGTTACTGCTCTACAGGTTGTATTTATGTAATAAAATACAGTACAAGGTTGATTATAGAGCTCATAATGATAAGTTTACCATAGAGCAATAAGGGTATTGTAGAGTTCAGAAAATAAAGAAATTCAGATAGTATAAGAATCCTACAGAGTATAAGAATCACTATAAAGAGACAGGATCCTCAGTTACAGAGTTACAGTAGAATGGCAGAACACTAAGCTACAGTAAAGTTATAGCATACCACGTTACAGTATAAATTGATTTTATACTGCTTGATCTCCATGGTGCCTCGCACCCAGTAAACCTGTTTTTATTCCCTGAGTTTGTCTCCTGCCTCTCCTTACTCCAGCACAGTTACACCATCAGCAAAATTATACACGTGCTAACACTAAAAATGTTGGCATCATGGACAGGATTAAAAGAGTCCAATGCAGGTAGCGGCTCATTCAGAATGAAAGCTAGAGAGTCAACCCAGTGGGGGATCTGGGAGGGTCCCTGAGCACACTTGGGCACACCACTCACCATGCCCTATTACTTTGGTGCACCTTGGCTACCACGATTTACAGGCGATACAACAGACCCCAGATTCACCAGCCTTGGGGAGTTTCAAAATAAGATCCAGGCCATGTTTAGCCTCTACAATGTCCCTGAACAGAAGAAAGTGAAGATCTTAATTGGACAGTTGGGAGGAGCAGCACACAGAGAGGGTCAGTGTGGCCACAGAAGGACAGAAGTCTACAGTGGCCCAAATTTTTTTCTCAGTTGTGACAATTGTTTGACACCCAAACTGTCTATGATTTAAAAATTTTATTTTTCTCTACATCCAAGGACCCACTGAAACCCTCAGAGAATATGCACCAGTCTATAGGAGGCATTAAAGGCTATACAGCAGATAGACCCAGAAGACATATAAGACTCAGACCAGGCATTGAAAGATCATTTTATTGAGGGCATCCAAGTGATGTGCACCACAGAGAACTAACTATTATCTAGACAAGACTCAGATGCAATCTTTATGAACTTTAAAGAAGAGACAATTGAGCTGTTGTCTGAATGAACCCACCATGGCATGGTCAATTCCCAGCATTGCAACAAAGAGAATGAGATGGACCCTGGTGCCAATCTAGAGAGATGCCAAGCTGAACTGACCCATAGAGACCTGAAAAATCCTGAATCAGACTTGACAGTTTGCATTATGAGTGAGATGAGGTGGTAAATCCAAAACTTGAAAGATGATCACCATCATGAATTCCAGAGACAAGCTCATTCTGGTAATTTGGATTGGCATCAATCTAGAACCCTAGTCAGAGAACTAATATGGTTTGGAGGCCCACCAACAATTTGATTCAAAGGGTGGCCGATCTGTCGAAGGTGTGGCATCGTGGCCATGTAGAATGGAGATGCTCCCAGTCAGTCAACCGTAGAAAGATGGTTTTAAACAGGGAGTCCCTGGAACAGAGGACTGAGTCCTGGGACATCAGACAGTAGGTCCACGAAAATATCTGGAATGGTCGAGATTCATGGGTAACTGCCTGACCATTTTGATACAGATAAATGGAGTAACCCTGCCTTCCCTTCTTGACACTGGAACCCAGGTGACCACCATCCAGAGTGGGAAATTCTTTGAGCACTGGTCCAAGGATCAGCTACTGCAACCCCCAAAAGCTGTATCAATCTAGTCATCAGCAATAGATGAGAATTCCAATAATCGGATATGCAGAGGCCTCAGTGAAGATTGGGGACAGTGAGCACAGCCAGCAGGGTATACTTGTAAGCAACACCCATGACCCTCCTGTACCACCTGTCATTGTGGGGATGAACGTATTACAACATTGCCAGAAGACACTGATAAATGTGATGAAGGCGCAGACCCGATCTATGCAGGTCCAGGAAAAGAAAGTCTAGCAGACCATGCCCCAATACCTCCAAAGTATCAAAATTCACCAATGAGCAAAGGGAGGTAGAAAAGGTACGAGTGATGGATCGCTGTCCCATTCAACTGAAGCCTGGTACAGAGACGCTGGTAGTGTGTAAGGCAAAGGTAGGCCTTGGAGAAAAGGCTATGTGGCTATGGTGGAACCGTTTTGGACTTGAGAGGGAGACCCAGTGATGGCAGCCAGGAGTCTTGTGACTGTCAAAGAGAGGAGAATTCCTGTTCACCTATTAAATTATGGTTCCCAACCTGTGAGACTGTACAAACAACAAGCAGTGGGACTACTTGTCAAAATAGACTGGGATGAAATTGTCACCCTGAGTAAAAAGAACCAAATTGCCCCATTACTTGCAAGCCAGCATCAGTGAAACTAATACTGATGACCAAGAGAAAGCGTGGTTATGATAGAAAGACATGGGAACAAAAACAACACTACAGACCAGAGGGCCCAACTCACTGTGCTAATCCGGCACCATCAGCAGGCATTTTCTCACTACTCCTTAGATTTTGGTTGCGCCATTCATGTCAGACACCACAACAACATGGAGAACCACCCTCTGATCAGAGAAAGGTTCCGTCCCATTCCACCAGCATTATATCAACCAACCAAGCAACTATTTATAGAGATGCTGATGCCGATGTCATCAGAGAGAGTCATAGTCTCTGGGCCGCACCAATCATGCTTGTAAAAAGAAAGACGGCAAGATCAGATTCTGTGTGGACTACAGCAAGCTAAATCAGATCACCCACAAGGACGCCTATCCTCTGCCAAGAATCAAAGATGCCTTGACTGCTCTAAAGTCCTCCACCTTCTTTTCCACCATTGACTTGGAGAGTGGCCACTGGCAGGTCCCCATGGCTCAGGAGGATTTACAGAAAACTGTGTTCATTACCCCGTTGGGTCTGTATGAGTTCATGAGAATGCCATTTTGGTCTCTGCCATGCACCTGGGACCTTTCAGATACTCACTGAGCACTGTCTGGGGAGTAAAACTTCAATACAGTGCTACTCTACCTTAATGACATAATCATGTACTCCAAGACATGAGGCACACCTCAAGCATCTACTGTAGACATGGTTTTCGGCGTCTGACACAGTTAAGACTCAAAATCAAGCCATCAAAGTGCCGCTTCTTAAAAATGAGTACATTAACTGGGGGCATGTAGTGTCGTCAAAAAACTACTACCTGACCCCAGTAAGGTGGAAGCAGTGAGGGATTGGCATAGACCCACAACCATACAAGATGTGAGATGTGTTCTGGGGTTCATAGGGTACTACTGCAGATTCATGAAAGACTTTGTGAGGATTGCTTCACCTCTGCATGAGCTACTGTGATATCCTAAAGGCAGGAAGCTACCCAAGACAAGTATTGTGAGGTGGTCCCCCAGTGTCAAGATGCTTTCGACTTGTTAAAAAGGTGTGACTGATAATGCCCATCTTGGCCTATCCAGACTATACACATCCATTTAGTCTCTACACAGATGCCAGTAATTGTGGTCTTGGGGCAGTCCTGGCTCAGGAACAAAATGGAGTCGAAAGGGTGATTGCCTATGCCAGTCAAGGCCTGAGAGGATCAAAGAGGAAAGACGAGAACTATAGCTCATTCAAATCAGAGTTCCTGGCCTTAGTATGGGTGGTAACAGAAAGTTCCGGCACTATCTGGCAGCTGCACAGTTCCACGTGTATACAGACAATAATCCCTACACTCATCTTGGGTCAGCCAAGCTAGCAGCATTAGAACAGCAATGGGCCTCCTGCCTCACCAGTTTCAACTTCTCAATAAAGTACCAATCGGGAAGGTCAAATGGAATGCTGACACATTATCGACTGCCAGACACAGGCGAGCCAGAAAGAAGCGAGACAGAATAGGAAGATTTAAAATGCCACCTTTTGTGTGAGTACCTGCGAAATAGTCAGAGTTTGCTGTCAACACCAAGTAATTCCTGAGCCAAATACAGATCTCCCAGGGTGTCCTATGTCTGATGGGAGAGAAGTTATGTGGCAGCAACTCCAGAACCAAAGTCCAATTATGATCGAACTAAAAGAGATTCTCCAGACTGAAAGAAAGATAAGTAAACAAGATAGAATGAGCATGTCCACAGAGTTGATTAAATTGCTATGACATCAAGAGTATTTTAAAATTGAGGCTGGCCAATTAGTCCAAGTGACCAGAGATCCTGCCCGCCATGAAGGACGAGATAAATTCTAATTCCTCATCAGGAAACTGATCCAGTGTTGGAAGCCTACCATAATGCATTTGTACATTTGGGACTAAAAGACAGAGATACCATTCAACAGCGATTCTACTGGGTGGGCGTGAGAGGACATTGAATGTTGGTGCACAGATTGTATGGCATGTAACCATAAAAATGTGATGGAAATGTTCAGCGAGCACCTCTGCAACCCATTTCCACTAAATCTCCATTAGAAATTGTAGCAATGGATCACTTGAAAGTTGAGAATAGTCACAGTGGACTCAACCAGATTCTTACAATAGTAGACCATTATTCCAAATTTGTGGTAGCCATGCCAATAAAGAGTTATCTCCATATGCACCACTGAAGCCTTTGGATACCCACTAAAATTCTCACTGATCAAGGTGGGGCATTGAATCCCAGTTGTTCAAAGAACTGTGCTCTTTGTATGGATGTCACAAAATGCGAACAGCCCCATACCACCCTCAAACAAATGGGTTATGCGAACACACCAATCATACTTTAATCAACATGCTATGAGCACTGCCTACACACCAAAAACCTCTTTGGCCTGATTTGTCCCCGAACTATGCTATGTATAAAATAACACAGTGCATTGCTCTACAGGTGTTACACCCTATGTTCTGATGTTTGGTTGGTATGGATGATTACCAATGGACATGGTGATGAATGGCAAATGCACTGAGACATTTTGGACTCAAATCCGTGGGCAGAAGAGCATCATCGGTGCCTTAGAAAAGCAGGCAACCTAGTGCAATCAAGAATGGAAGAAGCCCATGCCCAACAGAAGGAGCAATATGATCGCAGAGCTCGAGCTGGACTGTTGTCACCTGGGGACCGTGTCTTGTTAAAGAATCAAGATGTCCATGGGCACAAGTGATGATCTGCCTGTATATCGAATCTGGTCAGAAACCGATAGACACTTCACTGAGGTAGGGCATCATAATCAGATTAGGCCATGTACATTCCAGAATGCAGACCTGGATAAGTCAGATGATAAAGAAGACTCCATAAGTGAAAGGCAGGAGACCAATCCTTTGGCACCCTAAAGATAACTCCATCTTAGAATGGCCTGACATGCCTGGCATTGGCATATACAACACTTCCTTTACTTATTCTGCACCTAATGCAACTATCAACAGTTCTAAACCTTATAGTGTAGCTATGAGAAGGTCTAATCAAAGCAATAAAGGTTGACCTCCAGGTGCTTGATTAAAAGTCTGACTAAAAAGAGATCAAAAGAGCAGTTAGTAATGCATTTCAGAAATAAATTTAAATATGTACAGTTATATAGGATTGTTTCTTAAACACATAAGGTAAACAAAAATATAGAAAAAGGTAAATAATAATAGAAAAGGTTTTGGGCCATACAGGGACATGTATATTTAAGCAGGGCCAAATATATAATACACCAATACCAAATACCCCAGTACCCTCAAGCAGTCAATTCCCTATTGTCCCCAGTCCCAGTATGCCCAGCCCTACAGAAACTGCAGCTGCAGTTTAAATATTTTGTTTGCATCTGCAGCTTGCCCAGCCCTAGCATGAGGGAATGCCATCCTCACACTGGGCAGCTGCCTGCCTCTCTGGTCGTTAGGGACTCCAGCATCCCAAAGACAAGGAAGGGCTTCTGTGGCCAATGCTGGCCATTTTAAGTTAGTTGTGGGGAGCCAGCAGTCGCGGTGGTGGGGCGAGTGCTCTCAGGTCCTCCGACAGAAAAAGAAAACGTTCTGTGGCCCAGGGCAGGAGGAGAGAGGATGCAAGGAGGTAAATGCTATGGTAAAGAGTACCTGCAGTCCTCCTCTCATCCCTGTAGCAGCTCCCAGAGTGCGGTAGTTCTGGAGCTCCGCGAGTCCCTCCGGAGTGGTAGTAAGGTTTTCTGGCGGCAGTCCACCGCGAGCGTGGCTTGCATAACCCAGTTAAATAAAATGTAATATTTTAATAGTAATTTTGCTCCCTCAGTGGCAGTGTCCTAGCCGGGCTGCATCCCAGCACCAGCAGTGTCAGTAGAGAGTTGGGCCAAGCAATAAGGCCCTTTAGCCATCTGCCTGCCCATTTCCCCAGCACCAGCCACAGCAGCAGCTCCAGCTTCCTCCTCCTCCAGTAACTTCTCCCCAGGTTGGGGTGGTAAGGAGACAACAGCACCACAGAGCAGGTGCTGTCTGCCAAATCTTTATTTAAATAAATAAAAGTTGTTCAGCAACATCGGGCACTTAAAAGACAGCCTAAAGGGTCACATGACGCATGGAGTAGAAGCAGCAGCTATCCGGGTCTCTCTTCCACAAGATTGAATCTGCACTTTAACTGAGTTTTACGGGGCTAGCAGGCATCGTGGTACTACTACCCTCTAAGGTCAGTGACTGTTTTGGATGAAAACCCAAATCAACCCATAACGAATAATGCAGGAAGCTGGACGCAAAACTAGAAGCTAAGCGCCCATGACGAGAGCTCGTCGCCATCACTCAGGAGGACGAAATCACCCCTCTAAAATATACAATGACTTAGCAACAATCAAAGATGCCCTATTTAAATTAATTGATGAAGTAACAGAAATCAAGCTAGCTCTGACCAGTTAGCCCGTCGGGTGATGGATGCAGAGGCTAAAATTTCTTCTATTGAAAGAGCTATGGATAAAAGTGGGCCTGCTATAGTCAATTGTAAAAGAAGTATTGGAAAACTGGAAGATCGCCTCGATGACCTAGAGGCGTAAATAGACGGAATAATCTGGTTTTATTGGGTCTCCCTGAAGGAGAAGAGGGACCAAATACTATTTTATTTCTCCAGAAGCTTTTAAAGAAATCTGCTGGCCTTCACCAAATGGGCCTGAATATATTATTGAGAGGGTCACTGGGCCCTTAGAGCCAAACCTCCTTCCTCAGAACCGCCGAGGCCAATAATCTTCAAACTACTTAATTATCTTGATCGTGAACACATTTTAAGAGAGATCGAGAAATTGGCAGCTTTTCAGTGGGAAGGCAAGAGTTTGCGTTTAGTGCCAGACCTAACGTGGAAAATGAGACAGGCTCGGCAGCTTCAGGCCTATCACTTCAAAGCTATGGGCTGCGGGATCCGGCATCGCTTGTTGTATCCTGCGGTTAGAAGTCACAGTTAAGGAGGGTTCCAAGCTTTAATTCTGCTGAAGAGGCTCTGACATCTTTAAAGTCCCTGCTGCCTGACCTATTTGCCAAAGGGTGAAGCTCCAAGAACGGACAGCTATTTAGAGTATATGGTTAAAGAGACCAAATCTTATAATCCACTGTCATAAGATTCTAATTGGTTTTCATTTGCTGGTGCCTTATTATTAGTAAACTTTAGTGTATGCTACATTTTAGGTCCTGGTAGGACCAGAGGGCTGAGTGCAATTGATAAAAGAATTTATGTTCTGTTTCGGATACTATCTCAAGGGGAACAATAAAGGAAGATTTGTTACATGCTATGTGAATAGCATTGAAGGCATACAAGCGACTGTCTACAAGAGAGGGTGCTGGGTTTATCTATATAACTAATGGCTAGCTATATGTATAGTAATGTTGACATAATGCCTTAGTACACTTGTAGTTGTTATATTAAGATGCTGTTGGGCTCCACTCGTTACCCTTAATATGCTTGATTCCTTTTTTTTCTTTTTTTTAATATATATTTTTATTGGGGAACTGTCTATACAGTAGATACAAATTGGTTCCCGGATTGTCTTATTTTATGAGAGATATAGGGCGTGTCGCGGGCTTGGTTTACCCCTTTATTAAACCGTTTTAATTCTTGTTTATTGCTTGTACCTTCACTTTTGGTGAGGTTGGCTCGATTTTGTTGTTTTACGTGCAGCCTTACCTTTGTAACTGGACCAAGAGAATTGGTCTTTAGGAATGAGGCCCTTAATTCTGAGCTACTGGGGCCAAGATGCATAGAATGAGGGGTTGTAACCTAATATCCAATATTGATATAAGTGCTCCGTAGCTTTCACCAAGCGGAGTCCTATTTTCTGGCATACATGTTAAATATTCAATTGGTGTAAATGGTTTTCATCATTCTATTTTAGGAATTAGATTTAGTAGGTTCAGGAGTACATTTATTATTATTGCTTTCTATGTATGGGGGATGTACCCATCTCTATGACTGTACCACTAACCAGTGGCTGAGAAGTTGGCTTCGGGCCAGGAGGGGTGGTTTTAAGTTAGTTATTGGAGAAGTTTTTCTTTTATGAGGAGGGAACTCAGGGGTTACACTGATACTTTTGTTAGGGTGTTAGTAAAGGGTGGGTAGCTATCCCAATATTTTTACAAGATCTCGATAGTGAATGGCTAATAAATTGAATTTTGTCTCTTGGAATATTAATGGAGGAAGGGACAATTGTAAAAAATTGTTATCTTAAACCATAGCCCATTTAAAGCCAGCAACAGTGTTTTGCAAAAACCCATATCCTCCCGATCGGTTATCCCACCTCAAGAAGAAGTGGGTGGGCCAGGTTTTGGTGCGGGTTCTCATCGAACAGTCGAGGTGCGCCATCCTAATCGTGGGAGATTCCATTTATTCAGTCAGAGATAATTCCCGATCCACAGGGTAGATATATTTTGTTTCAGGCAGTATAGGTGGGTTAAGCTTAGTGTTGGGATCAGTATATGGACCCAACCTGGAAACACCATCTTTTTGTCCACTTGGGAATGGTTTTGGCATCCTTTAAAAATGTGCCAATAATTTTGGGAGGGACTGGAATTTAGTCCAGTTTAATCGGTTGGACCGATCTTGCTATAAAGGAACACAACCTTCCCCAGCACAGAATGCATTGAGAGAGTTCACATTATCATTAGGTTTAGTTGACCCTTGGCATATCCTTAACCCCAATGCTTGAGAATACACCTTTTTTCCCAGTGCGTAAAACATACTTGAGGATTGACTATTTTTGGTAAGTCAACATTGTCTGTCCTGGGTGGTGGAGGCAATAATTTTGTCCGTAACTCTGATCACTCCCCATAAAATTTCATACTTCCTGTCCTCGAATCTTTAAGGTCACATTCATGGTCCTTAAACAATAATATTTTGAAGGACACCAAGGCTTCAACCTGTTTTAGAACCTTCTTGGAAAACTCAATCGAAACTAATTGGGGCTCTGTTATAGCTGTCGACCAAACCTGGGCAGCGCTCAAGTCCGTTGGAGAGGAGAGCTGATACGAAGGCTACTGTCGAAAGCGAAAACCAGTCAGCTTCTAAATAATTGTTTAGGGAAATTAAGGAATTGGAAGATATACAGGAAAACCGGAGAACGGAAGAACAGGAGCAAAAATTAATAACTTTAAGAGTATGGTATGCAGATAAATTGAGGAGAGAGTTATTAATTCAGCTTCTAGAGTTAAGGCTTTGTATTTGGGACAGGGTAGTAAGGCTGGGAAATTGTTGGCCTGGCAGTTAAAACAAAAACTTTGCCAAGTGGGTGGCTGCCCTGAAACACCCAGAATTGGGACAATTGGTCACAGATCCTGGAAAGATTTTGGAGATCTTTGTAGATTTTATCGGAAACTTTACTCAAGCCAGCAGTCCCCTCTTCAAGTTATGGACAAGATACAAAAATTTTTAGATAACATACCCTCCCTCAACTATCAGGGACGTCGTAATTTTAGACCGATATCTCTATTAAACTTAGATGTTAACATTTTGCTAAAATTCTGGCCAATAGACTGAAGCGGGTCTGGACTGAACTATTGAGTCCAGAGCAGGCTGGCTTTGTTGAGGAGCGTTCCTCGACGACCACTTTAGAAAGCTGTTTTACCTGATTTCTGCGTCTGCGAACCCTGGTATGGAGGCATCCCTGGTTTCGTTGGACATGAAAAAGCTTCGACCGAGTTGAATGGACATTCATGTTTGCAACCCTGGCGAAATTTGGTTTTCCTGCAAAATTTATTCATATGATTTGAATACTTTATTCATGTCTGTCAGCAAGGATTCAATGCAACAACTTAACATCAGATGCCTTTCCCTTATCAAGAGGAACACGTCAAGGCTGCCCTTTATCACCTTATCTATTTAACTTGTATATTGAACCCTAATTAGATCTATTAAAGTTAACGAGTTAGTATAAGGGATTAAGATAGGCGACTCTGAGTTTAAATTGTCAGCATTTGCAGATGACTTATTGTTACATATCGAAACACGACATCTTCCCTTCCCAAAGTACTTGAACTAATCGTTAATTTTAGTGAACTCTCTGGATATAGTTTAAATAAAGGTAAAACATCAGTATATTCACTTTCTCCATTTCTCCAGAAAGGGTGGTGTCTTTCTTTGGGACTCCATTGGCAAGCACGAATCTTTAACCTATTTGGGTATCCAAATTACAAAGAATTTAAGTCCCTAGCCAATTTAAACTTTAGACCCTTATTCAAATCTATTAAGGAAGACTTGGAAAGATGGTCAAAGCTCCGTTGACCTTCTTGGGGAGAGTTAATGCAGCTAAAATGGTGATTTTGCCCAGACTTTTTACCCGTTGTCAATTTGAACATTTATCTCCTAAGTCTTTTTAAACCCTCTATAAATATTGTTCGGAATTTCTGTGGAGTGGTAGACCCCAGAAGGTCTTATTACAAACTTTCCCACCAACGTAAATTAGGAGGCCTTCAGTTACCGGATTTTTATATATATTATTTAGCTATTCATATAGCAAGACTAGCTGTGTGGACTCATGATGCTGAAGTCTCTATCTCCTGGACTCGCCCTAGACCGGATATTTATTAAAAGTTTTAAACTTGACCTAGAATCACTTCTATATATTTCATGGCCAAGGTTCCGAAGATGGCTAGGAACACTCTGCTGGGTTGGGATATAAAAGCTTTGCAACAATTTACTCAAAATTGAGAATTTCATGATTATATGATTTATCTCAACCCTTATTAATGAATTCTAATTTTTAATTGGGAATCAACCGATATTAAGGTTTGCTACAACTACTGCTTCTAAGCTTGGGTCAGTGATTTTTCAGGTAATTCTATGCTTCCATTTCAGACCCTGGTTGAGAAGTTTGGAGTGAAAGCTCAATCCTTTTTAAAAATGACCCAAATTTTAAGTAGTGTCAAATCCTTTCTGCATAAAGGTAATGGTTGTGAGAATTTGGGAACTATGTTTAGTAAGCTGAATGAGCTTATACTGTCGGGTAAAGCAACTTCAAAGATCTATAAATATATCATAGCGAGACTAGATTCAAATACATCCCGATCCCTTCATATTGGGAAATAAACTTGTCTTTGGGATGGTCGGCAAAGGCGTGGGAGAAGGTTTGGTCGACATCAACAAATATGTAAACAGGATAGGTTGAGAGATATTCAATTTAAGTTATTACGTAATCTATATTTTTCCCCAGCAAAACTTTCTAGATTGAGTAGCCAGTATACTTCAGTATGTGTAGATTGCAGTGATCCCCTAGCATCCAGTTTTCATAAGTTTTGGGCCTGCCCTAAAGTTTTGGGGGTTATGGCACTTGGTGAAGTGAGGAATAAGTCAATATTATGATTTATCGGGCTATTTTAATCCAGAAGTCTGCATCTTTGGGATGTTTGGTAACATACCTGATAGTATATCAAAGTACCGAATGGCATTGGTTGCATCTGTTACCAAGTTATTAATTTACGTCATTGGCGAGATGATTGGACCCTTTCATTTAGAGAATGGTGGGATGAATTTTGTGCCGATGAAATTCCAACAATGTTGGGGTAGTTTGGCACAAACCCTTAAGAATAAGTACGGTTATTAAAGTTAGGAGTATTTCAAATTCCCTTTTTTGATGTCGACCCTTGCTTTCTTTCTCTTTGTGCATTGTCCTTTTCTCCTTTGTACAACAAGACCTTGGCCAATCGTTTTTTTTTCTGTATCTTTATATGCTGTTTCATGATACAAGACTTCTAATCGTTGGTTAATTATTGGGATAGCTGAGTAGGGAGGGTGGGGGGTTGTTTTTCTTTTCTTGAGGGAGGTGGGGCTTTTTTTTTCTTTATTATTTTCTATGGTTTTGGAAATTGAGTCTAATTTTCGTGTGTTATTTAAATACTTTTGTATGTAATTTGTGTTCGATATTGTTCAATAAAGTATAGTTATTTGCAAAAAAAAAAAAGACAGCCTAGGGCAGCTAAAGGGCAAGGCCTATTAAGAAAAAACAGCCTGTGGGCAAAATATTTAAAAATATTTAAATTAGTCCTAGCACAGAGCATAGGCAGTGGGCCAAGCTAAGGTGGGACTAGCCTGCTTGATAAATAGAGGCCCTGCCAGGTCTCACAAATTTAAAGGGCAGCGTCAGGCCCAGCTATTTTGAAAAATACTGGGCCCAGCTGTTCAAAAGGCCACACAGACCACAGCAAGTCAAGGGGGCCAGCTCAGAGTGCAGAAAGCCACAGCACCTTAGGCCAGCTAGCCAAGTGGGCTACCAAAATGGCTAGTTAACCCAAAAGCTACTGTTTATTTTACTTAGCACATATAAGGGCCAGTATGGGCAGGAGAGCCCCAATTATTTTAGTAGCCATGGTAGCCAGGTGGGCTAGTGAGTTAAAGGCCAGGTAGTCAACATATTTTCTTAATGTTCTTTACATTCTATGCAGTTTTCCAGTTCGGGTGGGTCAGTAAGGGGATGTCAGCCTCAGATAAGATATAGCACCCCAAATCATAGTCCATTTACAAGTAGTCAAGTGGCCACCACTAAATAAGCTAGCAAATATTTAATAAGTGCTCTAATGTGGTTTAAAAATGCATTCTGTTATTAGTGGTAGCCAGCAGGAAGTAAAAGGAAGTAAGTCAAGCAGTTAGCCACCTCCTCCAGTTCAGTAGCCGCTTCCAAGCTCAAGGGCTAGTAACCCCTGGAACTTCCCGTTCCTCTAGTCTAAAAAAACAGTTGAGGGGACTCTTGGTGCTTAAACTAATCAGATTGCCTCTGCCTTACATTAATTTTCCCATTAGGTGCCTTGAGACTTATTACCAATGAAAAGGTACAGAAGGTATACCCCAGGTCCCCTCATAACTAGCCCTTACCTTTTAATAAGGTTTTCCCAGTGTTGTCCCTTTCTAAAGTCCCTGCCTAGATTGCTACTGCTTAATACTGGGATTATCAAAAAGAAAGCTTGTAAAGACATTTAGACTGTGTTTTACAAAGACTGTACCTAAATACCATAATATAGCTGCCTTTCCTGCTTAAACTGTTGTGCTGCAAAAGTTATTAAATTAACCCTGCATATGTTGTGCTTATATCAAAATGTTCTGCTGGTTTTCTTCCACTAAATATGCTTAGAGACTATGGGATCAATTCTGCACTAGGTCTCCTCCCAGAACGCCTTGCATATTACCAAACTGCCTGCTCGTCCACAAATTAAACTTTCTAGCCTAATACTAATCATCTTCACCTGATTCTTATCCTCCTCATGTACTGTTGATCACAGTGACCAATCAAAGACTGAAATCACCTTCCTTATTCTACCAGTTAGGGATGGTCACCAGTATAGGTCTAGCATAGTTAGCTCCTGGCCTTCAGCTTCACGTCCAAAACATCCAGCCACTCCCTTCCTAACAGTGTTTAGGTAGAGAAGAAAACCGCCCGAGTTCACAGGTAAAAATCCATTGTAAAAGCAAGGGTGGAGCATCTGATGCAAAATCCAAAGACCTTCTTCCCAGGGTCTGTACCCTGTCTTGTGCCCCAGAGTCGAGATTGGCCCAGTGTCTGCATCCTGTCTTGTGCCCTGAAGTCCAGCTTTGGCCTAGTGTCTGCATCCTGTCTTGTGCCCTAAAGTCCAGCTTTGGCCCAGTGTCTGCATCCTAAATTTCCCTAAAGCCAGTTTCTGCTTAGGAGTCATCCTCAACAGTTTTGTCTTTCTCGTTTCCTTGAGGTCTTCCACTGACCAAGAGCTCCCACACCTTCTTTGCAGTGAGCTTTAGCTTCTTTACAGTATGATTTCCCTAAAGCCCTATTTAGCCAGGAGGCTTGCATAGCTGGGGTTCTTGCTCGTTTCAGTCACGTTGCCATTCGTTTTCCCAATCTGACCAAAAGCGGCCAACAGAACACATTGGTGGCCACCATCCTTGATTTATAAAGGACTCTGTGTTCATTTGGTTACAGCTCTACAGATTGTATTTATGTAATAAAATACAGTACATGGTTAATTATAAAACTCATAATGATAAGTTTACCATAAAGTTCAAAATAAAGCAATAAGGGTATCATAAAGTTCAAAAAATAAGACAGTCATAAAGTATAAAAATCCCTACAGAGTATGAAAATTACTATGAAGTATAAACTCACTATAAAGAGATAGGATCCTCAGTTACAAAGTTACAGTAAAATGATAAAACACTAAGTAAGTAAGTAAAATTTTATTTTTAAGCGCTTTTAAAACCAAAGCGCTGTACAGAATTAAAACTAACTCTTTAAAAGACAGCAATAATTAAATAAACAGTAAAGTTGCAGCATACCACGTTACAGTATAGATTGGTTCTATACTGCTTAATCTCCATGGTGCCTTGCACACAGTAAACCTGCTTTTATTCCCCAAGTTTGTCTCCTGCCTCTCTTTACTCCAGCACAGCTACACCATCAGCAAAATTAGACACTTGTGCTACCACTACAACATGGCTTTAATTTTTGTTGTTTACCAGCATCATGTTTCCAAGGAACCAATTGTATGCTGCTTGGTAGTTACTAGTTAGTTTGAAGGAGATATTTGCTAGAGATTTGGCGCTGTGGTATAGAACCAAGTTATCAACGTAAAGGATTGCCTTGAACTTAAGGCTTTCCTTAGAGAGGGGTTAATAAATTGGGAGAAAATGAGTGGGCCCAGGATGGATCCTTGGTTGTACTCTGGTGGTTATGGCCTTAACTGTGTAGATTGCACTATTCACAGTGACTAGTGGCAATTTAGATGGTAATTTTGGAACAAGTTGGAGTCCTCTCTGAGCACCCAAGACTTATTTATCTTTCATGTAGCAATTGATGGTTGACAAGGTCAAAGATCTTTGGAAGGTGGAAGAAGATGATGCCTGTGAGATACCCTGCACCAATGTGTTTTAGTAATATGGTCAGTTAGGTAGGCCAGGGCAGATAACGTACTATGGTGCTTTCTGAAGCCATTCTGGTTGTGACAGTGAAAGTTGTATTTATTTATGTGATCTGAGAGTTAATGCTGTACAATTTCTTTCCAGGAATTTACTCAGATGTGGTAGGATCAGAATGGATCTATAGTTATCTAAGGAAAGGAAGTCACCTGTTTTAAAAATTGGAACTACACAAACTAATTTCAATATGGATGGCACTTAAGAAGTGGTTAGTGCCAGGTTGAATATCCTGGTTAAATGTTTGGAAATACAGAGGGCAATGAGCTTCAGAAAATGGGGGCAGAGCCCATCAGTCCCCAGACTCCTTGGTTAGGTAGGTTCTGCAGCAGCTTTGGGGTGTCTTTTTGGGATATATCCTTGAAGTGAAATGGAGGTGTGGAGGAGCCTGACTTAGGTGTTTGTGCAGCTTGGTGGGATGTATCCAAGGTTGCAAGGGTGGATAATTTGTTTAGGTGGGCCAATAGATCAATGAATTTGTCATTAAGGGCATTTGCCACTGTGACAGGGTCAGTGAGGAGACCTGCAGTAGTTTTGAGGTCACGGGTAGGATGGCAAAGTTCAGGCACCATCATGGAGTTTATCATTGACCAGAGTCTACATGGGTTATGGAGATTGTCAGATTGCAGTTTTGGTAGTAGCTAGCCATGCTAGCTTTAATTTGCTGCTTGCATTTATTTCTCAGTCTTCTATATTCATTCCAAGCAGTGGGGAGGGTGTGGCTTTATATGCTGCCCAAACTGAGTCTCTATTTCTTATTAGTGACAGAATGTCCTTGGTGATCCAATGAGTGTGTCTGCTTTGCACCCTGTACGTTGTAAGGGAAAAGTGTTTGTCCTGTATCGTGCAAGGGCATCGGTGAAAGTAGCCTGCTGCTGACTCTATATTTGAGAGGAAGTGAATTATGCTCCAGTTTACTGCTCTGATATCATTGATTAGGTGGTTGAGGCCATCTCTTGCTAAGTCTCTAAAAGTGATATTTTGGAAGGGGGCATTTTGATGACCAGATGACATGGTTACTGGTGTAGTTAATGATAGTGTCAGATAATGTCCCTGCATAGTGTATCCCTTCCTCATAATTTGAGATGATCCAGTCTAAAAGGGAGTAGTTTTGTGATTTGTTATTATGTCTAGTAGGGAGTATAATAATTTTGTGTGAGGTTCTGCTACTTTAGGAGATAATTGAACTCAGGTTGCTTGGAACTTAGTCAATTTAAGTTAACAACACCTAGGACAATGACTTTCCTGATAGCGGGAACCATCGATGACCCTCAATGAGGCTTGTTAGGTCCCCAAGTCCTCCTGATGGGGGTTATAGCAGCACCTGATAGTGAGTTTTTATGTGACCCTAGGTGAGCTCCATGAGGAGCCATTCACTAGGGAATCAGGATCTGAGTGGTAGGCTATTGAGGCTGTGAGGGATTTTGTAGGTACCAGAGAACCCCTTTTAGGTCCTGGTCTGTCCTGACTTACAGGGAGTAATTCATCAGCTGGATGGTGGAGTCACTGATAGAGGGTTTAAGCCATGTTTTAATGATAGCAAGGAGGTCAGGTTTGTAAGGTTGACCCATTCCTCCAGATCCATTAGCTTAGCTGGGAGGCTGCAAATGTTGAGGTGTGCAATCTTTAGGCCTTGGGGAGTGGCCCATACATTTGTGAAGCGCATGATATGTGTGCTTACAGGTCCAGATTTGTCTCAATGTTCCTGGCTAGGTGTAACAGAGAGAGCTGAGGTTGATGGTTGAACGTTGTGAGTGAAGATAAAGGCAGAAGGATGGCTAGTGAGTTGATATAGGACCCTAGCTGAAGGAATTGTTTTTTTGATAGGATGGAGATAAGGTAAAGGTTGAGATGAGTGGGTACCCGCCTTGTTGTGTTGTAGGTGATGGTGCTAGTTTCTCTAAGTGCTGGAAAATGGCTAGGGCTGTCTGGTCAGTAGCTAATATCCTGTTGCATAGGTTAGTACCTAGCAGCAATCCTGTTAGCAGAATTGCTATTAGGGGAAATATAGTAGACTGCTGAGGATGCAAGGATCGTGTTAGTGGGCAGGAGTTTTCTGGGTGTAGATGTAAGGATCTAGGCGAATGATGGGTGGTTCTAGGACCCAGGAAAATGATAGGAATGATCAGGTTGGATGCACCAAGTTGAGTTAGAGTCGGGGGGGACATTACAGTACTGTAGAGTCACATTCAGGGAGGACCTTAACAGGCCTTGTTGGGTAAGTGAATAGAGGTGCTGACTTTCAAGGCAGAGTGACACAACAGGCCTAGGTTCAAGTCCTGCAGGGAATGAGAGAGGCAAGGAGAAAGAGAGTAGGGTAATATACTAGAGGGCAGTTACACAGGTTTGTATGAGGAAGGAAGCTATATAAGCTAAGAGACAGCTATGGACAGGACAAATGTGGCTGCAGACAGCTAATGAGATGCACACACAGAGCGCGTCACGCGAACTACAAACTACATGAAACTAACAAAGCGCTGCTGCATTGTGAGGTGACACAGACCATACAACTTGGTCTAAAATAAAAAGAATGCATTTATTTAACATAAAAATTACACAGCAGCAGCAATAATTACACGCCTAACGTTCGCATCAGCTGACACATTCTCAAGACGAATCATTAGATTCTCAATCACTTTTAAGGACAGACAGTTAAAGTGACAGTGCAACAAAAAGTGGCAGTGCATCAGAAATCACCTCAAAACTAATACATAAACAGTGAATATAACCAAGTTAATCAAAATACAAAAAGGTGAAAAGAAAGCTGGAGGGAGGGCTGGAGGGAAAAAGGGGAAGAAAGGAAGAAGAGGGAGGGAAGGGGAGGAAGGAGGAGGGAGGAGGGGAGGAGGAGGAGGAGGGAAGGGAGTAGGAAGGAAGGAGAGGAGGGGAGGGAAGGAGGGAAAGGAGTAGGGAAGGGAGAGGAGGGAGGGGAAGGGAGGGAAGGGAGTAGGGAAGGGAGAGGAGGGAGAGGGGAAGGAGGGAAGGTAGGGGAAGGGGAGAGGAGGGGAAGGGAGGAAGGAGTAGGGGAAGGGAGAGGAGGGAGGGGAAGGGAGGGAAGGGAGTAGGGGAAGGGAGGGAGGAGGAGGGAAGGGAGGGAAGGGAGGGAAGGGAGGGAGGAGGAGGAGGGAAGGGAGGGAAGGGAGAGGGAAGGGAGAGGAGGGAGGAGGGGAAGGGAGGGAGAGAGGGGAAGGGAGGAGGGAGGAGGAGGGAAGGAGGGAGGAGGGAAGGGAGGGAAGGAGAGGAGGGAAGGGAGGGAGGAGAGGGGAAGGGAGGGAGAGGAGAAGGGAGGGAGGGAGGGGAAAGGGAGGAAGGGAGTAGGGAAGGGGAGGGAGGAGGGAGGAAGGGAGGGAAGGGAGTAGGGGAAGGGAGGAGGAGGGGGGAAAGAGGGAGGGAGGAAAGGAGGAAGGGGAATGGATAAAAAAAGAAGAAAGGTGTACATCAAAAGTCCAGCATATACTGTATATACAGATCATCTGAAACAAAAATACACTATAAATATTCAAACCCTTTAAGAAAAGGAGTAATACTGAACATTGCATTTAAACCAAATCCACAATATGCTTTTAATATATAGTGCCACTTGCTCTTAACCTGTACAATATCTATTATTCAGATCACCCTCTAATATTTAGGCTTTCTCTTTCTAACCCTTGAAATTAAAAAGTGTGTCCAGGACCCTTCTGTAGCACGTGCAGCCAAAGCATTAGTTTTGTCCCATCCACCCCTCCCATTCTTTCCTTCCCCGATTTCTTTAACCACTTTTTGTATTTTGATGCACATGGTTATATTCACTGTTCATATATCTGTTTTGAGGTGATTTCTGATGCACTGCCACCTTTTTGATGCACTGTCACTTTAACTGTCTGGCCTAAAAAGGGCAACTGGGAATCTAATGATTACGCCTTGAGAAAGCATCAGCTGATGTAAAAACATTCGACATATGAGGAATTGTTTGCTGCTATGTAATATTTATGTTGAATAAATGTATTCTTTTTAGTTAGACCAAGTTGTGTGGTCTTTGGCACCTACACTGTGCAGCCACGCTTTGGTACTTTCATATGGACAGGACACCCCAAATTCTATTTAGAAATTAGTGCTGAAAGAACAACATTCCCTAGAGGCTAAGCAGTATAAGCTGCTAATGCAGAATTTGAGAGATAGAATCAGGTGGTTCAGTTACATGACCCAGTCCACCTATAAAATAAATGCCCACCTAGAGAGGGCTAGCCCACTGGAACACACACTGCTATTCTGCAACTCCAGTGTCCGTACCTGGGAACCCACAGGCAACTGCACCAGTTGCTGGAGGGAGGGTCGGTGGCATCTAGCCTTATTGGGAAGTGAAGCAGCCTGAAGAGAGAATGGAGATGATTAATGGGTCAGGTCACAATGATGGGGTCAGGGCAGGAACAGGACAAATGGGAGTGGGGATGGCCGACAGGTCTCCAAACAGTTCATGTACCTCCTCACTCAAATCCGGATAAGGTCTCCTTGTTTCCTTTCGTCATAATTTCACTTGGTGGTGATCCATGGTGGCATAGTGTTAGAATAGTAAATACTGTATATACTAGAAGGACTTAACTGGTAGAAAGAATAACTGCAACTGTAAGGGCTGCTGAAGCAGATCTGCTCTACCTGCCTCGGAGGCAACTTTTGTTTAAGAAAAGTGTCTCTTTCCTCCTCCTCATCACTCTGGTTCAGCTCACGCTCCTCCCTTCTTTCCTATTACCACCTAACACATAAATAAATATCAGAAGAAACTGGACATTTTTCTTTTTCAATTTATGGCAGACCAGCCAGGATGCATCATAGCACTTCACTGTATTATTGCAGAGTGCTGCAGGATGCTGCAGGTCTGATGCAATTCAATGGCAATTAAGACAATTTTTCATGCAGTATTTTGTGACATGCAACTTACTGCAAGGTGCTGAGCTGCATCCTGGCTAGCTCCACTGTATACAACACATTAGGTGATGTTTTGGCTTTTTGTTCTTTACTTGCAGCTCAAAGGATGCTTACTGATCAGAGTGTCTTGTTTTCTTTACGGCAAGGTGGTCATCAGGTATGGCAATCCTTCTGTGTGTGCTTTTTGAAGTACTGTATATTATGCTTGTGTGTTCTTTTATTTTGTTTTCACCATTTATTCTTATTGTTGAGCACTCAACTTTTGGTACTTTGTGTGTTTCTTACATGTTGTTGTTTGATTGTTATAATACTTTGGAGTAGTGGGGTAGTGTTTGACAGAGACTCACAGTGAGTTTAGCTTTGGAGTGTAGTTTTGCTTTGTTTTATGCCTGCCAGTAGTTCTTTGCTCAAGTTGTTACATTGGTTACATTGGCTTTACATCGGTTTGTCTCCTCCTGTAATGGTCTAGTGGCTATCATTCTGTGGGCTACACTTAAGATCCCACAGACGTTGGCCAATCCTGAGCTTCTGAGTGATCCTCCATACCCAGAAGCAAATAGTTTGATATTTTATTGGACCAACATAGAAGTTACAAAAGAACAAAGAGTTTTAGCTTTCTGACCAGCAGAGTCCTTCCTTGGAAGCTTTACAAGGACCAGTACAGCAACTAAACAATTCATCTGTCCTACATATTCATTCAGGAGCTTTCTACCTGCCAGCATATGCATGCTCAGCACCTAATACACAGATGGAGCTTTGAGCTATGAGATATTTCCAGGTGGGTGAAATGTCAATAACCAAGATCCTGCTATTGCTGCACTGGCTAAGGCTGTACTAGTGGAACTTTGTAAACTGGTGCTGCTTATTCCCATTTGTTGCTCTCTGGCTGTCTGGAGAGTCACTGCAAAGCAGGGACTCACCTGCTGGAGCAGAACTGCCAGTTTGCAAAGGAGCTGTGAATCTGCCATGACATACAAGAAGCAGCAACAGAGTTCCTGTTGCCACTGCGACTCATTACTGCCATTTATCTGAAAATCTTTGAGATGGCATTAAACCATATTTTATCTGCTGTGATGCAAAGTTAGAGGAGAGCATTCCTGCAGTAGTGAGGCTTGCAATCTGTAGCTGGTATTCCAGTGTTGGCATACTGTAGTTAGTGCTGCTAGTGACTGTAACCTGCCATTTGTATTCCATTTTAGCTTGATAGGTAGATATTTTATTTATATACCACCCATTTCCAGAGACTCTGGGTGCAGTACAATACAATACATGTAACATTTACCATACATTAATACAATTCAAACACTAACTATAACAATATACACAATAGGCCTAAACAACAGCTTAATTAACCATCATAAATATACTATTTTAAAACCTCTTTGGTTAAAAGCTTGATTGAATAAATATGATTTGAGGCCCTTCTAAAGGCATCCACCATGGCAGCCACCCTAAGATAACCAGGCAAGGACTCCCACAGGGTATGCAGCGGCTGCAAATGCCCAATCACCAGAATGCTGCAACATAACACTTGAACCCAAGAGGCTATCCCGGGCAGAATGGAGAGCCGGGCTGGGTGGTACGGCACAAGCAGCCTTGCAGATAGACTGGCCTCTCAAGTGCAGGGATTTATAGGTTAAAAGCCCTATCTTGAAGACAATCCTCCACCACACTGGCAGCCAATGCAGTTCGCGCAATGCTGAGGTGATATGTTTGCCTCTTTTACCCTAACAATAGTCTTGCTGCTGCATTCTGCACCAGCTGCAGCCTGCGGAGGTTGCCTCCAGATATCCTTAGGTACAGGGCATTGCAGTAGTCTAACCTGGAAGTGACGAAAGCATATACCAGTGTGGGCAGGTCATCGGGCAGGATCAGGGCTTGAATTCAGGCAATATTCCTGAGGTGATGAAACCCAGTTCTCACCACGGCCAACACCTGTGCTTCCAGTGTCAGGCCACCATCCAGGATTATGCCCCAATTCTTCACCTGCTTAGAGAGGGCTAAAGGCTCACCCCCAACACAGGTTCAGGGAGTAATGTCATAGCCCCCGTCCTGATGACCTGACCCACCACCAGTACCTAGTCTTATCTGGGTTTAATTTAAGCCAATTTTGAGTCATCCATGTCTGGATTTCCTCAAGATAGCTGTTAAATACAGAGTCAGACACCTGGCTATTAGAGCACAGGACAGATACAGCTGTGTGTCATCTGCATAGCAGTGGAAACCCAGCCTGTACTGCCTGATAATGTCCCCAGTGGCAGCATATACACTGTGAACAACAGAGGTGACAAAACTGACCCCTGTGGAACACCATAGCCCAGAGGCTTCGGGTGTGATGAGAAAATTCCCATGGTTACCATCTGCACTCTGTCAGTCAGGTATGACCTAAACCAGTTGATAACATTTCCCGACAGGCCACAACAGAACCGCAGTCGGTCAAGTAGCACCTCATGGTCCACGGTGTCAATCGCTGCAGAGAGAGGTCTAAGAGGACCAAGATGGTATGATCCTTCTATCCCTCACCATCAGGATGTCATTAAGCACCCTCACCAGGGCCTTCTCTGTACTATGTCCCTCAGAACCCAGACTGGATAGGCTCATAGGCAGAAGAAGCAGTGAGATGTTTCTCCAGCTAAATGGCCACCACCTTTTCTATTTTAATGCTATGATTGTTACATTTTCTGTGAGAGACACTATCACTCTAACTTAAGTTTGGCTGTCAATTCCCTGGTCCAAGGTATGTTCAATAGTGAAAGTACTGAACCTCCCCATTACATGTTATCAGTTGTAACCCGTGAAATGGGCGCATGAGAAAGGGCACCGTCCATTACAGTGACTCCTTCCCCATGCAATCCACTCATGGTGACAGAAACATAGGGTGACCAGATGAGGGGTGGGCTGAACTAGGTGACAGGATGTTGCTATACATACGCGGTGGTGGGGTGGGAGCGAGCACTGTGAGCGTGGGATGGGAGGGGTGGAGAGGCTGTAGGGTGGTGCTGGGGTTGCTGGTTGAGCTGCATCATGGCATTGGGGATTGGCTAGTGGCTGGGGTGGCTGAGGTACAGGGTTCGGGTCCAGGCACTGGTGCGATTTTATTCGCCCAGCCTGAACCTTTTATTTTTACTGCTTTCACCCCATCCCGACATGCACCCCACTGGAGTTGAGAATCCTTAGTAGGGGATGCGGGTGCAGCTCCCAGTGGGGGTGTGGGGGTGCAGCCCCCACAGAAAGCAGTAAAATATGTCCTGGTGCCATTGTGTTGGTGTTGGTTGTCAGAGTGTCGAAACTGTGTTCAGCACTCTGACTGAGCCGATAGCGGTGATCACCTTTATGCATTCGCTGTTATCACATAGACCCCTTATCAATGTAATCTAGCTGGTGGGATCAGGGAAAAAAATGAGCAGTTGAAAATCTGAAAGCACATTTTGAACTCTGGTTACATTTACATCAGGATTTTCTAGTTGTAATTTTGAACACTAATTTTCTTGGGACTACTGGCACTATTTAATCTAGGCTTTGGGTTTTCTTATTGACTGCAATAATTTGTTGGGTAAAATTGTTTAAAGTAGGGGAAAGGTGGGTAATGGGGTCTAGGTAGTGGGTGTGAATGTGGGAATGAGCGTGTAGTTCTTATGGCTGTGGGTGGAGCTTTAGCATGGAACATATTTTTGGACTTTTCAGTGTATCCTTCTATAACTGCAAATCACTATTGCAGTTATGTGAAATAATCTGTTCTTTATATTTAGAATATGAAAAAACACAAAAGGGAGCACACTGCTAATGACAGGTGCTGAAATCTAGTAAACAAGAAGAAAAGCACAAAAAAATAACAACTGGTGCAAGTAAATGATGAAGACAGCTCAAATTAACTGCATAAATGCAAAGGATCACAGCTACTTTCCCCAGTGCTTTGGGTCTAACTCATGACCCCTTCTCAAGGGGTTGTCACCTGAGTGCTGCCTATGCTCTTTTTATTTTGAAACTTTAAAGTGACACTACAAAATACAACAAAAGCATAAGTATAAATCAGTGACAGTACAAATACATACACAAAAACTCATGCACACTACATGCAGGCACCATTCATACAGGGTTCTTGATCTGACACCTGCAGGGGCAGGCCTAGACAGCTAGTGTTGGAACCCACTGGAAGAAGCAATACTAGACCTGGTACTCTCAATGGAGAGAGGATCTAAATTTAGAAGTCAGTAGACATCTGGGAACAAGTGACCATTGCACAGTGTGCTTCACAATAAACACAACCATGGAGACAAGCCATACAAAAAACAAGCATACTGAACTTTAGAAGGGCTGACTTTGGCAAGATGGGTGAATACCTTAGGAATACACTAGCAAATGGCCAAAAGGAGGGGTGGAAGAACAATGGAGAAAAATCAAAAGTGCCATCATAGAGGCAACAAGCCTTTGTGTGAAACAGATAAAGAAAACAAAGTGGAGTAAAAAAACACTATGGTTCTCAAAAGAGGTGGCAGGGAAGGTTAAGGAGAAAAAGGCTGCATTCAAAAAGTATAAGGCATCACAGAAGGAGCATGACAGGGAACTGTATCAATTAAAGCAGAAAGAAGTGGGGAAGGCAGTCAGAATAGCAAAAGCCCAAACTGAGGAAAAAATAGCCAAGTCAGTTAAGAAGGGGATAAAACCTTTTATAGGTACATTAGGGAGCATAGAAAGGTTAAGGGAGGAATGAGAAGACTAATAAGGAGAGGGAGGTGGGCAGAGGGAGACAATGAAAAGACAGAGATACTGAATGAATACTTTTGCTCAGTATTCACAAAAGAAGATGATGATGAGTTACCTAAACCAGACAATAGAAGCACTCTGGTAGGGGTTGACACCAGTCCATTTACAGAAGAAAGAGTCCTGAAAGAACTCCTAAAACTCAAGGTGGACAAAGCAATGGGGCCTGATGGGATTCACCCCAGAATCCTAAAAGAACTAAGGGAGGACCTAGTGACACCACTGACCTCGCTTTTAACAAACCGTGGGAGGATGGGGTGGTACCTGAGGACTGGAGGAGGGCAGATGTGATTCCCCTTCACAAAAGTGGGAGCAAGGCAGAAGCAGAAACTACAGACCTGTAAGTTTGACCTCAGTGGTAGGAAAATGATGGAATCACTTCTGAAAGAAAGAATTGTTGAGTACCTCGAGGCCAGCAGGGCCCAGGACCCAAAGCAGCATGGATTTACAGCAGGAAGGTCATGTCAGACGCATCTAATAGATTTCTTTGACTGGGTGACCAAAGTAATAGACCAGGGAGGGCTGTGAATATGGCCTACCTAGACTTTAGCAAGGCATTTGACACAGTCCTGCACAAAGATTAATAATCAAGTTAGCCAGCCTGGAGTGGGTCCCAGGGTGGTACCCTGAGTTGTAAACTGGCTGGACAACAGGACACAGAAGGTAATAGTGAGTGGAACACATTCTGAAGAAAAGGGTCACTAGTGGAGTACCTCAGGGCTCAGTACTGAGTCCAGTCCTCTTCAACATCTTTATAGGTGACATTGCAGAGTGTCTGGAGGGAAAGGTATGCCTCTTTGCAGATAATACAAAGATCTGTAACAGAGCTGATACACAAGGGGGTACAAAGGATGAGAAGGACTTGGCAAGGTTGGAGGAATGGTCAGACATATGGCAACTTAGATTCAATGCAAAGAAGTGCAAAGTAATGCACCTGGGAAACAAAACCCAGGAGAAGAGTACACAATAGCAGGGGAGGTACTAACAACAACAAAAATGGAACAGGACTTGGGGTAGTCATATCAGATGATCTAAAGGTGGGTAAGCAATGTGAGAAGTCAGTAAGGAGAGCCAGGGGATACTGGGATGCATAGGAAGGCATCACAAGTAGAAAAAGGAAGTGGTTATCCTCTGTACAGACAGGTTGTGAGACCCCATCTGAGTACTGCATGCAGTTTTGGAGACCTCATCTACGCAAGGACATAGACAGGATGGAAGCAGTTCACAGGAGGGCAACTAAAATGGTGCAGGGTCTGCATCGGAAATCATATGAAGAGAGACTGAGAGAGCTTAATATGTATACACTTGATGAAAGGAGGTATGGGGGACATGATAGAAACATTCAAGTACCTCAAGGGAATCAACAAAGTCCAGGAGGGTAGCATCTTTCAGAAAAAGAGATGTGTAAGAACAAGCGGACACAATTTAAAAGATAGAGGGGATGGCTTAGGGGTAATGTGAGAATCTTTTTCATGAAGAGTGGTGGATGCATGGAACTGCCTTCCTGGGGAGGTTGTTGGGCTAAAACAGTGGGGAATTCAAACATGCATGGGACAGACACAAGGCAATTGTAGTGGGGTGGCAGAAAGTAGGCTGTTGGTTAACTAGAATCTGCAGCTTATCCAGTAGGTAGGAAATGGACAGAATGGGTAGGCCAAGTGGTCCTTATCTGCCATCAAAGTCTATGTTTCTATGTTTCTATGTTTAGGTTCCAAAACTCGATGTTGCATATATATATATATTAGAAGCAAAAAACTCCATTTAATGCATCAGTTAGGGTTGTTCCACAGCGACATGGTTAGGAAATTTGATGTTAGGGTTGAAAGCCCCATAGCCCCCAGCCCAACCCCCAAAATGGCTTCAGGATGCGTGTTGGGGTCATATCCCTCACTTTCACCCCATCACATGTGTAAAGAAGCAGAGGTATAGGAGAATGGGGTGAGAGTTAGGACTGATGACCCCCAACGTGCACCCAAGCCATTTTGGAGTTGGACTGGGGCCAAGGGGGCTTTTCAACCCTAACTCCGAATTTCCTCACTTGTCTCTGTGAAACAACCCTAACTGATGCATTAAATGGATTTTTTGCCTCTAATTGCCCTTCTTTTTGAGAATGAGGATGATAAATAGTGAATGTAATGCAGTGGCGGGAGCGCAGGGCCTGCCACATGATGTTCTGACATAGTAACAGGAACATCAGTGCAAACGCTAAGTGGCAACAGTTATGCACATGATAACGCAAATGTAAATGGTAAAGAAAACATTAATAAAAGCATAGCGCAAAGAGCGCGAAATGAACAGCAACGCAAAAGAGACACGCAAGTGCACACAAAACTCAACTGGTTACGTGCACAGTGATGGCACTGGTATTTTAAATGCAAATGTTAAGTGTTACAGCAAAAGTGCGGCAAAGGGAAGCGAAACGGAAAGGCAAATGCAAGTACACACGTAAACGCAAACCATTAAGTGCAGACGCGGTACCACAATTGTAAATGCAAATGGTAAACTTAACATCAAGAATAATACCAAAGCAAAGAGAAACAGAAATGGGAACAGAATAAACGTAAAGGAAACACAAACCGTATCATGCACGGTCACTTACCTGCAATTGCAAATGCACATGTTAATGGTAACAGCAACACTAATGCCAAAGGAAACAGAAATGGAAATACAACACAAGCAGAGACAGAAATGCAAAACATAACATGCAGCAAGGTACCGCAATTGTAAATGCAACTGGTAACGCGTAATATGAACAACAATGGCAAAGGAAACAGAAACTGAAATGGGAATGCAAGCACGACGAAAACACAAACCGTAATGAGCACGGTCACATTACCACAATTTAAATATACATGGTAATGGTAACAGCAACAATAACGCCAAAGGAAACAGAAACTCAAAAGGAAGCGCAAGCATATGAAAATGCAAACCGTGATGTGCACATTCACAGTACGCCAATTGGAAGTGCAAATGGTATGGTTGACAGCAGAAATAACAGCAAACTAAACGAAACAAGAACATGAATGCAGAGTGGTACACAAACAAGAGCATAAAAGTACTTGCGGTGGGCGTGCGGGAACAGTAATGCAAACCCGTATGGAAACACAAGTGGTAACAGTAACTGTAACAGTAATGGAAGCACACACCCTGATTTTGCCCAAGAGCTGCATAGAGAAACACAGCATGTACAAAGAATGTATGCATAATAATGGATGTCAGAGCAGAAAATGAGCTGTTGGAATACTAAAGTGCTTATATCTCAGTAACCGTATGACGTAGAAAAAGTTTTTTAACATGATTCATGATTTTGCTTGGCTACGTTTTTGCTGTCATGATGAAAATTGCATATCTTGCACCATTTTCGAGATACAAGCTCCAAAAGGAGGCGGACACCACCATGTTTGTCTATGGGGAAAAACGTCAATTTTGGAATACCGTAACTGGGCATCCATGCAATAATTTTCCACCAAACCATGAAAACGTACATCTGTGAGATATTGGCTGTGTTCCTCCAATTTCAGCCCAAAAGACCAAACGTTCTTTTGCAGCAGGGTGTAGCGATTTCCTGTCATTTGGCCATAGTCTGGAAATATAGTGCTAATTTGGCGAAAGCTTTCTGAAATTCTTTATGAAAGTGTCGGTGCGACACTGTTTTTGCGATACTACTTTTTCCAGAAACTTGAAAAGCATATTTCTGGGTGTTTAACCCAAAATAAAGATGTGGCTAGCATCTTCAGGGTCTGACTTGGTGAACACAGAAAGAATTGTGTCCCTAGAAGGTCCCAATTTTAAATGCCAAGCATTTTCTGATCACCAACTGAAAACAAAATGGCAGATTTGCGACACTACTAGCCCATTTGCGACTCTAAAAAGTGCATTTGTGACACTGTCAAACTTTTTTGTTAACATTTCCCATTGACTTATAATGGGAATTGTTTTTGAATAACTTTGAACCATTCAATACTTTTTCACGGAATCTTCAAAAGGCACACCGGGACCTCAGCTGCACATTTTCTGAAGTTTTCAGACTGGTCCATAAACCATGTGACCTGTAGGAAAGCAAGATTCACCAAAAAGCGTAGTGCACATTTTTATATTTGCTAATAACTCTGCAGCCGTATATCCAACCAGTACAAAAGTTGGCAGATCCCAAGATCTACAATGTCCAATTGTGCCTGCCAAATTTCAGGCAAATCCATTGAACAGTGGCAAAGTTATTAAGGTGCAAAATTTGACCCTTTCACCTTAAAAGTGCTACTCAATCCTATCTGGTCATCTACTGCGTTACCATTATATATATATATATATATATATATATATATATATATAATTTTGATCAATATAACTCTAATTACTGTTTTTACTTAGTGTTAAAATGCAAACATTCATTATAATGAAAGGAGAAACATTTCTAGACATTTCATAAAGTATACATTTCAAATCCATACTGTATATAAATTTTAAATACAGAATAAAAGCTGTTGTTTACATAACTTATATTTCTCCATCACAATTAATAAATAGAGACAACCACACAAAGAGTTTCATAAGTGGTGGGTTGAATCTCACTTCTAAAGGAAATTTTACTATATTACCATTTGAGTGCCTTTAATTTATTTTAAATTGCTCAAATTATACTGAAGACAAACAATGTTCCTTTAGGTTCCATTTTGATTTCAAAGATATATAGGTTCTAATCCTACTAGTACAAAATATATTTATTAAGAATTTTATTTTTATACTCTTATTGAAATAAACTTATCAATTGTGTAAAGAATAATGGGTGGAGAGAGGGGTTATATTAAGACAGTTATGTCTCATTTACTTGTTTAAATCATGTTCATATTTATAGACACACTTGTTCTAATCCTACCAAAATGAAAAATAATGTTTGAAATTACATGTTGTTTGTTCAGTAAACATATCATGGAAACTCTACAGAAACACTGTTATATCCAAATTGTCATTTAAACCATTTGGATACAAAGCCCTCATAATGTAGATCCATCTTTGTTCACATTTTGCTACAGTAATTTGTTAGCTCTGTCACCTCCTCTAATATTTTTAGGAATATGGTCCACCCCCATAAACTTAAAACACTTGAGATCTTTTGATGAAACTTTTCAAAGTGAACTCCAATTGATGTATTAACCACTTCTCTTTGGATTGCATGTACATCTTCCTGCATCATTTTCCTTAATGTTATTTTTGATTGTCCAGCATAAATATGTGGATATGTACATTGAACAATATAAGCAACATGTGTTGTAGAACAGTTGATGAAATGTTGGATAGTTGTATTTTTCTAATTTAGGGTTGGATGCTGAGTATTGTACCCAGCTGGCTAAATTTACAAATGCTGCAGTGTCCACATTTGTGACATCCTATTGGTTTAGGGGGCAACCATGTTCTAGTCCCTTCACTTGATTTTTGTACATGCTATGGGTAAGTAAATCAGATCAATTGCTCCCCTCTCTATAGGAGATGACATGTTTCTGTCCCACAGTACCTCTTAGATCTGTATCCGCTTCCAACACACCCCAATGTTTTATAATACTTTCTGTTAATTTGTTACTTATTCTGTTGTACTGTGTAACAAAAATTATGGGTTGATTATCCATTGAGGAATCTACTTTCTCCGTGGGTTTTAGGAGGTGTCTGTCTGCATAATTCTGGCTTTTGATAAGCCTGCTGTATTTGTTTTTCTGAATAACCTCTTTTTAAAATCTATGCTTTAACTCCATACTTTCCTTTTCAAATTTTCAAAGTTGCTGCAGTTGCATCTTAAACTGTCCATAAGGGATTCCTCTTTTTACATGGGTATGGTGTACACTAGTGGCATGCAACAACATATTGCCTGAAGTTGGCTTCTTATATGTACAACTTGAGACTGCTTCACCATCTATACCTTCCAAATATAAATCCCCAAAAATATTTGAATGATGTACTTCAAAAGTAAACTTAAGGCCAATATTTTTTTATTTATTTGAATCTAGGATTACAAGTACCTTTGATCCAAGGCTCTTTTACAAGTGTTTCACATCAGTTGCAGTACAATAAAAAAAAAGCAAGACAATTAAGTAACAAAGGCAGGATAACATGTTAGCAATCAGTTACATGAATATGAATGCATACATTTATGTTAAACTAAAGACAGAGGCATTGACAGAGTAAATAGTGTTACATGACATGGCAAGGACACAAAAGGTAAGAGCAGCCAGAGGCATTGTCACATCATAAAGAGAACAGCAGGTGGTGGAGTGGGTGCAGGGGAGGGAGAGAGAGTGGGGAGGGGTTGTAAGAGATATGGGGTAGATAATAGAAGTGCTATGTAGAAAGAGCAAAGACAATTATTGGGTAATGGTGAGGAGGGTTGATAAAGAAGACAGCCACAGGTGCTAGAGGCAGAGAGGAGTAGATAAAGCTTGGATTCAAATGGCCAAACTTAGGTACTGAGAAGATGTCACTAGCTGGGCCCATTCAACCAGCTAGGGGCCCTATAAGCAAAGCATCTTTGTCACTGGGTGGTACAGCAGTGGGGAACCAGCAGCAGTTGAGATCCAGATCCCCAAGTGTGTGAAGGTTACTACTGCTGGGCAAAGGAGAGCTTGGACTCTGGGGTGCACTTGACCCATGGTTATTTCTTTGCCATAATGTAGGTTTGGTACTTTATGCAGTTTGAGAATTTAGCCAGCTAGTTTGTGCACTGAGGTAACACGTGTGAGATGGTGAGCTCCAGTAATGAGCTGACAAGCTTTGTTGAGAGGACGTAGATATGTGTCTGAGGCGCAGTTACAGTAGCACAGCTGTATATGATCAGGCCATAGTCAATTATAGAAGACAACAGAGCTCTGAACAGTGACCATAAGGCTTCCGGAGCAAGGTGTTGCCTGTGCCTGTAGTAGTCCAGTGTGAGTATTTGCAGATTTGGCGATGCAATAGATGTGGGTGCGATAGGATAGGTTACAGTCAAGAGAGATCCCAAGATATTTAAAAGATTGCACCTGCTTGAGGGCAGCTCCAAGGCAGTTTGTGATGGCCAGGGTGTATCCTGTACTTATTGTGGGAGCTGCTTAAAAACATTGACTTGGTTTTCTTATAATTTAAGAGCAATTTGTGCTTACTAAACCAGTTCTCAACTGAGGCAAGCCTAGCTAGGTATTTTGTAGGGTTGAGAATCTGTATGGGTGGTGTGAAATACAGCATCATTGGCATAGAGGATGCTTTGTTCTGGGCAAGATTGTTGAAGGCTGTCCAGGAAGAGAGTGAATAGAAGGGACCCAGTATGGATCCCTGGGGACTCCTAAGCAGACAGGTCTAGCGTCAGAGAGGACGTCTGCAATTTTAACTCTTTGGGATCGGTTTTCCAGATAGCTTTTAAACCAGGCCATGGAATCAGGAGAAGAGCCCAGCATTCAAAAGCTGCTCAAGTAGCAGACGATGGTGGATGGTGTTGAAAGCCTTAGTTAAATTGATAAAGATCGACCCAGCTAGGTGTCCACTATCCAGAGAACTGTGGATGGCTCCGTGAATTCCAGAAGGGATGAAGTGGTGCTGTGCCCTTGTCTGAACCCATGTTGTTGAGATCACAAGACATTGTGTTTGTTCAGGTAATCAGTGAGTTGGTCTGCTACTATGCATTTGATGGCCTTGGAGAGAGGGTAATATGGAGATTGGTCGATAGTTACCATGTAGGACCCTGTCTCCACTTTTGTGGACTGGAGTAACAATAGTGAATTTCCATCTGTCAGAGAACTGGCTGGGGCTGACGGAGATGTTGAAGATCTTTGTTAATGGTCCTAGTACTTCGTCGAGGTGAGGGACAACAGTTTGAGGTCAAGTGTATCCCCACTATTTCTGGACTTGGCAATTGCTCTTCTAATGTATCGCAGGCTTCGTGCATCTTGACTGCTTAAAGTAGAACAGCGGTTATTTGGAAGAGGGGGAAGATGGAAGGGTGAGTTGGAGAGTCATCTACATCAAAAGTTGGGGAGAACACTACTGAGGTCTATGAAAGCAGTATTGAACGTATTAGCAATAGTCATCAGGTCCAGTGTTGTAGTCCCATCAATGTCCAGCATAGTAGGGAAGTTTTAGGCTGCCCCAGTAACTTCTTTGATATTGTTCTAGAAGGCTGTCCCATTTCCCAGGTATTAGTGAGCTTCCATAGTAGATACTTTTCTTTAGGTGGATTGACTTTGTGCAATCATTCTGAGTACGTTATAGTTCTGTATGTCAGTTTGCGTACCAGTGGCCTCTTGCCCACAGCCAGAGGTGGTCCCTTGCTTTTAACTGTGCCCTAAGCTCCATGGAGAGCTCACGGGCTGCAGAAGGCCTTTGACTTTGTTGCTTTTGAAGGGGGCATGGGAGTCACAGGCCGCATTAAAGGTGTAGATGAAAGAGTCCAGGGCCAAGTTGACATCTGACGCTTTGTAAATAGGGAGTCCAATCTTGCTGACTGAGGCAGGATTTGAGGTGATTCAACTGCCCATGGGGAAGGACTCTGCTAGAGATGACTATTGGAGTGGGCTTGCAGAATTTGTTTAACTTTCGCAGATGACAGTGGAATGGTCACTGAGTGAATCTGGGAGGACGGATATGTTAGAGATACGAGTTGGATGATTGGCCTTAACTCAATCCAGGAGGGTGCTACAGCTTGTTTGTAGTTGTGCCTGGTCAGGGAGTCAACCAGCTGGGCAAGGTTTGCTGACGAGATGGCGCCTTGAAGCCCCTGATTCAGTTGCAAGCCAATTAATGTTGAAATCGCCTGGCAGGATTAACTCACAGCCTGAAGGTTGGGTTCAGATGAAGTCCAGGACAGCATTGAGACCTTTCTCTTGCTCTTTGGAGGGATTCACACTGAAACAATTGTGAGGGCTTTGTTGTGGGCCCCTAGTATGATTCTGATAGGAAGAATCTGTGCAGATGATTCTGAGAAGGAGGTAGCTATGGGGTGACCCAAGAGAGACTCATAGAGGTAGATTTGACAGCCTCCCTCCTCTTTTAATCTTCCAATCCAGCCTGAAAACATTGTAGCCTGGCAGGGCAATTGCCATGTCAAGGACTTTGGGTGTTAGCCAGGTTTCAACAACTGTGAGGCTATCTGGACTGTATTGGTTTGCAAATATTTGCAGGCATCAAGCTTTGGGAGTAGGCTGCAGATGTTAAGAGTCACAAGGAGAATCCCCTGAGTGATTGACTTGGTTGGTTGAGCTAGAGGTTTTGGGCCGGGATTGGGGTGAATATTGCCAGACAGCAGCAAGAGGATGAGGAGCAGGAGTTTCAGAGTGCATAAACATAGCTCACTGAGGGTGAGTTTATGTGTCTGCTTCATGCAGGAATGTACAGAGTTGCTGGCACTGGTCCCAGAGTGATGTCATGTGCCCAGAGGTGAGAGAGGAGATGAGTGGGCCCATGACCCCCTTTGTAAGAATACATGTGTGTGGCCATCCATTTTCAGTGGGGTGCATGAGGTGAGCGAGGTTCAGAATGTAGGGTGCCTGAGTGGTAGTAGATATAGTCAAACTGGTAGCTAGGGGAGAGAGGTAACAGGCTCCAGGGAGGTAGAAGAGTGGTATCAGGGATGAAAATAAAAAGTTAAGAAAGTATAAAGGACATAATCATTATGCTCAGGCAGTAGAGGTCATGTAGGGTGAGTTAAAAGAACAGGAGAGAAGTCCGAGATATGGGGCTGATATAGGGTGAAAGAAGTGAGAGGAAGGAGGTAAGGCAAGTGTGCAATAGAACAGCAGGAAGGATACGGGGTTACAGATTACATTTGTGTTCAGGGAAAATCTACAAACAGTAAAGCTGATGCTATGTTACCTTCCATATGACCATGAGGTCATCAATAAATCTACCCCAAAATATGATGCTCTCATTGTATGGATTTCTCAAGTCACTGAAAATAAAGATTTCTTCCCACCATGCCATAAAAAGATTTGCATAAGATGGGACCGCTGTGGTCCCCATGGCTGTGCCAGTAGTCAGTAAATAAAACTTTATCAAAAGAAAATAATTATTGTGAAAATGAAATGTGTAGCTTCATTCAAAAAATCAGAAGGAAAAGTGAATGCAACTCTGTTGGTATGAAGATGATGTTCCATAGCTTGAATTCCAAAATGGTGTTGATTTGATGTATAAAGATTAGTTACATCAATGGTCAGCCAAGTGTACTTAGAAGACAGGTCAGGCCTTGAATTTTAGAAAGGTCATCCATAGAGTCACTAATATAAGATCTCTGTAATGCTACTAACTGCTTTAAGTAAAATCAACAAAAGTAGAGACTTTTCCTGTTAGAGCCCACCCCAAATTATTGGGCATCCTGAAGGCCTGGTCTGGTTCTTATGAATCTTTGACAACACATACATTGTTGGTGTAACTGGAAAATCATCAGTCATGTACCCTTTTTCTTTCTCTGTAATGTAACTATTATATACGGATTCATTTAAGAAATTATCTAATTTTGTTTTCATTATTTGAGTTGGATTCCCTTTCAAATGTCTATAATTGGTTACATTATCAAGCTGTTTGTAAATTCCAGCATCACAAGTCATTTTACCCATGATGTCAATTTTCTCCCTTATCAGCTTCTTTGATCTCAATATTTTTAATGTCCTTAAGTTCTTTTAAAGCTATTTTTCTTCTTTTGACAAGTTGCTTTGTACAAAGGGACATTTAGATGAAAACAGGCTCTCAGAGTCTTTCATTACCAATGATTCATAAGTGCTGATTGCTGGTGAAATTGAAGTTGGTGGATTAAAAGTAGATTTATTTGAAATGGAACTTTATTATTTTTGTTTGGAATGATGGTTCTGTTGTTGCTAAAAAGTTCGGCATTTTGTGATGTTTTATTCCATAGTTGTTCCAAAATTTCTAATGTGTTATCATGGGATGGTACCAAGGTGGTATCTTCTGTTGATTGCTCAAATGTATCTCTTTTGTGCAAAAAAAAATTTTGAGCACAATTTTCTGATGAATTTCTTAACATCCATATACATTTCAAATTCATTCACCTTAGGCTGTGGAACAAAAGATAGTCCCTTTGAAGAACTTTGATTTGTGTTGGAGTTAAACATATTTCAGAAGGTTAACTATTCCAAGATCTTGCTTCTCAGATTCACTGACACTCTGTCTTGTGCCCTCCCCTTCTGCCACGTCTGATTTTCTTCCCTTTTTGTTGTTTGGTATTAGAAGTAAATGTTACTTGTTTTTGTTGTTGGATAGTTTCATTACTGGTGATGATGTCTTGAGAAGTATTCAAATCTGACTTTGAAGTATTGTTAGAATCACCTGAGCAATTGTTTGTTCTTTTTCTGACTGAAATTATTATTGTTTTTCCTATTTTGGATCTTCCACATGATTGGGAACATCCTTGAAGTACTTCTAGGTTTTTCAGATCTTTGCCATGAAAATATTTGATTTTGCCTGTAATCACGTGTATCTCTTGCTGTTTTTGTTTCTTTTCTGCTAATTACTTATTTTCATGCTCAAGCAATTTTTGATTCAATTCATCTCATAATTTTTGAAACAAGTGATGATCCTTGTATTTCATAACTTCTGTTGTTATTTAATCAATGCCTGTCGACACGGTTTCATGTAATTCAGTGTCCATATCTACTAGAATATCCACTACTAAAGTGCTAGAACAAAGTGTAAGGGCTGATTCCCATCTGGTTTGATTTTATGTCATTCAGAAACCCCCATTTGGTGTTTTTCAAACCGCAATCCTCTCGGTGCCTAACCTTTCCTGTTATAGTTACTTAAATAGCATTTATTATAATATACATTGATTTATTTAAACTTTAATTTCTCCAGTTGTTGAAAAGCTGTTTTAAAATCAGTGCTGATATCAGAATTAGTAGTTGTCTGACCTTCATTGTTGGATCCCTGCTGTTGACGGAGTCTGACTGATGTGGCCATGGGCTCCAAGCAAGAAAATGTTAATTGCCCCATTACATCTGTTGTTTTCTCCATATTTGGCACTTATATCTGCTTCAGTTTCTTACAAGTATAATGCTGAGAAGAACTAGGCAGAATCCTTAATTCACAAAAACATGGTCGCTACTTGAAAGTCCCACTGCAAAATAGTGAGAAAGGCAAGCAAACTTTAAATAAACTGCAACTTCTCACAAACAGGCACCAAAAGAGGTTAACTGAAAGTCCTTACTACTTAAAAGCACGGCTGCTGATTAAAAATCCTTCAAGACCTGATTGAAGAACAAGCAGACAACAAATCAGGCCACTAGCTTCTGCAAGCACATTTAGTCTGCCCTCTTAAAATAGATAGGCTGCGGCTGCTCTCAAGAATACACAACTTGATCGAAGTTTGTCATATGAAAAACACAAAAAGGGAGTGGACTGTGAACGACAGGTGCTGAAATCTAATAAACAAGCAGAAAAGCACAAAAAGATAGCAACTGGTGCAAGCAAATAATGATGATGACTCAAATTGACAATGAAAATGTCTAGATATGTCATAAAGTATAAATCAAAACAGAACCTAAAGGAAAATTCTTTATCTTTAGGATAAGTTGAGCAATTAAAATACATTGAAAAGTCACTCAAAAGGTAATATAGTGAAATTTCCTTTAGAAGTGATGGGATTCAAACCCACAATGAAACTCTTTGTGTGGTTGTCTCTATTTACTGTGATGGAGAAATACAAGTTATGTAAACAACAGCTTTTATTCTGTATTAAAAATTATATACAGTAAGGATTTGAAATTTATACATTATGAAATGTCTAGAAATTTTACTCCTTTCATTATAATGAATGTCTGCATTTTAACACTAAGTATGAAAGAGTAATTCGAGTTGAATTGATCAAAAATAATATATATATATGCAACATCATGTTTTGGAACTCTGTATTAAGTAAGTGCCTGTACTGTAGTGTGCATGAGTTTTTGTGTATGTATTTATACTGTCTCTGATTTACACTGATGCTTTTCAAAATAAAAGAGCATAGGCAGCACTCAGGCCACAACCCATTGAGAAAGGTTCATGACTTAGACCTGAAGCACCAGGGAAAGTAGCCATGGGCTCCTTTGCATTTATGCAGTCAATTTGAGCCAACTTCATCATTTGCTTGCACCAGTTGCTTTCTTTATATTTAGAATGTTTGAGACATAACTCCAGGCTGCTTTTCTTTGAATATCTCAAGGCACTGTGCGGAATTCACTGAAACAACCTTTCAAATGTGAGTAATCACTAATTTGAATTCATTAGATTTCACTAAATATAGCCATCTGAAAGGTGAAAATTGTGATTAAAATTAAAATTCAGGTAATCAGATGTCCATAGTTTAAAAGTATAATTAGTGCATCTTAATAAACAGGGTCATTGGAAATGTCCTTTTTCCTTAACAACTTTGATATTGGTTGTTTGTGTAACTTGAATGCTTTTAGAGATAGTTACATTTTTTGTCATAACTCCTATAAAAATGAATATTCAGGCAATCAGATGGCCATAGTTTAAAAATTTAATTAGTGCAGCTTAATGAATAGGCTCATTTGTAACGACATTTTGTCCTGAAGAACTTTCATACTAGTTATTTAGGTGTAACTCATATACATTTACAGATATTTACATTTGTCTGGCATAAATCCTAATGCACTTCTAAACAGCCTCATTTTGCAAACCACGATGCCAATTAAATAAAATACTATTGACTCTGACCAGAGTTTGTTTATCTTTGTCATGTCTAATTTCACTCATTCAGACCCATTGTGTGTTTAGAACAATGGAGGCAGAACTCAGATTGCTTTTCTTTGAGAATCTTCCTAAGGCACTGTTCAGAATGTTTAGCAAATGTGCACACATTCAAAAAAATCTAAATATCTTTAAAACTATTCCAGCATGACAGTTGTTCAGGACAAAATGACATTTCAAATGAGAGTAGTCACTAATCTGAATTCCTTATATTTTGTAAAATACGGTTATCTTATTACCTGTATTTCCATTTTTGTTTTTACAAAATTCATGTTTCTGATGGCTATTTAGAAAAATATATATAAAGAATTTAGATTAGTGACTATCCTCATTTGAAAGGCCCTTTTGTCCTGAACACAAAATGTAAAATAATGCACTTGGGCACAGAAATCCAGGGCAGAGTACAAAATAGGTGGAATGGTATTGACAAAACTAAGAAAGCACACATTCAAAAAAAACAAAAAAAACAAGCTTTACATACAGTTGATTACTGTTTAACAGTATGATGCATCTATGGCTGCCACTGTACATTTGACAAAGCCATAATCATGTTTCTCACTTGACATTAAAAGGAGGTACTGGTTGAGGCCATAACTGACTCCTTGTTTTTGTGTTAAAGGGTCAGTTTATTACAGAAAAAACAAGGAAAGGGTCTTTTCTAAAATGTATTAATGAAAACAAAAACACCTGCACTCCAGAGCCAGGAGAGCTTCTAACCCTCCAGGGTTAGGCAGAGTTTTGTTGTACCACTACTGAGTCTTCCTTTCTGTGTAATCACACACAGAATAAATCTAATTTTGTAAGAAAGCAAGGATTTGGGTATTTTGTACTGTCTTCACATGAAGGTTAGTAGCTCTTCTGGCTCTGGAGTGTGGGTGTTTTTCTGTCTTTCATTTATGTGTTTTGGTGCACTGCCCTCACCTGCACCTGCCCTGCTCAGTAGTGTGGTATTGTTTGTCTCAGTCATTTCTAAATGTATAGGAGCATGGGGACCACTTTTTCAGAGCATGCCACCACTGGCAGTTACCACTTCAAGACTGCTACTACCCTGCCTACAACAATCTGCGGAAAACCAGATGTAGTCTGCCAGCACTAAGATCAATATGGTTAAGGTAAATATACCATAAATTACTGCATGAAAAGAATAAGAAAGTGACTGTGATGACGAACAATTCCAAGACCAGATCTCAAGTTTGTTAATAGATGCCTCTGGAGTTTGATTTTTATGGCTGCGTGGGCTAAGCTTCACAGATGTTATGCCATCATCAGATTTGTGTAAGATCATTGTGGAAGTATGTGACTGGACTGCTGTCTGATGTGCTGCCACAGTGCTTTGGCCTAGGTTCCAGTGATTCAGTTTATGCAGCCCTTCCCTCCATAGGCCACATAAACATACCTACTTCCCGGTGCACTACTTTTCCTGTCACAACTGTGGAAGTGATAGCCACTGTGTGCAACATTATAGCACTGACTTAAACTGCATATGCATGAGTATCATGCATACAGATTATGTCAGTGCCGCCATTTAATGCAAGGCTCACTCCGGGGCAAACTGTACATGTGAGGTAACACACATGCGCCGTACTGTAATCACTGCAGTTATTAGTTATGGCTGATTCAATGCAGCGAGAGCACTGCATATTCTTTTCAAAGTTCTTGCCACTCTGAAAAGCTCTCCACAGCCATATCAGCTGAGACCAGCATTTTTTGAAGGAGCTACGTGTGGTGATTTACATGTGTTAGGTGGATTTTTATGGCTTTTGGTTTAATTTAGATGTGCTGTTTACTTGAGCCCTTAAGCTTATATCACTCCCCTTCTTGCATCACAGATCTGTGCCCTATTGACCCTCCACTATGAGCGAAATGTACCTCAGATGCAGGGAAGAAGAAATGGCATGGAGGAGCAGAAGGAGACCATGGTTTGGGGAATAACAGGAGTGGTCCCTATTGGGGTTATGCAGATCAGGAGATGCCCTAGGGCTAGAAAAGGACAAGGTAGGGTTCAGCCTGGCTGGTTCCTGTGCCCAGGATCCTGCCAGACCTAGTAGACAGGTAGGCATTGGGCCTGCTTGCTCTTTCCATCTACTTTAGGCATTGCTATACATTCCCAGATCAGTGAGGAATAAGATCGCAATTATGGAGGATATGTTTTCCTATGTTGATCTTGCATACATTACTGAGAACTGGCTAGGGGATAACTCTGAAGCATTTTGGAGGCATCAATCCTGGCTGTTCTCTTTCAGTGGTGCACTACCTGGGAAAGGGTTGCAGGAGAGGGGTGACTATGTGTTTTATAACTGAACTGAACATGGTGCACACCAGTGAGGTGCCCTTTTTAGTCCAAGGTGATGTGTGGTGGACGCAGTGGGCTTCAGAATCCTCCTCATGTACTAGCCTGCAGGTAGTGAGGGGAGTTTCTGAAGGAAATGTTATTCTTCATTGCTGACCTAGTTTTGGAATCACCTAGGTGACTTATCAGCCTGACTTCAATGCCTGGGTATGTGAGGAAGACTCACATTTTAGTAGAGATTTCCATGAGACTGTGGAGTTCTGGGCCTAGCACAGATTATTATCACTGGGACACATCAACATGGCCATGCCTTGGATCATATAGTCTCCCTGGAGCTCAAGGTGAATGACTCTAGATTGATCTGGTCAGTTAGTTGGATCTTTGTGTCATCAGGTTCTGTTTAGGGCCCTCCCTTGAGTCCATCCCTGTGGAGGTGGTTCAGTATAAAACCTTGAGTGGGCTGGGACCTAAAGGACTGATATCAGTACTAGACACATGGAAATGTTGCCAGCATGTATTGAGGTGGTAGAGGCTGCAGTGATGGCATACAATAATGCTACAATTGGAGCCTTTAACCTTCTAGCACCTGTCCATTTTCATCCCCTGGTGTCACATCTCAGCTCACCATGATTTGACTGCTAACTGAGGACACTTATAACATGGGGTTGGAGGTTGGAGCATCGTTAGAGAAGTCTTAGGCCATGGAGGACAAACTTTTCTGGTTTCTCATTATGAGGAATATCAGAAGACAATAACACAGAAGAAGGCAGAATTTCTTTCTAGAGAGCTTGCCAGTGGGAAGAACCAACCAGCTCATTTTTTTGGCCTGTAGATATGCTTCTCCACCTTGCCTGTCTGGAGCCTGTGAGAACAGTTTCACTAGCAAAATGCGAGGAGTTTGCTTGGTTCTTCTCAGATAGTGTGTTCTCCATTAGGACTAGAATTACTCCAATGGAGTCCTCTGAGTTCAGCAGTGGTCAGCCTGTGGTCCAGAAACACATCAGGTTTTCTTGGAGCAAGCCTCAGATGGTAACAGTGGAAGAGGTCTGCCAACTGGTCTCAGAGCTGCGATTGTCTTTTTCAATCTGGCCCTGGGCCCTATGTGTCTGTTAGTGAGTTGCGTTGATCATCTGGCCAGGGTTCATGGAAATCATCCAGTATTCTGTTACAGGAGCTGGTTCCTGTAGTACTTAAATGTACACTGGCAAAGCCCCTTCTGAAAAACATCTCTGGACCGGAAGATTTGGTGAGCTATCGTCCAGTCTCTATCTTTCCATTCTGGAGAAGGTTGTTGAGAAAGTTTGGCTCTACAGCTGGAGGAACACCTGACATCCTCTAACATTTATGAACCATTCCTCTTGGGTTTAGAGCCTGGGATAGCACAAAGACAGCGCTTGTCAGGGTGCTTAGTGATCTGCTCAGGGTGAGGGATAGTTGGAATCATTGATCCTCATTCTCCTTCATCTTTCCTTAGCATTTGATATCATGGACCAAGGTGTAAGTCTGAACCATCTAAAGGGTACACTGGATTCCCCAGCATTGTCATCCACTGGTTTGAGCTATTTTTACAGGATAGAACTCAAAGGGTAGTTCTAGGAAATTTTTCCTTGGAACCGTGGTTCTTTCCAGTGTTGTATCTGAAGGCTCAGTCCTGTCACCAATGTTGTTTGCAGTTCATATGCTACCCTGGACAAGGTCATTAGACATTTGGAGCTGGGATTGTGGTGCTGTGTGTATGACACCCTGCTCTATAAGTGTTTTGCTCCCAAGACTTAGATGGTAGTCAACATGTTCAGTGAGTGCCTGGCCAAGATCTAGAACTGGATGTCTTTGAGCTGGCTGAGATTGAAACCCTAGAAGACTGAGGTTTTAGTGGTTGAGCCAGGATGAAAGGGAGGAATTAGTGGCTGACACAAGAGTGACTGGGCTTTGGCTTGCTGACTCTGGTCTGCTAGAAAGTACAGGGTAAAAGAATCTAAGAGTCAAACTAGACAACGGTCTAACAATAAAGGCCCTGGTTTCAGCTGTAATCTGGATTGGCTTTTCCATCTTCAAAGTTTCCAGCAGATTAGATCCCTTATCCCCTTCAGGACCTGGCAATGCTGATGCATGCATTTGTGACTTCTAGGTTGGACTATTGTTTCACTCTTTACTACAGGGTTAGTGGGGTACACTATGATGCCTGCAGCTGCTTGGTTACTTATGAGTTCACCAAGATTAAGTCATATCTCTCAGGCACTGCATGACATGTACTGACTGCCAGTGAAGTAGTGTTTCACATTTAAGATAGGTTTATTAACCTATAAAGACCTACATGGACTGGGTCCAGCCTACCTGGTAGAGCTCCTGCACCCACACAACCCAGTTCACCCACTCCTATCTGCCAGGGAGGACCTCCTCATGGTTCTGAGGGCTAGACAGAAGAGTTCAGGTGACCTGCATTTGAGGTAGCAAGCCCATCACTGTGGAGCTCTTTGCTCCAGGACCTTTAGGAAGGCCCCTTGGTGGATGCTTTTAAAAGGGGTTTAAGTTTGATTTATTCAATAAGCTTTTGGAGATGCTCCATAACACTTGTGTGCAGTACTTTTGTAGTTTCACTATGTTTTAGTGTATTTTATATTTCAGGGATTTTGTTAGTTTTAATGGAATAATGTGGCAATTACATAATAATTATTGGTGACCCCCTTTAATGCATGGAGTCAGTCTGTGTTTCAAATGCCATAATATCTGGATTAACTGGTTACTACAGTATTTTGTGTCACTTATTTGTATCATGCCACCTCACTGGCTCTTAGTCTGTGTGGATTTGGCAAACAAATCAAGAAACATTGCAGCTACATTTCTTTGTTTTCAAGGACCCACACTGATTGCCTGTCACTCTCCATACAGATAAGTTATTAACTTTTGGATTATTTATCTAGTTGATCCTGCCTCTACAGAACAAAAAATCTATCTGATTGAACCTGCTATTGGTAAGCTTTGGGCATGGCTTCAGAAGACAGTGAGTCTGATCATGAATGGACCATGGTTGACTAACAAATGTCTACCTATTGAAGTTCCCATGTCGGTTCCTCATTGCAACTTAAAAATGAAAACAAAAACAAAAATGTCTGTACTTGAGAAAGAGACAGACAGAGTGTGTGTGTGTGTGTGTTTGAGTGGCTGTGCCTGCGTGTATGTGTCTCTCTGTCTCATAGTCTGTGTCTACATCTGTGTCTCTGTCTCTCAGAACTGCTTCACTAAGTTTGGTATTCACTCCCTGTCTGTGTCTCTGACCCTCATTTCAAATGCTGAAAAAACCTCTTTGCAACAGTAATTATAAAAATAAAGGCTATGCAACTGATGTTATGGATTTTTTTACACACCTTCAGTTTTCTGATGACCTTATCAACCTCTCAGACTTCCCTCTTGAGATTTATGGGTCATCACTAAATATGATATGATAGAAAATCAAAGCAAAAATCGCCATTTTCACGGCATCTGCACGGCAAAATATGCCGCTTTTCACGGTAAATGCAAATTAGCTTAAAGCTATAAAAATAACAAGATGTAATGTACTCCGATTATTTTATTAAATAAATGCTTAGAAATAGCATTAAAAGCATTAAAAGCATGCCATTAAAGTGGCTGACACCGATTTGGAGAAACATACATCACAGCTCTCTCGTGCTCAAAACTGTAGTCTCTGATTACCTGCTATACCTGACTCAAGCTGATGTTACCTATTTTATCCTGCAGAGCAATTATTAATTAATTACAATGAAAAGGTCACTAACAAGCTTCAATTTAACTACCTTGTTGCCTTGAGTGCTGTTTCATAATCGGCAATCAGTGTAACAAAAGACTTCGATTAGCACTTACTTTACACGGCATTAAGCATGCCATTAAAGACAGGTGATGCTAATCCAGCACTACTAATATGTTTGAATGGGTAAGATAGTAGTGTGGGCTTTGACTGAAGCTTTTTGGGCTTGTTATAAAATTTCAATCAAATTCAGCGTAAATCGAGTAAATTAGTCAATTTCACAGAACAGCATCAAAATTAGGAGATCGTGAAATCCGTGCATGCCGTGATTTTCTTACAGCTTTAGTCATCACACACCTTGGGTGTGTAAAAATCCATAACACAGTTTCTTAGCCGTTATTCTCGATTTTATATATTATTGCTATGGATAATTGGTTGTGTTTCTTTTTTTCTTTTTATTGTGATAATAACCTGGACCTCCATGGAAGGGTGCCAGGTGAAAATGAATACTACTACAACTCATCATAATATTCCTGGATTTTACTAAGCCATTTTACATTGTGTACCAGAAATGTACAAATGAGAAATTAACTTCATTAGCATTTCTGGATAAATTGATAAGGTGAGTGGGAATTGATTCACTAAATGGACACACAGGGTGCACATCAAGGGACATTGCTTCAGGGCTGGGTGAAATGTATCTTCCACCAGTGGAATTCTGTAGAAATTATTTTTCTCTTCCATGAAATTTCATAAAATGTCCATTATTATTTTGCAAAAATTTCACCAAAAGTTTAATTTCAGTTATTTCCAAATAGTTTAAAACGTATTAGTGCAACTTGCAAAAGATTTAGTATGACTACTGTTCCTGTGTCCCACAGAAGTATGCCAAGATTCAGAAATGTGTCTTTAAAAATAACTGCGTTATAATCTTCCAAACCTTCAGAAATTTTAAAATTACAATTAACAATTATTTAAACTAAAGCACCTGTCCAAATTGTGCCATATTTGGAGTGGTGACTTACCTATGCCTATATATATATATTTTCCAAGTTTCAGATTTCTGTCTTTAAAGGTGACTTAGTTATAAACCTCCAAAATACATTACATTTTATAATTACAATTCACAACTAAATAAATGGCTGAATTTTAAGCCCCTGTAAGTTTAATGTTAGAAAACAGAATATCACCAATGTTATTAGGTTAATTGACCATAGATATTAGGCTTTAAGGCAACTACATGGTCCATCATCAGAATGTCATGCTGACGATCGAGGGTAGGAAGTAAATCTGGAAGTCACGTGCGAGCAGGTCATAGTTAAACTTACAATGTACATAACCCTACTTCTCTATTGTAGTCTCTATGATTCTTTCTAGAAAGTATGCATCTAAATCTTCAGTTGTTTAGTTCAAAAGGTGGCTTAGTTGTAAACATAGAAATATTTTCTGAAATGTTGAAATGAATATTACATTGCTAGATTTTGAGCAGCTATAACCTCCACATCTTTCATTCGATTATCATGAAATGTGATGTGTTTAGGGCAAGACAATAAGCATACTAAATTATAGCTCTCCAACAGTAACATGGACTGAGATAGGGCAATTAAAAATGTTTCAGAAATTCCACAAATTCAGAATTTGGTAATTTTGCTCAGCTCTACATTTTTCTCCATGTAAACCTATAAAGTGAGGGGTCCCACTAGAGTTGATGCTGGATCCCTTCTTCCTTGCAAAATGTGTAACTCATATACAGTAAATGGAGAAAGAAGTAATTTGGTGTATGAAATTCAGAGATAATACTCAGCTGAGGGGTGTTGTGACATATGGGGATCTGATAAACATTGTCCATTCCTGGATGACCAGGTAAATATCTGGAGATGGTCAAAACCTGGGGTATAGGATTCAAAAGTGAAAAATGTGTTATGATGCATTTCAGTAATAAAACTCAGGGTTTCACTTATTACCACAAAGGTACACCTCTAAATCAAATGTGACTGAAAGAGACATTGAATTCACATCACACATGACCTTAGGCACACTAAACAATATAGGCACATTTATAACAAGGCAAGCAACGTGTTGGGCTGTTTGAGAAAGTCTATTGTATAGAGACATAGTAAAGTATTAGTCCCCTGTGTACCATTTGTTTACTTGGTTTACTTGGTTTGCCAGGACAAAAGAAGGCTATTGCCCATTGAAACTGTCCCCATCATCATGGTGGGAAAATTAAACCCTAAAGGAGTTAGACTCCAACCAAAGATCCAATCCCTTTTAAAGATGAAATTGAATCACATTCCACCAGGTCTTGAAGTAATAAATTCCAAACCCTAGGTGTTCTAACTGTAAAATAATTTAACCTTTTGTTAGTTTTAGAACTTGCAACATCAATTTGTTTGTTATAAAACCAAGGGCTAATTCTACTTGACAAATTTAAACCACATAGGTTCATTAAGTCCTGAGAATTAAAGATTTTGTATAAAAGTAGCAAATCACCTCTAATACGTCTTAACTGAAGTGAATGCAACCCAGTTTCTGAAGTCTATCACAATAGTCCAATTTTGCCAAATAAGGAACCATTCTGGTGGCTCTTCTCTGGATTTTTTTCTATTCTATCCCTATCTTGTCTTAAATAAGGACTCCAGAAAGGAGACCCATAATCAGACTGAGGCCTCACATAAGCTCTAAACAAGGGATAATACATTCCTGAGTCCTTAACACAAAAGATCGTTGAACACGGGTAAGCATGGCATTGGATAGACTGGCAATCCTAATACAGTGATCCGTTGAGGACAATTTGTCATTTACAAGAATTCCAAGATTGCGCTTTACTAATGACACCTGAAGGGAATATTATTTAAATAATAGGTTTGTTTGGGATTATTCTTCCAAATTGTAGGACATGACACTCATCAGAATTAAGTATCATCCTATTGGTATCTGCCCAGTCCTCAATAATTTTAAAGTATTAATAATAGAGACCCTGTTTAGTGGTGAATTAACAGACCCTCCCAACTTAGTATCATCAGCAAATTTTGAAAGAAGATTATCAGAACTAACCTGTAGATCACTAATAAAAATATTAAACAGTGTTGGTCCAAGAACCGATCCCTGTGGAACTCCACTGGTCACTTTCTGAATTTGGGAGAAGAACCCTTTATTCTAACCTGTTGAAATCTATTATTTAACCAGCCTGATACCCAATTAGTTAGAAACTGTGAAAATCCATGTTCAACATTTTATCCAACAATACTTCATGAGGAACTTTATCAAAAGCTCTACTATAATCAAGAGAATAACATCCATGGGGATACCTCTGTCAAGTCCTAAACTAATATAGTTATAAAAAGCTACAAGATTGGTAGTGCAAGAGTACCCTACCTAAATCCATGTTAAGTAATGTCAGTCACATTATTAATAATAGATTCCTTTTCCAATAATTGTTTTAATATTTTCTCCATTAGTTTACTTATTGTAGATGTTAAACTTATTGGTCGATAATTTTCAGGATTAGAGTGATTACCTTTCTTAAAGATTGGTATGACTGTGGCAAGTGCCCAGTCTTGGAAATGACACCATCCAATAGAGATTTATTAAAAATTAAAGTTAGTGGTTTAGAAATAGCTTTAGCTGTTTTAATAAAAATCTGGGAGTAATGTTGTCTGGTCCTGGACTAGAAGTCTGTTTTAAAGAAAATAGCCTCTAAGGTATCATCTTCTGTAATAGTATAGTGTAATTTACAATTATCTACATGTTTAAATAGTTTAGGGATTTCTTTTTGTAAAGCCTGAACAAAACTGGTTATTAAAAGTGTCTGCAATATCACTATCAACTGATATAATGGAATTATTGATGATTAAAGGACCCATATATCTATTATTCAATTTCTTATTAAGATATGAAAATAATGATTTATAACTATCCTTAGAGTGCACTAGATAAAACTCCAATTTCTTTTTAGATTGTATAATAGTTTGTTTTAGAAGTTTTAGAGTTTTCCTATATTTGGAAAGTAATAAATCATTAGCGTCTCCCCTTCTGTTTTAAAAGGAAAAAGCCTTTGTTTTTGTTTAATAAGTTTTTTATAGTTCTATTGAACCACAAGGCAATCTTCCCCTTTTATTAAACTTTTCTCTATAGGACATATAAATCTTCCAAATAATAAATTGACACTTTCAAATATTCCCAGGATTTTTCAAGGAAAGGGAGATAGAACTTCATCCCATGAAATAGAATTTATATGGTCATTGATAATGTCAAATTTAGCTTGATTGTAGTTTTTAAATTCTGAATAGTTCAAATTTTGTTGAAAAATAACAAAGAAAAAGAGATGGAGTAATGATCACTAGAACCCAGAGGGCACCCAATTGTATATTTGTAATAGAACTCACTATATTGGTAATAACTAGATCTAATATAGTTCTCACCACGAGTTGGTTCACTTACAACTTGCTCAAGACCCATATCCACAATAAGTAAAATTAAATCTTTTTCAACCATCGTTCTACCAGATAAAGTTGTCCAATTTATGGATGGCGTGTTAAAGTCGCCCAAAATGAGAATGTTACCTTTTGAGGCTATATTTAAAATCTCTTGATACAAGTGAAGTATAATCAGTATTAGCTGATGGGGGCCTGTAACATGTTCCAACCAACAATTGGGGTTGACCCTTAAACTGAATATTCACCCAAACAGATTCAGTATTAGTGGTAATGGAAGTTGAAATAAGGCTATGTCCTCCCTTACATAAAGACAGACCCCATCCCCGACTTGACCTTGGCCATCCTTATGAAATAACTTATATCCTGGTAGATGTAGGCTCTAGGTGGTATCAGGGTCCCACAAAGTTTAAGTAATTGAAATGAGTCCATATTTAACCAGAAGACACTTGGCCTTGAGTTTGGCCATTTTTACCAAGTTCAGAGATCTTGCATTAAGAGAAAGAACCATGCATCCAATAGGATCTGCGTTATTCCGTTTTAGAGAACAGGACACATTCTATTCTCCCCCCCAGTTTTAGTTTAAAGTTTATTAATGGCTAAATTAACACTTTTACCCAGTAAGTACTACCCCTATGGCTGAGGTGAAGACCACCCCAGCAAAACAGAGAATCTTTCATATAGAATGTTTCCAGTGTGCAAGACATAAAATGCCCTGCTGAAGACACCATCATCTTAACCAGTCATTGAAAGCTTTAATCATGGTATTAATAGCATTGGTAGCTCTAGGAACAGGAATAATCTCAGAGAAGCATACAAGGCTATCATTGTCTGCCAAAACATTATTAAGTGCTATAATATCATGCTTAAGCTCATCAAGGCTGGTTCTGTTTATATCATTGGTGCCAGCATGTATTACAAACAAAGGATTTTCCCAGCTCCTTTCAATAATTTTTACAATAGAGTAATATCTGAAACTCGGATCCCTAAAGCTAGAACAAATACGATTGAATTTGACCAAGTTACAGATTGGACAATCCAAATGTTTTATAAGAGAATCTCCAATAACAAAAATTTGTTTAGAAGGAGAATAGCGATCCGTATTTTTGCAAAGAGTGATGATGAATCAAACGCATGAATTGTACTCCTGCCTCAAGCTGAGAATTCACTGGTATAGAGGATGCGTTCCTGATAAGGTGTACTGGGCCTTTGGGGGACTAAAATTAGACAAACTCCAGTATCAATTGAGGGTCTTCATCAGGTAACACAATTGTTTCCTGATTAAGAGCACCATAATGATTAAATAAGTGTAATGATGATTCATTGTTACCTATTTGCCCACCCCTAAGTTTGGTTTTACATTTGGTAACAAGCAACCATTGTTCAGAGTCTTCAGAAGTCAGAACAGGAGAGGGGCAGTGCTGCAGACATCGAACTGCAAAGTGGAAGGAGCAGCAGATGATGGAGTAGGACCCGAGGGTATGGATTGACCCAACATCGAGTCAATATAATACTCCAGAGCCTCTATTTCAGGACTAATGTTTGAAGTTGCCAGTAAGCGACGATTTCCTCCTGCAGGGTTTCGATCATTAAACATTTACTACATACAAAGTCATTAATCTGAGGCCCCAAACCAAACATCTGACAAGACGAACAGTAATTATTAGACATATCCATGTTTTACAAAGTCAGCCTTACAATAAAATACAGAGCTAAACTTGTCGTAAACTTACTCTTGAGCTGTACTAAGTGATGTTGCCTTGACTCAGTTGACTCATGGACACAGCAGACATGCACAGATGCGCGAGTCTCAGGCGCATCTCCGAGCGTGCTCACCCACTGCTCACCCTCTCACCCCGCCACACGGGTGAACTTAAATACCTGTCCGTGACCCGGATGTCAGAAAGCGAGGCAAGTAATAACTGTAGATTAAAAAAACCTCAGTGCAAATGGCATTATCTAGGCACTAAGCACAATGAGTTCTGATCCCCAAATGTTTAAAAATAGCTTTATAATAAGACAAACATGGACTGGCATTGACAGTTCAGGGTATTGAACACCGAGAACTAAATGCCCTCTTCCTGCTACAAGCAGGGCTCACATAAGGTTTTAGTGTACAGAAATAAAATGTTTCATTCAGTACATATCTTTAAGCACACACTCAGTAGAGATAGGTGGACCTAGCAGCTCTAACAAGTGCTGGCAAATGTTAGCCCACTATTAGACCTTTGTTCTTGGTTTAGTGGGCTGGTATTGTTAAGAGATGTAAATCACATTGATAAGATGCAAAGAAAAGCCAACACATGTTGAGGTAAGGGATCTTCCTTATTAGAGCAGATTGACGGCATTGGGTTTGCATAACCTGGAGTAAAGGAAGACGACGGGTGATTTCTTGTTAAGGTACTGTATACCGTCAACTCAGATAAGGAATTGATGATGGCATTGGCACTGTATTGCAAATCAAGTGAAATAAATATGAGGAGAAACAAGGGATAGTTAATAAGTTAATAGTGAAATCATTAAAACCCATCAACAGCAATTTGTTTATACCTAGGGAATTGTAAATCTGTTGAATTACAGTTCTGACAGTATTTTAAATACTGACCTGTAGTGCATTTAAATAAAACCTAGATATACTGAGGAGGAAATGTTTTAAAATATTACCACTGTGACAGTGGAAGTGAACTAGACATGCAATAACCTTTCTTTAACCATGGTACCACAGTACATTTCATTTTGCTGTTTACCCAGGCTGGCCCAACTGAAATGCAATGCCCTATTTTGTCACCCTATTTTACAGATGGAGCAACTAAAGCACATGGAGGTTAAATAGGTTGCAGTGTCAGTGGCTCAGCAGGTACTGTAGCATACTTACCTCTGAGGTTGGGAGATCAGAAGGCTGTGGGTTATATCCCCCATCTGGCACTTGGATTAATATCCCAATACTTACACTGTAGTGCAGCATGAAGGGTGCTGCACTCCTGAGATACCGTTTTTCAGATGAGATGTTAAACCAAGGTCCCATCTGCCTGTTCTGGTGGTAGTTAAGGTGGATGTTAAAGATCCATTGCACTTCTCGAAAAGAGTAGGGATTTTTTTTATTTATGAAATCATACAATCCAAAACAAAATAAACAAACAATATATACAGAAAAGCAAACAGTCCAATTCATACAATAAAAGTTTAAAGTCCAAGCAGTTTACTATACTTTCCATATAGCCAAATAAATTAAGAATTTATATATTCCATATAGATACCTATATATTTATGTAACATGGACATCACTATCAGTGATCCAGGTAAATTCCTCAAACTTTCTTAATGTTATCCTTTTCCATGCATTTTGTTTCTTGAAAATAAATATTTTGCACCTCTTTAAAAATGTTCATAAAGCTCAACATATGAAATCTCTTTTGCTGAAGAGTAAACAAGCATCTAGAATTCCAAATATACTATTTGATAATCACAAAAATGATGTTCAAAGTGTTTTTTTCCATTTAACCCAGGTCTGTAGATACTCTCCATACATAATCACTGGGAAGTAAGATTCTGAAAAAAAATAACTTTAGCTTCTTTGTATAAAAGGTCCAGAAATTAGAAATATAAGAACAGGTAAAATATAAATGTGTAGGGTTTCTAACTGATTAATGCACAATGGTCTAGAACATATTCTTTCCTCCACTTTTTGTGCTTCAGATTTGCTTTTACATTTAACCTCTCATGACAATTTAGCCAATGTATGTCTTTAAATTTAACAGGTATTCTTTTTTCTGTCAAAAAGTGCAGTAAAACCTCCTTATTTTCTAATGGGCATTTCAGAAAAGGGTCTACTTCCTGAAATGTGTCTCTGTTATGTGTGTATAGATTTGTTTTTATTGTTTACCATCAGCATTCTACTTGTTAAACCCCACAACCTAAGTTTGACAAAAAGTCTCTTAAATACTCTGAGAAAACACATGGTGCTTAATTTGACATAACTGACCTTTTTCCCAGTCCATAAACCATAGTGACACCATTTGAACAAAGATGTTACACCAGTATTTATCAGAAGACACAAACAAAGGTTTTATGTTAGCATTTAAAAATTGGGAAAAGAAAAAGAGTACCGATTCACCATATTTTGCCCTCCCAATTCTAACAGTAGATAAAGGATATTTCCTTTAATTCAGTTCAGCCTACTGCCCCAAAAAGACTGGAATAAAAGGCTGCATAGTTCAACTTCTCTTGTCTTAGGTACTGGAAATACTGCACTAATAAAGAGAAAAACTAGTATAAGGTATATTTTAATCAGGTATATTCTATTTTGAGTACTCATTTTTGTTTTATTCCAGTTTTGAACCATCTGTGTACTAAGCTGTAATTTAACGTCCCAATTGCTACATCCATCTGAGTGCCCCATATTCGATCCCAAAATCATTTAACTACCCATTGTAAGTGAAAGTCCTGCCACACTATCTCGAGAAGCAACTTGGTCCCAAATGATTTCCTATGCTTTTTGAGTATTTAATTGAGTACCTGAATAAGTTCAATACTCATTACATAGTGCTATTGCCTTTTCGGCTGACCTTTCATTTCCTACTAGGATGACCACATCATCTGCATAGGCCAAAGCAGTGTAGGGAACCACTTGGTTTAACAGTTGTACAGGTTGTATTTCTACCTCTGTATTAAGGAGTCTTAAGAGAGGATCAATGCTAAAAACATATCAAATCAAATCAAATCAAATCAAATCTTTATTTATCCAGGCGGACACCGTTGAGCAAGCTCATTTACAAGGTGGACCTGCATTTGTAAGATGACAGTTATACACACATAACTTAAAGATGAGTTAAACAATGTAAGGAAGGCAAAAGAATAAACTTACAAACATGAGGTGGGTGCAATAAATACAATTCCAAGTATTCACATAGGATTACATGACATTAATTACAGCCTTTAATGACATAGGATTTAGAGTTGCATATTTGTCCATGACTTTACAGGATGGTACAAGTTAATAGCATTACAGGCCCGGAGGCGGTTCAGTGCATGGGAGGTGACCAGGGCTTGGGAGCCCATGTTGCTCACGTATTTGGGTGGCAGAGGGAGAAAAAGGAAAAAGAAAAATGTCTATGGTTCTAGTGTCAGCATGGCAGCTGAATGCTGAATAGGTTTATGTATGGCGGGGAGGGTTCGGTTATAGCTGCATATGGTGAGGCTAGAGCATGAGCTATCAACAGGACTACTATGTACTATGGAAACATTTGCAGATTTCGGCAAATGTTCTGTCATACAGGTTCCTAAACATGGAGATACTGATAGGAGAGCTAAGTTTCAGTGAACCTTGTATCCTTCTCCAGAGTGTAGGCAAGGCATGGCTTATAGCTGCCCTACCAAAGTGGTTATTGATTCTGGGGATTTTATTGAAGTTAGTGAGAGGCTTCTTATGGCATAGGTGCTTGGCGGACACAATGGGAGGCAATCAACAATGTAGTTAGGGAGTTTGTTGGTAAGTGCACGGAGTATCCAGAGAGCTGCATTTCTATGTCGCCTGTATTGTAGAGAAGGCCACCCTACTGCAGTGTATAACAAGCAGTGATGTGTGGAGGATGGGAGGCCAGTAATGAATCTTAATGCTCTATGATACAGTACATCCAGTTTTGCAAGGTATGAACAGAGCATTGACCATATATGATGTCAGCGTAATCGATTAAAGAAAGGAAGGTAGAATGAACTAGCTGTCTTTTTGCGGCTACTGTCAGGAGATGTCTGATTCTATAAAATAGGCCAAGCCTCTGCCTTAGTTTTTCATCAATTCTTCAATGTGCTCCATAAAGGAGAGTTTGTTATCCAGCCATAGACCCAGGTATTTGAACTTAGTTACGAACTCAAGTTTTCACCTAGTAGGGTGGTTATAGGAGGAACTGTACCAGCTAGTGTGGATTTGGCCCCAATGCTGGATGGAGAGAACAGCATGGCCTTTGTTTTTTGCATTTAGCAATAGTTATTTGTTGATAAGCTGGTTTTGTAGCGTATTGAATTCGACTTGGAGTTCTGAGCATGCGGCTCCAGGAGAGTCACGACTTAGGTAGAGCACTGTATCGCAGCAAACAGGTGGATACTGGCTTTCTTGATTCCTAAGTCCAGATTATTAATGTAGATATTGAACATATAATGAAGGACTAATAGGACACCCTTGCCTAACACCTTGTTGTATATGTACAAAGGGCCAAAATAACCATTTACACATGGTTTAATTGTGGATGTTTTATATAAAGCTTTAACTATCCTATGAAAGTTTTAGGTATGCTGTAGTAATGAAAAGTCTGCCACAAAATGGCATGGTCCACATTATCAAAGGCCTGTTCTCATCTAAAGAAAAATGCACCCCTCCAAAGGCGATACATTATTTCTTTCAAAGAGTTCTCACAACAAGATTAATTGGTCGGTGATAGTTTTACCTGGGATTGTACAGGATTGTGCCAGAGTAATTAAAAATGTTGCTACTGTTGACAATCTAGTGTTCAACATTTTAGCAAGAATTTTAAAATCATTATTCAAGAGACTTTTGGCCTCCAGTTCGACAATTCCAATTTATCTCCTTTTAAATAAGAAAATAAGTATCCCTGTAGCCATATCTAGTGGTACATTCTGATTTTGCAAGATGTAGTTATAGACTTTTGTTAGTTCGTCCAGAATTTCTTGGCCCAGTAGTTTATAAAGTTCTGACAATAGGCCATCCTGTCCAGGGACTTTGCCTCTTGACAGGGATTTTATGGTTTCTGCAACTTCTTGTGCAGCAAAGGGCCTACTTAATGCCATTACAAGATCCTTTGGGGCAGGTGGGATCATGATTTATTTAAAGAAATTTGAAAATCCAATATCCCTACATTCTGCTTTTTAAACAATGAAGCTGCATATTCTGATGCAACGCTGATAATATGTTCTTGTGTATTTTGTACATTAACCTATCGTCATATAGTGCAGTTATGGCAGCTCAGATTCAATGCAAAGAAGTGCAAGGTAATGCACATGGGAAACAAAACCCAAGGAAGTGTACACAATGAGGGTGAGATACTGACAACAGTAAAAATAGAAAGGGACCTGGGTTAATTATATCAGATGACCTAAAGGTGGGCAAGCAATGTGAGAAGGCAGTAAGGAAGGCTGGGGGATACTGGGATGCATAGGAAGAAGCATCAATAGTAGAAAACAGGAAGTTGTTATCCCTCTGTACAGACAGTTGGTGAGACCCCATCTGAGTACTGTGTGCAGTTCTGGAGACCCCATCTCCGCAAAGACATAGACAGAGTGGAGGCTGTCCAGCGGAGGCAACCAAAATGGTGCAGGGTCTGCACCAGAAGACATCTGAAGAAAGACTAAAGGAGCTTAATATGTATACCCTTGAGGAAAGAAGGAGAGAGGACATGATAGAAACTTTGAAGTACCTCAAGGGAATTAACAAAGTCCAAGAGGGTAGCATCTTCCAGAAAAGAGATGTGCAAGAACAAGGGGCACAATTTGAAGATAGAGGGGGACGGCTCAGAGGTAATGTGAGGAAGTATTTTTTCACTGAGAGGGTTGTGGATGCATGGAACAGCCTCCCTGAGGAGGTCGTGGAGTTAAGAACAGTGGGGGACTTCAAGAATGCATGGGACAGGCATAAGGCAGTCCTAGTGGTGTGTAGGAGGAAGTAAGCTGTTGGTTAACTAGGATCTGCAGCTTATCTGTTAGGTAGGAAAATGGGCAGACTGGGTGGGCCAAGTGGTCCTTATCTGCCGCCAAATTCTATGTTTCTATGTTATCACTTTTTCTTTATTTGCTCCTGATTTCTTAGTAAAGGACAAGTACTTTCAAATGGGCCTCACATACTGTGCTGCTGTTGGAACTTAAAACCTCAGTCTGTTTTATGTGATATTGCATCATTCTACTTTTTATATTAGATAGTTGATCTGAACAGTTATGTTTAGTAGTTTGGGAGAGAGTGTATAAAGCGGCAATTGTTTCCTGTCCTGTAGATATAAAAAATAAGCTCCTCTTCTAGTTTGTTTGCTATTGGAACTTTAGGTGTTGGCTGTGACCAAGTCTGCCTCTTTCTTGTATTCATCTTCCTCTCCACTACCTCCTCTACTCTTGGGGGCATGGAGCTATGTTGTGCCTGTTCCTGATCAGCTGAATCAGAGCTGTCTTTCTGTTCCAACACCCTGCCAGTGTCATCTGAAAAGTAGCAGGAAAAGTCCCCCTGCGTTTGCCTCAGGGTTTGGTTCTGATTCCTCAGGGAGCATAGCTCATGAACGATCAGTTACAATCTTCTCTTGATGAAGGGAAACCACCACAGGTTGCTTTACAGATTTTATTATGTTCTCTTTGGGCCAGGGACTAGGAGTTGCTGCTCCTCACTGTCTGCAGATGTTGGCTTCCTTTGGGCAGCTTCTGGACAAGCTAATTGTATGTCCTTCCTTCCCACATAATAAACATTGCACAGCACATCTACAATGACTGCTAATATGTACTGTTTTTGGCACAGGGCACATTTGAGCTGGTCACATGCACTGCTAATGTGACCTGGTTGTCCACATTTGTAGCATGTCTTGGCTGACCAGGATAGAAGAGAATGCCTCTATCCTCCCCCAGAAAAAACAGTTGGCAAATGCTGTAGCCCTTCCTCCTCAGTTCTCAAAATTACCCTAATTTTCCACCCTCCTGTCCAAACCCCTCAGAACCCAAGGTGGCTTCTGCATGGCCTGTTACAATACATCTTTGTCTCAACCAAAGAGTAGGTCAGTAACACTTACTCCTCATTCCTAAAAAGAACCGTAATGGTTTTATGGGCTGGTCTTGTGAGAGGTATTACCTCAAAGGGGCCCATAGTGGTGTTTTCTTAACCTGGTGATATTTTGCCCAAGATTTATCTAGGCCACTGCCAAGTTTAAAACTGATATCAAATATGTTCTCTCCTAAGACATGAATCAATGCATACAATTCAGTAACATTAAAGTGCATTCTCTCTTTAACAAGGTCCTTCCTACATAAACCTTTCTGGAAAGTTGTCTAAACCTCCTTTATAGATAAGCCTCACAGTGTTATGCCTTTTGCTGGGTATACAGTTTTTGAAAAAGGAAGTGTAAGGCCTTGAATTCTGTGGAATATACTCTGCTTTGTAAGTTCATTTGTTACACTCTGTTAATTCCTAAGGTCTGCGGAATATTTCTAGGAATATCTGATGCATCAGAGAAATCACTCATTCAATCTTCTATTCTGTCCTGCTCAAGTACACTTGCACCCTCACAGTTAATTATTGCCAGTACTGGATGCTGTGTAAGTTCAAGTTCTGGGGGCAACTGTAAAAGGAGTACACTTCCCCATTATTCACATTATTTTCCACTGCCAAACCAGCAAGCTGTAAATTTCCACATATAACTTCCCTGCAGCCCCAGAAATGTTAGCATTACTCACTGTGTGTTTGTTACATGTACTGGTGGCATAGTGACCCTGGTATTTTAGAGGTGAGAAGCCTGAAATCCATTTCTGCATGGCTGGCAAGTGAACCCAACCAGCTGCCTTCAGGAATTCCTCTACTGACCATGGACTCATGTCCATCATACTGTAGATATGTCTGCCCAGCTCAACTTGCTGGGGACTCCTTTCTTCATTATACATTCCGGTTGCTTGTTTTCTGTACTCACAGTAAAAGAAAAGATAGTGGCTGCATTCTGGTGCTATCCCATCTTATAAAACTCAATGTGTGGCTCACCTTGTGCCTCTGTTTGATCCATGCCCATGGAAACACTTGCTTTGTTTTTGCATCATAATGCAGAGTCTCCTTTGCATCCTCCGTGTCCTGGGGTTTAAATTTGATCAAAAGCTCTTTCTTTTGTAACTATGTCTGCTCCTTGAGCAGTAACAATTATCCTAAAGATTTTCCTCCTTTGCATCGCCCTGATTTCTGTTGGATCTACCATGTCAGAAACGATTTTCTGTCCACACTTGTAATCTGGTATTGTTTCTGCTGATTTTTTGCTTCATCCTCTGCAGCGGCTGTAGTTGCATCAAAAAGATTTCTGCATCTAGCAAATCTTATGTCAAGGAAGAGACAGACTCCCGACGCTGCACATCCATTCCAGTGCTCGCCACAGTATCTTCTCTCACAGTTTTGTTACTTTTCCCAGCATGTCCATCTCCTCCACATTCTCCAGCATTCCATCCTCCATCTTGGTCCCACAGACAAGGGGTCCTCTGCTCACAGGAAGCAAGGCCCCTGCAGGAAGAGTAGAGGAATTTCCCTTGTGCTCTGGCTAAATTTCCCCTATTCACAAAACATACCACCAACAGCTTAATCTGGTTCAAAGTTAGTTGCCATTCATCTATATCCCTCCTCCGGATCATCCCTGAAAATAGGCAGAATTGTCTAGTGCATTTACCCAGTCAACAAAAACTAAATAAATAAGTAAATAATGCACACAGGGTCATACAGTGATTTGCTGGCTAAGTTATGGTTTGACCTAGGTTTCTTGGTGTCCAAGCCTCTACTTTAATCATTCCACTCTGCTACCTCCCTTGCTACATTTCATTCTACCTCTCTATTATGGCTGGCAATATAGCCTAGATGTTACAGTAATGAGCAGTGAATAAGCTTGGTATATTCAGTAAACCAGGATTTGAGTCCCACAACCTGCACTTGTATACTGTGTGTCTCTGAGCAAGTCACTCAACCTTCCCAGTGCTTCCAGGTCACCCCTGAAAAAGGCACCTGTGCATAGTGGGCGTTACTTGGTTAACAAGGGAGAGAAAATACATGTAATAGTATATTTTGATAGCCAGCCTTCTGCTGTAATCTGTCAAACATACATTGCACAGGTACTTTGAATAATATGCAAATTACAGTAAATATAGTGGATACACTCTGGCTTGATTCATAATATTGTATACAACTGAGGTAGTGTGGACCACTTAACATCTGAAATTAAAAAAATCTACCTAAAAGGATCAAGCTCGAAAACCTGAAAACAGTCAACCAGAAATGGAGAAGAGTGTAGTGTACACTGTTTACTGGTGAGTGGGTTATCTATCTCTATTTCTGGTTGATTGACTCATCACATTCCATTCATCTTCAGTGCTTGAGGTTGCAAGATAGAAACACAAGTGACATAGCCTTGAATAAATTCTGTAAGTCTAACCTCCTCACATGTGATAACAGGCATCATATTACAGCATATGCCAGAACATTATGTATCCAGTTTTAAAATGTACTTGAATTTGTAAAGTTATTAAATGAGTATTTTAGTGAAAATGCAACTGTTTTTGTTTGATTTCATTACTCTGTTTTTGGACCAGCAGAAGCATTTGTGATAGCACCAGGCATCTTTGAAGCTGCTCACCCACCAGTTAAGTGTACCTCTGTAACTTCTAAAGTACAGTTAAATGACAGAACTAAAGATAAATGATTTATTCTCATTTACAATACATAACTACCTAAAAGAAATTATTTGTAAGTTGTGAGCATTGCTTACATTATATAAATGTATTTAATTAAAATATTTTTCAGGTTTATAATTGAAACATACAAGGGCATAGGTTGTATCATTTTGCTACCCATAAGATAAATCAGAATCCTCTTCTATTGCCCAATATTTCTTTTGGGATTCCAGATTTATGACTCTTGCAGTTCAATAATGCAAGCCCTCCAGGGCACTATGAAGATGTTGTCAGGTCTGGAGAATTGTGTTCCAAACTATAACTGCCAATCCAGCTCCACACTTTCTGGGATTATTGGAGATGATGTGTCAGTAACATCCATCCCAATGGCAAGACTTCTGGGGCTCTACAGGTACCCTCAGGTATGGAACATGCCAGTGAAAATAATTTGTCATGATTAATATTATTCCATCATTATGCAAACAAATTGCTTTATGTTATATTGGTTGCACATACCTAGATATGTATCTGTCTCTAAAGTACAAGTCACATTAAATTGTTCAATCAATGAGTTAGATTAGCATTAGTTTTTGAGTTGCCAATGCATTGGCAACTCACATTGCATATTTTTCAATGCTTAACCAGCAGAAGAAACACATTTCTAAAATCTTTTGCAACTCATTTTGGAATACATTAGCAATCTAGTCACAGTGCAATGCAAAGCTGCAGTTTAACCATTAGGAAACAGCTCGGTAGGGGTTGAGCTGAATCCAGCAACACTTATGCAACTAGATCAAAAATTCTAAAGCATCTCATTGGAGGAATAATTTAATGTGACTTGTACTATATATGTAACAATACACTTTATATTTATATTATAGTGATATGGCAGCAGCACTATATAGTTAGGGTTGATTAAGCTGTTCAATGTTTATTAAACCCCTAACTTTGTACATTAATTACTTTGCCACTGTTGAAAGGATTTGCAAGAAATTTTGCATGCACAGTCTTAGAGGCAATATCTCTGAAGAAACCAAGTCGTTTCCAATCACATGTGCAGCTTCCAAATTCTGGGTAGCAAAATACGTAAATCCTTGTTTTTCATCATTGCTTAGCTCCCAGACAGTTAAGAATTTTGCTATGAAATTGTCAGGTTAGAAGGGCTTTAGCCAAAGTGGTGCCCTTCGCTGGACAGGTATAAAAATTAATCTGTTCCAGAGTTATAAAGATGTGAAATGTTGGTTGTGAGCATGCTCAGAACAGTGTTTTGGAAAGCTATTTCATATATAAAAAAGAAATTGGCCTAAACAAAAGAGATTTGATTCATATGAGTGGGGATCTTTTGTAGGAAAAAAACATTTTCATATGGCCATCATCTTATTAATTAGTTACATAGTATTTGTCAGGAGAGAAAGATAAAGTTCCTTGGGTCCATCTAGCCTGCCTTATAGAAACAATATGATTTAGTCCCTTTATGGTTCCATTTAAAAACAAATCCAATATCTATACAAATAGTATCATCAAAACACACCAACACATATATCTTGCTAGGTGGGACCCCATAAGGTGGCATCTGCAGCTACATTTGAAATGACTCCCCAGAAATGTGTTTTAACACATTTCAAATCTTTTCTTGTGAGATGATTTTTTTTTGTATGGCTATGCAAAAGAGGATTGTCTTCATATGAAAACGAATTTGGACTTAAGTTTTTTTGTTGGTAACACTTGATTCAAAGTGTCCTTAACTACACTGAAACTACCATATAACTATGCTGCAAAATGCACTGTAATTAATGTGTAATTACTGTATTTGTAACTACTATGTAGTTAACTAGTTTCACATTTGCATGCTTAGTTACACAGAATTTGCAAGATTTAACCAGACTGTAACTGCACTGTAACAACTGTGTAGTTACATGTTACTACTATGTGGTTAACTAGTTTCACATGGGTGTGTTGTGTAGTTACACTGATTGCATACATGTGCAACTATTTCTTTCTCTATTTCGCACAAATCAAATAATTCTGACAAGTGTAACTACACATGTAATAGCTTTTACAAAGTGTAACAGAAAATCTATTGTGCAACTACCACTCTATTTCTTCTGGAATTATAATATTTGTTCTTAAATTGGCAACTACGCATGGAATAGCTATTGCAAATTGTAACAGTAAATCTATTGTGTAACTACTCTGTTGATACTATTGCCATTATTAAATCTGTTCTAACAAGTGTAACTACATACACTATAAATGCAGGTCTTGTGCACTATTTCAGCTGCTGGTGTCTGTCTGACATTTATTTATAAGGTAATCACAAAGAAAAATGTTAAAGTGTAGTAAGAATGGTAATTCAAATATGAATACAATGCAACTTCAGTCTGCTACAGTTAAATGCACTGACTGGCAACTCTTTAGATGATGTTCCATGTCTGTATTCCAGTTTTCATGAAGTTACAGGTTAGTAAACATGCTGTCTAATATTGTGAATTGATATTTAACTGTACACAAAAATATTTAATTTGCATAATTAGTAATTAGCAATATAACAGTATTGTGTCTTAAAAATATTGGTACTGTTTTACAGTGAATGCCTAGGTAACATGTATTTGCAGTTGCATACACTTACAATTAACAAATGTCAGTACTGTAGCTGTGATGTAAGTTCTTATTCAGAAATCAGTTCCTCATTAACTTACTGTTTACTAAACTTGCAATCAAAATACTGGACCCTATTCACATGGGTAGCAGATAATGTCATGTGTGAATTCCCAGGACTGGTGATCAATAGCAGCCATCCAATCAGATGGGCTGACCAGGAGCAGATTGGATCCTGCACTATATGTGGAGTGGGGAATAGTGTGTTATGGGTTGTTTTCCAATTAGTGCTGTTTTCCAGTAAGTGAACCTACTGGTCTGCCTATGTTTACTGCCTTGCCCCAGCCCTCATGGTATAGTCAGAAGGCTGGGTAGCTTGATGTGAAGGATGGTATTATGGCAGCCACACCTTTCAGCCAGTGGGAAGGGCATGTAATGGTAATGGCTAAGCATCAGTCCCTGCCTGCAGTTCTGGCACCACTGACCAAGACTCCACACAGCAGATTGGTGATAAAGCATGGTACAGTATATAGTCATGCTCCACCCCAGCCACCCATCTGTGCAGTAGTAGGACTGGGGTGTGGTGTAGAAGAGGTGTGGGTGTAGAAGAGGCATGGGTCAATGTCAAAGAAGCAGCACATTTCTTAGTAACCACAGAACTGTTACAAGCCAATAAGTAATTATGTTAATGATTTTACAATATAAGTAAACAATGTAGTTATATAGCAATAAACAATACTAGATTACAAGTTTCAAATCAAATCAAATCATCTTTATTTATAAAGTGCCTTTCAGAACCAAGGCGCTGTACAGTAAAATCACATATGCACATAAATTAAAATAATCATAAATTAACAGCCATAACTAGGATATGCTAAACTGAATAAATATGTCTTTAGCTCTTTTTAAATTTCTCGACGGTTGGACATTCTCTCAACCAACGGTAGAGAATTCCACAGGGTCGGTTCTGAAAAGCAAACATGGGATCCTGATGTTTTTAATCGAACCTGGGAAGCTCCAGCAATCCCTCATTGGTGGAGCAGAGACGACGGAGGGGCAATAGGGTACCAAGAGATCTTTCAGGTAACTGGGTCCCTGATCATGTAGGGTTTAAAGGTTAGTAAACCAACCTTATAGGTGATCCGCCACCTAACAGGCAGCCAGTCAGTTCACGGAGCACAGGTGTAATATGGTTGGATCTAGATATCCCAGTCAGAAGCCTTGCCTCCGCATTCTGCACCAACTGCAGGTGACAGATATCACCCCAGATAGCCCTAGGTAGAGGAATTACAAGTTTAGAAAGTAGTGCATCACAGAATGATTTCTTTTGAAATTCAAAATTTATTGAAATACTGCTGGCACAATAATGAAAACAGTATCTTACAACTGAAAACCTGTGACAGAATTTTGCCACTTACAATGTAAAGCCAGAACATGGACAAAACGTTTTGTTTTTGAAAGCACAGAATGATTTCTGAAGGAAAACATAAATCAGTTCTACAGCATTGACATTCAAGTAAGTGTATAGTAGTTACACCCTTCTTCTAGTACTTAATTTTAAGCATCTGTTTCTGCATACTTACTTTACAAATATGAGTTTGTTAGGAATTGACTCTGGAAACAATGCCACAGAAGCAACACATTCTTTAATAAGTACAGCACTGTTACACCCTTCTTCTAACACAATTTTAAGTGTCATTATATATCTATATCTATATATATATATATATATATATATATATATATATATAAAACAAAACAATAACTGGAAGGAGTAAAAAAAACTTGCACAGGATAAACAGGAAGATAGACAGACATGTGGGCGTAGTGTAATGTACTGGCCATGGGGCAGCAGACTTCTGGGAGTCTTTCTGGAGGCTCAGATGCTGCCACATTTGCAGGCAACTCTCTGCTCGAAGGATGAGGTTGCCCGTCTTGAGACCACACTGGACAGTAGTAAGGAACCTCCCCATCCAGGGAGCACAGAGCAGCCCACCAATACCTCAGAGGTTGGCGAAGAAAGCACAGCAGTTGGACCACAGTAGGCTCAGGAGGGTGAGGGTGGTGGAACAGAGGCACACCCAGTCAATTGTACCCTCCACAATCCATACACCATTCTGATGGACCATAGTTCCCCATGGATACACCAACAGAGGAGACTAAGGAGGTTGCAGACAATGGCCACAAGGGAGGCCCACAGGAAGAAGGCAGAGGACACCACAGGAAAGGAAGCAGCTCTTGGTGGTGAACTCATTTATTGGGGGATAGAACTGGGGGAGCAGGGAAAATTGAAGCAGTCTGCCTGCCTGGTGCCATGGCTTGGAGGGACAGGAAGTGCATCCTCAGGATCATGACAACAGCAGCACGGGAGACTGAGCTGGACGTCATTGTCCACCTAGGGATGAATGACTTGGCTCAATATGAGATTAGAGCAGTGCAGGAGGAGTTTGTGGAGCTGGGGAGGGGCCAAAGATAAGTAGCACACACAGTATCCTTCTCAGAGGTGCTGCTTGTCTATGGCATGGGTGAGATGAGGGCCTGCACCATGCGATTCAATGAATGGTGGAAACAATTGTGTGGAGCCCAGGGGTTTGGCTTCATCGGGACTGGGGTTCCACCTGGAGGATACTAGCGATACTGGCAGGATGGTCTGCATCTGTCCAGGAAGGGAACAAGTCTTGTGGGTGATTGGTTTAAATGCTTATTGGCTAGCTTTTAAACTAGTCAAGGGGAGGCACTGATAAGCAACAGGAATTCCCAGCCTCCCCTACAAGACAGGGTACTACATGAGGAAAAGACCAAGGCAGAAAGGTCAGTGGGGAGCAGGACAGGGATAAATAGAGAAAGCAAAGTCAATGAGGACAGGGATGTTGCTACAAGAGGTAAAGCCATCAAAAATGGAGAGGAATGAGTACCAATGCCCGTAGTTTGGGTAAAAAGCTTCCTGAATTAGTGGCCTTTGTAGGAGGAACATCTGATATCATGGCAGTCACAGAAACATGGTACACACAGAACCATGACTGGGACATGAACATAACAGGATACACTATCTACAGGAGGGACAGGGAGGGTAAAAGAGGAGGAGGAGGAGTAGCTCTCTACATAAGGGAAGAAATCAAAGCTACTGAACAAAAGGGTAAACAGGGAGGAGAAGAAGCACTGTGGGTCAATTTGGCGACAGGCAATGGCAGCACAATCTGCACAGGGGTTGTATACTGACCCCCATCTCAGGGGAAGAAATGTACAAGGAAATGATAGAAAGTATACTTACAATGGCAGAAAAAGGGAAATATTGCTGATGGGTGATCTGAATATGCCAGATGTTAACTGGAGTGCAGTTGCAGCAGCCACTTCTAACAGTGGGTTATTCTAGATACCCTACAGGGGCATGGCTTAGACAACTAGTATTGGAACCCACTCGAGAGGGAGCAATCTAGACCTGGTACTCTCAAATGGAGAAGGAGAGAGGATCCCAGATATGGAAGTGGGTAGCCGTCTGGGAACTAGCGACCATTGAACAGTATGGTTCACAAAAACACAGCAGTAGAGTCAAGCCATACAATGGCAAAGGTACTGGACTTTAGGAGGGCTGACTTTGCCAAAATGGGTGAGTGCCTAAGGAATGCACTAGCAAATGGGAAGGAAGGAGGGTGGAAGAACAATAGGGAAAAATCAAAACTGCCATCATGGAGACAACAAGCCTTTGTGTGAAGCAAATAAACAAAACAAAATGATGTAAGAAACCACTATGGTTCTCAATGGAGGTGACAGGAAAGGTTTGAGAGAAAAGAAAGCATTCAGGAAGTACAAGGAATCACAGAAGAAGCAAGACAGAGAAGTGTATCAGTTAAAGCAAAAGGAAGCTGTAAAGCAGTCAGAACAGCAAAGGCCCAAACCGAGGAAAAGATAACCTACTCAGTTAAGAAGTGGGATAAAACCTTTTATAGGTACATTAGGGTGAAGTAAGACCAAGGGAGGGATAGCAGGTCTTAATAAAGGGAGGGGGTGGGCAGAGGGTGACTGTGAAAAGGCAGAGATACTAAACAAATATTTTGCTCAGTATTCACAAATGAAGAGGGGAGGTACCTAAACCAAAAATAGAAACACTCTGGATACAGGAGTTGATACCAGCCTATTCACAGAAGAAAGGTTCTGAAAGAACTCTAAAACTAAAGGTAGACAAAGCAATGAGGCCTGATGGGATTCATCCCATAATTCTAAAAGAACTAAGGTGTTGTTGGTGAAGCTGTTTGAATTGGAGTCCTGTTTCTTTGGGTAGCAAACCTATTTTGGGGGCTTTGAGTAGAATTGTGATTCATTGTAGCTGGCTTCACTAGCTGCAAAGTTTTAGTGCAGAGTGGGGAAGAGTGCTAATGGTCTGGCCAGGTCTCACTCAGTTAGGGAGGCAGAGCTGAATCAGGTGTGGAGTCAGTGCTTTGGCTTCTCAGAAGGAACTAGAAAGGGACAGGATCAGACCTACAGTACAGTAGCTTCTTGTTGTTTTTACATTGTTTTTGTGGATTCTACTTGGCAGAAGGTTATTTATTTTATTTCTTACTACTAAGGGCTAGCAGGGTATTGTTTGGGGCTGTTGGAATTTTGAAACCTGTTTTGGTAGCTATAAGTGGGCTCATTTGTTTGATTCACTGTGTGGCAGGCTGCATTTGTAGAGGACCTATTTCTTCTGTTTTAAAACATAATTGGTGTGATTTAACTGGGTCTGTTTCTTTGAATTGGAGACTTATATCTTTTAATTCCAAGCCTATTTTGATGTGTTGTTGGTGAAGCTGTTTGAATTGGAGTCCTGTTTCTTTGGGTAGCAAACCTGTTTTGGGGGCTTTGAGTAGAATTGTGATTCATTGTTGCTGGCTTCACTAGCTGCAAAGTTTTAGTGCAGAGTGGGGGAAGGGTGCTAATGGTCTGACGGAGGTCTCAGCTACCTGATTGTTTCTGGAAGACTTGGGCTGGTCCCACCCACCCAAACCCTCACCCCACCCACCCTGGTCCATTATTTCCTTTATACAAGGGGTTCTGACATCACTTCCTCAAACAGGCAAAGGATATGCACCTGTCATAGCAGAAGCAGACATCCAGGATAGAACAGCAGCAAGTGAAGAGGTGACTGATATCTCAGTGGAAGGGAAGTAAATGCAAATCTAGGAGCTTTCATTATTACTTCTTCACATTGATATTGCATTGGGGAAAGGAGGAGTAGGAGTTTAAAGAAGGTTGTGCAATGGCTAGTTAAAGTCTCTTTTGAGTGTAGATAGGAAGGATAGGAATATAAAAAGCAGTTGCTCAATATATCTAAACGTGTGCAACAAAGGAGGTAAGGAAATAAAGAAAATGTTTTGCACTGATAGAGGGGAGAGGGGAGACTTGGGGGTTGGTATCCTGCATCTGGAAGGGTGGGGGTCGCTGGTGGGCAACAACAGCAATGGGTAGGGTGGTAGGCTGCAACAACTGTGGAGCACCAATCTTCTAATAATTGCCTGGAGTGCGGGAGGATGTTTAGTGTGCAACCACGAGAAAACTTAGAAAGGAGATTGATGGTCTGCAGGAGGAACTAAGACAGGCAAGGCAGATTTGGGGTGGGTTTAGCCCAATACTGGAGGGAGGATGAAGGGAGATGAGGAAGGACGATTTAAGCCAACAGTGCTGAGGAGAGGGTCAGAAGAAGGAAGCAGAGACAAAGGGTCCCAGGCCAGGAAGAACGATTGAGGGAAACCAGGGCAGGAGACAAAAGACAAATGGAAGGAGGAGATAGGAACTTGTGAGGGAGGCGAAGAAGTGGCAAAAGTCATGGAGTGGAAAGGAGAGAACAGGTTACTATGAAGACAGAGGGCGGGCATTTGTGAAGGGTCTTCAGAAAATAGTTTTGCACTGCTAGGGAGGAAGAAGAAGGTGGAGGGAAATGATCAAATTAGAGGAGTAATTGATAAATGCCTGGACCAAACTGGAGCGGGGAAGTTCTTCTGAGAGAATTGCAACAGGGTAAAAGGGAAATAATGTGCAGGAGGAAGAAGAGGAGCTGGAAATGAGAGAAGGAGATGAATGGAAGCAAACAGGGAGTAAGAGGGTGGAATCTTAGTGCTGGGGACTCAATACTAGAGGAGTCAGGTGGGGTAGCAAGGGAGAGGCATAGTCGCATTTGAGTGGAGGCCATGCCAGGAATGACAGCAGAAAGGGTGGGACAATCTGTTCTGAAATATGCTAGAAGGGGTAGGGACAAGCTTCATTTAATTATACATCTTGGGACAAACGACCTGGCTGACAAGACAGTAGATATAGTCCAGAGGAGGTTTGATGAACTAGCACATTTATGTGAGGGGCAGGAAGATCGGTAACTTTTCAGAGATACTTCCGGTGCCAAAGGCAAGCACAACAAGAAAGCTGAGAATAGAGGAATTAATGGATGGCTAAGAACCTGGTGTTGTGCTAAAGGGTATGGGCTGTTGGGGTGGGGAGGGACCTGGGAGGACAGTAGTCTCTATGCCAAGGACAGACTACACTTGAGTGAGGAGGGAGCAAAGTGTTGAAACAGAGGATGGAGGAGTACATAGAGAAGTTGGGAATTTAAACTGGGGGTGGCAGTTGGGGAAGAGATATGCAGAGACCACAGATTGGGAAGCCATAAGAGCTACCCCCATAACAGTGACAAAGGACAAATAGCAAGTACTATTGGTGATGCTAGGAAAGGAGGGCAGGATGGGAGGAGGGAAAAGGGTGGAAGGTGGTTACCCTTAATGCTAGGAGCCTTGGGAGGAAAACTGCAGAGATACAGGTTCTCATGACAGAGGGAGAGGTGGACATTGCAGCCATCACAGAAACATGGGCCACCCAATACAATGACTGGGACCTGTCTGTACCAGGGTACAGGTTATTTCGTAGGGACAGGGTGATTGGGAAAGGAGGGGTTGGCACCATATGTGAAGGAAGGACTGCAGTGTGTAAGGGAGGAAGGGAGGAGGGTGTAGTGAGTCACTTTGGGTGCAAATCCAGGATTCCAAGAATAGGATTCTTAGCATGAGAGTGGTGTACAGGCCACCACCTCAAATGGAGGAGTTAGACAGGGAACTAGCGGGACAGATCAAGAGGACCTGCAAGAAGGGTAGTGTGGTGATTGTGGGGGACTTCAACATGCCAGGAGTGGACTGGAGCACCCCAACAACCAGGAACAGAAGGGAGCAGGTACTGCTGGATGCCTTCCAGGACAGCTTCCTGCTGCAAATGGTCAGTGAACCAACCAGGTTAGAGAATACCCTTGACCTTGTGCTGGCAAATGGGGACTTTGTGAGGGAACTTACGGTGGAGGAACCGCTGTCAGGGAGTGACCACCATTCAGTATGGCTCACATTGGATATGGGCAAGGAAGGAGTGGAATCTGGCACAAGAGTGCTGGCCAGAATTCAATCTAGTATGGACACTAACCAGAGGTGGGAGCTTATAAAGCTGGGATAGTGGAGGCAACCAAAACCTGTTGCAAAGCCCAGAGCAAGAAGGCTAGGGCTAAGAAACTGAGCTGGTTGAGCAAGGAGGTCATGGAAAAGGTAAGGAGGAAAAGAGCTGCCTTTAGGAAGTACAAGAAAACAGGGAGGGGAGGACAGAGAGGAGTACTTGACAGAACTGAAGGAGGTGACAAGGGCAGTAGAAGAAGAAAGCATCTACGGAACTCAGGCTGGCACAAGGCATTAAGAAGGGGAAGAAGGACTTCTTTAAGTACATCAGGAGAAAAGGAGCTGTAAGGACCACATAGTAAGGATACGGAAGGAGGGGGGTTGGGTGGAAGCAGGGTGGATAAGGCAGAAGCACTAAATGAGTACTTCTGCTCAGTATTTACTAAAGAGAAGAGGGGTGACACCCAAGGTGGGAGAAATGGCAGTAGCAGGGGAAGTGGTGACAGATGGGAAATCATGGAGGGCAGAGTTCGAGAGGGTTTGAAGCCACTGAGGGTGGACAAGGTGCCAGGCCCAGATGGCATCCACCAGGGTACTGATGGAGCTGGCAGAGGTCCATGCAGGACCTTTGGCAGACCTATTTAATGCCTCACTACATTCAGGGGTGTACCTCAAGACTAGAGGATGGCTCATGTGGTGCCCTCCACAAGAGTGGCCCCAAGGATGAACATGGAAACTACAGACCAGTGAACCTCACATCCATCGTGGGTAAGCTAATGGAGACTATCCTGAAGGAGAGGCTGGTGGCCCTCCTAGAGGCTAAAGGACTACAGGACAGCAGACAGTATGGCTTCATCACGTGGCAGATCCTGCCAAACCAACCTGGTCAAGTTCTATGACTGGGTAACTAGGCAACTGGACAGGGGCCATGCAGTTGATGTCCTGTATCTGGACTTCAGTAAGGCATTCGACTCGGTGCCGCATGGAAGGCTGGGAAGGAAGTTAGTAGGTACAGGGGCGGGTAAACTGGTGAGCTGGGTAGGAATTGGCCTCATGGAAGGCAACAGAGGGTGGTGGTGGTGGGGCTCTCACACCCAAGGGCAGTGACGAGCAGTGTTCCACAGGGTTCGGTGTTGGGACCAGTGTTGTTTGGGATATTCATTGCAGACATATCATTGGACATCAAGAGCAAGATCAGTCTGTTTGCTGATGATACCAAGGTAAGTAGCGGTGGTGGTGACCTAGAGGGATGGCAGGGTTTGCAGGATGATCTGGCAAGCTTGAAACCTGGTCAGACACCTGGCAACTGGGGTTTAATGCCAAAAGTGCAAGGTGCTGCATTTTGGGACCAAGAACCCAAGGAGGAGTTACCAGCTGGGGGGTGCAGCTAGCCCAGACAGAGGAGGAGAAGGATCTGGGTGTGCTCATTACAGGGTCAATGAACAACTCAGCACAATGTAGGAAGGCAGCTGCAAAGGCCAACAAAATGCTTGGTTCTATTGCAGGGTATATCCTCGAGGAGGTGATTCTGCCACTGTATAGGTCATTAGTTAGACCACACCTGGAGTACTGCGTGCAGTACTGGCACCTGTATCTGAAGAGGGACATTAAGTTACTGGAGGGTACAGCACAGGGCGGCAAGATGATCAAGGGCCGGGGACTTATCATACGAGAGGAGGTTGAAGGAGTTGAACATGTACTCACTGGAGGAGAGGGACAGGGTGACATGATTGAAACCTTTAAATACATGAAAGGAATAAACAAGATGGGTACAGAGGGCTGTTCAAAGTAAGGGAGGGAGGGCCACCAGGGCCATGATATGAGACTGGAGGGAGGAAGGTTCAGGAGGAGATGAGGAGACACTTTTTACAGAGAGGGTGGTGGCTGGGTGGAATCGTTACCTGCAGAAGTGGTATGCAGTAGAACAGTGGACTGGCAAAAGGGATGGGACAGGACAAGGGGAGGGTTTATGAAGGGGAAGGGTGGAAGGAGGGCAGCTGCAGAATAAGGGTGCTAGCTGCACATTCGAGAACAGACTTGATAGACCTCTAGCCTTTATCTGCTGGCAATTTCATATGTTCGCATGTTCGCGTACGGGTAGAACTAGTGACACTACTGACTACCCTCTTTAACAAATCATGGGAGGATGGTGTGGTACCTGAGGACTGGAGGAGGGCAGATGTCATTCCACTTCACAACAGTGGGAGCAGAGCAGAAGCAGGAAACTACAGATCTGTTAGTTTAACCTCAGTGATAGGGAAAATGATGGAATCACTTCTGAAGGAAAGAATTGTTGAGTACCTAGAGGCCTGAAGACCATAGGACCCAAGGCAGCATGGATTCACAGCAGGAAGATCATGTCAGACAAATCTAATAGATTTCTTTGACTGGGTGACCAAAGTAGTAGATCAGGGAGGGGCTGTGGACATGGTCTACCTAGACTTTAGCAAGGCATTTGACACAGTCCCACACAAAAGATTAATATACAAGTTAGCCAGCCAGGAAATGGGTCCCAAGATGGCAGCCTGGGTAAAGAATTGGCTGGAGAACAGGACAAAGAGGGTAGTAGTAAATGGAGTCCACTCTGAAGAAAGGGGAAAGAGGGTTTACTAGTGGGGTACGCATGGTTCAGTACTAGGACTGGTCCTCTTCAATGTCTTTATAAGCGACATTGCAGAGGGACTGGAAGAAAAAGTATGACTCTTTGCAGATGACACAAAGATCTGCAACAGAGTTGATACACAAGGTGGGTTGGAAAGGATGAGAAAGGACTTGGCAAGGTTGGAGGAATGGTCAGATGTATGGCAGCTTAGATTCAATGCTAAAAGTGCAAGGTAATACACCTGGGAAATAAATACCCTGGGAAGACTACACAATGGGGGTGAGATACTGACAACAACAAAAATGGAAAGGGACCTGGGGGTAGTCATATCAGATGACCTATAGGTGGGCAAGCAATGTGAGAAGGCAGTAAGGAGGGCTGGGGGATACTGGGATGCATAGGAGAGGCATCACCAGTAAAAACAAGGCTGTTATCCCTCTGTACAGACAGCTGGTGAGTTCCCATCTGGAGTACTGTGTGCAGTTCTGGAGACCCAGTCTCCACAAAGACATAAACAGGATGGAGGCAGTCCAGAGGAGGGCAACTAAAATGGTGCAGGGTCTGCACCAGAAGACATATGAAGAGAGACTTAAGGAGCATAATATGTATAGCCCTCAGGGAAAGGAAGGAGAGGGGGTACATGATAGAAACTTTCAAGTACCTCCAAGGAATCAACGAATTCCAATAGGGTAGAATCTTTCAGAAAAGGGTGTGCAAGAACAAAGGGGCACAATCTAAATATAGGGGGTGGCTCAAAGGTAATGTAAGGAAGTATTTTTTCACAGAGAGGGCTGTGGATGCATGGAACGGCCTTCTGGAGGAGGTTGTGGAATCAAAAACAGTGGTGGAATTTAAGAATGCATGGGACAGTCATAAGGCAATTCTAGGGGTGGGGTAGGAAGAAGTAGGCTGTTGGTTAACTAGGATCTGCAGCTTATCCATTAGGTAGGAAATGGGCAGACGGGTGGGCCAAATGGTCCTTATCTGCCATCAAATTCTATGTTTCTATGTCAAATTCAAATTCTATGTCAGTTTCTGCGTACTTACTTTGCAAGTACATGTTAATTAGGCATTAACTGTGGAAACAATGCCATAGAAGCAGCACATTCCTTAGTAAGTAGAGCACTATTAAAAGCCAACAAGTAATTATGTAAATTAATGATTTTTATTGTATAGCAATCTATAGTATTAGACTGCATGTTTATTCACAGAATCACAGACACTTGACAGAGAAAAGGACCCATCGTTCAAGTAAGTATGTAAAAACTGACACTTAAAGTATAAGAAGAAGGGTGTAACAGTGCTGTAGTTACTAATGAATGTGCTTCTGTGGCATTGTTTCCACAGTTAATGACTAACATGTATTTGCAAAGTAAGTACACAGAAACTGATACTTAAAGTATAAGGAGATGGGTGTAACTACTTTACTCTTACATTGAGTGTCAATGCTTAGTTCTGATGCATGTTTTCCTTCAGAAAACATTCCTTCATGCACTTATTGCTTAATAAACACACGGGTGGGATATTCAAAGCAGTTGCACTTAGCACAAGTAAGGTGTGCCAGGCGCAATGAAGGACATGCACCAATGGCGATATTCAGGGTGACATTGCACAGCACATATCGCAGTCGCGCCAATGCACAACCCTAATGAATGCATGCTCAAGTGCAGGGGCACATAGCCATGAATAAGCTGCACAGTGCGATATTCTACAGCAAGCCGATGGCACAAGCGTAGAGCAACAGGGACGGTAAGGAGCAAAGTTGAGCCTATAAATGGATGGAGCAAGCAGGGGACAGAGGCTTGCTCCCTGGGGAGCTGCAGTCAGAGACGGAAAGAGAGACAGAGAGAGGACCAGTGGCCAGGCAGGACAGCAGCAGGGGTGCAGGACAGGCACAAAGATGGGAGATGCATCGGGCTGTGGGACAGGGGTGTGACTCTGACTGTGCCTGTGAGCATGAGCTGACCAGAGTGTGTTCGTGGGTCCCCAAAACAGGAGTGTGCCCAGTGCAGGGTCCCAGGGAGCAGCACACACCGGTAGCCCAGGGAGTCATCACGAGGGGGGGCAGGAGCAGGTCAGGTCATGGCCAGTGCAATATTCCAGATGGAGGCAATAATGAAGGGTTTGAGGAGGCAGGAGGCAGAGCGGCACAGCCATGGAAGGGCCCAGCAGCAGTATGCCCGGAACAGGTGGTACCATGCCCACACCACCTTGAACAGTACAGTGACACCAAGATTGTGGTCAGTACCGCCTGAACTGGGTGATTCTGAGGCAGCTGTGTGAGCTGTGCAGTGATGAGATGCAGGCACCCACAAGACGGAGCCACACCCTGTCAGTGGAGACCAATGTCATGGCCATTATGTGCCTGCTCGCCATGGGTACCTTCCATAGATGAACAGGTGACACCACAGGCATAACCCAGTCAGCCGCGTCACTGCTCCTCACACAATTCCTCAATGCACTGCTGCCACATGCTGTGGAATACATCCACTTCCCCAGCATACAGGCGGAGCATACAGCAAACATGCAGGAGTTCCACAGGGTTGCACATATGCCTGGCATGTTAGGGGTTACTGACTGCACCCATGTAGGCATCTGCACACCACCGGGGCCAGAGGGAGTGGCCTACATCAACAGGAAACCTCAGTATCAACTGCCAGGTGGTGTGTGATGCCAAGGGGTGCATAATTAATGTCTGTGCCACACACCCTGGTGGAGCATATGATGCCTTCATCTGGCACCAGTCTGCACTGTGCCACAGGTTTGAGTGGGGACATCCCTACGGCCACCTAGTAGGTGAGTATGCAGTTGGAATGGGCAGCCTTGCGCAACAGGGCAGGCTGTGGGGGCAGATGCTATGCTGGGGGCGAGAGGGTCTGTCTGTGTAGGCGGGTGAGTGGCCACACAGACCATAATGCTAACCCATCTTGTCCCCACACAGGTGACAGTGGATACCACTCAGGCCCTGGTTGCTCACCCCATACCGCGCCCATTGACCCCAGCGCAGGAGAGTTTCAATGAGGCACACACCAGCACATGGAACATCATCGAGTGTGTGTTTGGACTGCTGAAGGCATGGTTTCATTGCCTGCACAGGTCTGGTGGTGCCCTACAGTACAGTCCCTCTAAGGCCTATGGCTATTCCTGGCCTGCTGTGAGCTACACAACATGGCCACTGACTGTGGGATAGCTGTTGAGGTCAAAGGGGGAACAGCAGTGGGGACGACGAGACGCCAGGCCATGCGGTGGTGGGCAGCCCCTCAGGAGATGTGGGAACCCGGCTGCACAGGAGACCCAGCAGCAGCAGAACACCATTGCAGAGGAGCACTACGGTGCATGCAGGTAGGTGAACATGACCTCACACATGTCCCAGGGACAAGGGCACAGTATACAGGCATGCCTGGCTGGGCCCCACAACAGATCTCTGGCTGGATGGGGAGTGTTGTGGACATGGGACAGGACCCGTGGAAGCATCCATTATGGTACCGTGGACCCCACTCACACATCCTCACACCTCCACACACACAAGCACAATCACATGGGCACCCACACATGCACACCCGAGCGCCAATGGGCATGTGTCAGGACGCTGAACACCATTGCACAGTGGTGGCTGGTGCTGTGATGGCATCATCATGTACATGCCATGGTGGCCAGCGGCCAGGTGGGTGTGCACAAGGCGGCATGGTGAGTGGTCCATGAACATCACGGCCCTGGTACACACATGCACACCACACCACTGTGCACACAGGGCTGCAGCAGGCACCGGATAGGGAGGTGGTGGATCATGACCACCCCGCGCAGTTGCGGCAGCAATGGACACGTGGATGGCCCACCAAGACCGCACAGCAAACACAGGCTGTGGGGCAGCCACAGGGTGTCACAGATGTTCCCCAGGTGTGTCACTGTGGGAACATGACCAGTCACTTGCAGGCGTCTGCAGGCCCCGAACATGCCCGCTCCAGGCATGCCTGGAATGCCCACAGCAGATCCCGTGACGACAATGCTGGGGTCGCACGATGCAGGGACCAATGGGTGGAGAATCCACTCCATGGTGACTGCTGTGGACAGCCCTGCACAAGGGTGGCCAGTGGTGCTAGACCAGCCATGACTGCAGCGGTAAGCTGATCCAGGCCTGCAGTCATGTCCTCCCGCATGTGTGTGACCTCAGCCAGGAGCTGCTCATACTCCTGGTCATGCCTCCTGCAGACTGGCACAGCTCAGTGTGGAGTGCACGCACCCGCCATAACCTGCATCTGTTGCTCCACGGATGCCCAGAGCTGACGGGTGCTTGGTCAGAGGGTCAGTGCCCTGGGGCTTGGGCATTGTGCCAACCCGCAGGTGTTGTGCAGCCCCACAGCACAGCCCCACACAGGTGGGATGCACAGAAGGCCCCTTGGGCCTGTGCTGACTGCAGTGCAATAGCGGCAGCCACTGCACCCGGACCCCCGGCATTGTCCTACTGCTGCTGCTGCCCCTCTGGCCACTGTGTGCGTGATGGCGCTGGGGTTGCTGTACCACCACCACCACCACACAGTGTGGACTGCACTACAACAATGATGTACACTGCCTCACCGGCTGGTGCGGCCGGTGTGTGGACAACTGCCACCTGGGCACCATCTGCGCTGCTGTGTCCGGTGCATGGAATGGGTGCCTCCCATTCAGCATCACCACTGTCCAGGATAACAGTCACGTCATCATCGGTCCCAGACCCGCCCCTATCTGTGTCTCAGCATACTGGACACCATGGCTGGTGTCCTGCTGAAACACTGCCAGGGCCTCGTCCGCACCACAGGCATCTGGTTGGGGCAGTGGGGATGGTCTGGTAGTGGACTGGTCCCCGGACACCAGTTGAGGTGGATGGGCACTCCTCCAGGCCCAGGACAGCCCCCAAGTTGGGCACCACTACCCCTGCAGCTGCATGAGCACTCAGGATCTGTAGGGAACACAAATGCGTTACTGCCACTGCCATGCACCCTACCCCTGGTACCCCTGCCCCCATCCACATGTGCCACTGTACCTACCATGCAGCGGGCTGCCTCCCGTCTGGAATCCATCACCTGGAACACCTCAATGGCGCTGCGCTGAATGGTCGCCACCACCAGCTACTCCTGCAGTGTCAGCTGTGGCACATCGGGCTGTCCACTGCCCGTGGCAGCCTGTGCTGCCTGGATTGCAGCCACATTTTCCTTTATCTGCCTCCGGTCCATGCCCACCTTCTTCTAGCACTCCTGTGCTGACCTCTGATGGTTGTCCTGCTGGTTCACAGCCCTGGCCATTCCTCCCATGCAGCTGCCCTGGCCTGCGGGGTGCCTGTTTAGCCACTCAGTAGGGACTCCTGGTCCAGGTAGGTGTCCAATAGGCATCGGTCTCTGCCCTCATGAAGTTGGGCCTGCGCCTCCATGCAGGCCCCTGCTCCTCAACCTCCTCATGCTTCGACATGCTCATTTCTGTGGGTGTGGACATGTGGTTAGTGCTGGCTGCCACATGCAAGGCCACCACCACCCCACTATCCCAACATGCCCACTGCCTGGCGTCTTACCTCTGAAGGATGCAATGCAGTCTGGTGCCTGTGCAGTCCAATGGCACCTTTATAGTGCATCAAATGCAAATTAGGGAATGCGCAACTCTAATGAGATGCAAATCTCTGATGTGCCATGGATATGCTGATCAGCTCATCTGCATATGCCTGCTGAATATCGCTGAATTGTGCATGGTGCATTGGAGTTGTGCATACTATAGCCATGGTGCAACTGCATGATGGCGCATACGCCTGGCAATGCGCATATGCGTTCTGATGTCACGTATGTATGTGGCACATCCTACGCACAGTGTGCAGTACGAGTACAGCGCTCTGCCACTATTGGCATGTGGCGCCTACGCGCTTGTATGCCCTATGGTGCCTGTGCGCCATTGGTACATGGACCGTGGGGCACACTAGACCCGATGGTGCACCATGCCTTCCATGCCCAATTGTGCTGTTGCACACATTGTGCTTGCTGACCTTGACTCTATGAGTCTCCTTGACCCCGGATGCCTGCAGCACATGCCAGTGCTATCCCAGCTGTATCGCTGCAGCAATGAGGCAGGCGCGATAAGGGATGGCAGCACATTTCAACCATGTCATGCACCCATCGCACGTGCAGCTTGTGTGCTACCGGCCCGCCATTTTGGATAAGCAGTGCAGATTGCAGCATGCCACACTAGAGCTCAGCAAGGGCACCTAATTGGAGCCAGGTCGAGCTGGTCAACCTGGTGGCACTGGTTGAGCCTCATGTTGGCACTCTCTATGGGCAGATGCCCCGGACCGCCTTGCACTAAGGTGTGGCAGGAGGTGGCCAAGGGGTTGGAGGAGGCCACTGGGGCCCAGCATAGTGGGGAGAAGTGCCATCACGGGTATGGGACCTGCTGTGGAGGGATCCAGACTATCTGAGGTCACTGCAGGCATGCGTCCAGAGGGCGCCATTCCACGGCCAGGTGAGTGCACATTTCCATGTCTGTGGCTTGTCGGTGTTCTGTGGGGTGCCAGCGGGTGTCATGCCATGCTGCAGGGGTGCTGTGGCTGCACATGCTGCCAGCCATGGCAGCGCACCATTGATGTGCTGTGCCATGGCAACACCACGCAGGACCATGGGGTATACAGTGCTGGAGGAGGGTGGGTGCATGGGTTGCTGCCCGATGCTGATGTCTGCCTCTCACTGTCTCCCTACTAGGCCCTGAGGATTGGCAAAGAGCCAGGATGGCAGGAGCCACTGCCAAATGGCAGCAGGCCATCAGAGGTGCATGGGCAAGGGATGTTGGCCATGTGGGAGGTGCTGCCGGCCTGATGCCGAATGTACTGCAGCATGCAGGTAGGCTCTCTGTCAGTGTTTGTTGTTGTGCGGGTTGGGGTGGGCCACAGCCCCCTGTGCACATGGACATTACAGCTGTGCATCGCCGGCATGGTCCACTGCACCATGCTGCACCTTTCACCCGTGTGTGTGGCTGCTGCAGGTGGGCTGTGGGTGCACCCAGGTTCCAGCCTTGCCATCCCTGCATAGCTCTGTTGCCTGGCAGCCATGGTTGTAGTGTGCTGCATGGCTGGTGTTGGTGTGCAGTGCTGTGCGTGGCTGTGGACGGTAGGGGTGGCGGCTCATGTGGGTCTCGCACATCGCAGATGGCTGTGTGCCTTCTGCAGGGCTCATGTCACTGCTGTCTGCTGTGCATGGTGGATGGGTTACAGTCGAATGGGCATGCACTCATCCATGTCCCCTCCTTGTCCTAGGCATCCATCAGGTGGTTGACAACACCAGACTCCTGGAGCACATCCTGAGGGGTCACCACGCCACCCTGCGGCGGCCCGCATCAGCAGGCAGGCACTGTGCAGGCCACGGAGGAGACGGAGGACCAGGTGCCAGTAGGGCACGAACACCAAGGGGCCCATTGGCCTGCATCACCCCCTTCCCTGAGCTCCCTTCCTCCCTTGTACCCTACCTAGTCATGTCCCCTGTCCCCTGCCTCCCTTCCCAGCCTACCGTCTTGTTTGTGGCCTCCCTTCCCTGTTCCCTATCCCTGTTCCTCTGTATATAGTTGCTGTTGTTTGATACTTTAATACACATTTATTTTGTTAACCATCTGTGTCCATGTCTGCTTTGCATAGCTGGCATATGGAGCCATGCTGCAGTGGTCTACATTGGTGGACGGTGGTACGCCTGGGGTTGAGAGGGCTTGTGTCTGGTGGTCTGTGCCCAGTGGCCAGTGTGTACACTGGGTGTACATGTGCACCCTGCTAGGGTTGTGTGGCCTGTGTGTTGTGTGCTGTTGGCATGTGTGTTGTCAGCTATGGTCCCTGTGGTGTGTCCCGTGTCGTTTGTGGGTGTTGCCCGTGGCTGAGTGCCAGGGGCCATTGCTGCCATTCCACCTCCATGCACTGCTGTGGTGCGCGTGGTTGGGGCGCGGGGTGTGTGCCTGCTGTTCCTCCCACCTGTCATCCCCTGCAACCTGGTGGCAGTGTGTCCTGTTCTTGTGGCTTGCTCCACTCTGTGCCAGTTGGTATGTGCTATGACCCATGTACCTCTGTCCCTTGCACGGTCTATGATGTGTTCTTGCGCTTCCTGACTTGCTCCCTTGCACAGCCCAGGTTGCTCGGCGCCTGCTGACTTGCTTCCTGGTGCAGCCCTTGTTGCATGATGTGCATCCCGGAGATGTTCAGCCATCTTGCGCTGTCACCTGCTGTTGTGCTCAGCTTTGAATATCGTTGGTGCGCACTGACGCAGTATACCGAGTTGGGTGCAGCTGCTGCACCTGCCACTGGCACATTTCTAAATATCCCACCCACAGTCTAATATTGTTTATTGCTATACAGCTACATTGTTTATTTATGCAATAAAAATAATTTACATAATTACTTATTGGCTTGAAACAGTGCTGTGGTTACTAAGAAATATGCTGCTTCTGTGGCATTGACCCACACCTCTTCTACACACACACCCCAGTCCTACTACTAGACAGATGGGTAACTGAGGGTGGGGCATGGCTATATACCATGCTTTATCACCAATATGCCAGGTGGAGTGGTGGTCGGTGGTGCCAGATACACAGGCAGGTACCCTTCCTTAGCCATTACATGCCCTTCCCACTGGCTGAATGGTGTGGCTGCCATTGAACCACCCATTACATCAAGCTACCCCAGCCTTCTGGCTATATCTTGAGGGCTGGGGATAAGGTAGTAAACATAATCATACCAGTAGGTCCCCTTACTGGAAAACAGCAGTAATGGGAAGACCACCCATAACCAACAATTTCCCCACTCGACACACAGTGCAGGATCCAGGGCAGCATCTTGCCAGTCCATCTAATTGATGGCTGCTGTTGATCACTAGGCCTGGGAATGCATATTTGACACATTCCCACCACCCATGTGAATATGGTCCAATATTAGATTTCATGTTATGCAAGTAGTAAGTTCATGAGGGACTGATTTCTGAATGAGAACTTACATCACAGCTACAGTACTGACATTCAATAAATGTAAGTGTATGGAACTGCAAATACATGTTACCTAGGCATTAACTGTGAAAACAGTACCGTTATTTCTTAGCAGTATTGTTATAGTTTCAATTAGTAATTATGCAAATGAAATATTTTTGTGTATTGTTACATATCAGTTCACAATATTAGACTGCATGCTTACTAATCTGTAACTTAATGAAAAACTTGAATACAGACAGGAACATCATCTAAAGCATTGCCAGGCAGTGCATTTAACTGTAGCAGACTGAAGTTGCATTGTATTCATATTTTAGTTGCCATTCTCATTACACTTTAACATTTTTCTTTGTAATTACCTTTAAATAAATGTGAGACAGACATAGACAGTTGAAATAGTGCACAAGACCTGCATTTATACTGTATGTAGTTACGCATGTTAGAACAAATTTAATAATGCCTATAATATCAACAGAGTAGTTACACAATAGATTTACTGTTACAATTTGCAATAGCTATTATATGTGTACTTGCCCTTATAAGAAAAGTAACATAATGCCAGAAGAGATAGAGTGGTAGTTGCTCAATAGATTTTCTGCTGTACTTTGCAACAGCTATTACATTTGTGCTGAAAGGAAGACAGTAGTAGTTGCACATGTTTGCAGGTTGTGTAACTACACAACACGCACATGTGAAACTAGTTAACAACTATACAGTAGTTACATGAAATTACACAGTCATTACAGTGCAGTTGCATCATAGTTACACAGTAGGTACTGTGTAATTAAGGAACTTTAAGTGTTACCATTTTTCTTTGCATTCTTTTTTATGAAGGCATATTTTTGTGAGTATGACACAATCTTATGGACAAAAAGATTTTACATAGAAAAAGAGTTATGAAATTTTTTTATTCTTTTTCTTGTGAAGGAATCTTTTTCATGAGTACAACAGAATCTCATGAAGAAAGTTCCTGTCACATGAAAAATAATTTGGGATAATTTTTTTTCACATTTTTTTCCTATGAAGAAAGATGCCTTCATAAGAAAAACAGAATTTGGACATAGGTTTTTCTCATATTCTTTTTTTTTTTTTGTATGAAGGCCTCTTTTATGTGAGATTGTGTCTTTCTCACAAAAAGCATTTGGAAGCCTGCTCCAGGCTGCCATGATGGGGCATTCCTCTGGCACACTGATGACTTGGTTTAATGCCTTGAGCCTGAAAGACAGGAGTGGAGACAGGCGGAGAGGGAGTAAGAGTGTCCTTTGGATGCTTCCCTGGGTGGATGGGATGTACTGGACCACATGACAGATGGCTCCTGGAGGTGGTTAAGTGAGGTGTTCTATGTGGCGTGCAGACACAGGACCAATAAGGGACAGAGGTGATAGCCTGGTGGTTGGAGGTAACAATGAGCAGCCATAAGGAATGGCTGGTCATGGTCAGGTAGGAGCAAACACAAATAATGAATTTGGACTTAGATTTTATTTCCACATTTCACCTTTAACAAGCCATAACTCCACATCACTATTTGCAGTTAAGGAACAGAGTATAAATCACATGAAAGGTCTTAAAGAGTACTACAAGACTAACACCCACCCCACAAAATAAAATGTACGAGCCATATACAAAATATAAAGATTAAAAATACAATTCACATAAGATAACAAGCCATAAGTCCATCAATAAACAGCAATGTATATATATAATATATATATATATATATATATATATATATATATATATATATAAAACATCAACTAGTACTACAGACTAACACAGATTATAAAATGGGAAGGGAAAGTCTTGCATCCTGATTGTTATTAGCTGTGCATTAGAAGTGTCTAATGCACAGCTGAAAATGAGTGCTAGCAACCTAGGAGCAGGATGGAAAAGACATCCTTGAGCCCTTAGAATTTTTAAAATATAATTGTCACCATTTTTTCATCCGCTTAGCATGATTATCAAAAGAATTGCCTGAAGCATTAGAAACAGTTGTTGTGTTCATCCCAGTCTTTCAAAATGGACTGCAGACAAAACACAAATGAAACTTACATTCCTTCTACTAGTTTGTTTTTTAAATGTCCTGTGTGATCTTTTCCCCATCTGTCACCCCATACATCACTTGCTAGATCAGTTATAGTTTACTTTGTCATTTTGTATATTTTGACCTCAGATTTTTAACATGGCCATCTTGGGACTCCACCTCATGACCAGTTATTGAGGAATTATGAAAATCTGGCCCAAAAGAAATTTTGATGTCACTTTGCAAAATCATCTTTTGGGCAGGATTTGAACATTTCCACCAATTCTTGTTCATGAGATGGGTGTCATAAGAAGGCCATGTTGAAAATCTGGGGTCAAAATATGTAAAATGGCAAAGTTATGTGTACAATGACATTTTACTATGCTGACTCATAACTTTGGTAATTTTAAATATTTTGACTCCAAATTTTTAGCATAGCTGTTTACACACACCAATTCATGAGCTTGACAGCTGTCCTTTTCAAATGGTGGCCAATATGTATATTTATATCCATGGTGCAGAATTTTGGTGGTGTGGAATGATGTTTTGGCTGGGATTTGAAAATGTTCACCTACTGGGTTCATGAGGGTGGGTAATAAAAGACCATGTTGAAACTGTGATCACTAATTTTCAATATTTGACTCAAACTTTCAGCATAGCCATTTTGCCTCAAAATTTCATAAATGTGATATGTGATATTTCTTAAATCCTGGATGAGACATGTTTCTGCACTTCTACTGTGAAATTACATTTCATCCAGTATACTATAAATGCTATATGTCATGTTTTAAGGGGAGAAATAAAATTACTATCTTGGAAATGTAGGGTCAAAATTAAATGCAAATATATATACAGTAACTGTTAAACATTGGGTGTAGTGCCAATCTTGATCCCAGCAGCTATGCTTTATGATACTGTGACTGTGAGCTGAGTTTGGGGCAAGCTCAGTAACCCAGCTGGATGGGTGAGTGTGGGGAATGCCAGTGTTATGTGACATACACACAGCCAGGGAATGCCAGCCGCAGGATTGTCCACATGGTCCCGAGTACCATAAAGTGAAGATGACTGTTCTCATTCACTGTTTTCAGAGTCACTTTTAGACATTCACTCTTACAAGTTCATAGTCACACATTCACTTTTTGTTCTTTAGATCTCTTTGCATCTTTAGATCTGAGAGAACAATGAGTGAATGTGTAAAGAAAGAGTGAATGTGTAAAACTGAATGTGTGAAGAGTGAATGTATAAAGAGTTAATGAGGACAGTTGACTTCTCACTCTATGGTACCCAGGCAGATGCAGACAACCTTCAACTTGCATTCCCCTGGCTGGGGGTGGGGTAATATGCCAGGCTCTGCACTTTTGTAGGTGGATGGAGTCTTCCCATGGTATAGGGGCGAAAGGGCCTTGTGCATCTACACCTGTTATACATTTCCCAAAGTGAACTGCATGTATGAGGATACAATTCCACTATCTCAAAAGGAAGAAAATTAATTGCAAAACACTTAAAGCACCAGTTAGGGTAACTTAATGCCACAAAAGTAGTGAAATGTGGCTTAGGGTTCCTTCCATAACTCTTTACCCTCACCACTGGAGATGCAGTGAATTTAAATTTTGCAGGCAAAGTGCCCGTGAAGTGGGCACTTCACTTATCACTCTGCTTGTGATTATTTTGTGTTGTCATTCCGCCTTAACGCAAAGTAAGGTGAAGTGACATTAATATTGGCAGCCCTTCACACATACAGTCACTAGAATTAATGTGCATCCCCAAAATACTCATGTCTTGTGTCCAGAAAATGCCCCAGTACTGGCGGTGATGAAGTGAAATGACAGCACAAGAAATGCAAAGTCTCCCAGAATTAATGGCGCACTCAGATGTCATGCATACAGTAGTCATACACAGTCACCAGAATTAATGTGCATCTCCAAATGCTACTGACTTGTGTCCATAAAATTCCCAAGTGCTGATGAAGTGAAATGAGAGTGTAACAAGAAATGCAAAGTCTCCTAGAATTAATGACTCACTCAGTCACGTGCACAGTGGTCACACACAGTCAGCAGAATTAATGTGCATCCCAAAGTGCTACTGCCTTGTGTCCAGAAACTCCCAGTGCTGATGAAGTGAAATGAGAGCAAACAAGAAATGCGACGCCTCCCAGAATTAATGGTGCACTTGTCATTCACGAGTAGTGGCCACACACAGTCACCAGAATTAATGTGGATCCCCAAAATGCTACTGTCTCATGTCCAGAAAATTCCCCAGTGCTGACAAAGTGAAATGAGAGCGTAACAAGAAATGCAAAGTCTGAGAATTAATGGTGTACTGCAAATGCACAGACAGAGTAAGATTGCACTGCACACTCAAGAGATGCAGACACAAAGGCACAACAACACCTAACCAGTGCTCACAAGTCACAAACCAAATCTGGAAAGAATACCTTTGCCACTTGGGGAGTAGTGCCTGGCAGTAACAGTCCACTACCAGTAGAGATACCACAAAGCAGCATAAAAATGAATGCAGGTGCAATGGATAGCAGGTTCACACTGCTGCAATTACTCTGTGGCACAATAAAAGGTGTCCAATTAAATGGCACGCATCGCACACACACTCATACACACTACAAGTAATGCATAGCAAATTGAAAACCTTCAGTAATATAATCAAATGTTTTAAACAAACTGAAATTATACACTGCTGCACCACAACAATCAGAAAAAATGTCCACATTTACTGAAAATATTACTGTGTGTACATTAATATAGTTATACAAAAAATATAACAAAACAGAAAGACTGCCTTTTTCTCCCAGATAATCTACTACACCACAGATACGCCCCCCCCAAAGCACACTTCATAGTACACAGACAGACTGTTCTAAATTAAAATTCTAAATCCACACACAAACAATAAACACTCAATGATATGAGCACAAGAGGGTTTCCTACAATTAGTGGCGGGCAAAGTGTCAGAAATTCCCAGCAAGTGATTCACGAGTAATGAGGAATCATAAAGTATTCCATAGCGCTAAGTGGAGTACTTCGCATTATAACAGGGAACGCTAAGTCCATTGAGAACAATGACTTCACATTATTCCACCTTCCCAAACCACTTCTTCACTAATTTTAGGTAAAGTACATTGAAATCAATGTACTTCGCCTTGTTTTTTAGCTCAAAGGTGAATTTTGCAGTGCTTCATGGGATTGCTGGTTACATGGGCTCTAGATTGTTCTGCACAGCCTCAGTTCTGTGTAGTGTGTGTAGTGGAAGATGGAGACAGTTTTCTCAGAGCTCTGTGATTCAAATCCTCTAAAAGCTGTTAAAAAATCTTTTGAGATATTTTTTTTTTGCTCACAATTTAGTACATCGATTGTAGAGGTCTCCGGAGACTACATCAGAGGGCAGGACAGCTAAAGAGGGAGCTCAGTAGAAGGTGAGCCAGAGGAGTGGCATAAGCAAAAACTCTGGGGCAAAGATCAAGTCAGATAAGTGGATTATTTTGTTGTGTCTTATTCAAAACATTTTAGAAAAAAAGTCTGTGAAGGGAAGAGAGTGAGACTAAAAGCTTACTGATATACTAAGTATGGTTAAAAGCTACTGATATACAGAGTGTAAAAGGTCTCTTGTATATTCTCTAACAAAACTGTTTGCATTTTAGGATTGGGTGACTAAAGCTTATCAAGAAGGTAGAAAACAGACATTGGAGTGTGGTTCAATGCAGTAGCTGTGGGGCAGCAGTCTTCAGGGAGATGTTCTGGAGGTTGCGGTGCTGCCCCATCTGCATGCACCTCTCTGGGATGAGGGTGGATGTTTCTCGCCTCCGGTCCGAGTTTACTCAGGATCTGGAGGCCTCCTCCCCACCTAGTGATCACCAACTCCATCTGCACTGCCTCAGGAGATGCAAGTAAGATGTGGTGATTGGACAACGGTGGGTTCGTGGAAGGGTGAGGAGGTTGGGCAGAGGCTTAAACCACCTGAAATTTCACTACACAACTCCTACATCATCTTGGCAGGGTGAAGCTTTCGTATGGTGGTACCTGTAAAGATGGAAAAGGTGGATGTGGGGAACCTCTGCAGTGGAGACCCCTGGGAAGCAAGCTGCCCAGAGGAGAAGAACAACTCATAGTGGGGACTCTATTATTGGGGGTAGACTTGGGGCAGGAGGGATGGAGGGAGGTAAGCTCCTAATTGGTGCCATGGCTGGGACGGATGGGAAACAATTCAAAGAATCACTGGGGCAGCAGAATGGGAGGTGAGCTAAACATCATTGTCCACCTGGGGACAAATGACTGGGCTGGGATGATGTTAGAGCAATGCAGAGGGAGTTCATGGGTTTGGGAGGGGCCTTAGTCAGGTGGCACATTTGGTAACCTTCTCAGAAGTGTTAACCTGTCTAAGACATGAGAGAGGCTAGGATGCTGTGCACACATGAGATTCAATGAATGACTGAAGAACTGGTGCAGAGCTGAGGGATTTGGCTTCATTGGGGACTGGAGTCCCATCTGGAGGATGTGAACTTGTACGGGAGGGATTGTCTGCACCCTTCTGAGGAGGGACCAGGACCCTGAATGAGAGGTTTAAATGTTTCACTGGCGAGCATTTAAACAAGCCAAGGGAGGGTGCAGGAGTAAGCAGGGAACCTACAACTGCCCCCCAAGTTTAAGGTAGTCAGAAATAAGGATATGAAGGATTAGGCATCAACAAAGGGTCTAAAACAGGGGAAAGGCAGGATAGGTAGAGGAGAGGAATAGGATAGGAGCTGGGGGAGGCATTATAACATGGAAGGCCATGTGTACAAATGCCCACAACCTGGGAAACAAGATCCTAGATCAAGTGGCCTTGATGGCACAGGAAGACCTGGACATTGTTTGTTCTTTTGTCAACTCTTTTACCTCTCCTAGCACTGGCAACTCAGGACCTCTTTTGAGTGAATCTCACTCTACTCTGGCTCCTACTGCCCACCCGAAACCTGCACGACCCGGAAATCAGGGACAGAGAAACTCCACCCCAGCCCCTCGGACTCAGGCTGATCCCCAGATCTACACTTCCCAGTGTGGTGCCACCAAACTCTTTATCCTTGGTGTCCTTTCTGGAATCCAGACAACTGGGATCCTGGAGCAGAGTGAGGGCTCAAAAGAGCTGGTTGGGATGGGTTCAGCACCGGGCATGTGGGCGTGGTTCCTTGAGGTCACCATCACCCTCCTGGATGCCAGGGTTTCCACCTTGCTGAAGTCCCGGATGCAGACATGCAATGGCATCTGAGTGTGATGGGCATGCTCCCACACCTATGCGCATGACATCCACCAATGTGCCCATACCCTGTGTACCTGCCTTTGCAAGTTGCATTGGTCCTGGTTACCACTGGGAGCCACTAGAACTGCAAGGAGTATTACTCACCCACCCTAGGAGAAGAGAGCAGTCCATCGAATGCTATTCCACTCCTACCCAGCTGACCCCGATGACCCAAGTTCACTCCCAAACAGTGGTCACTGGCATGATGCGAGATGTGGCATCCGGTGCCTTAACCCTCAGCACTATCGTGTTGGTAACCTCGACATTGTAGCAGTCACAGAAACATGAAATATGGAAAAAACATGACTGGGATGTTACCATACCAGGGTACAAAGTCTCAGAAAAGACATGGAGGGCAACAAAGGAATAGGGGTAGCTATCTACATCAGAGAGGGGTCAAAGCAACTGACCTGAGATAAAGGGAAAGCAGGAGAGGAGGAGACACTGTGGATCAGCTTGAAACAGTTAATGGCATCACCATCTGAACAGGGTTATCTACAGACCCCCAGCACAGGGGAAGGAAATAGACAAGATATTGATATTGCCTCTTGCAGAGGACACAAAGATCTGCAACAGGTTGGTTACACAAGGTGGGTGGAAAGAATGAAAAGGGACTTGGCAAGGTTGGAGGAATGGTCAAATATATGGCAGCTCAGATTCAATGCAAAGAAGTGCAAGGTAATGCATCTGGCAAACAAAACCCAGGGAAGAGTGACGAGTGGGGGTGAGTTAACAACAACAAAAATCAAAGAGACCTAGGAGTAATGATATCAGACGACCTAAAAGTGGGCAAACAATGTGAGAAGGCAGTAAGGAGGGCTGGGGGATACTGGGATACAGGGAGGCATCAACAGTAGAAAACAGGAAGTTGTTATCCTCTCTACAGACAGTTAGTGAGACCCCATCTGGAGTACTCGTGCAATTCTGGATACCCCATCTCCATGAAAGACATAGACAGAGTGAGGCTGTTCAGAGGAGGGCAACCAAAATGGTGCAAGGTCTACACCACAAGACATACAAGGAGAGACTAAAGCAGCTTAATATGTATACCCTTAAGGAAAGTAGGGAGAGGGGGACATCATAGAAACTTTCAAGTATCTCGGACGGAATTAACAAGGTAAAAGAGGGTAGTATATTTCAGAAGAAGAGATGTGCAAGAACAAGGGGCACAATTTGAAGATAGAGGGGACAGCTCAGAGGTAATGTTAGAAGTATTTTTTCACAGAAAGGGTTGTGGATACATGGAACAGCCTTCCTGAGGAGGTTGGGGAGTCAGGAACAGTGGGAGAATTCAAGAATGCATGGGACAGGAATAAGGCAATTCTAGTGGGGGCAGGAGGAAGTGCTGTTGATTAACTAGAATCTGCAGCTTATCCATCAGGTAGAGGAAATGGGCAGACTGGATGGGCCAAGCGGTCCTTATCTGCCATCAAATTCTATGTTTCTATGTTTCTATGACAGAAACCATACCGAAAATGGCGAAGAGGAAGTGTTGGTGGTAGGGGACCTAAATATGCCAGATGTTAACTGGAACACCTGTGCAGCAGCCACATTCAGGGAGCAGTGACATACTGGATTCCATGCAGGGTGCATGCCTCAGACAGCTAGTAGTGGGGAGCCCACCAATGTGGAAGGAATATTGGACTTAGTGCCACCAATGGTGATAGAACAACTGATGTTTTGGTGGGCATCCATCTAAAGTCCAGCAAGCCCCATACAATGGTTCAGGTGAAGGTAGCAGAAGAGTCAAGCTGCATAAAAGCAAGGGTCCTGGACTTCAGGAGAGCCAACTTTGTAAAATGGGAGAATGCTTAAAGAAAACTCCAACGAAGGAGGAGGAGAGGAGATAGAGGAACAATGGAGAACCTTTAAAGGAGTCATTGCTGAGGCAACAAGCATATGTGTAAAGCAAGTAAACAAAGTAAAAAGAATGAAAAACACTATGGTTCTCAAAAAAGTGACAGTGAAGGTTAGACAGAAAAATGGCATTGAGAAAGTACAAGGAAACTCAGAGGGAGGAGGACAGGGAACTGTATCAGACATAACAAAGTGACATGCAGAAGGCAGTCAGGTGGGCAAAGGAGAAAACAGAGGGAAGAATAGCCCAGACAGTAATAGAGGGAGAAAAACCTTTTTGGCTACCTTAGGGACAGAAAAAATTCCAAGGAGGGATTGTGAAGCCAAACAAAAAGGGGAGGGGGGAGTGCAGAGGAAGACCTAGAAAAACTGAAATCCTGAATGAATACTTCTGCTCAGTATTCACAAAAGAAAGAATAGGAGAGGAACACAATTAGGCACTAGAAAGAGACATGGAGCGGACACCAGTTCATTCACAGAGGAAACTCTTGAAACTGAAAGTTGACATGGCAATGGTGCCAGATGTGATATATCCCAGAATATTAAAAGAACTTAGGGAAGTGCTAGTGACACCACTGACAGCCCTATTCAACAATTCACTGGAGGAAGGAGGGTATCAGAGGACTGAAGGAGGGTGAATGTGGTACCCCACACAAGAGTGAGCAAGGTGGAAGCTGGAAATTATAGGCTGGTCAGTTTGATCTCAGTGGTAGGAAAATAATGGAATCTGTGTTAAAGGAAAGGATTGTGGAATATCTTGAGGCCAGCGGGCACAAGACCCAAGGCAACATTAATTTATAGCAGGAAGGTCTTGTCAAACAAATCTGATAGATTTATTTGACTGGGTGACCAGAGTAGTTATTCATAGAGGCGGTAGACATGGCCAACCTTGATTTTAGCAAAAATCTAGATTTAGTATTTGCCGTATTGGTCCTTGCAAGAACAGATCCAGAAGCAAATGATTTGATAACTCTTAATGGACAACATAGATGTAAAGAATCAAAGTGCTTCAGATTTGATCACCAGTCCTTCTTCAGCAGCAAACGCACGCCTGAAGAAGCGACTGGTTGGTCCGGAAAGCTAGAGCACTTTGTTCTTGTTATTACATCTATGTTGGTCCATTAAAGGTCTCAAATCATTTGCTTCTGAATTTGATTTTAGCAGGGCATTTGACACTGTACCAAACAAAAGGTTAGTAAAAAGTTGGACAATCTGGGAGGGGTTCTAAGGTGGTAAACTGGGTCAGAAATTGGCTGAGTAATAGGACACACAGGGTGGTGGTAAACGGAGTTCAATCCGAAGGGGGGGTAACCAGCAGGGTACCACAGGGTTCAGTGCTGGGGCCTGTCTTCTTAAATGTCTTTGTAAGTGACATTGCAGAGGGCTAGAAAGGAAGGTATGCCTCTTTGCAGATGACACTAAGATTTGCAATAGGATTGACAATCTGGGGTTGTGAGGAAAAATGAGAAGGGCTTAGGCAAGCTGGAGGAATGGTCAAGAGTGTGGTAGCTTAGATTCACTGCAAAGAAGTGCAAAATCATGCACTTGGGGAACAAACCAAAGGAGAGGAATATGCAATGGGAGGGCAGTACTTATGACAACCAAACAGGAATGGGACTTTGGAGTAGTCATCAAAGATGACCTAAAGGTAGCCAGACAATGTGAGAAGGCAGAGTGGAAAGCTGAAAGATGTTGGGGTGCACAGGGAGAAGTATTACCAGTAGAAAACAGGAGGTGGTGATGCCACTGTACAGACAATTGGTGAGACCTCACCTAGGGCACTGTGTTCAGTTCTGGATACCATATCTCCATAAGGACATAGACAGGGTGGAGGTGGTCCAGAGGAGGACTACAGAAATGGTGCAAGGACTACACCAGAGGCCTTATGAGGAGAGGCCAAAGGACCCCATTATGTATACCCTGGAGGAAAGGAGGGAGGGGATAAGATAGAAACATTCAAGTGCCTCAAGGGATAAAGTACAGGAGGGCAACATCTTTCAAAAAGGAGATGTTCAAGAACAAAGGGTCACAAAATGAGGCTGGGGGAGATTCTGGGGCAACATGAGGAAGTATTTTTTCATGGAAAGGGTGGTGGATGCGGGACAACCAACCTGAGGAAGTTGTAGAGGCAAAATGATAGGTGAATTCTAGAATGCATGGAATAAACAGAAGGCAACAACAGTGGTTGGAAGGAGAAGTTAATCTGCAGACCAATTAGGATCTGGAGTTTATGCAGTGGGTGGAGAAATGGGCAGACTTGGAGGGCCAAGTGGTCATTATCTGCCATCAAATTCTATGTGTCTATGTTTGGCCCTTAATGCATCACTTCATACTTTCATCATCGAAGAAAAGTTGCCAGAGTCCTGACCATCTCTCTAGTCTGCCAAGATCCTTCCTTAGATCCTGTATCCTCCTTGGTGTCCACCCTCCACAGAGTTTGGTGTGTCCACAACAGGCACATTTTACCTTTAATGCCTTCCTGATGTCACTTATGAAGACATTGAACAACACTGGCCCCAATACAATCCCTGCAGGACCCTCTGGTGACCTGCTTGATGCTGGAGAACTCTCTCCCAACCACTACACTCTTGATTCTGCCACTCAACCAGTTTTCAACCCATCTTACTAAATTCTCTCCCACCCCTAGGTCCCTAGGTTTCATTATCAACCTCTTACTTGATACAGAATCGAAGACCTTGCTAAAGTCCAGGTATAGGATGTCCACTGCCTGGTCTCTGTCCACTGCCTCCGTGGACCTAATTGAAGAACTCGATCATGTTAATTTGGACATGATCTACTTGCCACAAATCTGTGCTGTCTTTCATCCTGTAGACCACTTCTTCTCAATGTATACCTCCAGCCTTTCCTTTAGTATGGACTCCATGAGTTTACATACTATCAAGATCAGGCTGACTGGCCTTTAGTTACCTATGTCATCCTTGGATCTGCTCTGTGAAGTGGCACCACGTGTGCCATTCTCCACTCCAGCAGCACCACTCCAAACTCAGATATCTATTACAGAGAACAGCCAGCGCCCCGCCAGATCTTCCACCAACTCTTTCAGCACCATAGGGTGTATTTCTTCTCATCCTGGGATTTGTCCACCCTCAGAACCATCAGCCCCTCCCTCACTCTTTCAGTCTTGATTACCCTACGGACCCTCCATTCCCTCCTCCTTCTCCCTGCACTTGGCACAGGTCCATCCATTTCCCTTGTAAAGATGTAGCATAAGTGTTAATTTAATATCTCTCCTTGAGTATGTCATATCAATGGTATAACAAAATGAAATGCTCACAACAATCAATGTTCTGTAAAGTAATTAAATCTGCGATTACACAATTTTGGTAGCCCATACACTATAAAACATAATGTATGGTCGATGGTTAACAACCACATTGAAAACACTTCTCGAGGTTGCCATGACATCTGAAAACCTCTTGAGCTGTGCTCTCGATATTTACAATGTTGTCATGGCAACCTCTCTCAAAGTTTTTACAGCGTAGTTATTAACTAAAGACCATACATTATCCTCTATATTAGTGCATTGAGCTGCTGACCAGAGACACCTATGTACAGTATCAAATGAAATGAGTCTTCTTCAGGGGACTGTAGTGGGCCAAGAATACAGCAGTTACATAGTAAAAACTATTAACACCTTTCAAATTAGTGCTCACATTCATAGGAAAAATGTGAAAGTGAGGATTAGACAATAAGAAAATAGATTTAGAATATAACCCCATCCATTTGACTCCTTATTTTTTTAAGTTTATTCTTTATTGAGGTGTTCTAAGTAAGTAATTTACATAAAGATACAGACACAACATTTCAGGACTCTATCAAAAAATCTTCCAGTCCAAATTTAGCAGAAGAATAATTTAGCAAACAAGATAAGAGTATGAGAAAGATGTCTTATAACAATGGATCAAGGGATGCCGAGGAATACTAATCTGTATGTTGCATGCCACCATACAATAGGCTGCTAAAGGGACTAAAGGTAGCATCCATATTAATTAGCACACCAAGAAACACCTCAGATATCAACAGCAAATATAAACAATGTAAGCATAATATGTGAACAGTCATTGGTAGACTCCTTAAATTTTCCTTATGTACAATAAACAGGTTGAAGTTGTGAATTTCTATGTCAGTTCCAGCTGATTCTTCTGTGACGGTTGTTGTTTTACTGTCACTCTCTACACTGTTTAAATTAGGATAATAGAAATTGAATTTCTGATATGTGTTAGTGACAGTTCTTCAACTGACAGGTTTCTGGCTCTTCTTCATTTTTGCTTCAGGCCACCCAGGGACACATTTTTGGTATGAGGCTTATGTCATTTTGACAAAAGTTAAATGATTTTTTCACCAGGCTGCTGGTCCAATTAGTAGGATTTAAATGTACCAGCATTTTGTTTTGTATTACCATTCATTTTAAAAAAATCCCTGGTGCTGTGCTGATATTTAGAATGAACATTAAGATTTAACTTTTGAGCCATGCTATCATTGTATTAAATTGATTTTATAGACATTTAATGAAACACATTTATATATGGTTACATTATGTATATTGAGTATTTCAACATCAATTTACAGCTCTCTATGTGCAGAATGGCTTTTCTGCCTAATTAAATATTAGATTATATTCTAAACAGATTTAATCCTAACCTCCAAGTAAGTTTTCCTATGAATGAGAGCACTGATTTGAAAGGTGTTAATAGTTCTCAATATATGAATGCTGTGCTCTTGGTCCAGCACAGCTCCCTGAAGAATACTAATAAGAGGTGATACATAGGGTATCTGATTGGCAGCTTACTGCACCAATAAATTGTCTTTTGATACATGTGCCCAGTGTGTACTACTATTTTCTGTTTCTATGAACTCTTAGTTAAGTAGTTAAGTATGCCCCCACTTTCTCCCTGTAACTGTTTTAGCCTAGAGGTTGTATAATGAGCTATACATGAGTTTGGTACATCCAGCAGACCTGGGTCTGATTCCCACAACCTCCATTTACATACTGTGTGACCCTGAGCAGTCACTCAACCTCCCAGTGCAATCAGTTAATCTGTGAAACAGGCATTGTGTGCCTATTGGACCATACCTGTTACCAAAGAATATCGAAACCAAAAAAATCAGGTGCTCTGTAGGTGTGTTACAAGGAAGGTGATTTTGCACAACATAGAATGTTTGTATGCTCTTTGATAAGAAACATTAAGTCCAATTCTCAGTCATGAAACTGATGCAATACCAGTTTTGAGAGTCCCTTAGCTGCTACGCATCAGGCTATGCTCTAAAATGGTCTTGATTTCTGCATCAGTATATGGTAATACTAGGACCAGAAGGATGCAGGTGGCATATAAATGGCACAAAGTACCAATCACATAGACAAATAGCACTAACAACATCCCAGCACTTTTGCAATGAACCACAAAGTACTGAAAATAAAAACTATTGGTAAGGGACAGTTAAATTACTGTATGGGTATGCACTGAAGTTTGAGTGCTGTAATTGTCATCTGGCTGTATTACAAATGGTCATGTGTGGGAAAGGGGTTACTGGAGGGAGAACCATTGGGCTACAATAGATGATAAGGGCTTATAGTATATGGTTAGGGCTTACTGTGTATGGAAAACAATGGTTTTCCAAATCTTGTTATAGGACAGTTCAAAGGTCAAAAGTTGTTATACTATCGTTCTGACATCACATCGATAGTACAACAATTTTTCAGCTTGGAACTGCCACCTGATTGGTGGAAACTGTGGCTCCTCGCCAAATAAATTCAGTGAAAAATAGCAGCAGCCGCTTAGCGAGCGGTCACACAGGCAGCTGAAAAACGCTTTGGTCAATGGATCGCCATAGTAAGCTCTGTGTTTCCAAACTTTCAATTTGTCAGCTTTTTTAGACAAATGCCATTGTTTTTGTTCAGTGTTTGGAACAGAGAAAGGGCAACGAGTACCAGGATCTTCAGATTTGGGAGCACCACACGTCAGTAATGAGAACCAGAAGTAACTGGATTGTGAATACAAGATATTAAATAGAGAATAATAGATAGGCAACTGTGTGTTATGGATTTTTTCACACACCGAGGGTGTGTGATGACCCATAAACCTCGAGGCTGTCGAGAGGTTTTAAGGTATCACACACCGAGGTGTGGCATCCATAAAACACAAAGTTATTTATTTTTATTTTTATAATTACTGGTCTAGTTTGCTCAGTGCTCAGTGTGTTTTACACACACACACACACACACACACACACACACACACACACACACACACACATACACGCAACACACTCAATCTCACAGACTCTGTCACACACACACACTCCCACAATCAATCTCACAAGACTCGGTGTCACAAACACACACACACACTTTTCCTTTCTCCGGCTCTGCTAGGACTTACTTTTTTTTTTTTTGTGTCAGCCATGGCTCATGCCTGGATTTTGGAGTCAGCGGTCTACCGATTCGGGGCATGGCGGGATCAACCAGATATTTATTTTCTGTTTGAAAGGCAGGATCAACCAGATAAAGATAAAAAATGAATAGAGAAATGGAGAGGCAACAAGTAAATAAAACGGCTCCTCAGTAAATGGAAAACCGAGCTGCCATTTTTAAATACCGCTCAGCCGCCCACAAACAGAGCGCAAGCCAATTAAGTGGTTCAATATAACGTGAGTGAAAGACAAAATATATTAGCGGTGAAAAAAAGTTTAGGTGAACACCGTAATAACCCGATTTAGGGTTGTTTATAGCATTTAGTAAATGCATGAATTCAGGATATTAAAGGGGTCACCAGTAATTATACCTTGTTAAATGAATGTCTCAGAATATGGGGAACCATACATTATACAAAATAATGGATGGGAAACCATATTAGTTAAGGTTGTGTCCCCATCTCAGGAGCTGATAACATCATGGAGACTCCCTGCAAGCTGCCTCAAGGTCTCTATGATGTCATCAACACCTCAATGGAAACACAGCCTTGTTGTGGATGGTTGCTCATCCTCTATTCTATATGTATATGTGCCCAGGAGACAGGTGAGTGATGGACTTAGGGAATGTGTCTTATATCCACAATCAAGCCTAAGGTGCAGGTCTGGGAGGTGGTAAGATGGACAATTAACTTTACTAGATGGTTCTATGTGATAACAGTGACTGCCAAAGGGCAATCACGGTACTGCAAAAGTCAGAGCGCTGAAAATCAATTTTGCACTCTGACTCCTGGTACACAACAAAATGGCAGAGGACTTGTATTTTTTCACATTTATGCAGGGGTGTGCCCCACACCTCAAACACCCATTCTTAAGGATTCTCAACTCCAGGGGTGCATGTCTGGGGGCAAAACATAAAAACAATTCAGGCCAGGAGCAACAAAATGAACCTGCGCTTGGATCCAAACCCAGCACCCTACACAGTGAAGCCCTGAACAGACCGCTACACCAGGGGCCAGCTTGACAACCTGCAGCATCACCACCCCTCAAATCCCCTCCCACCCCTCACTGACCATGCTCACTCCCACCCCCTCATGCGTGCCTTTTAGTGGGCGCCCTCAATCCCTCCCACCCCCTGCGCGTGTACCTGTAGTGGCTTCCTGTTGCTCAGGTTGCCAACCCACCCCATTCAGTCACTGTAGCTCCTGGGTTGCCGGCTCTGACATCGTTGCTGTGGGTAAGCCCTTTGTAGTTAAAACTTTGAATTGCAGTTGCCATTATCAAGGTATACCTTACTAGACTAGCCTATGTATACGGTGTATGTGAGTGTGTAATGTAGTGTGCTATGTGTATATGTACACTGACCTGTACTTTTCATTTAATTCTAAGTTTATTCGTTCAACTGATAGTCATTATGATACAAAAAGAGACATAAAATAATCATTCAGCATATAGTAAAATATACATATCATATGTGTTAAAATTTAAACAGTACTTTGTGCTGACTGTTTCAGTCTTAAGTCAATAATTTCTTATTACAAAAGCTAGCACAGTACAAGCACAGGAGGAATGTTAAACAGCCATTAGTTGAAATGTCTCTAAATCCATTCATGTGAAATGAATTAAAATTAATCTTACAATTGACCATTCAATATAAATTAGAATAACTGCTGTTTAGTTCTAAGCTGAGCATTCTTCTGTATTATTAGTTTTATAAACTAGATTAAAAAATTATAATTAAGATTTTCTTAACATAGTATCACAGTATATCAGGCATAAATTGAAATATCTGATTCCTGAGTTGTCTTCAAAAGAAAACATAACTGTATGTCTATTTTACTTAATGCAATCTCATATAGATATCCCATTCTTAATCAACATTTAATAATATGGAAATACATTACTAGCATTTAAGCATGTTGAATCACTATGACAAACCCAAATAAATATGTTAGAAGAGTTCAGTAAAATGCAAAAGTAGTTTCAGCAGAGTTGTCTAGGTCCTTCAGTATCTGTCAGGGAGTGATAACTCTCAATGGGAATCCATACTGCAATTTCTTTCCACTATATGGGGCTCCACCAAATGAGGAAGACAGCTTCTGTAAGGCTAGCATTCTGAGTTCTTCTCCAAACTCTGCCTTATAAAAGCAATGGGACAGGGTCATTATACTTTCAACCCCTTATACTGGGATATTTTCTGTATATGCTATCCCATATCACCAGAAAGTTACAAGGTGGAATACCTATCAGAACTGACCTGCCAACTAAACACCAGCTATCTCCTGGTCTGCCCTGACCCTGTACATGTATCACAGCAATAGAATTACCACTTTGAGCACCATTAAGTATTCACATTCTAACATTTCTACAAGCAGGTCCCTGCATTCCCTCTTACACAATTGCACCAACACTCTTTCCAGAATTCGTTCAAACTCTCACCTGGAACGCATTTGATTCATTCATTAGAATATGTAGCCCTACACCATTCTCAGGCACATAATGAGATTTTTATAAGGAATAGTAAAGGTGTAACTATTATCAATTAACTAATTAACTTCATGATTGCAATATGAAAATATGCATAAGGACAGGACCATAGAAATTTTAAACATCAGACAAATATACACACATAGAGACACAATATAATAATTACTGCATATCCTTCTCAAGGCTTATGTATTAATAACAGTTTTAAGACTCACCTGCCATTAAACGACATCCCTAATAGAGGATTGCTTTTATGCTCCATTTTGGAGTAAAAAAAGAAAAAACACTCTGGGCTGGATATTCAAACCTAAGCCATTCTGAAGGAGAAGCGCTTCGCGCTACGCAAAATAGTTAGCTGGTGGGTGTTCCAGGCGCTATTCAAAGGAGTTGCGCTTATTGAGCAATTCCTTTGAATATCACCCCCAGCCACAGCCACTGTGCATGGCACAGTAACTTGCGCCACCGCAAGTTGTCATAGTGGAGCATTTAACTTGCGGTGGCCTAGTGCCATTGCGCCATCAAAATCCAATATTTAAAAGGTGACATGCAAATGGGGCCATAATTCATGTAAGGCACAGGAGGGCCATTTGCATCTGATTATGGCCCCATTTGCACATGCCATTAGCATGTAGGTGCACCGATCCCCGAGATTCTGGCGCTGGTCAGCTTCTGCCAGGCAGCAGCCGCCGGGACCGACGCACTGCAGCCTGATCGCGGCGGGTACGTGGCTCCCCACCTCCTCCTGTACATCTCCTGGTGGTACAGTGGACCGTAATGCCCGATTGCGGCAGATTGTGAAATGAACCTCACGAACACGCCTTAGTGCCCGATCGCGGCAGAATGTAAAATGACACCCCCGCCCAAACATCTCCCTGGTGGCTAGTGTCTCCCCACCCCACCACCCACGAGCCCCACCACCCCGCCCTCGGCAGCTGGCGGCGGCAGCATCCCACCTGCCTGCCGCCGCCGCCCGCTGACTGATTGTGCCTAGGAGCTGCATGCCCATTGGTGCAGAGCAAGAACCAATGGGCGTGCAGCCCATACCGCATATGACAGTCCAGATTTGTGAATGAATCAGCAGCAGTCAGGTACCCCTGTACCGCACACCCCACACAGTGCACTCTCCACTTCCCATTCCCGGCGTCGTGCGACACCAGGCCTGTCGACGCCGGGTTCTGCTGTGGGCATCCCGGCACCCCTGGTGCAGGTTTGTTCGGCATGCTGCAGACCCTGTGCGGGCAAGGTCACATTCGCACAGTGGGACCCCTGGTGGTGCAACAGTGCCATCCCATGTGGCCCTGCTCAGCCTGCCCATGCTGTTGGGTCACGGCGGGCTGCCCATGCATCTGCGGTGGCCATGGGACAGTGCTACATGACTGAGCTGTCTCCCAGTGCAGGCCCTGTCTGGTGCTGCCATGTGTGCAATGTGTGTCATGGTGGGCAGTGCATTGCTGGGTGCTCTGCTCACCACGCCGACACAAGGACCACCTGCACACCCTCCCAACTGCTGTCCACAGGTGCATGTGCATGATGATGCCTGCATTGCACTGTACACCAAGGCAAGGGTGCCCAGGTTCTGACACACGATTTGACAGTACGGGTGGTGGGGGTGGTCGGTGGTGCTGTGTGTTAGCAATGTCGGTTCTGCAGTGCTGTGCATCTGCCCATGTACGTGCTGTGCCTGGTGTGTGTGTGTGTCCATATGAGTGCTCACCCTCCCTGATGGTGTGTTTGTATGCCTGGACCGTTCCACTCCTGACTGTCATGCACCCCTGGTGTGTGCCTCATTATAGCATAGCTGTGCTGGGGTCATGGGGCGCTGGTACGTGTGAGCAGCCAGGGACGGAGGGTATCCGCAGTCACCTGTGTGGAGATAGTGGAGATCAGTGTCATGTTCAGGTCCATATTGGCCATCTCCTGTGTGCCACTACATGGCACCTGTGGCATTCCCACCCTTGCCCAGAGTTTGCATTCCATACATGTACTCACCCACTAGATGTCCTGTGGGGATTTCCCCACTCTTGAATCGATGGCACAGTGCAGACTGATACCATATGAAGGCATTATGTGCTCCACCAGGTGTGTGGCACAGACATTGATTATGCGCCCAGTGGCATCACACACCACCTGGCAGTTGACACTAGGGAATCCCTTTCTGTTCCGATATGCATGGCCATCGGGGCCAGGTGGCGTCGCGGATGGCCACATGGGTGCAGTCTATGGCCCTAGCATGCCAGGCATACGTGCTACCCTGTGGAACTCCTGCATGTTTGCTGTACGCTCTGCCACGGTGCTGGGGAAATGGATGTACTCTGCAGCATGTGGCAGCAGTGCGCTGAGGAATTGGGTGAGGATGCGTGACGGCTGACTGTGTGATGCCTGTGGTGTCCCTGTCGGCCTCTGGAAGGTGCCCGTAGCGAGCAGGCACATGCAGGCTGTCACCTTGGTCTCCACCGACAGAGCGTGACTCCATCGTGAGGGTGCCTGCATCACATCACTGCACAGCTCACAGAGCCATCTCAGTATTGCCCTGTTCAGGCGGTACCGCCACGATCTCTACATCTGTGTACAGCTCAAAGCTGATGGCACGGCATCGCTTGCTGGGGCATACTGCCGATGGGCCCTTCCACGGCCACGCCCCCTGCAGCATGCATTCTCACCCCTCATTACAGCTTCCATGTGGAAACTGGCACTGTCCATCTCCCTGGCTTCTGCCCCCAGCTGGTGTGCTGTGTTACCCCCACTGTCCTGACTGCTACTTCCACTGCACCGGCACCCCTGCTGGCCTCTACAGACTATGGGACACACTTTCCTTGCCTGCCCTTTGCTGTCTGTCTGTCTTGTCTCTGTCTCTCTCTCTCTCTCCCCACTTGGCAGCCTGGTAGCATTCTTGCACGCTTCCCTTGAGCCTTTTTATTTTGTCTCATTTCCGCTGATGCGCAATTTCTGGCTGTGCCGCCATTGGCGCATTGCGCAAGTCTTGAATATCGCATTGCGGTCTTTATGCATGGATCCGCCCCCTAGGTTGTGCATGCCTTCATTTTCATTGCGCTGTTGCTCAGCATGTTTTCGGGGTGCAATTGCCTCCTTCTGAATATTGCAAAATGGCGCAGTTTTGGACTTGGCAACAAGCAACCCTGTTGCGCATGGCGCAACCATTTTGAATATCTGGGCCAACTTCTCTAAGATCAAACTATATGGAGTCTACGCACAGAGTAAACATTCCTAAATAGTTATTGGTAGCACATCTTACGGTAGTTTGGAAGACAGCTATACATACTCTTCTCTGTTCAGCAACCGCAAAGAAAATATTCCTATTTCCATTATAGCCATAAAAGTCAGGAAATGTAATGTATAAGGAGTTCAGCTAATAAACCATCAAGATGCAATCAAGGTGGTCATTGAGCAGCTCTGATTCTCTTTCAGTCATAGAAAACGCTGCAAATTAACTCAGTCATCAGCATTAGTCCTCAAATAATGGAGTCCGCTATTAGACTTTTAACATTAGAAACTCATATTGAAAGATCATTATGGGACTCCATTTCAATTTTAATGTGCAAACCAAGAACTTTATCCATCTAGTGGGAGAACAGTTTCTGAGGAAAATAGGGAAGAAAGTACCTCAGAGTTCCTATATGACTTGCCGCGCTCTGTTGCAGGCTCAAACGAAGGAGTCACTTTTAAGTGTACATCAAAATAAGCCTAATGTCGCTCTAAAATTTGTACATAAAACCACTGTGCCTACACACTGCTCTTCAGGCAAGGGAGTCTGTACATTGAATGTTGAAGTCCACTAATTGTATAATAATTAACATTCTCCAGATACAATACTGAGTCAAGCAATTGAAGTCACTATTTATTTTTAAAACAGTTGTAACAGGACTCCATTTCCATTTTTATGTTGGTTCACGATTATGCAGCCAACATATTGCAGTAGTAGCACAGTTGGAGTGAGTGGTCACTGGATGGTCGCAGGGCATGCACCAGCAGGCGATCCTCATTACCCAGTAAGGCGCTGCAGGTGCTGAAACCAGCAACACAAACTGGTCACCAGATCAAAGAAGAGGTCAACTCGCAATAAGAGCCAAGCTTCTCATGCAGCAGCGTGTCTTTTCAGGTGATCAGTTTACAAAATATGGTGGCATGATGCTGCAAGGTGCCCTGACCTACTTCATTTGCCGACTGGGAGCCCACTCCCATATGCATAATGCAACCTCCCTCCCATTTATAGTGTGTGCCGAGGGGTGCTCAATCCCTCGGCATCATGCCGCCCCTTCCTAGTTTAATTGCCAATGGGGAGTCCACTCCCATCAGCATAATGTCCCCCATTTGTTGTGTACAACAGGGTGCCCAATCCTCCATCAGCTACAGAGCCCCACAAAAAATAAACACTCAGGTGGCACACTGGGAGTGAGCTCAGTATGCCAAATAAATGCCCCTGTAAGAGAAAAACCATCCTGCATGATGTTTTTTTGTTTTACAGCTACAAAGCAGAAAATGGTCCCTTGTTGACTCGGTGGCCTCCCACAACCTGCGCCCACCATCTGAGCACCCTGCCTCCCCACATCCCCTCACTCCATACTTACCTCCAGAACTCAGCGTGATGATTTCGGATGGATAGGGAACACGCCTGCACTCTTCAAAGCCAACCACGAACTGAAGAAATGCCGTATGCTGTATGATGGAATAAATAGGGTTTTTCAACTTTGGCATATCTCAGCCATTTTGGGGATTTGGACCACATTTTTCAACATGGGTCATTGTGACTCCCTCCTCGTGAATTCAGTCACTGTCATGGTGTTATTCAATCCTAAAAGGTGATTTCATGGTCACTGCACGGAATCACCTTTCCGGACTGATTAATGAAACAACAGTGCCACTGTTCATGAGGTGGGCTCTCAAAAGCTTATGTTGCAAATCTGGTGAAAAAATAAAAACAATGGCTGTTTTACGAGTGTGCATTGAGAGTTTCCATGCACTCAGAATTTCATGAATTTGTAATATTTTCACCCAGATATTCAAAATTGGTATTTTTTCACATTCCTTATGAACAGTGCAGCTGTCATTTTACATATCCTGGCTGAAATGTGTTTTGCACATCTGGAGCAGAATAGCGCTGTCGCTGTGTGAAATCACTTTTCAGGCCAGTTTGAGAAAATGATGGTGACACTGTTCATGAGCAGAGGTCATTAAATGCCTATGTTGAAAATCTGGTGCTGAAAGTCCATAAAATGATTGTGTTACACGATGCATTGCACAGTTTCCACACACCCTTGTAACTTTGCAAATTTGCTAATATTTTCATTCAGATTTTCAACACTGCCATTTTACATCTCCTTATGAACAGTACAGCTGCCATTTTTCACATCATGCCCAAAATGAGTTTTCACACCTGTGGCACAGAATGGCCTGTTGCTGTGGAAATCAACTTTTGGGACAGATTAACAAAATCACAAGTGCCACTGTTCATGAGAGGAGGACCCAAAATGCCTATGTTGAAAATGTGTCTCTTCAGGGTGGGGGTGAGTTTGGCATCAATTCAATACTTCACTGCCATTCCTATTATGCATCTCTAAGTCCTGCACTACCAATGCCAATGCCAGCAAGACAACTTTCAGCATTGACAAATGCTTGTTATAGAGTTCATAGCCACTAGATTATCTAAAATGCAGTGTTACCAATGATTTCTTATTATTCATGGTCAAGGCTCTTTTTCCAATCATCTGTTCTTTTCAGAAATATTCTATCTCCACTCCAACCATTTTAATTTGTTAAGTTCTATGCTCGTGCAGTGGGTGTCACCTGAGGAAAACAGAAGAAACACTCTCCACTAAGCATAGTAAGTTTGTAACTTCAGGGTGGACCTAAAAGACCCAAGCCCTAGGCAACCATAGCATACCTTTCAAAGCATAATAAATATATTTATACCTGCAAGTGCTACAGGTTTATCTCACTAGCAGCAGTGTTCAGTCACAGCAGAATTGTCTCACTGTTCATTTCTGGCTTTTCTTTCTTTCCAATTCAGCAAACATCCAGACATATTCCAGACACAATGCCAAGGTCAACAATTGGCACCCACCATTCAAAGGTAACTGTACGGTAATGGTGAAAGTAGCTTACAGCTTTTTTAGGCTACAAAAGTTTCTTATCCAAGGACTATAATGCAAAATAAAAGAAGTTTCATTCATAGAAACTAAGTTAAAACATTTTAGCAAACAGTCCACAAGTAACAGGAGGTCTGCAGGGAGCAGAGGCAGCACCGTGGCCATCTTGCTGTTCTGCCCCTCCACTCCACTGGGTGCAGCCACAGCAGGCTGTGAGAATGTCCTGTACTGTGTGCTATTACAGTGTGCCCTCAGTACAGCTGCTTCCCTTTGTAGGAGCACATTTGTAGGTCAGCTACTGGTGCAACAATGCTCACCATTTGGCAACTGGATACATTGATGACTGCTAACCAGGCCTCACACTTCAATAACTTTGGTCCTCACCTCTGGTCATGTGCTAATCTTTTCCTCTGGGACTATATTCCTAACTTTAGTTACTGGACCATCCCTCTATTCTCTGGGTATTCTCATTTCTTTGTATTTCCATTGGTCCCTAACAAACACTTTTTGCCTGTCTCATTTGATCTTGATCTCTGAAACAGTGAAGCTTTATGAGCTCTCAGTCAGGCATTCCATTCATTCACCACTCTCTCCTTGAAGCAATACTTCCTCTCACCCATTCTAGCTCTGCTTCTGCCAACCGGAGGCTGTGACCTCTAGTGTGGATCTGTCCTTTTAGTCTGAAGCACACATTAGTGTCTACCTGATTATATCCTCCTGTGTACTTACAAGACTAAACCAAATCCCTCTACTCCAGTGGGCATGTATTAAGGATGTATTGTTTTTATTAATGATGAAACTGTTCTTATTCTCACAGATCAGCCATGGGGCAATATCATACCTCCTCAGTGACAAGCTACAGTTTCCATCATTCCTTGGACTATCAACAATGGCAATACTGAGAGCTTTACCATAGCCAAACTGGTGATGTACTTTGGGTGGTCTTGGATTGGAATCATAGCATCTGGAGATGACTATGGTCAACTGGGGAGCCAGAATCTGAAGAAAGAACATACGCTGGCTGCTGGATGCATTGCTTTCTTGAAACAATTACCATACTCAATCTCAAGAAAAAGGTCTCCACCATAGTTGAGTTGATCAAAACCTTTTCTGTGAATGTAATAATCGTCTATGTACCTACTACTATTTGGCTGCCTTTGATGGAAGAGATTTCCATTAACAACCTAACTGGGAAAATTTGGATTGCCTCTATCCAGACATGCACTGTCCTCACAGACACCTTCAAGAAACAGATTTGGGGAGCTGGTAAATGGTACTCTTGGGTTTTGCACACCACAAGAGAAATTCCTGGCTATAAGAATTCCTTTTCAGTATACATCCTTTCAGATCACAAGGTGATATATTTATTAACACATTTTGGGAGAATGTATTTAACTGTAAGTGGTCACACAGAAAAAATCAATCAACAGCACCAGTGGAAACAATACTTTGCTCAGGAGAAGAAGACCTGACAAATCTTGACAGCTCTTTTTGATATATTAAACTTCAGACCAGTCTATCATATCCACAATGCATTGCATGCTTTGGTTTATGCTTTACATAATATGATTACATGCACACCAGGAACTGGGCCCTTTGCTAATGGATCTTGTGCTGATATTTCTGATTATCAACCATGGCAGGTAAGCAAATCATTTTCTTTATCATTCACCATGAATGAGGACATTGGTGTGAACTAATGGTGTATGCACTGAACTGTGAAACAGGAGACTGCATGCTCATATTTCAACATTGTAAGTAATTCACTGTGTTACCCTGTCCTCTACTCAAAATATTGCATTTCATTTTGGCTATTCTGGATAAAAAAAAAAAAAGAAATAGGGTGGGCATTAGTACATGATACATGTGATTCGAACTATGGGATATGGTTGCTTTTGTATGAGATGTGGGAAGGGTAGCTGGAAGGATGAACTCCAATGTGTTCATTTACTGTTTGCTTAGGACTGATTGCTACATCACCTATAAGAGCCATTATATCCTGCTGCTCATCATTTTCACATTATAATTGCTTGTTGTTTACATAAATACACCAAGATGTAAAGCTGTGCCAATTGACATTACGCAGTTTTACAAAGGATTAGCACAATGTGGAAATGACCTATTTCAAGAAGTGTACACTTTAAGTAACACAATGCAAAATGCTACATGAAGAAAATGCCAAAATTGCATTTGCTCAAAAATTGTGTGAGAGTTTTGCGTAAATATTTTATAAAAATGACATTGTGCAAAGTTTTCACATGTTTTTTTTACAATGGAAGACTTTTCTAAATGTCCACAGAATGTGAAATTTCTCAGTTTGCTGGTGCTTTTGGGGCACATTTAAAATGTGGTTCTTTTCCCTTCCCTCTCCTGCAGTACTGGCAACACCGAATGGCCACCACCTCCTTTTTGTGGTGACAACAACCACACTCAGACCTCCCCTGATGAAGAGGCTGTTTAAGCCTTAAAGCACTGGGATTCTCTTCCTAGTCTGCATGCTTTGTGTATACAGTTGTAACAACTTGTTATATTGAGTTTATAATGGCATTGTTGGTCTGAGAGTGCTTCTTCCTTGGTGGAGTTGATTTAGGCATTTAACATGCAGCCCCCAGCGTCTTCTCCTTTGGGGCCATTTCCTAATTTGGGCCCCTTCAATGGCAGCAACATGGACAAGTGTTTCAGCAGGGCCTTATCCCCATCTGACAAGTTCCGCTCACTATTTTGTCTTCACTATCTCTACTGATTACTATAAAGGGTCCTGCTGCTTGAAGAAAATCTTTTTAAGGCTCTTTTCTTCCCCTTTTCCCTTTCAGTATACACCCCACTGTAACCACAAAACAAACAAAACAAACAAACTGAAACCCATGTACTCTGATTCCAGTTATGTGTGGAAAGTCCCTTCCAGCCTGTCTGTACACATTCAGAAATTTACTGATAGTACACCTCGATTTTTAAACTGCAATTGAAACTGATTCACAGTGAACCTGACACACTGCTGTTTTTTTTTTATTTGGTTCATAAATAATCCTCCTGTTCTTCAAACTGTTCACTCTCCTTCACCCATTGATTTCTGCTGCACACGATTGATCACAACAATCTCCCCCTCAGACTGATACACGTTGACAATAGTGCTGTTTGCTTCACAAAAGCATACTTATTTACTTCTGTTCATACTGACTTAGGTTCAGAAACTCTGATAATACATGTTCACTGATACTCACAGTTTACTCTTGGTCTAACCAGACCATGTCTTCATCCAAAGGGAGACAGGATACACCTCCTGCAGTGACCGACAGGCAGAATCACAGGGGAATTATAAAATTGTTTTAAAATGTTTACTGTAAAACTCGTATTTGGTTGGGCTGGGTGAGCAATGAGCATGCATGGATCTCATCTCTTTAACAGATACGCCCAAGATGGCTACTGACTCACATGCAGCAGGCACAACTTTACAGACAGCCACGTCCCCTTTAAAGTCAGATCCAATGGTGGCTTGTGGACTGGGGGTGGGTGGTCTTCTGATTTAAGTATTCATAAGTGCATTACATATTTCAGCATAGATAGAGTGAGGCTTTAAGTAGGATCCAGGAAACTTGAATAGCTAAATAGACTTTATGAATACTCATTAACAGCTTATGTAATTTGTACACAAGGCTGCTCCATATTCTCTAGCACTGCTCCATTGATTCGACCAATGATTGTGCTCCTGTGTAAATTTCAAACTTGGGTACATGCACTCTAAGACATGTTCACTGTCCAGCCACAACAACTGCTCCACAATATGCACTTAAATTAGGCTCTTTGGGGCCATTTTGAACTTACAAGAAAGCCAATTTAAAAATATTCTAACTTTTAGGAAGGCACATCAGGGCCTGCAGTTGTACTCTAGGGTACCTCAAATCACACTCAAGTCCCCCGGCCCTATTCTACAAAGGAAAATATGCCAGGTGCAAGTAGCAGCACATGCACAAGATAGGCCACATAATTTACATGCGATTTATGGCCTATTCTAGAACATGTGAGAGATACTCCAACGCATCTGCACAAGTCGCGACATGCAAGATAGATGATATAAAAGGTGGCAACATGCAGCTGCAGCCTAACATACACCAGCAGATACACCAGAGCCATGGCAGAAGCTATGGCAGAGAGAAAGAGGAGGAAGAAAACTTCAGTCATGATGTGGTGCGGACACTGGTAGAACAGATTGATAAGCACTATGCACTCCTCATGAGCCATGGAGGAGGCCAAGAGCAGGAAAAAAGGAAGAAGGCATGGGACAGGGTGACACAGAAAGTCAATGCCATTGTAGCACAGCACTGGACAGTCCGTGACATCCATAAAAATGAATGACCTCAAAGCGCCTAGTGAAGTGCAAGGTGGCGCAGAACAGGCAAAGTGTACAGGGTACAGGGGTGGACCCACCCAGCAGCAGCCACTCAGCAGCATGGAGAGGAGGACAGCGGTTCACTTCAGCTAGCAGAGCATTGCTGTTGTCACAGAGCTGGACAGCTTCAGACAGCACACTGCCACAGGAAGGGACAAACAACAGCAATGTTTGTGACAGGCCTGACATGGCAACAACACTGCAGCCAACAGCAAAGGTGGGGTGGGTGGGGTGACAATGTGTGGCAGATGTGCGGTGGGGTAGCATGCTACAGGAATGCCACATGGCACAGCTGGCCACAGAGTGGGCCTAGGAGACAGACAATGGCCAGGGGCAGGCCAGGGACAAGCATGTGTGCAGCTGACATGTGCTGCTGTGCAAGGAACATGCCATGCCCATCTGTGAAGGGCTGGCACATGCACATGAAACTGGTAGGGGGCTGTGTACAGGTATGGGCTGTGCTGCACTGGGAGTTGCTGTGACATGCATCTTGTACTGGTGGGGGGCTGTGCACAGGTATGGGCTGTGCTGCACTGGGAGTTGCTGTGACATACATTTTGTACTGGTGGGGGCTGTGCACAGGTATGAGCTGTGCTGCACTGGAAGTTGCTGTGACATGCACCGTGTACTGGTGGGGGCTGTGCACAGGTATGGACTGTGCTGCACTGGAAGTTGCTGTGACATGCACCGTGTACTGGTGGGGGCTGTGCACAGGTAGCTTTGCTGAACTGGGAACTGTTGTGATGTGCACTATGTACTGGAGGGTGGGCTGTGCAAGGTATAGGCTGTGCTGCACTGGGAGTCGCTGTGACATGCACTGTGTACTGGTGGGGGTAGTGCTCAGGTAAGGGCTGTGCTGCACTGGGAGTTGTTGTAACATGCACTATGTAATGGTGGTGGGATCTGTGCAGAGGTATAGGCTTTACTGCACTGGGATCTGCTGTGATGCGCACCGTGTACTGGTGGATGGTCTGTGCAGGTATGGGCTGTGCTGCACTGGGAGTTGCTGTGACATGCACTGTGTACTAGTGTTGAGGGTAGTGCTCAGGCATGGGCTGTGCTGCACTGGGAGTTGCCGTGACATGCACTGTCTACTGGAGGGAGCTGTGTGGAGGTATGGGCTGTGCTGCACTGGGAGTTGCTGTGACATGCACTGTTTACTGGTGAGGGGGCTTGTGCTCAGGCATGGGCTGTACTGCACTCGGGTTGCTGTGACATGCACTGTGTACTGGTGAGGGCTTGTGCTCAGGCATGGGCTGTGCTGCACTGGGAGTTGCCGTGACATGCACTGTGTACTGGTGGGGGGCCATGCACAGGTATGGGCTGTGCTGTAGGGAGGGGCATGGGGCACGGCCTTGGTGCTCACAGAGTGAGGGTGAGGGCTGCAGGAGATGTGCATGGATGGCAGGGACTATGCATTCACTCAGTGGTGCTGCCCCTGCAGTGCAGTGGTGCCCCATGGGCGTGGCCGTGCACAGTGACACTGTGCAGTGGGGAGTTGAACAGGGCAGCAGTGTGACAGCTGGATAAGATGTGCCAGGATGGACAGCACAGCATGAGCAGCAATGGTGGGGACCATGCCATCAGTGCAGGACGCAAGTACAGTGGTTGCATACTCCAGGTGGGACTGCACAGATGTGTGGAAGGTGCAATGCCATAGCGCAATGCTGAAGCAGACCTTTGAGGGCAGCACTGATCAGGCAGGTGAGGGCACACAGTAATGTGGAACACACTAACATGTTGCCCATCAAACAGGTGCTGTGGGAGCTGGCGCGGGTGATCAGAGCAGATTTGGAAGGCGGGAGCAGTAGCAGCAGCAGCGGCAGGGCCAGGATGTTGCCTGCATGGCCCAGGCCACTGGCAGTGTCGGATGATGGCAGCAGCACAACATCCAGTGGAGGCAGCCCAGAAACCAGTACACCTGTGGCTGGAACACGGAATCACGTCAGAGCCTGGGGGAGTGGTGATGGCGACAGCCCTATGGGTGAGGAGGGTAGCCAGCAGGGAGGAGGAAACATAGAAACATAGACTTTGACGGCAGATAAGGACGCTTGGCCCATCTAGTCTGCCCATTTCCTACCTACAGGATAGGCCGCAGATCCTAGTTAACCAACAGCCTATTTCTTCCTACCCCACAAAATTGCCTTATGTCTGTCCCATGCATTCTTGAATTCTCCTACAGTTTTAGACCCCACAACCTCCTCAGGAAGGCTGTTCCATGCATCCACTACCCTCTCTGTGAAATAATACTTCCTCACATTGCCCTTGTGAAGGGCATTAACCCTTTTCTCTTTTGTTTATTATATTTTTATGTTTTACGTTGTCCTGAAGAGTGAATGCTGTTTTCTGTGTTCTTGTCTGTTATGTCTAATACTGGTGTATAGACTGGCCATCTATCACCTTCTGAATCTTATATCTTATGCTTATTCCAATAGAAAGCGAGAACCTGTATACAGTTTAGAGGCGTTACAAGTTTCGGTATAAATCAGACAATTCTGTGCAGAGTTAAGCCCCAGTATTAGGAATTCATATTCTAAAAGAAGTATGAAGAAGATATTTGTTATACTAGTAAATGCGCAAGACAGAAGCATTTAATGGTTCTGTGAGGTTAAATAAAAGTTCCGGTTTCTGGACTCATGATTGAACCATAAGGAGACTCTCACGAAAGGGCTCTCCACGATTGAACCATAACAAAGCGACACCAATAGGAGGGCTTTCAAAACGCTAGGACCTTTTATTTTCTAAAGCCTTATAAAAATACTGTAGAAATAATCGTAGCTTTCTTGAGAAGGGAAGTATGTATCGCTAGCTGTTTTTATTCCCGACAGCTGTTGCTGCACGAATGTGCACACATTCGATACTGCTGTTTTCCTCCGTTCTTGAACAACCCTTTGAATTAGACAGCCTGCCTTTTATTGTATTAAACTGAATGTGCATACCTGAATTTGGAATCGGGCAGGATGCCTGTCTTAGGAATATTGTTGCTCTAAATAATAGTATGGTGTGACCTTATGTTTGAGGCAGCTGCAGCTTCCTCATCTCTTCTGTTTGTCAAAGATGTTTCGTCATTATTTTATCCAGAAGAGATGGGGCAGTTCCTGACCGCATTTCTAAAGCAGAGTTCAAATATTTTACAATATATCCTTTTGTGAAAATTAGCATCAGACTGTTTAATATGTTAACTTAGAGCTATTATGAAAACATAAATAATGTATAAAAGAAATGCTTTATAAACATAGATAGTGCTTTATTGACTGAGTGTTGCCAGGACCAATCCTGGACTTTTGCACCCTTTATATGCCAGAATTTCTGACTTTGAATTCAGATGTGTTTTGGGTGTTGAAGTGTGAGCACCTCTTAGGTGAAAGTAGTATTTACTACTGGCCTAATCTTTATTTCTGTTTGATTTTTCTGTTGATTTCGTTGTTTTGAAACGTACAGTTCGATTTGTTTTGTAATTTTGCCAAGGAGTATTCGTTTGTTTCCTGCAAATAAAAGTAAAGAATATTTAGTCTCTGGGCGTCCTTTGGTAACCCTTAAGCCTTCCACACCCTGAACCGCCCTTCTCCTATCTTTAAATTGTGTCCCCTGTTCTTGCAAGTCTCTTTTTCTGAAAGATGCTACCCTCTTGGACTTTGTTGATTCCACTGAGGTACTTAAAAGTTTCTATCATGTCCCTCTCTCCCTTCTTTCCTCAAGGGTATACATATTAAACTCCTTTAGTCTTTCCTCTTACGGCTTCTCTTGCGGACCCTGCACCATTTAGTTGCCCTCCTCTGGACTATCTCTATCCTGTCTATGTCCTTGCAAAGATGGGGTCTCCAGAACTGAACACAGTACTCCAGATGGGGTCTCACCTACTGTCTGTACAGAGGGATAACAACTTCCTGTTTTCTGATGCTGATGCCTCTCCCTATACATCCCAGTATACCCCCAGCCCTCCCTACTGCCTTCTCACATTGCTTGCTAACTAAGGTCATCTGATATGATTACCCCAGGTCCCTTTCCTTTTTGTTGTTGTTACTACCTCCCCCATTGTGTATTCTTCCCTGGGTTCTTGTTTCCCAGGTGCATTATTTGCACTTCTTTGCATTGAATCCAAGCTGCCATACTTCTGACCATTCCTCCAACCTTGCCAATTCCTTTCATCCTTTCCACGCCTCCTTGTGTATCAACCCTGTTGCAGATCTTTGTGTCATCTGCAAAAGGCATACCTTTCCTTCAGTCCCTCTGCAATTTCACTGACGAAGAAATTAAAAGGACTGGACCCAATACTGAACCCTGCGGTGCCCACTAGTAACCCCTCTTTCTTCAGAGTGGACTCCATTTACAATTACCTTCTGTGTCCTGTTGTGCAGCCAATGTTTACAGGCAACCACCCTGGGACCCACTCCCAGGCTGGTTATGACTATTAATCTTTGTGTGGGACTGTCCGGTAGTTGCCCTAGGCCCTATGTCTTGGTACAACATTTGCCTAACTGCGAGCCTGCTATGCAGTACCCCTGGGGTCATGATAAGGGTGCAGAGTGATCACGTAACACAAATTCCCCCTTCCAGCTCAGACCTGTGTCGACATGTTGCCCACCCACCATCCCATGGCGCACCCTGCCTGGGCCTCTGTAACAGTTCCTACCATGTGCCCAGTGACCACTATCATGTGCCCTGCCTGTCCCACTCTCCTCCTGGGTGTACATGTCGAGCTCCGTTGGCCTCTCCCCAGAGGACCCGACCGACAGGCCCAGGTTCATATGGGTCACCCTCCCAGGGCCCACTCCTGGCCTGCATTGTCCCTCCGTGATTGTGGTCTCCTCAATGGTACACAGTACCCGGTGTAGCCTACCCATGCTGTTGTGCAGTGGATGGCTGATAGTCCACCACACTGGTGGGAATCTCTCACGATGCATCCCTGCAACCCACAGGCCCTTACCACAGCCCCCCACAGGCCCCTGTGATGTCCATTGTGAAAATTACCACTGAGTCCATGGTCCTGTGTGAGGTGTCAGCACCAGGCACTCTGTATGCCACACAGCCATGCTATGTGCCTGCTCCACCACAGAGTGGCGTACACCATGGGTGGCATGTGATGTACCACAGTTGTCCCCGTGGAGTGGCACACTCAGTACAGTGGTGCCAGCTAAGAGCCATCACGGAGTACCGTGGTGACAGGTGCCAGCTAGCATGGTACAGGACGGTGACATCTGGCACCCTGCCAGCAATGCAGACCATGACAGGCTGCAGCCTCGCTGCCACCAAGGCTTACAATCTTGCATCCCACCCTGCTATTGACAGGTGCAGTGTGCACATGGGATCCTGACATTCTGTTGGGCCCATGCTGCCAGGCATCCCATGGAACAATGCACCTCCCCACCACACCTCTGCAGTGGATACAGGCCTGCCACTGGCAGAGTAGGCACCATGTGCGAAGACTGTGCCAGTACAACACCATGGTTGTGTGCAGTGCTGTGCAGTCCCACCTCAGTGTGTGGACCACTGTCGTTCGGCAGCATCCTGCCTCTGCCCACCCAGGACACGCACACACACACAGCCCTGCAGGCTCAGGTGCTACATATGCTAGTGTACCCATACCCATATTGCATATGCTTAGCAGCTGCAGGGGCAAACGAATTGCGTGACATCAAGCAGGCTGCAACCCCACATCGCAAATGCCAAGATGTACATCACTATCACATATCGCAAATGCTGTCTCGCAAGCAGCAGTTGCATACGGAAAATGCTGCCACAGGCCACAAATGCACACATGCGATATATGATGTGCATTAACGTGGAGCTGCGTGCGATGCGTAGTAGCTAGGCCCTGGCACTGTGTAGAGTTACAGGAGTTGGAGTGCTGGGTCTAGGACTGATCAACAACACTGCATTGCCAACCAGAACAGGACAGGGCCAGACAAACTGCAGACTGGTGAGTACTGGGCCACAGCAGCCTGCCCCCATACATACAGTGCCCCAATCCATCTGTCACTGACCTGAGGGACTGGAACAGATATGGACCCTCACAATGGTGGACATTCAGGGGTTCAGTTATGTTTTATGCAATGGATGTGTACAATATGCAGGAGCTCTGATCTGGATTGAATTCAAGGTTAGGGGTCATGATCGTCCAGACCCCACAGTTTGGCAGTCAGTATTCTAGGCTGGACAAATGTATGGATAGTAACATGTTACCTTAGTGGTACTTCACTATCCCATGCAGGAAGGCCCAGAATTACTTACCCCATGCCTGCACTGGTGTCTGTCATCTTATGGTTGTGTTTACCCCTGAATGTCACTGACAGCCCCGTCCTAACTGTGGGGACAATGAGGGACACAGACCCTCAAGATGGGGTCACTTCCCCTCGGATTGGGATACAGGATCAGACCACGGTGGACACAATGGGTGTTGTAATGTACACCGTGTAGTATGATGTTAGGATAGTTGTGTACATGGTATCTGGGCTGCAGCTGGCATTCACAGCACAGTAGCTGAGTGTGCAGCACATTGCCCATGAGGGGAGGATGTGGGTCAGGGCACTGGGCAAGGGCATGTGGTGGAAGGCCCTGTGCTGAGGGATGCCTGAAGGGTATGCCTCCATGCCTCTGAGCCTCTTTGCAGTACTTCCCATGGCACAGACCATCATACCTGCTTGGCACAGGCCCAGGCCTCACCCCTCCATGGCCCCTGCTGTGCAGGGCTGTCGCTGATGATGTCACAGCTATCAGCAGTCTCTCATGTGGTTTGCACAGCTACCATGGCAGGGGTGAGGGTAGGACTCCACCACCATTCCAGCTATGGGAGTGGCCGTATAGTCCTCATCAGGGTACTGGTGGGCACACCCAGAGGCATGATGTACACAGGTCCTGGAACAGATATCTCTGTTCTGGCAGCTGGGAACCTGATGATGGTCTCCCTGTCCCTGGGCTGTGGTGTGGGAGGGTGAGGGGTATGGGCCTGTCTGTGTGGCACAACCTCACTGTGCGCAGTACACTGTCCACCATGGATGTGCCCCACACTGTAGGGATTCAGGGATGGTTGTACCAACACAGGTCATTATAGTGCTTGTGGTAGACACTATTGGCTGTCATGGTGTGTGGTGTGCAGGTGTGCTATTACACCTCGTGTGGCTGGGCACTGACCGCAGGTCTTCTGCATCCACCACCTGAGGCGTGGCAGTGACCTAGCACTACACACACCCTGGAGGGCATTGCTGCTACTCTATGATGGCATGTTGTACTACAGAGTCACAAAGGCATGTCACGGTCTGTTCTGTATGTGTGGTACGCTAGTCATGTGTCATAGGTGTAGATGCACAGAGTGCCAGTTGGCCCACCATGGGTGCACAGTGAGGCAGGGACCAGCCACGGGATGCCAAGCTGGGATGCCATCACAGCGCCAGTACTGGATTGACCAGCCAGTGCCATGTTTCTGTCATGCCATTGTTTACTGAGGGTTCTGCACTGGCCTATCATGCTGGGGGACGAAATACACCACTGTGGTGCACGGGTCCTTTGGCCAACCCCAGCATAGTACACTGCAGCTGGCATAGCTGGTGAGGATGTCCCCGGGCAGGTCAGCCACACAATGGTGTACCATCTTCTGGGAGGCCTATGGTCAGGGGTGCAGCCAGACATGTAGGCACGTGTAGGATGGTGCGGTTGTCCCTGTTGGCATCTGCTGTACAGCACTGTTCAACATGCCCGTGCCCCACATCCATCGGTCCCTGGCCATGGTACATCGCCTATCACACTGTGTGCCTGTGGCTTCATATGAAGTAAACCTTCCCACATCAATGGTAGGGGCATGGCCCTCTCATGATATGTGCAGGTCTGTTCCATTGCTCAGGTATGCTGTGATTATGCAGGCGGTGACTCCATCTACTGTGAACATGTGCATTCCAATGTTTGTACAGTGCTGTGGAACAGGGTCCCACTACTCTGTCAGCTGTGGATGGTACCACGTAGCGTGGATCGGTCATGCGGTCTGCACATGCCTCTGGCTGCCACCCCCATGCATGGCTGCCCACAGTTGCACAGCTGTGCACCAGACCCCACACGCAGCCCACGTGCTGTATGGCCGGCCTAGCCATGGGGTGTGGGGATAGTGCGGTGACCTATGAATAGGGCCCCAATTTTTCTCGCGGCACATCGGAGCAAAGTACTGTGGCAGGGTTCTCATTTGCCACAGAACTTCTGCAACACTCAACACCAATTTCTGCAGCAATTCTGCGGCACATTTTTACCTTTAATTTTTCCCTTTTTTTTTTGTCGTATGTGACACAATGCACACTCGTAACACAGTCATTTTATGGGCTTTTTGTCACCAAATTTCCAACATAGCCAGTTTAAGACCTCTGCTCATGAACAGTATCACTGTGATTTTATTAATCTGTTCCAAACATTGATTTCACACACTGACTGCGCCATTGTGCACTACAGTGTGAAAACACATTCCAGGTGAGATGTGAAAAATGACAGTTGTACTGTTCATAAGAAATAATGGTAAAATGACAATACTGAAAATCTGGAGTGAAAATATTAAAACGCTTGAAGTTATGAGTACATAGGAACTGCACAACACATGCTCATAAAACAGTCATTTGGGGAATATTTTCAACAAATTTTCAACATCAGGTTTCGGGCCTACCTCATGAACTGTGACACTGTCATTTTGAGAGATTAAAGAAATGTCAGTGCCACAGTTCATGGTGGGCTCCAAAACCATGTTGAGGTGGTGAAAATTCAGAAATGACTGAGATATCTACTAAGTTGAAAAAAAATCCATTTACGCCATTATACAGCTTACGGCATTTCTTCAGTTCACGTACGGCTTTGAAGAGTGCAACCGTTCCTGGTCCACTGAAGATCGTCGCACTGGGCTCCAGAGGTAAGTATGGGTTAAGGTGGAGGTGAGGGTGGGCTGTGGGGAGGTGGGGACTTGAGAGGATGGGTGCAGGTTGGGGAGCTCGGCAAAAGAATCAATGAGGAAGTTTTTTCAGTTCTTTTTATTTTATTTTTAGACAACAAGGGACTTTTGCCACACTGGGGTGGGCTCCCAGCATGGCACCAGGCAACAGGGGCCAGTGAAACCAATGGGGGATTGGGCACCCTGTTGGCAAATTGCACTTTACCACACTGAGGTGGGCTCCCAGCGTGGCATACAAATTTTTTGTTGGAGACAGCGAGCTGTGAAGCCGCGGGGATTCGGCACCCCGTCGGCAAAGGATGTTGTTCCATGGGAGGCCATGAATTCCACAGGTGAGAGCAAATTCCACAGATAATTCCATGGTTTGCGCGGCAGAGATAGTGGAAAACTCGGGGCCCTGCCTATGAACATGCTGCTGGACCCTGGGCAGAACAGTAAGGAGGGGCATGTGGCACTGGGGATGACATGGCCATTGAGTTTGCACCCAGCACCTGTGTGCTGCCCACCCCAGGACAGTGGTACACTATGGTGTCCATGGGCCATGGCTGCACACACCATGTCCAGGGTGGTACCTGGCTTGGTGTGACATGGGCACTGCCAGGACAGTGCACATACCCACACTGTGCCTCTGATATGTGCACCCCACACGACTGGGCCATGGCCTTGTCACACTGTCACTCTGCCGCTGTGACTGGGATGCATGCCTGTTTGGTGGGAGTGTGTCACTACATTGGTGGGCTGCACCATGGCTGGCCTGTGTGCCGTATCCATTCCTGATGCTTGGTCACTCCATGTAGCGCCATCCATGCCTATATGCGGCATGTGGCTGCCCATGTCAGCTGTCCCATGCCTCACAGGTCGGTGTTCCCACATCCTTCGGACAGTGTGGGGGACATAGGCCGTACCAGTGCCTGACACACAGGTGCATGGCTGCCTGACTTGCTGGCTGTGTATCACTGTCCCTGTACCATGCCCTGCATGGTATGCCTTAAGTACGCATTGGCAGCCTGTCTGCAATGCCATCCGCAGATCATTGCACACATGCACTGGTAACATCCACCCTGTGCAGGGTCAGTCACAGCAGGATGTCCTGGGGCTGTCCTGGCCATGTCGGGGGACATACCTGTGGGTTGGTGACAGTTGGGGTCGCAGCACCCACAGGCAGCAGGCCACTGTGGCACTTACGGCAGTGTACTAATCCATGTCCATTCCCTCCCTAGCACCACAGCGGACACGTCTACGGGTCTTCAGTGAGTATATGCCATTTCTCAATGTGCACTGTTCTACTGCCTGTACAGCACTGTTTACCTGACATCATTGTTCACAGTCCCTGTGTCGGTTTCCACACGCGTTAAAGGACCAGGTAGGTTCGTTGCCACACCACTGCAGCACTGGTGGTCACTGACAGTGCCACAGGCTTATGATGCCCTGCTCTTTCTCCATCCAATTGTGCCACCAGAGCCATCAGAGCCACTCCTCCTGTCACTGCAGTGCGGTCCAGGTAGATATCTGTCATTCTCCATTCTGTCACCCACAGTTGGCCTTGGGACTGCCCATGGGCAACTGCTGGATGTGCCATATGCTTCTCTGCATGGGGAGGTGGTACAGGAGTGTGGCAGGGGCTGCATGTGCGCTCCATGCCCCACTGTGCAGGGTCAGGCTGCGACATGCCTCTGCAGGGCACAGGTGGTGTGTTGGTGCACTGTGGTCATGGTGTACAGCACTGTGTGCCTGGTCCCTGCATGGCACTTCTCGGCCTTTCCACATCTCATGTTGTGCATGTCATTGATGCAGAGTGCACTTCTTGTGGTGGTGGCCCATGGTTGCAGTCCTGTGACCCGGCCCTGTCCCATGTCTGGAGGCCAGTGTTGAGCATGGTGGGTGGGGTGGTCAGCACATCCACGGTGTCATTGTGTAGTGATGCATGTGCCATTCTTTCCCCTGTTACAGGTGTCACATAGTGTTCTGGTATGTCCTCAGGGTCCTCCCTCAGCCTCAGTTTGCTTGCCCCGAACATCACGCCCCTGGAATCAGCAATGCTGGTAAACTGTGTGCAGCAGTGGGGCAGGGTGCTACTACCACCTGGGTGCCAGAGGACTAGTGCCACGGAGCTGGGCGGGCGTGGAATTCCATCAGTGCCCACATGGCTGAATCAACTGGGACATGCCAGACTGTCCGGCAACTGACAGACCGCTGGCAGGACCTGTCATAAAGGAAGCCGGGATCCTGCACAGGATGCTGAGCATGGCAAGGTGCAGGGATGCCGACATGTGGTTTGGGCACTTCCGGGTGATGGTATGTATACCTACAGCTGTTTGTCTGTTGCAGCAGTGCTAGCATGCTGGCCATGGTGCATGGTGCCTCACACACAGTCACCTGTCCTATACCCCACAGGTTCCACTGGTGCATCCCACGGCATGCAGCAGAGCCACGTGGCAGCCTCAGGCAGGAGACTCTTCACTGGAAGTCAGGTAAGTACGTACAGTGGTCCTCTTGTGCCATGACCATGGCAGACTGCCCATTGTTGCTCATGCTGCACCCTCACATTGTTTGCCTATGTGTGTGCCCCTGACCGGCCCGGCATTGACTGCATCCTTTACATCCCTACAGGTTTCCATAGCAGGCTGTCACAGTGGCAGAGGACACTTCTGAGGGCCATAGTCAAGGTCAAAGCATGCAATGCTGCTGAGTACCAGCTGCACACACAGCTCAGGCAGCGGAGGTCCAGGTACTGCCACCAACCTCCTCCTCCTCTTCCTCCTCCTCCTCCTCCATGGCATCAGTGTCTGATGTGGACATGGGCACTGTTGACCCACAGCCAGATCTGAGGGATCCCACTGATGTTGGGCACCAGGGGCCTGACAGTCCACAGTCACACAGCCTGGCTACTGAGGCACTGATGCAGCAGAGGGGACCAGGCCATGGCTGCAGCACCATCTGGGAACACAGAGGGAATGATGCAGCACGGGCAGGTGAAGATGCCCCACCACCTGTCACTGTGCCATGTGCTGCTGCCCTGCAGTGAGGTTCTCCAGTCCACAGCAGGATGCTGCCATGCCATGGATGCAGCAGGAGGTGATACCTGTTGTGACTGAGGGGTGGTGCTGAACCCATGCAGGGTGGGGACCTGGATCAGGATCGCCTTGTGGCCCTGGTGTCGGAGATTTTCAAGACACTGGGTGCCTCCATGGGTTGTAGGCACCCTCCTAACAGAACTGCAGCAGGCCTAGGTCCCATGGGTCCACACCTTCCTGATGTGGGTGGGGCTGTGTTTGTGGGTGGCTGTGTATATAGGGGTGGTTGGTATAGGTGGGTGGGACTGTACATATGGGTGGTGTGGGTTGTCTTCAGGAGGGCATAGCTACTTGTTCCTGTTATTTGTTGTGGGTGGGATTGTGTTGTTGGGACTGTGTTGCGTTGTTTGTGGCTGTGGGTTGGTGTTGGGGTTGTTGTGGGTGGCTGTTTGGGTGTAGGTACTTTGTTATGTTTATGTATATTACCTCTGCCTGTTGTTCATCCCCTTCCCCTTTCTTTTTACTCTGTATCCCTTTTCCTGTTTGCATTAAACTTTTTGCCATCATCACTGTGTCTGTGTGTCTGTTCCAGGTGTGCATGGCTGTTCGAGTGTATGCCATGCACAGGAGTGCACACTGGTGGTGGTACCTGCTGTCCTCAGTGTTCCCTCGCTATGCATCTGGTCAGTGTGCTGATTGTGCTGCTCATGGCCCATGGCACTGTCCACTGGCCACATCTGCATGGTGTCCTGTGTGCTGCAGGTCACCATGCATGCTGTGGCATCACGCCCACCTCACATTGTACCTCACAGCTGTGTGGTGGCATGATGCCTGTGCTACTGCCCCGCCTCGGGGTACCATTGTTCCCTGCAGGTGGCACCACTGGCATGGACATTGGTGTGTCTCACCACCATTTGTCCACCGGTCTGTGCCACCAGTGCTGTCCCTGTTGTGGTTGCACTGTTTACAAGTATCAGTGGCTATGGCAGGGTGTTGTGCCGGTGATGCCATCATCCCAACATTGTGCCTGTGGGCTCTGTGTACCTTTGTACCCTGTGCCACACTGACACTGTATGCCTGCCTTGCTCTCACATTCTGCCACTCATGTCTCCCATGGTGTGTTGCTGTGTGCTGCATGCATGGGCCACTGCATGGCAGTGGTTCTGCCCTGTTCATGTGTGTCAGTGTCTACTGGTTGTACCATGTGTCTGCAGGCCTCACAGATGTGTGCCCCATAGTGTGCTGCCTGCCCCGCCCATTGAGCTGCTCTACTGTGTGCCTTGTCGTGTGGTGCCATGCATGTTCTGTGCTGCCCTCTGCATGGCCATATCCACCCCCAGGTGACAGTGCTGTGCCTATCACCACCTACCTGTTGTGCTGGTCTTCTTACATTGCTCCATGCTGTCTCTCAGTTTCCAATCTGTTCCATGTCCATGACTGTGTGTGCACTGCCCAATGTGGTCACAGTCCACGGGACCTGTTGCCATCATCCAGTGTCACCGTGGCCTGTGCACTGCACCAGGCGCGCCCATGTGATGTTTCTTTGGGGAACACCACCTGGTGTTTGGTGGCTGTCCTATTTGTTCCATGGCATCTCTCAGGTGAAGTGCCTCTCTATCAGGTCGTATCACACACGTTGGCCTGCTTGTGCCTGCACAGCATCTGTCTGGTGGTGCTTCACATGTCTGTGTGCCCGCCATTCCTCCTGGTCCTCCTCATCCCGTACTCCAGATGGTCCGTGGTGGCACACAGTGTTGGACTGCAATGTTGTGCAGTATGCAGCAGACAATGAATAACTAGCAGGTTGTCTCTGGACTGTACTGTAACACCCTGCTGGTCTATCAATGCACCTGAAATGTGCCTTCTGGACCCAAGGTGCACTCTATCGATGCACCTGGTCTGGCTGTGCACCTCATTGTGGCGTGTCTGTGCTGCTGTGCGTATTTGGTGCAGTGGTGTCATCAACCATGGCAGCTGTGGATAAATGCTGTCCCCTGTTGGATAGATGGTACATTATCAGTCTGTGTGGCCTATGGACCTATGTCTGCATGGTGTGCAGGTGTTCAGGTATGCAGTGCTCTGTGCTGTATTCACTTACCTACTAGCCATCCTCCCATGAGCTGGCCCCTCTGGTAGCCCTCGTGTAGCCCACTGTTTCACAGGATGTAGGCATCATGAGTGGAACCAGGGTACTGGGCAACCACATCTAGTATCACGGCCATGACTGTACACACCTGCATGTTCATGGAGTGGTGGCCTTCCGAGTCACATACACATCACCATTAACCGATGGTGTATGTGGCAACATGGGCAGTCTATTGCACCCTTGACACGTGGGAACTGGGCAAGGTGCAGAAGCCCTGCATCACTGCCTGCTGCTGCCGTACTTCCCGGAGGGAAGGTGATGTATTGGTCCATGTGGGCCACCATGGCATTCAGGGCTGGTGTAGGTACCTGCACGTGGCTGGCTGTGATATTCCCTCAGTGTCGCCAGTCGGTTTCTGTAATGTCCCTGTTGCCAGGAAGCATAGTGCTGCTGTCACCTTCACCTCCACAGGGACTGGCTGCTCCCTGCGGGTGACACTGTTCAGGTCTGCGCATGAGGCCATCACATATCCTGTCTATGATGGCCTGGGGCAGTCGGTAGCATTGTTCCTCTACCAGGTCCTGGTATGTCTTCCTCACCCTGTACAGCCATGGTGCATGAAATCTGCCAGGTCTGTGCCATCCTGGTTGGTGCCTGTGCCTCGGTTCCTGAGAGTCACCTCCTGTACCTGTCCCAGCGCTTCAGCATACCTATCATTACTGCTGGTCCTTCCATTTTGTATCTCTCCTCTCTGTCTTCTCTCTCTGTCACAGTGCTGTGCTGCTGTGTCTCCAGCCTGTCTGTCTCTGCTTCTTTATATGCTATATAGATTACACCTGCTCCAACCTGGTGTATGTTATGCCGGCTGGTCTTGGTGCAAGTTGTGGCACTGCTGCTTCTAGAATCTCACCCTGGCGTATCGATTCCCTTTTCTTGGCGTATATTCAGTTGCGCGTTGGCGTACCTGCAGGTATGTCATAACTGCGGCATAATGTCATAACTGGCGTATTGCATTGACGTCAATGCATATCACAATGTAAATTGCATTTGGCACATTTGCTGGATGTATTTGTGACTTACAACATTTCCATTGGCGCATCTGTGTTACGCTTTGGAGTATGCTTTCTAGAATCGGGCCCATATGTATGTCCCTCCATGGTGTAGGGGTAGTCAACAACTCAATTTCAAGGAGGGCCCATGAAATAATGAACCAACTTGCTTGACCTCCAGGGCCTGTGGTGACCTCCCGGGTGCAGAGATGTCTTTAAGACTGTTGAATACTGCAAATCAGCTGGTTAGCAGGCAAGTGAATGCCCAGATTGGAATGTAGTCCACCAGAATCATTTTAATGAAAGTAAAAGCTAATGAGCATATTATTACAAGAGGAGAAATCATAAGTCCCAGACAGGCGGTTTCAGGTATTTCATATCCCAAAGGGAGAAACTCTTTTGTAAATATCTTCCCTCCTGGAAGGCACTTCCTGTGGGCACACAGACCCTGTGCCCTGTAATTCTTAGCTTATTGTTAAATGTTTTCGAAATACCCTGTATACTACCTGTGCTGCTTAGCCTATTGTTTAATGTTTCACAACACCTTGTTTATGTGTCTAATGTAATCTACTGTTTGTTATAGCTGCAATGTCTACCCTGTAACCTCCCAGGTCATGCCTGAAAACAGTCATCTTTATGGCTAGAACACCCACCCGTAAGACAAAACTAAATAAATTATGGCAGTTAACTATGGGACCCTTGACCTTACGTAATCTCTACCTTTTCAAGGCTTTGGTCACTGTTACTCTAGGGCCTGCGTGGCTCACGTTCACTACACAATTTAGAAGAGTTAGAAGGCACTTCTTACTGGGGGCTGTAGCTTCTGTAAGGCCTGCCACCTCACTCTCACTCTGCCAGCCTTCACTGAGCAAAGGATCCTGGGCCAGATAACAGCACCTTCCCATTACATGGTTATCCCTTTCTACCTGGGGGCATTGAAGTAGATTAATAAATTTCTTTAAAAATCTAAAACAACTGCATTTCTGTGACAGAGGCTTCCACACTTATCTCTGTGAATAAAAGAACTTCCCTTGAGGAGCTGCATACTGCAGAGTTGCACCCACAGGAGTTCCATTGTACAGACTGCTGCCATGATCCCAAGGCTTGAGTGGTTTCCACTTTCAGCCTGCCCTTTAGTCCTTCAGCTGCTTGCTGCAGCTCTGCTCAACTCCACCTCTCCCAAAATGAGTAAAGAACATGCCCAAAGACTCCCCAGTCCACAAGAGCTGGCCACACTTCCTGAAAATTCTGGGCTAATCTAGCCCACAGGGTGCCTTCAGGCTTGCTAGAGTTAACCCTTAGAAGCAATTAACCTACTGGAGGCCTGGAGATCACGTGATGCGCCTGGAGGGTAGCAGGTCTAAGGGGCTCGCTCTTGCTGCTCGGAGAGAAAAATAAGCTAGTTTTCGTCTTTTTTGAAGCTTTACTGTACGTATTGAAGTATCAGCAACGAGTAATGATCGGAGAAAGGAATCCAGCCTCAGACTCAATGGAGAACCCAAAGCAGAATTGGAAGTGAGAGGCCTGGCGCAGGTACTTTCCCAACTAGCACCCGACGGACCCTCAGGCGACCTTGCACATCTGCATATCACGGGAGCTCTCAACCATTAAGGATGCCCTCTTCAAACTTATAGAAGATGTCGGGAGTTCAAGCCTGCATTAACCCAGTTGGCTCGTCGAGTTACGGATGCAGAAGCTCGCATTTCATCCTTAGAACGGAATTGGAGAAACAGGGCCCTAGCCATGATCGAACTTAAGAGGGCTGTAGCTAAAATAGAAGATCAATTGAGGATCTTGAAGGCAGAAACCGCAGAAATAATCTTGTTTTCTGGGGCTGCCAGAAGGAGGAAAACCTAATACAATTACCTTTTTGCAAAAGTTCTTGAAGAAAATAATAGGCCCATCCCTAATGGCCCGAATACATTATAGAAAGGGCATAGGGCCTTAGAGCTAAACCTACTCCTACAGACCCCCAGGCCTATAATTTTTAAACTCTTGAATTATCTCGACAGAGCACATATTGAGAAGAGAAACTCTCCATAATCCTCTGGGAGGGCAAAAAACTCGAATTGTACCTGACCTAACATTAAAGAACAGGATGGCAAGGGCTAGCTTCCGCCCTATTGTCTCAAACTTTGGGCTGCAGGTATAAAACACGCATACTATATCCCTAAGTTAGAAGTCACGTTTAAGGATGGGAATAAACTGTCTGAGGCTCCGGCCAGAGGCTTTGAAGCACTAAGGACATGTTTCCAGACCTTTTCCACAAGACCTGAACTGCATTGCTACGTCTCTAAACCGGCTGGACTGAACTGATATAATACATTATGGCTTCGTTTATGGACTTATGGATGGACATTAAATAACCAATGGACTTCATATCCCTATTCCCTCCTTCCCCCACTCCTCTCCACCCCCTCCCTCCTCGGCATTCCCCCTCCCCTCTTTTTTTTTTATACTTAATAGAAGGAAGTTAAAGTTAATGATTTTAAAAGTATTTTTGCAAAGTACAATCTATCAAGTCTAGTGGTGGGTCTTCGTTCTTTTCTGGTTCAGGTTTTGGGAAAGGGTGACTTGGCATAACTCCTATCTACGGAAGGGGTCTGTTCAGTTGGGGCTAGGCTATCTTTTGTACAATTGTGCTGATAACCATTTCCAGGCAGCACAAGCCCTGATAGCCAGATGAAGGCCAGATTCTAATAGAATGGGATCTATCCAATCCTACCTCTCTCCCTAGTTCCAAGCGGGTTCCTCCCACTATTATGTTGCCATAGTTCTGATGGCTAATAATATGATTTGAGGGCTCAACTATTTCTGTTGAATCTATATTCAAGAAGTATAGGGGTGTTAAATATTAAGCACATATGTATATTGTGATGGCGCCCTAAGTTAATTCTGACCAAAACATTTTGCATGTATCTGAATAGTCTGAGTGACGTTGTTCTTTAAAGGCACAGTTAATGCCTATTTTTTAATTTGTTTTAATTCTTTCTTGTTAATATCCACCTGATAATTTGATAAAGTTACTTAAGGTGGATAATTCACCTAGGGCTTGTAACACCCTCCTGCTAATTTTTAAGGCTTTTATATTAATGTTAAACCTTAAGACGAGACAAAGGTCTCCTTTATTTCTTTTCTCTCCTTTCCGAGCGAGGCCCCCACCCGGGCGTGCCACAGTCCAGCATTTAGGAGGTGGCTTGGGGCCGGGGTAGGTTAGTTTAAGGACTGGGATGGGGGTTTGGGTAACAGAAGGGTTTTTCTTTTCTATTCCTTGTTAAGCTGGGGTTACTGGGGGAAGGTCTGGCAGCTCAACCAACTAGGAAACGCTTCTAACCTTTTGGTATATGTTTTCTGATTTAAATATAATTTCTTGGAATGTAAAAGGGGAAGGGATAACAAGAAGAAGTATATTATTCTCAACCACCTGGCACGGTTTAAGCCGTCAATAGTATTTTACAAAAAGCATATGACCCCGATCAGCTTCCCTTTCTTAAGAAAAGATGGGTGGGCCAAGTTTTTGGGGCCAGGCTTTCTACGAACAAAGAGGTGTTGCCATTTGCTGGCTAACAACATTCCCTTTGTTTCATCAGAGGTAATTGCGGACCCAGAGGGCAGGTATGTTATTGTAGTGGGCAAACTAGCAGGGATTAGTTTAGTGTTAGGTTCAATTTATGGTCCTAATCAGGACTCCCGACCTTTTCACCCAGCTGGCAGTTCTTATTGCCCCTGGCTAATAATCCAATAGTCTTAGGTGGAGACTGGAACATGGTCCAATCAAACTGTTTGGACCGTTCATGGTCTAAAGTTTTCCACCAGCCCCGGCTCAGAGAGCATTACTTGAACTCATGTCATCACTAGGTTGTCTGACCCATGGCGAGTATTTTACCTAAAGGAAGAGTATACCTTTTACTCTACGGTCCACAAGAGCTATTCGAATAGACTATTTCTTAGTAAGCCACCAGATTCTCACCTCGATTTATGAGGTTACTATTTCAGGCGGGTTATCTCCAACCATTCAACGGTGGGCCTTCAGTGCGGACCCCTCACCATTGCCAAGATCATACTCGTGGTCTTTAAATAACCACCTGATAAAGACTCTCCTTTATTAAAGCGATTCACCTCTTTTATGTCTCACTCTATTAAAGAGAACTGGGGATCATTGCAAGCAGTGGATATGGTGTGGGCGGCATTGAAGGCCACCTGAAGGCAGTTTATTAGATTAGCAACAATCCGTAAGAAAAGCATTTCCCGTTCTGCAATGGACTGTCTTGACAAAATTAGAGCCTTGGGCGCCATAGGCGAAAAATCTAGAACTACTTCCCAAGAGCAGGAACTTGCTTTTTGCGCATGTGGTATGAAGCAACCATGAAAGAGAAGGTAGAGAGGTCGGCCTATAGTTTAAAGGCGTCTTATATTGGGCAAGGTAGTAAAGCAGAGAAGATGTTAGCTTGGCAGCTAAAACAACGGGCAGCAGCAAGATGGGTTGCTACGATAAACCACCCCAGACTGGTGAGATGATTTCTGACCCTGGAGAAATCTTAAACATTTTGTCAACTTTTATAAGAATTTATATTCAAGCGAACCATCACAGTCAGGAATGCCTCTAGAGAAACATTTCCTTGCTGACATCTCTTTTCCCAAGCTTTCCCAAAATCTTTGTTGTTCTTTAGAAGCTCCCCTTAAGTTCGAAGAAATCTCACAAGCTATCAATGCCTTGAAACTAGACAAGGCACCAGACCCAGATGGGTTTTCTGCTTTGTTCTACAAAACCTTTAAGGAGACCCTGGTCCCTTATTGCACCAACTATTTACCTTTTGGTGTAAGGAGGGTATCAAGGACCATTCTCTTTTGAGGCCAGGATAATTCTTCTACCTAAACCAGAAAAATCCCCAGATATGGTGACGAATTATAGGCCATATCTTTATTAAACATCGATGTAAAGATATTTGCTAAGATTTTATCCAATAGGCTAAAGACAGCTTGGATTGAGCTATTAAGCCCTGAACAGGCTGGCTTTGTGGTGAAGCGTTCCTCGGCGGACCATTTTAGAAAATTTTTATTTAATACAAGAGTCTGTGGACCCTGATAAAGCTTCTCTGGTTGCATTGGATGCCGAGAAGGCATTCGATAGAGTGGAGTGGGAGTTTATGTTTGAGGTGCTCTCTAAATTTGGCATTCCAGATACTTTTTGGGTTTTATCCGGGTCTTGTATACATGCCCTCTGCAAGAATTTCTTGTAACAACCTGATCTCATCTCCCTTCGGTTAGAGAGGGAACCGACAAGGTTGTCCTTTATCACCATATTTATTTAATTTGTACATGGAACCACTTATTAGAGCTATTAAGTCAGACATGGGTATCCACGGATTGTGTATTGGGATGCGGAATTTAAGGTCTCCCTTTGCAGATGATTTATTAATCCACGTATGGCATAGTCAATCATCACTCCTGCAGTTGTTGTCTATTATTTCATATTTTAGTGAATTTTCTGGGTACAAGCTAAACAAAAGTAAGACTTTAGTTTATCTGATTTCCCCCTCTTACAATGATCTTGGTGTCTCTCCTTAGGTTTAGGCTGGCAGACGGAATATCTCCCTTATCTGGGTATCAAAATCTCTAAGGATTTAATGGAGTTATATGATTTGAATCTCAAACCTCTAATTAAATCGATTAGGAAGATCTTGGAAGATGGTCTAAACTTCCTTTATCCTTTTGGGGAGAGTCAATACGATAAAAATGATGGTCGTGCGAAATTCTCCTACTTCCTCTTCAATCTTAATATATATCTTCCAAGATCCTTCTTTAATCTCTGCCATAGGCACTGCACGGATTTTATCTGGAATGGCAACCCACCTGCAGAGCTTATGGTAAACTCACCGTCATAGAGAAGAAGGTGGCCTACAGCTCAGATTTTTATATCTATTACCTGGCGAGCCACGTGGCCAGGTTGGCTCTATGGGTATCAGAAGCCCAGGTACTCACAGTAATCGACATTATTGATCGACTAGTAGCACAGAGTGTTAACCTAGATTTGGAATCTTTACTTTTCTCTCCTGGTCTAAAGTACCACCTAAGCTTAAAGCTTCTCCACTGGGTTGGAGTATTAAGGCCCTCCACCAACTGTATTTACAACTAGATATACCCTTTAGGAAAGACTTGATGCAGCCTTTAGTCAACAATCCGAACATAGTGATTGGTAACCAACCGTTAAGATGTAATGTGGGTCACCCCAGCCAGAAACTTAGAATTGCAGACTTTGTTTCCGGTAGCTATCTTATCCGATGTCAGAACTGGTAGATAAACTGAGAGTAGATCCTAAGGACAAGTTCGGATATACCAAATAAGAAACTGCATTGTGTTTTCTTAAAGAATGGTCAGGGGCATGTGAGGCTAGTAGCCTGTTAAAGATATTACAAAGTTGATAATATTGGGCAAAGCAATATCTAAAATTTACAAGTTCATTCTTGCATCAAGAGATACTAAGGCCTCCTCGGTTCCTCACTATTGGGAAATTAATTTATCCTTGAATTGGCCAAAATTAACTTGGGAAAAGGTCTGGAAGGACCTGTACAATTATGTTAAACAAGATAGACTACGGGTTTGCAGTTTAATATTCTGCACAATTTATATCTTTCCCCAGCAAAACTTTCATGCATATATAAGCAAAGATCTCCTAAATGTCAAGATTGTGGTGACCCTGGGCTAGTACCCTACACAAACTTTAGGAATGCCCTAAGGTAATCAAATTTTGGGATTTAATCCGTTTATGAATGGCTTCTCTCTGACAGTACAGCACTTTAATCTTGAGATTTGTATTCTAGGTAATTTCTCCCAGGTACCATCCATGAGCCCATAAAGGTCAATTAGCATTAATCACACTAGTGGCTAAATTGCTGCTTCTCCGTTATTGGCGTGAGAGAATTCCCTCTTACAAGGAATGGTGGGATACCTTTTGGAAGCTCTAAATGCAGAGAGAATGGTGGCTTCCTTCTTTAATTCAAGGAAAATTTGACAAATGCTGGAGTAATATGTATCTAAGGCTGAGGACCAGTATGCCAAATTAGTAATTAACACCTAACAGGGCCTTATACCCTGATAGTATGTAGCGCAACTTTTTGATAATTAGGCCCTAGGGTCCACAATCGTATTAGCCAAGGAGCTTGGTTATCCCTCCCCATTGTATCCTTCCCTTTCTCTTTTTCACCCTCCTTCCTACTGCCTTCTTTTTTTCTTTTATCACAGGCTTATACTTTTGTATCTGTCCTATAATTTGTCACCTCCTTTAGCCTGTATGTAGAGTGAAGTCAGTAGGAGATGATACTAAGATGTATGGTTGTCTTGCAACATCCTTTATATATAGACATAGTAATCCTTAAGGTATATTAGGGTTTTTCTTTTCTTTATGTCTTCACCAGAGCTGCCAGACCTGGGGAGGGTGGGGTCTGGGGATGGGGTGGGAGGGTTTACTTTTCTCTTTTCTTTTCCTTTTTAAATTATTTCTCCCCTGCTCATTTTGTCTGTTTAATCTACTTATTATAACCAATGTAATAGTAGCAGGGGTTGGGGTTATTATGTATGTTTTATTGTTTTATTGTTAATACAATAAAGTACAGTTATTTGCAAAAAAACCTACTGGAGGCCTAAGTCACCAGGAGTTACATATTTTACTTAGTGTACAACTGTACTAACAAGCAGAGTGAACAGCAAATGCATTTTAGAAATCGGGTTACAATCTGATCAATTTAGCGAATCTGGAAATGTGCTATTTAGTGAAAACGCTCCTACTATGCTTTCATTCTCAGGATACTATACAAGTTTTCCATGTGTTGTGCCACTCAGTATGTAGAGTATCAAAACAAATTATTTAATATCGGGACTGTTAAAAATGTCTAACTCAGACCCACACCTAAGCAAACAGCAAAATGTTAGTTTTAATTTCTTGTTTTGATAACATTGTGGCACTGATCTTTTGCAAGGCACTGAAGGCCTCACTGTGCCTGGAGGCCCCATGCCTTACTCCTCTTAGGGATATTAATCACTAATGTCAGGCAACTCAGATAAGAGACAGGAATATAAAACCCAACTACTGGGTAAAAGTTAAAAACTTTTATAAATAAAATAGTAAAACAAACCAGTCACCACCACACATTATGCACCAATGTTATCGTATCTACAATAGTCAAATGCACTTTGTACCTTGAAAAAGTGCATGTTACTAGAGTGTAATGTTAGCATTGGTACATACTTAATAGTGGGTGCTAATATGTTTTACTATTCTGTTATAAAATAAATAGTTTTAACTTTTACCCAATAATAATTTTTCCTGCTTCATATCTGAGTTGTCTGCTTTATTTTATGTTATATTAGTAGTTGCATCATGGCACGGGGATTTGGGCAGCTGACTACAGTGGATTCATATCTTGCTAGTGCTATTCAACCAGTCAGCAAGCAGAGCCACTGGAGATCTTGTCCTGTGTGCAACGTGTTCTTGTGCGGAAGTGTTAGGGAGAGTGCTCCTCTTCAGCAGTAGGGGCAGGACGACATAAGTACATTTGAAAAAGGCTCTATATCTATTATAAATCACTTTTGCTAAACTGGAGAAATTTATAATAAGTTAATTTTACCTCTGAGGATGTCTCTAATGGTATCTGAGACAACTCTCAGGAGGTTTAAACGAGATAGAACTACGGAACTACTCAGCTTTGGTTTGTGGGCCTCTAGCCCAGACCTCATGCTTAGGTGTCTCTTATACTATGAGAGACACTCCTCAGAAACCTTATTATCTTAAAATAAATGAGGCCTAGCATGAGCTAGCACTGTGCATGCTCCACTGAATATCTGGATGCATACTGCTCAGTTTTTATAACCTGCCATTTGCCTGCACAGGTCTCAGTAAGTCACCCCTTTACTCGTATGTTTCCTACAATCATTGTAAGTTTGGTTTTCTCGGCTATTCAATGCTCTTTTATTCACGCTGTGGATTGGTATTTATTTGTGCAGTCAGGCCTCTTAAACCTATGATTTACTGTATTTTGTTATGTCATTTTACTGTGTTATGTTAGTATGCGTGCTTGCACCTGCTGCTGTGTTTTAATGTGCACTACTGTTTTTTGTTATACTGCGGATTTCTTGTGACACCTTACTGCTGTTGTTGTTTCCGTAGTGTGATTGCTGTTATTGTATTGATAGCGTATTGATTATGTAAGTTATGTCACTCTCTCAGGTGGTGCCTGCAAATAAGCATATTTATGCTTAGTGTATCATACCTTGTATGACACAAACAAACAAACAAACAAACAAACAAACCAATAAACCAATCAATTGTTCTAAAACAAGGCCTATCAAAATAGTTTCAGATATGCCTGGGACTTGAATTCAAAGTCCCAGATAGTAGAATGGAGATGGACAGGTCATCTGTTTACTACAAGGTCACTGAATTATGGAATTTTATAACAATATCGTCATGAGGTTAACACTATAATTAGATTAAATAGTTTGAAGAGAGGGTTTGTTGAGCAGGCATGTGGACCCCTGCCTTGTTGTATTGGCAGAGTCACCTGAACTGATATATAGTTCATAAACTTTGTAATGGCCTTTATGATGTTCATTTAATAAGTAATTTTATCATTTCACTAAATTGTATGCAAATCTAACCTGTCAAAACATTAACTTTATTATTCAGTAACAGTGATCTTGATATTAAACGGCCTTATTCAAAATTAATCTTACGGTCCAATTGAGTTATCATCCCTGTTCATATTTTATGAACCTCTTCTCTCCACATTACAACAACCCATGCTTTATCCATCTCTCTGCTGTTTTACCCTGTTTTTTTTGCCCACTCGGTTTTATAGCTACAACTCAATGTACTCTGTAATCTAAATGTAATGCCTTATCAGTTCTATACAAATGTTTTGTCCAACACTGCTGGCACAGGCTTTTTGCTGTCAACCTGACTACCTCTGAAGCAACACACAGTTATACTGTTAAGATTGCTTTTGTTTTTCTCTGAAGTTCATGACTTTGTTACTGCTGTTTCACTCCCGATGTATCCCTCAGTACATTGCACCTGGAAACTAGCCCGAGCTCAGTGTGCCCATCCAGGTCACCAAATTATAAATACATATTTTAAAATGGAGAACGTAGTTGTTCTCAGGCCACAAGATCACAACCTTATTTAAAAATATACCAGCTTGTAAGATGTTCTTATAGAAAACAAATACAGCAAACACTTAAGTCCATAAGATTCATGGGTTATGAGCAGGGCAAACCCAACCGTTAGCTAAGCATTAAGGCATGATCAGGGTTTGCGTTAACATATTTTCATCTAACTCTAGGGGAAATGAGACATTAAGGGCTTGATATTCAGAAAAGAGCACTAGTGCTGTAATTGTGCTGCATCTGCACTAGCATTTGCTGCAGTCCCCCACCATGAAATATTCGGAGACATTGCACCAGTGCTGTAATTGTGCTGCACCTGCACTAGCATTTGCTGCAGTCCCCACCATGAAATATTCAGAGACATTGCACCAGTGCTTATCCTATGAATATAGGGCAGCCTGCGTACCATGCAAATGACATACACAGGGACAGTGCACTGTCAGGGCAGCTCTGAACACAGCATGGAGGATAGTGCTGAACACAGGTGGCCATGCGCTTTGTGCAGCTGTGACTATATTACCAAGTACAGAGCTAAACACTTGGGGAGACTGTAGGTGTGAGAGGAGGACACCAGTGACAGATACATGACTCAGCAGCATAGGTATTAGAAATAAACTTTACTGTGCAAAAATGGCAACAGGCCATACAAAAAACACAAAAACAACAACAATAGCAACAGCAGAATCATCAACAAAACAACACTGGTAGGACCAAGAAACAAAGGAAAAGGGTATCCACCTATTGGGGTAATAAAAAAATAAAGGGACAATCACCCATAAATGGGCTGGACAACAAAAAATGGGGCAGCCCCTCATAAAAATGGGGGTGATCAAAAAACAAAAGGGCAACTGCCTGCAAATGGGGTGGGGACAACAAAATAGAGCAACCACCAGTACAAAGGGGGACAATCAAGAACAAAATGGGTAACCACCCATAAATATACTAGTAAGCAAAAACAAAAGGCCAGCTGCCTGTAACAAGGGAGGGACATCAAAAACAAAAGTTCAATCACACATAAAAGTGGGAGGACAACAAAAAAAGACAGAAACTGTCTGTACAAGGGTGTGGGGGACATCAAAAACAAAAAGGGCAAGTGTCCATAAACATGGGCAGAAAACAACAAGAGGGCAACCACCTGTACAAAGGGGTACTCAAAAACAAACAGGGCAAGTACCCAAAAAAGGGAGGGCATCAGAAACAAAAAGTACCCCACCCATCCACATCAACAATGTCCTGTAATTATGGTTCCACAGGTTGGGGTGGTGGTAGTAGTTGCTGCTGCTGGCAGATGTCTCTGATCACTGCTGTATTCTCCTTTACCCTCCTCATCAGCAGCTGGAGGAGACTAACCTGCCATTGCAGCAGCTCATCCCTGCCTCACGGTTGACAATGTCTGGCTGGTGACATGCAGCTCTATAGGCACCTATGGAAAGTGAGACACATAACTCAGTCAGTATGGCACACGGACAAGGGATGCAGGAGTGAAATAATGCACATAATAGAAGTACAACTGGGTGACACATGGGCCAACATATCACAGATGGGTGAAAAGAAACAGCAGCAAAGAAATGTGCCTGGCATACTAGAGGTCACAGTGTGGACCCCACAGTAAAGGACTGCACACACAGTGCACAGCAGGACCCAGCCATGCAAGTGACAATCAACACAAACAGGCATGCGGACTACCACGGTTGCTGTATGATGCACACGGCATGACACAGTGGTGTACTGTTACTACATTGGCCCATGCCTACGTCTGAAAGACATCTATTCTTGCATAGTCCCTAGCATGTGCACAGTAGACCTGACAGACACTGACAAGTTTGACAACTGCGGCTGTGAGCATTACCGCCACATCCCTAGTGCACATAGGGACACTCCACTGCACGCTGTAAGGCATGTCATGGCACAGTAGACAGACATGGGGCACCATGCCAGCCACAAGTAGATGCACAGAACTAGACTTCACAGACCATGACCCACCACAGTGTCACTGATATTACTATGCCCCAAGTGCAGGGTGAATGTCCCCTACCAGAACTGCAGAGGGAACACCCACAGGCATGGGTGCTGCATGATGGGGCACACATGGGCATCTGTCTCTGGCCATAGAAGCATGCAGCATTGTGTAGACATGCAATCCCAGGTATGACTTATGTAGATGCCTCTCTGTTGATTCGCTCCACTGAGCCCCATTACAACCTGGAATGTCCTTGGGTGGTCCTCCTGTGCCCTGTTCTGGCCCTCACCTGGCCCTGCTGTCCGCTGATCTCAGTAGAGGAAGGGAGTGAAGATCAGTATTATGTAGTGGAATACATTGCACCATACTGCACACTCTTCACAATATACTCTCCCATATGCTGGTACAGTGCACCAGCTGCCACCTGTTCATGATACAGATGGACAATGTCCAGACAGGGCTGCAACCTACCACTGTGAACAGCTGTGACATCACACTCATGCATGACATGGCCCAGGCAGAGCAGGAATGCTACATCCCACTGTGGTAGGCATGGCCTTGCACAGTTTAATCTGGTCTGTGTAGAGCCCACATCTTTGCATCCCCAGCACCTGTACAACAGAATCATTCATGATGGCCAAAGATTCTGTACATCTCATAGAATGTATTTATATGCATGGTGTACCAGGTCACATATGACAGGGCAGTAGAGGCATACCTGTGCAGTGGTATGGGAGAGCAAGATACTGCAGGTGTAGCCCTTCACATTGGTTGGTAGTTGTCTGGCACCCCTGTGCAGTGGAATAGTACCCCATGCATTACCTGGTATATGTGTACCAGCACCCATGTGGCATAACATGGACAGTGCACATGACACAGACAGTAGCCACATCCATGTCATGTTGAGTACACCTATCAGCACAGCTACATGTGAAATACATTTGTCATCCTCACTGGTCATACCTGCCAATAGGCTTTAACATGTCCTGTTCAATGTACCTGGTAACTAAATCCTCACTAGCATGCAGTGAAATTATCCATGTCCCTGTCATCGACCCTGACACTGCTGCCATGTCAATGTGGTAGCACACAAACATGCTGCCGTGGCAAGTGCATGCCACAGGGAACCACAGCAGAAGTACAACATGCCATGTTGTACAGCGGGGAAAACCCTTCTCTACCGTGGTGTCCCGGTCTTCAGAGTGTGACAGTAAGTTCTAACTTTAGTATTTTAAATGTATAGCCGTCTGAAGGAGTTCTGATCATCTGGGAACTGTTTCACTATTAATAAAGGGCCTTGGACTACCTCAATGATCCTGCCCCCTATAAATATTTGGCCTCCAGGTGGATTACATCCCTTCAACTTGTCCTAAGGACCACACCATCCTCATTTTATACAGGAAAAGACAAAACCTTGCTGTGTTCACATGAAGGTTAAATGTTTCTCAAGGCTCGAAGAGAACTCTTACTCAGGATAGCCCTTGTGCTACTTCTGCTATCTGGAAACATTCATCCTAATCCAGGTCCTGAAGCACCTTTGCCTACAATGCGCACCCTAAACAAGGTACCATTAAACTGGCCACAATTAATATCTGTAGCCTTTAAGCAAAATTGACATCCTGAAAGTCTGGGAAACTCAGCACAACCTGACATATTATCTGTCGTTGAGACAAGGATGACCCCAAAATACCGGATTCTGCAGTAGCTGTACCTGGATACACTATATTCAGGCTGGACAGGCTGACCAAATGTGGAGTGCATGCTCTATATTTCTAAAAATTCCCTAAAGGGGTATGCTATGCCAACAATTGATCTCAGTGGCAATACCCAGGCACTGGTGATAAAAGTGCTGCTGGGAGCTCACCATAAAACAATATCAGTACTTTCAGTCTACATACCTCCCAAAGACCCGGCCACTGGTCTCATCAGTCTTCTTGACCATCTCCACTCAGAAAATGACCTCACAGAGACAATTGTCATGGGAGATTTTAACATAAACTGGCTGTCACCTGCGATCAACTCACTAAAGGATGCAATAACAGCCCTTCCTCTAACTCAGCTTGTTAATACCCCACTAGCATAAACTATAAAATGAGGATTAGTACCACCCTCGACTGGATAATTTCTAACCAACCTAACTGCCTTTCCAATGTAACTGTGCACCCTGATTCCATCAGTGACCATTCCCCAATCACATGCAGTTGGACTAATAAATTCCTTATCTCCCTCCCCAAACTGTTTACAGCAAGTTTCTCAGAAAGGGCCACCTGGACCTCGTAAAACAACAGCTTTGTGCCCACAATTGGAACATCCTGGACTCAACCAATGATGTTAATGTAGCCCTCTGTCACTTTATAAGGGTTTTCAACACTGCTTGTGATACGCATGCCCTTTCAAAAGATTAAGATCACTGGCACAGTTAACTCCTGGATCACTCCTGCGCTCCTTTCCCACATGAAGTTTTGGGACCATCTCTGGCACTGTGCAAAGCCAGTGGTAAGCAGCAGGACCTACAAGCCTATAAAGCTGCTAGAAACAACTGCACAAGGGAGGCTCGCCAGGCAAAGGCAAGTACCATGGGAGATGCTTACCAACTCCTGGGGTGATAGCAGAAGGTTCTGGTCTAATATAAATGACGTCACTGGCAAAAGCTAAAGTATCCCTACAATGCTAAACATGAATGGGACCCTACCGCTGACTCTCTGGAAATTGATAATGCCTTTAACAGTGTTTTACCAGTTTGAGCTGTGTTCTCCCAACTGACTTTCTCTTTTTTTTTTTTTTTTTTTTTTTACTTGTGGTGCTTGTCGTCCTTTATCCACATCATACCCTCCCTTTCCACTCCTTCGGACCATTGATCAACCCCACAGATCACCGACATGGAGTCTGTCCTAGAGTACTTAGACCCTCCCTGTATTACCTTGATTCCCAGCTATCCCCCTGGGTGGAGTGAGAGTGCCTTCCTCAACCTTACTTGAGGAGAGCCGCACGCGAGGTCTGCCCATGAGTTGGTGGTATCCTGGGAGGCACTGATCGGTCTTCATCTAGGACCAAGAGGGTTGTTTTCCAATTTTTCTGTTCCCTCAACCCAGCCCCTGAGACACCAGTGCAGGGACATAAGTTCAGAAAGTGGCGTGCTCATGCACGTCTACCTCTAAGCACCTAACAGCGTCTCCTCTCCCCAACTCTGATGTAATGGAGCTGCCAGAGCCCTTTGAGAGTCCATGCTTCCACCACCTCTCTCAGGATGTCGGGTACACCTAGGTACCCTGGTAACACTCCCAGAGGAGGAGAGCATCCATTGGGATGCTCAATCCTTCCTCTCCCTGCTGACTTCGCCGACCGAGTCTGTTCCCAAACCTGGGTCGCTGGCGCAGCACAAGGTGTGGCATCCAGTGCCTCAACCCTCATTGCCACCGGCCAGCCCTCACCTGACCTTTTCGATGATGATGCTGCCTGCTCCACAAGCCACGGTGATGAATAATCCTGAGCACCCCTTTTATTTTAAAAGGGTATCATGCAACCTGGTTAGAAAACTACAAGCTAAGGTCCTAAGAAACACAAGACACAGTAGTGACGGACTAGACCTTAAGCTTATCACCCTAACCTAGATGAAGTTCTCTACCTATAACTAAGATTCTAAACCTTTCTCTTACACTGGGACAATTTCCTGATGCCTGGAAAATGGGCATCGTAACTCTGGTGCATAAAACGGTGATGGTTCCTTACAGGATAACTATAGGCCTATATCCATTCTCCTCCACTCTCCAAGGTGCTTGAGCAATTGTTACCAACCAGCTTGGTGCTTATCTGGACACATTCTCTATCCAGTGACCACAACAGCATGGCTTTAGAAAGGCGACAGTACTACCACAGCATTATTAGAATTCTAGCGTCATACAACAGGCAGTCAATCAAGGCAAGATTGTAGGTGCAACCTTTGTTGACCTAACAAAAGCCTTTGACACAGTGAATCACACTCTGTTGCTTGGCCAACTTTCTAAAACTGGTGTTGCTCCAAATACCCTGAAATGCTTCTGAAGCTACCTGAGTGATAGACTGCAGAGGGTGAGGATATCAAATGTAGTTTTGGAGCAGAGGGCTGTCCAATCAGTGGTACTTCAAGGCTCAATCCTGGGTCCTTTATTGTTCAGTATTTTCCTAAATGACCTTCCAGCTGTCTGCAGCCAGCGTACTCTCCTCTACTCAGATGATGCTGTCATCTTTACTAGCCACCTGGATCCCAACACTCTTGAAAACAGTCTTCAACAAGGCTTCACAGAAGCAGAGAGATGGTTTAATAATCACAAACTAGTGCTAAACTACAAAAAACTAAAGTCCAGCTGTTTTCGTCCTATCGGAATAAGTTTAAGGCCCATCAACTCACTATCACCAACAACCATGGAGATGCTCTTGAACAAACTCAGCTTACCAATACCTAGGTCTACCCTGGATAGTCACCTTACCTTTGTGCCTCACATTGAAAATGTTGCCAGATATGTTAATACCAGAATTCTGCTCCTCTTCAGACACAGGAAGTCTTGCTCAAGAAACCCTGAAGGTTGCAGTTCACAGATCGGTCCTCTCGATCATTGATTATGGTCAAGTCATATACTGTGCTGCAACCTCACATCTCTAAATGACTCACGGTGGCCTGAACAAAGCCTGTAGGTTAGTTACAGGAGTTGCGCACCTCACTCATACCTATGAGTTATATGCTCAATCAGGCTGGCTCCAACTAAGTAACAGGATCACTATCAAACCTGCCTCCTGTCCAAAAAGCTCTACTAGGATTACTACCTCCTAGCATTGGTTGCCTGCTAAACAAATCCTAAGACCCAACACACACGTACCTCAGTTTCTGACTTCCTTCTAGTAACCCACTGTCGGACTGCTCAATACCAGCAATCCTTTCAATACAGAGCCCCCTGTGGTTTAATAATCTAAGCAACCAACTGAGCAGTCTTTCTAGTCTGTCCCAATTTAAACTTATGCTTCATCAGTCTGTGTCTGGAAATAGTTACTTTATACCTGAGGTTCTGACATCATTTCCTCAAAGTGCAAGGTGCATATCACTGTCATATCTCTCTAGCACACTGCACTGACAATATAAGCATACACATTGTATAATATATATATTTCTATATAACAAACCAATCACACGCCACACACACACACTCACACACAAAACAAACAAAAAAAGTAGATAAACATGTGGGAGTAGTGCAATGTAATGGCTGTGGGGTAGCAGTCTTCCGGAGTCTTTCTGAAGGCTGAGATGCTGCCCTATTTGCAGACAACTCTCTGCCCTGAGGGAGGAAGTTGCCCGTCTTCAGGCCACACTGGACAGTAGTAAGAAACCTTCCCCAGGCCACACTGGACAGTAGGAAGGAACCTCCCCATCCAGGGAGCACCAGTGCCACCACCACTACCTCAGAGGTTGTGAAGAAAGCACAGCAGTTGGACCACAGTGGGCTCAGGAGGGTGAGGATGGTGGAACAGAGGCACACCAGTCAATTGTTCCACTCCACAATCCATACACCATTCTGGGGAGCATAGCTCCCCTATGGATGCACCCGAGAAGACTGATGACAACTGTCACAAGGGAGGCCCACTGAAGGAGGCAGAGGACACCACAGGAAGGAAGCAGCTCCTGGTGGGGACTCAATTATTAGGGGATAGAACTGGGGGAGCTGGGAAAACTGAGTAAGGTGCCTGCCTGGTGCCATGGCTGGAGGGACAGGAGCGCATCCTCAGGATCACGAGAACAGCTGCAAGGGAGTCTGAGCTGGATTTAATGTCCACCTAGGGACAAATGACTTGGCTTGTCATGAGATTAAAGCAGTGCAGGAGGACATTGTAGAGTTGGGGCGGACTAAGACAAGTAGCACACACAGTATCCTTCTCAGAGGTGCTGCCTATCAATGACATGGGGAGGCAAGGGTGATTAGCACCATGCAGTTTAATGAATGGTTGAAAAAATGGTGTGGAGCACAGGGTTTGGCTTCATTGGGGACTGGGGTTCCACCTGGAGGACAACAGCCTATACTGGTAGGATGGTCTGCATCTGTCAGGAAGGAACAAAGTCTTTTGAGCAATCGGTTAAAATGCTTCATTGGCAAGCTTTTAAACTAGTCAAAGGGGAGCACTGATAAGCAGCAGGAAAATCCCAGCCTCTCCTACAAAACAGGGTACTAAATGAGAAAAAGACTGAGGTAGAAGGGTCAGTGGGGATGCTGCAACAGAAGGTAAAGCCATCAAAAATGGAGAGCAATGAGTACCAATGCCCGTAGTCTGAGTAACAAGCTTCCTGAATTAGTGGCCTTGATGGAGGAGGAACTTCTGGATATTGTGGCAGTCACAGAAACATGGTAACACAAAACCATGACTGGGATGTAAACATACAGGATATACTATCTACAGGAGGGACAGGGAGGGTAAAGAGGAGGAGGAGTAGCTCTTTACATAAGGGAAGGAATAAAAGCAACAGAACAAAAGGGTAAACAGGGAGGAGAAGAAGCACTGTGGGTAGAATTTGGAGACAGGCAATGGCTCACAATCTACCTGAGGGTTGTATACAGACCCGCTTCTCAGGGGAGGAAATGGACAAGAAAATGATAGAAAGTATACTTAGAATGGCAGAAAAAGGGGAGATATTGCTGATGGGTGATCTGAATATGCCAGATGTTAACTGGAGTGCAGTTGCAGCAGCCACTTCAAAGAGTGGGGTTATTCTAGATACCCTACAGGGGCATGCCTTAGACAACTAGTATTGGAGCCCACTCAAGAGGGAGCAATCTTAGACCTGGTTCTCTCAAATGGAGATGGAGAGAGGATCAGAGATGTAGAAGTGGGTAGCCATCTGGGAACTAGTGACCATCAAACAGTATGGTTCACAATAAACACAGCAATAGAGTCAAGCCATACAAAGGCAAATGTACTGGACTTTAGGAGGGCTGACTTTGTCAAAATGGGTGAGTGCCTAAGGAATGCACTAGCAAATGGGCAGGAAGGAGGGTGGAAGAACAATGGGAATAATAAAACTGCCATCACAAAGGTAACAAGCCTTTGTGTGAAGCAAATAAACAAAACAAAACGATGTAAGAAACCACTATGGTTCTCAAAGGAAGTGGCAGTGAAGGTTCAAGAAAAACAAAGCATTCAGGAAGTACAAGGAATAGCAGAAGGAGCAGGACAGAGAACTGTATCAGTTAAAGCAAAGGAGGCTGGGAAGGCAGTCAGAACAGCAAAGGCCCAAACCAAGGAAAGAATAGCCAACTCAGTTAAGAAGGAGGATAAAATCTTTTATAGGTACATCAGGGGCGAAGGAAGACCAAAGGAGGGATAATGAGGCTTAATAAAGGGAGGAGGAGGTGGGCAGAGGAAGACTGTGAAAATGCAGAGATACTAAACAAATATTTTTGCTCAGTATTTACAAATGAAGAGGGAGGTACCTAAAACAAACAGTAGAAACACTCTGGATACAGAAGTTGATACCAGCCATTTACAGAAGAAAGGGTTCTGAAAGAACTCTTAAAACTGAAGGTGACAAAGCAATGGGGTCTGATGGGATTCATCCCAGAATTCTAAAAGAACTAAGGGTAGAACTAGTGACACCACTGACTACCCTTTTAACAAATCATGGGAGGATGGGGTGGTACTCGAAGACTGGAGGAGGGCAGATGTGATTCCCTTCACAAAAGTGGGAGCAAGGAAGAAGCAGAAAACTACAGACCTGTTAGTTTAACCTCAGTGATAGGAAAATGATGGAATCACTTCTGAAGGAAAGAATTGTCAAGTATCTAGAGGCCAGAGGAGCACAGGACCCTAGGCAGCATGGATTCACAGCGGGAAGGTCATGCCAGACGAATCTGATAGATTTCTTTGACTGGGTGACCAAAGTAGTAGATCAGGGAGGGCTGTGGACATGGCCTACCTAGACTTTAGCAAGGCATTTGACACAGTCCACACAAAGATTAATATACAAGTTAGCCAGCCTGGGAGTGGGTCCCAAGATGACAGCCTGGGTAAAGAACTGGCTGGAGAATAGGACACAGAGGTAATAGTAAATGGAGTCCACTCAGAAGAAAGGAGGTTACTAGTGGGGTACCGCAGGAGTTCAGTATTAGGACCGGTCCTCTTCAATGTCTTTATAAGCGACATTGCAGAGGGACTGGAAGGAAAAGTATGTCTCTTTGCAGATGACACAAAGATCTGCAACAGAATTGATGCACAGGGTGGGGTGAAAAGGATGAGAAGGGACTTGGCAAGGTTAGAGGAATGGTCAAATGTATGGCAGCTTAGATTCAATGCAAAGAAGTGCAAGGTAATGCACCTGGGAAACAAAACCCAGGGAAGAGTACACAATGGGGGTGAGATACTAACAACAACAAAAATGGAAAGGGACCTGGGGTAGTCATATCAGATGACCTAAAAGTGGGCAAGCAATGTGAGAGGGCAGCAAGGAGGCTGGGGGATACTGGGATGCATAGGGGAGGCATCACCAGTAGAAAACAGGAAGTTATTATCCCTCTGTACAGACAGCTGGTGAGACCCCATCTGGAGTACTGTGTGCAGTTCTGGAGACCCAATCTCCGCAAAGACATAGACAGGATGGAAGCTGTCAGAGGAGGGCAACTAAAATGGTGCAGGGTCTGCACCAGAAGACATATGAAGAGAGGCAAAGGAGCTTAATATGTATAGCCTCGAGGAAAGGAGGGAGGGGGACATGATAGAAACGTTCAAGTACCTCAAGGGAATCAACAAAGTCCAAGAGGGTAGCATCTTTCAAAAAGAGGTGTGCAAGAACAAGAGGGCACAATTTGAAGATAGAGGTGGGGCAGCTCAGAGGTAATTTAAGGAAGTATTTTTTCACAGAGAGGTTGTGGATGCATGGAATGGCCTTCGGAGGAGTTGTGGAGTCAAAATCAGTGGTGGAATTCAAGCATGCAAGGGACAGTCATAAGGCCATTCTAGTTGGTGGGGTAGGAAGAAGTAGGCTGCTGATTAACTAGGATCTGCAGCTTATCTAGTAGGTAGGAAAATGGGCAGACTGGGTGGGCCAAGTGGTCCTATCTGCCGTCAAATTCTATGTTTCTTTGTTTCTATCAGCATCTCCTAACCAAAAGCACTTGTGATTGTTACACCTAGTTTCCACTTCTGCAGACACCCTTATACCACTTTTTCACTCTCTGAGACTCTTTCTTGGCTTCCTGTTTCGTTTCACCTCTCCTGACAGAACAATTTCCCTTTCCCGCCACCTCCTCCTTACCTCACCCACTCCTTGCTCTTATCCCACTGACCCCCTTCTTCCTGGACCTGTCCAGGCCCTCTAGTCCCCACCTCCTCCCTCCCTTATCTTCTTCCCTTCATCCACTGTCCTTGTCCCTCTTTTACCCCTTCTCCCACCTTAGCCTCTCCTCCTCTCACCTTATGACAAGGCCTCTGGCTGCCATATTTTCTTTTCCTTTTCTATATGGACTCCACCCTCTCATCTCCCTACCCTTCCTTACTCTTCTCCTTCCTCCCCCACCTCTGATTAGCAATGTTGCTTCAAATGTACCTTGTGGTTTTCTATGTTTGCTTGAAATCTTGAGTATGTAGCACTGTTCCCACTTATTTACCAGTTGACTTGCTGTGCTCTGATAATACCTGAATGTTGTCTGTACCTCCGTTGGTACCATGAATGTTGTCTATACCTCCCTACCTTATTGCAACTCTTTCCTTTGACGTGGAACCTTTGTAAATGAGCTGCCCCAAGCTCAAAGGTATTTTTAATCTGAGAGTTAAATAAATAAAATAAAATGTACTAATATCAAAACAAAAAGTTTGCAGAGCCCATGAAGTAGCATATGGAGCAGTTTTCATCTAAATGTGCGCTCCAAGAGGTAGACTGCAGCAGAACCTTTTTGTGGCTCTCAAGAACAGAATAAAACAAAAATAAATGTTTGCAGAACTTATTCAGGTCACCAGCTCAGCTGGACTCTTATTCTCAACATTAATAAAGGTTTAATTTTTTTTTCCAAAATGGGAGTGATTTGCCAATGGGGAATTCAATTGGGACAGTGTACATACACCAAGATACGCACAAGCAGGTCATACAATGGGGCAGGTCCTATAGTACAAAAGGGAACAAAGGGAACTGATTCACAAATAACCTCCTTCTGGTTAATGCCAAAAAAGAAAATTTATGCTGTTCAGATCAAAGCCCTTCCTGACTAAATACAAAACTCACCTCCCTCTCAACATTGTGTCCCCTGATGGCCCTTGAAGACATGTGTACTTTCAAATACCAAGGCAGTATACTCGACCTTCCATCTCATTTTCCAAACACTTTTATTCAGTAGTTCAAATGTTTCACCATAAATTAGGTGCTGCCTACAGATTCCATCAATACTTCTCTCTGGAAGCTCAACTTGCCATTCTACAGTGAAATCTCCTCCCTATGCTGCACTACTGCTCCTCTATCTTTGCCAGGTTTTCCACCACCCTCATGACCAAGCTCTCCTCTGCCTATAACAGTGGCCTATCATTTCCACTTGTTGGCCCCTTTACCACACACCACTGTGTCCTCTACAACTCACTAGGATGGCTCCCTGCAAGACCGTTTGGACCTAGCCCTATGATGCATGGTGGATTTCTGTCATCCATATTGGCCAGGTAACTTCCTTTGCTCCCTTCCTTGCTGTACAAAATTGTACTGTAGCCTCCACTCAAACAGTATCATCCCCTGAATATCCCGGGGTATCTACCAGCATGGGTGGTAAAGCCTTGTTTGTGACAGCCCGTACACTGTGGAATAAACTGCCTGCCAAGATCCGCTCCCTCGACACCCACTGCCAGTTCAAAACCCACCTCAAAGACGGGTTCCTGATGACTTCCTACTGCCACTGCTTCCATGAGTAGTTCACTTACCTTCCTGACTGCACCCCACCAGGGACTGTGTATGTATAGTAGGTCAAGAGGGAATCAATTGCTGGCCTGCTTGTGCACTTCAGCATTAGTGCCTATATTTGTTAATCCTGTCTCCCACCTCTGCCCCTCCCTTCCCCCAACCCTATACTTTGCTATGCATTATCTCTTCCTACTTATACTTAGACTTCCTTGTTTGTCTCCTATTGTAACTGCTGCTGATAGAACTGTACATTTATGCATACCCTTACTTACTGTAATGCCTAACTGATATATGGTTTATGGAATCCTGTATTTGTTGTTGCCTTTCTATTTGCTATTCCCATTCACTGTTTGTAACCTTTATCTTGTTTTTTTTTTTTTGTTTTTGTCAACTGCTCCATGCTTCGTTGTTTGTTACATTAGTTCCTGTGCTACAGTATGTGGCCTGTCATGCTTGAAAACGGTCCCTGGGATTAGCGCCCACCCAGCTACCAAAGTCATAAATAAATAAATAAAACAACAGGGAAATACAGGTACATATAGTATGCCTAATGTATATCATCATGAAACAGGCATGTAGACAGGACACTATGCAAACCATACATAGAGCCACTTGTACCCACATGGCCTTGGTGTGGCCACTGTACACCACTGACCACAGTTGTTGTTGGTGGTGTGCCTCCCTCCTCTGATGATCATTTTATCAGTGCCAACATTGGTCACTGGTGCATGTGACTCCTGTGCATTGTGTGAGGTGTTGCCTTATAGATGCCCTTACTTCAAACAGTGAACTATCAGGGCCTGCCCTCACCTGTAGCTGGTCCTCCCTGACCACCACCAGCTCAGCCAAATTTGCCAAGTCTGTGAGAACCACTTCTGGCCCCTTTGCATCACAGCCCTGCTCTGTCTAGCTGCCATGTTCTATTTCAGCTTAGTTCTAGCCCCTTAGATCATGCGTTTGAATGTTTCAGGTTGTACTGTATGAGTGTGTTCTCTCCATTGGCACAACACTTTTCCATGGTTGTGCCATGCTAACATCGCACTGCACTGTGCAATGCCCAGTTCTAGTGGACGGGTTGTACCTTGAGCATGTGTCAGGCAAGGAGTGTCACGTGTGCATGTAGTGCACAATGAACTGCCAGGGTGGGCTCTGCACAGATATTGCCCGATGGCATGGAGTGCAGGACCATGTTGTGTGATGACATCATATATGGCATGTGACATCATTTCAGTGCTGCAGTCTGACATTGCACAAGCACAGGTGCCATACAGGCTAATGCTAATGCAACTGCATTAGCTCATTGTGCAAAACTGTAATATTCAGCTAAGGTATGTAAATAAGCCAATTTTGCAGTCCGAGGGCAACACTCATATTGGCATGTCATTACTGGAAGCTATGACTACATTAGCATGCCTGATTATACCTGGAGCATATAAAGAAGCAAAGTACACCACCTAGATTTTACAGCTGAACCAAAGGTGGTTAGAGGTAGGTGTCTTGTGGAATGGCTTAGAAAAGACATGGGTGATCATTTTATGGGGTGTATGCTGTATGTAGTGGTACACGTGGGCATATTGAGGCAGTGGAACTCTTCACATCTACTGGTGGTAGTGATGGCATGTCTTTGTGGAAGATCTCTCCACAGTCATCAGTGTTGAACAATGACAGAGGCTGTGGTATGCTCACATAGATGCATAGGAGGTGGTTGCCCTGAGACCTCTTGGGTCCCTGCCCATTTCAGTTACTGTCTGTGCACTTGACTATGACTGTATCTACAAATGAACAGGCCTGTGTCAGGAAGACTGCCAGCTCTGTTGGACCATGCATTGCCATGACACCTACATGTTCCTGACAAGAGGCAGTGAAAGCCACACCCACTGTACCTCTCAATCTAGGTTACACTGTGCGTATTCCCTGCTCACCTGAATTCTGTTCCCATGTCCTGCAGTTGTCATGGATAACATGGACAGATTATGGGCCCAGCACTTCTCTGAGGAGGTGTTGCAGGTGATGGCACAGACCTATATGACAAGGAGGAGGTCCTGCCCTAAAGGCATGAATGTCCAGGTTTGGCAGGCCATGGTAGAGAACACTGACTGGGTCCAATGCCATTGGCAGCCAGAACAGACCCATGGAGGCTTTGTGAAAGTGCTTCAGGAACATGAGAGAACGTGGACAAATATAGTTGAATTGTTGAATATGTTGAAGTATCCTCCTCTACACTGCCTTTTCTGGATATCCAGCTGTCAGTCCAGAACACTGGTCTGAAGACATCAGTCTATTACAAACCCACTGACTCACAGTTTCCTCCTCCACAGCTCCTTCCATCCTAAACACGTCAAGAATGGCCTGCCTTATTCACAGTTTCTTAGACTTCACAGGTTTTGCAGTGAAGAGGAAGATTTTGCTGAGCAGACCCAAATAATGCATAGTTTTTTTATCAACAGGGTATACCTAAAAACATAGTGGACAGAGCACTCTCCCGGGTCAGTAACATGCCCGTAACCTTGACCCCCACAGGAAGGATACTGTCACACAAGAACAATGGCGAATGCACTAGTTCTTCCTTTCCATCAGAGCACACCTTCTCTCACAGGATTATCACCAGTAACTTTCCCATTTTGCAAACTGACCTAACATTGGTGTTTTACAGAACCAATTATTGCATCCTACCGCTGGCCACCTAACCTGTGGAATCTCCTGGTTAAAAGCAGCCTACCTACTCCTAACAGTTCTTCCCTCCCAGGTACCAAACCTTGCAACAGGACTCACTGCTACACCTGCAAATTTATTTCCAGTGTGACTGAGATTTGAGAGCCAGCAGGTGCTTTTCACATCACCGAGGAGTTCTCATGCACCTCCACTAATGTGGTGTATTGTATTCTTTGCAGGAAGTGTACAGCTATTTACATCGGAGAAACTGGTAGGCGTCTTGCTGACCATTTCAGGGAACATTACAGAGCAGTCAGGAATGGTGAAACTGCTAAATCCATTGTATCCCACTTTATCTCCAGGGACCACAATGTCAATGACCTTTCTGTTTGTGTCAGGGCTTCTGGGATCCTGACCATAGAAAAACATGGAAACCAAGCTGATCATCCACCTTGGCTCCCAGCAGCCCTCTAGATTAAATGATAGACTTATTTTCCACTAACATCTTTCAGCCACCCTTTTTCCCCTATAGTCTATTTGTTTTTGTACTCATTTAATTTATTTTCATTGTCACCAGAAGTCTCCATCTCTGTCTCCTCCCCACATTTGTCACCTTTCAGCCTTCTTACTAGGCCCTGTTAATTAGTCTCCACCTGGGAACTTCCCCAGCTCTTTCACTCCCATTATGCTTTATCTTTCCCATCATCACCTTTTTGTTTCACAGATTCTCTCTTAATCTTACCATTTATCACTTCTTCTCCTGAGCCCCTTTCTTCAATCTCCACATATATATCTCTCTCATTTTACCTCTCCTCTACACTAACTTGTTTTTTTTTCTTTAGATATTTCCTGAAGAAGACCTATGGTCGAAACGTAGATTTTAACTCTATTTTCTATTTTCAGCATGCATTTAATATAACCATTTTGTTTTGCTTTAGACCACATGCTGAAGCAGTGCCTTGTTTTGTTTTTACAAATATAGTTGATGGCAGATAAGGATCACTAGAACCACCTAGTCTGCCCATATTCCTGCCTGCATCAACAGCCGCAGACTATACTTATAATTGGCTTTCACCCTCTCTTTCCCACCTCTAGGGTTCCTTATTCCTATCACATACATGTTTGAAACCCCCACTGTGTTCTCTCCCACTACTATCTAAGGTAGTCTATTCCAGGAATCTACCACCCATTCTTTGAAGAAAATGTCCTCACATTCTCCTGTATCCTACTCCTCACTCTTTTATTATGTCCCTCCTCCTTGTACAGCTCCTGTACTAAAAGATGTCACTTATTTGAACTTTGTTCAGGCCCTTGAGATTCTTGAAGGTCTCAATCATATCTCCCATTCCATCCTCTCTTCTAGTGTATACATATTGACATCCTTAATCTCTAATCATATGTTTCCTGAGTCAAGCCTTGCACCATCCATGTTGCCTTCTCTGGACTGTCTTCACCCTGTCTATGTCCTTGTGAAGGTGTGGTCTCCAGAAATGTACACTGTATTCACCTCCTGTAAAGAAGGCCACCTATGTATTCACTGCAAATAAGGGCCTGTCAATAGAGTGCAGGGAGATGCATGTGACAACTAGGGGACCCACAGGCATCAGTGAATGCATATACTCGCTACTGCTGAGAAGGCATAGCCCTCACCTTACAGCCTGTTGAGGTGATAGGAGTGATGGGAGGCAGCTATGAGAGCCAAATGGGACCGGCCCAGTCATGTGAGTGATTCTGTTCAGTAACATCAGCCATGAGTCTATATGTATGGTGCATGCATACACCAGTGCTATGTAATACATTGGATGTAGGTCACTCAAATGTTTCCACGTCTCTAGTGTGCAGCTATCTGTGAGTACTCTGCTACTATGTCTTATGTGTTGTCACCTGTGGCTCACTGGTGCTGGGATGTGTGCCCACTGGGGCTCAGGCGTGTGCTCACTGGTGCTGGGATATGTGCTACATGTTGATGGGGTGTGTGCTCACTGTTGCTGGGATGTATGTCCCACTGGGGCTCAGGTGTGTGCTCACTGGTGCTGGGATATGTGCTACATGTTGATGGGGTGTGTGTTCACTGGTGCTGGGATGTGTGCCACTGTGGCTCAGGTGTGTGCTCACTGGTGCTGGGATATGTCCTACATGTTGATGGGGTGTGTGCTCACTGGTGCTGGGATGTGTACCCACTGGGGCTCAGGTGTGTGCTCACTGGTGCTGGGATATGTGCTACATGTTGATAGGGTGCATGATCACTGGGGTAGGGTTTCGTGGACTGTTGGCCACAGGGAGTGTAGGTGATGCACTGCACAGATAGTATGAATTTTGTGTCACTGTATGCTGGCCATGCATGACATGAAGTTTGGGACAACTGGGATCAGCCCAAGGCCAGAAGGCGTTGCCCACTGCTGTCAACCCTCATAACACTAGGGACCAGACACTGTCCTCAAATGGCACTGTGGTCACAGTGCTGCATCCCACACATACCCAGGCATAGCAAACATTAGGTAACCCCATGGCCCCCCCTCCAGCACAGCCCTCACCTTACCACCCCAGCCAATACCACAGAGCCAGCCACCACTCTGCCTCCTCATGATCCATCCTCCATAGAAACATAGATACATACATACATAGACACTGTTGGTAGATAAGGGCCTATAGGTCACCCAGTCTGCCCATTTGATCTCGAAGTTCACTTTATGTTTTTCTTGAAGTCTGTTGCCCTACCTCGACTTCTAGAATTCCCTTATGTCTATCCATGCATTCTTAAATCTCATGATTGTTTCAGCCCACACCACTTCCTCTGGCAGGGTATTCCACTTGTCCTCCACCCTTTCTGTGAAGAAATTCTTCACGTTTCCTCTGAATCTCTCACCTCCAACTTCATCCCATGCCCTGTAGTCCTGGAACATCTTTCTTGCTGCAAAATAGTATATTCCAGCACCATGTTCCTCCTGTAAGGTACTTGTATGTTTCTATCATGTCACCTGTCTCCTCCTCTCCCCCAGGAAGTACATATTCATGTCCTTCAGCGTGTCCTCATAGGACTTGTTATGTAATCCCTGTACTATTTTTCTTGCCTCCTCTGAACCTTCTCTACCCTGTCTATGTCCTTATGTAGGTAAGGTCTCCAGAACTGTACAATGGACTTCAGGTGGAGCCTCACTAATGTCTTGCATAGCGGAATTATGACCTCCCTTTTCCTGCTGGTGATGCCCCTGCCTATGCATCCCAGCATCCTATTTGCTTTACCTGCTGCCTTGTCACACTGTTTCTTACCTTGAGGTCATCAGAGATGACAACCCCAAGATCCCTTTCCTGCTTGGTGCATGCTATATCCTCACCCCCAACTGATATATTGTGCCAGGGTTTTGTGCCCCATATACATTATCTTGCACTTCTTTGCATTGAATTTCAACTGCCAAACCCTTGACCATTCTTCAAACTTTTGCAGGTCCTCCTCATTCTGTCTACATCCACCAGTGTGTCCACTCTATTATAAAGCTTTACGTCATCAGCAATCAGGGAATTCTGCCTTTTGGGTCCTGCACAATGTCACTGATGAAGGCGTTGAATAGGACCAGTCCCAGCACGATCCGTGTGGTACCCACTGGTCGCTCTTCCCTCTGTGGAGTGACAGACATTTACCATCACCCTCTGTGTCCTGCCGTCCAGCCAATTAACTAGCAACCACACTACTGTCCTGCCTACTCCCATGTTCCTCAGTTTGTTTAATAGCCTTCTGTGGCACAGTGTCAAAGGCCTTGCTGAAGTTCAGATAGGCCATATCCACTGCCCTCCCCGATCCACTTCCCTTGTCACCGAGTCGAAAAATTCAATGAGAGGCTTGTATGGCATGACCTCCCCCAGTGAAATCATGCTTCCTTGGGTCCTGTAGTCCATTGGCAGCTAGATGTTCCACCAAACTCTCCTTCAGTAGTGCTTCCATGATCTTCCCCACTACCGAGGTCAGGCTGACTGGTCTGTAGTTTCCCGTTTCCTCCTTGTTCCCACTTTTGTATAAGGGACTACATCTGCTGTCCTCTAGTCTTTGTGTCCCTCCAGCATGACAACAGCCTTGCCACTTAGGTCCCATCTCAAAGGGCCAGCCTCAGCTGGCCCACAATGCCCACAATGAATCTCAGCACCAACTGTGGTGAGCCCCAGGTCATATAATGGATAGTCCCCAGCAACAGGGGTTGAAGCTGCTAACTGGCAGCTGCTGTAGTTGGCCCTGGAGGCACTGAGTGTCAGACAGCAGGAAATTACACATATCCACCACATGCTATACAACGTTATGCAGCATGCTAAGGAGCGGCCAGAGGCACATCATGTAGAGCACATGGCTGATATCTTCAACCTTCACCAGGATATTGTCACCAACAAGGATCATTTGTGTGCCACTGTGCTGGAGGCTGCAGCCATGGTAGCTGGCACTGCAGGGGCCAGTCATAGCCCTGGCTTGTCCAGTAGGACTAGTGTCATCCCATGGCAGGCACAACAACATGTGACCACACCACACAGTGCCAGAATGTGAATGCCCAACACACCTAGGACTCCCAGGATACCAAGGAAACCATGCATACCAGGACATGGCCTTCTCCTCATCAGAGGGTCTGTGGTCGAGTTTGGCTTAACGCTGTCCACTTGCTCATTCCCTATATACATTTGGGTAGAAACAAAACATATACAAAATGAATAAACATCTCGTCAGAACAGGTACATCAAAATGCAGCCAGTTACAGAACAAAAGTACAGTTATACAACACACTAGAATAGTTGACATTTGAGATACATACAGATACACAGAAATGTGACGGCAGAGAAAGGCCCCACTGCCCATCTTGTCTGCCCAACACCCTACCTCCCCTTCTGTTATGCTTCCATCCTCTTTTCCCAACCCCTTAAGTCTATCTCAAGCCCTCTTGAACCCCTCCACCATTTCAGCTGCCACTACCTCCTCTGGCAGCTTGTTCAAAGCCTCACCACCCTCTCCGTGAAAACTGCGCCTGACATTACCTCTGTATTACTGACCTTCCAATTTGAGGCTATGTCCCCTCGTGTTCGCTCCATTCTTTAGTTTGAACAAGCTTTCACCCTCCACCTTATTTACTCCTTCAGATACTTAAAGTCTCAATCATGTCCCCTCCCTCCTAGTATCCAGCGGGTACAAATTCAGCTCCTTTCAATCTTCTCTCAGGTACACATCCTGCATCCCTTGTACCATTTTCGTTGCTCTTCTCTGTCTCTCTTTCCATCAACTCAACATCTCTTCATAGGTGAAGCCTCCAGAACTGCACCCCATACTCCAGATGCAGTCTGACCATGGTTCTGTATAACAGCATTAGCACCTCCTCTTCCTGCTATCAAAACCCTCACAATGCAGGCCAACATTCCATTTGCCTTTCCCACCACCCTGCTACACTGGCTGCCCACTTTGAGATCATGCAATAAAGTAACTAAGGTAATACAGTCCCTGCAATGCCTTAATGCTATGATTTATTTAGTTAGTTGGAACTATTTAACCAGGTAAACACACAAAGATACAAAGAAATAATCTAGTTTGTCATGTGACTTGTGAGGAGGGAGAGAAACAAATATAAGTACAGGAAAAAATACATACAGTGTTTATTTTATTTATTTAAGCATTCAGATATATACTTTTGAGGATAAATATTCATTTATAAAGGTTCTACATCAGTTGAAGTGGAACAAAAGAAATAGAAAATATAGGTACATTCGGTGGTTTGGTACAATAGGCAAACAGGCTTAAAGAGACGAATCAATGTAGGCATTGTCATAGCACACAGGACAACACATTTGAGGCATAGTGACCTATAATACTGAAGGAATATAAGCTAGGCTAAGGGTATCTAGTCAGAGAGGTATGAGTGATAGATGGGAGATGCAATTGCTAGAGTATGGGACTGCTACTTGGGCCAGGCACAAGCGTCCTTAGTTGTTTTTTTTTTTTTAATTGTCCAAATGTTGAGATCTCCTGAAGCTTACAAAGCATAATTATTAAAATGAGAGAAACATTTTGGGCAATTGGTGCAATACTGAACATATAATATGCCAAAAGGTGCAGTCACATTAAAACACATTTAAACATTTGAAAACTAAAATATTACTTTTATAAACTGAAAGTTTTATTAGTCAAAATTATAATTACTTTTTGTACATGAGGGATTCCAGAAATTCTCATAACTGTTTCTATCTCTATCTATCTATCTATCTATCTATCTATCTATCTATCTATCTATCTATCTATCTATCTATCTATCATCTATCTATTCTATCTCTATCAAGCTAGCTGTCTGTCTCTGTCTATTCTTTCTATCTGTCAAGCTAGCTGTCTGTCAGTCTATGTGTCTGTCAGTCTATCTGTCTATCTATCTATCTGTCAATCATTCTAACTTTCTATCTAGTTGCTAGACTCCTGGCTGAGTTGGCTCTAATTGGGGACCTCCTTCCCCACTCAGGGGCCACCAAGGCTGCCACCATTAAATCAGAAGATGCTAGGATGGAGGAACAGTTGGAATATGCTGGGCTCCAGAAGAGTGGGGCAGTGGGACAGAGGCACATTCTTCAGCTGGTACCTATATATAATTCCTACACTGCTATGGAGTGGTGGGACTGTCAAAAGAAGGCACCCAGCAGAAGTGACCAGGATGGAAGTGGGAGCCTCCATGGTGGAGACACCAAGGACAGTTGTAGAGGATCCCAGAGATAGCATAAGCAACTTCTGCTGGGGGAACTCATATGTGAGGGGATAGATTTATGAATAGAAAAGCGGCAGAGGCAAATTAGGTGCCTACCAGGTGCCACAGCCTAGAAGTATGGGTAGCGGATCCTGAGGATTGCTAGGTCAGTAGGACAGGAGGAGAACTGATGTCATTGTCCACCTGGGAACTAATGACCAGGTTAGGGACAGGGTTGGGATAGTGCTTGGAGAGTTTATGGAGCTGGGGAGGGACTTAGACAGATAGATGATTCAGTGACTTTTGCTAAGATGCTGTCTGTCTACAATAGGGGTGAGGAGAGGATTTCCACACCAGGAGCTTCAACTCATGGCTGAAGAAATGGTGAGAGGAGAGGTTTGGCTACACTGGGGACTGGGGACCCACCTGGGAGGGTAAGGGACTATACAGGAGTAATGGTCTGCAGCCATCTGGGAGCAGAACTGCAGTCCTGAGTGGACAGTTTAAATGTTACTACGGTGAACATTTAAACTAGCTGAGGAGTGGCAGAAGGAATCAGGGTGGCAGAAACTGCCTACCCACAGGCTGAAGTAGAGAGTCCTGCACAAAAGATTAATAATCAAGTAGCCAGCCTGGGAGTGGGTCCAAGGGTGGTAGCCTGGGTAGCAAAGTGGCTGCACAACAGGACACAGAAGGTAACCGTGAATGGAACTCACTCTGAAAAAAGGGAGGTTACTAGTGGAGCACCTCAGGGTTCAGTACTGAGTGCAGACCTCTTTAACATCTTTATAGGTGACATTGCAGAGGGTCTGGAAGGAAAGGTATGCTTCTTTGTAGATGACACAAAGATCTGTAACAGAGTTGATACACAATGGGGGTAGAAAGGATGAGAAGAGACTTGGCAAGGATGGAGGATGATCAGACATATGGCAAATTACAGTAGATTCAATGCAAAGAAGTATAAAGTAATGCACCAGGAAACAAAAATCAGGAGAAGAGTACACAATGGCAGGGAGGTACTAACAATAACAATAATGGAAAGAGACCTGGGGTAGTCATATCAGATGACATAAAGGTGGGCAAGCAATGTGAAAAGTCAGTAAGGAGAGCCAAGGGATACTGGGATGCACAGGAGGGGCATCACAAGTAGAAAAGAGAGGATTATCCTCTAAAAAGAAAAAAGGAAACAACAACCAGAGTGAAACAAGATCTGAAGGCCATATGTACAATTGCTTGAAGTCTAGGAAATAAAATTTCAGACTTAGAGGCCATCAAGCAGAGGACAACCTGGATACTGTGACCATTACTGAGTCATGGTGACAGAGAACCATGACTGGGACATTGACATACCAGACTATATTCTGTTCATGAAGGAATGACTGTGGAGGAAAAGAGGTTGTGTGCTACTTTATGTGAGGGAAAGCATAAATGCAACAGAGATACAGAGAAAACAGTGGAGACAGAGGTATTGTGGGTCACCCTAGAGATGGTGAATGGAGTCACTATTCCAAATGGACAAAGAGATTTAGTTTAGTTGATGTATTTGTCCTAGTAAGAACAGATCCAGATGGAAATAGTTTGATACTTTTATTGGACCAATCTTGATAAAAGAATAAAGTTTGAAAGCAGATTATGATCTTCTTTAGAGCTTATGACAATTATTTAGAAAATCCCATACTATTAACACTGACATCATACATAAAAATGATCTGGGTGTTAATAGTATGGGATTTTATAAATAACTGTCATAAGCTTCTAAGGAAGGACTTGGTTGGTCCGAAAGCTTAGCACTTTATTCTTTTGTAAAATCGAGTTGGTCCAATAAAAGGTATCAAACCATTTGCTTCTGGATCTATTCATGCTGATGTTATCTACAGACCTGCAACATAGCAGGATGAATTAGATGAGTTACTGGTGAATGGTACTGGAAAGGCAAGATGGTGGAAAAGCAAGAGGTACTTCTGGTGTGTGACTTCAATCTGCTGGATGTAGAGAGGAGCCTTACAGCAGTGGTTTCCAGCTAGAAGCAGGGACATCCTGGACTCTGTGCAGGCATTCCCAGGCAAGTAAACAGTGAACCCACTCATGATTGGGCAATACTGGACATGGAACTCACTAGCAGGGACAGTATTTCAGACATCAAGGTGGAAGGCCCTCTCAGGACCAGTGATCACTGTACAGTGTGGTTCAATATAAGGTGGCTATGGAATCAAATCACACAAGGGCATGTTTCCTTGGTTTCAGGTGGGCAGATCTTATAAAGATTTGTGAATGCCTCAGGGTGTCCTGGCAGGGGGATGGCCAGGGTGGGGTAGATGGACATTTGGCAAAGCTACAAGGGAGCACAGTAAAGCAACAAACCTTTGCATCAAACAAGTGAGCAAAAGCAAGAGGAAAAAGAGACTGCTATGCTTCTTGAAAGAGGTGTCTGAAAAGGTAAAGGCAAAAAGAGTAGCATTCAGAAGGTATAAGGAGACACAAGAGGAGGAGACTAGGTTGGTTTATCAGGGGAAACAGAAGGAAGCAGGTAAAGCAGTAAGGAGTGCAAAACACATGCTGGTGAGAGAATATAATACAAGGAGACAGGACTTTTTAGGTATATAAGTGAAATGCTAAGAAGTGCAAGGTAATGCACCTGGGAAACAAAACCCAGGGAAGAGTACACAATGGGGTGAGATACTAACAACAACAAAATGGAAAGGGACCTGGGTAGTCATATCAGATGACCTAAAGGTGGGCAAGCAATGTGAGACGGCAGCAAGGAGGGCTGGGGGATACTGGGATGCATAGGGAGAGGCATCACCAGTAGAAAACAGGAAGTTATTATCCTCTGTACAGACAGCTGGTGAGACCCCATCTGAGTACTGTGTGCAGTTCTGGAGACCCAATCTCCGCAAAGACATAGACAGGATCAGAGGCTGTCCAGAGGAGGGCAACTAAAATGGTGCAGGGTATGCACCGAAGACATATGAAGAGAGACTTAAGGAGCTTAATATGTATAGCCTCGAGGAAAGGAGGGAGAGGGGGACATGATAGAAACGTCTAGTACCTCAAGGGAATCAACAAAGTCCAAGAGGGTAGCATCTTTCAAAAAGAGGTGTGCAAGAACAAGAGGGCACAATTTGAAGATAGAGGGGGCGCGCTCAGAGGTAATTTAAGGAAGTATTTTTTCACAGAGAGGATTGTGGATGCATGGAACGGCCTTCCAGAGGAGGTTGTGGAGTCAAAATCAGTGGTGGAATTCAAGCATGCATGGGACAGTCATAAGGCAATTCTGGGGTGGAGGGTAAGAAGAAGTAGGCTGCTGGTTAACTAGGATCTGCAGCTTATCCAGTAGGTAGGGAAATGGGCAGGACGGGTGGGCCAAGCGGTCCTTATCTGCCATCAAATTCTATGTTTCTATGTTTCTAAAGAGGAATAACGGTGGAATTCCAAGGTTAAAAGGGAAGGAAGGGACTGTGCAGAGGGGACCAGGAAAGAGCAGACATCCTGAACAAATAGTTTTGTTCAGTGTTCACAGAGGAAGGGACGAGTAGGGCCACAAAAAGTAATAAAAGCTTTGAGGAGGGTGGTGGACACTAATCCTTTTTGAAGAAGGGATTCTTGAAGAGGATCACTAATCTGAAGGTTGACAAAGTAATGGGACCAGATGGGGTACATCTGAATGTATTGAGGAAGCTCAGGGAAATACTGGCTGCACCTCTGATAGTCCTGTTTAACAGTTCATTGGAGAAAGGAGTGGTTCCAGAGGACTGGAGGAGATGAATGTAGTTACCCTACATGAAAGTGGTAGCAGGGAGGAGGCTGGCAATCATAGGCAATCAGATTGACACTGGTGATGGAAAATTAGTGGAACCACTGCTGAAGGAAAGTGTGAAATATTTTGAATCCAGTGGATAACAAGATCTGAGGCAGTATGGTTTCATGAGGGAAAGTCATGTCAAATGAAATCTGATGAGTTCATTGACTGAGTGACAAGGGAGTTAGATCAGGATGGAGCCGTGAATATGACCTACCCAGATTTCAGTATGGTTTTCAACACCATTGAATATAAGATTCTGATAAGCAAGATGGACAGCTTCAAGTGGGTCCAATGGTGATAACCTGAGTAATAACTTGGTTGGGGATAGGCAACAAAGGTGGTTGTAAAGGAGTCTACTTCAAGGAAGGGAGGATGACAAGCAAGGTGCCTCAGGGATCAGTGCTGGCACCAGTTCTCTCTAATATATTTATAAGTGACATTGCAGAAGAGCTGGAAGGAAGGTCTGCCTCTTTGCAATAGGGTGGACACATAGGGGAGTGGAAATGATGTACACTCTGAAGTAAGGATGGGATGGAGTATATGATAGAGACCTTTAAATACCTCTCAGAGATAAATAAGGCATGGGATAGAAGTATTTTTCAGAAGAAAAGGTGCTGATCAACAGGAGACATGCTTTGGAAACTGGGGTGGGGAAGTAGATGCAGAAGAGATGTTAGTAAGTACTTCTTTTCAGAAACAGTGGTGGACTTTTAGCACAACCTTACAGCGAGAGGTGGTGGGGAGAAGACAGTGACGGATTTTGAGAATGCATGGGATAGGCTTAAGGAAATCAGAGTGGAAAGGAAAGGGGTGGGAGAAAGAGCTATAGATCAGTATGGTGTGCAGTACATCTTTCTATCTATCTATTCATCTATCTATCTATCTATCTATCTATCTATCTATCTGTCTGTCTGTCTGCCTGCCTGTGTCTATCTATGTGTCTGTCTATCTGCCTGAGTGCCTACCTGTCTGTCTGTATCTGTCTGTCTGTCTGTATCTGTCTGTGTCTGTCTGTCTGTCTGCCTGCCTGCGCTCATCTATCTGTCTGTCTATCTGCCTGCCTGTCTGTGTCTCATCTATGTGTCTGTCTATCTGTTTGTCTATCTGCCTGCCTGTCTGTGTCTATCTATGTGTCTGTCTATCTGTCTTTCTATCTGCCTGCGTGCCTACCTGCCTGTCTGTATCTGTCTGTCTGTGTCTGTCTATCTGTGTCTGTGTCTGTGTCTGTGTCTGTCTGTGTGTGTCTGTGTCTGTGTCTGTCTGTGTCTGTCTGTGTCTGTGTCTGTCTGTCTCTGTGTCTGTGTAGTCTGTCTGTATCTGTGTCTGTGTCTGTCTCTGTCTGTCTCTGTCTCTCTGTCTCTCTCTCTGTCTCTATCTCTGTCTGTCTATCTGTCTGTCTCTGTCTGTCTGTCTGCCTGCCTGCCTGTGTCTATGTGTCTATCTGCCTCGTGCCTACCTGTCTGTCTGTATCTGTCTGTCTGTCCGTCCATCCGCCCATCCATCCATCCATCCATCCATCCTTCCATCCATCTATGTACAGTACAAGTCACATTAAACTGTTCCTCCAACTCACTGGTTTAGCATTTTTCAATGAATTGCTTAATGTGTGCACTGCTCACTACAATGAATTAGTAAAAGTTTCCTTGTGGTTTGTTTCTAGCTGCATTCAGTTTCATCTTACTGTACTGTACATTTGCAGCTGTCTGGAAACTTTTATTAATGCAGTGCAACTCATTAGCAACCCATAAGAAATGCTGAACTACTGAGCTGGAGTTCAGTTTCACTAGTGCAGTGTGCAACTTGATTGACATGCCATTCTACCTAATTCCATGAAGAAACTATCACCCAGTTTCAGCCAGTAGCAATCCTGTACTCAGATCAAAAACCCTGCCCCCACCACCATGTTTTTTCCCTCACTGCCGAGGACTCCACTTGCTGCCGTTTTTTCTGTTGTGAAGAGTCTGCCTAGCAGTTCCAGTTTACAAAATCTACAATGCTTTTATTACTTTTTAGGCTAGACTGCCCTGGCATTTCAGTCAGCTCCTGTTCATTAGTCCCTAAAATCCCAAAGCTCTCCTTTAGCATAGTTCTCCTTTCTCTCTGCCATTCTTATCACGATCCCCAAAGTTCACCCTCAGCACAATTCTCCCTTCCTCTGCATTTTTCAGCACGAGCCACAGAAGCTCACTTTCAGCACAGTTCTCCCTTTCCTCTGCCTTTCTCAGCACAATCTACAGAAGCTCAGCTTTAGCACAGTTCACCCTTTATCTGTGCCTTTCTCAGCACAATTCCTACCATACAGTATTTGATCTCCCCATGCCCTACAGTATGTGTGCATTTTGTTTTCCGTGTAGATGAAACTGCAGCTTCCCTGGACTGTGCTGTCAGCAGCTCTGTGCTTGATTTTCATGCCATAAGACAGCACAGACATTACAGCTTCTGTATTAAGCTATCAGTCATTCAGTTCAGCTGTCAGACAGCAGTAAAGTGTGGAGCAAAGCACGGTTCTGAGTAAATGAGATTTTACTACATTTCACTTTTAATTTTTAATTAGTTATTCCTACTTACAGCACATACAAAATTAGAAAATAATGTACACAGGACACTGTGCTGTACAGTACAGTACAGTACTGTAAATGTACATTAGAACTGCAATGATAGAAGTAAATGCAGTGAATGGGAGGAGAATAACAGCTCTAAAGTTTTACTAAGAAAAACAGCCACTGCCTTGACAATGCTTTGCATCAGCATTGGAAAGGAGCAGACAGTTGAAACTGAATTGCATTAGAGTTGAAGGGTGGTTGGAAAACAGTTTGCAGTTGCAGAACTTAGAGTTGGCACTGCATTATCATCACAAAAGAATGCCAGAGCAGTGAGTTGTAGGAACAGTTTAATGTGACTTGAACTGTATCTATCCATCTGCCTGCCTATCTATCTAGCTATCAAGCTACTGTATCTATCTATTCATCCATGTATCTATCTATCGATCTAACTGTCTGTCTGTCTGTCTACTCATCTATCTATCAACAAATTATGAAAACATAGGAGTAGAGTAAAATGAATTAAGGGAGAACTAGTGAAACCACTGACTTCCCTTTAACAAATCATGGGAGGATGGTGTGGTACCCGAGGACTGGAGGAAGGCAGATGTGATTTCTTTCACAAAAGCGGGACCAAGACAGAGGCAGGAAACTACAGACCTGTCAGTTTGACCTCTGTGGTAGGGAAAGTGATGGAATCACTTCTGAAGGAAAGAACTGTTAAGTACCTAGAGGCCAGTGGGGCACAGGACCCAAGGTAGCATGGGCTCAGCAGGAAGGTCATGTCAGATGAATCTAATTGATTTCTTTGACTGGGTGACCAAAGTAGTAGACCAGGGAGGGGCTGTGGACATGGCCTACCTACACTTTACCAAGGCATTTGACACAGTCCCACAAAGATTAATAGTCAAATTAACCAGCCTGGGAGTGGGTCCCAGGGTGGTAGCCTGGGTAAAACATTGGCTGGACAACAGGACACAGAAGGTAATTGTAAATGGAGTCCACTCAGAAGAAAGTGGGATTATTAGTGGGGTACAGCAGGGTTCAGTACTGGGTCCAGTCCTTTTAATGTCTTTATAAGTGACATTGCAGAGGGACTGAAGGACAAGTATGCCTCTTTGCAGATGACACAAAGATCTGCAACAGGGTTGATACACAAGGATGTGGAAAGGACGGGAAGGGACTTGGCAAGGTTGGAGGAATGGTCAGAAGTATGGCAGCTTGGATACAATGCAAAGAAATGCAAATAATGCACCTGGGAAACAAAACCCAGAGGAAGATTACACAATGGAGGGGGAGGTAGTAACAACAAAAAATGGAAAGGGACCTGGGTAATCATATCAGATGACCTTATGGTTAGCAAGCAATGTGAGAAGGCAGTAGGGAGGGCTGGGGGATACTGGGATGCATAGGGAGAGGCATCACCAGCAGAAAACAGGAAGTTGTTATCCCTCTGTACAGAGAGTTGGTGAGACCCCATCTGGAGTTCTGCGTCCAGTTCTGGAGACCCTGTCTCAGCAAGGACATAGACAGGATAGAGGCATTCCAGAGTAGGGCAACTAAAATGGTGCCAGGTCTGCAAGAGAAGCCATACAAGGAGAGACTAAAGGAGCTTAATATGTATACCCTTGAGGAAAGGAGGGAGAGAGGGACATGGTAGAAACTTTTAAGTACTTCAGTGGAATCAACAAATTCCAAGAGGGTAGCATCTTTCAGAAAAGAGATGTGCAAGAACAAGGGGACACAATTTGAAGATGGAGGGAGACGTTAGGGGCAATGAGAGGAAGAATTTTTTCACAGACAGGGAGGTGGATAGATGGAACAGCCTTCCTGAAGAGGCTGTGGGGTCTAAAACTGTAGGAGAATTCAAGAATACATGGGACAGACCTAAGGCAATTCTTAAGGGGTAGGAAGAAATAGGCTGTTGGTTAACTAGGATCTGTAGCTTATCCTGTAGGTAGGGAAATGGCAGACTAGGTGAGCCAAGTGGTCCTTATCTGCAGTCAAAGTCTGTGTCTCTATGTTTCTATGTCAATACAAAAACAGGATTTTTATGTTTTATAATTTTGATTATTGTGATGTTATGAATTAAAAAAATGCATGTGATACATACATGTTTCACTGTATGTCACAAAACATATTGCCAACAAAGAAATATTCAGCATATAGACACATGAGTTAAACTGTCAGTATCATGAAGAATGAGGGCCATAGCACAAAGGACAGGAAGAAGTCTGCCTAGAGAAAGCCATGAGTCTGTCATTAGCGGGCAACACTGCACCCTAGACCAGCTTCCTCCCAACCATGCTGTTTCTTGTTACTCAGTGAGTACCCTATGACTGCATGTGTGCCTCCTCTAACCTACATATTTTTTTTGTTTAAAACACTCACCCTAATTGTGTTTAACCTCAGTATCAATCTGCCTAGTCTCACTGCTTACTGTGTTAACCTTAGTGGTAACCCATTTAGTCCAATTTGCTTCTCCACTGACAGTGGTTTAGGCAGTCACCCTTAATATTGCTTGTTGCCTTTGGTTACATTTTTGCAATTTTTGAGACTCCTTGAAGAACCATATCTGGGTACACTCACTTTTTCATGGTCTACTTCTCAGATATTCAATTTTAGGTTTTATAATTGTCTGTGCTAAGTACATCCACTAGTGTTTCTCCCAGCTTTCTGCATTTGTTCAGCTTAGCCATTAACCTGTAGGATACATCTGTGTCACAGGATATCCAGTGAACATAGTGACCGCAATTGAGTGCTTTCAAAAGGGCAACTAATTATGTATGCCTGTGTTCTGGGCTACCTGGCAGGGTAACGACTAGATACAGGGAAGATGAATACAGCAACAGGATGTCACTATATATACAGTTGCACCGGAGGGAGGAGCCACTGGATGGGTAGAAGGAGAGGAGGGTATGTGGGTGTAGTGCAGTGGTCAACTGCCAAGCTGGCCATGTGGTATAGTGGGTAGGTGGCAGGCTGGGTTTGGGAGGGTGCTGGGTTCAATTCTGGGTTGTGACTGCTTTTGCATTAGGTTGGGCTTTTTTTTTTTTTAAGTTTTATACACGCACACACACACACACACACACACACACACACAACATGCACCTCCCTGGAGTTGAGAATCCTTAAGTGGGGGTGCAGGAGGTGCAGCCCTCACATAACATAGAAAATGGTCACCGATTTCCAGTCGCTGCTAGTGTACATCTCCATAATTAATTTTCGGCATGTACACTCCCCAAATGGTGATCACCCTTCCCGATCGCCATTTTGACATAGAACCATGTCAAAGGCCAGTTACCTGTGTTATCCCAAATCCTTGTTACAGCCTCAGCCTCTTGCTAGTTGATTTCAGTTCTGTGTTCTGAAAAAACTTTCATTTCTATTATCATTTATGTTATTGTATAACTGATGTCTACTACATCTCATCACCTCCTGATCACATTATACCTTACCCTCCTCTGTGTTATCCCTTCCTCCTCAGCCCCTAACTCCTCCTCCTTCCTGCTCTAATCTTCCTTTCTCCTCTCCATTTACCCCATCTTCACCAATCTGTCCCTCTGTCCACCCCTTTACCCTCCTCCATATCCTATATTCACTGTCTGTCTCTCTTCCCCATCCCTTAACCTGGAGTTTCTCCACCACATCTTCCTATCCTTCCCACATCCCCTTCTGCCCCACCCCATTTTATGATGCTGAAATTTCACTCCATCCTCTTGCTGCTGTTCCATCCTTGTTCTATCTGACAATGTGAATTCCAACTACGGATTCTCCTCTCCTCCTTATCTGCCTCCCAAACTGCTAAAGGTCTGAGCATATTCCACCTCAGTGGTTGTAACATTTTTCCAAAACTCAGCTTCCTGTCAGTCTGGATGTCACAGCTGCCTCCAATATCCTGTGTGTCTCTGAACTCTGATGTTCCTTCAGGATCCCAAACTCTAGCCTGTCCTTTTCTGACTATCATCTTTTCATGCAAGACAGGAAAAGATGTTGGGGTGGTGTTGCCATCTGTACATGTCAGAGCCTCTCTTACAATGTGGCTTTCAGAGAGGTTTCTTCCTCCAATGAATTCCTCATGATCAGGCTATTTTTCCCTCCTCTGTGTCCATCTTCATCTGGGTTTTCTATGCCTCAACAAAAATATCCTCCTCCCCTGTTTGATTCCCGCCTACTATCACCTCTTAGTCCTCCAGAGTGAGCTCATCTTGCTAGGGGATTGCTTTGTCAGTTGGCTATCCCTGGCCTCCAGGCTGAACATCCACAAGTTTGATTACCTAAATCTCACACAGATTATCACAGAGCCCACCTGGCTCAATCATATTTGTCTCAAATATTCCTTCCTCGACTGAGGTTTCTCCTCCCACCCCAATGAATTTTAGCAGCAGGTCAGCTACCATTGCATGATGTTTTGAATTAGAAAGATTATTTTTCTAACCCCTCCCTAAAAACATCTGGACCAGGTTCCTCAGATCATTCAACACCTGTGTTCTCTTGAGTGACCTGTCTGCTACAGATTGAAAAGCCATGCCCTCCAACACTGATATCTCCCATCAGGGTCAACACCACTAATGCTTTGAAAATTACTAGATAAGTTAATTCAGTTTAAAAGGGGTCTTAGTAATAGGGGAGATCTTAATTTACTTGATGGACCCAGGAAAGACAGTTCAAATCACACCCCAGCCCATATGACAGCCGGTCAAAACATGCACAGAGACTGATCAAGGACATGGGCCTGACCGGTGTCTGTCGACATTAACCAGGACACTAGACAGTACACACATTACTGGCTGCCCACCATACATATTCAAGGATAGATCATTTTCTAATGATGGCTAGCACCAACTCCCTCGCATCGAGTGACCATCCTCCCTATCCTTTAACAGACCAGGCCCCATTAGTGTTAGAGTTGGATACTCATCAAGAAAACCCTTGCCCAGTGCCATTTTAACAATACCCTACTACAAAATAAGAAATATGTAGAATTTATTCAAAGGCGTATCCCCTGAAATTTTAGTTCAATATAAATCTTCTGAGATATCCTACTGGATTCTATGGGACACACTGAAGGCCATTATTAAGGGAAAACAATAACATTTGCTTCTAGAGAAAAGAAGGAGAGAACGCCACAAAAGAACCTGAGGGGGAGCTTTCTTCTGGCAACAGGCCCACATGCAAGGAGATAAAAGTGCTTTACAGATACTAAATATAATCAAAAGCAAATTACAGGACCTATTGAATTATAAAACTGAACAAGTCTTGATATATGTCAAGCAAAAGTATTATGAGGGAAGGGCTAGGGCCTCAAAGGTATCGGCTTCTAGACTGAGGATACAGAGAACCAGAGGGATGATCACACAAATCAGACACCATTTTACGAGACAGCTTCTAACAAATGCCAAAAATATGCTAGAGGGATTTCAACATTTTTCTAGCTTCCTGTATCTACAGGACCCAGAACCACCAGATGACAAGTATGTCTCCTTTTTCAAACTTAACTGTCCCTAAACTCACAGAACAGATGGAGCAATTACTTTGTCCAATTACTTCTCAAGAAATAGCTGGGGTTATAAAGTCAGCTAAACCAGGAAAAAGCTCGGACAAGATGGCATAACATCAGAATTTTATAAAAAAATTAAAGGTTTTGTTGCCCATTTTGCAAGAAGTATTTTTACAGATCTGCAAAGTAATGACTCCATCCCTCCCCTCATGGCAGTATGCAAATATATCCACAATATTGAAGCCTCAGAAGGACCCTCTCAATTGCAAATCGACAGACTTATCTCGGTCGTAGAATCAGATTATAAATCCTATGCTAGTATCCTAGCCCATTGATTAGAACCTATTTACCACTTTTTATCAATAAGAATTAAACAAGTTTTGTTCCTCCAGAAAGACAGCAGATAATATAAAAAGAATGCTTTATCTCTTGGAAAAGGTAACCAAGGGTCCTCTCCTTTCCTGTTATTAAGCATGGATGCCCAAAAGGCCTTCGACTTTGTGTCATGGAAATTTTATACTACATACAAATTTGGCTTTCCTTCCAAATTTGTTGAATGGATACAGGCCCTGTATACCTAACCCCAAGCGTAGTGAAGGCAACTGGCACATACTCTGAGAGACTCACCTCGCCTCAGGGAACCACGCTGGGGTGTTCCCTTTCTCCTCTTTGTTTGCCCTTTATGCAGAACCACTGGCAGAAGCAATAAGGAAAGGAAGGACATACAGGGATTAAAGGTAGGAGGGATTAAATATAAAACTGCCTTTTATGCAGATGATTTATTAATTTATCTGACTTCACCAGATTCGTCTCTTCCTAAATTGTTTACTCTACTATAGGACCCGGAGGCCAGAGCAGGTTATAAACTTAACACTTCCAAAACAGAGGTTCTTAGGTGGCATTATCTAGACAGCTACACCCAGAAATCCTTTCCATTGAAATGAAACACTCAGAGACTACGATATCTGGGTATTATAATACTCAAGTTATATTATAAAAGTTGTACGAGGGTCAACTTCCCCAGTAGTGCAGGCATTGAGAAGAGCTCTACAGAGATGGCAACACCTCCCCATTCCTCTTGTGCAAAGGGTCAAATCTATTAAAATGATGGTACTGCTGAGGTTTCTTTACCTATTTCAAAATCTCCCCATCTCGATTTCACAGGCAAACTTTAAAGAATCGGACAATATGATCTATCAGTATTTATAGCAAGGGAAATGGTCAAGGAAAGCTTATGCCTGACTCAGTTGGTCAAGTCCAGGAAGGTTGGCAGTTCCAAGGCTTAAAACATATTATTTTTCAGCCCAGTTAGCACATGCTTTAAATTGGTGAGACTTGGGTAGATACTCATTGGAAGGGAATAGAATTGAACAGCAGGGGAGAGCATTGAATGGATCATGGGAACCCCAACAAACTATGGAAAGGCAATCAGGAGAATGTTAGATAAAATTTTACCTTACTTGTATTGAGGATTTTGTGTAGGACCCTTAGGGAATATAGGATTAGACCTTGTATTATTAATCCCTTGATTATTCATTTATATGACCCTATGTTCTCTCCTGCTGAATTGACCACAGATTCAAGCAGAGGAGGAGAAAGGGTCTGAAGTATATCTTTCAGTGGTACAAGCAGGGAGTGTTTAGATAATTTCTCCAAGTACAGCAGACTTATAATTTACCTAATAGAGATTTTTTCATTTTCTTCAAATGCAACACTACATCATGCAAAATGTGGCAACAAATGGGAATTTACTCAGGCACATCCCAAATTCAAGTAATTATAAACACTTATCAAGAGAAGATGTCAGACCAGGGTCTGTACAGACAGCTGGTGAGACCCCATCTGAGTATTGTGTGCAGTTCTGAGACCCAGTCTCCACAAGGACATAGACAGGATGGAAGCTGTCCAGAGGAGGGACTAAATGGTGCAGGGTCTGCACTGGAAGACATATGAAGAGAGACTAAAGGAGCTTAATATGTATAGCATCGAGGAAAGGAGGGAGAGGGGGACATGATAGAAACTTTCAAGTACCTCAAGGGAATCAACAAAGTCCAAGAGGGTAGCATCTTTCAAAAAAGAGGTGTGCAAGAACAAGGGCACAATTTGAAGATAGAGGCAGGGCAGCTCAGAGGTAATGTAAGGAAGTATTTTTTCACAGAGAGGGTTGTGGATGCATGGAATGGCCTTCGGAGGAGGTTGTGGAGTCAAAAACAGTGGTTGAATTCAAGCATGCATGGGACAGTCATAAGGCAGTTCTCGGGTGGGAGTAGAAAGAAGTAGGCTGCTGGTTAACTAGGATCTGCAGCTTATCCATTAGGTAGGGAAATGGGCAGACTGGGTGGACCAAGCGGTCCTTATCTGCCATCAAATTCTGTGTTTTATGTTTCTATGTAGACCATATAATACCTAGATTATACCAATTTTTTCACCCTACATGACATAGATCAATTAAGAGGCTGCAAAAATCCTGGGAAGGATGATCTAGGTATGAATATAAATTAATCAGACTGGACAAAGATTTATATTAATCAGCATGGGATAACTAGCTCCTGTCTCTGGAGGGATTATGGTTGGAAATATCTGATAAAATACTTTAGAACATCTATAGTTTGGGGAAATTTGGAGGGAGGGAGCCAGCTGCTGGAGAGTATGTGGGGACAATCAGGTAGACCACATTCATATCTTTTGAATTGCCTAAGGATTCGAAATTTCTGGTCACAGATAGATGATACCTCTCTCAATCTAACATTCACCTGTTTGCTGATGATACTGTATTATATGTCAGCAATCCCTCCCATCAAAAGCCTGTGAACTGTTACAGTCAGAATTCTCCATCCTACAACACAACCTATTGGAAAAAATTACTTCTAAATGCCAAAAACAAAAGCTATGTTCTTTGCCACAAAGAATTGCTCTTTCACTACCCCATCATTCATCACCCCACAACTATCCACCTTATTTGGAGAAAAGCTGGAATTTGTGGATAAATTCAAATGTCTTGGAGTCTGGATTGACAATAAACTTGACTACTCTGTCCACATTGAAGAGCTACTAAAAAGTTGAGACAAAGACTTGGCCTATTTTACAGAATAAAACACTACCTTACCAGAGACTCCAAACAAAGATTAATCCAGGCATCATTCCTATCCCTTATTGACTATGCTGACTTTCTCTACGGCCATTGCTCACTCTCCTCTTAAATAAGCTGGACACCCTGTATCATAGAGCCATCAGATTTATTACAGACCTTCGCTCCAGCACCCATCATTGCTCTCTTTACATGGCAGTCAATTGGACATCCCTACAGCACAGAAGAAAAAGAATGCTGCAATCTGGATCTTTAAAGCTTTATCAGGCAAACTCCTCCTATATCTCAGACTGTTTCACCTGAATCACATCTAGGCCATACACCTTAAGGATCAATAAGCTCATTATGCTAAAGATTCCCAATACCTGCACCCAGTTTGGGATGGCTGCTATCAGCTATTCGCTAGCATTTGTCTGGAACTCACCCAAAAATCTATGAATCTGAATACCCTCTTACCCATATCATCCTTCAAAAATTGTATACCACCCTATTTCCAGAATTGTGCAACTGCTTCCATAAGGCCTAGTCTCCCACCCAACCTACACCCCTCCCTTCTGTAATCCACTATGTTTGGTTTCACTCTTCTACCCAGTCAGTTATCACATATCATATAAAAGCCTATAGAAGCCCTACTATTTGATTATTTCCTTCTATATCGATTATCCTCTTCATTTTACAGGTTAAGTTATTGTTACTGTGCCTTGTATATCTGTAAATTTTGTATATATCTCTTATTTATTTGATTGTACTAATGTTATGTTATTCTCATGTCTTTGTAAAAACTTGTATCCTTCTTTGTATGACCACTCAGGTCCATCTTGTAAATGAGCTACGCCAATGATGTTCGCCTGAATAAATAAAGATTTTGATTGATTGATTGATTTCCGCTATTCCCAGAGATTGATCATCTTAACCCTGGATTAGCTTTATTACATTGGTTTTCCAGAAATTAAGAACATTCAAAGCAGAAGAATGCTTAATATATTGCTTTTAGCTGCCAAGAAAGTGATTTCAAGGAGATGGCTCCACCAGGTTCCTCCTAGTAGACAGGAGTGAGAGGACGTGGTCTTGGAAATTTATGCAAGGGAGAAGCTGACTGCCTTCTTGCATCAGAGAATAGATAGGGTCAGGAATCTCTGGAACAAATGGTTTATATGGATCATGCAACACAGGAGAGATGTTTTCCTGTAAACCTAGCTTCTCCAGGTTAGCGGAAATGAATTCTAATAACATGTCTAATAGCTAATTAGAGGCTACTGTTCGGTAAGATAAACCTTATCCTGTATGCCTGAGACTCTGTATCATATATCAGCCCACACTCAAAGCTTTCTCATGTACAAAAGTATTTGACTTGCTGGATGTACTGTAACCAAATATGTCCTCACCTCTAATACAAACAATAGTAACAACACTGATATCAATGTTGCCCTCTCCCTGTTTCACTCCAAATTCTCTCAGTTTGGGACATGGATGTCCCATTCAGACAAGCCAGGGTCAAAACTCACCTTCACCCCTGGATATCCCTTAAAATCATTGATCAGTGCAAGACCTTGACTGAGCACATTACAGATTATCTCATTCCTTCCTGATTTCCTGTTATATAGCACTATCAGGAACTCCTGTACAAAAGTTGTTCGGGCTGCAAAATTACAGTATTTGAAGGCCAACCCTCAGAACAACCTGAATGTCCTTTCACAGTTTTGGAAGGTAATTCACTCCTTTTGACTCTCCCACCCAGTCCACCCCTCCGGTCCTTCTTGTAAAAGGTTCACCACTGTCTGACCCTCCTCTGCTACTGCTCACTTTAATGAGTGCATCACCACCTGCACTTTCCCTCCATTTACCCTCCAGCTTCCACCACTCCACTTTGTATTCCCTCTTTCCCTCCTCCAATGGTTTCTTCTTTTCCCTGTTACTAACCCAGGTAACCTGAATTGCCTTTGCTCCCTCAACCTGAACAATCCAGCCATGATGGGCTACATCCTAAATTACTCCATATCTTGCTCCTGCCATAGCTTCTGTTCTTATGCACCAACCTCTCCTTCACCCTCAGTGCTGTCCCTCAATTCTGGAAGCAGGCCAAAGTTTTCCCACTGCACAAAGAAGAACCTTCCTTCACAGGTAACTTTCTGCCAGTCTTCGTCCTCCTTTCCCTTGCTAAGCTGAAAGAGAAGCTTGTCTACATTAGGTATCCATTTCATATCCACCACTGATTCCTCTCCCATTTCAGTTAGGCTTCTGGAAGAATCACTCTATCATCTCCTCCATTATGTGTGCAACTGATTCTATCCTTTCAGGGTGGATCAGGGCACATCACAGCTGCCATTTTCATTGATCTTGTCAAGGCCTTTAACTCAGTGTCCAGCCCACTCCTGGATATGTTGGGTTCTGCTGGCCTCTCTGCCCCTGCTGTCAACTGGTTCCATTCTTATTTCTCGTCTTGTCTGCAGTCAGTACAGGTTGGTAGCACCCTGTCACCTCCACTTCCCATCCTGGTAGGGGTACTATAGGCTGCCATCCTTGGGGCCCAATCTGTTCTCCATCTTCCTTAACAACCTCCCTGTGGTTGTACCAACTTCCATATCCACATGAATATAAATAACACAGCCATCTACACCTCTGGACACTCCACTACAGCCATGGAAGATCAGTTCCAGCAAGACTTTGCAATGTCCTGTGCTGGTCTCAATCAATTCAACTCTGGGTCAACACACACACACACACACACGCACACACACACACAAATTGTCCATGACCTTTGGCACCAGCCAAAACATTAGCCAGACTCCAACTCTGTCTGTCTTCTCACCTTGGATGGCACCTCTCATGAAGTGGTTCAGTCCTTCAAATACCTTGTGTGTGCGGTTAGACAACAAACCTGAGATCTCTGCCCACAATGGTGCCATCCATACCAGGCTCAGCACTAAACTTGGATCCCTTTACCACAATAAAGGCTATCTGTCTCTGTAGGTATGCCTTGTGCTTATCATCAAAATGTGCTCCTGGTCTTTGACTATGTGGACATGGTCTATGGTACTGCTCCCCTCCTCCCTAACCAGACTGGTCACTCTGCAATTCCTTCTGCCACTTGTTATAAACAACCTCTCTCATACTGCTCACACTATTCCTCCTTATCCATTCTTCTACTACACTCACGGTGCTAGAAGCACTGTGTCTCATTTATATCCAAATACTGGTATGGGTCCCATCCCTCCTACCTCTCCTCACTACTTTACACCATCACCTCTGCTTTCTGCTCCTTCTGCTCCAAGGATCCTTATACTTTTCCCTGTCATCATACCTGCTGCTCTGCCTTGCTATCATCCTTTTCTATTGTCTCCCATCACTTTGGTACCAGCTCCCTCCTCCCTTCATTTCACGGCTACCCCTGGTTCCCTCAGGTACCATCTGAAATCTGTCCTCCCCAACTCCTGTTTCCCCTCCCAACCTGGCTGCTCCCCTGCATTTTCTCCCATGCTGGTGGAGGCATTGCTGATTCACCAGATTTTGTTGCTTGCCCAGTTTGCACTTACTCCTACATTAAATTGTGTTCTCTGATTGCACTTTATTGTAACCATGAATTGTGTCAGTGCTATTAATTTTGCAGGTATTCTGTCTCGCAAGAAGCCCTCATAAGCCGAGGTTTTGAGGCACTGAAACTGCATGAAAATGCAGGCCAGTTATCCACATAAGCATTTAAATAAGAGGAAACAGACTTACAGTAAAAGGTAAAAAGTTCTTTCAGTTTTTTCTCTTTTCTTCAGGTCAGCTTGTATTATGTGGCACATCTGTTTGGGCATAAGGAACCTTCCTGGTTGTGCAATGCAGCCAGGTCATTTACCAGACATTTTCAAGTAAACCATTTTTTTTGTTTCTCCTGCTTACTCCAGTGCCCAGCCCAGCCCCTCCCCTTTAGGCTGCTACCTCATTGCCCACAGATACCTCCCATAACATCCCCATCACCATCCATCCATCCCCACAATGGCATGCACTCATGATAGACCTATGCTAACCATTCTGAGGGCCCCCATCCACAAGTGAAGGTCAGAGAGGGAGGAGATAGTTCCACTACCTTAACCACAGAGCATCTGGGGATTGAACAAGTGCCAGCTGGCAGGATGGCTTCATGATGTTGGCGAATGAGGCGACCATCATCCAGCGGCTGGGTGGGCGGTTTCCTCTTTTCTGCCTCCTTCTCCTACAATTGGGAGGCTGCACACAGCATCCTGGGGTGGGGATGTTCAGTGGAGTGGGTGGTGTTCACACCACCTAGGACACTGCCAGTTACTGCCAGGAGCTGCCAGTGAAGCAGTCTGGCACTGCTCTCCACCATGGGAGGTAGGCATCCAGGAAGCTCTTACTCCTTCCCTGCCAGCCTCCACTCCTGTCGTCCTGGATTGGGCATAATCCGGGTCACCAGTGTGCTAGGGCGATCCCCATAGGAAGAAATGTTTAAGTCCTGACTGACGTCCTCTAAGTCCATGGGGAAGCTCTATGCACATTTGTTGAATCAGGTGGGCAGAAGTAAATAGACTGTAAATGTTCAAGAGCCAGAGTAAAAAAATAGATTTTTATCTTATCTGGGGAGTGGGGTTGGCCTTACATTCATTTCTTTTAGTTGCTTAATCAAGTATTCTTTTATATTTAGTCACAGGAGAAAAATCCTGTTCAATGAAGATGCAGTGGCCATCATATCTGAGAGATCCACTTGCTGCCAAGTTAGCTGAAGGACTAGCTGCTGCACTTGTTTGAGGAGGAATCAAATTATGAAAGTCCTTGGGTCTATATTGTGCTATTGAAGAGGAAGAGGAGGACCAGTTCTGTGGGCTCTTTAGCTGTCTAAGGACAAATTGTGTGGGAGTGGATGGTCTTAGTAATGACATCTTGCATAAAGGTTACCACATCTGCCAGCCATTCCACTCCCTTTGAAACATTAAAGATACAGATGTTTGAGTATCAGGCTCTATCCTTCATATCCCCAACCTTTTTAGCCATCTCTCATTCTCTGAGCAGAAGGAAGAGGGAGGGCCCTTTAATGGTAGTTTACACTGGTGGATGCTTTGGACAGCATGATCTCCATTTGTGTGTTTTCCTCTGCAGTAACTACAGGTCTCAGTAAATTTAGAAACCATTGTTTTACCCTGTCCAGGGCATGAATGATATGTCTGATCTCTGGGAGGAGCTACGTGTTGGTTACCTCTTGGCTCTCTTTATTCAGTGTTGTCCATGGAGACTAGGGATGATGCAGCTCTGTGCAGACTCCTGGCCAGACTGGACACCATCTTCAATTCCTTCTGTCACTTTGTTGTGGATGCCCCCCGCACACATCACTGTGATCTTTATCATGCCCTATCCTTCCCTCTCTTACAAATAGGCAACCTCTCACTGTGCTAAATTCACCTCCAAGCACTGGTTGAGTGAGCTCCTTCCTACCTCACCCCTCTTTATAACACCCCACCCTCCCATTCCCTTAGATCAACCGACTCCCATACTCTGGTTGTTCCCAGCAAATCCACCCAAATTGGCCAATCCAGTTACTCTCACTGCCTCCCAAATATGTGGAATTCTCCTCCAAATCCTAAACTCATCCTCCACCTACTCCATAAGCTCTGCCTCAATAATTATCTTGGACCTAGCGGCTCCTGCCAATTCCCTTCCTAATTCCTCCTCTAAGCCCTAGACAAACTCTTCCCTACATTTACCTTCATTTTACCCTGTGCACACCCACACCATCTTCCCATCCCCTAATTGTTCTCTCTACTGAGGGCTGGCGCCTGTAATCTACTCCCCACCATCTTAAAGGGTTCTGTCTGGGACATTTATTTTCCCTTCTCTGGTTCCCCATTCCCTTGCAGGGTTCCTCACATCCTGAAGGGGTCTCCAGGGACATGACTCTTCCCTCTCCACCACCTCACCCCAGCCTCCTCTTTCCCCTTTTCTTTCATGTAAGCATTTGTTTACTTATTAACCCAGCACTTATTATTGTCCTTTCTTTCAACATGTTATGAGCAACACTGTTGTAATACTGTTTGTAACACCTGCCTTACAACTGTATGTTTATGTTGATCCTGTAACTTGAATGTATAATGTCTCATTCAGTTGTACCCCTTCCCCCAGGTCATACCAGGAGACAGGCGACTTGTTACTCACTGTGCCTTTCTGTGAAACATTTCAATAAATAAATAAAAAGAAGAGGAACTGAGGCTTCAATAAGCTTGCTGAGAATTGAGGCTCATTGTCACCCTGGAGAAACAGGTTTCATTCTCCCCACCATATGGAGCCTACAGTTAACATCATGAAAAGAAGTAGCATTAATTTTTGTTGTTTTAGAAGTGTAGATTACTGGGGCAGAGTGGAGCTATCTCTAGACCACCAATATGGTTCGGTGACATCACCAGAATTCTGTCAGTGATGTTCTTAAAATACTATTACATGTAGAATATCGCACTTGAATTATTATGCCGCTGAATGCCAACTACCATATATTATGAAAACAATAATAAACAGTATAAAATGATTAGTTCTCAAGATCTCATGGGATGTCCTGACTGTAATTTTGAGCTATTGTAACAGGCAATGTCCAAACCAAACTACATTTTCAGTTGCTGTATAACTTGTTAGTCACCGTGTCATTAGATTTGTAGTCCATACCTGGTCCTGTGGGTCTATGTAGTTTCTGCTACACTTGGCCTCTTAGTGAGGACAAGAGATTGGGTCTTTTGTCCTGTCCATTTCTCTCAATGACAGGCATGAAATGACATACAGGAATATACCTAGTATGGTAGGTACATACTGTACACGATTTAAAGAACACCTGACACCATTAGACAAGACTATTCATTTATTTATTTTATTTAGTTTTGTTGACCACATAGGGTGCACTTGACAAATTCATGTGTACACTATAACGATAGCAACACTTCGCCAGTCTTGTGATAGTCTTCTGAAGCTATCAGCTTGCTCACTTTTCTTGATATACACTCGGCAACTTATGCTATAGAAAACTGTCTAAACTGAGCTTAAACACCTCACGGGTTACATTGTTTGGGAGAAAACCTACCTGGTTTAAACCTTGGGCAGCATTTTCTTTACCAGAATGAGCACTGCTCAGTCACACTACCATAAACGCCAAACATGAAAGTGATTACAATCCAAACAGTGTAAAATGGCAGGATCAAACAGATACTTTTTTCACATTTAATTTATCAAAATCATGGCAGCATCAACCAGTTCACTTTAATAAACTCTAATTTCTGCCACACAGGGACAACTAAGATCAACCAGATATGTTTTATTTTCACATTTTACCTATCAAAATTGATGGCAGGAACAACCAGATAAGTGTTTGCAGTCGGGACAGCTATATACACTTTCTTGATTATGACTGTGGCAGCCTCTGTGTGGCAGGTATGTATGTGTGTGCCAGGCTGTGTGTGCACCTGACTGTGTGTGCCAGGTGGGGTTATCTCATTGCTACTGAGGAGGTTCTGAGGGATGAAAAGTAGTGCAGATACGCGGTTGTACTGGAAGGCATGATGTCACTTTGGAATAATGCATGGTCAGTGGCACATTTTATCTAATCAGGGAACCTGATTTTCAATTATTTCTCCTAGTCATTTTATAATTACATTTATATTGGGTGCAGTACAATCAAAAACAAGTTAATATCTCTATAAGTAAATAGAGGAGTGCTTATAAGCACAATTCACTATAGCTAGAAGCTTACATATTTTCTTTATACTTTGAAATTTAGCTCCTCCATTATGTCAAGAATGTGCGTTAAAAGCATAGATGGTGAAGAAATGTTTTTGATTCCAATGGAGACCCCAGATTACGTTTTGAGATTATAAACCAACAGATATTTCCAATGGTACAATACAGTGTGTATCTGTAGGCACCATTGACTCTCATCACAGAGAGCAAAGGAATCAGCATTGATGATAGTTCCATCATGTGGAAAGGAGGATATGGGCAGGTTTGTTGTGCATTGCTTTCTATTTACCTTCTGTGTCATAACATATTTACTGAATAAACATATTTACTGAGTAAACAAATTAGTCCACCATCACAAGTCTCTGACAAACTCCATTGCAGCATGCTGAAAGTATGAGCAAAATACCTATAATGCTCTCACCTGTGGGCAAAGTTGAACAGTGTACTTGTATATCTTATACTGCTCACTACAATGTTTTCCAGAACAAACAAGATTTCAATATCTTCCATGTAAGCATAAAACTATGAAGACACAAACTGCTGTGAAATTGCAAAGCAAAGCTAACAAAGCCACTGCTGGCCTAAAAGTGTATCCAAAGCCAGTCAGGCAGATAAAGATATTACATAGGAAGTCAATCAGAAATGTATTGGTTACAGCAGCCCAGATGTTAGTGTCTGCTTCCCAGAGATAGAATATTAACATATCTCAATGTCAGTTACCTAATGTTTCAATCAAGAACCCTAAAAGGGTATCACCATCTCATTATGAGGTCATTTAACTGTTAGAATCAAGGCATTGCTCCTTGGAGAGTAAGGAAGTTCGTGCTCAAATGTGAAAATCCATCCAAAGTCACATGTGAAAATGTGTTTTGTGCAACTACAATCAAAAACTTTCCTATGTGGCATAGGATAGCATGATTTTTTATTTATTTTTGCTGACCAGGAAAGAAGAACTAGGTAATTCTGTTTATTTTCAGTCTTGTTATCTGAGGGGATATAAATGAAAACAACTGACCCAGAACCAGATTAAATTATTAGTGGTATTTTTATTGAATGGGAAAATTTGGCTAGAACATGGCAGAAAGTCTCCTACTCTTTTCAAGAAGTGCCATGGGATATTTATTGTCCATCTGAACAACCAGTAGAAAAGGTAGATGGGACCTCAGTTTAATGTCTCATTTGAAAGATGGCACCTCAGGAGTGCAGCACCTCCTCATTATGCACTGCAGTGTCAGTATTGGGAGTTAACCCGTGTCCTTGGTGTAGGGGTGGAGTCAACAGCTTTTGATATTCTAATCTCAGAGGTGAGTCGAACCACTGATACTGCATGGTGCTTTTGATGTGTACTAAGTACAGGTCATGGCTTTGCATCATTACTATTTTGTGGTCTTGTACTGAAATTTAATCTTGAATATATATTCATATAGAGAATAATTGATGAGTATGTGTGGTATACAAGAAAATATACCCAAGGAGGGATGTTGATTAAATAATAAGGCCAGAAGACCAAAGGGCACGTGGCTTTGTTATCAAATTAGCCCCTTGCTGGGTACATGGCCTTGTATGCCTCGCACACCCATCATTTGTTTGATATAATACATGGCAGTTTTGTTTTACCTGCAGTGTGGGTCCTGGTCAGTTTTCTGATAAGCAGTGATCAGGGCCATTTCTGAGTTCACCTTCACCCTTTCTGACACCATGTGCCTCCATAGTGGAGTGGCGTTTTGGAAAGGGTCTCTTTGGGTCTTTTCATATTTCTGTAGTGTAGAGTTCCCCATAAAAGGGGCATGTCCCAGCCAGTCATGCTCTAGATCATTGATGTAATTAGTGCTGTATTGGCAGTGGTATGGAACAGTGTCAGAGGTGAGGAGGATAGTTCGTGGTCAGGAAGTGGCAGGTGTCATCAGGGCCTGTAGAACCAATGGAGTAACTGTCCTGAGTCTTCTTTGTTGGCAGCAGCATGCAAGATAGCTGGAGCATTGAGGGAAAGTTGTTAACAAGTGTTAGTGTGGGCTCTTATTTGTTCTGTGCTGCTGGCCTCAAACTGTTTTGTTTTGTCATTATGTGGGGAGCTCCAGTGGAGGGGAGCTCTGGAAGAGGTTGAGGCAGGGACGGATTGCCTACAAACATTTCTACCGGGTATTGAGTGTTGGGGGAGTACTCTTAGACTAGGGGAGAGGGAGTTTTTCCTCATGGTAGGCAGATAGATCTAGCTGTACACCTCTGGAGGTATAAGCATTAATTGGGAGATATACAGCTGTTATTGGTGAAGTATATAGGAAAATATATTTTAGCTTTCCTTAACAGAAAATAAATGAAAATTCTCATTGGAAAGATCATTTATTTCCACTCTCCAGCATCTGTCTGATTGACAGTTTCAGCTACCAATCTTCACCTCACTTTCCCACTGTGACGCTTAATTGAAACAGGCTGGCAAAAGCTTTTAAACCAAATTCATCACCATCCTTTTCTCTTTGTGTATGCTCAGTCAACTAAAGTTACATTCTGCACAAACTGAAAGTAAATGTAACTGAATTTTTTCATGTTGGTCGCACATGTGCTCTCAACATATTGCAGTAGTAGTAGATTTGAGGCTCAGTCACTATTGGACAAATGCAGGGCCACATCGGTAGGTGCATCCCTCATTCCCCAATATGCCTGCATGCTGGACCCACACCAAGAATACATAATGTGGTGAGCACATCTAGGAAAGGTCCACTGCAATGCGAGCAAAGCTCGTCATGTGGCCAGCACCTCCATTGTCTTTCCTTGTGAAAACAAAATTACATCAAACATGGTGGCACACTGTCTGCCATAATGCCGACTTCAGGGTGCCCAATCCCCTGTCGGCATGCCCTGATACAATGTATGTGCGGACGGGGAGCCATTCCCGTCAGCATAATGCACCCCATTTGTTATGTGCCGGCGGGGTGCCCAATCCCCTGGCTCTTGCCCCCTGCTTTCGTTGTGTGTCAGCAGGGGCCCAATCCCCGTGAGCTACACCTCCAAAAATGCTTAGGTAGCATGCTGAGAGCCCACCCAGTGTGCCAAATCCCTGAAAAAGAAAAACCGTCCCTCATTTTTAATTTATTTTTAACCCTGTGAAAGAAGAAAATGGTCCCTTGCGGTCTACCTGCCCTTCCCACAACCCACGCCCACCCTCTCCACACCCTGGCTCCTACATCCCCACCCCATACTTACCTCTGGAGTCTGGTGCAACAATCTTCGGTGGACCAGGAACAGGTCTGTACTCTTCAAAGCCGATCCAAAAATGAAGAAATGCCAGTAAGCTGTATAATGGCATAAATAGGGTTTTCAACATTAGTGCATGTCTATGGGCATTTTATTGAATTTTTGCACCAAGTTTTTAACATGGGGTTATTGGGACCCCTCATCATGAATTCAGTCACTGTCATGGCATTATTCTGTCCCGAAGGTGATTTTGTGGTCACTGCACCAAATCACCTTTTGGGACTGAGTAAAGAAATGACAGTGCCACTGTTTATGAGGGGCTCTCAAAAAGCCTATGTTGCAAATTTGGTGAAAAATCCCAAAATGGCTGTTTTACGAGCGTGCATTGTGCTGTTTCCACGACGCCATAACTTTGTGAATTTGTAATATTTTCACTCCAGATTTTCAAAATTGAATTTTCCACACCTCCTGATGAACAGTACAGCTATCATTTTACATATCCTGGCTGAAATGTGTTTTGCACATCCGGAGCAGAATAGCGCGTTGCTGTGCTTAAATCAGTTTTTGGGACATTTTGAAAAATGATGGAGACACTGTTCATGAGCAGAGGTCCTAAAATGCCTATATTGAAAATTTGGTGCGAAAGTCCATAAAATAACTGTTACAGGTGTGCATTGCTCAGTTTCCACACACCCTTGTAACTTCGCAAATATGCAATATTTTACGTTGGAGATTTTCAACATTGCCATTTTTTCACACCTCCTTTCAACAGTACAGCTGTCATTTTCACAGCCTGCCCAAGTGTGTGTTTCCACAGCTGTGGCACACAATGGCGTGGTCGCTGTGGGAAATCAACTTTGGGACAGATTAACAAAATCACAGTGCTACTGTTCTTGAGGGGAGGTCCCAAAATGCCTATGTTGAAAATGTGGCTAAAAACTCCCAAAAGTAATTGGGTTACAGATGTGTGTTGCGCAGTTTCTATACATGATCATGACTTCACCAATTTTTCATATTTTCACCCAGATTTTCAACGCTGCTATTTTTACTCCTCCTCATGAACAATACAGTTGTCATTTTCCACATCCTGCCCAAAATGTGTTTTCATCCCTGTGTCGCCAAATGGCATAGCCACTGTGCAAAACCACCTTTCAGATAACAAACTGATTGTGTCTCTCTCATGAGGTGGGGTCACAAAAGCCCATGTTGAAAATGTGAGGAAATACAACACACGCCACGGTGTTAGGGTTTCCAACTGTAGCACTTCACTCCCATAGAGACTCACAGGTGTCAGGGTGTGACTTGGGATCATCGGCTGTAATGCTCACGCCATTCCACCCCACAGCCAGTGACAGGCATCGTGGTGTGTCTTGGAGTGTTTGGCCACAAAGTTCACCCCATTCTCCTATACTACACCCAGTTCAGCATATTTCCTTATGGAATGGGGTACGATAATGCCCAAAGACACCAAAGCACACCATGACACTTGTCAGTGTCTACAGGGTAGGGTGAGGTAAAATGGCATGAGCGTTATAGCTGATGACCCAAAGGCACACCCCAATGCCTGTCAGTCTCTGCAGGGTAGAGATGGGGTTGGCATCACTTAATACTTCACTGCCTTTGCTATAAAACAGGGTAATACCTCTATCCTGAAACCTGGCTCCTAAAGCTTATCCCATTTGCTAGTATAGCTGACTACCTAAGCCATTCCCTTTTATATGCCACTTGAGCGCAACTCCAAACCTCTCTCCTTGAGACCTGGGTACCCCTATGTCTTCTCTCTCTCTCCTGTGATATTGAACCTAACCCGGCCCTCCTGATTGCATTGCTCCCAAGAACCCATCTTATTGGTTCACAGAAAAGGGCTTAGCTTGCACATATGAACATTAGAAGTCTGTCAGCTAATTTTGCACAGCTTGAAGACTGGATTGCTCACAACTCTCCTGATGTCTTAGGTCTAACCGAGACTTGGTTAAAACTCCATATACCTGATTCATTATGTAGGATCAATGGATATAAACTTTACAGATGTGATCGTCCAAATGCTAAAAAGGGTGGTGGTGTTTTGTTTTATACCAGACAGGACCTTGACATTACGGTCCTCCAGGTAAACACTACTTGTCTATGTGAAACTATTCATATAGTTATTACCTTAGGTCTCACTAAGAAGCTAAATGTAGTGTGCATCTATAACCCTCCTAAAATGGACTAACAGGCCTGACTAAGGTGATTGACCATCTTTCCTCGCTAAAGGGTATACTGAGAGCTCATTGTTATGGGGACCTCCAACCTGGATTGGCTTGAGAAAACTCTAATCTCTCTGCTGCTGAACTCAGCAGGTTACACCTGTCTCAGCTGGTCACTCTCCTGACCAGACAGGCTTGTAACAGCAGTCTCCAGTCTCTTCTAGACTGGGTCATCTCCAACAGGCCTGAGAGGAAAAGTGCTGTTGGAGTTTTACCAGACTCAATCAGTGATCACTCCCCAGTTTACTGTGTTTGGAAGGCTAGGGCCCCTAAACTACCCCCAGAGAAATTATTTTCAGGGATTTTTCAAAAATGGATAAGAAATCCCTAATCTTGGAGCTACAGAACACGGACTGAGCACCTCTATATAATACTTGTAATATGGAACGTGCTGCTCAATACCTCCTTACCACGCTTTTGAACTTTCAAGACAAATATATTCCGTAAAAGGCACCGTATCCGGGATCTGCTACCCGCTGGTTAAATTCTTAACTCCTGTCCTCTCTCAAAAGATGGATAAAGCCTGGAACAAAGCTAAGCTAACCCAGTCCCCATCGGATTGGGCAGAGTACAGAAGACTCCAAAACCTATGTAAGGTGTCCATCAGATCTGCTAAGGGCATTACTACCATCAGTTCCTTAGTACCTCTGTCCATGACTCTCGTGGTTTTGGAGTCATGTTAATACCATCATAGGGAAAACAAGTGCAATACCATCTCTGATATGGTCGTGGATGGTTGTAATTGCAATAATCTGCTCACTATCGCTGGAGGCTCTTAACTCAAGATTCACTGACCTCTCTGCCTATACTGCAGCTCCTGGGCCTTTGCCTGTCACTCAGCAGGATAATCTTAAACCTTCCAACCCATCTTTCACCCTTCACCAGTCTCTGAGAGTGAAATCTTGTGCTTACTAAAGTCCATCTCTCCTGCTGGATCGGCAGGGCAGATGAACTGTTAACAAAATTCCTAAAACCGTTGCACTGTCTATAGTCTGTCCAGTGACTAGACTTTTCAACCTGTATCTTCTTACAGGACATGTTCCTTCCTCTGGAAGATTGCTCGAGTTGTACCGGTCTACAAAGGGGACACCACTAACCTGGATAACTACCGCCTTATTGCCATCCTTCCACCCTCTCTAAAATACTGGAGAAAATTGTTGCTACCCAGGTCTCGGATTACCTGTACTCCTTCAAACTCCTTACCCCTGACCAACATGGTTTCCGACATGGGCACAGTACATCCACTGCTCTCATACAGTTTACAAATGATGTCAGACTCACCATGGACAAAGCTCTCTCACTGGGGCTACTTTTGTTGATCTTACAAAAGCATTTGATTTAGTTGATCACCGCTGCTCTATCAAAGTTGTCATCCCTAGGCTTCTCACTGTCTGTCACCACCTGGTTCCAAAATTATCTTTCAAAGTGGCAACAATTTGTCCAGTTCAGAGATGCTAAGTCCCCTCTTGCTCCTACTTGGATCAAGTGCCCCTGGGTTCTATTCTTGGTCCTCTTCTGTTTACAGTCTTCATAAACGACATCCCAGTGCTCACTGGTGCTTGCTCAGGTCTGCTATATGCAGACAATCTTGTTCTTTATTCATCCTTCTCAAACCTCTCAGATATCAACCTGAATCTCAATAGTAACTTCAATTCCTTTCAGAGCTGGCTATTGCAAAATAAGCTTGTCTTAAATAAAAATAAAATGGTGACTATGCTCTTCGGTTCAGGTTCAAAATTCGGTCCTGCACCCAACCATTAAGTATCAGAGAGCTTGATGGCTCTCCCCTTAACACAGTTACCTCTTTTAAATACCAAGGAGTAACCCTTGATCCCGCCTTGGATTTTGACCTGCACCTAGCCTCAGTCATTAAATCTGTCAATATTCAACTTGGACTGGCATACAAGGTGAGACATAGCCTAACATCCACGGCGAGGTTGCTGGCCATTGCACAGGGGATCCTGAGAGACCCAAATTGGTGTATGGGTTAATAGCTTTTCCAACAACTACTGGAGGCTCCTCCAAAAGTGGGATGTCTGCTACAACAGCATTTGCCATTTTGCTTTGTCTTTGCCCAAACTTACTCACCGATGCCCTATACTCCAGTCTGGGATGGTTAACCCCTCAGCCTTCCGACAGCTTACTTCCTACTGTTTTATAAAGAATGTAATCTCCTCCCAGATACCTGACAAACTGGCTCTATTGCTCAAACCTGCTGACCTCTGCTTACCCACTGAGATCAGCTGACAAATCCCTTCTTGTCCAACAGAGATGTAAAACCCAAATGGGGAGAATGCTTTTAGCTGGGCCCCAAACTATGGTGCTCCCTTCCACCGAGTCTAAGAATCTCCCTTCTCACACAGCTTCAAAACAGGAGCTTTGTATGGCTCTTCTAAGATCTGAACCCTGCTCCTGTCCTCTATACATCCACTCCTGTACTGGTTCTTCCTAGTTGCCCACCGGCTCCAACCTCTACTACTCTCAAACCTGCCTGGAAATCTTGTTATTTCCTTCTGGCACTTACTCACTAGTTGTATGACTTATGACTGTTAGTTATTTGCACTTATATTTCTGTTTGTTACTACATATAGATTCCTGCAAATGTACTGTCATTGCTCAAAATTTTGTATTAGTGTACTGTGTCTGACTTCTACTTGTTCCCATTGTTTTCTTGTATCTACTATTGTCTACGCTCTTTGTTGTAATCTCTCAGGTCGTACCTGAAAATAGGTAGCTATGCTGTCTAGTGTACCTACCGGTTAACAAAACTAAATAAATATAATGTGTCTCGAACTCCTGACTACCAATGCCAATGCCAGCTTAGACAACATTCGGCATTGACAATGCTTGTTTAAAGAAGTCATTCATCTCTCCTCCATAAAAAATATTTTTTTCTTTCAACTATTATATTCTTCATTGTCTGCTTTATTTCTTGTAACTGCACATTCTACAGGTGGCTGTGAGAAACCACATAGCCCAACTTAACTCACATCTTCTGCATTTCCATCATTATAAAGAGCTTTCTTTGCATGCTGGAGCCACTAACCTGATATTTCTGCAGTCCAGGAAATTATTTTTCTTTTCTCCAATCAACCAAGGCTTGGATCCCATACATATACCTCTCAACCTATCAGGCACCAAATGCTCTGTCAATCTTGGCCAGCATGGAAGATCACCCCTCTCTCTCTGGTGCTTTCTCTGATGCACCCTGGCACCAGTCTCTCTCTCTCTCTCTCTCCCCACCTCCATCTCTCTTCCTCTCTGTCTCTCTAAACAAAAAACTTTAATCTATTTATGTGTTGGGGTTGTGGGACTGGTTACAGCTCACCCCAAGGCCAGTCTCTCTCTTTAAATAAAAAAACTTAAATCTGTGTGTGGGGGTGTGTGGAGCTGGAAAGATAACTCAGATCTGTGTGTCTATAAGGGGAAGAGGGATTAAACTACATTTACAACAAACTAAAACAAACAAAGCAAACATAAAACACTCACTCACATTAAGGAGAAAATAAAAGCTAATACAAAGAAACATGTCATCACACATTCATTGGATGAAACAAACATGAAATGTGTGCAATGGAAATAATTTATTTATTTTTATTTGTGAGAGGTAGGACTTTATTAACTTACATGTGACTTCACCACTATAAGTTACGGTTCAGTCCCTCATGTATGGAAATGAATGGGTTACTTCCAGTCCACCCACTACATATCTGTCTATCTGTCTCTTTATCTATCTATTTCTTTGCAAAAGCTTTGTTAATGCACCAGTTAGGGTAAATGAATGCCACCAAAATAAGGAATGTGGCATAACTCCTTACTCCTACCCTCCAAGCAGCAAAAGGAAAAACAAAAACAAAAGAGAGAGACTTGCAAAGATAGAGAGCTGGTCAAAGATTTGGAAGTTGAAAATTCAATGCCACAAAATGCAAAGTGCTGCACATAGGGAACAAGAACCCAGGACCAGAGTATTGGATAAGGAGAATACAGCTGTGCAGGACTTCTGAGTGAAGAAACATAGAAACATAGACTTTGAAGGCAGATAAGGACCGCTGGCCCATCTAGTCTGCCCATTTCTCTACGGATAAGCTGCAGATCCTAGTTAACCAACAGCCTATTTCTTCCTACCCCCACAAGAATTGCTTTATGTCTGTCCCATGCATTCTTGAATTCTCCCACAGTTTTAGACCCCACAACCTCCTCAGGAAGGCTGTTCCATGCATCCACTAACCTCTCTGTGAAATAATACTTCCTCACATTGCCCTGAACTGCCCCCATCTTTAAATAGAGACCTTTAAGTCATCATTAGTTACTCCTAAAACAACCAAACCATTGTAACAAAGCCTACAGTAAGGTAAACGAATGGTGGGGTGTATAGGAAGGGGTATTGATGACAAAAGGAAGTAGGTATTACTACCTCTCAATAGATCACTGGTTAGACCCCATCTGGAGGCCCCACCTGGAGTACTGTGCCCGTTCTGGAGTCCTCACCTAAGGAGGATAAGGATAGGCTGGAGACAGTGCAGTGTATGGTGACAAAAATGGCTTAGGGTCAGCAGGGAAGATCTTACGAGGATCAGCTCGAGGCACTGAACATGTACTGAGGAGGCCAGACAAGAGAGGGGAGATATGATTGACACCTTTGAGTTCTTGAAGAACAAGCTAAACTATGAGGACCTATTTAACATAACTATTGGATCAAGAACATGGGGCCATGGTAGAAACCAATAAGGGAGATTCAAAAGGAAAGTGAGAAAGCTTCACTTTAAAGAAAGGTGGTGTTGCTATGGAAAAATCTGCCAGCCAATGTGATGGGTGTCAAACCAATCAATGGTTTGAAGCTTGACTCAAACAGAGTGAAGGATTTAGTGGTTGCTGAGTGATAGCAGTAGGGCAGGGAGCATGGGGTGGATTGTTTAGATTTGAACCCTGCATGGATAAAAGTCGGGTTTGTAATGATGTATGGCAGACTGGATTGACTAGTGTTTTTCTGCTGTCATTGTTATTGTTTCTATGTGTTTCTATTTCATTAAACAAGCACGTGTGCATATTAGTTGTGCTGAGCTAAAATTAAATCACTTTGGTGTCAGCCTAAAAAGGTTATTCTATTGAGCCAATAATTACCAAGGAAGGATACAAAAGCACAGGCAGAGCGATGGTTTTCTTAAATGGTTAACATTTTAAGACTTAATTTGGGACAGCAGCCAACCCATTAGGTACATAAGAACATAAGAACATAAGAAAAGTGTTGGCAGATGGGGACCGTGCGATCAATCTAGTCCACCCTAGAAACTACCCTCTCCCTATGCAGCCTTTATCCTGTCTTGTCCTTTATGTCTGTCCCATGTGAGTTTGATCTCCCTGATTGTCTTTGATGCTACCACCTCCTGGGGCAGACTGTTCACTGGTCTATCACTCTCTAAGAAAAGAATCCCAGAGCAAATGCACTGGGGTATGTGTTTCCCAGAGGATATTGGCCATACAGCCAGATTTTAAAGAAAACACAAATTGCACATACTCCAATAATGTAAAGCATCATGGGAAGCATATGCAAATGCCTATGAATTAATTTGGATGGCTCAACTTTAAGCAGAATTGCATGGTTGTAAAGGCTTCACAATATAATCAGCAAGGCTGAGAACAACAGACACAGACACATGTTTCATCCTCATTTGGACTCATCAATGTGCCATATCTGTATCTCATACCAGGAAGAGGAGCCAGCCACTCTATAGGCGGATCTTATTTGGCTGGGTCATGGGCAGCCCAAAGTAGAGAAGAGAACTACAAAAGAACCCCAGAGCAAATGCACAGAGGTATGGGTTATCCTGGAGGATATTGGCCGTATAGTTAAATTTTAAAGAAAACACAAATAACACATAACCCAATTTATTAATTTATTTATTCAAAAGTTTTACCAGGAAAGGCACACTGAGCAATATAAAATTGATTATCTCACTTAAAGCATTCTGGGGAAGGGGCATGGAAGTGCAGTAATCAAAGCACATTTCCACAGTATTATAAAAGTATATATATATATATATATATATATATATATATATATATATATATATATATATATCTATATACTGTAGTGCTACCATAGTTAGGGTTGAGGAGCCATTTCTCGTTAAACCCCAAAACTTTGCACCTTAATAACTTTGCAACCGTTTGACAGATTTACCTAAAATTTGGAATACATGATCAGAACCATAGGCCTTGGGATCTGCCAAGTCTCGCACCAGTTGGATATACAACTGCGGGTTAATAAGCGTGATCTATACTGACGTCATTTACGCTTCCTAGGAATTCTACGGTCGTGCCTACAATTACATTACAGTTTGTAAATCAGCCGAAATCTTCAGGGAATGTGCAGCCAGGGTCCCGATGTGCCTTTCAAAGATTTTGTGAAAAAATATTAAACGGTTCAAAAGTTATTCAAAAACAATTTCCCATTATAAGTCAATGGGAAAAGTTAACAAAAGTTCGACAGTGTCGCAAATGCACTTTTACTGTCGCAAATGGCCCTGTTCCTTTCGGCAAATCCACCATCTTGTTTTCAGTTAGTGATCAGAAAAATGCTTGGCATTTAAAATTGAGACCCTCTAGCACCTAATTATTTTGTATTCACAGTCGGGCCCTGAGGATGCTAGCCATATCTTTATTTTGGGGTAAACACCCCAAATATATTTTTCAAATTTCTGGAAAAGTACTTTTAGCAAAGTAGTGTCGCACTCACGAAAGTGTAGCCATAATATTTTGCGACACTTTATAAATCAACACTACTACATTTCTCTAAAATAACAGTAATTATTTGTGCACGCTGCAAAAGAACGGTTGGGAGTTTTGGGCTGAAATTTGAAGGAACACAGATGACATCTCACAGATGTGCCTTTCAGTATTATGTTGAAAAAATATTCCACAGCTGACAAAGTTTACGTCACCCAAAGTTGATGGTTTTTCCCATAGGATAACATAAGCGGCGCCTGACACATTACAGGAATCCTTTGGCACCCTGCTGCAAAATAACGGTTTAGTCTTTTTTCCTGAAATTTGGAGGGACACAGCCAACAACCCACAGATGTGTCTTTCAGTGGTTTGGTGAAAAATATAACAGGGAGGCAAAGTTATGGCACTTCAAACTTCTCTTTTTCCCCATAGGATAACATTACGGCGTTCACCGTGCCTTTCGGGGCCCGTTTCTCGAAGCGGTGAGAGATCTGGACTTTTCATCAGAGAAATACTTAGCCCCTATTGGGGCTAAGTACAAATTACCAGGACAGCTGTAAATCATACGACTTTTACATTTTTTCTCGTTGTATGGTTCCTGAGATATAATGTATTTAGTATTCCAAGTTCTCATTTTCTGCTCCGATACTCATTATTATGCATACATTATTTGTACTCACTGTCTTTCTCTATGCAGATTTTGGGGAAAACCAGCCTGTGCGCTTACATTACTGTTACTATTGCCCTTTCCGCTGCAGTTCTGTACCTGTTTCACTTACTGTTGGCGTCTAGCCACCATATGCGTTATCCTTTACGTTTACATTTGCGCTTGCGTTTCTGTTATTTTTGCCATTTGTGACTACAGTACTGTTTCTCTTTCTGTTTCACTTTGTGTCACCATGCCCATTGACATTTCCGTTTTCAGGCACCATGTTACTATGTGAAAAACATCACGTGGCAGACCGTTCCATCTCGCCACCATGTGCATTACCCTTTCTGTTCTCATTCGTACTTGTGTTACCATGTGTGCCACTGTTAGCACTTCTGTTTGTGTTGCTGTTCCTGTTACTATGCCACAAGACATCATGTGGCGGGCGTGGGGCCGAAGGGCCAGCCTCCGCCCACATTACATTCACTATTTCGTTATCATTCTCAAAAGAAGAATTAGAGGCAAAATCTCTGTTTAATGCATTAGTTAGGGTTGTTCCACAGCAACAAAAGTGAGAAAATTCGGTGTTAGGGTTGAAAACCCCCTTGGACCCCCTGCCCACCCCCAATCGGCATTGGGGTGCGCAGATCGTCGGTCCTAATTCTCACCCCATTCTCCTATACTTCTGCTGCTTTACACATGTCATTGGGTGAGTTAGGGCTGGCCGATCCCAATCACCCCAATGCCGATTGGGGGTGGGCGAGGGTCAGGGGTTTTCAACCCCTAGCACCGAATTTCGCACAATGGAACAACATCTACATTAAATAAATTTTGCCTCTAATATATATATATATATATATATATATATATATATACACACACACACATACACAATACTCAACAACACATTTCCTAAGGTAATATAAACACGAGAAGCAACAGAGTGAAAAAATAGTACATCAGTAGGATTAGATAAACATTGGTTTGATGCAAGAGGAGCAAATTAACAGCACTGCAGAATTAATACATACAGTGCAGACAAGGAAGTGCAAAGAAGTACATTGGTTTCTCCTCACATTAAGTGCTAGGTTGGGAAAGGAGATGAGGAAGCCAGAGGGAAATTAGGAGGTGAGGATAATGTAAAGCATCATGGAAAGCATATGCAAACACCCATGAATTAATTTGTACTAGCTCAATTTTAAGCAGAGTGCATGGTGCCAAAAGGCCTCACAATACAGTCAGCAAAGGCTAAGAACAGCAGACAGAGGTACAGAGCAATTCATGTTTGGACCACCAAGCCAATGACTTTGTAGGACATTTAACACTGATGTACTCTCCTGTGACATAACAGATATTTTATGTATTCCAACTTACAAGTGGAGAAGGATACCTGGCATAGGTAAAGGGCAAAAACCTCTCATATGTTGAAGCACTCACCAGGCTCCATACACCAGGTACACAGGGACCTGAGCTGCCCATTGCTGAAGTGTCCCAAGGGAACCAGCAATAGCCCTTGGGGACTTTGGGCATTCTACACCTTCACCTAATAATATGACAGTTGGCATGTGCCCCAGATCTGTACAGACTGCACATTGATTTCCCTAACCATATTCCCTCCTCAGAGGTACTTTCAAAGGCTGAAACATTTACATTTCACAATGGGCTAGGAGTGGCAGAAACTCACTAGGGATCACAGCATCCACATATCCTGCTTTTCCACTCTCTCTCTGAACTAGCCCCCAAAGAGGCAAGGTCCAATGCCAAATAACAACTTAGATGCCCATGAGCTTCACTTTCTTGGATGGCTGCCAGCATTTAGGGTATCCAGAGGCATCTAAACAGTTTACAGTTCAGCAAAACTACATTTCACCTCAGATTTTCCATCACATGGTTTCTGATTCTTTTCTCTCTGAATTCATTGTTGCCTCAGCACCCTTCAGATGAGCTGGGGTTAACCCCTGTGGGCTTTTGGTCAATGGCTGCTGCCATGATTCCTGGAGGCTTGTGTGTGTCATTTAGCCTTCTAGAAAGAAACTCTCCGAGGGCTTTATGGCACATCATGCCAGGCAATTGGCTCCCTCAAACTGATTCAACTGTTGCAGTTCTCCAGTGACAGCTAGTTGGTGCCTTCCCATTAGAACACTGGTAGTCCACAAGACCTAGATATCACAGGACTCCACAGGCTAATACTTTACAGGCTTGTAGCCCTAAAGCAGAGACTGAAAATGCAGGGACTAAAAAGGTCCACATGAATGATCCAAAAGTCTTATGCACTAAGAAGTAAATGGAGCAGAACCTCAATTCTCTTTCCTTTGGAAAAGCTGGAACCGTTCCTTGTATATTGAGTAGGTAATGTCAGATCTTGTTTGCTGCCAAATGTTTAATAGGTTTTCTTTATACTGGTGATTGAAAAAATGCACCTTGAACTCATAGATGAGAACCCTATTGCATACCTCTGGAAAGATCTCTAGCACTCTGGCATCTCTAATGGCATAGGCCCATCTGTCATAAAACCAATAAAGCTGTCACCTCAAGGGCTATGGACAATGATGGGTGTGTGCCTCCTCAGGCAGATTCACTGCCTCTAAAGTTGGCTCCTTCAAATCCTTTATGGAGAAAAGAAACCCAGCCATCCTGTTCTTTAAAGTGCAAAATTTGCATCTGTTTAATGGGAGTCTAAAACCTTGAAATGAACAAAATGTGTTGGGGGTATGAATGGCTATGACAAACAACTTTTTCTTGCAACTATTAGCTTAAGTTTGCTGTTCCCTAAAACTTGACAAAGGACTTCACTTACCTATAAGACCATATAAGATTTCATCTAATAGCAGTCCAAAATCATATCTCCCATGTAGGGAAAATTCAGAAGGTAAAATGTGGAAATCTATATCACAGACTAGAGTCTAAGCCATGTAGAATTACGTGGTTGTTAAGCTGCCTACAAAACCACTAGCCCTGACTTGGAGCAAATCCAAATGATAATTCCCCAACAAAGAAGCAGCCATGAGAACTAAGGACACAAGATGATGTATGGGAAATATGTCATCAGACCCATCTAGTCATGTATAAATGTGCTATCAAGACCAATGCTAAGGACATTTGTAAGTATGTTCTGTCAGCTAAACAAGCATATATATACAAGCTGCTTTTGTATTTGACATATTCTTCAGTCAAAGTAGCTTTTCCATTCAGTAGGATGACACTGCCTGATTTCTGCAGAGGTGCCTCCATCCATAACCATTTATATGAACATATGAATTTGGCAGGAAAGGCCTTAATAGTCTGTCTAGTCTGCTTCAGTGCACAGCTCAGTTAATTTCCTCGAACTGCTCCCCCCAGTCCTCCTGGAGTCTGCCCCATCTAATCTTCTTCTTCACCCTGTCCTACCCCCTTTGAACTGGCCACTGTCTTCACTGCCACCACCTGCTCCAGCAACTCATTCCACTCCTTCACCCCCTTTCAGTGAACAGGTGCCTCCTCATTTCCTTTCTAAATCTATCCCCATGAATTTCAGACTGTGCCCCCTTGTTGAGTCCTCTTTCTTAACTTAAAGAGGCCATAGTACCAACCCTGTTTATACTCTGTAGGTACTTGAATATCTCCTCATATTTTCCCAATCCCTACTGTCCACCAGGGAGTACATGTTCACCTCCCTCAGCCTCTCTTCATATGTTCTTTCTCCCATGCCCTTGATCATTTTGGTAGCCCTCTGCTGGCCCCCTCCAGTAGTTTGATATCCCTTTTCAGGTAAGGGCATCAGTACTGAACACAATATTCCAGGTGTGGTCTCACCAGTGACCTGTACAGTGGCAGTATAACCTCCTCCCTCATAGAGGTGATTCCCCTTGTGATGTATCCAAGCATTATATTTGCTTTGGCTGCTGCATTTTGTTGCTGTGCTGTGTGTTTCATATCACCCCTGATCATTAACCCCAGGTCCTTTTCCTCCTCTGATACTGTCAACTGTACTCCCCCAGCCAGTATACGGCCTTTAGTTCTACTGCCCCTGCATTGCCTTACATTTCTTCACATTAAAACCCAGCTGCCAGATGCCTGACAACTTCTACAGCTTAGCCAACCCTTCTGTTAAGTCTCTCCCCCTGTCCACTCCTCCCACAGAGCTTAGTATCATCAGCAAAAAGGCAGATCTTAATTTTGACTCCTGCAAGCGTTACCAATAAAAATGTTGAACAGCACAGGTCTGACTACTGAGCCCTGTGGAGCCATGCTGGTTACAGGCCTAGGTCTGGACAATTCTCCCCTACCACCACTCTTTGGCTCCTGTCCCTTAGCCAGCTCTTGACCCAACCTAGCATTTCTTTCCCTAATCCCAGGTCCCACAGTTTGCTGATCAGCCTACCATGTGGTACTGGGTTAGATGCCTTGCTGCGTCCAGGTACAGTACATCCACTGCTTGACCCATATCCAGAGATATTGTAACACAAGTGAAAACAGCTGTCATGTTGGTTTGACAAAGACCTCCTGCGGATGGTTCCACCAAGCCACAGTGACAACAAAGTTGTCGACATCCATGACACTGACAGATACAATGGCCACTGTCGGCATTGCCGTCGGTGTAACAATGTGTTTTTGTGGTGGGCTCCCAACACCCTTCCCACTATTAATATAACCAATCTGAGTCAGAGTTGTTTCAGGAGGGTGAAACACTGGGAGATGAATCATGTAAGTGGGAACCATTACAACGACCTGCCAATTTCTGTAACTGTAATGGTCTTCTGTGTAGGTTTTGATGTTGTAACGGTATAAGGCCATGGACCTACCCATGCTTCTTATCATCCTGTAGACCATTCTTCTTCAAGGAAGTACACCAGCCTTTTCTTTTAGTATGGTCTTCATCAATGTACCTACTATGGCAGTTAGGCTAAATGGCTTGTAATCACCTGGCTCATCACTGGGTCCACTTTTATGGAGAGGTGCCACATGAGCTATCCTCCAGTCCTGTGGCACACACACTTTCTCCCTCAAGGTGTTAAATAGGTACATCAAAGGGGCTGCTATAACCCCACCAGTTCCTCAGGATCTTAGGGTGTATCCCATCCGGGCAGGTGCCTTGCCCACCCTCAGTTCCTTTAGACTTCTTAAGACCCTGTCTACCCCAATCCCCCATGCTCATTTCCCACCACAAGATAGTTCCCCCTTTCTTTTTCCTGTGACATAGGCCTGTCCTCTTCCTTGGAGAAGAATCAGCAAAAGTACTTATTTAATGTCTCGCTGCTCTTCTCCTTTTCTACTCAGTCTCCCTCAATCGTAATCCTAACTAGGGTTGCCACCTATCTGGTTTTGACCGGATAATCCAGTTTTATGGTCCTTATCCGCCATCCGTTTTGGTTACATGCAGTCCGGGTTGTGGGCCATTTTGAGTGCTCATATACTCTTAAAACTGATGTATCAAAGCATTCACTGTTTTGCTGCATTACATGTCCAGGTTACAATGAAGTTCTGCTGTCACAGTCATTCAGACCTGCCTTTGTTTGTAAAACCAGACTGTCTGAGAGGTGTAAAATATGGCCATTAAGATCATTAGCGGTAAATTAACCTATTCTTTTCCACTCTGACTTTTAAGTATGGTCTTTTACTGCTATGACAGGAAACAGTTTTACACCTTTATGTGCTCTCATGTGTTTCTTTTTGTTTGTTCTATATTATGGTAAGTTTTAAACCCATTTTTGTTAAATTAATAATCTAACTTTTATTGCTTTTATCACTACATTTGCTTTAATTTTTTGTATTACCTGAACATTCCATGATATTAGCTACACTTTGACAGGTCATTCAGATAAACAGCATGGAATGGTGTATCTGAAATTGTGGAATGTCTTAGAAATATTAAAAAAAACAGTAGCTGCTGAGGTAAAGGGAACACAGTGCAGTATTAAGGGTAACACAAGTACTGATAATTAAGTTATCAAAAATTGGTCAAGAATCGGAATACATGGCTGACATGGAAAGGAAAATGGGAGAGTGTTTAACAGAGGGCTGGTGATAAGCTGTGGCTGAGCTTGGCACATCCAGCAGACCTGAGTTTGATTCCACAACCTCCACTTAAATATTTGTGACTCTGAGCAAGTCACTTAACCTTCCTCTGCTCCTGGGTCACTCCTGTAAATGGGCTATGTGCCCTATGGAGGTAACCTGGTTGCCAAAGAATAAAAATAAATAACTAAATAAATCAAATAAATAACAGTATAAAAATAATTTCCTATTGCTAGTAATGTCTATTCCAACATTACAAATGGCTGGAGGAGGAATGATATACTGCCAGTCATAAAAGGGTGGAGCCAGAGGTGGAGTTTGGGGTGTGGTTTCAGATCCGGTTTGTACCTCATCCAAAGGTGGTAACCCTAATCCTAACTATCTCATCCCTTCTGCTTCTTCTCTCCTTGATGTACCAGAAGAAGTCTTTCTCCTTCCTTAATCCCTGTGCCAGCCTTAGTTCTTTTCAGCCTTCACCACCCAGATCTCTCTATCAGCGTCCTGGAATTTCACAACATATACCTCTGTCCTCCTCCCTCAATGTACACTTGTACTTCAGGAAGGCTGACCTCTTTGCGTTTACCTTCTCAGCTACCTTCCTGCTATACCAGCTAAGCCTCTTGGTTCTAGAATTCTTTCCAAGCCCTAGTGCTTGTGTCTGTAGCCTCTATTTTCCCCATCTTAATGGTGGTCCATTTCTGATCTGCATCCATCTCTGGTGAGAGCTTTGCCAAGAGAACCTATACTATGCTCCCATCCTATTGAAATCTGCCTTCTTAAAGTCCAACACCTTCATTTTGACATGGCTGCTTCCCTTCCCATGTAGATGGAACTGTGCAGTGGTCACTGCCTGCAAGGGTTTCCTCACTTCAACATCCCTCACCTGCTCCCCATTTGATAGCACTAGATCTAGTATGACTTCCTCCATTGTTGGCTTCATGACTCCATGTGTCCAGGAAACAGTCCTGGATAGCATCCAGGAGGATCTGTTTTCTGCCACAAAGAGGTAGCTAGGAGTACTCCAGTCTACTCCAGGTAGGTTGAGGTCCACTAGTATTATAGTGTTTCCTCTCCCCACCCTCCTGATCTGTTCTCCCAGCTCCCTGTCCAACTCTATTCCCAGTGAAGGTGGTCTGTACACCACCCCACACAGATCATTCTTCCAGTGAAGTTCTGAAGTACCACCCATAGGGCTTTGGTAGTGCCATCCTCACCCTCCTCCCTGTTGCACAGTATCTCATCTCTTATGTACAGTGCCACTCCACCCACACCTTTCCCTGTCTTTCCCATGCTGTTGACATCCAGGTATCATGAGGTGCCAGTCACTAGTCCTGAGTTGCCCATGTCTTCCATGAAGGCAGTTAGGCATGTATACGTCCCCTCTGCCATCATTGCCTGTAGGTCTGCTGACTTGTTAGCCAAGCTTCTTGCATTCAAGGACACTACCTTCCACTTAAACCCCTGACCTTGCTTGCTTCTGTTCATTGTGTGCCTCACCTTCCTCCCAGTCCCTACTACCCAGTTCCATTGTATTGCCCTTTCATCTTTATTTCCTTCTGAGGGAGGCCTGGGTGCCCCTCACCTGGTGCTGAATGCCTTTCCTCTGCAGCCTCTCTTCTTCAGTTTAAATAACACTATCCTCCAAGTATCTTTCCAGATTGCCTTTCAGGACCCTTGTGCCCTCCGTGATTAGAAGCAGCCTATCCGGTGCATAGGGTCCTTTCTTCACACATCCTACATCACCTTCCAACCAGTCTGTACCTGTTTAATTCACACCATTCCCCCAACCATACATTTAAATCCTCAATTCTCGTCCTTCTAACAGAGCTGGCCCTCAGGAGTGGTAGTGCTTCTGAGAAAGGAACTGATTGTCCCACCTCTCTGCAGAGCTTACCTAGCTCTGTGAACCTTTCTTGCACCTCCCTCACCTTGCAATCTGCCAGATCATTTGTGCCCATATGAGCCACAATGTGAGGCTTCTCCTGCATCACAATTTTGGTATAATTGCCCCCACTCTCCCTGCTATCATGCCTGGCATAGAAACATAGACTTTGACAGCAGATAAGGACCACTTGGCCTACCTAGTCTGCCCATATCCCTACCTATCTGATACGAACACATGAACATACGAAGAAGCCAGCAGAAGAAGGCCCTTTGGTCTATCAAGTCTGCTCGTATTGCTGGGTCCAGAGCTTGAGCTAATGTCCCTGCCCACCATCCCCTCCTCCCATCCTCCCTACCCATGATTTTTACCTTTCGCCATGCCTATCCAGCCTCTCTTAAAGCTGCCTACTGTCTTCAATGAGATGACCTCTTCCAGCAGCACATTCCAAGTGTTCACCACCTCTCTGTGAAAAAGTGCTTCCTGACCTCCTCCTAAACATCTCACCCTCCAGTTTAAGACTGTGCCCCTTGTGATATGGTTGCAACTCAGCTTAAAGAGACTCTCCTTATCAACCTTATTTATCCCTTTCAAGTACTTGAATGTCCCAATCATGTCCCTCTCTCTCCTGTCTTCGGGAGTACATGTTCAGTGCCCTCAACCTCTCTCCATATGCCTTGCCCTGCTGACTGGCTATCATCTTTGTAGCCCTCCTCTGTACCTTCTCCAGCAGGTTAATGTCCTTTGAAGGTGTGGGCACCAGTACTGAACTCCATACTCTAGATGTGTCCTTACCAGTGACCTGTACAATTGCAGTATAACCTCCTCTCCTACTACTGATCCCCTAGTTAGGCATCCCAGCATCTTGTTTGCCTTTGCTGCTCCTTTCTTGTACTCGTGGAGTGTTTCAGGTCACTAGTGATCATCACTCCCAGGTCCTTCTCCTCCTCTGATGCAGATACACGAACTCCATGCAGGTAATACTCTGTCCTGGGATTCTTGGCTCCAAGATGTATCATTTTGAATTTCTTGGCATTGAAGCCAAGCTGCCAGATCCTGGACCACCTCCCCAGTTTTTCCACATCTTCCTGTGGGTCCCGTATCCCTTCAGCTGTGTCCACCCTTCCACAGAGATTAGTGTCACCTGTGAATAGGCACAATTTGCCTTTAATGCCATCCCAGATGTCATTGATGAAGACATTGAACAACACGGCCCCAACACAGATCCCTCTGGGACCCACTGGTTACCTCTCTGGTGCCAGTTAACTCTCCCCCACCATCACCCTCTGGGTTCTGTCCCTCAGCCAGGTTCCACCCATCTGACCATCTTTTCCCCAACTCCAAGATCCACGAACTTCATGATCAACCTTTTGTGGGGCACAGAGTCAAAGGCCTTGCTGAAATCAAGATAGAGGATGTCTACCACTTGGCCCCTGTCTACTATCTTAGTGACACAGTCAGAAGTCAATCAGATTTGTTTGACATGATCTCCCCCATGAACCCATGCTGCCTCTCATCCTAGAGACCATGTTCCTCTAGATATTCCACCAACCTTTCCTTTAGTATGGTCTCCATGAGTGTGCCCACAATGGAGGTCAGACTGACTGGTCTGTAATTCCTGGCTCATCTTTGGGACCACTTTTGTGAAGGGGCACTGCATGTGCTTCTCCAGTCCTGTGGTACCACCCTGACTCTAGTGAACTATTAAATAGGTCTGCTAGTGGACATGCCAGCTCCTCAGCCAGTTCCTTTAGTACCCTTGGATGTAGTCTGTCCGGGCCTGGTGATTTGTCCACTTTCAATGCCAGCAGACCCTCCTTCACTCTATCCTCCTTTATCACCATGTCTATGTTCCCTCCCCTTGCTCCTCTTTTCCCTCCTGAAGGCACTGGTCCATCCTTCTCCCCAGTGAAGACAGAACAGAAGTATTCATTTAGTATCTCTGCTTTTCCTCCATTATCCCCACCCACTCCACACCTTTCTTAAACCTAACAATCCCTTCCTTTTTGTCCCTTTTCTCACTTATATAGTGAAAGAAAGCTCTCCCACTTCTTAATTCCTTCAGCAATTTGAAGATCCTTCTTTGCCTTGCTCACGGACCTCTTATTTGCTTCACTAGCCAATCTTAGGTAATTTTCTCTATTCACCTCTCTCTTGGTCTTCCTTAGATTTTCTAAAGGCCAACCTTTTTCCCTTACTGCCTTGGCAACCCCAGAACTGAATCGCTGGGCACTTTGGCCTTGTATTCTTCCCCTGAGCCTAACACACTCATCTCGGCAAGAAGCCAGAAGGAAGGAAACATATTCAATTCAGTGCTTTACAGTAACTGGTAATTGCTATTTTTCTTTTAAACTTAGATTGTGAGCTTTTAGTGACACTGTACTTTCTTTGATGTCTTTACTTAGAATTCTTTTGGGCTGTTGAAATTTAAAACATATTGGTGGTGTATTTCTTTGCTGTCTTTAATTAGTGCAAATTTTGCCACTTCTCCTCCTCCTCCTCCCTTCCCCCAACTCTTAATTATATACCCTGTTAAATCTGATTGACAGAAGCTAAATATAGGGTATAGTAAGGGTGTGAGTAGGAGGGCATATAGAAGAAGCCCACCCTCAGCACAAGTGTTTTGATTCATTTATTTATTTCTTGGTTTATTTTCTTTTTAGAAAGAAAAGTATCTGAGGATCAGTGGCAGGATTTTTAGGACAGTAAATTAATAAAAGTGAACTAGGAGAGCTTCAGTAGCAGACAAGTAGTGGAATAGCAGTATAATTGCAGTATAATGTGGGGTGGTGCAATGCAGTGGCTGTGGAGTAGCCATATTCAGGCAGACCTTCTGGACACTGAAGTGCTGCCCTATCTGCATGCATCTCTCTGGACTGTGGGATGAGTTAGCCAGACTCAGAGCAGAAGTAAACTGGGTCAGGAGTACCATCACCCCTATCCAGAGACCACCCAGTCCAATGCAACTGCCTCAAAGGATACCGAGAACAAGGAGCATTTGGATGTCAGTGGGCTCATGGAGGGTTAGAGTGGTCTGGCAGAGGCACATCCCAGATCCTATTCAACTCAAGAACTCATATGCCACACTGGTAAATGGGGACAACCAAATAGAGTACCCAGAGAAGTGGAAGGAAAGGATGTGGAAGTTAGCCAAGGAGGTGACCTCAGCGGGAAAGCAGTGGACCCCAGAGGAGGAGGAAGTGAATCCTGGTGGGGGACTCCATCATAAGAGGGATCCAGCTAGGAACACTGGAGGGAGGACAGGAGGTGAGGTGCCTACCAGGTGCCATGGAATGGAGGGATGAAGAGGAAGATCCTGGGGATCACTGGGAAGGCAATACAGGAGGGTGAGCTGGATGTCATTATCCACCTAGGTACTAATGACCTGGCAAATGGGGAGGCAAAGGAAGTTCAGGAAGAGTTTAGGAAATTTGGGAGGGTCTCAAGCAAGTAGCTACTTCTGTCACTTTCTCAAGTACTACCTGCGAGAGGCAAGGAGAGCATGAGGTGCATGCACCAGGAACTTTAACTCATGGTTGAAGAACTGGTGCTGTGAGGAAGGGTTTGGATTCATTGGTGATTGGGGACCCACCTGGAGGATGGAGGTTTGTTCAAGCCTGACGGCCTGCATCCATCCGGGAGAGGAATCCAAGCACTCAATGATAGTTTAAATGCTACATTGACAAGCAATTAAACTAGCAAGGGGGTGGCAGGCCAGCAAGGAGGGTACCTACTTGCTCACCCCCACAACTAGCAGTGGAGCCAGTGAACCAGAGGAGTGGCTATCTCTACAAAGCAGTGTGCAAAAGATGGAGATTAGTGCCCAAGAGGTGGATAGGCAGAGAAGGGCAAAATTCAGCAGAAGAGCAGACAGCAAGGAGAACCAGGGATAAAGGACAACCAAGGAAGGGGCTGGAGTAGAACAGCAAAACAGTCTAGGGAGGTCAAATCATGGAAAGCCTTGTGTGCAAATGCCAGGAGCCTTAGCAACAAGATGGAAGATCTGGAGGCTGTCATGGTGCAGTCAGACCTGGACATTGTGGCCATCACTGAAACCTGGTGCAATGATAACCATGACTGGGAGATGGCCATACCTGGCTACAACATATTCAGATGAGACAGGGCAGGCAGAAAGGGAGGGGAGTGACACTGTATGTGAAAAATGACATAAGGGCCACAGAGATCCAGGAGGAACAAAATGGGGAGAGATACTGTGGGTTAAGCTGGAAAGGAAAATGGGGCAGCCATCTGCACAGGTGTGGTCTATGAGCACCAGCCCAGGAGGAAGAAACAGATAGGGAGCTGATGCTAGCCATCCAAAGGATGGCAGACAAGAGTGAGTAGTACTGGTTGGAACTTCAATATTCCAGACGTGGACTGGAGCATCCCAGCAGCAGCATCAACTAGGAGCAGATTTATCCTGGAATCCCTTCAGGGTGCCTTCCTCAAGCAACTGGTCATGGAACCAACTCGGCAGAAGGCAATACTGGACCTTGTGCTCACAAACAGGGACGGTGTGATGGGGTAACAGTGAGGTAGCACCTGGGGAACAGTGACCACCAGTCACTGTGGTTTGAAATCACAGAAGAGCAGAACCAAACCACACAAAAACACGTATCCTGGATTTTAGGGGGCAGACTTTGGAAAATGGGGATATACTTGAAAGAGGCATTAAGGGAATGGGGCAGGAATCAGGGGTTGAGGAACAGTGGGCAGTATTTAAAATGGGATTACAAGAGCAACAGAATTATTCATTAAGCAGGTTAGCAAAGGAAAAGGAAGAGGAGACCATTTGGTTTTCCAAAGAGGTAGCAAAGAAAGTGAAAGCCAAAAGATTGCATTCAGGCAATACAAAAAGACACAGGCAGAAGGGGATAGGAAGAAGTACCAGGAGAAGCAAAGGGAGGCAGGAGGTCAGTAAGGAAGCCACAGCTCAGACAGAAGAACACATTGCAAAATCAGTGGGTAGAGGAGACAAAACCTTTACAGGTACATAAATGAAAAAGAAAGGCAAAGGGAGGGATAGTGAGATGGAAAGGGAGGATGGGGGACACTTGGAGGATGACAACAGTAAAGCTGACATATTGAACAGGTATTTCTGCTCAGTCTTTACTGAGAAAGAGGAGGGTAATGGGTCTGAAGGAGTACAAGGGTGAGAATGGTGCAGAAATGGACACAAGTCCCTTTACAGAGAAAGGGTCCTGAAGGAACTGGAAGTAATAAGAGTTGATAAAGCAATGGGGCCAGATGGGGTGCACCCAGGGTCCTTAAAGAACTAAGATAGGTGGTGGCTAAGCCTCTGGCTATCCTGTTTAGCCGATCACTGGAAACAGGGAGGTACCCAAAGACTGGAGGATAGCAGATGTAGTCCCCTTATACAAAGTGGGAACAAAGAGGAAGGGAACTACAGACCAGTCAGCCTCACCTCGGTAGTGGGAAGATCATGGAAGCCACTACTGAAGGAGAGATTGGTGGAACATCTGGTTGTCAATGGACTGCAGGACCCAAGGCAGCATGGTTTCACCAGCGGAGGTCATATCAGACCAACCTCATTGAATTTGTTGACTGGGTGACTAGGGAGGTGGATCAGGGAGGGCAGGGACATGGCCTACCTGGACTTCAGCAAGGCCTTTGACACTGTGCCACAAAGAAGGCTATTACACAAACTGGGGAATATGGGTGTGGGCAGGAGAGTAGTGTGGTGGGTAGGTAACTGGCTGGGTGGCAGGACACAGAGGGTGGTGGTAAATGGCTGTCACTCCACAGAGTGAAGAGTTACCAGTGGGATACCACAGGATCAGTGCTGGGACCGGTCCTATTCAACATCTTCATCAGTGACATTGCACAGGACCTAGAAGGCAGAATTTCACGGTTCACTGATGACACAAAGCTCTGTAACAGAGTAGACACACCAGAGGGTGTAGACAGAATGAGAAGGGACCTACAGAAACTTAAAGAATGGTCAGGGGTTTAGCAGTTGAAATTCAATGCAAAGAAGTGCAAGATAATGCATATGTGGCACAAAAACCCTGGCACAATATATCAGTTGGGGGTGAGGATATAGCATGCGCCAAGCAGGAAAGGGATCTTGGGGTTATCATCTCTGATGACCTCAAGGTAGGGAAACAGTGTGACAAGGCAGCAGGTAAAGCAAATAGGATGCTGGAATGCATAGGCAGGGGCATCACCAGCAGGAAAAGAGAGGTCATAATTCCACTATACAAGACACTAGTGAGACCCCACCTGGAGTACAGTGTACAGTTCTGGAGACCTTACCTACGTAAGGACATAGACAGGGTAGAGAAGGTTCAGAGGAGGGCAACAAAGATGGTGCATGGATTGCATCACAAGTCCTATGAGGACAGGTTGAAGGAACTGAACATGTACTCCCTGGAGGAGAGGAGGAGAGAGGGGATATGATAGAGACATGCAAGTATCTTACAGGGATGAACAGGGTGCAGGAATACACTATTTTAAGTGAAAAGATGTTCTAGGACTAGGGCATGGGATGAAGTTGGAGGAGGACGATTCAGAGGAAACGTGAGGAAGAATTTCTTCACAGAATGGGTGGTGGACAAGTCAAACACCCTGCCAGAGGAAGTGGTGGGGCTAAAACAATCACAGGATTTAAGAATGCATGGGATAGACATAAAGGAATTCTGGAGGCCAGGGGTAAGGGCAACCGACTTCTAGGAAAACATAAACTGATTACAAGCTCAAATGGGCAAACTGGGTGGGCCATAGGCCCTTATCTCTCGACACTGTCTATGTATTATGTAACCAGTATTCCTTCCTTAATGATGGACCACTTTAGGTCCACCCCATATCTGCTCTGATGCCCACCAAATGGCTCCTTAGAACCGCACCCATTTTCTTGAAGTCTGCCCTCCTGAAATCTAAGATTTTGGTCTTAGTCTGGATGCTTCCCCTGCCCATAGCCAAATGGAACCACGCTTTGCAATGGTCACTTCCATCACTGGCTCCTGACCATTATTTTCTGTACATTCTCCCCATTTGTGAGCACCAAATCAAGAATTGCCTCAGCTCTTGTTTCACTGATGCCCTGAGTGAAGAACCAACTCTGTAGTCCTTCCAGGATCACCTGACTCTTATTACATGTGGATGGTATACTCCAGTCCATCTTGGTCAAGTTGAAGTCCCCCAATTACCACCTCTCCTTTCCTTCAGCTCCCAATATTTGTAGATCAGTTCCCTGTCTCTCTCCTCATCTTGACTGGGTGGTCTGTAAACCACCCCAACCTCACCTTTCTCCCTCTATTGGACCTTAACTGAACCCATAATGCCTCCACCTCCCCTTCCTCTGACTCCTCCCTCATGCAAGTTATTTCTCCCTGACATAAACTGCCACCCCTAGCCCCTTCCCGACCACTCTATCCTCCTGTATAGTTTATATCCAGGGATAGCAAGGTCCCTGTCATGGTGTGATGTTGCCCAAGTCTTGGTTACTGTAGCTATGTCCACCCTCCTGTCTGCTAATAGTGTCTACAGGTCATCCATCTTGTTTCAAGACTCTGCGCATTCAGAGACACCACCCTATACCTAGAGTCTGACCTTCTTTCTCTTCCCTCTTTTCTTCTATTCACATTTATCCTCTCTGTGTGCACTCTTCCACATAGAAACATAGAAATAATGGCAGATAAGGACCATAGAGGCCCATCCAGTCTGCCCATTTCTTTCTACCTTATAAATGTGCCATCGGCCTTTTGCTCTGTCAGTGCGCCTACCTATTCATACTCATTTGTATTGCCCCCCTTATGCCGCATCCCATGCCTGTTTGAAGCTCCTGCACTGTATTCATAGCCACCACTTCTTGAGGTAGGCCATTCCATGCATCCACCAACCCTTTCTGTGAAAAGAATTTCCTCACATTCCCCTTAATTGGCCCCTCTAATCTCATGCTGTATCCTCTTGTCCTGCTATTTTCTTATATTTAAACATGTTAGACTCTTTCACCTTGTTAATGCCCTTAAGGTATTTGAATGCCTTGATCATATCACCTCTCTCCTCCTTTGCTCAAGGGTATACATATTGAGCTCTGTTAATCTGTCCTCATATGTCTTCTGATGCAGTCCCTGCACCATTTTGGTTGCCCTCTCTGGACTGCCTCAATTTGGTTAATGTCCTTGTGAAGGTGTGGCCTCCAATATTGCGCAGTACTCCAGATGGGGCCTAACCAGTGTCTTGTAAAGAGGATTATTACCTCCCTCTTACGACTTGTGATACCCCTACTAATACACCCTAACACCCCTCAGCCTTACCTACTGCTTTAGAGGTCTGCTTGGATGATTTCAGGTCATCAGTGATGATGATGCCCAAGTCTCTTTCTTCCTTTGTGACTGCTAGCAACTCCTCCCAGCCTATAGGTGGCTTCAGGGTTCTCTTCCCTATGTGCATGATCTTGCACTTCTTTGCATTAAATCCCAGTTGCCACTCTTCTGACCATTTTGCTTGTTTATCCAGATCTCTTCTCATTCTGCCCACTCCATCTGGATCATCTACTCTGTTGCAGATCTTGGTGTCATCTGCAAACAGACAAGCCTTACCCTCTAGTCCATCTGCAAGGTCACTAATGAAGATGTTGAAGAGGACTGGCCCCAGGACTGATCCCTGAGGTACCCACTTGTGACTTGCATCTCTTCTGACTGTATACCATTTACCACCACTCTGTTTTCTGCCCATCAACCAGTTTGCCACCCAGTTGACCAACTTCTGACCCACCCTGAGCCTACCCAGCTTATTTATCAATCTTCTATGTGGAACAGTGTCAAAGCTTTGCTGAAGTCAAGGTAGGCAACATCAACTGCTCCCTTGGTCCACCACTCTGGTTACCCAGTCAAAGAAATCTATGAGATTAGTTTGACAGGACCTTCCTTTTGTAAACCCATGCTGTCTTGGATCCTGTGCCCCGATGGATTCCAGGTGTTGCACTATCCTTTCCTTAAGGTGCCTCCATAATCTTGCCCACTACTGAGGTAAGACTGACTGGTCTGTAGTTCCCTGCCTCCTCCCTGCTACCACTCTTGTGGAGCGGGATCACTAAACCCTTCTCCAGTCTTCTGGGACCTCTCCTGTGCTTAGAGACTCACTTAACAGTTCTGCTAATGGCTCTGCTAGTTCCACCTTTAGCTCCTTAAGTACTCTGGGATGTATGCCATCAGGTCCCATTGCCTTATTCACCCTGAGCTAGCAAGCTCTTGTAGGACAATTTCTTTTGTGAAGGGAGTAGTGCTCACCTCCCTCCCCACTGTGTCCATGGTGCTGAGCTGTGGGTCCTGCCATGCCTTCTCTTCAGTAAATACTGAGCAAAATATCTATTTAGGATAGATGCTTTTACATGGTCCTCCTCTCCACATGCTCCTTTTCTCCATTACTTAGCAATACCCCCTCTGGACTTTCTCCTTTCACTAATGTATCTATAGAAAGTCTTGTCACCTTCTTTACTGTTCATGCTAGTGTTTCCTCAGTTTAGGACTTTGTCTGCCTTACTGCCTTCCCTGCTTCCCTTAGGGCAGTTTGGTATGCCTCCCTATCTTCATCCGCTGTGTTCCCTTATATTTCCTGAAGGCCAGCCTTTTGGCTCTGACCTTTTCTGCTACTGTATTTGAGAGCCAAAGTGGTTTCCTTCTTCTTTTGCACTTCCTTTTCTGTCTAACACAATGGGATGTTGCTTCAATATTGCATCCTTAATGCTTGCCCACTTTGCCTGTACCCCTCACCTGTGTTTCTTTTTGCCAGGGCTAGCTTAACTCTGTTGGCCATCTTATCAAAGTCAGCTCCTCTGAAGTCCCATATTTTTGCCTTGGAATGGGATGATTTAGATGTAGTAGCTAAACTGAACCATGCCATGTGATGGTCACTGCCCCCAGGTGACCTTCTACCTGGAGATCTGTGATCCCTTCCCTGTTAGTCAGTACTAGATCTAGGATAGCCCTGTCTCTTATGGGTTGTTGTACCAGTTGTTTGAGGCCCTCCCTGCAGAGAATCCACTATGTGTCTAGTTCTGGCAGATGTTCCTGCTGGTATTGGCCAATCTGTATCCGGCATGTTGAAGTCTCCCATTATCAGAACCTCCCTTTAGCTGTCATGTTTATATATCTTCTAACAGTAATGTGTCTATGTCCTCCCCTGGTCTGGGGCCTGTAGACAACCCAGTTCTTATGGCTGTCCCATTTCCTGTTTCCAGGTGACCCACAGTTCTTCTGACTCCTTATGTGTATTCTGAATTTCTGTAGCTTTGATATTTTCATTGACATACAGCACCACTCCTCCCCCTTTTTGCACTACAGTCTCTTCTGAACAATACATAGCCAGGTACTGAAGTCTCCCAAGTGTGGTTACTGGTAAACCATGTCTCACTAATTGCTGCTATGTCCAGTTTAGCCTCTGACATTATTGCCTGCAGGTCTGGGATCTTATTTCCCAGGCTGTGAGCATTTAATGTACATGATTTTCCATTAGCCAGATTTTGGTGTGTTAGTTGTTGGGTGAGGTTTGGCATTACCCTGTCGTCATATGGGATACAAACCTTTTTTCTTACCTGGTGATGCAAATGAACTTCAAACATGCTGAATCCCTGTTTGACCACTTGCTGAGGGGAGGGTCTTCTTCCATTTGACGATGGGTGCTGCACCCTCTCCCCATTTGCTAGTTTAAATATTTTGCAAAGACGTCAAACTTCTGCCCCAATGCACTGACTCCCTCCTTAGTCAGATGCAGTCCATCAAATTAAAGAACTTTCGCTCCCAGAACTGCTGCCAGTTCCTACAAATCTGTGTCCTTTTCCTTGTACACACATACCCTTGTTGTGTGTTCCTCACCCTCCACCCTTTGCTAACTGTGTATTTGCCCTTCCAACTCCTCCTTCCACACCTCTTTCATCACTGTGGGGGTGCAGTTTACTGACCACCTCTCTTGGAGTCTGTGGGCCTGCTCACCCACTGCCCCCCTCAGCAGTTTAAATTAAGTGTAGTGGTTATGTATTCCCCAGCTTATCTCTGGGTACACTAGAACCCTTCCTACTGAAGTGTAGCCCGTCTGGTGAAAAGAGTGCTTTGTTGGACCAGGTCTTCTCCTAGTCCCCAATACAAATGAATCTCTCTTCTCTACACCTTTTCCTCAGTCAGTCATTAAAATCCTCTATTCGTCTTTTCCTAGCTGTACTGGCCCTTGGTACTGGTATCACCTCTGAGAAGATCAGTGAATTTCTTCCCCTGCAGATATTCCCTTACTCCCTGAACCTACTTTACTATCTCAATCTTTTCCTCAGCTAGGTCGTTGGTTCCCAAATGTATAACTAAATTAGGTTTTCCTCCCACCTCCTTACTGTTTTCCTTATTCTTGAGCCCACCTTCCCCACTGTCATCCCGGCATACAAACCACCCTCCTGCTTACATTTGAGTCCTTTTCCTTCCCAGCGAATACCCAGTGATAAGTTGCAGATCCTAGTTAACCAAATGCCTACTTCTTCCTACCCCCACCAGAATTACCTTATGTCTGTCCCATGTATTCTTGAATTCTCCACTGTTTTGACCCATGACCTCCTCAGGAAGGCCTTTCCATGTATCCACAACCATCTCTGTGAAATAATACTTACTCATTGCCCTGAGCCATCTCCCTCCATCATCAAATTGTGTCCTCTTGTTCTTGCACATCTCTTTTCTGAAAGATGCTACCCTCTTGGACTTTGTTAATTCTCTTGAGGTACTTGAAAGTTTCTATCATTTCCCCCTCCCTCCTTTCCTCAAGTGTATATATATATATATATATATATATATATATATATATTAAGCTCCTTTAGTCTCTCTTCATATAGCTTCTGTTGCAGACCCTGCACCATTTAGTTGTCCTTGTCTGGACTGCCTCCATTCTGTTTCTGTCATTGCGGAGATGGGGTGTCCAGAACTGCCGCAATTACTCAGATGGGGTCTCACCAACTGTCTGTACTGAGGATAACAACTTCCTGTTTTCTACTGGTGATGCCTCCCTATACATCACAGTAGCCCCCAGCCATCTTTACAATCTTCTCATATTGCTTGCTTAACTTTAGGTCATCAGATATGACAACCCCAGGTCACTTTGCATTTTTGTTGTTAATACCTCCCCATTGTTTACCGTCCGCTGGGTTTTGTTTCGCAGGTGCATTACTTTGCTCTTCTTTGCATTGAATCTAAGCATGCACTCCACCTTAGTGATGCTATTTCCTGCTTGCTAGTTACCCCATCTTACTCCCTTCAGAATAGAATCCACTATTATTACCACTGTCTCCTCCTTATTTGACTATTGCTGTCATAATGCCTACCATGCTGTCCTCCTTCACATGCATACCTCTGTTATGGCCTCATCCCAGTGTGTTCCTCCTTACTTGTTCCCTTCTTCCTTCTGCCTCATGATTACCCTCAGCATTGTCCCTCCGACCAGACTGCCTTTTTCCACTCCTGTAGACTCCCCCAGAGCTGTCCTTTCCTTGCCTCTTCTTCTCTCCTCCTTATCCCCCTTTCCAATGTCTGTCATGACCTACCATTCACATGACTCCCTGTTCCCTCTCCTCATTTCTGTTTCTGCTCAGTGACCCCCCTTTTCCCATGTCCCCTTTATCTGGTTCTGTTTCTGCTTAACCATGCTTCCTGAGCTCCCTCTTTCCTTGCTCATCCAGACCCTGCAAAACTGTGAACCTGTTTGAGGTCTTTATCCCATTGCCACTGTGCCTTCTGCAGCCTTTCCTTCTCCCTCATCCAACCTCTCTGTCCTGATTCCTTTACCCCTCTGGCTCCTTCCCCACCACCCTCAAATCCTCCCTTCATTCTTCCCTCATTTCCATGGCCCTGGGTTCCCTGTCCTTGAAGTATCCTCCTAGCTTTCTGCCTTGACCCACTCACTGACCTACCTATCTGGGACAATCCCTATCATCCCCCTCTGCCTTTCTGCCCACCTTCTCCCTCCCTACCTCCATCCCAATTCCCATCTAAGTCACTCAATTTCCCCCAAGTTGCCTGCAGACTAGACATCCCCTTCCCTCAACTATTATTCCCAGAAAGATGGCTACTCCACAAATGTTACATCTGACTATCCTCCCATTCCCCATCTTATCTGTCTACTATCCTGGCCAGCCATCCTTCCTCCATTCTGCTTCCTTCCTCCCCTCCTATTGGTGGCACATCCATCCCATAACCTGTGTTTCCTTTGATATCCCTCTATTTCCTCCTATTATCCTACTCCTTCCTTGCTACACCTCTGCATGTCCTATGGATCTCCTCTTTTCTCCTTACAGTTCTTCCCTCTCAGCCAGCCTCCCATACCCCCAATTAAAATGTACATGTGCCCTAACCACCTATTGATTTCCCCAGCTTGCAACTATGTCCAATCCTCAATAGCTATGGTGATAGACTCAGCTTATGTCTCCTTTGTGACTGACCTGCTGCGATCGGCTGTTCTTTGCCCCCCCTTAATGAATTTTGGTCACTGTTGTCCTGTTGCACTGGTTAGTGCTGCAGTAGTAGATCTGCTTTTATTACTACCACTGAACAGAAAGCCTTCCCAGGCCTCTGTCAATCATGTAATAAAGGTGGACTAGCTCAGTGTGGGTGAGATAAAGGGAGTGAGGTGACTTGTCTGCTACCCGCGAAAACAATCAGTCCACAAGAATCCAGACTGAGCCTTTAGACCTCCATTCCACCACCAAATTCAAAATGAGCTTGCAGACCTTTAACTTAACTTGTCAGGCCACTTGTTATCAACCCCAACTTTAGTTGTACAAGGTTAACTTTCAGTGCTTTAAACCCACACACTTAACTCCCCTCCTAGAAACAGACTTGCAATGTAAAAATGATTTAGAACATTGTAGCCCAAACCTGGTGTCCTCCTGCTCATTTCAATTCACCTTTCACTAGCAGCAAGTACCTATCTGACATTAAAACAACACAGCCCCTTTGGCGATGGAGACATTGTACCCCACCCAAACCGGCGCTATGGAAAAAGTGATTTATTAATCAGTAATTCCTGAAAAGGTCAGCACCTGGCTGACATTTTCTCTGCTTACTTTCTTGACTGTGTCATTCCACTGATTTCTGACAATTTTGAAAAGTAGTCAAATTTATGGATGCATTTAGGAATGTTCACTGAAGCTGACAACATTCTGTTCCCTTTCAGTGAAGCAGAAGAATACATTTCTGATAGTTTTAAAATCCTATAAGCTCTTCAACTGCAAACAAAGTCTATGGACCATCAACAAATGGGTTTATCTACCCATTCCCATGCATTACTTCACATTCAGAATCTGCACAATTACTTGTATTCTGAGCATGTGCAGCATTATTATTACTGTAGGGTCATTCTGGAAAATCTGGCAGAGAAGTGCGGTCATACCAACTAATTCTAAGAATGATACCAAGTCAGATTGGCCATCCTTCACCGCCCAACATAAAATAAATATCTTGCTACATCTGGATATGCTTGTTTCTACCACTCTGGAGGGAGAGGTCACTTGCAACATGGGTGTTTTTGCAGGGATGCCTTTTGAGATCCAGATGGTGAATCTTCTGTGAAAGATTCCAGGCTGCCTCGCACTTACATGGCACATGGCATTTTCCAATGAAAAAAAAAAAACATGTGAATTGTCATTGTACTATTTCCTCAGAATATTTGCAAGCTAAAATAATACTTGTGTGCAAACATCACCTTTGCTGCTGTGTCTGATTACTACCTTAGAGGTGTGCATCAGTTATAGGAACCTGCAGTAAAACTGTTGAGTACATGTACTACTTGGTGCACTTATCAGTTCTTGAGCTGTTTGCATCAATTTTCCTCAAATTCATGGTAATTTTAGTACAAGTTTGTTCAAATTACACTATTGCTACTATTTTGTCATGTGCAAATGTCCTTGTGTAACTTGACTCCACATTGCACAATTTCTGCAACCTTTTCAACAACTGGAGCATTTCTTATAAAACTGATGCAAGACATGCTTGCACAAAACTCTACTGAATATGATGCAATTCAAGTCAAAAGATGGCAGTGAAGAGCAAGAATGAATTAGAGTGTAACAATAACTAAACCATAGATGCATTCTACTATCCTGTGGAAAAATTAAAATGCAGCCAGACAGAGGAGAAGCCTTCTTACAACAGCCTATTACATAGGAAATACTTAGCAGACTATGCAGAAAGGGAGGGCGTGTTCTGAGAGAGAAGAAGTTCTAAAGTCACAAACACAAAACACTAAAGTTTGACAGCAGTCTATTTCTGAGTGAAATTAATCAGCTATGGTGTGACATGGCATTTTAAAGATCCATTTCAAACACACAGTGGCAAGCCAATAGATCAGTTGCAGTGCATGCATATGTACACTTTCTCAGTAAAATTTCACTAAGGAAGCCTAGACAATTTTCTTCACCCACTGTTATTTCTAGGTCTGTTTTATTGTGTAAAGTCCATTGATGATTATACCTCTTTTCATAAAGTTAACTGGTATTTGCTCCCAAAACATAGGTCCAGACTGGTAGCTTTTTCTGCCTTGTCAACAGGGCAGGAGGGCATGCCGTACCTTAGTCACATGCATGTGCATGTTATAGATGTTTTTAATGTGTTCATCAGAGCTGCCTGATACTTTGGTCATACTGTATTAATTTATGAACAATTTTAATATCAAAAACTTACCATAGATAGCAGACTAGCAAAAAAAAAAATAAATAAAACATTAACAAAGAGAATATATGTACTCTGACACTCCTATACTTTTATTGTCAGAATGGCAGAACACTCAGACATCCAACATAAATTAGGGTAAAAGCATGAGCCAATTTAATATAAAACAATAGTCTGTCAGTCTTGAAATCTAAAATGTTGCTTGTTAGAGCAAACAGGATTCCCTGCTAAGAGTTTTCACAGTGGAAAAAATCAATAAAAGCTGTAGGGAACATCTGCAATACTGAGGAAAAGCTTTCTTGCTTTTATGTTTGTCTCTATAATTCCCAACAACCGAGGAATATAAACAAATTGCCACTGAGATGATGAATGAGTCAAGGTTCCATGCAGAACTGTGTAGAATTAAAAAAATCTGAACTTGTGGCATTGTGATGGAATTCAAGAAATTCTTCAAAATTTCAGGAATGTTGTTGAATTTTGTGGAATGTTAGAAATTCTTTATTTAGGTATAACTTAACTATGTATGGAACTAAAGACCTGTCAGTTCTCATAATTTCGTATTACTATCTGCCCTAGATTCATGCAAAGTATCAGTACATATGAAGGACTCAAATTAAAACTATCCATTCTCAAAAATGTGCCTTTTATTTGCAGGCAGGAATTTAATGAATAATTTATCTGCTTATACTTCAGCCACCTTTTGAGCTAGATATGTGAAAAATAGCATGCATAAACTTTTGCAAGGGTTGTAGATCTGAATAATTATTGAGATATTTGTTTTAGAAATATTTGTGTTATAGATGTTCACAATTTTACTATGTAATTTTATTTTGTTTTATTAGATATAGATATAGTGAGCAAAGCTCATTTTCAAGGAGGTCCTGGGTAGGACAGTTAAAAAAAAAGCATAACAGACTGTGAATACAATTTGCGAGTACAATAGCAACTAATAGTTGTAATATATACAGAAGGCAGTGTTCAAAAGCAGGAGATTAAAAACAAATAATGAAAAGGAATAACAAATGTTAGTACTGTCTTGTGGTACAAAATGCTAAAGAAATGGGGAACAGGATTAATAGTCAGTAATACAGCTTATTTGTGAAATTTTGAGAACATGTTCTAAAATGAGGATGTGTAAAATGTTTCTGCTTTTGTGGCATTTACTGTATTTTGTCATCAGTATCCAGTGTCAATGTATGCTGGTATCTAACAAAACTGAAAAACTGGTTTACATGCTTTAAATGTACATTGGAAATGCCAACACTTACTTAAATATTAACGGTAGTACAATTTATTTATTTATTAGATTTTATTGACAAGGTAAGTACAGAATACACCTATTTTCAGGTACGACTCAGAAGGTTACAAAACAAGCAGTACAATACAATACAAGGAGTTACAGGTCAGGCAGTACAATATAGAGCAGTATAATAAAATATAGCAGATCAAATAGTACATTAGTTGAGCAGGAAATATTAACATAGCATAGACAGAAACATTACAAGGCAATACATGGGTCCTGATTTTCAAATGGGTTAGAATGATGCAAGGAACTTGCATCAAAGTGTTGATGCAAGTGGTGACTTGCATCACAACTTACATCAAACACAATTTTCTAAAGCAGACTACATCTGATACAGACACTGCTGTGCCAAAGCCCCTGCACCAGGGTTGCATCAAACAATCAGGTACACCAGGTTACAAGGAGCATACACCATGGCATGGCTGCAACATCACCTTTTGGAATTTTTACCAAGTCCATGTTGGACACAGGAAGGATCTCCACTTGCACCATCTGTAGGGTGGTCTAAGTGAGTTGCCTCAGTAGGGTACAAGAGTACAGGGGCAGTAGGTGTGAACTAGAAGTATGGGAGGTGGCAGATGGGAAGTCAGGGCACAGCTGGGCATCAGCTGCAGCAATGCAACACCCAGTAGGGTGCAACTGCAGTGTAGAGGAATGAAAAGAAACTGCAAAAACAAATTAATTTTATTGACACTGAGCCTGTACTGTAATATCATCCCTGGTAGTCTAGTGTCCCCCAATCCCCAATCTATACAGAGTCACTGGTGGTGTAGTGTTCTCCCCTCCCCATTGATTGCTGATTACCCCAAGTAAACTGAAACAAATATCCTAGTCCTATAGTGCCCCCTCCCTAAATGTCAATCTCACCCAAATAAAAATACATTAATTGTCCCTAGTTGTCTAATGGACCCCTACCCTCACCACTCCTTCAAGCATTGCCCAGCCATCCTGTTCCACCCATTCTTACCCTGATACTGACTGGAAGAGCCCTCCACTCACCACCACAGCCAGCCACAGAATGCACTATGAAGGCGTACTCTGTATACTGTATATGGGAGGCACTGCACCACCAGGGATTCTGTACAAATTGGGGATTGAGGACATTAGACTACCAGGGATGATATTACCATTTAGGCTCAGTGTCAATAAAATTTATCTTTCTTTGCATCTAATTTCTTTCTTTGTACTACAATGCAATGGCATCACACCTGGTGCCCTATCACTGTAGCTGATGTCCAGCTGTTCCTGACACACCAACTGCCTCCTCACATGTCCTTATGTCCTGGTGCCCCTCCTGTCAATGTATTTCTTCCTCCCAACATCCCATACCCTCTAGTGTTGTGCTGGGTGGGAGAGCCTGAATACCTGTGCTAATTCCAGCAGATGTGGCAAGTGTGTGGTGCACCTGGTGACCTATAGCAAATCCAGAATTTGGTGAAAGGACCCTGCATGTTTTAGAATCTGGTACAGGGTCCTTGCATACTCAGGAGTTTTTATTTATTAAATTCTATATTACAAATACCTTTGAGCAGAAAGGTTCCACGTCAAAGGATAAGGGTCAACATACATACAGAGGTAGTAAAGAATGCACAATAAACAACAAAACAACTAAAAAAATTAAGATACTCAGTTATAACATACTTTGAGATAATGTTCATATAACGAGCAGCATGAGTAGGCAGCTGGCTGCGGTAACAATAAGAATGAGAGGGCACCATAGGCAGTTAGTATTGCAGGCATGCGACCAGGAGAGGAAGTTGGCAGGCTAATGGGTCACTGTCCGATGATGGTGGAAAATGTCTTGTACCAGTGGAGTTGCAGAGCTGGAAAGGAGTCACAAGGAAGGCCTGGTGCCAGAGGAATGAGACTGGGAAGGGTGGGCTGTGAGACATGAGTGAGCTGGGAGGTGTTTAGAGATCTCTGTTCAGAGGGGCAGTCGCAATGAGTGGTAGAGGTGAGGTAAAGTTTGAGATTCCTTTTGAAGGGTCCAAGTGTAGTAGAGGAAAGTTATTCTTTATTGAGGAATTGAACCATTGAGTGGCTCTATAGATAAGGACTGCTGACCCATGGAGGTATGACATCTGGGAACCTGAAAGGTTAGAGATTGGGCACCACGTGTTTGTTGAGTGCCACTGTAGGTAGTAAGGTGAGCTAGCACCAGGTGGCATGAGACCGAGGATAATCTTTTTGGTAAGTAAGCAGGTCTGGTATTGTAGTCTGCTGCATGGGGTAGCCAGCGGCCTATGCATAGGTCACTGGTGTGAGTTTGTCGGGCCACACCCGTTAGTAATCTACAGGCTTTGTTGAGAGAATTGAGATCCTGCAGAGGCACTTGTTGAGGCAGAGCCATAGATGGTAAGGCATTAGTCAATGATAGAGTGACAGAGCTGTAGATGGCTAGTTTAAGGGCATCCACAGGCATACAGTGCTTGTGTTTGTGTAGCAGTCCAATCAGTATATTGGCGGTCTTGGCAACAGTGTCAATATGCCGAGTGTAGGAGAGGTACTATCCAGGTAATACCAAGGTACTTGAACTCCTTGATATGTTTGAGTGGGTTCCCAGCGTGGTTCTTGATGGAGGGACAGAGAGTTGTGCCTGCTCAGTCGGTTATAGAAGGACATGGCTTTAGTCTTGCTGTGGTTCAGGACAAGTTTATGAAAATTGAACTAGTCTTGATGAGCTTGAAGTCAAGCTGCAGCTGGGATTCAAGGACTGTAATGTCATGGTGGCTGGAAAACAGGACTGCATCATCTGCGTATAGTAATATTTTTGGTGGCAGGCACTGGGAGATTGTTAATGAAGAGGGAGAAGAGTAGAGGCCCAGAATAGACCCCTGGGGACTCTGGAGTGGACTGGTTTCTCATCCGAAGAGATCCTGCAATCCTTACACGTTGGATCTGATTATCAATGTAGCTTATGAACCATGGAAGGGCATCACTGGAGATCCCAATGGAGGACAGTTGCTTGAGCAGTAGGGGTGGTTAACTGTGTTGAATGCCTTAATAAGGTCTATAAATACTGCCCCTCCACAATTCCCTTTGTCAACCGTGGCATGGATGAAGGTTGTAAATTCCAGTAGTGCAGTGGTGTTGCTGTGCCCTTTTCTGAAGCCATGCTGCTCTGGGCACTGTACATTGTACTTATCCAGGAATTCAACTAGTTGGTCCGACACTATTCACTCCAGTGCTTTAGATAGTGAGGGGGTGAAGATAGGTCTGTAATTGGTGTGCAGCATCCTATCTCTGCTTTTGTGAACTGGTGTGACAGTGGCTTTCTTCCACAGAGAGGAAATGGTCCAATCTAAGCGAGAGATTAAAGATCTTTGTAAGTGGTTCTAAGATTTCATCAAGGACTTGTGCCAGCAGTTTCATGTCAAGAGAGTCACCACTGTACCCTTGTTTGCCAATTGCCTTTTGAATGTATTTTCTAGCTACTTGTGGTGAGACCTTCTTAAAAAAAACTTTGGGGTTGTACATTCTAGTTGAAGGATAACCTGGGTGGAGCCGGAGGGAGGTCATCAAAATATTTGGTGGAAGGACACTGTCAGGTTTGTAAATGCATTATTAAAAGTGCTGGTGATGGTACCTAGGTTGGCGTAAGAGTGCCATGAAGGTTGAGCATAGTGGGTGGTGCTTTAGGATCTTTGCCTGTGAGATCTTTCATGTTGTTCCAGAATTTGTTTCTCTGGCCCCAAGAGTTGGTCAGAGCCTCTTTGTAATAGCTGCATTTAGCATTCTGTATTTTTCGAGTGCAATCATTTCTGGCTGCTTTGTATAATTGTATGTTTACTTGCGTCAGAGTTGCACGAGCACAATGCAGAGGTGGTCTCTGTGTGAAGCAGAGTTAAAGGTCAGTAGTAACCCAGAGGTTGGTCTGTCCTTTGACCTTCATCTTTTCACTGGTGCATAGATGTCACTGGCTTCATTGAAACATTTGATAAATAGGTCCAGAGCTTTGTTGGTGTCACTGAGGGAGTCACGCACTGCCCAGTTCAGCCTGGTTAGATGGGATTTTAACAGCTGGAGGTGCCCTTGTTTGATAACCCTGGCATAGATAAGCTTGGGAGGGGCTTGTGGTCTTTGTTTGAACAGGAGCAAATGACAGGCAGAGTGGTCACTTATTGTAACTGGGAGTACAGAAACATTGGAGATGCATTCAGGGCAGTTAGATAGAATCTAGTCTAGAAGCGTAAGGGAGCCTGTCCTATAGTTACACCTAGTGGGCGCATTGACCAGTTGAGTGAGGTGGATGCGCCACGGCTGCATCCTTATAGGTAGTGGCCTCAGCTGAGAGACAGTTAATGTTAAAATCACCCATGATTATGGTTTCAGAATTATGTTGCTGGACCCTTAGCTATTCCATGATGCTATGGAAGCCAGCAGCCTGGTCTCTTAGGGGTAGGTAAACTGAGATGACAGTGAGTTCCTTGTTATGTGCACCAAGGAGGATTTTGATTGTGAGGACCTGAGAGGAGTTGCTTAGGCTAGGTGATGGGATGATGTGACCCATAAGGGTATCCTTAAGATAGATGGTGCAGCCCACCCCTGTTTAGCAATCCTGTCTTGCCTGAAAATGCAGTAGCCAGGGATAGAGACTGAGGTATCAGGGATTTTAGGGTTTAGCCATGTTTCCACAACTGAGAGGACATCAGGGTTGTGCTGTAGGATCCATGTTTGGAGGGAATCAAGTTTGTTGAAGATGCTGCAGGCGTTGATGGATGCCATGGTGAGTGTCCCTGTCCTTCTGCTTGGTGCCACTGCTGGCTGCCCAGGTGGTCCTCGGTTGGAGTGAACATTTCCTGAGAGCAGGAGCAGCATAAGGAGAATTTGTAGGAAAAGGATTTCAGCATCTTGTAGATACCTGGTGGTTAAGTCATAATCCAAAAGAAATTATCAACAGCTGAGGTCCAGAGTCACAGAATGTGTTAGAATTCCTGAAGGTAATGAACTGTGCCTGCGCATATACAGGATGTAAATCCTTTTGTTTGCATGCTTCCTTGTCATTCAAAGAAGTTGGGAAAGCCCACATACAGATCATGGAGCAGGAGTTTGACACAACCCTTAGAGTGACACAACCTGCGTCGTTCTAAGGGTGTTTGAAAGTGGGCCCATAATAGGTGCTTGGCAAGCTAGCCAACTGCCAGTCATTAGTTGCAGATATTATAGATTGAGGGAGTGCTCTGACCAATTGGAACACTCCTTTCCCTGCACATGAGCACTCTGATTCTGTGAAGGCGTCTCATGCACAGATGCCCTGGAAATGTTCACGCTTTTGGGAAATGTTTTCTTTTAAAATATATTATTGATCACTGAGCAATAATATATTAATACATTCCTCTTCTCCACTAATTTCTGAAAACAAGTGGTTTCATTTGCGCCTTCAACGAGCCAGAACAGCTCAGCTTTGCTGTTCTCACTCAGCTGAAGGTGTTAATGAAACCGCATTTTCAACAACAATCTGGGGAACATATTAGCATATACTTCTGTTATTTATTTTTAGGTGATTCTGAATGTATGTACTGTCACAAGAATGCCAGTGTTAATACTAAGGATCACATAGAAAGACAGACAGCATTTCTTTTAAAATGTTTGACCTTCCTCTCACCTGGGGGCAGTTGCTTGCCAGGAAGCTAAGGTTGCATTTCCAGGTCCCTTAACAGAGATATACCAAAATTCATTTACCTATCATAAACCATGCTCTTCAGAGGTAGGATGCTGTGATTCCAGGAAATAGTTATGATATGTTGCATCTTCTGAGGTGAGAGGACCAGGAAATTTACTTTGGCAATCCAGAGTGACTTCTCTTACAGGTGTCACAATTGTAAGGCTGTGTGACATCACAGGGTAGTCAGGGGAATGTGTTGTGGCAAAAGCGCAAGAGTGTCATCTACTGGCCTAAAATTATGGAATTTATACCCACTATATAAAGAGCTTACAAACTAGGGTCTCTCATTTTTGATGAGCCTCTACAAGGGACTCTCTTCTCCTGTCAATGCAAGAAGCAAGACTGCCAGTACAAAGGAAGCTAAATCTTTCATTCACTTTCTTGCACTTCTATTCACTTCAGACTTAAGGTAGACTTTAGATAACATAGTGTGTTTTTATGTATATTTTCCAATTTATTTCTATTATTCTGTGACCAAATTAGTACACTTTTTAGTTGTAACTGAATGATTATTGCTTGAGTATTTTAGTAAAACTTTTATTTTTAAGAAACCTTCCTGACCAGATTTCTAAACTGTATGTGAATTATGGGACAGTTATTAATAATCTGTGACAAACTTTTATTGCTAAGGGTTGCCTCCATTAGCAACCAATTGAGAAAAAGGGTCTGTAAGGACATCTGGGTAGAGATATGGAGACTACCAATGTCTCAAGTATGAGTCCATAGGGATTTTGCATAGGCTGTTGCATGTCCTGTTGGAGAAGACAAAATCAGAGCACACTGCTACCCCAAATAGAGTGTGATGCCTGGATCTCGCATTTTTTTTTTTAGTTTTAGTTTTTGTTGACCTGGTAAGTGCACTAGACAAATCCTGCCTATTTTCAGGCATGACCGGGAAGGGAGATACAGATGAATGCCAACTGACCTTGAACCAGATTAAGCTGTTGGTGATATTTTTAGGGAATGAGGAAATTTGGCCAGGAAATTCCTCTACTCTTTTTATAAGTACCATGGGATCTTTAACATCCACTTGAACTACCACCAATCAAGGCAGATGGGACCTCAGTTTAATGTCTCATCCGAAAGGCGGCACATCACAAGTGCTGTACCCCTCTCATGCTGTACTACAGTGTCAGTATTAGGATATTAACCCAAGTGCCAGATGTGGGAACTGAACCCACAGCCCTCTGATCTCACAGCCTCAGAGGCCAGTGTGCTACCTAATGAGCCACTGACACTGCAGAAAGACACTGACACTGTCATTTGTGTAAAAACAAAGAAGAGTTCATATTTAGCAATAAGAATCAAGACTGGTATTGTGCCCTTATCCAGAGTTTAGAGATGCCCTGGATCCTTGTGGCGGGTGCTCAGTCATGACATCGGCAAGTATTCTTTTTTTGTAGACTTTATTTCTGCTCTGACTTACCAGACTCTTTCTGGCATGGGTTCTCAATAGAGCTTTCTCCCACCTGCTTGAAGCATCCAGCTCTCCATCTCTCCAGTTGGGCCAATCTCCTCTCTGCCTCTCCTGGCCATGTGGCACCCATCTCTGGTACCACCAGGGCAGGTCTGCCAAACTCCTGCGGTCACTATCTATAACGAAGTAATGAGACCAGGGACTTGGGAGGAGGACTAGAAGTAATGACTGGAAAGCCCAGCATTGAGCAGGGGAAGACCACGAGATGCTCCTCTATCGGTGTGGTCATGCAATCATGACAGCATGTGGAGGGCACTCCTGGCCCCTCCCACAGATGCACAGCATCAGCAACCCCATTAGTTGACCCTGTATGATGTGTGGTGCCCCAGCTGCCACGGGAAGCCTCTGTCATATGGGAAAATCCCCAGAACCCACCCAAGAGAGGAAAGCAGTCCTCTGGATGTGCAATCCTCTCCTCCCCTTCTGAACCCCAGGACCCAAACCCACTTCCGAATCTGGGTTGCGGCTTGGCATGAGGTGTGGCATCCAGCGTATGAACCCTCAGTGCCACCAGACTGTTTTCAGCAAGCATTCTAAAAGGACACGGGGAGGGTATCCCTGTGCCCCAATCATGGTAGGCATGGACAGCTCAGTGTATCTGACCCTCAGAGTGGGTTTGTGACAGATCTAGTGCACAGCTGTGGGATCTGAATGATCTGGTTGCATAGTGTTGCGATTTGAGAGATATTGATGGCACAGGCATACCAGCTGGATTTGAGCCCAGTGTATCACATTTATAAACTGTAAACAATCCACACAAAATCAAGGTAGAGATTGGAAAAAATAATTTGATTACGTCATGAGTTCCCTACCTGTTTCTTTTCTCACGTATAAGCTAGTGTAGCAGTAGTTAGGGAAGAAGATGGCTTCCATTTACAGTGAATAGACTGCAGACTACCTAAAGCAGTTGTGTCAGGAATGAGGTGTCCAGTATTAGGGATGAATCAAAAAGATTCATGAGGAGGATCTTGTGGCAGTCAATATGCAAGCAGCAGCTCAGGACCTCGAGTCATTGCCAGTGACTGAAAAGGGCCAGAATCTGTGTGGGGTGCCAGGGTCCATCACAGAGTCTAGTCCCAGGGAGGAGGACAACCAGACCAGAGTGAACCCAGAGCCACAGCAGCATGGGAAGGTCACCACAAAGCTGGAGCTGGAAGACATCAGGCTGCAGCTAGAGTTGAGAAGATTGGAGCTGGAATTCAAGCAGAAGAGGCTTGAAGCCCAGCAGCAAAGAAGAATTTGAAGAGTGGAAGTCTGAGCTGGAAATGTAGGAAAAGAAACCAGTATCAGACAGACACTGAGAAAAGGAGAAATGGCTTCAGAGAGAGAAAGAAGAAAGGAAAAAATGGCTTCAGAGAGAGAGGCTGAGAGAGAGAAGAGAGTGAGAGAGAGAGAAATAAAGCACCAGAGGAATTTGAGCTGCAGAGGCTAAGACTCCAACAACCAACACCAAAGGAGGTAAGTGGCAGAGTGGACCTGAAACCCCAGGTCTGGGGTATAAGTTAAATTCAATATTAATAGCTGAATTTTAAAGAGAGGGAGGATATGGATGCATTTTTAAATTTGTTTGAAAAGGTCTACATCCAGGCCAGAATACCAGGGATTCCTGAAGCTTCAAGCTATACCCGCTGCTTACTTGTAAAGGGTATGAGGTGCTAGTCCAAATGGACAATCACAAAAGCCAAGATTATGAGAAACTTAAAACTGCTTTACTTAAACAATATGAACTAACTCCTGAAGCACACAGGGTTAAGTTCTGTAAGCTCCTGGGAAGCCCCATGAGCTATGAGGAATTGCTACAAATCAACATCAGTTTTTAAACATTGGTGGAGGAATAGAAGCAAATTCTGTGGGAAAAAACTGAGAAGGTTATGCTGTTAGAGCAGTTCTTTTGGTTTCCCAGTAGAGCTAAAAACCTAGTTAGGGGACGAGATCCAAAACAGCACAACAGGCTGCTAAGCTCTCAGATCGCTATGCCAGGAGCAGACCTGCTCTGAAAAGCTGTGGGGTGAGCATGGCAGTGCAAAAGGGAAAAGTGCACCTTCAGGGCAGCTAAAACCCTCACAGCCTTCACAGAAAGGGGACGCCCAGGTTACAAAAAGGGATTTCTCAGATATAATAAATGATGACTGTTGGTTTTATAAACAATCAGGGCATCTTGCTAAACAGTGTGCTAAAAGGCACAGAGTGGACAAAGTGGTGCTCTGAACAGAGTTGGGTGCACTGTGTATACCTGAAAGCATGTATGTAAACAAGAGGGACCACATCCACCTGGATTACTTTAAGTGGGTGCAAACCCATGGTTTAAAGGACATGGGGTCGTAGCTTACCTTAGTAAAAGAGAATTTGTTTGGGCCTGAGCATCTTATACCTAATCTATTTGCAACAGTAAGGGATTAACTGGGTGGAGAAAACTCTGTCACTAGCTAGTGTTCTCCTGTAGTGAGGTGAGACAGAGAGAGGGAGCAAAAGTGGTTGTGGCAGACAACCTCACCCTTTATGGGATTATGGGAACAATCTCCAGAAGGGGGTGGTGTGTGTGGTTACCACAGTCATATGGCAAATGCCCATTGTAGTTCCCTGGACCCCATTCAATCTGTTATAGAAATAAAATTGAATGCTGGTTGCCTAGCCTGTGCCTTCAGGAATGGAGAGTACTGAAAGGGAGGTACTGTAGGATTTCTCCAAATATCAGTTAAAAACAACTTCAGATGGTTATTCTGAGGAAGGAGTGTTAACAAATGGTCAGAAGGTTAGTGAAGGCAGGGTCCTGAATGCTCTGATGTTATAGATATGGACCCCAGTTTAGGAACTGAGGGTGACATGTCCCATACCTTGGATAAATGTGAAGATTTGGCAGCTGCTCACAGAACTGACCCTAGTTTGGAGAGGCTGAGGGCTTGCACAGAATCTGATGGGACACAGGAGGTGACATAAGTCATAGGGTATTTTGGGACAAACGATTGTTGTATACCTAGGATGTAAGGACAGAGGGAGGGTCTTTTAATTGTTTAGGGCCTTATTACTGTCAATTGTAGCTCATGTATTTTCAAGTACTTGTATGTTTATTGCCACATTTTTCCATGTTGGTGTACAGTTCTGTGTCCTTTTTCAACTTGGGTGGAAGCTGTTGGTTGACTTTATGTATTCATGTTTCAAAATTTTTAATAAAGTATATTAAATTGGAAAAAATGAGACAAAGAAGGGTGATGGGCAGGTATCTTGTCGTTCCCAGGTACCGTGAGTGGTTGCTCAAGATCGCTCATAATATCCCCATGCTCAGACATTTGGGAATTGTGCGCTCCATGCAGTGACTGTCCTAGAATTTCTATTGGTCCAACTTCACCCAGCAGGTGAAGGAATACTGCAGGTCTTGTCACTGGTGTAAACAAATAGGGAAGGCAGGTAGTAAACCAAAGCCTCCCTAATTCCCTTGCCCATTGTGAAGGAGCCACTCAGAGGGTTGGAATGGAAATTGTGAGACCTTTAGTACCCCAAGCTCCTCCTGGAAGAAGTTTATCATGATGGTGGTAGATTACACCACCTGATACCTATAGGTGGTTGCCTCTCATTTAGGATAAAGTGACAGATGCCTTGCTGAGATTTTCTCCTGTGTTGAGTTCCTGCAGGAGGTTATCACTGATTAAGGGGTGCCTTCATGATGGATCTGATGAAGTGTTTGCGGAAGACGTGGGATGGTGTAGAGATGCATAACACCTCATCACCCACAAAGCCAATGGGCTTGGGAAAGATTTAATGGAACCCTAAAATCAATACTCCAAGCATTTGCTCAACAGCATGGGAGGGACTTGGAAAATAGCTTTTCACCTGTTGTTTGCATACAGGAGATGTCCCAAGAGTAGACAGGGTTTTCCTTCAAATTCTTATATGGATGTAGGGTCAGTGGGCCCCTAGACTTGATCCAGGAAGAGTGGGAAGGCAAGCACACCACCAAGAAACTCCCATCATGGAGTATGTCCTGAAGTTTAGGGAGAAGCTGAAGGACCTTATGGGGTGAGCCAAAGCAACCTGTCAGCTGCCAACAGAAGCAAAAGGTCTGATATGACTGTGGAACTAGAGCTCCTCGTACAGTGTAGGTCAGGAAATCATGGTCCTTATTTCCAGTCTGGGAAGACAAGCTGCAGGCCAAGTGGGCACGACCATACAAGGTTGTCTGACAGGTTAACGATGTGAACTAGATTGTAGAATTGCCTGAAAGGAGACCTACCTATAGGATGCACCATATCAGCATAATGAAGTCATATGCAAATAGGGCTGACATGGTATTTGCAGTGTGAAGACCTGGGGATGGGATGGTCATAGAAGAACCCCTACTGGACTTGCTAGATGAAAGCAAGCGGTAGTCATCTGTGGAGGCTAGAGATGCAGCAAATTTAAAATCCACCTGTGAACTGAATGCAAAGTAGCCACTTCACATTGGCATTTCGCTACCGGAGTGCCCCATGGAAAGAGCTCACTTTGCCTTGTTACTATTACTTCACGTTGTCATTCCACTTAAACGCAAAGTAAGGCAGAGTGAAAACAATATTGGCAGCACCTCACCCACACAGTCACTAGAATTAACGTTCATCCCCAAAGTGCTACTGCCTTGTGTCCAGAAAACTCCCAGTGCTGACAAAGTCAAATGAGAGCATAACAAGAAATGCAGTCTCCCATAATTAATGGCACACTCAGTCATGCACGCAGTGGTCACACACAGAGTCACCAGAATTAATGTGCATCCCCAAAATGCTAGTGTCTGTGTCCAGAAAATTCCCAGTGCTGACAAAGTGAAATGAGGCGTAACAAGAGATGCAGTCTCCCAGAATTAATGGTGTACTGCAAATACACAGACAGATTAAGATTGTGCTGCGCACTCAAGGGATACATATGAAAAGGCACAACAAACCTAACTAGTGCACACAAGTCACAAATCCAAATCTCGAAAGGAATACATTTTGCCAATTGGGGATTAGTGCACGGCAGTAACAATCCACTACCAGTAAAGATACCACGATGCAATATAAAAATTCATGCAGGTGCAGTGGATTGCAGGTTCACACTGCTACAATTACTCTGTGGCACAATAAAAGGTGTCTGATTTAATGGCACACATCGCACACACACTCACACACACACTACAAGTAATGGTGAGCAAACTGAAAACCTTTAATAATATAACCAAATGTTTTAAACAGCAAATTATGCACTGTTGCACCACAACAATCAGCAAAAAAAAGTCAAGAATTACTGAAAATATTACTGTGTGTACATTAACAGTTATACAAGAAAAATATAACCAAAACAGAAAGACTGTCTTTTTCTCCCAGTACACCACAAATGCACCCTCCCAAAGTACACTTCACAGTACACACTGACTGTTCTAAATTAACATTCAAAATCCACACACAAAAAAATCACTCGATGATATGAGCACAGAAGAGTTTCCTACAATCGATGTAGTAAATTTTGAGAAAAAAATGACTCAAAAAGGCATTTTAAACAGCTTTTAGAGGTTTTGAATTATAGAGCTCTGAGAGGAACCTGTCTCCAGCTACCACTACACACACACTACCCAGGCCAGAACTGAGGCTGTGCAGAACAATCTAGAGCCCATGTGATCTGCAATCCCATGAATCACTGCAGAATTTCATTTGGAGCTCAATTACAAGTGAAGTAAGGCGAATTACATTGATTTCAATGTACTTCACCTTAAAATTGGTGGAGAAGTAGTTTGGGGAAGGTGGAATAATGCAAAGTCATTGGTTTCAATGGGCTTTGCATTCCTCATTATGAAGCAAATTAACTAGAAAAAAAATTAATGTTGTGATTCGTGACATGATCATGAATCGTGATTTGTGACCGTGATAATGAAGAACATGATTTGTATCACAGTGACTCGTGATGATAGTCCTGTCTTAAAAGCGCGTATTATGAGTACAATGTTCATGCAGAATTATGCACCACACCTGTCCAGTACTCTGAAGGAAGCCAAAGAAACAACTGTGACTTAAGTTACAGATGGAGATTGGGCCCTAAAGAGATCAAATGCATAGACAGATTAAGATTGCTCTGTGCACTGAAGAGATGCAGACACAAAGGTACAACACCTAACCAGTGCTCACCATCAGAAATTCAAATCTGAGAAGAATGCCATTGCCAGTTGAGGTGGGCCATGGGGGGCAGTGTACTGCACTGCTGCAGTAACAGTCACTAGTATTAGTACCAGTAAGATACCACAAAGAAGTACAAAAATCACACAGCTGCAGTGTATAGCAGGTTCACATTGCTGAAATTATTATGTGGCACAATAAAGGTGTCATACACATACTCACATACACACTAAGAAATGCATAGCAAATTGAAAACTTCAGTAATATAACCACATATTTTAAACAAACAGAAATTATACACTGCTGTACCACAACAATCAGAAAAAATGGCAAGAATTATTGAAAATATTACTGTGTGTACATTAACACAGTTATACTAAAAAATATCACCAAAACAGAAAGCACTGTCTTTTTCTCCAAGTTAATCTAACTACACCACAGATACACCTCCCCCAAAGCATACTTCCACTGTCTCTCAGTACATAGACTGAATGTTGTACATTAACATTCAAAATCTATACACAAACAATAAATGCTCAATGATATGAGCACAGAGGGTTTCCTATAATCAATGAACTAAAGTTTCAGCAAAAACAAAATGACTCAATAACGCTTTTTAACAGCTTTTAGAAGGTTTGAATTGCACAGAGCTCTCAGAGCAGATTGTCTCCTGCAGCTTCCACACACACTACCCCAAACTGAGGCTGTACAGAACAATCTAGAGCCCATGTGACCTGAAATCCCATGAATCATAGCAAAATTCACCTTTGCAGCTTAAAAACAAAGGCAAAGTGAGGCAAAGTACATTGTTTTCAATTTACTTCACCTTATGAATTACAGTGGAGTAGTGGTTTGGGAAGAAAAGTAAGGCAAAGTCATTGTTCTCAATGGACTTCGTGTTTACCCATTATAATGCAAAGTACTCTGCTTACGCATTCAAACCTCATTAATTCACCTTCACTCCTCAATTCACTTAGTGGAGCGAATTGGGGCCACTTCACCCATCTCTAGTGGAGGCAATTAAACTGAAACCCCAGTTGACCCCAGAACAGTCTCAGGAAGTGAGGAAGATTCTAGAGGACTTTTCCCCTTTGTTTACAGCCAAGCTTGGATGAACCCCCTTAGTGCCACACAATGTAGACACGGGTGCAAGCGCCATATGGCGGACAGTCTACTGGGTATCTGAGGCCATCCTAAAGGACATTGGGAGGAGGTGGAGGAAATGCTGGATTTAGGGTTAATCCAGAAATCCTACAGCCCTGGGCGTCACCCATAGTCCTTGTTTTCCAAGCCGAATGGCTCTACTAACTTTGTGTGGATTATTGTGGACTCAACGCAGTCACAAAGTCTGACCACACGCAATGCCATGGACGGATGAACTACTGGACAAGTTGGGAGGGATGACATACCTTACTAGAACTGACTTGAGAAAAGGTATTGGCAGGTGGAGTTAACTGCTAGAGCTAGGGAAATGTCAGCCTTTATCACTCCAATAGGGTTATTTGAATTCCGACTTTCCAACTGGGGCCAGCCTTCTGAGGATTGAAGTCCTCTTGACCTAGGGCTGTTGCTAGCTGCTTGGCTTTTTGTGCTAGCAATGGACCACTAATCAGTGCCTCCCAACCGCGAGCATTTTGAAACCAGCGTAATAGGGCTGCTTCCACCTCCACATCCTTGCCCTCCCACTTCCTTTTGCGATCAGGGTTCTGATTCGCATTCCATTCTGTAAACAGCTGATCTCTTGCCTCAATAGATCAGCAACAGTAGACTGGGTAGAATAAGGTGTTGAGCCAAGTCGTGTTGGCTCATTTTGAGGCCTCGTCAATCTTTTTAAAGAACTCAATTATTTGGCTTAGGGACATTGTCTGTCGTTTTCCAGCCATTATTTCAGCAGTCGAGACACAAACTGATTGCACGAGATGCTACAGCACCTCTTTTGTAATGGAAACAATAAACCGCTTTGCTTGAGCTGAGCAATTAACAATTAGCAAAGCGCTAATAGGGTGTGAAAAGTTTCAACAACAAGCAGAATCTGCCCACTATAGAAGGCGGATAACGATCGATATAACCAATTGCTGTAACACTTGACTCTATGAGACTTGACAAATGGTTTTGCACTTTTGCCGAAATAGACGATTGCCCGTTTTAACTGCAGGGCGATATAAATGGAGTAGACTGTAATTGCTTAAGAAATGAAGATTGCCTCTGCCACCTTCTAAAGTTTAGTCAACCAGGTGTTACATGGTGCTGAAGAGTATGCAGTAGTGTATCTAGATGATACTGCCATCTTCAGTACCAGTTGGAAGGAACACCTGTCTCACCTGAAGGAAGTGTTGGGCATGATACAGAGTTCAGGGCTCGCTATCAAGGCTGAAATGAGCCAGGTGGCTATGGTGGAAGTGGTGTACATAGGCCATGTAGAGGAATGGGGAAGCTTCATCCAAATCAAGCAGAGGTTGAGGGGATAGAGGCATGGCACAGGCCTGAGACCCAGAAGTAGAGTTAGGAGTTTCCTAGGAAAGCTGGGTACTTTTGAAAGTTTGTTCTTAATTACAGTACCCTGGCAGCTCCAGTGTCTGGCTAGCTAAAGAAAAGAATGCACAAAAAGGTAAAGTGAAAGCCAGCCTGTGAATGAACCTTTACACAGCTAAAAGAGGCACTGTGCTGTGCCCCAGTGTTAGCCAGTCCAGATTATAGTAAGTCATTTGTAGTCCAGACAGATACCTCAGATGTGGAGACCGGAACAGTCTTCAGTGAGATCTCTAATCAAGGAAACAATCTCCCAATAGTGTACCTTAGCAAAAGTGACTTCTCCAGGAGCAGGCATATTCCACAGTTGAGAAGGAATGCCTTGCGTTGGCATGAGCCTTGAATAAATTAGAACCGTACTTTTACAGGAGGTGCTTCAAGGTACAAGTCAATCGTAACACATGGTGTGGCGAAATCAGATGGGTAAAACAAATGATTGTCTCTTTGGTGGAGTATTGCCTTACAGGTCTACGATGTGACAGTTATCCACAGGGCCAGATTGGCCAATGTCAATGCAGATGGGCTATTTCACCAGTTAAAGCAGTAACATAATTTCTGAAAACCTTACCATGCATTAGGAGGTATATTCCAACAAATTTAGTCTAGAGGTGGGATGTGGAGAGCTAGCCAACTGCCAGTCATTATTTGCAGATATAATTCTGTTTTATATATAAATATATATATATATATATATATATATATATATATATATACATATATTATGGTAGAGGAGCCATTTCTATGTTAAATCCCAAAATTTTGCACCTTAATAACTTTGCACCCGTCTGATGTATTTGACTGACATTTGGAATACATGATCAAGAACCATAGGCCTTGGCACCTGCCAAGTTTCATACCAGTCGGATACACAGCTGCGAGTTATTAAGCATGATTTACGCACATTTACGCTTTTCTGGAATTCTATGTTCGCCTGTACAGGTCGCACGGTTTTGTGTGACCAGCCCAAAATCTTCAGGGAACATGTGGCAGGGTCCCCAATGTGTCTTTCAAAGATTTGGTGAAAAAATATTAAATGGTTCAAAAGTTATTCAAAAACAATTTCCCATTATAAGTCAATGGGAAAAGTTAACAAAAGTTCAACACTTTTGACAAATGCACTTTTACTTTCATAAATGGGCCTGTTACTTTAGTAATCTGCCATTTTGTATTCAGTTGGTGATCAGAAAAATGCTTGGCATTTAGATTTGTGACCATCTAGCAACCTAATTCTTTTGTATTCACCTAGTCTGACCCTGAGGATGCTAGCCATGTCTTTTTGGGAGTAAAACACCCCAGAAATATGTTTTTCAATTTTCTGGAAAAAGTACTTTCATAAATTACTTTTGTGCTCACTGAAGTGTCATAAATTTTTAAAGCTTTATAAATGCGACAGTAGTTTTCTAGTCTGTGGGAAAATTACAGCAATTCTTTGGCACTGCACTACAAAAGAATGTTTGGGAGTTTTGGGCTGAAATTTGGAGGGAACTCAGCTGACATCTCACAGATGTGCCTTTCAGTGTTTTGTTGAAAACAATATTATACAGCGGCAAAGTTACAGCACTCCAAAGTTGACAGTTTTCCCATAGGGTAACATTCGCGCCGATGCATTACAGAATCCTTTGGCACCCTGCTGCAAAATAATGGTTTGGTATTTTTCCTGAAATTTGGAAGGAGAACAGCCAACAGCCCACAGATGTGTCTTTCAGTGGTTTGATGAAAATATTACAGGGAGGCAAAGTTATGGTGCTCCAAACTTCTCTTTTTTCCATAGGATAACATTACAGTCGTCAGCGCCTTTCAGGGCCCGTATCTCGGAAATGGTCGAGATACAGACTTTCATCAGAAAAATGCTTGGTTCCTAAATGGGGCTAAGCACAAAATTAACCAGGACAGTCATAAATCATATGACTTTTAAATTTTTCTATGTCATACGGTTCCTGAGATATAACCTATTTAGTATTCCAAGTCCTCATTTTCTGCTCCGATACCCATTATTATGCATACATTCTTTGTACTCACTGTCTTTCTCTATGCAGCTTTTGGAGGAAAACCAGCCTGTGTGCATACATTACTGTACCGTTGCCCTTTTTGCTTGCAGTTCCGTGCCGTTTCACTTACCGTTGGCTCGCCACCATGTGCGTTATCCTGCGTTTTCATTTGCGCTTGCGTTTCTGTTATTTTTTGCCATTTGTGTCTACAGTACTGTTTCTCTTTCTGTTTCACTTTGTCACGTGCCCATTGACATTTCTGTTTGCAGGCACCATGTTACTATCTGATAACACATCACGTGGCACACGTTCCGTCCTACATACCATGTCGTTACCCTTTCTGTTCTCAGGCTTGCGTTACCATATGCACCACTGTTAGCACTTCTGTTTGCGTTGCTGTTCCTCTTACTATGCCACAAGACATCATGTGGTGGGGCGTGGACCCAAAGGGCCCTGCACTCCTGCTGCTGCATTACATTCACTATTTCTCATTATCATTCTCAAAAGAAGGGAAGTTAGGGCAAAAAACTCAGTTTAATGCATTAGTTAGGTTGTTCTACAGCGACAAAAGTGAGGAAATTCACTATAGGGTTGAAAACCCTAACTCAGTCACCCCTAGCAACACACACACACACACACACACACACACACACACATATTCAAGTATGGGGAGGACCAAGTCAACACAACCAATGACAGACATCCAGCAGCAGGTGACAGAAATAACAAAAATTGTCTAAATGTATACGAGACATCCCCACCCACCTGACCAGGTACTACATGCTCAGTGGAGATCAACAGCAAAACTGAGGCTATGTACATGAAGCGTACATATCCTGATTGCAGCTGCACTAGCGTACCACACTTAGTAGTTGCATGGCCTTACCTACCGATGCCTCACACAGGACCACACCACATGTGGTGGGCCAGCTGAGCAATAGAGTTGAGCAAAACCAAGGAGTTGTACAGGTATAATATCTCTGATTATAACAAGGGTTTGAGAAATGCAGCTTTCTAATTAACTGTAAACAATGTAACAGCCTTATGTTTAGTTTTTATTAAGATACATGTAGAGCCTAACCATATGATGAACATAGTTTAATGTTGTTTAAAAAACAGTTTTATTATGATAGCAATAAGCCACTCCCAGGTATTATGTTAATGGTCAGTTTATCACTGTCTAGTGACATGTGGCACTTGGCTATGCCTCATTCAACATTAAACCCCTACAGGGTGATTAACTGACCATTTAACATAACTGTTGGTCATGCCTTATTGTAATTGTCTTTATGAGTAGACACTCTCCTCTGCTAGGCACTGCAGCAGCTTTGCAACACAGTGTCCCACCCAGTTACACCATACACTGTCTAGTTACTGGAGAATGGCCGTGAATATGAATTCATGAAGACGAACAGTGTAACTGATCATTACAGTCATTGAAACCTTAGTGTGATTATAACTGACAGAGTCAGTGAAGAATAACCCTGCCATCCTAGTACACTTATCCCATTGTGAGTTAAATCAATACTAAAAGACATTCTGTTTATATCTACACTATACCTACTTGATTCCTGTTGTACCACAATTAACATAGTTATCACTTTGAGAGCATCAGTGACAGAAGTGTGGAAAACACAAACACTAGGCGTACAGCCTGAGTACGAACCAACTATTAAAAAATTACACTGTGTCCATAAGTGGCATAGATCACTCATTGCAACAATAGTAAATGTATCACTATTTGAATAAGTTAGTCATCACAGATGCAATGAGATTGTCTTTCTCCAGGTACAACATGCTCAGTAAGTGCCTACAGGAAAATCTACCCTACAGACATCTCCAATACAGGTACGTCATTGTTGGCTCAGTAGTGCTATGATATTTAGAAGTTGCTTGTCCTGATCCATGCAATTACACTGCTTCTTACAAAGAATACTTACTGCATCTTTAGTATTGAAACACACTGAAGGTCTATGTATGTACATCAGCAGTACACCTTCATCAGTAAGAATGCATCTGATACTGGCAGTATGAATTTCACAGAGTTGAACAGGCAATGCTTTTCCATACGTTTACATCAGCCTCTTTATCTTGAGTAAAGGTAGCAGTAAATGTACTACTATGTAAATCACATACTAAATGTAACACTACTTTTATCTTGAGCATGCTAGTGTCTTGTAGTTAATTTATGTACTTCTCTTAATGTATACTCACTAGTGTTAAAACCTTTCTACAACTGTCATCATGCACCTTCAGCATTTATATTGACTAACAGCACAGTACCAGTTGTGGTGTGGTGTGGAGCATCGGTAGGTAAGGCCATGCAACTACTAAGTGTGGAACGCTGTGTGCAGCTGCAATCAGGGATGTGTATGTTTGGTGTACATGGCCTCAGTTTTGCTGTTGCTCTTCACTGAGCCTGCAGTACCTGGTCATGTGGGTGGGGATGTCTCATAGTACATTTAGACAATTGTTTGTTATTTCTGTCACTTGCTGTTATGTCTGTCATTGGTTGTGTTGACTTGGTCCTCCCCCATACTTGCATATGTGTGTGTGTGTGTGTGTGTGTGTGTGTGTGTGTGTGGGGGGGGTTGATTTTGGAGTTAGGGTTTTCAACCCTAACAGTGAATTTCCTCACTTTTGTCGCTGTGGAACAACCCTAACTAATGCATTAAATGGATTTTTGCATCTAATATATATATATATATATATATTCATGACAAAAGACTCCATTTAATACATCAATTAGGGTTGTTCCAGCAACAAGTAGAAATTCACTGTGGGTTTACCACCCCTTGCACCCCATGCACTCATCCCCACCAACTGGCATCAGGGTGTGTGTTGGGTTGTCAGCCTAACTCTCACCCCATTCCATGTGTAAATAAGCTGAGGTGGTGTACTGTAGGAGAATGGGGTGAGGGTTAGGACTGACGACCCCAATGCACAACCACAATGCCTATTGGTGGGGACAGGGTGGGCGTGGGGTACAAGGGGTGGCAACTAACAACGAATTTCCTACTTGTTGCTGTGGAACAACCCTAACTGATGTATTAAACAGAGTTTTTGCCATGAATTTCGCTTCTTTTTGAGAATGAACACTAAAAATAGTGATTGGAATGTGCTTTTTGTCACATAATGCTTACTAACAGTAATGCAAATGCAAGGACAAATGGTTACGGACATGGTGACACAAATGTAAATGATAAACAAATGGTAAGAGATACGCAAGTGCAAACATTAATGAAAGCAGAAATGGTAATGCAAATGGTAACGTAAATGCTAACGGCAACAGAAATGCAAATGTTAATGAAAGCAGTAACACAAACGCCAGCAGAAATGCAAACGGTAACACAAATGCAAAAGAAATGACAACAGTGAAGGCAGCGTGCGAAGAAAACAGTAATGCAATCAACAATGGAAATGCAACCAAAAGCATAGCGCTAATGCCAACAGAAATGCCAAGGGTGACAAAGATGCAAACAGTAAAGGTAATGCAATTGGAAATGCAAACAGATGCGTAACACCAACGATGATGCCAAAGTGAACAGTAACATAACCCGGAAATGCAAGCAACATGAAATGCAAATGGTAACGCGCGCATGGTCATATTACCGCCATTGGAAATGCAAATGCTAATGGTAGCACCAACAATGACACCAAGGAAAGACAAACACTAATGCAAATGGAAGCGCATATGCAAACGCAAAAGGTAATGCACACGGGTATGTAAATGATGCAAACAGAAACAGTTATGTAAACGCCAATGGCAACAGTAACAGAAATGCAAGCACAAATGAAAAGCAAAAGGGTAATGCACATGGCGGTGCAGATGTGAATGGTAACGCAAACGTTATGGAAATGCAAGTGAAACACTAACTGTAACATTAAAGAAAGCGCACACCCTTTTCCCCAAAAAGCTACATTGAGAAATACACTGAACACAAAGAATGTATCCATAATAATGGACCGCAGACAAAAATGAAGATTTAGAATACTAAATTGTTTATATCTCAGAAACCGTCTGACGTAGAAAAAAAATTAAATTTCATAGGATTTATGGCTTTCCTGGCTAGTTTTGTACTTAGCCACTGTTGAGAGGCTAAGCATTTTCTGACAAAAGTCGGTATCTCGAACTGTTTCTGAGATACGGGCCCTGAAGGGCGTGACAGATGCCGTAATGTTAGCCTATGGGAAAAAGCATCAAATTCAGAGTGCCATAACTTTGCAGCCCTCAGCATTTTGTCGCAAGCTGCCAAAAGGCACATCTGCGGGATCTTGGCTTTCTTCACTCCAAGTTTCAGCCAAAAAGACCAAACCGTTCTTTTGCAGTAAGCGTGGAAAAGAATTCCTGTTATTTTAGGCATAGTGTAGCAAAGTAGTGGCACAAATCATAACACTTTCACAAAAAATCACAAAAGTGTCATAAGTGTGATGCTACTTTGCGACAATACTTTTCACAAAAATTTTAAAACATATTTCTGGGGTGTTTAACCACCCAAAAAGATATAGCTAGCATCCTCAGGGCACGACTAGGTGAACACAAAAATAATTGTGTCCCTAGGCGGTCCCAATTTTAAATACAAGCATTTCTGTGACCAGTAACTGAAAAAAAATGGCTGACTCATGACTCTACAGGGTCATTGTGACACTAAAACTGCATTTACGACACTGTTGAATATTTTGTTAACTTTTCCTTTGACTATAATGGGAACTTATTTTTGAATAACTTTTGAACCGTTTAATACTTCTTCACAAAATCTTGAAAGTCACATTGGGATCCGGCCACATGTTCCCTGAAGTTTTCAGACTGGTTGTGCAAACCATGCAACCTGTGGCGAGAGCAAAGAATGTGCAAAAAGCGTGACTGTGACATGGAACAGAGCTTTATAGCTTTGCAACCGTATATCTGACTGGTACAAACTTGGCAGATCCAGAGATCTGTTTTACTGCTCTGTGGCTGCCAAATTTCAGTCAAAGCTGTTATTTGGTGGAAAAGTTATTAAGCTGCAAAATTTCACACTTTAACCTTAAATGGGGTACTCAACCTTAACTATGGTGGCACTACCATGCCATCAATATATATATATATATATATATATATATTATATATTATATATATATATATATATATACACACACAATGGGATGAGACATATTCCAGTGAGATAAAACAAGTTATTTTCACTGCAATTAAATAAATCCTGATGACATCTGAAGAGTTAAAATAAATGCCATTTATTACACTCCATAAACCGCACTAAACCCATACAAAGCCGCATAAAGCTACGCAAAATTGTACATTTGCAACAATGAGGCCCCCATTGTATAAATAGGATATATGATGTGCACTTGTGTGATATGGGAAATATGTTCAGTCCTGTATAGCGACCTCTGAAACCTCACTTGTGGCTTCGCCATTCGTGAGTATTCAGATGTCACTCTAGAGAGTGAAAATATTTCCATATCACACTCATGTACATCATGTATCATATATATATATGATATATATATATACACACATACACACACACACACACACACACACACACACACGTGTTTTATGTAATTTTGGGTATATGTACATGCCACAAGAATTCCAGTGATAATGCAAGGATAACAAAAGATAACATAGAAAGAGACTGGATTTCTTTTAATAAATGTTTGACCTTCCTCTGACCTGAGTGTCAGCTGCTTGCCAGAAAGCTAACATTGCATTTCCAGGTCCCTTAACAGTGATATGCCAAAATCCATTTGCCTGTCATAAACCATGTACTTCAGAGGCAGGATGCTCTGATTCGAGGAAACTGTTATAGTATGTTGTATCTTATGAGGTGAGAGGACCAGAAACATCCTTTATGGCAGACCTGTGTGAATTATCTTACTAGTGTCAAAATTGTAAGGCTGTGTGACATCACAGGGCAGTCAAGGAACTGTGATGTGGGGAGCACACAAGGGTGCCATCTACTGACCTAAAAAGTATGGGATTTTCACCCACTATATGAAGAGCTTACAAACTGGGGGCTCGTTCTCATTTTGTGACCATCTACAAGGGACACTTTTCTCCTGACAATACAAGATGCAAGACTGCCAGTACAATTGAAACAATCTTTCATTTACTTTCTTTGGATTTCAGTTCACTACAGATTTAAGGTAGACTTTAGATAATAGTTATAATGTGTGTTTCATGTATATTTTACACTTTTATTTCTGATATTCTGTGAACAAATTAGTGCATCTTTTAGTTGTAACTGTGTGATTATACTGTAAGTATTTTTGTAAAAGCATTTGTTCTTTAAGAAACCTGCATGAGTGAGTTTTAATTTATTGGTCTAGGAATTAATATCTTTGAGCTAAAGCTCTTTAACAAAGGTTCCACGTTACATAGTACATAAAAACAAGATATGTAATAACAAAATGTTCAAAACAAAATTGTTATTCTAAAAGGACATGAGGAGGGTATCAGCCCCCAGTCATGGATTGCACTAAGGGATGGGCAATTTGAGATCAGTGGACCTGACCCTCAGGAGTGGGTTCATGACAATAGGTAAAACCTCCAGAATTCCTGTAGTGAATTTTACATTTACAGAGTACATATCACTACTTTATTTGATAAGCTGAACTGTTTGCAGTACTGTAATTCCTTGCTGGATGACTGTTTAACCCTCTCCCTTCTCTTAAAATTGAATCAAATGGACTCAGAAGAACAGTACTGTGGTCTCTCTCGTATCATTCTTGTTCATTGCAGCGACACACTTTCTTAAAAAGAGAGTAGCATCCACATTTTCCTATCTGAAATATCCCATTGCAATAGCCACAATTCCTCCTTCTTGATGCCTGTGTCACAGTTAAATAGACACTGTCCCATTTGTTTAACAGAAAGAGTTAAAAGCAAGGATCTGTTCTGTCCTCTCCTTTCCTTATCAGTCAGTTGGCTGTTTGTACAATCAAATTTTCTTGTGAGACCTGGGAACTGATCACTTGGACAGTCTTAGCCCCCACCCACTATCTCTGCCTTCACTTGTTGTTTCTGTCTTTTCTTCCCCCTTGCATATGTGCAGTTATAAAATACATGTGAATCTTTACAGTATGTGGCGCTAGGGATCCCTTTGTTTGAAAATGCATACAGTTATGTTGTTAAATGATTACAAACTGTTATTTGGAACTTAGGCGAGTTAACCTGGAGATGATAAGCTCTTTTGAAGTTTTTAACAGCTTATAAGATGGACAGCTTTTAGCAAGAAAGTAATACACATCAGACACACAGATTCATTTTAAGGCCAATGAACTTGTCAGACATAATGCCATTGCAAGCTCTAATTTTAATGTTGCAGGAGTTTATAACTTTGTTGTTTGCATAATTTGAAAAATTAATTTATAAATTTCTAAAAGTTTGGCTACTTATAATACGGCCTACATTGTAGTCAGAATTGCAAAATGAGGCACACATAACCATGTAGCATAGTAGTTTAAATGTTTCCATTTGGTGAGGATTGAAATGTTGTTTTAAACACAGATGGAAATAACCAAATCTTTAATTTTGGCTAAATCTCTAGCTATCCATAACACAGTTTTCTTTAAAACTGTTAATTTAAAACTTGGAACACATATGCTTGGCATATACACATGTATACCTTTCAAACTGTGCGAGATTTAAAGGGTGCTATTAATATTATATTAAAAACTGAAAATTTAAATTTGGTAAAATGTTTGGCTCCCAATAACACAGTCACCTTTAATGCTTGAGAGATAATACTTGGTGCACATACCCATGCTGAGGATTACTTACATTTGGAAACTAGAGAAAATCTGGATACTGAAATTTTAACATAAGTGGAAATAATTGGAAGGGTAGGCCTGTAGTTCAACGAATCAGCAGCTAGCCACTCCCACTTCCTGAGCTATAAGCAGTTCCTCTTAGCCTCATTGTGAAGCACTTTTTCTTTGCTGCTGGAGGCTCTGTTGGTTTGTCCTCTGAGCTGACTGGGGCCTATCACCCCCAACCTGTTGTTTCTGAGTGTCTCTGCTGGACTTGAGTGTTTGTTTTCCTGCTTATAGTTTGTATTTTTCTCCAGCTGTGTGCTTCCTGTGTTTTGTGTCTTTTGTTTTGGGCCATGTTCCCTGTTTTGCAGCATTTTAGTTTTATCTTTTTTTTGTTTTTACACTGTGCTCACCACACTCAAACTATTGCAGTGCAACTGCAATCATTATCTATGTGTTTCAGCTCCACAAAACTGCTCCATGTTGCATACTCAATTCTTTTCACCTGACACAGTTTACTCTGACTGTAGCTGTGCTGCTCATTCCTGCTCTCATACTATTTGCAGCTTCATTGCACTGCCTGGCTACACCTGCTTTCAGAGCACTGTCTTCATGTTTTATTGCATTTACAACTCTGAGATCAGCCAACTAAGCTCTTGCTGAGGTTGTTAATATAGCTTTATCATTAAATCTTGTCTCACTGCAGAAAAATCCTCAGAGTATTTGTCACCTTAATTTGGCTCTTCATGTCTGTCTGGCTTGCCCCAATTTAGTGCTGTTTCATTGCTACACAGTGTGTTATGCAGGCCTCTGTGCAGGTCTACCTATCGCTATTACTGCTTATTGACCTACATGCAGGTCCACGTTGCTTACGCTTATCATTGCTCATTGCTTATGCAGATAATTGCTTCATGCTCATTGTAACCTCAGCTTCAGCCTCTGGGATTCTGCTGCACTCAATTCTGCATTCAACCACAAGGTTTCAGCACTCAATGCTCATTTTGATCTTAGCACACGTGTTCATTCAGCTCACCAGCTTCAGCTCTCATTCAATTCTGGGGCATGCCAGCCATTCTATTTTGGTGCAGGTTTCTGCAGCTGGTTGTCTCACTCTGCATTTAGTCTGCATCTTGAGTGTGTCCAACTTAGGGTGGGATCCTTCTCACCTGGCCCATAGCTGGAATGTCCTTACCCCAGGCTTGGCTTTAGCTGCCTGCTATGCAACAGCAGCTCCTGGTGTAGAATTAAGACTAGTGGTGAAGGTTGAAAAAGTTACCTCCTTTAGCTCTAGTATTCCACTATAACAGTTAACCACTGACTTTAGTGGCTTCCCTAGCAAAGCACCTTCACCACATTCTCCCTATGACTGCCTCTGGTTCACCTGGTTTGAGCTTAGGGTGGGTAGGCCATGTGAGTGCTTCAGCAGTTGTTGCTCTCCTCCTGCACTTTGGATGCACATATTGTTGCAGTTTACTCACAATCCCATGGCATACCCACTAGAGGGTTTGAGTGAGACCCTTCCTCCAAATTGGAATATTTTCCACCTCCCTTTAATTGTTTTTCCAAATTGCAGCTGCAGGCCATCACTAAATAAACTAAATAATCCCAAGCCTGGAGGAAAGGTGACCTAGGCCTTGGATCCCAGAGATTTCCTCCTCATAGGGTTTTTTTCTCTCTTCTGTTGCCTCGGGTCATAACAGTTAATTAGCACAGTAGTGTCCCTAGTTCTTTAGATAGGTTCTGCTGTTGGATAGAGGTGGAGGATATCCTCCATTCCCTCTTTCCTTAGGGTATCCCTAATTCTCAATGCAAACCAATAGTATCATGCTCATAAACCTGTAATTTCATTACGTTATCAAACTGAGCATCTCATTACATTATCAAACTGTCTATGCTTCTCTACTTCTACTTCACAGTTACTGCTAGTACATCACAATTACTGCTTGCTCATGTGCTTTGTGTTGCCTCATTCTTTTTGGGGTATGTTTGCTCTACATTTCTTTTGGAGATTCCTAAGGTACCTTTAGCCATGGGAGTTGTCCCATGTATCTCTAGGGTGGAACCCTCTCCAAGGGTTCCTTGCCTTCATGACCCTACATGGTGGTAATTCCTCTGGAATAGAGAGTGCAAACAGCCCAAACCAAACTAACAGTTGCCCAAGCATAATACTATATTGGCTGCGCAGACATTGAACTGAAAACAAAATTTTGATTAAATGCCATTTATAACTCAGACCTCTTAAAAGCTAGGAATCTTAAACATGTCTAACATATACATGCGGAATGGGCCTATATACCTGCTGAATATGGTAACATTTGGATGAGTATGTTTGAAATTAGATTAAAAATAACTGTATTTCAAATTCTGACAAAATTTCAGATAACAATTTACAGAAAGTCCACTAAATTTCATGGAATCAGAATGGTAATTCCACCAGTATTCCAGTGTCAGAATTTGCATGTCACACATATTTAGTTCCAGGATGAATCATAGCTTTTGGCATGTGTTGGTATTTACTGTAGCAGGAATGGATGTGTTAGACATCAGTGCATAGAATACCAGTGATAAAAGGAACAGCACAAATTCTGACAATATTTGCTTTCCTGTTAGACTCTTCTGCATTAATAAAAGCCTAAATCCTAATGTTTCAACTTTCTAAACAGTCTTACTTCCTGTATACCACATGTTGTCTTGATCACCTTTTGTTCACCCATCAGGTTCCATGTTCAGTGTGCAGTGAACCTTGCCCTTCTGGCTTTAGAAAGCTACTCGAGCCGGACAGCCAATCTGCTGCTTTGATTGTGTACCATGTTCCAAGGGAGATTTCAACACAACAGGTGGGTTGGTTTAAATATATGACAATAATTTATTCAAATAACTATTTTTATTTTTAGTAATGCTTTAATTGCCCTGCAAATTAGGGATGTGCAGATAGCTATTGTGCCACCAGACTTACTACAAATCTAACATCTCTTTGAAGGAATCAGACACTTTCATTTAGGGATGCAGTACAGTAGTTAAGGAAATGCTTTAATATACTGCACAGGAGCACACTATGTAACTTAATGCACATAAGTTGGGTCCAAGATGGGAGGGATATAATTAGGGACATTTTTCAAAATAGAGGTGCATATTATGTCAACTAGTGTGGTAATTGGATGCATGAGAGAGGGGATGGAGTTGCAGAGAGACAGATGAGAATAGTAAAACTGTGAGAAAGGGGAAGAAGAACATCTTTTTAAGGAAAAAAAGATAAGATCTGAATGGGGAAAAGATGTGATAAAAAGAAAAAGCATAGAGTAGCAAGCATTATAACAATGTTCAGATACACATGTAGTGGAGGCCAACTAAATGAATCACATCGACTGCAAGAGAAATTCAAACTATCTCAGTGGAATTTGGACTAAATTATCATTCTGCTTCTGCAAAATTAAATTTGCACATTTGCCAACATTTCATTTTCAGCTGTCTGAAGACACCTTGTGAATCTTTAATATACTGTGAAATTTATATGAAGTGGCCATATTTGCACTTTGTGACTATTTTTAAAGTTTATGGACTGTAGTTAACTTTGTCATTAAGTTCAGGAATAACTTTGTGAAGATACTTTGCCCACAAATGTTATGCTAATTTTTCAAAGGTCACAGAGACAACATTGCTGCCTATGCAGTAGAGACTAGACTTGTAGATTTTGCTTTTAGTGCTGGGAAAAAACTAGGCATTCTGATTTTGTTAAAGTTCATGAAATTTCATTAAATTTTCATAAATTCTGACTTAGGCAAAATCTGAATCCTCTGAATGTTGTCTATAAATCTTTGCCTCATTCAATGACATTTCTTGTTCAAAATGGCAGTTCTGCAAATTCTGTTCTTCAATTTAACCCTTGTTGTGCAACAGACCAATATATCAGTCAAAATTCCTATACATTCTAATTCTGTCAGCAGCCTAAGGATTAATACATGCATCCATTGCACAGCTCTATACATTACACATGATCAGAACTGCAAAATCAATTTTAAATTTTAATAGATCAGTGTCTAATAAAGAAACATTCTTTATTCCACTCTTAGAATTCTGAGAAAGTGAAACACTCCTCACAATATAGGAAGGCTGCAATATAGGACAGCGGAATGCTAGGTGGCATTCTCAGGGAATGAGCAGAGGAAGAAGGAGCTCAAGCTGCTGCTGTACAGGTCACTGGTACACCTGCACCTGGAGTATGGTGTGCAGTACTGGCATCCCTACCTGAAGAGACATTAACCTTCCAGAGGCAGTCCAAAGGAGGTCAATAAATATAGATTCAGGTCAGCAGGGCAGTACATATGAGAAGAGGTGGGTTGCCCTCAATATATACTCCCTGGAGGAAAGGAGAGAGAGAGAGAAGATGGAGAAAGAGAGAGAGGCGAGAGAGCACGTGACTGAGACCTTTAAATATTGGAAAGCCATTATCCAGATGGGCAAGGAGAACCTCTTCAGGCTCAGGGAAATAAAAACACAAAAGGACATTGCCTTAAGGTGGGGGTGGGGTCAAGACAGAGCCCAGGAGGCATTGTTTCATGGAAATGGTGCTGGCAGGAGAAGTATCTTCATGGTGATGGATGTGACAGGGTGAAATGGGTTATGTGATAAAGTAGTGTCACTGAAAACTTTGGGGGCTGAAAAGGGATGATACAGGGTAAAGGGAATGTCAGGGCCAACAGGAAATGGCTTGGAAGGAGGGAGATATCAGTTAGTGAATGGGGTTGTAGTCATTAGTTGACACTTGAAACTCTGCAATACAAACAGACTCGATGGACTGGGGCCTTAGTCTGCTAGTGGCAGTCATATGTTAATAAGTATGTAACCTTCCTGTGGTAGAGTGAAACCCTCCTACTCTATTTTGTTTAATGAAACTAGAGAATGAGTTCCTAAGGGCTACTAGAAAGCCATAGAGCCACAATAAGACTGCTTTAAGGTACCAAATAAAATGAAAGCCATCTGAGACCTGAAATATTCAGTGCAGGAATGGTCTTACAGCATATCAGAATAATATTTCTTTCCTATCCTTTGGGCTGTAGCCTTTCTTCTACAAACCTTTCAAATATTGTCTTGTCTTTGCTGGACTGATCACCTAGCACTGAAACTTTAATACACTCCAGTTCTTCTCTTTATGCCCCCATACACAGCTAGCATTAAGTATAGAAGAGCTGTCCTTACACAGTTAGGGTGACAGCAATGTTGTGTGCTTTGTGCTGTATTCCCCTGTTAAAAGTTTCCATTTGCAGAATACTATACCTGGGAAAGAAAGTACATAACATGACTCAGTGGCTTTGGCCTATAAAATATAAAACAAAATACTGAATAACTACTATACACCACCTTTAGTTTTATATGGAGTTAATGAAGATATCAAGAACTGCAAAGTTCTTATTCTTGGAAGAAATGTACCAAACACATGTTTTACAAACTGCTGCAAACAATGCATCAGCAATGCTTTTGTTTCACACTGGTTTGTCTTATATATATTTTCCTGCCATTACAGAAATGTTTCTTTAAGACAAATCTGCACCCACTGCAAAATGTTGTGGAAAATGTACTTGTCTGAGGAATGCCTGACTCCATGTGCTTGCTGTTTTGCTGGTGTCCATTTTGTGGATTACTGTGGGCTCATGTTGGCTGGAATCTGTGGGCTTTATAGAGCTCTAGCATGAGGAGTCTGGAAACAAGAAGGTGGGACTTCCTGCATAGAAGTTCCTTCTTTATATTCTTATTGCTCTATTTTCTGATTGTTTAAACACTGCTATGTGTTAAAATGTTTTTTAAGTTTTACTTACTTTTCTGTATGAAACAGCCATATTTAAAATAACTGCAAACATATTACTAAAACATAAGCTATGATTGACAGGTCACATGTTTTCCAGCCCTATAAAAGGAGCTGGCTGAGCACAGTCTGGTATATACAGTAAGATGATTCCTGAGCTGTGGAGGAGCAATCCTCTGCAGGAATGAAAACTGGCTGATGCAAGAGTGGAGTAGTTGGTGCTGGGAGCAGTCTCAGAAAGACTGTCCAGTGACAGTGCTAGCCAAGGCTGGGATGTTTTGGACCAGAGTTGTGTTGAGCAGCTGGAAGGGTAATTGATCTACCTAAAGTGTGGGCTGCAGAACTGCAAGTCCAGGTAGGACTACTCTCACATATTGGTTTTATTCATGTGAACCTACTGGCTGAATGAGAACTGTAATCCCTTTAAGCCAAGTTTTTACAATTGATCAAGACCATGCTGACTAGTCATTAAGTACGAAGTAACAAAGAGGTTCAGATTTGCACAGTTTGAACTATTTAGCTTATTGCAAAGTGTGTTGAAGTCCATTTGTATTAAAGTGCACTGCCATATGGTGCATTTTAAAAGAACTCTCTAGTCTTCTGTGTCTTCATCCAACCTACCTTCCCACATATGGTGTTAGCTGTGGGATATTTTACCAGTGTCTCACCAAGGGACAAATTCTCAGAAGGTGAGATGTCCCAAAAACAAGGAAGAGGCATCAGACACAAGAAAAAGATAAAGAGCTCAATGGACAAAATGAAGTAGCTGAGAAGCTAAGCCACTCAGAAGAGACAATGACAGACAATGATAGATAAACAGGCGCTGAAAGTAGCAGTTGCAGCAGTGCTAAAACTGACTGAGACCTGAGAGTCATTGGAGGCACAATTTATGATGATGAAAGAAATCATCAATGGTGTCTTGTTGGGATTATTCATGTGGAATAGAAAGTGCAGAGAATGTCAGAGGAGGTTCACAGAGGAGAGCCCAGGGTAGTGCCAGCTGAAGTATTGAGAGTTCCTGAAAGTGCTGCTAAGCAGCACTGCGGTGGTATCCATGAGATAAGGGCCACTGGAGAGGATACTGTTTGGACAAGCATCAAGGTTGTACCAGAGGAAAGAGCTGCTCTGGAAGAAACCATAGTAGTGGACTGTTATGGTTACCAGGGTGGGACAGTTGAAGAGGACAGTGCAGCAGTTTTATGTGACTGTGTGGAAAACGTATATCTACTTATATAAGTACTGTTAACCACCTCACTGATGCTGAACAGGAGGGCATTGCAAAGGCTGAAGGGACTCTTAAGAATGTTTTGGCTGTGGGATCAAATAACTGTTCACCTATGACATGTATCACTGAAAATCCAGTATGCTTAACTTTAAAGAGAGTGTGATAGATCTCTAGTAAGGATGAAATGGTTTACACTAAGCCATATTATTTAAGAAAAGGCAATGAGCTGCTTAGGAGGCATTTTAATCCTCAAACTAGCTGCATGGAGGAGCAGATGGTGGTACCCAAACCACTCTGGAAGCAAGTGTTGACTACTGCCCACATTGATCCTAATGGAGACCACTTGAAGTGTTGTAAAACCATGGCCTGCCTAATAACTCACAGCTATTGACCTGGAATTTTCAGGCAGCTGAAAAGTTCTGCAGGTCCTGTGTGGAGTGCCAGCAGTCAAAGGATAAGGGCCAGAAGTTTACTCCAGCTAACAGGAAAATGGTAGTGGGGTAGCTAGCTGTAATGTGGGCCATGCAAGAGTTGGGTATGTTCAGGATGTTGCCACACAAGCAGAGAAGTGTCATGTGAGTTGGTGGGGCTTAGATAGAAACATAGAATTTGATGGCAGATAAGGACCGCTTGGGGCACCCAGTCTGCCCATTTTCCTACCTAATGGATACGCTGCAGATCCTAGTTAACCAACAGCCTACTTTTCCTACCCACTACCACTAGAATTGCCTTATGACTGTCCCATGCATTCTTGAAATCCACCACTGATTTTGACTCCACAACCTCCTCAGGAAGGTTGTTTCATGCATCCACAACTCTCTCCATGAAAACTACTTCCTCACATTCCTCTGAGCCATTCCCCTCAATCTTCAAATTGTGCTCCCTTGTTCTTGCACATCTCTTTTCTGAAAGATGTTACCCTCTTGGACTTTGTTGATTCCCTTGAGGTACTTCAAAGTTTCTATCATGTCTCCCCTGTCCCTTCTTTCTCCATGGCTATACATATTAAGCTCCTTACTTCTCTCTTCATATGTCTTCTGGTGCAGACACTGTACCAGCTTAGTCACCCTCCTCTGGACCACCTCCATCCTGTCTATGTCTTTGAGGAGACTGGGTCTCCAGAACTGCATGCACTACTTCAGATGGGGTATCACCAGCTGTGTGTACAGAGGGATAATGACTTCCTGTTTTCTACTGGTGATGCCTCTAACTATGCATCCAGGATCCCCCAACCCTCCTTACTGCCTTCTCACATTGTTGCCCACCTTTAGGTCATCAGATATGACTACCACAAGGTCCATTTCAATTTTTGTTGTTGTTAGCATCTCACCCCCCATTGTGTACTCTTCCCTGGGTTTTGTTTCCCAGGTGCATTACTCTGCACTTCTTTGCATCGAATCTAAGCTGCCATACATTTGACCATTCCTCCAACCTTGCAAAGTCCCTTCTCATCCTTTCCATCCCACCTTGTGTATCAGCTCTGTTGTAGATCTTTGTGTCATCTGCAAAGAGACATACTTTTCCTTCCAGTCCCTCTACAATAACACTTATAAAGACATTAAAGAAGACCAGTCCTAGTACTGAACCCTGCAGTACCCACTAGTAACCCTCTTTTCTTTAGAGTGGACTCCGTTTACTATTACCTTCTGTGTCCTGTTCTCCAGCCAATTCTTTACCCAGGCTACCAACTTGGGACCTACTCCCAGGCTGGCTAACTTGTATATTAATCTTTTGTGTGGACTATGTCACATACTTTACTAAAAGTCTAGGCAGGCCATGTCCACAGCCCCTTCTTGATCTGCTACTTTGGTCACCCACTTAAAGAAATTGATTATATTCATCTGACATGACCTTCCTGCTGTGAATCCATGCTGCCTGGGTCCTATGCCCTCTGGCCTCTAGGTACTCAACAATTCTTTCCTTCTAAAGTGATTCCATCATTTTCCCAGTCACTGAGGTTAAACTAACAGGTCTGTAGTTTCCTGCTTCTTCCCTGCTCCCACTTTTGTGAAGTGGACTAACATCTGCCCTCCTCCAGTCCTTAGGTACCTCCATCCTCCCATGATTTGTTAAAGAGGGTAGTCAGTGGTGCCACTAGTTCTAATCTTAGTTCTTTTAGAATTCTGGGATGAATCGCATCAGGAAAGATGTGTAGCTATAATGCTTCACTCCATGGGTAATGGGGTACTGTTAAGACAATTTGTCGAATGGTTATCCTATAGGACTAGATCAGTGTTAGTGTTCAAAAATGGGGGCAAAAATACTCCACTCGTTCTGTTGTAAAATTTCTCAAAGTTCTTTATTTATTTTTTACTTGCCCTGACATTTAGCACTCTTATGCTTTTCAAAGGGCTTTTCATATATTCTATAAGAATAATAGATAAATATTGTTTATAAATCTTGCATTTTTGGATTCCATTTCTTTTCATAATTCTTCTGTTAACATTTTCTATTGTACATCAATACCACTGTGCTTCTTTCTCATGCTACCTTTAGTACACACTCTGTATTCTATTCACTCTTTTTATAGTTAAAACTTTACAAAATAATATACAGTAATAGAGAATATGTAACCTGTATTGCTGCTTTGTTTCCACCACCGGCCAGATGCTTTCTACTTCTGCCTTTGCCTGTTCTACTGATTCTTCATGGCAAGGAGTTGCACCAAACTTGTGTCTTAACTATGATAATATAAACAGTATGGGCGGATATTCAAAGGGTTGCGCCATGCACAATAGGGTTGCGCATGCGCAAGTCCAGTGTGCCATTCTCTGCATATTCAGCAGGAGGCAGTTGCACCACTGAAAACAGGCTGAGCAACAGTGCAATGCAAATGAATGCATGCTCAACTGGAGGGAGGAACCATGCATAAACTGCACAGCCGATATTCAGCGGGCTGTGCGGGATCGCTCTGAGTGCAACCCCAACCTGCGCCTGCACAACTTTGAGCCAAAAAAGAGCGTAAGTCGGGCCACCCACAGGTGAGTTGTTGCATTGCGGGCGCAACTCAGCAGCTGCCACCTGTGACTGGCCCCAACCCAGTCCCTGTGCCCCCTGCAGCCCGATCGAGGGCAGATGACTGTGAATCCCCACCCCCCACTGGCCCGATTGCAGGCATAGCACTCCCCACCAGCCCAATGGCGGACAGCAATGTGGCTCCCCCAACGTATCCCTGGTGGTCCAGTGGACCAAAAGCCTCACAGGCAGTAGTGTAGAATCCCCTCCCGAATTCAGCCCTGGTGGTCCAGTGGACAAAGCCCGAGTGCGGGCAGTAGTGTAGAATCCCCCTCCCCAATTCAGCCCTGGTGGTCCTGGTGGCACATCCCGATCATGGGATGTAAATGCTGCTAAAATCCCCCAACATTGCCCTGGTTTCTAGTGTCCCCCTCCCCACCCACCCACAGAGCCCCACCACCCGCTCCCCCACAGCGGTGGCAGCAGCATCCTTCTGCCTGCTGCCCCGCCGCCAGACTGACTGCCCAGTAGAGCTGCCGCCCATTAGTGCAGAGAAGAGCCAATGGGCATACAGCATACCATGCATGACAGTCCAGATTGTGATGATTCATTCTGGCTGAATATCATCTTTCACCACTCAGCAGGCAGCGCAGGCAGGAAGGATGCTGTTGCCCACCGGCTGTGGGGGTAGGTGAGTGGGGCTTCATGGGTGGGTGGGGAGGGCACTAGCCACCAGGGGAGGAATTTGTACAACATTTACATCCACGATCGGGATGTGCCACTAGACTACCAGGGCTGACTTGGAAGAGAGTTCTACTACTACTGCCAGCGGCGACTTACGGAACCACTGGACCACCAGGGATACGTTCGGGGTGGGGAGCCACATTGCTGCCCGCGATTGGGCTGTTGGGGGAATTAAACCATGCCTGCGATCGGGCCAGTGAGGGGTGGTGGGGGGATTCTACACTGTTTTGCCCGAATTGGGCTGCAGGGGACATCGGTCCCCGATGGCTGCTGCCTGGGGGCACCAGGTGCAAGTCCTCGGGGATCAGAGCACCTGCATGCTAATGGCATGCAAATGGGGCCATAATCAGATGCAAATGCCCTCCCCATGCCTTGCATGCATTATAGCCCATTTGCATGTCACCTTTTGAATATCGAGGATTTTGCACATGGCGCAATGGTACTTGCTCCACTGCGGTTGAATGCTCCACTGTCAACTTGCAGTTGCGCGCCAAGTTCCACTGTGCCATGCACGGTAACGTAACGGGGTGATATTCAAGGGTTGCTCAATAAGCGCCGCTCACTTTGAATATCATCGGTTACACACCCGTGCAACTATTTTGTGCAGCGCGAAGGCTTGCGCCTATGAATGGCGAGTTTGAATATCCAGCCCTATGTGTAAATGCCTTCAGCAACCTTATTTAAAGGTTATTTTCAATACAGTAATCAAACAACTTTCCTTATAACTACCTTTTCTGTTATAACATTGTAACATTTAAAATATCTTAATTGGCTAAATTTTACCTTTTGCAGCTTTATCTTTCAGCTCAGCGTGCTCCATTTCCTTTGTCCTCTGTCTTCCTTCAATTTTAGGTTCTGTTTTAATACATTTAAAGTTTTAGTACCATCACATTTCTTAGTAACTGTTTGAACATTTCTGCAATGTATTTTTGCCTGTATAACTGGTTTTAACACTTTTACTCACTTTTGTGCTGAGCGTTGTTTCCAACTCCTTATTTCTTTATTTTATTATCAATCCCTATAAAAAGTTAATCCTTTCAGTACCCTTCAATATTTTATTTGTTTCAGTCCTATTAACCTTAAATTGTATGTTTCTATCTCACTTTTTATCTGGCTAATATGTGTAGATACTTTGGGCATAGAGTTAGAAATCAGATCTAATTCTTTCTTTAGCTTTTTATATATACCTGGCATCTGTATGTAAAGAAAATAGCTATTTTAATCACATTTTAAATTTGACATAGCTACAGCTCCTAGATATCTAAATATTTTCTTTTCTTACAGTGTGCTGGCTCTGTTGTTATTCCTTGTGTAGTTTGGTACAGCTACTGTGTGTATATGTGTGTGTGGTGCAAACTCTCTTGCTAAATGCCTCTCGGCCTAATCACCACATGCAGTTTCATCTGCAATGGATGAGCTCCTATTAAGCTCAACTCATGGTTGTAGCTGTCTTCATTGTGATCAGGCCAATGTCTGGCCAGAGTGTGTCTTTATTTATTTATTTAATTACTCATTTCAGTGTTTAGTTTACTGAGAAACTGATGATGGCTTGAGGAGTTGTTTTTCTTAATAAGCTGTGTTTCTTCAATGTGTTTTAGTTTGTGTTTAGTTAATATATTCTTTATATGGGAAGATAGAGATGGGGGAAGGATCTCAGAATGTAAAGTGTTCTTCACGTTATAGTTTCTTACTTTACCATGTTTTGTTAACATTTGCTTATGTATCCCTACTTTTCATGAACTTTCAACTATTTGTGATGTTACTTTCTTGTTTCAGACATATATTTTTTGGTGAAATGTTGCTATCTTCTTCTATTATATTTCCATATACCATTTGTATATTAAAGTGGAGAACAATTTTCATTACTGCTTGCTAGCCATATTTTATCATGTTGCTGTTCTGTTTTTGGAATTTATTATATAAAAGAAACCATTTTGTAAAGTGTTCATTTTTAATGTCTAACCTTACTATTTTGTATTTATTTGTTTTTTAGTTTTAGTTTTTGTCTATGGAGCCACTCCATCTCTCTTACTATTTAACATTACCAACAGGCATTCCAGTTTGTGTCTTTATTCCTCCTATGTTTCTTTCCAGATTTCTAACAGGAAAATCCATTTCATTTCTGATCTGTCCAACTGTTTTGATAGTCCCTCCCTTGCTGGTTTTTGGATTTGTTCAAGTCCCCAGAATCTAAGTGAGGCTCCTATGTCCTTTTTCAATGAAGTGATTTGTTACCTGTGATTTTTCTTCCTGTCTTCTAATATCCCTTTATGTTCTTGTATGCATGTTTTTAAAGCTCTGGTCATTTGTCCCACATATAAATGGTCAAATGGACACTGTAATACATATATTACCCCTCTATTATGCAGTCTATATGTTGTCTTATAGGTACTCTTTACCCATGTGGGTGTTTAAACACTTCTTTTTGCTCGTATGGTATACCTGTCCATACCACACAAAGATGGCATATGAACAATGGGCAAATTATTGAACACATGAAGCCACAGCACATCCAAAGACAGAAATACCACAAGGTTAGCACTTATCATATTGACAAATTATTTTGAGTTCAACTCAGAGTATTATAGATAGGTAAGGGGTATTGCTATGGGAAGCACAATGGCACCTGCCTAAGCAAACACTTTTATGTACGACCTAGAAAAAGAACATATACTAAATGAGAGAAAATCCATTTTTACTAATATCAACACGTGGAATATATATATAGATGATGGATTTTTATTTGGAAAAGTACCATACCGAGAGGTTAGAACAATTTTAAATTATCTTAACAACATTGCATAGAAACACAGAAACATAGAATTTGATGGCAGATAAGGACCACCTGGCCCACCAGTCTGCCATTCCCTACCTAATGGATAAGCTGCAGATCCTAGTTAACCAGCAGCCTACTTCTTCTACCTCCACCCCTAGGATTGCCTTATGACTGTCTCATGCATCCTTGAATTCCACCACTGTTTTGACTCTCAACCTCCTCAGAAGGCGTTCCATTTATCCACAACCTGTCTGTGAAAAGTACTTCTTACATCTGAGTTACCCCCATCTCAAATTGTGCCCCCTTGTTCTTGCACACCTCTTTTTTGAAAGAGGCTACCGTCTTGGACTTTGTTGATTCCCTTGAGGTACTTCAAAGTTTCTATCATGTCCCCCTCTCCCTCCTTTCCTAGAGGCTATACATATTAAGCTCCTTTAGTCTCTCTTCATGTGTCTTCTAGTGCAATTTGTTATGACACGCCATAAAATGGAAATATCATATCTTGACCTCAAAATATATAAGGAAAGCAATAAACTTTTAACAAGCTTATACAAAAAATGACAGACAGGAACACACTCCTACATGACAAAAGTCTCCATGAAACAAGACTAAAACAAAGCATTCCCTATTCACAATTAGTGAGGTGAAAATAAATTGTACTAAAGTACAAGATGTTCAGAAAGAAAAACAAGTAATGATAAAACGATTTCAACAAAGGGGATACAAGAAGTCCATACTTAAAAGCTAATCAAAGAATAGAGACAGTAAGTAGACAGGACACTCTACAAACCAAACAAAACAACATAAACCAAGGTGGTATTTACAACTAAGTTTAATGATTAATTTACAGAAATCAAAAGAATTGTAAACAAACACTGGTACATAATGTCAGTAGGGAACAAGCCCCTATGGAATTTAAAGAATGACCCATTAATGCAGCAAAAAAGTTAAAACTATTAAAGACAAACTAGTAAGATCCCAATTTAAAATCCCAGTACAGCAAGGGATGCAACTTTACTAGGACCCCTCAAATCTGGAATTCTACCATGTGGAAGATGCTCGGTATGTAACCATACCAGCAAAAAAGTGTTTAAACACCCACACATGGGTAAAGAGTACCCTATAAGACAACATGTAGACTACACAACAGAGGGGTAATATATGTCTTACAGTGTCCATGTGACCATTTATATGTCAGACAAATGACCAGAGTTTTAAAACACACATACAAGAACATAAAAGGAATATTAGAAGACAGGAAGAAAAATCACAGGTAGCAAATCACTTCTTTGAAAAAGGACATACAGGAACCTCACTTAGATTCTGGGGACTTGAACAAATCCAAAAACCAGCAAGGGAGGGACTATCAAAAACAGTTGGACAGAGCAGAAATGAAATGGATTTTCCAGTTACAAACCCTGGAAAGAAACATAGGGATGAATAAGGACACAAACTGGAATGCCTGTTGGTAATGTTAAAATAAGTAAGAGATGGAGAATAGCTCCATGTACAAAAAACTAACAAGAAAAAACAAATAAATACAAAATAGTAAGGTTAGACACATTAAAAATGAGCACTTTACAAAATGGGTTCTTTTTATAATATAATAAATCCCAAAACAGAACAACAACATAATAAAATATGGCTAGCAAACAGTAATGAAAATTGTCCTCCACTTTAATATACAAATGGTATGTGGAAATCTAATAGAAGAAGATAGCAACATTTCACTAAAAATATATGTCTGACACAAGAAAATAACATCACAAATAGTTGAAGGTTCGTGAAAAGAAGGGATACATAAGCAAATGTTAACAAAACCATGGTAAAGTAAGAAACTATAATGTGAAGAACACTTTACATTCTGAGGTCCTCCCCTTCTATGTCCTCCTTATATAAAGAATATATTAACTAAACACAAACTAAAACACACTGAAGAATCACAGCTTATTAAAATAAAACAACACCTCAAGGCATCATCAGTTTCTCAGTAAACTAAACACTGAAATGAGTAATTAAATAAATTAAAAAAGATACACTGTGGCCAGACAATGGCCTGATCACAATGAAATTGCTAAGCAACCATAAGTTGAGCTTAATAGGAGATCATCCATTGCAGTTGAAACTGCATGTGGTGATCAAGCTGAAGGTATTTAGCAAGAGAGTTTGCACCACACACACACACACACACATGTATACACACAGTACCTGCACCAAACAACGCAAGGAATAACAACACAGCCAGCACACTGTAAGAAAAGACAAATATTTTGATATCAGGAGCTGTAGCTATGGCAAATGAATTTAAATATGACTAAAAAGCTTCTTTTCTTTTCATACAGATACCAGGTTAATATAAAAAGCTAAAGAAACAATTGAATGTGACTTCTAACACTATGCCCAAAATATCTACACATGCCTGCCAGGTAATAAAATGAGATAGAAACATACAATTGAAGGCTAATAGGACTGAAAAAATAAAATATTGAATAGTACTGAAAGGATTGACTTTCTTTTAGGGATTGATAATAAAATAAAGAAATAAGGAGTTGGAAACAACGTTCAGCACAAAAGTGAGTAAAAGTGTTAAAACCAGTTATACAGGCAAAAATACATTGCGGAAGTGTTCAAACAGTTACTAAGAAATGTGATTGTACTAAAACTTTAAATGTATTAAAACAGAACCTAAAATTGAAGGAAGACAGAGGACAAAGGAAACAGAGCACGCTGAGCTGAAAGATAAAGCAGCAAAAGGCAAAATTTAGCCAGTTAAGATATTTAAAATGTTACAATGTTATAACAGAAAAGGTAGTTATAAGGGAAAGTTGTTTGATTACTGTATTAAAAATAACCTTTTAAATAAGGTTGCTGAAGGCATTTACACACATTGTTTATATTATCATAGATTAAGACACAAGTTTGGTGCAATTCCTTGCCATGAAGAATCAGTAGAACAGGCAAAGTGAGGGTAAAAAGCATCTGGCCAGTGTGGAAACAAAGCACCAATACATGGTACAAATTCTATTTTACTGTATATTATTTTTGTAAAGTTTTCATTATAAGAAGAGTAAATCGAGTACAGAGTGTGTACTAAGGTAGCATGAGAAAAGAAGTACAGTGGTAATGATGTACAATAGAAAATGTTAACAGAAGAATTATGAAAAGAAATGGAATCCCAAAATGCAAGATTTATAAACAATATTTATCTATTATTCTTACAGAATATATGAAAAGCCATTTGAAAAGCACAAGAGTGTGAAAGATCAGGGCAATTAGAAAAATAAATAAAGAACTTTGAGAAATTTTACAACAGCCCTAGTGGAGTATTTTGGTGCCCCCATTTTTGAACACCAGCATGAATCCCATCAGGCCCCATTGCTTTGTCCACTTTCACTTTTAAGAGTTCTTTCAGAACCCTTTCTTCTGTCAATGGGTTAGTATCAACCCCATATTTAGAGTGTTTCTATTGTTTGGTTTAGGTACCTCCCCTATTCAATTTTGAACACTGAGCAAATATATTTGTTTAGTGTCTCTGCCTTTTCACAGTCACCCTCTCCCACCCTCCTCCTCATCCTTAAGCCTCACTATCCCTACCTTGGTCTTCCTTCACTCTCTGATGTACTTATAAAAGGTTTTATCCCCTTCTTATCTGAGTTGGCTACCTTTTCCTGGGTTTGGGCCTTTGTTGTTCTGACTGACTTTCCTGCTTCCTTTTGCTTTAATTGATAAAACAGATTTTTTTTTTGAGGTAGGGTATCCTAAATAGTTATGAATCCATCTAATTAACTGTTGTAAGGTTTTCCCATTTGTCCCTGGTTACAATATGCTGTAAAACGAATGAGAAGAAAGAAAACAATTTACTTTTCCTTGCTTCAGCCCTAGACCTAGGATGGTTCCACTCTGTGTGTTGATGACCAGCCTTTCTAGTTTAGAGATAGAAGTGTGCGGCTGTTACCTGAGGTGGAAGCAGAGAGGGATGGGAATGTTCCTCATGATATGAAGCTCTCTGTTCCAAAAAAAAAAAAATAAATAAAACTCTGTCCTTTGTGCGTGGGAAGTGAAAGGTCACCCATTTGAGAGAAGTACAAGGGCATTGATGATATCCTGGAGTGCTAAGCAGTGTGGATACCTGTTCTGGGACCTGTCTCATGAGACAGAGGATGATAAAAATATGCCTAAAATGGTGAAGGTGGCTGCTGCCTTGTTCAGTAAACCCCTCCCTTCATTTGGTGGACAACATGTTTAAAATATATATATGTGTATATATATATATATATATATATATATGGAAATCTGGCCTAGAATAAAGGGAAGCTGAACAATCAATATTTGGTTATAGAAATAAATTTGAGCTTATCTGTGAAGGAGCTTTCTGTTGCTCTGCCTAGGTGAGACACAGTGAGTAAAATACAGAGCTGAAAGTTGAAGGATTTGGGAAAACTAGGGACACCTCAAGGAGCCTTTGGGCTGTGTGAGTAAAAGTGGGAGATGGGTCAATATTTAAGACCTGTGTAGTCTGGGTATTTGCCACTGGGACCTGTCAAATGAGGCAAGGTCTTTTCAGAAGATTTAGGGACTGTAAGACCTGTATAGTCTGTTGAAGTCTCCGATGGGCAAAAGAATGTAAGGGCTTTATGCCTAGGAATGAAAAGCCAGTCTGGCTGAAGAACCCTCATTAAAACAAGCATTTGTCAATGCGGAATGTTGTCTCGCTGGCAATGGCATTGGTAGTGCAGTAGATAGAGATGCATAATAGGAATGGCAGTGAGGTATTGAAGTGACCAAGCCCATCCCCACCCTGCAGTGACCGACAGGCATTGGGGTGTGCCTTTGGGTCATCAGCTGCAATGCTCATGCCATTTTACCTCACCATACCCTGTAGACACTGACAAGTGTTGTGGTGTGCTTAGGGTCTTTGGACATTATACTTACCCCATTCCATAAGGAAATACTCTGAGGTGGGTGCAGTATAGGAGATTGGGGTGAACTTTGTGGCTGAACACTCCAAGGCACACCACAATGCCTGTCACTGGCTGCAGGGTGGGGTGGGGTGAATGGCATGAGCATTTACAGTCGATGATCCCAAGTCACACCCTGATGCCTGTCAGTCACTACAGAGGTAGGGAGTGCTACAGTTAAACCCCCTAACACCGGGCGTGCATTGGTATTTTCACTCAAATTTTCAACATGGGCTTTTGTGAGCCCACCTCATGGCGGCACTATCAGTTTGTTAGCCAAAGGTGGTTTTGCACAGCAGCTATGCCATTTGACGACACAGGGATATAAACACATTTTGGAAGTATGTGTAAAATGACAACTGTATTGTTCATGAGGAGATGTAAAAAATGGCAATGTTGAAAATCTGGAGTGAAAATATGAAAATTGGTGAAGTCATGAATATGCATAGAAACTGTACAACACACATCCGTAACACAATTATTTTTGGGATTTTTTGTAACCATTTTAACATAGGCATTTTGGGACCTCTCCTTATGAACAGTGGCACTGTGATTTTGCTTATTGTCCCAAACATTGATTTCCCACAGTGACCATGCCATTGTGTGCCACAGGTGCAAAAACACTTTTAGGACAGGATTTGAGAAATGACAGCTGTATTGTTCATAAGGAGATGTGAAAAAATGCCAGTGTTGAAAATCTGGCATGAAAATATTACAAATTTGCAAAGTTACAAGGTCGAGGAAACTGCACTACGCATGTGTAACACAGTCATTTAAAATTTCGTCACCAAAATTTTCAACATAGGCATTTGGGTTCTCTGCTCATGAACAGTGTCACCGTCATTTCCTCAGACTGTCCTGAAAACTGATTTTGCACAACCGCACTGTCGCCTGGCCGTGCAAAACCACATTTCGGCCAGGATATGTAAAATGACAGCAGTACTGTTTATAGAGGTGTGGAAAATACCAATTTGAAAATATGGAGTGAAAATATCACAGATTCACTAAGTTAAGGCGTGTGTGGAAACTGTGCAATGCACACTTGTAAAACAGGTATTTTTAAATTTTTTCCACCCAATTTGCAACATAGGGTTTTGAGAGCCCCTCATGAACAGTGGCACTATTGTTTTGTTAATCATTCCAGAAAGGTTATTTTCATGCAGTAACCGTGAAATCAGCTTTTGGGACTGAATAACACCATGACAGTGACTAAATTCATGAGGAGGGGTCCAATAATCCACATGTTGAAAATTTGAAATGGATCCAAAATGCCTGAGACATGCACCAAAGTTGAAAAACCCTATTTATGCCATTATACAGCTTACTGGCATTTCTTCAGTTTGTGGTTGGCTTTGAAGAGTGCAGACATGTTCCCTGTCCACCGATGATCGCTGCACAGGGCTCTGGAGGTAAGTATGGGGTGAGGAGGTTGTGGGGAGGCAGGTGAGCAGAAGGTGTGCACGGGTTGGGGAGGGGCTGGGAGACCGAGAGGGACCATTTTCTGTTTTACAGGTAAAGTAAAAAAAAAATCTCAGGACTTTTTTAACAGGGTAATTGGCAGGCAGGGGTGGACTCCAAGAGTGTCAACTGAGTTGTTTTTTGGGGCTGTAGCAGATAGGATTGGGCACCCCATTGGCAAAATACCAGTGGGGGGACGGGAGAGCCAAGGGGATTAGGCACCCTCAGCACACAACAAATGGGGAGGGACAGTATGCAGATGGGGAGTGAGCTCCCCATTGTAGAATGAACTTGGAAGGGGACTGAAACCGATGGGGATTGGGCCCCTGTTGTAAAGAAAGAGTTTTGGGGTGCATGATGCTGAGGGGACTGAGCACCCTTTGGCACACAGCGGAAATGGGAGGGGACATTATGCCGAGGAGAGGTGCTGCCATGTTACTTGCCGTCGGGAGGTGTGTTGTGGTCCCGCTGCATGAGAGCTTCACTGTCATTGCAGTTGACCTTTATTTGATCTGGTAGCCACATTAGCTATGCATGATGTCAGCGCTTGCTGCTGGCTTACTGGGAATGGGGATGCACCTACTGATGCGTGCCTGCATTCACCCTGGTGCTGCACCTCCAAATCTGCTACTACTGCAAGATGGCCTGCTGCGCATGCATGAGCCAACATAAAATTAATCTAAATATGGAGCGTGGAAAAGCTGCTGGTATGCAGTTTATGAAAAGGCTAATATTGCTACTTTTGATAGTTTGGTGCAAGCCTGGGTTGGTCTGTGCACCGAGAAGTGCATTTACTTTGCATAAAGGTGGGGACTGGTACTAAGAAACCACTATGAGGAGAAATGCATGTATAGATCTCAACAGTTAAGCTGGACATGGGACCCTGAGAGGACTGTTACAGGAGATGATGCATTCCATTTACTCATTTGCACAGGGTTCTTTTAGTGTAAGGCTCCTGAAAAGGGATGGATGGGGCCCTTTTCACTCTTTGACTTGGAAGTAGTGAGCATGATACTGGGATGATAGATGCTGGTATCGGAAACCACCTGCTGTTCAGACCTGGTTCCCTCTTGAGGTGGGAGGCATGTTGTAGAGTGAAACCCTTCTACTGTATTTTTGTTTAAGTAAAAATATAGAATGAGTTCCTAAGAGACTACTAGATGCCACACAACCACAATAAGGCTGCTGTAAGGTACCAAATAAAAGAAAGCCTGCTGAGGCTGACACTTTCAGTGCAAGAATGGTCTTACACCATGTCAGATTAATATTGCTTTCCTATCCTTTGGCTGCAGCCTTTCTTCTATGCAAACCTTTCTAATATTCAATCTTGTCTTTGCTGGACTTATCACCCAGCACCGAAGATTTAATATTCTTTCTAATTCTTCTCTTTCTGACTCACCCCACCCACACACAGACAGACAGCTAGCATTAAGAATACAAGAGCTGTCCTGGCACGATTAGGGTGATAGAAATGTTTTGTACTTTGGTGCTGTAGTCCCTGTTAAAAGTTTCCATTTGCAGAATATTGTACCTGGGGAAGAAAGTACATACAAAGAATCTGTGTTTTGGCCATATAAAATATGAAACAAAATACTGCAGAACTAGTATAAACCACCTTTAGTTTTATACGGAGGGTAATGAAGATATCAAGAATTGCAAAGTTCTTACTCTTGGATGAAATGTACCAAACGCATGTTTTACAAACTGCTACAAACAGTGCATTAGCAATGCCTTTTGTTTCACACTGCTTCTTTTATCTATATTTTCCTGACATTAGATGAAATGTTTCTTTAAGACAAATCTGCACCAGTTGTGAAATTTTGTGGAAAATTTACCTGTTTCAGGAATGCCTGACTCCATGTGTTTTTTTCTTTGCTGATATCCATTTTGTGGATTACTATAGGGCTCAGGCCAGCTGAAGTCTGTGGGCTTTATAGAGCTCTAGCATGAGGAAGTCTGGGAACAAGAAAAGTGGGACTTCCTGCCAAAAGTTCTCTTTATGTTCTTATTGCTTTATTTTCTAATTGTTTAAAAGCTGGTATGTGATAAAATATTTTTGTTCATGTTTTGCTCACTTTTCTGTATGAAACAGCAATATTTAAAATTGTTGCAAACATTTAACGTAAAGTTAAGCTATGATAGACAGGTCACCTGATCTTTATCCCTATAAAAGGAGCTGGCTGAGCATAGTCTGGTAGATAAGATGAGACCTGAGCTTGAGGGCAATCCTCTGCAGGAGTGAACACTGGCTGATACAAAGGGGATAGCTGATGCTGGTAGTGAGTCTCATAAAGACTGACCAGTGGCAGTTTTAGCCAAGGCTGGGATTTTTGGGACCAGAGTTGAGTTGAGCAGCTGGAGGGTAACTGGTCTACCTAAAGTGTGGGCTGCAGAACTGCAAGTCCAGGTAGGACTACTCTCACATACTGGTTTTTATTCCTGTGAACCTATTGGCTGAATGAGAACTGTCAGCCCTTTTAAGCCAAGTTTTACAGTAGCTCAAGACCATGTTGACTTGTCAACCAGTACGAAGTAACACAGAAGTTCCAGATTGGCACTGTTTGAACTGTTGTGCTCCCCAGGCACTGCACCTTTGGGAGGCACCTATGGTGTGTGCCCGCTTCCTTCGCCTTACCTGCAGCCCTACACCAGATCCTCATGTGGCAGTGGATCTAGTGGATCTTCCCCAGATGGGGACGGGTGGACAGCCCATACACCCCAAACATATCTGGTTTCATTGGGTCCTGGCTTATGGACAGACAGGCAGGATCTTCCAGGGTCCGCATCAGGTGGTACATTTACCTGGGCCTAAATCCCATTTCCATTTTTCCTGGTGAGTGTGGCGTGTCGTCCCTAATGTCAAGGCATCACCACTGACATCTACCATGCTCATTCCCCGGTAACGGCTGTACACTTGCCATCCTCAGGCCTCCACCTGGAGTTAGCAAAGTGCTGAGCCACAGCCCCCAATCCCTCCCTGGAGAAAGTGAGAGGTCCTTGGAGACGTTCAGTGTTTTCCTGCAATCTGACCCTCCAACTCCCCAGGCTCATTCCTGAACCTGGGTCATCGGCGTTGTAAGTGGTAGCACTACGCTGTGCCAGCAGGTTGGCTTTGAATTGTTTATTTTATTGCAAAGTGTGTTAAAGTCCTTCAGTAATAAAGTGCACTTCCCTATGGAACTTTTCAAGAGAACTTGTCTTGCCTTCTGTGTCTTCATCCAACCTGCCCTCCCACATTTTCAGGAAGCAACATTTTAACTATCGTACTAATTCCTCTGGAAGAATATTATTTTCAAACAGCACTATTCTGCTGTCAAAGCAGGTCATATGGTGCATAGAAACAGGATATAGACCTCATGGAGCCTGTCTTCAGTACAATGCTGGAAAGGGAGTGAAGGAGTTAGGTCTGTTCTGAGGTTGTCAGTGAATATTTTCAGATTTGTACCTTTTTAGATTCTTTTTACTCAATCCTTTTCATCAGAGATCTTTTTCCCTATGTTGTGTATTACTGGAAAGTGTTTATTTTGTTTAAATTAGTGACCGTAGATAGATTTATTAGACATTTTGTCTGTCATTCTCAGTGTTGCTGAGCTGCTACTGTGAGAGAGCAGAGGAAGTGTTCTATTCAGCACTGCAATTTTTGGTTCATAGTGCTTTGTTGGATGACGCTCAGTAGCGACAGTTTTGCAGCCTTCCTTTGCTCAAGTATTTCTGCAAATTTAAACTCATGTAGTTTGTTCTTTGACTGCTTGGGAAATACTGTAGAATAGACATAGATTACATAGATATTACAGAGCATTAAAGACATTTATTCCATGAGCTCACCGATCATGATTTATGAATACCCTTTAATATTCCTACTAAAAGAAATTTATCTAAATTTGTTTTACATTACAACATTGTTTTGCACTCCTCAACTTCACAAGGCAGCAGATTTCAAATTTCAGTTACCCTATTATTTAACCAGTATTTTCTTTTATTTGTTTTGTATCTTTTCTTGACCAATTGGTGATGATGGGCTCTAGTATTGTACAGTTGGTCCCTATGTATCAGGCCTAAGAGATCCCACAGATCGGTATCGATCAGGGCCCTATAAATCAAACACATGTCTCCCCTCATTCTATGATACTCCAGTGAGTACATCTCTAAATACTGCAGCCTCTGCTTGTAGCTCAGTCCTTCTGTCCCTTAATCCTTTTGGTTGCTCTCCTCTGTACCCTCCCCAGCATTCTAATATCACCTCTTTTATATGGGGCAAAGAACTGCACACAGTATTCCACATGAGGACACACCAGTGCGGTATACAAGGGCATCACAACCTCCCTATCCATACATTTGATGTGTCTCTGTATACAGTTTGTTATACTGCAAGCCTTTTTAGAGCTGTGTTACACTGTGTACTAAAACAGAGATCACTGTTAATAATAATCCCCAGATCTTTTCTCCACTTACAGCCTTTGCACAGAACCTCCCAAGGTATATTGAAACTGATTATTTTTCTTTCCAAAGTGCATAACTGTGCACTTATCAATAATAAAGATAGATTGCTTTTGGGAGGCCCATATGTCCAAGTTATTTAAGGCTGTTTGTAAGATAAGCTGTTCCTCCGTATTATTTACTGGAAGTCCAATTCTAGTGTCATCTGCAAATTTCGACAACCACACCCTTGAGTGGACCTGCATAGATGATATGTATAAGTTAAACAGACATGGTTGCAATACAGAGCCCTGGGGAATACCACTGGTCACTCTAGCCTGGCCAGAGATTCCCTTTATACAGACCTTTCTGGCTTCTGTTTTCCAGCCATGCCTTAACCCATTGTGGTACCCAATCTGGGAGGCTTAACTCGAATAGTGCTTTCACAAACTCCTCCTGGGGACTTTGTTGAATGCCTTAGCAAAGTCTAGGAAGATAACATCAACTAGGTTTCCCATGTCCATGGATTTACTAACCTTGCTGTAAAATTCCAAGACGTTGGTTTGACATGACCTCCCCTAGTAAACCCATGTTGAGTTATATCTATCCTGCCAGAAGCTACTAGGAATTCTATGGTGAAGTCTTTAATTATACTCTTTCAGAATATTTCCTAACACCAAGGTAAGACTTATAGGCTCTATAATTTGAGACCTTCTGTCTCGAACCTTTCTTGTGTATGGGTATAATCACTGCTTGCCTCCAGGCCTCAGGAACCTCACTAGTATCTATGTTTTTCTGAAAGAAGCAGGATGCAGGACCCACTAATACTGCTGCCATTTCTTTAATTACCCTGGGAGGAATCAAATTGGGCCCCTGTGCCTTGTTCTGATTTACATTTTTAGTCTATTTAAAACATCAGCTGGGTCAATCTTCAGGCTTTGTCCCATTTGTGTTTTTCCACCACAGTCCTGGATAACTTGAGGGCCTACATTAAATACTGATGAAAAATTTGTATTACATTCCTCAGCTAATGCCCTATTCTCCATTATAAGATCCCCTTTTTGTGATTTTAGGGGTCCACCAATATTGTTATTCCCGTCTTGCTGTTGATATATGCATAAAAGGTCTTGTAATTATCCGGGCTTTAGTAGCCAGCGAGTGCTCATAGACAATAAGAGCATACAGTTTATTTCTGACTTTGAAGTCCACAGCACAATCCCAGTAAACTTTTTGCACGGGGGTGGAGGTCAAAATCACCAGTAACCAATGTCATGGTTACTTATAGGAACAGGGACAGGTTTTCAATCCTGATTTGGCTATGAACAGTAGGAGTATTTAATGTCCTCATGGTGAAAACGAGGTAGAGGGACCTGAAGGAGGCAAAGGATTGAATCAGGTATCAAGGAGCCACCACAACTGACTAAAGGTTTGCAGCATCATGTTTGGTTGAAACCAGCCCCAAACGATCACCCCAGAGACCAGACTTTGTTTGCCCTTCCAAGAATGCTCAGTCCCCAACCAATCAGCTTCTGAGGGTGGTCAGTCTTCACCTTGAGCACCAAAACCAAAGTGTTTTAAATCAAAGGCTGAGCCCTTTCCAACATCTGGACACCAGCTTCAGAGCCACCAAGGGGTTGTGACATAGGCTTCCAGTCCCTCCACCCCTATGATCACTGCAGAGATCAGCGTTCATTTGCCCTCACAAGCCTGTTAAGACACCACCCAATCAACTTTCAAGATGGGTGGGGCTAACATCAATTGCTAAACCAGGGACTTTTAATCAAATGCTAAGTCCTTTCCAGTTTTGGGGCACTACTTCAGAGCCATGATGGGTTCATTAGTTGGGCTCTGTTGTAGTAATCCTCCTTTCCCAAGTGATCACAACAGACACCAGCCTTCATCTGCCATTTTAAAACCTGCTTGAGCAACCAGTCAATCAGTTTTCGAGGTGGGTGGTACTCACCTCAATTGTCAAAACCAGGGACTTTTAAACAAAGGCTGAGCTCTTTCATGCTTCAGAATGCCAACTTCACAGCTTGAAAGGGGTCATTATACAGTGAAGCTAGTGCCCCTGCAATTTCTTACTCTGATGTAGAGTACTGTTGCTGCAAACATGCATACATTTTAGTGACAATGTGTGTATCAATGTTTGCATCTCGGAACTCTTCTACTTGACTTTAATTATTTAAATTCAATTACTTCTTAAAATTCTTAAAAGTAAGTTAGGGTTTTTGGGTACTGTGCCTAAAAGAGATCTTGGGTTAATCCCATGGGACTTCCAAGTCATCCCCACTTTAATGTCAGTGTCAGTGGCTCAGTGGGTAGCACACTCACCTCTGAGGCCAGGAGATCAGAGGGCTGTGGGTTCAGTTCCCGTCTGGCACCTGGGTTAATATCCCAGTACTGACACTGTAGTGCAGCATGAGAGGGGTGCTACACTTCTGATGTGCAGTCTTTCAGATGAGATGTTAAACCGAGGTCCCACCTGCCTGGATTGGTGGTAGTTCAGGTGGATGTTAAAGATCCCATGGCACTTACTGAAAAGAGTAGGGGTAGTTTTATTGAAATAACATCATAAAGTAAATTACAAACATATGCACATGAGTTACCTTATTTTACATATCTTTACACTCTATACACATATAAGATTGTTTTACAACCTCATTTATACTTGTCTACTTATTTTTATATATTTTTCTAAATTTGCATTCATATATTCACAAAGAACTTTATTTGTATTAATAAAAATAAGAATAATTTCCACCATTTGTGGACCTGTTGAGATGTTGATTTGGGTAAATCATTTTCATAAACATGGCTCATTGCTAAACATATCAAATTCTGTACTGCTTAGTATGACATTCTTTTTGATATAACACCCAACTACATCTGGCTTGCCACAAATAAAACTTCAGGCAACATAAAAAGATAGAAAGGGTATCCTGGTGTTATCTGGATCTCAACATGGAATATTGGCCTAATACACATAATTCATTAGACATTTTCTGTAGCCAAGGCATATTCCACTTATCTGGTAAAAAAGCCCATAAAGCTGCTGAATAAGAACTGGTAAGTAAATAATGTTTTATAGATTCTTCAATATTTATGCAGTCAGATATGGACAAGTCCTTTCTTTGATTTCTTTATGTTTAGCATTTCCCCTAACCTGTGTCCTACCATATACTGAAATCCAAAGGTGTTCCCACGTCTGTGGAGGATTCTAGAATTTATTAGTTGAGCTATCACATGTTTATTTTGATCTAATGAACAGTGTTTAAAACTGGGTTCACAAGGGTAACAGTTAGCTAATACTGTCTGATAAAGACTATGCCCTGATTGGGACAAAATGTATGATTTCATCAAATTATATTTGTATAGTTTAGTAGCAGTAGATTTAAAATATTCAGGGACATGTAAATATGTCCCTAATCTCGGGAACTATCCCCAAGCCTTAAAATACTGTTCTAGATTTCATCTACACCAAGCACTATGAATTATAGCATTAGGACCAAGGCCACATCTAACTGTTTGTGCTAGAAATAAGGTGTGAAAAAGTATTATAGGATCAATCATACCTATTCCTCCCTGTCGAACAGGAAGGCATGAAAAACATCTATAAATTGGGTTTAATCTGTTTCCACAGCATTTGAAAAAGAGACTATTGGATTTTACTTCCATTTTTTGAGGTGGGGAAATAACACTGCAACATAAAGTAATTGTGGGATTAAAATTTTTTTATAATGTGTATTTGTTTTATTTTTGATATACTCCATGATTTCCACTGATTTACTTTGGATTCCACATTAGATATGGAGTGTTCCCAGTTCAAGAAAGCCAAGTTTTGGGGTCCAAACATAATTCCCAATATTTTAAGGGGTTCAGAAGAGATATGAAGATCTGCTAAAACCTGAAGGTCTGGATATCCGACACCTATATACAGTCCTTGACTCTTCCTTAGATTTATTTTAGAGTTTGAGATATTTTTGAATTCTGTTATTTTATCCAAAAGATAGGAAATTGAGTAATATCAGAAAAAAAAAAAAAACACATCATCTGCATAGGCTTGTACATTAACAGCCTTCTGAATTCCATTACCTAATATCCCCTTCCATTTAGGGGACTCTGATAATATTCTTTAGAAAGCGTCTAATGAAAATGCATAAAGTAAAGGTCTTAGTGGGCAGCCTTGTTGGACACCAAGATGTGTTACAGTTCTATGCATAATCGGGTATACTGTGTGGATGTATAGACTAATTTAATATACCTTAATAGGAATCTGGAATACCACAATATTGTAATACTGAAAATAAATATTGATGAGGAATGCAGTGAAATGCTTTTCATGATCCACTGTGATAATAACCCCATTTCCAAGAAAGAGATAGATGTTCAATGACATCTCTTGACAGCCATGAGTGCATATTGTATTTTTGGTAGGGTACATGCAACATTGAACTGGGGAGATAATTTCTTCAGCTATATGTTTTAGTCTGTTGTTTAAAATACTCGTTAATGTTTTGTAGTCTGTATTCAAAATAGCTATAGGCCTCCAGTTGGTAATCAGCTGCCTATCCACTGATTTGTATATGTATAGCAATAATTCATCTAAGAAGGAGAGGAATCAAGTTGGAGTGAAAAAAGTATTTAAACACTGGCTCCAAACATTCTGATAATTCAACAGAGAACATTTATAGAATTCAATAGGTATTCCATCTAAATCCGGAAATTTTCCTCCTGTCATGTTATTAATAGCTAATCTTATTTCTTGTGAAGTAATTTTAATTTCATCTTCTTTTTTTGTGTGAGAAATGGAGTAATGGAATTTGTCCCAAATAATCAAATATATTTTGTGCTACAGGGTTCATATCTGGTTCAGGTGATGTACTGTGATTCTTAATGATTGAATGTACTGTAAGTAATTTTCAAAATAGTGAAAATTGCCTTGTAGGTCATATCATGCATCCATCTCAGTATTATTTCTAAAAGTTTTACATATCTGATAAGGATCCCTTCTGGGGACTTTTTATACCATTCTGAAATAATGTTTTCAAAGTATTTGCTCTGTTATATTGATAAGTAAACATTTGAGTTTTATTAGCTTACCTTGTGCTGAATAGTCAAACCTAGATGTATTTGACCAGGAGAATAATTTGAATAGCTGTTGACGCAAGGATAGATAGTTTAAAAACATACTATTCTCTTTATGTTTCCCATAGTTTTTGAGCCAAATTTTAAAATCTTCTTTCATGTCTAACCACATTGCCCTATATCAGAATACAAAAGAAAACTGAGCATCTAGCTTTGATAATATCTTTGATTTCTTTTGAACCTTGGTATCTTCCAATGCTTTAATATTTAGTTTCCTACTAGAAAAGATGTTTTAAATCTGGTACATCTGAAAATTTTACCAATAATGCCACGTGATCAGTAAATTCTACAGGATATGTTTCCATTTCTGCTGAGGTAAGGTTTTGGAAACAAAACATGATCAATAGTATACATGCTTTTTCCTTTTTAAACATAAAATCAAGACTTTTTTGTGAAATTTCATACAGTCTATTAGATTTGCAGATAACACCAACTATGATAATGAATTAGCATCACAATAAATCTTTACATTGGGTTTTTTCTCCCGTGGTGGATGGTATCTCACAATTAAAGTCCCATAAAATTACATGATATGAAGTCATAAAATATGGTTTAATTGTACCAAACAGTGCCACTTTTCCAGCTTTCTGTTGTGGTCCATATATATTAATTAGATGATAGGTCTTGGATTTCCATATCCCATCTAGCATTAATGCCCTTCCAGGCTGGATATCCACCAGTTTTATCAGCTGAAATGAAAAGGAGTTAAACAATATACCTCTTCCATCAGCACAAGACTGTCCAAAGACCAATGGGGGGTCCCAGACCCATTCCCCTGTGAAAGTTTCTGATATTATTCAAACAAAAAGCCCATGTTTCCTATAGAAAACATATGTCTATTTTAATCTGTGAATAAAATCATACACAATCTGTCATTTCCTGCATTTAGCAAGCTATGAACATTCAGTGAGCCAATTTGTAAAGTTGCCAGAAGTAATTATTTTGTTTTGGTAATCCTGTTGTCATCATTTTTCTCCTTTTTTTCTTCTTCCCTTATATCCAGCTAACTCAGTTTTTGAACCTCCATTTCTTGTTCCCTAAATTTCTGTCCCTGTCATCTTGATCCCATATCTGAATCCCGCATTTTATTTTATTTATTTATTTAGGATTCAGATCATACCTTCAAGCTCAGAGCTCTTTACAATGGTTCCATGTCAAACAGTGACAATGACAGCAATAACAAACAGTTTACATACAATACTGAATAGTAGGTAGCTAGTATACAGTGAGGATACAATGTCATTCATAGTACCAATGGTGATAGTACAGTGTCAAGAGCATTCAACTAGGGTAAAGGACAGTGTTTATATGTAGCGAAGGAGATAAACAGGTGTGACACCTAGTGTGAGAGTCCAAGGAGGAGTCAAGGTGAGGGGGAGGAGGCAGGGGGAGTGGGCAGCCAGAAGAAGTGGCTTTGTCTAGGAGGTTGGGAGGTAGTGGTAGTAGGTTGGTTTTAAGGCTGATCCAGAGGGAGAAAAGGCACAGGGCATTCTGGTGCTAATGCTGCAAATTGATTGACTGAAATATCTGTCTCAGGTGGGGAAGTGGGGGAGGGAGTACAGACATAGATTTTAAATTTCAAGAGGACCTGAGTCTTTGCAGTGGGATGAGAGATTCTAGTAGGGAACTCAGCCTGTACCTCCTCAGTATAACAAACGGGCATCAGAATGTCCATTTTAGAGACCTCTAGATGGTCTTGGGTTTTAGAGGAGAAGTACCTCAAGCTTTGTGTGGATGTCACTCTTGTCATTGTGAGTCTGGTGTTCACTTAAATCAATTATTTCATTTGAGGGTGGGGTACTGAGTCAGAATTTAAATGATGTTCCTGTTCCTGATTGTATGCAGTATCTTGCGCCTGTTGAATAAGTAATTCAGGACTAATGTTGTTAGTTGCATTTTGGCTGCCCATGAACAGTCCTTAAAGGCATGTCCAAAATCATTGCATAAGTCACATTTCGTGTGAGAGAGCACATTTAAAAGAAATATGCCCTACTTTCCCACAGTTGCCGCATCTTGGTTTGTCACATGTGCTGGACATATGTGTTCTGGAACCGCACTTATATCAAGCACAGGGCTGACCTGCATAAAAACATACTCCCCTATCTCTACCTAACATGAATGAATTGGGAATATGTGTGATTCCAGTTTCTGTACTCCATAGTTTGACTTTATATTTCCATTCCCCTGTCCAAAATAGTTCTGCATCTAGAATGGCCTCAAGTTCTCCCCAAAGATCACATTTCTGTGACAACCAATAAGTTATATCTGCAACATGAACTCCTTCATTTCTAAACATCACTGTAACAAACTTCACTAATGGCTTAGATAGTGAATAACAATAAAAGGGGTCCAAATGGGAGAGAATTTGATTTATGTGTAATGTTCCCAAAATAGGTCTAATAAATGGTCTGATCAAAACTAATGTCAAAATTGTCTTCCCGGAGATCTTGATAAATGCAAACACCTCTCGAGGGAAAACTTTAGAGAGTCTTTGAATAAAATGTTTCCCACAAAATGTCTGTCAGGCCTATTATCATGCCTCCTATGTAGTGTATCCTAACCGCATTCCTCCTCGGAGCTGCTTCTTTTTAATATTTGCAAATAATTCAGACAGTAACAGCTGCTTTTGCTCAGTCTGTTCCTGTATATTTTCTTTTATTTCTGTATTTCGGTTCCAGGATCCTTTAATATAATATTTGTTCCTTCGGAGATATCTTGTTCTACTCCCACCACTGAATATGGGACAGGCTCAACTTCCTTCTTACTTTGTGAAACCAATGCTATAGGGGCAATTGAGCAAGGTACTTCATTTTTTCAGTATTAGCCATAGGTTGTATTGTATTTAGCCCTGGAACCCAGGTAGAGGAAGAAGGGTAAAGGTAGTTTTCATCCCATTCCGGATGCAGTAGCCAAGTCCCATCAGAATTTTGCTTCAGCCAGATGCACATAGAGCATTGCCTGGGGACCATTTTGTAACCTGCAGTTGTGAAGGCAATATATCTTGTGAAATCAGTCTCCTTTTTAGAATCAACTTCTATGTGTCTGTTAGCTATAGTCATAGCAAGGCGCTTGTCCTTTTCACATCTTTCCACCAGTTTTCCATACGTTTGAATTATTAAAAGTAAACTGGGTAGCTGTTGCCTGTGAATCAGTAGCTTTAGACTGGAACTTAATTTCAGTAGGGACATCTGAATTTGCAATGAAACCTGTTGTTTTCGAGAATGTTTTCACTGACTTGGTAGTCGAGGTGAGTAGCAGTCGTGACCCAATACCAGTCCATCACTTTGATTTGAAGGTTTGAGATTACTCTTATTTATGTTAATTGACTGTTGTTGTAAATCATTTTACCAGTTTGATAGAAGGGTTTGGCTTTGGGCTGCAGCTGAGACAAGCGTTTGAGATGCCAGCCAGCTGATTTTCCCCTTTCCTGTAGGTAATGTAGTATAAACAGCCGATGACTCACCCGGCCCTGACTGGGCCTTTGATCCTGCTGCATCAGTGGGTTCACTGACAGGTATCTCCATAATTTCGACAGATGAATCTGGGCTTTGCAGACCTGCCAAGCGGGCTTGACACTTTTCCGTTTTTGAGTGTGTCTCATTTCTTCTTGTTGCCAGAGAAGTCGCAACACTCGTTCTGTGTCTTTAGTGATATCATTTTACCCACAGTTTTTACTCATTTTAGATACTTCAGTGATATCATTTGTGAAAAAAATTTAACTGGGGTATCACCTCCATCGTCTGAATATAGTATGCTCTCTACAATATGTTCTAACTCCATTGCTTGTTCGGCCTGTGAGACTCCATTCTCCTGTAAATCTTGCACCTCCATCCTCTCCGTCTGCAAGTCTGGACCAGCCATTGCTGCGCCATAGGTTCCCCTACTGGAGTAGGGGAATTTCCTAGGTGTCTAACCAAATTTTCCTCACTCACTAAAAATACTAACAGCTTAATCTGGTTCAAGCTCTGTTGGCATTCATCTGTATCCCCCTGCCCCGGTCATGCCTGAAAATAAGCAGGATTTTTCTAGTGCACTTACCGGTCAACAAAACTAAATAAATAAATAAAATGCAGTAAAAATAATGCAACTCAGTGGTGGCTATTAATACATTCAGGAAATGTTCACTGTACCTTTATTTTTGCTGAAGACTAGTGTCCCATGAACTATAGAGTGAACATAAAAGTGTTGCAAACATTTCCTATTCTACAGTATATATTATATTGCTGTGATATATCCAGTATTGTTAGGACTGAGTGACAGATTCTATGTTAAACCCCTAACTTTGTACCACAATAGTTTTGGCAGTGTTTGATGAAATTAGTGGACATTCAACATGCATTATTTAATAATCAAGGTCTAAATATGTAGAAAGTTTTGTTACAGCAACTTGTCAGTTTCTGAGATCTTCATATGTAATGTTCCTGTAGATTTCTAATTTTTCCTATTTTTAAGATGGGGTTTGGTTTTACTCTCATGTACAGCCTACACTAAAAGGAAATGTTCCTGAGATTTTCAGGATCAAAGCATGTATACCAACATAATGTCTTTTGAAGGTTCCATAGAAAAAATATTAAATGGTTCCAAGTTATAAGGATTTAACGTTGTTTTCCCTGTTCTGAGCATGCTCACTAGAATTTTGGATAATGTTGTGACACAACACACAAATTCCATGTCCCAGACTGTTTTTGTATTCTCAGCACTTGCTTCTCACAGCACAAAAACAAAATGATGTGTCTTGATGGCTGCCATCTTATCCCTCCCTCTGAACTAAAAAACATGAAAAAAACATAAAATTATGACATTTTAAAAACAAACAACTGAACCTAGTTAAATGGGGTCCATTTAGCTTGATTATGGTGTTTGCTTTTTAAAACAATGTGAGAAAGAGCTCTTATGGGCACAAAAAAATCCAATGTTCTCAGCTTAGTGAGAGGAGCTGTTCACCCATGTTCTGTGTATGAGACTAGTGGGACTCTCGAATACTGAATCTGCACCTGGAGTCATGCTGCTGGCTTCAGTACAAGCAGTGAGTTGATGAGGCCCTGTTCTCTCTGGCTCTGTCTCTCTCTCTCTCTCTTTGTATCTACCTGTCTATCTATCAATCCATCTATCCATCTAAAGGGAAACTTTCTACCTATCTTCCTCACTAGCTGTTTACAGGGACATTGTCATCTTTTGCTAAGTATTTTTGCAACCTGGTGCCCTGTGCCCCAATGCCATTTGTATGCTCTGTGATTGCATATCAGGCACCAAAGTTACAATGAAATCCCATTTGTTTGTTTTTATTATGTTTAATAAAAATCATAATGTTGCTGTCCTAACTGTGGTCCGTCTGCATGCTTCCAGCTGCATATGACACGGGAGCACTGGTGTACTCATTAATGAGTGAGTTTTGTTGTTTTATTGAGTTTGAGTTACATGTATACACGCATTTGTCAATGCTTAATTTTCATTTGCAGGTATTTGCAGTAGTGTTTGGCATTTATACAGGCCTCCCTTAGTTGTATCCATGGCCCTTCAGCACCCATGTCCCAACAGAGTACTTTCTGCAACTCATCTTGCATCTGATTTACATTTCAGCCTCATACTTCTTAACCATCTGTCTTAGGAACCCTAACACCCCAGTTGTTCTCAGTGTTATGAGCCTGTGTGGAAACTGTGCAATGCATGCCCATAACAGTTATTTTGTGGAATTTTCTCACCAAATCTTCAACATAGGCATGAACAGTGTCACTGCAATTTTCTTAATCTGTCCCAAACTTTGATTTCCCACAGTGACTGCCATTGTCTGCTGGATGTGTGAAAACACATTTTGGCATAAGGAGGTGTGACAAAATACAAATGTCGAATATCTGGAATGAAAATATTACAAATTCTCATAGTTAGAGTGTGCGTGGGCACTATGTACGCACGCTCATAACACTGTCATGTTTTGGAATTTTCTCCCCAAATTTTCAACATAGGCATTTTGTGACCTCTGCTCATGAACAGTGTCGCTGTGGTTTTCATAATCTGTCCACACATTGATTTCCACTTCAACTGCACCATTTGCACTGGATGTATGAAATCACATTTTGGCCAGGATGTGGAAAATTACAACTGCACTGTTCATAAGGAGGTGTGGAAAATGCCAGTGCTGAAAATCTGAAGTGAAGTTATTACAAATTCAAGAAGTTACAAGCGTGCATAGAAATTGTGCAATGCACACTTGTAACAACCATTTTTTAGATTTTTTCAGCAAATTTACAACATAGACTTTATGGGACCCCACCTCATGAACACTGATGCTGTTGTTTTGGTAATCAGTCCTGAGTTATTACCACGGTGACCACAAATCACATTTTGAGACTGAATAAAGACATGACAGTGACTGAATTCATGAGGTGGGGTCCCAAGAACCTGATATTGAAAATTTGGTGTCATAATTCACAAAAATGGTCAAGATATGCACAAAGTTGAAAAAACAAACATTTATGCCATTATAGAACTTACCGCATTTCTTCAGTTTGCTGTCAGATTTGAAGAGTGCAGATGTGTTCTGATTCCACTGAATATTGTCACACCAGGATCCAGAGGCAAGTATGGGGTGAAGGAGTGAGTGGGAGATGGGGTTGGGGGCACAAAAGACTATGAGGACCATTTTCTGTTTTCACAGGTTAAAAAAGAAAACAACAATGTGAGATGCTTTGGGCACACTGGAGTGGTTCCCAGCATGCCGGCATACCTGGGTGTTTTCTTTGGGGGCAGGAGCCAGCAGGGATTGGGCACCCCATTGGCCCTACAGTGAGTGGGGGCATGAGCATGCTGGGGTGGAGCTCCAGTGTGCCACCTGGGTGTTGTTGGGGTCTGGAGCTGACAAGGTTGTGTACTCTATTGGCCACACAGTCTGCTTGGGGGTGCATGAGCCGAGGGAGGATTGGGCACCCCTTTGGTACACAATGTGGGGAGGGCAGTAATGAGGGTGGGAAGGACAGCAACAGAGGGAGGAAGTGGGAGGGATTTCGAGAACAGAGAAAGGGTGATGTAAATATGTTAAATACATACACGTTACCAACGCTGATTGCAGCGGATGTTTCTCACAACTGAAGACCAGGGCGCTAAGCTGCTGTCACAGACAAGCTCACACATCCATGGTATGGTATTGTTGTGCCTACTACATGGAGCACTGCATTGCACAGGAGGGTCACACACCTTCAAAATGTCATATTGTTAAAATGTTCCTTGCGCATATGCACAAGTGAATGTAACAATGAAAGAATGATTCTGAGCTAAAAAGGAAAGTGGCATTGTAAAGCAAGTGATTTTATATGCAAGCCTGGAGTCACAGCTTAGCTTTTCAAAGCCAAATTTCAACAGCATAGGCCATTTATATTACTAAGTCACTTACTTTTTCATCTCACAAACTATCACTCTTTATTGTATACAGTTAAATCAAACTCAGTAAAAGAACTTGCTGGTTGATGAGTGCAGTTGCACTCCAGTGCCATATGTTGTTGGAGAGCACAGAAGTGGATCACAGGCTGGATGACAACATTATGATTTTTATTAACAATAGTAAAGAGACAGTGATTCATTTGCAACTCTGGTGCCAGATATGCCATCACGAACCCTACCGATAGCATGGGGCACCAGGTTATGCTTCTTACAAAACTAGTCAGCAAACCTGACAGTGACCCTTTAAAACATTTGTTCAGCAAACCAGAGTATCCACTATCTGTACCTCTTCTTTCTCCACCCTCCCTACAGGTCACCCACCTGCCCTTCTAGTCTTAATGTTTTTATAAATAATAGAAACAGACCTGGATGCCCACCCTGGTACAGTTTCTCTTGAAGTCCCTCCTCTAGGTCACCCACCCCATTTCCCGAACTACAACCCGACACTGGAGGTGCCCAATCCCAGTGTGAATGTGTATGTTCACTGTTCCTGTAATAAAAAAATGTAACTACACTGATCCTGAGCATTTGGGGTCTTTAAATAAATTTATTGAAATCCAGGTACCATGAAAAAAAAGTTAACTTTATTCAGAAAATTGGTAAATCTGGAAAACCAGTAATATCGTATAAATGTTTGCAAACATTAAGACAGGTACAGTGTTGCGAAACCCTTCTAGGGCACAGAGATCAGAAATACTGACTGCAACCTCGTGCTTCACCTCACTAATGGGACTTCTTCAGAGATAATTTGCTGTAGTCACAGAAGTCTTTTAAATACCCTAAACTGCATGATAAAGTCATACAAATCAGTAACAAGCTAATGCCATGTGTACATTTATATATGAGTTTTCAAAGGACATCAACAATACTTCATTACATCAAGTCCAATCACCATTAATGTGAAAACTTTATAAGAAAAATAATGCATTTAACATATGAAGGGCTGTGCAAATTGATAAATTGATATCACAATTTACTTTACAAGATTTAATAAAAATGGAATATTTCAATAGATGAATAACTTAGGTATTATTAAGCTACAAAGTAAAAGCAGACTCTTTGGATGATCTGCATCTTGACCTTCAGTATTCTTCAGCTGAATCTGTGAAAATCAATTGAGTCAGCTCATGCTTTCCCAGCGTGATGCTTTGGTTACTAGCGTGGATCATAAACAAACAAAGCATTGGTATTAATATCACCACAAGAACTGAGTTCAAAGTGTTTATCAACATATTTAGCATTCTGCAAAAAATTTATGTTTTCTTTCCCCACTTTGAATTACATCGCCCAGAAACTTAAAACAACTTATTAAAACAAGCATTTTTCAATGCTGAATGTTGTCTCACTGGCATTGACACTGGTAGTGCAGGTGTTAGAGATGCATAATATGAATGGCAGTGAAGTATTGAACTGAGACCAACGCCAACCTCACCTACAGAGTGACAGGTGTTGGGGTGTGCCTTTGGGTCATCAGCTATAATGCTCATGCCATTTACCTCACCTACCCTGTATACACTGACAAGTGTCATGGTGTACTTCAGGTCTTGGGCTTTATACTTACCCCATTCCTTAAGGAAATACACTCAAGGTGGGTGAGGTATTGGAAATGGGTGAAGTTTGGGGCAGAGCACTCCAAGGCACACCTCATGCCTGCCACTGGCTGCAGGGTGAGGGTGGGGATGAAATGGCTTGAGCATTACAGCTGATGATCCCAAGTCACACCCCTGATGCCTGTCAGTCTCTACAGGGTGGGGTGTTACAGTTGAAACCCTAAAGCCATATTTTCACTCCAAATTACCAACATGGGATTTGTGACCCCACCTCAAGAAGAGCAGCACTATCAGTTTGTTAGCCAAAAGGTGATTTTTATAGCTGAGGTTCGACATCACTTCCCAAAACTGCTAACAACATACACCTGTTCATATCCTTAAAGGCACAGCACACTGAATAGGGGTAGAGACACTCACAGCTTGCACACACTAAACAAGAACAAAAAAAAAAAAAGCATCTGAAACAGGAAGGGACACACATGTGAGAGTGGTGCAATGCACTGGCTGTGGAGCAGCAGTCTTTTGGGAGACATTCTGTAGACTGCATTGCTGCCCTATTTGCAGGCACCTCTCTGGTTGGAGGAGGAGGTTGTTTGTCTCCATGGTGATCTGGCGAGGTTGGAAACCTGCTCCCTCCCAGGAACCACCCAGGCCACCACCACTACCTCAGCGGTTGCCAAAAGAGGAGTGGTTGGACCATGGTGGGCTCAGAGAGGGTGAGTGTGGTGGAACAGGGTGCATCCCTCCAGTTGTGCCTCTTCACAATTCATTCACCACTCTGGTGGAGCATGGTTCCTCTGGAGCATCACAGTGGAGACCAAGGAAGATGCTGGAACCTCCACAATGGACATCCACAGGAAGGTTGCACAGGACCCCACAGGGAAGGAAGGAAAGAACTCCTGGTGGGTGACTCAGTTGTTAGGGAGTAGAACTGGGGGAAGGACAGGAAAGGAGATAAAGTGCCTTCCTGGTGCCATAGCTTGGAGGAACAGAAACAAATCTTCAGGATCATGGGAGCAGCTGCAAGAGGGAGTGAGCTGGATATCATTATCCACCTAGGGATGAATGCCCTGGCTGAGAATGGGATCAGAGTAGTGCAACAGGAGTTTGTGGAGTTGGGCAGGGCCATAGGTAACTAGCACACATGGTAACTTTCTCGAAGTGCTACCTGTCTATGGCATGGATGAGGCTAAAGTATGTCACACAGGGATTCAATGACTGGTTGAAAAACTGGTGCAGAGCTCAGGATTTGGCTTCACTGGGACTGGGGCTCCACCTGGAGGATACAGGCCTATATAGAGTACGATGATCTACATCTATCAGGAGGGAATCCAGTATCATGGTGATAGGTGTAAATGCCTCATTGGCAAGCATTTGAACTAGCCAAGGGGCTAGGCACTGAAAAGGAGAATAAAATCCTAGGCCCCCAAAAATCAGGGTAGTTAGTGAGGTAAACACCAAAATAGAGCAGTCAATAGGGAGAAGGGCAGGGGTAAATGGAGAAAATGACAAAGGTGGTAAGGACAGGGATGGGGCAAAAGAAATAAAGCCATAAAAATGGAGGGTAATGAGTACCAATGCCTATAGTCTAGGTAAAAAGCTCCCTGAAATGGTGGCCTTGATGGAAGAGGGATGCCTAGATATTGTGGCAGTCACAGAAACATGGTACACCAGAGAAACATGACTGGGATGTCAACATACCGGGTACACAATCTACAGGAGGAACGGGGAAGAAGGAGGAGGAGTAGCTTTCTATGTAAGGGAAGAGATCAAAGCAACAGAACTAAAGGGTAAACAGGAAGGAGAGGAGGCACTGTGGGTCACCCTGGAGACTGGAAATGGCTCCACAATCTGCACAGGGTTGTTTACAGACCCCCATCTCAGAGGAGAAATTGACAAGGAAATTATAGAAGGCACCCTTGGGATGGCAGAGAAGGGAGATATTGCTGATGGGGACCTGAATGTGCCAGATGTTAACTGGGGCACTTTGCTGCAGTTACATCCAAGAGCAGAGCCATTCTCAATGCTCTACAGGTGGCATGCCTCAGACAGCTAGTTTTGGAACCCAGTCAGAGAGCACTCTTAAACCTGGTACTCTCAAATGGGATGAAGACAGGATCTCCGATCTTGAAGTGGGTAGTCTTCTGGGAACAAGTGACCACCAAACAGTACAGTTCATGATAAGCGTAGCTGTAGAATCAAGCCACACAAAGTAAATGTACTGGACTTAAGGAGGGCTGATTTTGTCAAAATGGGAGAGTGTCTCAGAAAAGTACTAGCAAACAGGCAAGAAGGTGGGGTGAAGCAACAATAGGAAACATCAAAACCGCCATCTCAGAGGCAATAAACCTTTGAGTGAAGCAAATAAACAAATCAAAATGAAAGAAAAAACACTATTGCTCTCAAAGAAGTGGCGGGGAAGGTAAAGGGAGAAAAGATAGCATTCCGGAAGTATAAGGAAACACAGAAGGAGCAGGACAGAGAACTGTACCAGTTAAAGCAGAAGGAAGCAGGAAGGCAGTCAGAATAGCAAAGGTCCAAACCGAGGAAAAAGATAGCCAACTCACTTAAGCAGGGATAAAAACTTTACAGGTACATTGAGAACAGAAAGACAAAGGCAGGGATACTGAGGCTGAATAAAGAGGAAGGTGGCTGGGCAGAGTGACAGTGAAAAAGCAGAGATACTGAATGAATACTTCTGCTCAGTATTCATAATGGAAAAGCAGGGGAGATACCTAATCCAGTCAATAGAAGCACTCTGGATAGGGGGTTGATATTAGTCCTTTCACAGAAGAAAGGGTTCTGAAGAACTCTTAAAACTGAAGGTGGATAAAGCAATGGGGCCTGATGGGATTCACCCCAGAATTCTAAAGAACTAAAGGAAGAACTAGTAATACACTGACTATCCTTTTTAATAAATCATGGGAGGATGGTGCGGTACCTGAGGACTGGAGGAGGGCAGATGTATCCCCTTCAAAAAGTGGGAGCAAGACAGAGGCAGGAAACTACAGACCTGTCAGTTTGACCTCAGAGGTAGGGAAAATGATGGAATCACTTCTGAAGGAAAGAACTGTTGAGTACCTAGAGGCCAGTGGGGCCTGGGACCCAAGCAGCATGGATTCACAGCAGGAAGGTAATGTCAGACAAATCAAATTGATTTCTTTGACTGGGTGACCAAAGTAGTAGACCAGGGAGGGGCTGTGGACATGGCCTACCTAGACTTTACAGTCCCGTGCAAAGATTAATAAACAAATTAGCCAGCCTGGGAGGGTCCAGGGTGGTAACCTGAGTAAAACACTGGCCAGACAACTAGGACACAGCGGGTTATAGTAAATAAGTCCAACAGTGAAGAAAGGGGAGTTGCTAGTAGGGTCGCATGAGTTCAATACTGGGCAAGTCCTTTTAATGTCTTTATAAGTGATGACATTGCAGAGGGACTGGAAGGAAAGTATGTCTCTTTGCAGATGACACCAAGATCTGCAACAGGGTTGATATGCAATGTGGGGTGGAAAGGATGAAAAAGGACTTGGAAGGTTGGAGGAATGGCCAAATGTATGGAAGCTTAGATTCAGTGCAAAGAAGTGCAAAGTAATGCACCTTGAAACAAAAACCAGGAAGAGAGTACACAATGGGGTGAGATACTGACAACAAAATGGAAAGGACCTGGGATAGTTATATCAGATGACCTAAAGGTGGGCCAGCAATGTGAGAAGGCAGTAAGGAGGGCTGGGTGGATACTGGGATGCATGGGAAAGGCATCACCAGTAGAAAACAGGAAGTTGTTGGCCCTCTGTACAGACGGTTAGTAAGACCACATCTGAGTACTGTGTCCAGTTCTGGAGACCCCATCTTGCCAAAGACATAGAAAGGGTGCAGGCGGTGCAGAGAGGGCACCAAAATGGTGCAGGGTCTGCACCAGAAGATACTACAGTATGAAGAAACACTAAAGGAGCTTAAGATGTTAGCCTCGAGGAAAGGAGGAGAGGAGGACATGATAGAAACTTTCAAATACCTCAAGGAATTAACAAAGTCCAAGAAGGTAGCATCTTTCAGAAAAAGAGATGTGCAAGAACAAGGGGGCACAATCTGAAGATAGATGAGGATGGCTCAGAGGTAATGTGAGAAGTATTTCTTACAGAGAGGATTGTAGATGCATGGAATGGCCTTCCTGAGGAGGTTGTAGAGTCAAAAACAGTGGGGAATTCAAGAATGCATGGGACAGATATAGGGCAGTTCTGGTGGGGGTAGGAGGAAGTAGGCTGTTGGTTAACTAGGATCTGCAGCTTATCCAATAGATAGGAAAATGGGCAGACTAGGTGGGCCAGGAGGTGTGGAAAAATGGCAGTGTTGAAAATCTGGAGTGAAAATATTACAAATTCACAAAGTTATGAGTGTGCATGGAAACTGCGCAATGCACGCTTGTAAAACAGTAATTATTTTAGATTTTTCACCAGATTTGCAACATAGGCTTTTGAGAGCCCACCGCGTGAACATTGGCACTGTTATTTAGTTAAGCAGTCCCAAATGTGATTCCGCACAGTGACCATAAAATCACCTTCGGGACAAAATAATGCCATGACAGTGACTGAATTTATGAGGAGGGGTCCAAAGAACTCCATGTTGGAAATTTGGTCCCAAAATTCCCAAACATGCCTGAGACATGCACCAAAGTTAAAAAACCCTATTTATGCCATTATACAGCTTCCACCATTTCTTCAGTTCGTGGTTGGCTTTGAAGAGTGCAGACGTGTTCCCGGTCCACCAAAAATCATCATCGGGACTCCAGAGGTAATTATGAGGTGAGGGGGCTGGGCAGGAGTGCCAGAGGTTGGCGTGGGTTGGGAGAGGCAGGAGAGACCGCCAGGGACCGTTTTCTACTTTACAGATGTACAAAAACAAAAGAACATCACGGGTGGTTTTGTTTCCACAGGGACATTGGCACACTGGGTTGGGCTCCCAGTGTGCCACCAGAAATGTTTTGGGGGCTGTATCCGATGGGGTTGGGCACCCCATCGCACATACCAAAGGGGAGCAAGAGCCAAGGAGTTGGGACCCCCTCAACATACAACAAATGGGAAGGACATTATGTTGACGAGGTGGCTCCCTATTGGCAGATGAAGTGGGAAGGGAGAATGAAGCCAATGGGGTTTGGTCCCCAGTCAGCAAAGAAAAGACTGTTGGGGGCATGATGCTGAGGGATTGGGCACCTTGGCACATACCTTGAAAGGGAAAGCATTATGCCGACAGGAGTGGGCTCCCCATTGGCAAATGAAGTGGGTCAGTGCATGCTGACAGGAGACTGGGCACCCCTGAAGTTAGGGGTGGCAATCAGTCCACCATGTTTGGTGAAAAATTTCATCAGTACAGGCACATCAGGTTGCAAGTTATTGTGCCACTGCATGACAAACTTGCCTCTCATTGCAGTGGCATTTGTTAGATGTGGTGGCCACTTTATATACTGCTGGTGTCAGTGCCTGCATGCGGGCTTATTGGGAATGAAGGATGCACCTACTGATGCATGCCCTGCAATAGCCCACAATGACCGCATCTCTAAATCTGCTACTAGCCAAGATGGGTGGCCCATGCGCGATCCAACATAAAAATACTATAACATGGAATTTATTTGGTTCAGAATTTATCATTCATGCAGTGTAGCTGGAATAGGGCATAGACAGAAAATGAATTCCATCAATTACACATCGTAGCACAGTGTATTATCTTGGTATGCTAATAGAATATAAAGAGAGGAGACAACAAGCAGCCAAAAGAAATGGAGACTGGCAGTACTGCTTAGTTGCTAATCATGACGTGAAGCATAGTGCTGATATAGAGAAATTTCTCATTGCAGTGATAAGATAAAATAACCAACTGCCTTTAACATATACTGCTTGAAGAATTAAGACTCAGCAAAGCACAGATTTACCGGCACAGTGGCTCAATGTTCAACAAGCATGTGCATACCGAGTAGTCCCCTGGGGTTTGCCGTGGGTCGAGAAACATATAAACAAGTCAGGTGTGGAATTCTGAAGGACTGAAAGACTGTAACTGGCTGAGCTGCAAAACTGAGGCTTCAAGCACTTTATTCACAGTTTCAGTGGTTGTCATTTGGATCCTCAGCCAGGTAACAACTCAGTCATGCTCCAATGAATGAGAGAGCAGAGCAAATATTAACAAACTTATTTGTATTGAAGTACCTAACATAGAAACATAGAACACAGAAATTGATGACAGATTAGGACAGCTATGCCCACCTAGTCTGCCGCATTCCCCTGCCTGTATTAGTAGCCTTTAACCTACCTGGTCATTGACTTTAGCCTCTCCCCACCTAAGAAAACTTCCTAACATTTCCCTTATCCTGCTTCCTCTAATCTCAAATCATTCCCATTCATTCTTGTGTTTCTCCTATATCGAAAGATGTCATCCCCTTTTCTTGGGTCACTGATTTTAACATCAAACATCAATTATCTACAGACTGGCTCTTGTGCTGTTTATTTAGTATAGAATCATTTATCATTTCCTTGTTTTAAAGGTTTTACATCAGTATGCATAAGAAATTAGCATTAATGGGGCTAACCCTCCTTCAGTCAGTATGTTTATTATTTCCATTACTATTTAAAATATTGAAATACAATCTGGCAATGGATAATAAAGTTATAATGACAACTGTGATTTGTTGGGGTACACTCACTCAACTTGATGATTCTTACAATGTGTTTAATATGTATATAAAACTATCCCTAAAGTAGAAGATCTATGTTGGAGGCATAAAATGTTGGAGACTCAAGATGATTTCAGTTGTTTACTGTTTTCTAATATTATGTGATTTACACTTTCTGTTTATTCAAGGTCTTGAATATAAAAGTACAACATTGGTTTTGAGTTCAGTTATGTAGAAAGCTTTATTATGGTATAAATGCATATATGACTAATACGTACTATGATGTAAATTTTGAAATTGTATCTTGATTAAGTAATTATGACATCATCATTTGTTCAGCATTTAAACTATTCTCAGTATACCACCAGAGCCCACCCCTGAGGAAGACCTAATGGATGAAGCACAGGAGTACCTGGCAGAGGTTTTACCTGTAGCTGTAATTGATATTTGCACTATTATAATCAAATATTTTTGCATTAATCAGCTGTGCAGTTTGCCTGTGTTTGTGCGCAGATGTTTGTGGCTTCACATAATGGAATTATCCTGCATGAGCTGCCCGATAGTAGAAAACCCAGCAATGATTGATGCCTAAACTAAGTGTCCAAGGCTGTGGGAGGAAACTGTTCATCCCAAGCCCACCATTTATTTCTCCATAACATGTAGAGTGTGTGTCCTTTACTGATTTTCTGCCTCCAACCCCCAAAAGCCACTGCCACATTAGCAAACTGTCTTCCTTCCCTCAGCCATCAGATGTAGATGAAAAAGTAACATCTGGAAAGGAGGATCCTAGGTTGACTCAACTCTATAGTTTTCCAATGTGAGGAATATTGAGAATTCTACCACAATAAAACTATTTTCATTTGAGAGGTGATCCAATACCAGGTAAATTCAGAAAAGCAAGGCCTCATTTCTTCTTTGGCAAATATAGAACTTGGGCTGGATATTCAAAGGGTTGTGCCATGTGCAACAGGGTTGCTCTCATGAAGTCTGAAATTGCGCCATTCTGTGATATTCAGCAGGAGGCAGTTGTGCCCCAAGTCATGCTGAGCAACAGTGCAATGCTAATGAAGGCATGCTCAACTGGAAGGGAGGAACCATGCATAAACTGCACAGCCCGATATTCGTTCACATATCTGGACTGCCTTATGCGGTATGGGCTGCATGCCCATTGGCTCTTGCTCTGAACCAATGGGCGTGCAGCCTGTCACTTCGGTGGGCGGTGAGGTGTCAGGCGGGTGAGGTGCTGCCGCCCTCCGGCTGACGGGGGCGGGTGGTGGGGCTCCGTCGGTGGGTGGGATGTGGGGCCACTGGACCACCAGGATATTGGTCTTTGGGGGTTGAACTCCATTCTGCCTGCGATCGGGCCAGTCGGGGGTTCTTTTACAATATGCCATGATCGGGCCAGTCGGGAGGGAACTTTACATCATGCCTGCGATTGGGCTGCAGAGGGTGTCGGTCCCTGATGGCTACTGCCTGGCAGGAGCACCAGGTGCAAGTTGTCAGGGATCGGCACACCTGCATGCTAATAGCATGCAAAATGGGGCCATAATTAAATACCAAATGGAACCCGTGTGCCTGGTATAATATTCCATTTGCATGTCACCTTTGAATATCGGAAATTTGCACATGGTGCAATGGAACTTGTGCCACCGCATCTGAATGCTCCACTCTGACCACTTGCAGTGGCGCATGTTCCTGCACCATGCACAGTGGCAGTGGCCAGGGGTGATATTCAAAGGAGTTGCTCAGTAGCGCAACTCTGTTGAATATCGCCCTGGCCACACCTCTGCGCAATTTTTTTGATCAGTGCAGGCTTGCGCCACAGAATGGCGCAGTTTGAATATCCAGCCTGTTGTCTCACTCATGGTTTCCTAGGGCTCCATAAGAAGGATAATAATTGTTTTGCCAGACCAGCAACTCCTGTTGAGGGAAAGCACAGGGGACACTCAGGAAAAGATATAACAATCTTGGTAATACATTCATCTTTGCCGCTGTGCCCTGGCATGGAGATGCAGAGGCAGAAGTACCCAGCATTTATAATCATTTTAAGGCAGTTCACTAAATTTTGATAATTGTCTCGATATAAAGTGAAGGTGGAAAATGTAAATATTCCTAAATATTTCATTTTAACACCGCATGGGAATAATCCATCTGCAACCGGAGGGTCAACACCTTGGTTTTGGAGGTGTTAAGGAGGCACCCAGAAATCTCGGAAAATCTATGAATCTATTCAAACACCTCCAGCTCAGAGGAATTGGGATTGCTCAAAGAAAGCTGGACATTGTCTGCGTATAACCTGGTTTATGGTCCACTTCCCAACCGTACACCCTGACTCATAAGGATTTAAATGGATACATTTGGCTAGGGGCTCTATGTAAAGTGCAAAAGGAAAGGAAGACGCCCAGCCTGGTCCCCTCTCCAACCCAAAAGGGACAGTTATATAACCATTAAGGTGGACGTATCCCAACAGGGATGTATATACTCACAAGACAAATTGTAAAACTCATCAGGGAACTCAAAGCTGGCCAAGACCTCCTGAAGATAGGGCCAAGGACCCTATCAAGGCCTTTTCAGAATCAAGGCTTATCAGCAGGGCAGGCGTTTACTACAAGATAGATGGTCTATTATATGAACAGCTCATCTGATGTTATCTTGAGCTTGGTGTCCCAGAATAAAACCGTTTTGATCGATATGAATAAGTTTTGGAATGATCTTCTCCAGGCGTCATGTAATGATCCCATCAATATTTTAAAGTCTGAGTTCAGAATCTAAATCGATCAGTAGGATGTACAAACCATGGGGTTCCTGGCCAGCTTTGGTAGCACCACAATGATTGTTTGTGTCCAGGATGGTGTCAGTCTGCCATCCGGGCCCAACATGTTGTTATAGGCCAGGCTCAACAGCGGAAACACGAATCCAAAAGAATTTCCTGGGAACCTGTTGGTGCCTGGGCACTTTCCAGTTTTCATACGTGCTATTTTTGTGCCAAAGTCAGATGCAATCCAACATCTGTGCATCCTCCTGAGTGACCTGAGGGAGATGTAAGTCATTCAAAAATTATGTGCATGATCAGGGTCTGGGGTAGTTCTGCTTTATATCGTGACTGATAGCAATCTGTGAAGGCCATTGCTATATCAAAAGTCGAGGAATTTGAGACTTTAGTATGGGGTGGAGTATTTTAGTAATGGTGGCATTTGTCTTGCATTGGTGCAACCGATTGGCAAAAGTAGTCGAAGGGCTCCAGGCCTGCCATCATAATAATGTTGCCTCTGGTAAAGTAGGTTTGTGCTACTTGGTAGTCTAATATAGATTTAACTGTTTCTTGAGATGGAGCAATTCCACCTCTCTTTGTGAATCATATTGACTTTCTACAAAGATTCCAGTGTGGAGAACTGATTTTTATTAATAGCTCACAAGCTTATGTTTGCTTTTTACAGTGAGCTGAAAAAGCTGTAAGTTTATCCTAGTCATTGTTTTAATAGAATTTCATAGGATTGTGGGGAACACTCCCAGAGTGTCATTAGTCTCTAGGGCCAAACTGATAGTGTCCTTTATAGAGGTCTGAATCTCTTCATTTTGCAAAAGCAATAAAATAAGGTGCCAGAAAGTATTTTTTGGTTGTCCCAAGTGTATCTATAAGGAGATAGGAGCATGGTATGATAATACTATATCACCTATGTCAGTGCCCCCACCCCACCCCAAACTAAGCAACCACTTCCTTAAGGATAAAAAATAGTCTAACCTGGTATAAACCTTATGAATAGAGGAATACAAAGTAAAATCTCTGCCTTGTCCATGCAAATACCTCCAAGTATCTGTATATCATAATTCTGTGAGGAGCTTACCCACTTTGTGAACCACCCTATGACCTGAATGGGTAACTGTGGAGGTGGTATCCAGGTGTTCATTTGGAACCAAAATTAAGTCCCTACCAATTAATGCCCCTCTGTCTGTGTTGTAAATTTCACAAAAGGCCTCTATAGAAAATATTGTTTGATCCTGGGAGGCATAAATTGAGGCTATCATAATCATTTGCCCACAATATACTTCCTTAAGGAGGCATAGCACCCTTCTGAGTCTACTAGCATTCCCTCACCTCAAAGAGCCCACCTTGGGACCAAAATTACTGTTCCACAGCTGGCAGCCTTCTGAAGGTGGATGCAATAACATGAGCAAATCTGAATTCTAGCAGCTTCTCATTTTTGCTTGTAGACAAGTGGGTTTCCTGTAATAGGAATAAATCTGAGCCAGTTTCTTAACAAAGAAAGGATTTTGCTTCGTTTAACTGGGTTAGTAAGAACCATGGACATTATAAGTTAGAAAACAGTATTTGATTAGCCATGATCCCAAAAACTAAAATCCCACAAGTTCTCAAATGCCCCAAACCCACTAAGGCAGTCGTAGGGTGGCTCTTGTTTGGTCTGGCTGTTATGGGTAACGCAGTAATAAACCATAACATACCTTTAATTTTCATAACAGTCAATAACAAAGCAACTATAATACAAACAGTTAATGCACTTCCAAGGCAGACGGTCTGATATTCCAGGTCTTTAATCCCAACCTCCCATACACTAAGATCGAAAAAGTAAATGTAGGGTGGGATATAATAGGTAACATATTCCAAACACTGGATCTCTCTTGCAGAGTCCACAGAAGGTAACATTGACTCATGACAGCTAAAATAAAATCATTTGTCAATGCCAAATGTTGTCTCACTGGCATTGGCATTGGTATTGCCGAGTTAGAGACACATAACAGGAATGGCAGTGAAGTATTAAAATGATGCCAACCCTACCCTCACCCTGTAGAGATCAATAGGCATTGGGGTGTGCTTTTGGGTCGCAGCTATAACTCTCATGCCATTTCACCTCACCCCACCCTGTAGACACTGACAAGTGTCGTGGTGTGCTTTGGAGTCTTTGGGAGTTATACTTACCTGATTCCATAAGGAAATATGCTGAGGTGGGTGCAGTATAGGAGAATGAGGTGAACTTTGTGACCGAACAGTACAAGGCACACCACGATGCCTGTCACTGGCTGCAGGTTGGGGTGGGGTGGAATGGCATGAGCATTACAGCTGATTATCCCAAGTCACACCCCTGACTCCTGTCAGTCTCTACAGGGTGAGGTGCTACAGTTGGAAACCCTGACACAGTAGGAGTGTGTTGGTATTTTCATTCCAAATTTTCAACATGGGCTTTTCTGAACCCATCTCATGAGCAGCACTATCAGTTTGTTAGCTGAAAGGTGGTTTTGCACAGTGGCTATGCCATTTGGCAACACAGGGATGAAAACACATTTTGGGCAGTATGTGGAAAATGACAACTGTATTGTTCATGAGGAGATGTAAAAATGGCAACATTGAAAATCTGGAGTGAAAATATGAAAAATTGGTGAAGGTATGAGCATGCATAGAAACTGTGCAATACACGTCCGTAATCCAATTATTTTTAGGAATTTTAACCACATTTTTAACATAGGCATTTTGGGAGCTTCCCTCATGAACAGTAGCAGTGTGATTCTGTTAACATGTCGAAATGTTGATTTAGCACAGTGACCATGCCATTATGCGCCACAGGTGCAAAAAACACATTTAGGGCAGGATATGAAAAATGACAGCTGTACTGTTCATAGGAGGTGTAAAAAATGCCAGTATTGAAAATCTTGCTTGAAAATAGTGCACATTTGCAAAATTACAAGGGTGCGTGGAAACTGCGCAATGCACGCTTGTAACACAGTCATTTTATGGAATTTTGTCACCAAATGTTCAATATAGGCATTTTAGGACTTCTGGTCATGAACAGTGTGACCTTCATTTCCTGAAACTGTCCCAAAACTGGTTTCACTCAGCGACCGCACTATTCTGCGCTGGACGATGCGAAACACATTTTGGCCAGGATATATAAAGGACAGCTGTACTAGTCATAAGGAGGTGTGGAAAATGCCAATTTTGAAAATCTGGAGGAAAATATTACAAATTCACGATTACAAGCGTGCGTGGAAACTCACGAAATCTTGGCTACGTAAAACAGTAATGTTGGTTTTCCACAAATTTGCAGCATAGGCTTTTGAAACCCACCTCATGTACACTGGACTGTTGATTTGTTAATCGGTCCCTAAAGGTGATTCTGCAAAGTGACCGTGAAATCACCTTTCTGGGCCAATTAACGCCATGACAGTTCCAGAATTCATGAGGAGGGGTCCCAAAATCCCATGTTGAAAATTTGTGCAGCATTCCAAATTGCTGATGTGCACCTGCATGCTGTCTGATTGTGGAATGAGGCACTCACCTACTGATGTGTGCCCTGCACTTGCCAACAGTGACTGTGCCTCCAAATCTGCTACTACTGCAGTATGTTGGCTGCGCATACAGAGTCAACATAAAAAAAAAATCACCCAACCTAATCCCAGAAGGCCAGGGAGGAGATGAGAGGTTAAAACAATCCATTGCCAACATCTTGCTCCTCTACCCTCCACTAAATATAATTAAGAGGGTAACCCTCCTTTCCTAAATCACTTGAGGAAGTACAGACAATTACACCCACTATATTAAAAGAAGAAGATGTGACCCCACCAATTTAAATCTAAATCAATATTTATGAACAGCCTTGGACTGTTACCTGGTCCAGATTAGTGAGACCCAAATGAAACAGTAAACCCCAAAGTAAGAGTGGGGCTATGTATAAACCTACAGAATAGCAAAATGAGCCATCCAATTGAATGGTATGATGCCCTATAATGCTGTTGAATAAACTCCAGCATGTAATAACAGCCCCCATTTCCAAACCATTCCTTCTTAACTGTCATGACAGACATCCATGTTTGATTTTACTGAATACAAAATGACTGGATATGACCTTCACTTTCAATCAAGTGGCTCTAAAGAGCCAGAGGGAGGAGCAGCAACTCTAATACTTTAATCTGTCTGAAAGATAAGAAAGATAACATAGTCAGACCTTTACATTAATTCAAGAACAAAAGCCATCATTCTGGCCACAATGGCAATTACTGTACATATAATAGTGCCATTATAAAATGTCAGTTATTGACAATGGATCATGCCAGCCAAAATGGTTCTTTTTAAGCTGGAAAGACTTAGCAGAGAAATAGTTTCAAATGAATGGAAGCAGTGAGGTATGAGATTAAGATTGTTGTACCTTCATGAAACAAACATCAGGATGATAACTCCACTCCCATCTTTTGTTGGAGTTAAACTTTAAAACAAAAAGGTATATTAGTGGTGTAAGTCTTAAGCTAGATCAAAACAATTCTAAGTCAGATTAACAACATGAAGGCAGTTATTTCTGGCTTAGTAGTATCTCCACTTTGGAGCCACTACAGAGAATAAGGCATGCCAACACCACAAACAGTAAAAGAAGAAAACAGGTACAAAACACAAGACTTTAGCGGTCAGCCTTTGCCAACAGGATCGTGTCCTCAATAACTCTGGGCAGCTTCTTCATGAAGTCACGTAATTTTAGAGGAAGAATGCAGACTGCTTCAGTCGAGCTCCACAAGAGGCCACCACTTGCCATTCTTTATTGTGGTCCTTCCTCTTCTGGAGAATCATCTTGTTTGCTGCCAGTAGTTCATATCCCCTTTTAAGTAAAGCTTCCTGGGCTGCATGTGGAGACTGATACAGCTCAGTCCACTTCTGCCAGAAGACCGCAGTTTTGCTGGGTAGGGAGTTTGGATTTTATTTGCTTACTATGAAGTACATTTATGATGTTACCATGCTCCAAACGTTGCCTCTGAATATCTGGGGAAAATCTTGATTGAATGAAAGACGGCTGTCCAGGTATTTTATTTCATTCTTCTGCCAGGCTCTATGTAATATATCTTCTTTTATCGGGTAGCTGTTGAATTTAAGAATGATAGAGTGAGGACATGCCTTTGGATCCTTAGGTTTGGGCAACAATGCCCTTTGTGCCCTTTCAACGTCTAGGACATAGCCAGAAGGAAGTTCAATGACATCCTTCAACCAATCAGTTAGAAAGTCCACCATCAATCCTTTTCGGACCCTTCTTTAAGCCATGAATCTGAAGATTGTCATGATGGGATCTACTTTCAACATTCAGACATTTATGCTCCAGATCTAGTGCATGCTGGCACAACACTTGGATGGTCTAATTGAAGTGAAGGATGCCATCTTCAGCATAAGATATTCTATCCTCTGTCTCCTGAACCCGCCATTCAACTTGAGAGAGCTTGTTATTGAGTTGCCAAAACTCGGCTTTCTTCTTGGTTCTCATCTCCCATGTCTTTTTAATGTTAATTCAAAACAGTGACAAGATAAAGTTCTGACTCCTCATTGGTGTCCAAGTAGGCCCAGCATCCGCTGCTTGTGGAAGACTGTCTGAGTGAGTCAAGAGTTGTGCCAGGATCCACCTTCTTCATTAGCAGATTTACCAGGGTAGAGTATGTCTTTGATCCAGTACCTCTCTCTCTCTCTGCAACCCCCACCAGACTTTTGTAAAGTTTTGTAGCCAAATTTCAAAGTGAAAAGAGGGATTTTGTAACAGGGTGGAAACAGAGCTACTCCTCTAGCTACCAGGCAGGTCTGTGGCAGAACAGGAAGTCATCTGGCATTTCAATTCAGCCATGCAGGACTCTTTTCCTGATAAAGTCAAGCCATTTTATTTTTTTCTGTCTTATATGCAGATCAAGTATGGGAGGTCCCACTGGGAAAATGAACAAGATTCTTGAGACTTACAGTCTGTGATTGGCCATAACTGTAAGTCGACTTCCAACCTTCAGCAAACTTTTCATTTCAGCACAACAGGCATGAGACTCCCTTGCTACAATGAAGGTTGCTCTGGTTTATTACAAATATGCAGCCACACTTTCCAATATGCAACTACGCAAGAATATCTTTACTTTTACTAATTAGGTGCTTTTCCCCAGTTCAGTATCAAAAGTAAACACAAATGCTTGTATGTACTACACTTATTCTGGTGAGGTACACATGGTAAATATACATTTTTCACAGACCCTCCTCAGAAATATTTGTCAGTGGAGTGTTTCTACATCTCAAGTATCCTCGGATCAACCAACATTTTTAAACTCCTTAGGAATTTCCTTTTTACAAGAAGGCACAGGGGTTTTAACAAGAAAACAATGGCTCCCTGGTGGTTTCTCTCTCAGGAACATTTCAGCAAATGGGCTATGAACTGAAACTGCATCTGCCATTTTCTACACTTGTCCTCTTATTCCTAACAGCATTTGTGCCTTGTTAACGATAGTATATCTTTTATGTCTGTGCATTGAGGACCCAGTAGGGAGGTGGACAAGATAAAGGAACAACACAGTGGGATGGAGGTTACTGTTGGTGGCCAGCCTTACAGTGAAATTTAGATAGAAAAACAGGAGAGATAAAATAATAAAAAAACAAGTAACAAAGAAAGGAGTGGTGGGGGTGTGTCATGAATACATCCCACAAATTCTACACATGAGATAGGGTTACCATCCTATCACATCCCATTTACCACCACCCTCTGCTTCCTGTCCTTTAACCAGCTACTAATCCAGTTTACAACCTTGTGGCCCGTGCCCAGACTACCCATCTTGTTAACCAGTCTTTTATGTTAGCCTGTGAAAAGGCCTTGCTGAAACTGAGGTAGGTGACGCCCACCACTCCTCCCTAATTCACCTCCTTCATACCAGTCAAAAAATCTATCAGATTTGTTTGACGTCCTTCTGCTGTGAATCCATGCTGCCTCAGATCCTGGGCTCCACTAGAGTCCAAGGCCCAGATATTCAGAGCGCAACTGAGTTGTGCTGGCGCAAGTGCGCGTACTGAGCCAAGGGAGCCATATTCAGCAGGAGTCAGTGCACAGCAAAAATCCATTGTACCAATGTGCAACTATAATGAATGCAGGTGCAAGAGCAGGCGTTCCATGAATACCAAGCGCGGTGGCATATTCAACCGTGAATCCATGGTGCAATTGTGGAGTAAATTGAAGTTACTCTGAACAGACTTATTCCTATAAATACAGGGCGTAATCACACAGACAACACTTGCACCAGAATGTGTGAGTGACAGGAAGCAGTGAGAGAGACAGACAGAGAGAGAGACACACACACAGCAGGGTTTTAAATAATTGATTAGCAGTTTTTCTTGGGACTATACTAACTGTACAGAAAGTATTTTATAGATTTTCTAGAAGTGTTGCATTTGTTAAACACAGTGAGGCAAGAGCTATGCATTTTCACAAAGATTTAGCACTTTTATGAGCAAACGCTAATCAATTTTTAGAGTTAAATAAATCCCTGACACAGACAGACAGACAGACCAAGCCCACACTCAGAGGGAGAGGGACAGAGGTGGCGTTGGAGAGGAGAGAGGGCAGAGAGAGAGACACACACACACACACACACACACAGAGACAAGCAGTACACCAGGGTGGCACACAGCCAGCAGCCAACTGCCTAGTGGGACAGTAGACAATAAGGGCCATGGACAGTGTGCCTTTCATGATGGAGACAGTAATGAGGAGTGTGAGGGCAGGAGGAACAACAACATGGCCAAGGAAGGGCCTGTCCATGGAATGGCTGACACAGGTGGTACCGTGCCCACATCACCTTTAAGAACTACAGTGGCTCTGAGATCATGGGCTGTGGTACCACCTGAACAGGACCATTCTGAGGCAGCTCTGCGAGCTGTGCAGTGAGAGATGAAGGCACCCTCCAGAGAGAACCAAGCCATGTCCATGGAGATGAAGGTGGCTGCCGTCATGTGCCTGCTTACCATGGGCACCTTAGAGAAACCAACAGGAACACCACAGACATCACCCAGTTGGCCACGTCCAGCCTCCTCACACAGTTCCTCAATACTCTGCTGCCGCATGCCAGAATTCATCCATTTCCCCAGCGCACAGGTGGAGCATACAGCAACCATGCAGGACTTCCACAGGATGACACATATGCACAGCATGTTTGGGGCCACTGACTGCACCCACGTGCCATCCCATGCCACCTGGCCCTGAGGGTGTGGCATACATCAACCGGAAGGGGAGACCGAGTGTCAACTGCCAGGTGGTGTGCGATGCCATGGGTGCATAACTATGTCTGCGCCACACACCTGGGAGTGCACATGATGCATTCTTCTGGCACAGCTCTGCACTGTGCCACAGGTTTGAACATGGAGACATCACCATGGGCCACCTAGTGGGTGAGTATGGCATGGGCAGGGGTGATGGGCAAAGCAGACCTGGGGATGGAGGGCAGGGTATGCATGGTGGCATGGGTGCCAGGGACAGGCAAGGGTGCAGCAAAGAATAGCAGAGCATTAACCTTGTCAATCTCCACACAGGTGACAGCGTATCCACTGAGGCCCTGGCTGTTCACCCCTACCAGTGCCTCGTCCCCGGCAGAGAAATGGTACAATGAGGCATATGCCAGCATGCGCATCATCATTGAGCGTGTCTTTGGCATGCTGAAAGCACAGTTCCATTGCCTAGGCAGGTCAGGGGTGCCCTACAGTACAGCCCCTTGAAAGCCTGTGGCCTATTTCTGGTCTGCTGCATACTGCACAACATGGCCATTGATCATGGGATAGCTGTTGAGGCTGATGAGGGTGACAGTAGAGGGACGACAGAGGCAGTTGGCCATAGAGTGGTGGGCAGCCACCCCTGGCTGGAGGGACCCCTGGTTGCTCCAGCAGGTGTGGCGCCACTGGGACACCATTGCACAGGAACACTATGGTGCACACTGCCAGGTGGTGCAGTACACATCCATGGGCCACACAAACAGGTACAGCACAATGCAGGGGTGTGCATAGCAATGAGGCATGTACACACAGAGGCATGAGGCAGGGGTAGGGAGTCAGTGGCACACAACCTCATACAACAGCACAGACACACACACACACACACACCCACATGCCCACACTCTCATGCACCCACACGCCCTGGTGTTGGTATGTGGCATGGATCAGATGCATTGCACTGGTGCAAAGGTGCAAAGGTGCAACCAGTGCTAGACTGCCCTCATCATGGCCATGCCACAAGGTCCAGTGGCTGAGCAAGCATGCACACAGGCAGTGTGTGGTGTGACAGACAGGTGTGACATCAGTGGTAGACACACACACACACACACACACCACCAGCCCGCACATCAGGGCCATTGCACAGAACCATGGCCACCATGGCTACGGGGTTGCTGCACCAGGGCTGATCGGCAGCCACAGGCTGTGCATCAGCCATGGGGGTGGCAACAGCCCCCAAGGTTGAACCTCAGGACCGTGACCGGCGTCCATGCAGGGGTGTGCAGGTGCCCAAACAGGCCAGCACCGGAGTGCCTGGGATGCCTACATCAGAGCCCAGCATTGACTGTGTTGGGGTCACCTGACGCTAGGTTTGTGGGGTGGACAGTGCACTGTGGGGGTAACCTGTACACAGTCATGCCCTGTGGTAGCCAGCCATGCAAAGCCAACCATGATTGCCGTGGCAATGTGATCAAGGATGCAGTCATGGCCTCCTGCATGAGCTGTATCCTACCAGGATCTGCACAGTGCCCCTTTCCTGCTGCTCAAATAACTGGGGCACCTCCACTGCAGTGTCACACCCAGTGGCTAGTAGCACCTGTTGCTGAATGGATGCCAGCAGCAGAAGGGTGTGCTCAGCCAGTCAGTCAGCATCCTGGGGCTCCCGGGTGGGGCGCTCGATCCTCTTGTGGTGACGGGCATGCTGCAGAGCCCCTCTTTGGTGAACACTGCACAGTGGGGTCAGCAGGGGAATGGGCACAGCAGGCACACGGTGGTGGACCCTGTGTACAGCTGCCCAGTGGTACCCGCAGCCTGCTGCTGTCACCCGTCAGTCGCTGTACACCACCCAGTGCCTGCATGACCACACCACTACCACCACAGGGCACAGCCAGGGCAGTGCACACCATTGTACCCACAGTGGTGGCAGGCAGCTGCTCTACCTTTGGCAGAGTGTTGGGCATGGTGCCTGTGTTAGATGCCAGCAGGGGTGTCTTGCCCATAATGTTGCCCATGCTGTCCAGGATCAGTGTGATGTCGTCATTGGAGTTGAGCCCTCCCGATCTGTGTCTTGCGCCGTAGGACACCAAGGCTGGCATTCTTCAGGAACACATTCAGGGCCTCATCCAACCCCAGGTCCAGGACATCCACCTGCACTGTGGAGCTTTGCTGCAGCCTGTCAGGACCCCGGTTCTGGTGGAGGTGGATGGTCAGTCCTCTGGGGTTATACCAGCATCCATGGTTGCTGCTGCGGCACCCCATCATCTGCGAGGCTTGCTGGTGCTGCAGAAAAGAAAGAGTGTCAGTGTTGCAATGCCCCCATGTCCCCCCGTACAATGCTGCTGCATGTGCCTGCTGCATGGCATGCACGTGGGTGCACACACATGCACATGACATGCATGCCTGCTGCATGCACATCAGCATGCCTGTGTATTCACCTTCCTTGCCACTGGCTGTGTGTGACTGATATACTTACCATGCAGTGATGGTCTGCCACCCATCTGGAATCCTCCTCCAGGCACACATCCACCATAGTGCGGACATGGTGGCTGCCATCTACTCCTCCTGCGGTGTGAGTGTGGGCGCATCTGCAGGCCCTGCTCCAGTGGTGGTCCATTATGCCTGGATGGCTGACACCTTTTCCTTTATCCACCGCATGTCCATTCCCACCTTCTTTTGGCACTCCTGCACTGACCGCTGGTGGCTGCAATGCTGGTTAACATAGGCTGCCACCTTCTCCCCGCACCAACCCTGGCCTGTGGTGTGCCTGTGGCACTACTCAACAGGGCTCCCTGTCCAGGTAGGCCTCAAACAGGGTATCAGTCTCGGCCTTTGTGAAGTTAGGCCTGCACTTCCATGCAGGCCCCCACTCCTGCCCTCCTCATGTGCCGACATGCTGCTGCCTGTGGACATGGACAGCACAGTATAACAGTGGCAGCATCTCCCAGTCCATCACCATGCAGTGCTATCAGCTCCCAGTGAGCTGCAGTGGCATGCACTACTTACCTATCAAGGCTGCAATACTAGTCCATGGCCTGTGCCATTCCGTGGCACTTGTAAGGTGCAACACATGCAAATGAGGTTGGGCACAACAGTAATGACATGCCAATGTACCCACTGCACCACACATTGGTTGATGAGTTCATTTTCATGTGGTGTCTGAATATCATGATATTGCACTGTGTGCAATGGAATTGCACGGGCAAGTCACGATGGCACAATGAGCATGTGTGTGGAGTGCATGTGCATCATGGCATCAGTTTTGCACCATGCGGACAACGCGATGCAGTAGCATTGTGCATGTTGTGCATGGGCCAGCTAAGCATGGCTGCACATGGGGTGCCGTGCCCTATCACGCAATGCCGGTTGGCCCCTGACCCTGGGTCAGACCTCTGACCCTGTGACCCCATGTAGCCACACCCATTCTGCGCATCTCTGGCACTGCGATGGGTGTGCACTGCTCATGTTCTCGCACATCATGCGGAGGGTGCATGGTGTGGACACGTGCACCTACTTGCCATTTTCACCACCCAGAATGCATTACACTGACCATGGTGCAGGCAAGATGCAGGAGGGCCATAAACTGGTTTTAAGTCAAGTTGGCCAACTCAGTGGCCTGCGTGGGAACCCATGCCCCCGCGGGCGGGTGCCCCTACAGCGGGCTGGGGCACCATGTGGCAGGACACTGCCAACAGCTTGGACCACAGGACAGAGGTACCCAGGACTGGAGAACAATGTCACCACCATAATGGAGACCTCATGCGGTGGGACCCAGAGTGCCTGAGGAGGCTACAGTCACATGCCAGGTGAGGGCTGTGCCACAGCCAGGTAAGTCATCCAATGTTGCATGTCTGCCCTGGTGCTGTATTGTGGTGGTGGCTTGGCTGCCTGCCATGCCCTGCAGAGGGTACACTGTCATTGTGTATATCACAGGGTGGCATTGCCAGCTTCCGCTTGTGTTGCGATGCAGCTGTGTGGGATGTATTGGGCAGGGGCACACCCTGTGCACAGGGGTGGGGTGCCGTGGCAGCCACTGTGGTTGTTCTTTCCATTCTCAGGACCTGAGGACCATTGGAGGTCCCAGGCTGCAGCAACACAGCAGGCTGCAGCAGGATGTTAGAGGCAGGACTGCATCAGCAGGGCTGCAGAGGCAGGTAGAGCACTTTCATGGTCCTTCACACTGTACACAGAGGGGTGGTGGGGGGAGTGGGTGTGGGCATGGCCACCTGTGCCATGTGCCATGAGAGCTCTGTGTGTTGCACTGTGTGTGGTGCATGTCACTGTGGCTCATCCATTGGACACATGTGCTGGCTGTTGGTGGGCTTGGCATGCGCCTGGCTGCCACAGTTGTTGCTATGGTGCTGCCAGTGCATTGTGCCATGTGCCTGTCATTGTGCAGTTGTGTGGCTATTGTGCAGCAGAAACTACCTCTGTGCAATATCGTGTACCAAAGTTTATGGCTGGCGTTTCCCCCACCGTGGCCATTAGAGGCCCTCCAGGGCTTGTGTTCCCACTGCCCATTGCATACTGTGGGCGGGCATGGTTCCTTGGGAAGTGGCACTGATCACCTGTCCTGTCCCTTGTTCTAGGTGTCGGCGCGATGACCACCATAGTCCATTATCATGAGACTGCTGTGTCAGGTACGCCTTGTGGTTTGCTGACCCTTGAAGCGGTTGTCCAGATGAGAAGATGCTGGTGGCAGATCGGAGGCAGCGTCAGATTACAGAGGTGGCCGGACGGGGCCACCGCTAGTGTGGCCCATGTTGTCCCCTGTTTCCCTGTTGTTCCTAGCCCTACAGTCCCCTCCTAATGTACAGTCCCTGTTACCTCTCCCTTCCCTCACTATACCTACCCTGTCCCAGACCTTGGTTAAGCTAGCCCTGGCAAAAAGAAACACAGGTGAGGAGGTACAGGCAAAGTGGCAAGCATTAAGGATACAATACTTGAAGCAACATCCCATTGTGTTAGACAGAAAAGGAAGTGCAAAGAAGAAGGAAACCACTTTGGTTCTCAAATACAGTAGCAGAAAAGGTCAGAGCCAAAAGGCTGGCCTTCAGAAAATATAAGGGAACACAGCGGGATGAAGATAGGAGGCATACCAAACTGCCCTAAGGGAAGCAGGTAAGGCAGTAAGGCAGGCAAAGTCCCAAACTGAGGAAACACTAGCACGAACAGTAAAGAAGGTGACAAGACTTTCTATAGATACATTAGTGAAAGGAGAAAGTCCAGAGAGTATTGCTAGCGTAATGGAGAAAAGGGAGCATGTGAGGAGGAGGACCCTGTAAAGGCATCTATCCTAAATAGATACTTTTGCTCAGTATTTACTGAAGAGAAGGTAGGGCAGGGCCCACAGCTCAGCATCATGGACACAGGGGGAGGGAGGTGAGCACTACTCCCTTCACAAAGAAAGGGTCCTACAAGAGCTTGCTAAGCTCAGGGTGGATAAGGCAATGGGACCTGATGGCATACATCCCAGGGTACTTAAGGAGCTAAAGGAGGAACTAGCAGAGCCATTAGCAGAATTGTTTAGTGAGTCTCTGAGCACAGGAGAGGTCCCAGAAGACTGGAGAAGGGCCATGTGATCCCCCCACAAGAGTGGTAGCAGAGAGGAGGCGGGAACTACAGACCGGTCAGTCTTACCTCAGTAGTGGGCAAGATTATGGAGGCACTCCTTAAGGAAAGGATAGTGCAACACCTGGAATCCATAGGGCACAGGATCCAAGACAGCATGGGTTTACAAAGGAAGGTCCTGTCAAACTAATCTTAGATTTCTTTGACTGGGTAACCAGAGTGGTGGACCAAGGGGAGCAGTTGATGTTGCCTACCTTGACTTCAGCAAAGCTTTTGACACTGTTCCACAGAAGATTGATAAATAAGCTAGGTAGGCTCGGGTGGGTAGAAGTTGGTCAACTGGGTGGCAAACTGGTTGACTGGCAGAAAACAGAGAGTGGTGGTAAATGGTATACAGTCAGAAGAGATGCAAGTCACAAGTGGGTACCTCAGGGATCAGTCCTGGGGCCAGTCCTATTCAACATCTTCATTAGTGACCTCGCAGATGGACTAGAGGGTAAGGCTTGTCTGTTTGCAGATGACACCAAGATCTGCAACAGAGTAGATGATCCAGATGGGGTGGGCAGAATGAGAAGAGATCTGGATAAACTAGCAGAATGGTCAGAAGAGTGGCAACTGGGATTTAATGCAAAGAAGTGCAAAATCATGCACATAGGGAAGAGAAACCCTGAAGCCACTTATAGGCTGGGAGGAGTTGCTAGCAGTGACAAAGGAAGAAAGAGTTGGGCATCATCATCACTGATGACCTAAAATCATCCAACAGACCTCTAAAGCAGTAGGTAAGGCTAGGGGGTGTTAGGGTGTATTAGTAGGGGTATCACAAGTCGTAAGAGGGAGGTAATAACCCCTCTGTACAAGACATTGGTTAGGCCCCATCTGGAGTATCATGCGTGCAGTTGGAGGCCACACCTTCACAAGGACATTAATCCAAATTGAGGCAGTCCAGAGAAGGGCAACCAAAATGGTGCAGGGACTGCATCAGAAGACATATGAGGACAGATTAACGGAGCTCAATATGTATACCCTTGAGCAAAGGAGGAGAGAGGTGATAGGATCGAGACATTTAAACACCTTAAGGGCATAAACAAGGTGAAAGAGTCTAACATGTTTAAATATAAGAAAATAGCAGGACAAGAGGACACAGCATGAGATTAGAGGGAGGCCGATTAAGGGGAATGTGAGGAAATTCTTTTCACAGAAAGGGTGGTAGATGCATGGAATGGCTTACCACAATAAGTGGTGGCTATGAATACAGTGCAGGGCTTCAAACAGGCATGGGATAGGCATAGGGAGCAATACAAATGACTATGAATAGATAAGTCACTGACAGAGCAAAGGCCAATGGCACATTTATAAGGTAGAAAAAGAAATGGCAAACTGGATGGGCCTTATGTGTCCTTATCTGCCGTCAACTTCTGTGTTCTGTGTTTCTGTGGTTCTTGTAGATAGTTGTTCCTCAGAATACATATACTTATTTGCTTACCTGCCTGTGTCTGTGTCTGCTTTGCAGGTGGCATGAGGAGCCATGCTGCAGTGGCCCGTGTCTGTCTGTGTGGTGTGCACGTGAGAGGTGCATGTTGTGCATCTGTGGTTCACTGCAGTGTGCTGTGTTGTGTCCCATTGTGGTGGTGTCTATCCCTGGGTCAGTAGTTGTGCCTTCATGCCCATGAGGCAGTTGTCTGGAGTGTGTGGCAGGTGTGTTGGTGGTGGTGGGACACAGCCCTGGTCATTGGTCGGGTACTGGCCGCACACTGTGTTGGGACCCCTGCTTGGCATAGTGCTGCCTGTCCCGTGAGGTCTGCGACACTATCTGCCACCCAGCATGTTCAGTGCCTACTGTGTGGCCTTTCTGTGTGCCTGTGTGGTGTGTGCTTGGCTGAATGGTCCTGGGTGTGGTCTGCTATGGTCTGGGGGCATGGCAGTGGCCTGCAGGGTGGTGGGCTCATGGTGGCCCTCCTTTGGCTGTTGGCACCTGCAGTTGCCTGTTATCTGTGCCATTGTTGTGTTCTGGGGTCGGGTGTCTGGGTGCCTATGTGTGCCCTGCTGTGCCCTGCTGGTGGAGGCCTCCTGTGGCCTCCTGTGCCCTGTCACTGTGCTTCACTGGTTCTGTCAATGGGTCTGTTCTCTGTGCCATATCCCCTCTGTTGCTCTGCTGCTCTGCCTCCACAGCTGCACTGGAACAACGCTCTTTGCACCATGGAGCAACTTTGTTTGCACCATGGTGCAACTCTGCCATATTCAGCTGGGGTTGTACTGGTGCAGTTTAGCCTGTGCAATCTCTGAATATTGCTTCTGTTGCACCATGGCTCATCGGATGTGTGCTGCTCAGAACTTGCATCAGGCTTTGGTACATTTCTGAATATCTGGGCCCAAGTGTCCCATTATCATTTCCTTAAGCAGTGCCTCCATGATTTTACCAACTACTGAGGTATGGATGACCAGCTTAAAGTTTTGAGCTCCTAGCAGCCTTCCTTGCTTCCTTCAGACAATTTAGGTACACCCCTATCCTCTTCATTCTGAGTCTCCTTATATTTTCTGAAGGCCCAGTGTTTTGCCCTTAATTTCTCTGTTACATCTTTCAAGAACCATAGTGAGGCCGGCCCAGTGGCGCGTGAGGCACTGGATGCCACACCACACCGACGCTGACGACCCGAGTTCAGGAGCGAGCTCGGGTGCAGGGGGGTCAACAGGATGGGGCAAGGATTGAGCACTCCGCAGGGCAGCTCTCCCCCAGGGGGAGATAGCTTGGCATGCCAGGAGCTCCCGGTGGAGATTGGGGTGCTGCAGCATGTCCGCTGCACATCATGCAGCATGGATGATGGTGGCAGAGTTGCCTTGTGCCAGAGCATCATGGGTGCACCATGCAGGAGAGGGGTACCAGGACCATGGAAAACCCAGTTCTGCAGGGGAGAGACAGCACCTGACCCCCATGCTTACCGCTGGATCCACCCTGCCTGGCCTTCCAGGTCCTCTGCCCAGGGCCCTCCCATAACCAGAGTCTATGTGTAAGAGCTCCCAATGAGGAGGGGCGGCCCCACCCTGGAAGGGTTAGGCTCTGGGTGCTGGATATAGGAGGGGTGGGGAGAGATGAGACATAGGTTCAGGGGTCCTCAGGTGGGCAGGAACAGGCAGGATGCCTGAGAGATGCTTCTGTGGCTGTGACTGGAGAAAAAAGAATCAAAACAAAAAGAACCATAGTGACTTTCTTCTTCTCTTGCCTTTGTTTCACAGCCTAATACATGGTTCCTCACCCCACTATAGCGCCCTTTAAGTATGCCCACTCCTCCTCAACCACCCACCACCCTCCTTGCCAGAGCTTCTTTGATACACCTCCACATCTTAGCAAAGTCTGCCCTCCTGAAGTCTAAGACCCTGGCCTTTGTGTGACTTGACTGGAACCCTGTTCCCATGCTAAACCACACTATGTAGTGGTCACTGGATCTCAGGTGACCTTCTTCCTGGACTTCTGTGGTTCTATGTCCATTGGTCAGTACTAGGTCCAGAATAGCCCTGTCCCTGGTGGGTTCTAGCACCAGCTGCCTGAGGCCTCCCTGCATTCTTTGTTGCTCTGGGGTGGTGGGGATTATTGGTCTGTTCTGCTCCTCTTCTACAGATCATGGTGCAGCATTACTAATTAGATTTTTCTTAAATGCTCCTTATAGTTCACAGTGGTGCGAGCCAGCGTAATGATTTTCTGTGTGTGACCATACTGTTGGGTTCAGCTGGCACCTTACATGGAAAAACTAGTGCTAGGTACAGCTACTTACTAACAATGTATGCAGTCAGTGAGGGGTCACGTGATGGCAGCCTAGGTAGTAGCAGCGACTTTTGGGAGCTCCGTTTCATCCGTCGATTCAATCAAAACTACACTCAAAGGGGCCAAGTATTGCGAAAAATATCCAGATCGGCAACAACAATTGGCAGGAGGTAGTGAGCTAAACCTCGGATGGAAGCTTACATAAAAAAAGCGCTGACGGTCTGCTCCACTCAGCGGAAGAAGAAAGGCACAAAGCGGCCTAGAACAACAAACTCCAACCGTCCCTAAAATGGCAGCAGTGCTGACCGCACTCTCTGAGGAAAGACCTCGAGTCATGCAGCCACTTCAAGGCAATTGCTACTATCACAGAGGATATGCAAGAAATCAAAATTCTGTGGACTCTAATGAGGAGAGTTGGGGACTCGGAGGTCAGATTAACATCGTTGGAGAAAAGGCAGGATAAGACTGACCTAGGGTCTGCTGTAATGGGACATAGGATGAAAAAGCTAGAGGGACAAAATAGAGGACTTGGAGGGCAGCAGGCGAAACAATTTGGTGGTTATTGGAGTTCCTGAAAGAAGAAGGAGTGCCCGATTGCTTTTGCAGACGGTTTTCATGTAAAATAGCTGGCCCCCAAATGGAGGTGAATACATAATTGGGCGGACCCACCGAGCCCTCGTCCACCCCGACTCTGGGTCAATCCCCAGGCCTTTGATTTTAAAGTGCTAAACTATATGGATAAGCAGCATATTTTATCCAAAGTAAAAGAAGCTCGTGAAGTGACATGGGAAGGCAAAAGATTGCGGGTCGTACAGGATCTTCATTACTCGGTAAGGTTGAGAAGGCAGGAGCTGCATCCACTAGTGTCCAAACTAATTGCTGCATCTAAACAATTTAGGGTAAAATATCCTGCAATTTTGATGGTGAAGAATGAGGACAAGTGGATTCCTCACGATTCTCCGTCATAGCGCTGCCAGGCTTGAAGGAGCTTTTCCGGATTTATTTAAGTGAATATGGCGATTCAGTATTGAGAGATGGACGTATGTGGTGGATTTGGACTAACTTGTTGGTAGCTCTATCATGTTGTACATCTGCTGTTGGGAGATCGGGTGGTGCTGCTTTTATTACGGCTAAAGGGACGCGCCCATGCCGAGTGGCGAGGAACATTCAAGCCGCAATGGCTGTATTATGGCCACGAGTATTGTAATGGACCAGTTGTGCATATGGTGGGGAAGGAAGAACCCACACCAGCATAAATCGAGGAGCAGTTATTTTGCTTGGTTTTGACTATCTAGAGCTGCTTATTGTTTGTGGACAAGTGCTATCGGCTCTCACACGCGTACTTCATCAGAAGTTCATCATGGAATGTGACTTGGAACTAAAATAGCTGATTAATACTCAGTATGATCTTCATAAAGCCAGATTGCACTAATTAAATGCCTATAGTGTGCATGCCAGTTTGAGTTAACTAGTGCTAGTTATAGAAGAATTAAAGTGCCATAACTGTTGATATAGTGAAAGGTCCAGTATAACAATGCAGTGATTTGAATATGGGATCTCTGGTTTTCTTTTAGGAAAGCACTAAATTTTGTAAAGCGCTGACAAATAGAAGCGTCCTAGTATATATGGGGCATGGTCTTAACAAATATATTTTACGTGGGAAGCAAGGACTTATAGCTGCCTACATTTTAAAATATGTTATTTTGATTGCCTAATTTCTAGTTATGCAAATGTTTAATCACTGAAATTAGTAATGTAAATTTGTTCTGGCATTTTGGCTGTTAAATACAATTGGTGATTGGGTAGGGGAGCTCAGGGACATTGCTGTTTGACTTAGGACTGTTTTTTGTAAAATCGTGTGGCATATAATGTTTGGAGTTGCAGTGTATGGGAACTGGGGTGTTTTGTTAGAATAGTTATAGATTAAGGAGATGGGAAGTTTCTGTGGGGGAGGGGCAGATTGCGCTGGGTTTATTTTAGTTGATGATGTCATCTATTATTCCATATTGGTATGCTTCTCAATAGTCTGGAGCATAAAATGAGGGGCATTCTACAAGGGTAGCTTGCTCACTACTCCTGGGTATTCACGAGTTTTGCTTAAGGTATGAGTGACAACTATCATGTTGTGAGTTGGAATATTAAAGGGGCTAAAGATAGGGTTAAAAGACAGATGATATTAAAGCACCTGCAGCTGTTATGAGTGCAAATAGCTTTTTGCAGGAAACACATCTTAGAAGGAGATGTGCTCCTTTTTGGGAAATTATGGGTTGGCCACATTTTTGGAGCAGGTGCTCCTACAAATAAAGGAGGGGTAGCGATATTACTGGCCAGGAAGGTGCCATTTAAACTGACTAAGGAAATATGGGACCCTGAGGAAGATATATAGTTATACATGGATCCTTGGAATCCTGCCCAGTCATCTTTGGATCGGTTTATGGTCCAAATAATAACTCTCCCTCTTTTTTGTAAATCTATTAAATGTTATAACTATAAACCCCCTAGACTTATGATATTAGGCGGGATTGGAATTTAGTTCTACAGACGAGAGTTAGACAGATCGATCAATCTGAAAGGGCTTATCTCCAGCTCAAAGAGCACTGAAAGAATTTATAGACACGGCTGCATTAGTGGACATTTGGCAGTGTTTAACCCACATCAAGACAATATACTTTCTTCTCTCGGTACACAAAACATACTCTAGAATTGATTATTTGTTTATAAGTTCACATGCGGTCCCAGGGGTTACATGTGTAGGAATTGCAACAAGGTCATATCTGATCATGCACGGTCGATATGGAGTTTTGTCTAGGGGTTGGGGTTAGATGCTCTCCACAATGGCGACTGAATAGCCAGCTATTAAAAGATCAGCCTCCTCTAAATATATCATGAATATATTAGTTTATTTCTCACCCTTAATTTAGGGACGGTTGAGAAATATGACCTAGTTTAGGCTGCCCTAAAATGTTCTGTAAGAGGTGAATTTATTAAAATGGCTTCTAATAGGTCTAAGGGTCAGAGGGTCCAAATGGAGGAGCTCCTAACTAGCATCAAAAGTATAGAAGATACCCTCTCCGCACCTCTACAGAGGAGTTGTGGTCCAGATTATATCAGTTGCAGGCACAATATGTAGGTCTACAGGCACAGAGGGCTGAGTTATCGTTACATAGGACCAAGCTCCAATATCTAGATGTAGGAGAAAAAGCAAGCAGACATCTGGCGTCGTCTCCGTCAAGTGGAGACTTTTCAATTTATTACTGGAATCTACTCTGGGAAGGCGGCAAAGTTGTTACTGATTCTCAAAAATGGTGGAAATGTTTGGATCTTTTACCAATGTTTATATTCAACAACCCGTCTTCCTCTTCTGCAGACTCAGATTTGAATGCCTACCTTAGATCATGACTCTGCCAAAGGTCACTGCGGAGGTGCTGCTTTTTGACTCCGATTGCTTTAGGAAATACAGGAAGCAATCCAGCAGTTACCTTTGGACAAATCTCCAGGCACGGACGGGTTGCCTTAGCAACTTTACAAAGCATATCAAAGTGTCTTGGCACCCATATCGAAGAACCTCTTTTGTTATTGGCTTGACAAGGAATGTCAGAGCCCAGCTTTTAGAAGCTGTGATCTCTCTAATATTAAAACCAGGAAAGGACCCTCAGAATCTCAGTAGTTACCGACCCATTTCACTGTTAAATACCAATATTAAAATTTTGGCCAAAGTTCTGGCAAATAGGCTTGCTAAAATTATAGATAAATTGATAGGAATGAGCAAGTCGGGTTTATGGCTGGAAGGTCACCCCAAAATCATATAGAAAACTAATGCATCTTATTGTGGTAGCCAGAGATTCTGATATTCCAATGGTGCTAACTCGCTCGATGCGAAAAGGCATTCGACAAGTATCCTGGGATTTTCTTTTCGCCACTTTAACTTCTTTTGGTTCCGGGAGACTTTGTCAGATGGGTCAAAGTACTGTATTCCTGTCCACGGCCAGAGTGAAGTGCAATGGGTTATTATCTCCTCCATTTAAACTAGCTCGAGGCACTAGACAGGGATGCCTCTGTCCCCCTTACTTTTTAACATATACCTAGAACCTTTGCTCCTTAGATTAGCGGCCAATGTTAAGATTACGGAATCCAGTAGGTGATGTTAGATATGCATTTTCAGTTTATGCGACGATGTCTTATTACATTTGGAGAACCCCAAAGTCTCAATTCCGCAGTTTTAGAGGAAATTGAGGAGTATTCTAAAATGTCCTACTATAAGTTGAATCGGGAAAAAACGAAGTAATCCCCTTGAATCATAGAGTTAATAAGGTGGAGTTGGTCCCCTAGGCCTGGCATGGGAAACAAATTTTATAGTTTACCTAGGAATAAAGATTTTTAGGATCCTATCACTATTCGGAGAAACAACATAGATAGCCTTATGAAAATAATCTCTAAAGATCTTGAGAGGTGGCAATGCCTCCCTATTTCACTATAGGGCAGGTTAAATATAATTAAAATGAACCTCTTACCTAGGATTCTATATCCATTGAGTATGCTGGGTATGTACCTTCCTAAAGTATGGTTCTCTAAGTTAAGAAGAATGACTGAGTTCCTTTCTGTGGAACAAAAAGAAGGTCGTAGGTCCTACCTCAAATTAACAGTGCCAAAAGTGAGGGAGGACTGGCAGCTCCTTCTTTCTTTGTATATTACATTGCTCAACATTTAAGTAAGTTATATTATTGGCAGAAAGAAGTGGACCACTACATATCTCCCTCTGTGGGTAGCTATTGAAGAGTATTTGGCATCTCAGGAAAGGTGCTAGCTGCATGCTGCTTTATGTCTCTCCGTCACATATCCCCAAAAACCTTAGAAATAACCCTATGGGCTGGTCAATAAAAGCCTGCATCAGGCCCAAGCTTATCTGGTGGTTAGGTGGAGCCAATCCTCTGACCAACCGATTGTGAACAACCGCATTTAAAATTGGTAGTGTGCCGATAGCCGATGTTTTTGATCTCGGTTGAGACAGTGTAAAGTCTCAGAGTTATGGAGAGATGGTGAGATGGTCCTCGGTTCAATTGTGTGGCTCTGATAGTGCTGCGAATAAAGAATCCTTTAAATATTTACAAGTTAGTAAGGCCCTATCCATGTTTCATAAGCTTTCTCCATTAATAGACATAGGGAAAAGGGTCCCATTAAGCTTCTCAGGTTGCTTCTCAGCCGCACAAAGTCTCAAATCTATACAAAGCTTTGCAAGGTTGGGTTAATAGACCACCCTCAGGCGTCTGCTTCTATTGGGTAAGGAACTAGGTCTCCCTGTGGATGTTGATGTGTGGGAAAATTTGGATTCTCTATATAAGCTTTTCAAGCAGGACAGACTCAGATTAGTACATTACAATATTATGCATAATTTGTGCTTGACACCATCCAAACTGTGTAGATTTGGACTGTTGCAAGTACCAACTTGTAAACAGATGCAAGATGGATGGGGTCCCTTTATCATATGTTATGGTTGTGTCCATATTAAGGTATTTTGGCAGGCTATCAACAACTCCCTGGACCCTATCCTTGGTTTGAGGAGCTGTTTACTCGGAAGTGTGCCTAGTAAATTTTCGATAGGTATTCAGATAGTAGGAGCACTATATGGCTTTGGTAGCAACTGCCAAACTAACAATAGTGAGGCACTGGATGGATGAAAGCACCCTAGTAGTGGAATGGTACAGAGAGTGTGTTTGGCTTTGCAGTTAGAGAGGCATATAGCACTTATGCGAAGCAGAGGCAAAACTTTTCCTCTCGGTGGGAAGTCTAGAGGCCATCATGGTGATATGAAATCACAATGTAGTAGGATTACAGTATTTAACTATAGTTACAATGGTGGTAATAATGCAAGTCTGCGATGTGGGAGGGAAGGGTGTGGGTTTTCTTTGCTTCCTTTTTCTTCCTTTTATGTTTTCTTTTCTTTGATGTAAAAGATGCACCTAATATTCTCAAGTGTATATGTCTGCTTGATATTGATATTGTATTTTGGTGCTGAAATCAATAAAGAGTCTAAATTAAAAAAAAAACAATGTATGCAGTCAGCTAAAAAACAATAGTGTTCCTTTAATTTCATTATTTCCCTTGCATGATGTAAAGGTAGAGGTAGCAGCACTGAGGAAAAAGGGGTGGGGCTATGCTAATGAAATGGAGCACAAAAAAAAAATTTCTGAGGGAAAACAGTACTTTTTGTTGGTTTGAATGGTATGGGACCGATTCCCAACTCACTAGTTAGTATGCCAACTTGGTCTGCTGACCTATAAAGCCCTGCATGGACTGGGACGAGTTACCTGCAAGAGTTCCTGATTCCCTACAGCCCTGTACAGCTTCTCCGCTCATCTGGGAGGAGTTGTTAGAGGTTCTCAGGAATGCGTTTAAAAACATCTGGGGCCTGGGCATTTATGTTTGTGGTACCATGCCTGTGGAACTCTACCTCATCAGATTAGGGAGTGCAGGACCGTGGAGACCTTAAAACCAGACTGAAAACACACCTTTTCCAACAAGCTTTTAAAGACTGATATTTATAACTTGGGAAGTTTTTAAACCAATGCTGATTCTGTGTTTAGTTTTTAAATTATTATGCTATTCTTTGTATGTGCAGCACTTTGAAATAGGAATTGTGATATATAAATAAAATATTATTATTATTATTAACGTTGTGGCAAGCGTCCGTAAATCACTTTAAGAGGCAATTTTGTTTTATTGTTTCTTTACTTTGAATACATTTATGCATTCATACATTCATACATTTTGGTAACAGCGACAGTTGCAAAATATTTACAGCTTTCTATGTTGTAATGTGGAGCAAAATATTTTAAATGGGCTCTAAATCCGTCATTCTCGTCAGAAAATGGTTGCAGGTCCTTGGCAATAAATTCAGCTATTAACTGATTGATTTGTAATGTTACTTGATGTGATCTACTGTATGCTGTTTTTGTTCAAGCATCGCAGTAATGGTCTGATGTTTAGTTTGTGCACAGGGCAAAACCACAGGATTGCAGTGGTGAGGCTGTAGCTTGTCCAAATACTTTTGTCAGTGAAGTTGAACATGTTTTTCTGTCCGTCTCTCGGTCTCTTCACCATCACTATTGCCTGTGGGATTATTTTCATCCCAGATATTTTTCCTTTGCTCAGGGCTACTGACCAGCCTAATGGTTGAATGTGCTCTTTGTAGATAACTTTTCACTGATGTCTCCAACTGGCCCATCACTTTTCCCTTACTTACTTCCCAATGACAAATGGTGCAGACAGCAACACATTCATTTTGGGACTGTACATGAAAAGATCTCCACACAGCTGAAGTGGAATGTTTTGTCATCATACCAGGAACTGCAGCAATTTTGGTGGCTGGAGTTTCTGACCCTGATTCATGTACACAGTGGCTGTCCCCAGAGGAGCTACTATAAACATAGAAACATAGGCTTTGGCGGCAGATAAGGACCATTTGGCCACCCAGTCTCCTCATTTCCCTACCTATTGGATAAGCTGTAGATCCTAGTTAACCATCAGCCTACTTTTACTACCCCACTAAAATTACCTTAAGTCTGTCCCATGAATTCCCCTTCTGTTTTGACCAATGACCTCTTCAGGAGGCCATTCCATGCATCCACCACCCTATCCGAGAAAAAATACTTCTTCGTGTTTCCCTGAGCCACCCACTCTATCTTCAGATTGTGTCCCTATGATCTTGCATCTCTTTTCTGAAAGATGCTACCCTCTTGGACTTTTTGATTCCCTTGAGGTACTTGAACATTTCTGTCATGCCTCTTCTCCATCCTATCATTGGGGGTATACATAATAAGCTCTTTAGTCTCTCTTCATATGGCTTCTGTTGCAGGCCCTGCATCATTTTAGTTGCCCTCCTCTTGACTGCCTCCATTCTGTCTATGTCCTTGCAGAGATGGGGTCTCCAGAACTGTACACAGTACTCAGATGAGATCTCACCAACTGTCTGTAGGTCAAACTAACAGGTCTGTAGTTTCCTGCCTCTGTCTTGCTCCCACTTTTGTGGAGAATAACATCTGCCCTCCTCAAGTCCTCAGGTACCACACATCCTCCCATGATTTTTTAAAAGGGGTAGTCAGTGGTGTCACTAGTTCTCCCTTAGTTTTTTAGAATTCTGGGTTGAATCCCATTCAGGCCCTATTGCTTTGTCCATCTTCAGTTTTAGGAGTTCTCTCAGGACCCTTTCACCTGTGAATGAACAGGTATCGACCCTACCCATCCATGGTGCTTCTATTGTTTGGTTTAGTTACCTCCCTCCTCTTTTTTGTGAATACTGAGCAGAAGTCTTTGCTCAGGATCTCTGCTTTCACTGTCACCTCTGCCCACTCCTCCCCTTTATCAAGCCTCACTATCCTCCTTGGTCTTTTCTTCACTCCCTAATGTACCTATAAAGGTTCTACCCCCTTCTTAACTGAGTTGGCTATGTTTTCCTCAGTTTGGGCTCTTGCTGTCCTGACTGCCATTTCTGCTTCCTTCTGCTTTAACTGGTACAGCCCTCTGTCCTGCTCCTTCCGTGTTTTATTATACTTCCTGAATACTACCTTTTCTCTCTTAACTTCCCCACCACCTCCTTTGAGGACCATAGGGTTTCCTTCATTTTGTTTTGTTTATTTGCTTCTCACAATGGCTTTTTGTCTCCGTGATGCCAGTTTGATTTTACCCATTGTTTTTCCACCTGCTTCTTTTCCATTTACTAGTGCTTTTCTGAGACACTCTCCCATTTTGAAAAAGTCAGCCCTTCTAAAGTACAATACCCTCTCTTTTGTATCACTTGATTCTATGTTTCTGTTTATCATGATCCATACTGTTTGGTGGTCACTTGTTCCCACTTCTAAATCTGAGATCCTCTCCTCATCACCATTTGACAGTACCAGGTCTAAGATTTCTTCCTCATGAGTGGGTTTCAACACTAGCTGTCTGAGGCATGTCCCCAGTAGGACATCGAGAATGATCCTGCTCTTGGATGTGGCTGCAGCAAAGGTGCTCCAGTTAACATCTGTCATATTCAGGTCCCCACCAACAATATCTCCACTTTTCTGCCATTCTAAGGATACCTTTGATCATTTCCTTGTCCATTTCCTCCCCCTGAGACAGGGTCTGTATACAACCCAGTGCGGATTGTGGTGCCATTTCCACTCCCCAGGGTGACCAACAGTGCCTCCTCTCCTCCCTGTTTACCCTTTAGTTCCATTGCTTTAATCTTTCTCTTACATGAGAGCTACTCCTCCTCTTTGTTTATTTGTACATCAGTTTACAACCTTTGAGCCAGAGGCTCATTTCTAAAGTACCTCATCACACTGAGGACAAACAGAACAATTTTAGGTTACAGCATATGACTCACATAACTTAGCAAAGCACATAGTGGTTACATACATTTATACAGTTTAGTAGCAATTACAATGTTACAGCTGAGCACATGCTGGTAATAACAGATGCAATATGCTATGGGGAGAGGTTGGGGGCAGTGAGAAGTGCTGCCCAGTGGTGCGTTGTCATCAGGAGTGAGCTAGGCCACATTTAGAGACAGAGCAGCTATGTGTGTTAAACAGTTGGCTCCAAAGGGCAGTTTTGAAGTTGGAGATTGTAGGGGCATTGGAGATGGGAGCAGGGAGAGTGTTCAACCAGGATGGAGCTCTGTAGCAGAAGGACCTCGGTCCATGGGTAGCCCAAGATCTAGGGACCAGTAGAGTGGTCTTGCAGGAGTTTGGGTTGTGATAGTGGGTTGAGTGTGGCGGATGGAGGCTGTCACTCTGGGAGGGATAGCCGAGTAGAGTTTTTTCATGAGGATGCAGGTTTGATAGCATAGCCATTCATCAAGGTTAAGCAGTTTGCCTCATCATAGAGATGACAAGTATGTGTGAGCCTGGGGCACCAGTAATCAGCCTGCAGGCCTTGTTTAGGTTAGGCGAATTTTATTGAGGGCAGTAGTGTCAGCAGCACCATAGACTGGCAGACCATAGTCAGCAAGGGACAGTACTGAAGATGTAACCGCAAGTCAGAGGGCATCAGGGGAGGCAGTTTTTATAGCTGTAGAGGATGCCAAGCCTGTATTAGTGGTGGATGCGAGGGCATCAGTGTGGGTGTGGTAGGTGAGGGCTGAGTCGAAGGTGACCCTAAGGTACTTGTAGGAGCAGACTTGCTCAAGCGGTTGTTGGGTACTAGGGAGGATATGGAGTGAGAAGTTGCTGGCTTTGTTTTGGGGTGGGCAAAAGCATTGTTTTGGTTTTTGAGATTAACGATGAGTCTGTGCTCTTTAAACTAAGCTTGGCATCATTATAAGATTGTTGTAGGGTGTCCTGGAGGGAGATGGGACTGCAGGTGGCAAAATGACAGCATCGTCTGCATACAGAAGAATGTTTCAGAGCATGCACTGGGCAGGGTGTTTAGATAGAGTGAGAAGAGTAGGGTCCCAGGATGGAGCCCTGAGGTACTCCTGAGTGGATGGGATGAGTTTTGGAAAGTGTCCCATTGATTTTACACATTGGGAGAGAGCAGATAGGTAGCTAGTGCACCAGGTAAGAAGGCCAGCAGAGAAACCAGTGTGGCAGATGGCATCCAGCAGAAGAGGGTGGGAAACAGTGTTGAGGCCTTTGAGAGGTCAACGAACACTGCACCAGCTAGGCAGCTGGTGTCCAAGGAGGAGTATAGGGAATTGGAGAACTCAACTAGTGCAGTGCTGGTACTGTGACCAGCATGGAAGCTCATGCTGCTCTGGGCATAAGATGTTATGCTTAGTCAGATATTCAGTGATTTGAATGACCACCAGTTTTTCTAGGGCTTTGAGAGGGGAGGAGGATGGAGATAGGTCAGTAGTTCCCAGCGGAGGACCTGTCACCTCCTTTATGAATGGGTGTGACTGTGGCTATTTTCCATGCAGTGGGGAATTGTCCCAGGCAGAGGGATAGGTTTAGTAGGCTGGTGAATGGGGCAAGGACTTCATCCAGCACCAGCCGGACAATGCTGGGGCCCAGGAGTCGCTGCAGGGATTATTGCTATTTAAAGCTTTGATCAGGTGAGGTCTGGCTTCCTGGGCAGATGCCCTATGTAGGTGGAAACTGGGGCGTTGGAGGACCAGGAGATAGGGTGGGGGGAGGTCAAAGAAATTACTGGGAAGGACAGAGCTAAGGTCAGTAAAAGAGGTGTTAAGGTAGTTAGCTATGCAGGCAGGGTCGGTGGAGGTAGAGCCATCAATTGTGAGCTGGATGGGGAGGGAAAGTGCTCCCATTTAGTTGTTTAACATTGTCCCAGAAAGTCTGGGCACCCCCAGGAGGAGGAGGTGAGGGTGGCCTGGTAATGGTCAGCCTTGGCTTTACGGATGGCCCATGTGCACCTGTTCTGTGCAGCATTATAGGCCTGTCTATCAGCCATCCAGCCTGTTTCAGTGGCAAGGTGCCATAGTTTATCCTATTTCTTAGAATTTGTAGTAGGGCAGGGTAACCCAGGGTGCATTACGTTTTTGGATCGAAATCCTGTGAGGGGTGCAAAGAGGTCTGAGGCCTTGTTAAAGTTTGGAAGAAAAGGCGAGGGTAGTGTCTGTGTCGGGTGCATGATGAATGGGGACCAATTAATTTGGGTGAGAAATTGTTTGAGTTTTATCAGCCCACCAGGTCGGAGGCGCCTGTGGAGTGTGGTCCGGGCTATGAGTTCGGGAGTGGGGTCACCCAAAGGAATAGGATAGGGAGTGGTTACTAAGTGAGTCTGGGAGGACCTGGATGTCATGGATTTTTAGGGCGGTTGGTGATAATTACATCTAGAGGATACTGGTTCCTCTGTTTGGGTTTACTCTAGTGGGTTTGTAAATGAGTTGTGTCAGGTCCAGGGCTGCGAAAGAATCATGGGTAGTGGAAGGGAGGCACTGAGCCAGTTCATCTTTAGGTCCCCACTAGGATTTGTTCCGCCTTGTGGTGGAGGGTGGCAAGATATTCTGTTAAAGATATCAGCACTGGGTTCTGGTTCTTTAGGGAAAGTAGGCAGTGGTGATATATAGAGGCCCCTGGAGGGTCAGGAGCAAGTTTGAGGTAAGAGCCTGGGCCCATTTACAAGAACAGGGCAGGAGTTCTTGTCCAGTGATTGCGCCCTGGTATAGATTGCACAGCCACCCCCACGTTTGCCTACTCAGTCTTCCCAGAATAGGGTATAGCCTGGGAGGAGACAAAAGAGTCAGGGGTGGATTTTGACAGCCATGTTTCAACCAGGGCTATGACATCTGGTTGATGTAGCATGGCCCAGCACTGGAGGGCATCAAATATTTTCAGTAGGCTGCATATATTCATGGAGGCTATGCAGAGACCAGTGGACCCAACTGGTGGGCTGGTGGAGGGCAAGACCTGGGTTAGGATGTGTATTACCTGATAGGAGTAATAGGAAGACCAAGGCTCTGACCAGGGGTGGTAGTATGAAGCTTCGGGGGTACATTGGGATGGGGAGGAGGCCATAGGGGAGCAAGGAATGGGCAGGGTTTGACAGGTCGGGAGGGCAAGAATGAGTAGCAGCCAAGGGAGCCAGGGTAGGCAGTGGGGAGGCATCCAGGGGTGGGTGCCAGGGCCAGGGTACATGGTCAGTGTAGGGTGGGATAGGACTAAGTCAGGGAGAGTTGGGTGCTGGTACAGTGGGCCAGGGAGATGCCTGGCTGATGGGATGTGGTACTAGCATGGAAATGAGGAGACATTTGAGTAGGAGGTGGAAAAACATAGTGCCTAAGGTAGCAGCAGGACAGAAAGGTACAAGTATCTTGGCTGCCCCTCAGAAAGCGTGAGATACCACTTTGGAGTAGTGTAGTGTCACGGACTCTGGTGGACAGAGTATAAGGTTTGAGACGCTAGCAGGGCAGCTGAAATAGGACCTGGGTGAGAGCAGGGATCCATGTTCTAGGGGACTCAAGCAGGCTGGGTTTGGGCCAAAATTCAGGGTGGAAATAGCGACTCCTAGTGGTCAATGGGGGTTAGTGGCAGGCTGGGTGTGGGTCTGGTGGTAGGGCAGGGGTCAGTATATAGGGTTAGCTAGGAGGCTGCGTGTGGAGGTGAGGTGTGGGCAGAGGCAGAGATGATAGTAGGGGAAAGTAGCATAAGTAGGTAGGGGTTCCTGGAAGTAGGAGGAGGAGGAAAGTCAGGTAGAGAGCCAGAGGTGAAAGTCAGAGGGTCCTTCTAGGCGATAGCAGGTATGTCCTGCAAATGGAAAAGTGGGGACTCAGAATTAGAGCATACAGGAAGTGATGTCATTGGAAAGGGCCAATAAATTAAGGGACGGCAGTGGGTGGGTGACTGGGGCGGGCGGGGCAGTCGGCGTGCAGCATCGATGTGCTAACACCCTCACAAAGATGCAGTCTGAGGAGGAGGTATCCCTTACCCCTTCAGGGTCTTGGTGTCCTGCTCCTGGAGGGAGCTTGCCGGCATCTGATTGCAGTGTCAATGCCTTTGCCTTTTTCTCCATTTACCCCTTTACCCTCCCTGTCCCTCCTGTGGAATGTGTGTACCCTGATATATTGACATCCCAATCATGGTTCTCTATGTATCGTTTCTGGGACTGCCACAATATACAGACATCCCTCTTCCATTAAGACTACTAGTTCAGGGAGCTTGTTATCCAGACTATGAGCACTGGTACTCATCGCCCTTCATTTTGGATGGCCTTACCCTGTTAGCCCCATCCCTGTCCTCAATGTCTTTGCCTTTTCTCCATTTACCCCAGTCCTGCTCCCTATAGGCTTCTCTACCTTGGTGTTTACCTTGTTAACTACTCTGTTTTGTGGGTTTGGAGATTTCCTGTTCTTTTCAGTGCCTCCCCTTGACTAGTTTAAATGCTTGCTAATGATCCTGGTTCCAATCCAAGACAGATGCAGATCATCACACAGTATAGGCCTGTATCCTTCGGGTGGACACCCAGTTCCCAATGAAGCCAAAATCTTGAGCTCCACGCCCATTTTCAACCATTCATTGAATCCGTGGTGTCAGTACCCTGGCCTCACCCATGCCATAAACAGGAAGCACCTCTGAGAAGGTTACTGTGTATGCTACTTGTCTAAGGCCCTCCCCAACTCTGCAAACTCTTCCTGCACTGCTCAGATCCCATTCCCAATCAGGTCATCTGTCTCTAGGTGGACAATGATGCCAGCTCCTTGTCCTGTGAAGTGCTTCCACAATCCTGAGGATTTGATTCCTGTTCCTCAAGCCATGGCTCTGGGCAGGCACTTACCTCCTCTCCACTGCCTCCCCAGTTCTAACCTCCTAACAGATGAACCCCCACCAGTAGTTGTTTTATTCCCCTGTGGGTCCGTGCCTTCCTTCTATGAGTCTCCTTTGTTGAGGATCCCAGCATCTTCCTTGGCCTCAACTGTGGGTGCCTCCATAGAGGAATCATGCTCCACCAGAATGGCATATGGATTGTTGAGGGTACCACTGAAGGGATGCACCTCTTTTCCATCACCCTCACCCTCCCTGTGCCCACTGTGGTATAATCACTACTATGAATGCTAATAATTTATTTTCCACTACTGGCTATGGCAAGTGGTGACGCTAGCTATATGTGCTTTTTGTTTTCTTCTTTTTGGGTTTGGGAATCAAGGTTGCATCCTCTACCTCATTGGGATCACATTCTGATTTATTACCTTTGGAAGAGCATAAGTGTGATACATCATGATCGTGATCTTGTTCTTCTACATTATAACATCTTCATCAGAGGCACTGCTTTCTGATGGAGGAGCTGGATATGCATGAGTGGTATTTCATGAAGTGCCATGTCCAGTGGTACTCAAGACCCTGACTGTTCTGCAGCAATTTGGATCTAAATTCTGTAGCAAGCTTCTGTTGCTACATAACTTCTGTGGCATTAGTTTCCTATTACTGCAAAGGTCCTGCAGCACTAGTTGGTGGCTTTGAAGCAGTCAACAACCCCCAAGCACCAAGGTTGGGAAAAAATTTAGTTTTGGGTCTGAAAATTATAGATACAGCAGGTTGTCAATTAACTCTAGAGTTCTTAGCATTAGAAAATAAAAATTCACCCTATCCATCTTCACCCCATCACCCTCCACACCTAGCCTGAGCATCCCCAGGGACACCAAATCTGAATGAGTAATGTTTTAGTGGCTACCACACTGCAAAGTGATCCTCATCCTTCTGTGTTTACCACTAGGCGAGAATGCCAGTTTCTCATTCCAGTAGTGCTTTTGTGGCTGTAGCATAGCACTTCTTGGACAAGAAACTGGAATTCTGGTCTGGAGGTGAAATTAGAAGGATGAGGATCACTACACTGTATGGGACCTGATAAAAATGTCTACTTCAAATAGATGAACTCAAGGAGGTTCTCAGGGTAGGTAAGGAGGGTGGTGGGGCTGAGCTGGATGGGGATTTAACTGTTTTGATTTTAATGTTTGATGTTTTGTTTTTCTGCTTTTTCCAGTGCTGCCTTCTTTGCAGGTGAACATGTTGTTATCAGCTTATCCACTGTACATGCAAAATGGGTGGGTGACAGTGGCAGTATTGATCTTGCCATTTGAAGTGCCTTCCAGATGGCACTATCAGATCGAGGATCCTCCCTGCAGCTGCATCAGATATGTTTGTTTGCACTGAAACTGTGGTGCTGATCTGTACTTCTTGTAGGTTTGTTGTCTTTTCCATTGATTCTCTGCTTCTTCTGCACTGACATAGTGGAACATTGCTTTCTTTTTGTCCCTCCATTTCTCTCTTTCTTGTTGATTTTTGTTCCTTCTTCTTGTCTCTTTCTTGTGGTAGGTTTGCAAGTAACTGCACAGTCTGCATTATTGGTTTGCTCCAGTTTCTTTTGCTTTTGATGTTCTCTGTGCTTCTGTGTTCACAGCCTAGATTTCTCTCTGTATTTACAGTGCTACTCCTCATCCAGGTTCTCATGGTAGCTTTTGATCGAGCTTTGCAGGTATTCAGATATGCTTCATAATGTCGGGGTCATTCTTGATGTCATCTCTGAAGCGTTCTTCTCTCCTTTCCTGTCAGTGGATGGACAACATTCACGGTCCAACGTTAATCAAGGATGCTGCAGAAACACATGGTCTTCACATTGAGATTCCATTGTTCAGAAGAACCTTAAGAGCAGAAACATTCCAAATTAATCACACTAATAACATCCTCTGTCACAGCTGATATGTCCTGTGCAACAGGACACCATTTCTTCACTACAGAGAAGGACAGAGGAGAGCGAACACACACTGGTTGACTCAGAACAGATGACAAGATGGAACAAAGGAGTTAGTCACATCAATTGTGGCCTGAGGAGATGCAATGATGAAAGAAGGAGAACATATCAGCAGCCTCACAAACATGGAAGAAAGGAGAGGGCATGTCAGTTGCCTCAGAAGAAATGATGGAAGGAAGAAGAGTGCATGTCAGTGTCCTCAGAAGAAATGATGGAAAAAGAAGAGTGTACGTCAGTGTTCTCAGAAGAAATGATGGATTGGAAGGAGAGTCCACGTCAGTGTCCTCAGAAGAAATGATGGAAGGAGGGAGAGTGCATGCTCGGTTGTCGCAGAAGAAATGATATAAGGAAGGAGGCGCATCAGTTGTTTCAAACAAAATGAAAGACAAGGAATATGATGAAGAGTGGTCCACTGCAACAGGAACTAAAACTCTCCATGCATTATGTGAATAAAAATTGGCTTCAAGGCAGCAACGAAACCAAACACTAACACAGCAAACCATGGATTAAAGAGGGTAAATGGTCACAACACACCCCACATGGTCTCAACATGGTTGGAGCTGAGGCAGAAAACAAAGGCCTGCTTGGCATCCAGCCACGTTAACACCATATGTTGGATGGTTATGAAAAATTGGTTGGGCGTCAGCAGTCAAAACCAAATAAATGAAAGACATGCAAAACAGATTTAAAGAACATTTTCTGGAAGTACAATACTTTATCACCCCAAAATAACCACAGCCCGCATGGTCTCAACATGGCTGGAGGTCAAGCAGCAAAGAAAGGCCAGCTCATCGGGCTGGCATTATAACCTAGAGATTAGAGGAATGAGTGTGAATGAGCTTGATTAATCCAGCAGACCAGACCTGAGTTTGATTCTCACAACCTCCACTTGCATACTGTGTGACTCTGAGCAAGTCACTTAACCGCCCAGTGCTCCCAGGTCGCTTCTGAAAACAGGAATTTGTGCCTAGTGGGCCTTACCCGGTTGCCAAAGACTAAAATAAAAAAAAAAATCATCCAGACAGGTGGAAACCATATGGCGTGTGACACAACATCGGACAGACGCCACAGCCTAGCACCACAAAATGGACAGAGCAAGCAAGCCAACATAAAGAAATGCATTTTACAGCCATTCCCCTGGCAGAGGAGCACTATACCCAGTTGTAATGATTGCCCATTGACAGTGTGGAGTGCTACAGAAATATTCATGCCCAAACAATACTTTGAACTACACCCCCACAAAATAACCACACACTGCATGGTTTCAACATGGCGAAGGTGAAGCAGTGAACAAAGGCCTGCACAGCATCCAGCCATTTTAAGACCACGGGTGGGTGGTTTTCAAAATGTTACAAAAGCCCAGAAATGCACCCAGAAAAGCACATAAACAAAGAAACATCTCTGTAACATCTCTGTTGCAAGCAGGCCGATCACTAGTCCCCCCCACAACCACACTGCATGGTCTCAACATGACGAAGGTGAAGCAGTGAACAAAGGCCTGCCCAGCATCCAGCCATTTTAAGACCATGAGGTGGGGGTAAAGATGAGCGTACTTAAAACAACACAAAAGTGGCACAATAGTGGCAAACAATACCACCCACCCCACCCCAGAAAAATTCAAGCCATCTAGCTAGTTAGCAAAGTGTAGCCCAATAACACATCCATTTAAAATCTCTGAGAACACCCACACAACAAACATAATTTCACTCAGCAGCTTGCAAAATACATTTTTGTCCAACAGCATCCCCAGCGTTTACCCCACACCAGCAACCCACCATGCCTGCAGCCCAGCATATACCCCACACCAACAACCCAGCATTACCACACTTGGTCTCCCGAGGTGAATGCAACCAAGGGGGAGGGTTCTGAACGCATTACAGGAATCCACGGACACAATTGGTGGAGGCTATAAACTGGTGACCTCACACAAAAATGGTAATACCAGGCAAGATAACATACCTGGCATTACAAGAAGGGCACATGTGTCAACAAAACAGAAGAATGAGTTAAATATGCCAAATGTGTAGTTCTGGACCGCACCAGCAGGAGACACCAGCTGCTGCATTCAGAACACGTTATTTAGAGCTTTGTAAGATAAAACATGCAAAGTAACTAATGTGTAGAAAAATGACAGGACATCATCTAATTAATTGAAAACAAGCTTTATTTTAAAAAATACATGCTAGACATTTATATAGACACACAGCAACAACCTATGACTTCCCATGCCACAGTTTAGGCTGAAGAACTAGGCTATCAATTCATGTTGGACAAAAATAAAATAAAACTTCCTGCAAGCCGTGGACAATAATTTTATCATATGTATATTTGGAATTTGGAATTCTTTACCGCAGGACATTGTTGACTGTCAGAATGTAAACATCTTTAAAGCTAAACTTGATAATTGGCTCCTGGAAAGAACATAATACATCAATGGTCCACATGTGTGGAGGACATCCTCGATGGGCTTGACCTTCTTTGTCCATTCTACCAAGTAACCAAGTAACCAAGTAATATACACACAATAAAGATTAAAACAGCATGTGAGACTTTAATTTTTTCAGTTTGCTTTACTTATATTACAGTGTGCATATTGCCATGGCATTGGTACTACGTTTTCATGAACACTCCGATTCAAATCAAATTTTGTACATCAAGGCCCAGATATTCAAAGCAGTTGCATATGGCAAAACAACGCTAGTGTGGTTCCTGCTGTTGCTGTGTGGGTGCTTATTCTCCTTCTTGTGCTTGTGATTATTTGGATTGTAGCACATCACTATTCCTGGTGATCCTTCTTGTGCTTGTGATTATTTGGATTGTTGCACCACACTATTCCTGGTGCTCCTTCTTGTGCTTGTGATTATTTGGATTGTAGCACATCACTATTCCTGGTGCTCCTTCTTGTGCTTGTGATTATTTGGATTGTAGCACATCACTATTCCGGTGATCCTTCTTGTGCTTGTGATTATTTGGATTGTTGCACCACACTATTCCTGGTGCTCCTTCTTGTGCTTGTGATTATTTGGATTGTAGCACATCACTATTCCTGGTGCTCCTAAGACTTGCTCTCTTCAGCTATGGAGCCATATTCAGCAGAGCCAATCACGCAGCACAAGTACCATCGTCATGTGTGCAATAATAATGAACACAGGTGCAACCACAGGGGTGTGACCATGCATATCAGTGCCGTGCGATGTGAACTGTGGAACCATGGCTCATGTGGGGAGCAAATCCAAGATGCGCCAAGCAGACTTGAGCCTATAAAATCCAGGCACAAGCACATGCACAGCACTTGCACCAAGTGAGAGAGGGAAGGAGGAGGAGAGAGAGACAGAGAGAGACAGAGAAAGAAAGAAAGAAAGAAAGAAAGAAAGAAAGAAAGAAAGAAAGAAAGAAAGAAAGAAAGAAAGAAGAGGCAGTCACATAGGGAGTGTGACACAGGTGGCACTAGAAGAGGAGAAGGGCATTGAGGAGTGAGAGGGCAGCAGGCACATTGCCAAGCAGTGCACCAGGGTGCCACACACCCAGCAGCAGCCAGCTGCCCAGGGGCAATGAGACAACACAGGCCATGGACAGTGTGCCATACATGATGGAGGCTGTAATGAGGGCTGTGAGAGGGCAGGTGGAACAGTGGCGTGGTCGAGGAAGGCCCATCAGTGGTATGCCTGATGCAGGTGGTACCATACCCACACCACATTTGAGAACGTCACAGACATGGAGATAGTGGGCCGGTACCGCCTGAATAGGGCAATTCTGAGGCAGCTCTGTGAACTGTGCAGTGAGGAGATGCAGGCACCCACCAGACAGAGTCATGCAATGTCAGTGGAGATGAAAGTCACAGCAGTCATTTGCCTGTTCACCACGGGCATCTTCCAGAGACCAACTGGGACACCACAGGCATAACCCAGTTGGCCACGGTTATGCCTCCTCACACATTCCTCAATGCCCTGCTGCCACGTGCTTCATAATACAACCATTTCCCAGCACACAGGTGGCACATACAGCTATACAGGACTTCACAGGGTAGCACGTATGCCTAGCATGCTTAGGGCCATTGAATGCACCCATATGGGCATCCGCATGTCCCTGGCCCCAGGGCCTAGCATATATCAACTGGAAGGGGAACCCAAGCATCACTTGCCAGGGTGGTGTGCAATGCCATGGGGCACATCACCATTGTCTGTGCCACACACCCTGATACATTCATCTGACACAGCTCCATGCTGTGCCACAGATTCAAACATAGGGACATCCCCAAAGGCCACCTAGTGGATGAATATCGGATGCACAAGGTTTTACAGGCAGGGGCAGGCCATATAATGGGATGGGCAGGTGGGTAAGCAGGCAGGGGTGCCTCAGGCAGGCAAGGAGCACAGCAAGGTCAGCCAGAGAGTTAACCATGTCCTTATCCACACAGGTGATAGTGCCACCCATTGAGGCACTGGTTGCTCACCCCCTACCGGTGCTTGTCATACCCAACTCGAAGAACGCTACAATGAAGCACACATGGAACATCATAGAGCGTATGTGGAATGTTGACGGCATGCTTCCATTGCCTAGACAGGTCTGGAGGTGCCCTACAGTACAGCCCTTTGAAAGCCTGTGGCCTATTCCTGGCCTGCTGCATACTGCACAATATGGCCATCGACTGTGGGATAGCTGTAGAGACTGATGAGGGAGACAGTAGTGGAGACGGTGGAGGCAATGTGCTGGAGGGCGCCACAGCTGATGAGCAGGCCCAACAACACCGCAACACCATCACGCAGGAGCACTATTGTGCACCAAGGTAGGTGGCGCTAAACACATGCAGGAGCCACACACACAGGAACAGCACACAAGCAGGGCAAGCATGCGATGGGCATGCACACACAGAGGCATTGTGTAGAGTAACAGGGGATGGCAAAACACCACCACACACAACAGCACACACACACACACACACACACACACACACTCATACATTCCTAAGCATTGGTCTGTGGTGAGGATCAGATACATAGCACCAGTTCACAGGCACGTCCGGTGCAGAACAGTCCTCATCAGGCCCGTGACCACATGGTCCAGAAGCCAGGCAAGCACACACACAGGTGCGTGTGGCATGATACACAGGTGCAACACTTATGGTATGCACATAGATACACTACCCATGCATGCACCAGGAGCAGCAGCTGACTAGGTACAGAGTGGGTCACACATCAGAGCCGCCACATGGATCCCTGACCACCACAGCCACAGGGATGGCTGCACTTGGCCAATTGGCAGCCACAGGCTGCTCACCAGCAACAGCGGGTGTATGCAATGGCCCCTAGGGGTTGACCTGTGGGACCGTGACCGGGTCCATACCAGGGTGAGTAGGTGCCCAAACAGGCATGCCCAGGCATGCCTGAGATACCAACAGCAGAGCCCAGTATTGACAGTGTTGGTGTCACCAACGCCGGGAACGTGGGGTGGACGAAGCACTGCATGGGGTCTGTGGTGGCCAGAGATGCCCTGTGGCAGCCAGCAGTGCAAAGCTATCTGAGCACTCCTGTGCAATGCGATCCATAGATGCAGTCATAGCCTCCTGCATGTGGTGTGCATTCAATCCATGGATGCCGTTGAGGCCTCCTGCATGCGCTGCATCCCCACCAGGAGTTGTGCAATGCCCTCTCACACTGCTTGGCCAGCTGGCACACCTCCACATGCAGTGCAGGCAGCCCAGCAGTGACCTGCACCTGTTGCTCAATGGAGGCCCAGAGCAAACGGGTGTGCTCAGTCATTGTGTCAGCATCTTGGGGAATTGGGCAGGATGCTGACCTCCAGTGGTGACCAGCCAAGCTGCATAGCCCCCTTCTGGTGGACACTGCAAATTGGGGTCCCTCTTGGGATGTGTCCCTACCTGGTGCCCCGCAGTGCATCCTGCATGCAGCTGCCCTGTGGCACCAGCAGCCTGCTGCCACTGCCCCTCCATCTGTGGACCTGTGCCCAGCACCTGTGCGGCCACACCACCACCACTGCATGGCACCACTTTGGCAGTGCACATGACAGCACCTGCAGTAGCTGCAGGTAGCTGGTCCCCCACCGACAGGTCTCTGGACACGCTGCCCGTGCTTGGTCTGGGTGTCTCCTCTACAAAACCGCCCATGCTGCCCAGGCTCATGGTGAGGTCATCATCGGTGTTGGACCCTGCCCCGACCTGTGTCTCCACACACAGGAGGCCATGTCTGGCATCCAGTAGGATCACATCCAGGTCCTCGTCCAACACCATGCCCAGGACATCTGGCTGGACAATGGTCACGTGCTGTGGCCTCCCAGACCCCGGATGCCTGTGGAGGTGGACGGCTGGTCATCCAGGGCAGTACCTACCTCCATGGCTACTGCCAGTTCCCATCCTCTACACACAGGTGTGCCGGTGCTGTAAGACAAAAAGGTGAGTCAGCCAAGCAGTGGTCATATGTGCCCCCCATCATGCCACAGCATGCTGTATGGTGCTGCCATACCTACCATGCAGGGATGGGCTGCCACCTCTCGAAATCCATCACCAGGCACACCCTCCATGGTGCTGCTGTGCAAGGTGGCTGCCACCAGCTCCTCCTGCACTGTGAGCAGTGGTACATCATCAAGCCCCTCCAGTGGCAGTCCAGGCTGCATGGATGGCCACCACCTTCTCATTTATCCACCTCCTGTCAGTGCCCATTTTCTTGCGGCACTCCTGCACTGACAGTTGGTAGCTGCCCTGCTGGTTGACGCAGTCAGCCACCTCCACCCAGGCCCCAGCCCTGGCCTGTGGTGTGCCCGTGGCACCACTCAGGAGTGGCTCCATTTCGAGGTAGGCCTTGAACAAGGTATCTATCTATCTCTGCTTTTGTGAAGTTGGGCCTGCGCTTGTGGGCAGAACCACACCACCCAACCTCCTCATTTTCCAACATTTAGCTTCATGTGGTAATGGACAGCACAGTGTGTCAGTGGCTGCAGCTCCCAGTGCCCTCCCCATGCTGTGCCCTCTGTGCTCAGTGTGCTCCTGCAGCATGTGCAACTTACCTCAAAAGGATGCAATACCAGTCCATGGCCTATGCTGTTTCATGGCACTTTTATGGTGCAACATATGCAAATGTGCTTTTGTGCAATGGTAATGATATGCTGAATCCCCCATTGTGCCATGCATTGGCTGGTGAGCTCATTAGTATGTGGCAGCTGAATATTGCGTGTTGCACCATGCGCGTTGAGAGTGCTCGAGCAAGTCAGTTGAATGTACTGGAGCACGGTGTGGTGCATTGGAGCGCATGTGCAGTGCACAGTGGTGCTGCGTGCATGCTCCATGTGTTGCACCACTGCCTATAACATGCAGCGTGCCGACTCACAATAGCATTCATGGCGTGGTGTGTGCACCATGGCTGCTATTGTGCGGTCGGTGCTGCTACTGTGTGGCATGCCCTTACCCTGCGAGCCTCTGACCCTGACTGATGTGCACACATGGCTCGCCATGCCAAGCCACGGCCATATCGCACATCGACACCATTGCGCATTGGTGGGAACTGTGCATTTCCATTGGATCATGCATCTGGTGCATGCTGTTGCCACGGGCAGCTGTGGGAGCCATTTTGCACCACGGCTCACAGCAGCTTTATGGCGCAGTGGAGGGCTACCATGTGATCAACTAGATGCAGGTGGAGCTGGCTAACCTCATGGCCTGCATCCAGCCCCACGCACTCAACTGTATGGTCAGGCCCCATTACAGCAGCCCCATATCGCTGTTTGGGACAGTATTGCTGCTGCACTAGTGCAGCATACTGGGGTGGCCAGGACCAGTGAACAGTGTCAGTACCGGTATGGGGACTTCCTGCAGAGGGATCCAGGTTGCTGCTGATGTCTAGAGGCACGCATCAGGCGTGGGCATGTGCCACAGCCACGTGAGTAGGCCCAGCATGCATGTGTGCCCTGGTGCTGTATTGTGGTGTACTGTGGGCTGCCTGATGTGTCCCACAGGGTGGTGGGCTGTCATCATGTGCATCATGGGGATGTATCACCCACCATTGCTTGTGTTGGCCTGTCACTGTGTGGACGCACCAGACAGGGGACCACAGTGTGCTGGGGTATTTCCTTTGGCTGTATACTGATGTGTTCCTGTCCTTGTTCCATTCCCAGGCCCTGAAGATCAGTGGAAGCTGAGGCGGCCACTGCAGCAGGGCAGCAGGCTGCTGCAGGACCTGGAGATGTCACTGGAGTGGCCCAGCACCTGTGGGGCCACAGAGCAGGTAGAGCACTGGTATGGGCCTACACATCTATTGGGGTTGGCGGGGCATGGATCTGGACGTGGCTGCCTGGGCTATAGCCATGGGTCTGGGTGTGTTGCACTGTGCTTGGTGCCCGCCACTGTGGAGTGTCCATTGTACACATGTGGAGTGGGTGTGCACCTGACTGCCACTGTTGGTGCTGTGGTGCTGCATGGGCACTGTGCCATGTGACTGGCATTGTGCAGTCAGGTGGCTACTGTGCAGCAGGTGCCACCGTTGTGCACTGAGTGGTGTTCCACGTTCCGGCAGACATAGGCCCATCCCCTGTGGGTGACCTGTGGAGACCCTAGGGAGGGTGTTCCTGCTGCCCTATGTGCACAGTGTTTGGGCATGGTTCTGTGGGACACTGCACTGATGGCCTGTCCTGTCACTTCTCTAGGCGTCCAAAGGTGGAGGAGGATGCTCCTGTATTACCGGCTGCTGGGGCAATTGATTTTAATAATGTCAGCCATGATGGAGGCAGTGATCCAGATACACCGGCAGGTGTTTGATGGCAGACACCATGGATGATGCTGGGTGGCATGGCGTGGCCACCACTGATGTCCACCCTACCATCCCCTGTGTCCCCTGCTATTCCTCCCCACCAGTCCTCCTTCCCACTGTACAGTTCCTATTCCCTGTCCTCATCCCTCTCAGTTCTACATCTTCCTCCCCACTGATTTGTACATAGTTGGCTGTTCTGTTACTTAATACATTGCTATGCCCTATCTTCCTTTGTCAGTGTCTGCTTTGCAGGTGGTGTGCGACACCATGCTGCCGTGGCCCAGTGCCTGTCTGTGTATTCTGCATGTGTCAGGGGTGCCTATTGTGCTGCTGTGGGTCCCTGCTGTGTGCCATAGGTGTGTCCCACTGTAGTGGTGTCCTCCAGGTCAGTGGGTGTGTCATGGGGTGCCCATGTGGCTTGTCAGGGGTATGTTGTGGCTGTGTGTGCTTGGCTGCATGGTCCTGGGTGTCTCCTGCTCTGGTCTGGCTGTGTTGGGGGTTCGGCATGCAGGCTGCAGGGGCCCCATTAGTGGCCCTCAGTTGGCCATTGGCTTCTCCTGTTGCCTCCTGTGGTGCCGCTTGTTGTGCTTGGGGTGAAGGTGGGTGCCTGTTCATGCCCTGCTGTGCTCTGCTGGTGGTGGCCTCCTGTGGCCTGTCACTGTGCCTTCCTGGTTCTGTTCATGGGTCACTTCTCGTGCTGTGCCCCTCCACATTGCTCTCTCCTGCTGTGGCGCAACTGTGTGTGTATGTGTTTGCACCATGACGCACTTCTTCAGGCACCATGGCACACCATTCCTAGCACCATGGCACATTGCCAGTTGTGCATTGTGCAACTGTGCCATATTCAGCAGGGTGCACTTGCAGCATACGCATTGCCTCTGAATATTGCTCAGTGTTGCACCCAGCGCATCGGACTTGCACTGTGTTGGACTTGTGCTGGGCTCTGGTACATTTCTAAATATCCAGGCCCAACAAACCTACCCCAACAGATGATACATGCCAAATTTCAGGAAAATCTATGAAACCAATTTAAAGTTATTAACCAGGAAAATTACCCTTTAACACTAAACACTCCTACAAACCCTAACTGTACCGGCCCTGCTGGTCAGTATTACAGATAGATAGATAGATAGATAGATAGATAGATAGATAGATAGATAGATAGATGAATGATAGATAGATAGATGGATGGATGATATGTGCTGGCCATTAATGGGATACCTGGTTTATTTAAACGAGCAATCTGTGACCTCGGTTGACCCCTTGGTGGTGGAGAAACCAGTGAGGTACCGAGGTCACAGACCACCTATTTAAATAAATTAGGTATCCCACGAATGGCTGCAGCACATGTGCAATTTATGCAACATCGTAGTTTGTTTTGTTTTATGAGTTTATGTATTTTTTAGTTTTTATGTGGGACTATTTGTGATTTGTTTTTGTCTTGGGTGGTGTTTTACTGTACATGTAGTTTTGCTGTGTGGGATGTGATTGGTTGTGAGGTTTGTGAATGAATGTGTGTGGCATTTCTGTTGGTTGACGTATCGTGGGAAAATGCTTGTGATTGGCTGGTTTGTTATGGGTGTGTTTTGGAGTTGTGGCGCAGTTAGTGAGTGGAGCAGGTCGAGTGTTCGAGAGGGCGCGGTTGTGGTGGAGATAACGGCAGGACCATGGCATATCAAAAGGAGCGTACAGACAATGTGGCTGGGTGAGAGAGTTTGGCTGTTGGCTGCCTTTGAAAATGAAGCCAGTGGTGGAGGTCCACTTTGGAGGCTTGGTGGGGAGACAAATATTGAAAAGTGATGGAAGAGCTGTATTTGAAAGTGGAGGATGTGGGGCATAAAGAGCCTGAAGACACGTTTTGGATTATTGAGAATTGTTCTTTTATTTTATTTATTTATTTTCTTGATCATCCAAGGGATTTGGGGTGTGAATAGCCTGGATACTGAGAGTACAGAATGCTTTGTTGTGAGTATAGATGTGGATTGGGGCTTGCTTTTTCTTTTCTTTTATGTTTTGGAGGCATGTTTTCGTGGATCCTTGACATGAAGATAGTGAACATCAGAAAGAAGACTGCGGTTCATTATAACTATTGATGGGGTATGGGGCTCAAAGAGGTGGAGGATTATTGCATCTTTTTAGTTTTTGTAATTTTTTATGTGTTGGGTGGGCGGTTGTCTTTATGTTGTGTGTTTGACATTTTTTATTGTTAAACAGGGGTTATAGAAATGGAACTTTGTGAAGGCTGTGGTTTCAAGTCCCCTGCTGTCTGAAAACTGGTATATGTATAGAAGGAACTGCAATGTAGGCATGACCAGGTAATTGCAATAACAAGCTATTTAATTGTGCAGTAAAGGAAAGGTAGATGTGTACACCTTCATGCTTCAAGTTTACTACTGGTACAAGTCTTAGTTTTGTTTTACAGGTTAAGGTAATTTATGTTTTGTATTGCAGTGTGTTTATGGTAAATTTTATACCTTTTATGTGAAATGAAAGTATTAACACATGCTTTTACTGATATTTATAGTACTGATTCTGTTTTGTGATGACTGTTATAGCACTAAATGAAATAAGAATGATAAATAGTGCTGAAATTCATTGCTCACTATTTGTAACATTAGGTAAATGCTAAGTTTTATACAAATATAGTTAGGTAAATAGCTATATAATGCAGATTTATAGAAACTTTTTCAGTTCAGAAACACTTTCTTGTGATGATTACAGATAGTAACATTGTTGTGGACAGAGGTTTATTATGTCTATTGAGAAGAAGTTTCAATGCTTGCTATTGTAGTAGTTCCTTGAAAACAAAATGCAATGTTTTCTTACAATGAAGATATTCAATATGCTTTTTTAGGCAGAACATCATTTCTTTATTATGGAAACCTCACTTGTGCATGTTTTGTCAAAGTATGGTGCTTGCCAATATTTCAGTTACCTTCTTATGTCCAAGATTACTTTTCTGCCATGTGTCCATCAATGTTTGTTTTGTAGTTGAAAATGTAGAAAGTTTAGTGGCCCTGTGGCTTTTTCTTGTATGGTGAGTCTGGCTGTGCAAGTTGATTTTCTGATGAAGAAATGTTGATTTTGACTTTTTTGTTTTCTTTTGGATATGAAGTCTTGATGGTTTTCATGTGTGGCACCTATTAGTTGGAGTCACTATCGGAGTCAATGACGTGGGTCTTCGTTTCTGTATGGTGTTATACTTGTTTCCTGTGGGAAGATTGAGGAAAAAAAACATTTAGTTGTTTTGTTGAAAATATTGTTGTAATGTGGGTGACAAATGAAGTGTTGGGGTGTTGGTGTGGGTGGGTGGAAGGTAAGTATGTTTTGGCTACTGTGTGATTGTGGGTCGGGTGTGGTGTGTTGATGGGTAAATATGGGAAAAGTATTATGTACAATCATGCTTACCTTGTATGATGTTGAAGATAATGTTCTTTGTTGTTATATTTGGCCTGTCAAAACAGGTTCCTACCAGTTGTTCATATTTAGGTGGAGTGGAGGCTGCTTTGGTTTCTTCACTGGTGGTGGGATGGTGGTATCAGTTGTTGTTCCACTTAGTAGCTTGCAGATTTGGAGTTGTTTGCTTTCATTTATTTTGCATATTCATTTAGACCTTGTAGCTGTTTATGTCCACATATTTGTATTATGTCAGTAGGTGCTGCTCCACTGTCACATAGTTTTGCACTAGGTGCTTTCGAGCTGAGTGGTTGGTTAGTCTTTTGCTGGTTTCAACACTGGCTGCAGCATTCATGGTTATTACTATGGTTGAGAGTTAATTTATGCCAATGGGTTGATTTTGTACCAGCTGCTGGCCTGTTGTTGCTGTTCTGAGGTGTTTGCTGACAGGAAGAAAGGAGAATCAGGTTGTGAAGTTTTTCTGGCCTTTTTGATTTGTAGATCTCATAGCTTGTTACTGCGCATCTGAGCAGGTCTTCTGGCATTTCATATGCTCTTGGCTTTAGTTTTCAGTATTCCTTGGGATCTGCACGGTTCTGGTTTTTGTTTGATGGTCATGGTTATACTCTAAGAATTTTTCCCATCTTCATCTTGCTTTAATTGTATGTTTCCCAACAGAGGAACTGCATTTCTGTGTTGCCTCTAAGGCCAAAGTAAAGACTGATGGTGAGCAACATGATGTTTGTTAGAGAGTCAGTGGTATAGGGACCAAGTTGTTTTTTGTATACAGTTCATCAATGATTTGATCTGTGAGTTCATCAGTAGCTTTTGGTTTGCACCTTTGCCAAGGCTTTTAACTGTTTTTGTTTGGATTTCAGTACTTGTCTGTCAGTTTCAAATTGTTGCGCAGTTGATATGGAGATTGGGAAGTTGTTTTTCTTAAACCCTTTCTATGCTTTGGAAAATAGCTTTTATTGTTAGTGGCTCATAGGATGTGTTGTCTTTTCTTTTGCATGCATGAAGTAGCGGTAGAAGACTATTTAGGATTGCTGAGCTGAGTTTGTACAGGTCTGTAGTGATATTGAAATTTTGCTGTATGTAGGCTTTCACACGATTCAAGTGTATGTTTGTCTTTTTAAGTGTATTGCTGTTTTGGCACTTTGGATCAAGTCTGAAATTGCTGCTATGTCTATAGTTGTTAGAGATTTTTGCTATGGTGCAGGTATTATGGACTTCCTTGCGGTGCTTGGCATTTCCTGTTGCTCACTTGTGATGGCGAGAATGTAATGACTGGTGCTGTAGATTGCTTCTGGGCTAGTGTTTTCTTTTGGTCTATTTTCAGTTTCAGCGGTGATAGATTCAAGTTGGTAAGTTTTGTGTTGAGAACTACCTGAATTATGCAGCTTCAAGAAGGACTACTCCAGCAGATTGTGGTGCTTGATTTTTCTGAGGCATACTGGAGATTGCCATGGTGAAATTTAAGGCTGTACATCGATTTGTGACTGCTGTTGTTGAAAGTCTTCTAGAGGGTCCACGTCCATTTCAAGTTGACTTATTATGTCCTGTACCTTGAGGACAGAACTGTTGTTTTGTGCCTGTGCCATCTTTATTGTTATATTTTTATGTCATTTTCATTTGAAATCGCCACATTATTTGTTTAATTATTATTTTTAAATCCTGTCGGTTGAGTCTACGTGGTGATTTACTGATGTGCAGAGTTTGCCATTAAGTGAGCTCATGGAGTGTTAGGACGTCGTTATGTGTGGTGTCAGGTGTGACAGATGGCATGAGATGGCATCATTTCATGGAGGGAAAACAAGAAAGGGCAAACTTTATGCTAATCAGGGTTTGGGTCTTTGATGTCTGAGTGTAGGATAAATTGTGTGAATTGACGTTGGGGTGTGGAATTAATGAACTTTAAAATATTTACCCCACACTTGTGAAAATACATCGATTTACTGCATTGTAAATTTTCCCATATATGTTGCATAAATATACTATTGTAGTGGCACAGCAGTGCCACTATAGTTAGGGTTGAGTACCCCATTTAAGGTGAAGTCGGAAACATGGCAGCCTAATAACTTTGCTACTGTATGATGGATTTGTTTGAAAGTTGGCAGGCATGTAGCAGTACCATAGATCTCTGGATCTGCCATGTTTTGTAATGGTGGATATACAGTTGTGGAGCTACGTAGCACCGTAGATGTAATTACATTTTTTGCACATTTTTTGATCGTGCCTTCAGGGTGCATGGTCTGTGTGACCAGTCTGAAACCTTCAGGAAACATGCAGACGGGTCCCCGATGTGCCTTTTGAAGATTTTGTGAAAAATATTAAACGGTTCAAATGTTATGCAAAAACAAGTTTCTCATTATAGTCAAAGGAAAAGTTAACAAAAGTTTGACAGTGTCACAAACGTAGTTTCTAGCATTGCAAATAACCCCTGTAAAGTCTCAAATCTACCATTTTCATTTCAGTTGGTGGTCACAGAAATGCTTGGCATTTAAAATTGGGACCAACTAGGGACATAATTCTTTTTGTGTTCACCTAGTCAAGCCATGAGGATGTTATCCATGTCTTTTTGGGGGTTAAACACCCCAGAAATATGTTTTAAAATTTTTGTAAACTATACTGTCACAAAGTGGTGTCACACTTGTGAAGCTTTCATGATATTTTTGTAAGTGTTGCAAATCACGACACTACTTTGCGACACTATACCCTAAAACAACAGGAAATGTTTACCACCCTGCTGGAAAAGAATGGTTTGGTCTTTTGAGCTGCAATTTGGAAGGAGGACAGCCAAGATGCCACAGATGTACCTTTTGGTGGTTTGGTGAGAAAATATTAGAGGGCTGTAAACTTATGACACTTCAAATTTGACTATTTTCCCCATAGGCTTACATTACGGCATCCACCGTGCTTTTCGGGCCCGTATCTCGAAAACCCATTGAGATACAGACTTTTCATAGGCAAAATGCTTACCTCCTCAGGCTAAATCCAAAACTAGCTAGGAAGTCATAAATTATATGAGATTTTAATTATTTTTCTAATTCCTCGGTTCCTGAGATATAACAAATTTAATATTCCAAGTGTTCATTTTCTGCTCCAAGGCCCATTATTATGCATACATTCTATGAATTCACTGTGCTTCTGAATGCAGCTTTTGGGTAAAAAGGGTGTGCATTTCTACTGTTACAGTTAGCATTTCCACTTGTGTTTCCATGTCTGTTTGCATTAGCATTCCCATTTATGCCACCGTGTGCATTACCCTTTGCATTTGCGTTCTGTTAACATTTGCATTTCCATTGCTGTTTTGTTTGCATTTCCTTTGCATCACCGTGTATTACTATTTGCTTGTGTAATGCTTCCATTTGCATTTCCATTTGTGTTTATTTTGAAGTCGTTATTGGTGTTACCTTAAACATTTTCATTCCCAATTGGGTTACCATGAATGTGTGCATTGTGATTTGCATTTCCACACAGCTTGTGTTTGCATTTCTGTTTTCATTAATGTGTGCACTCATGCTTCTATTACCATTTGCATTATCATTTACATTTGCGTCACCATGTGCATTATTGTTTGTGCTTGTGTATGCTCTCTGTTTCTTTTACTGTTCCATTTGTCATCATTGTTGGTGTTACCATAATCATAACAATTTCCATTTCTAATTGCATTACTATTACTGTTTGCGTGTTCATAACCCTTTATGTTTCTGTTAGCCTTAGCATTTGCATTTTGCTAGCATTTCTGTTGTCGATTGCATTACTGTTTCCTTCTGCATCACTGTTGCTATTCCGTTTGCATTTCTGTTTCATGTACCAGTTTTCATTTTTCTTGGTCATACCGCTTTTGCACAGCAAAATGGCAAAAATCACATGGTGGGCCTCAGCCCCATCACCACATTCCAGTCACTATTTATAGTGTACATTCTCAAAAGAAGGGATATTCATGGCAAAAATCCATTCAATGTATCAGTTAGAGTTGTTGCACAGTGACAAAAGTGAGGAAATTCTGTGTTGGGTTGAAAACCCTAACTAGCATCCCACCCCCACCACCACCATAGACACATATACATGCTAGTAGGGTAAGGACCAAGGCAACACAACCAATCACACACAACCACCAGCAGGTAACAGGAATATCATACAACTATGTAAACCACAAAATCACACACCCATGCTTCCATTGGGCTGTGGCATGGGGTCCACTGCTAACTGTCATCCCGGACATTCCATGCTCTGCTAAACACATATTGTGCTATGACACTTTCATCTTTGCAAAACTATTTTAGGAAAGTATGCTTCTAATGACTGTACATCTTTTCTATCATCCTGCAAGCAAACAGTTGGGTCCTTTGGGCTGACATTTCCAGGGTGGCAAGACCTGGTCCCACAGATCTGCTTTTTCCTCTATTGTGCTAAAATACTTAAGGATTACAAAGTTACACTGTTCCAAATTTGAGCAATTTGCCATAGACTGACATTACAGTGCCCATGATGCCTTTCACCACCCATATGTTGAAAATGAAGAGGTACACCATTTCACTACTGCCAGCTTGTTCACCTTGATATGAACTAACCTCGAAGAACAACTTTGCAAATACTGTATTATATCTGAAGTTGGATTTCTCCACTTCCTACAGTGATACAGATGTACACCTCCTGCTGGATGCGTGTGATTGGTTGTGTTGCCTTGGTCCTTCCCCTATTTTCATGAGGGTGCATGATCAGTTCACTCTTTTGATAGCTTCCTGGAAAGACAAAGGAATTTGTTCTCACAAAACAGGATTCTTTTTCTTGATGGGCAATCCTTTTGGGGAAAAAAATCCTTTTTGTCAGCCATTGTCTTGTTTTCCATTTTTTCAAATAAAATAGTTCTATAAGTCAACAAATGGTGCCTTGCATCAACACCATACCATGAATTCTGCTCATCAGGATTTCATGATGTATTATTTGTTTTGTTACTCCTAAAATGCACCAGGAAAGTTTCTCCCTCTATTTAAGTCATTTTCATGATTTGCTAACTTCCATTATCACAAATCCTTTCTCATTCTCCCAAAAAGGAATTGGCTCATGAAAATTATTAAAAAATGAAGTCGGAAATACTTATATCTTAGCCAATTCCTTTTTATTGAGAATGAAAAGGATTTGTGGAAAAGGAATCATTTCATGAAAACGATTTAAAAACTGATTCAGAAATCCTTATTCACTGTACAGGATCCTTTTTCATGAAAATGAAATATAGTCACAAAACAGGATCCATTGGCATGAGAAAGGATTTGGGTCTTAGTTTTCAAGAATCCTTTATTGTGCTAATGAATCCTGTTTTGTTCCATGTGGCACATGATTTCATGGCACAAAAAGAATTTCTGCCAAGCTTCCTATGTATCCGTGGTATCATGTTGCACCCCCACCTTCCCATTTCAATATTTTTTAATGTTCCTATTTGAGTCCAGTGGTACCCCTCATCCATTGTATCCTGTTAATAAATCTCAATATTGTCAAGTGGTACCCCCAGCTGCTGATATCACTGGTATCCTAAAATAATAAAACAGTCCATCAGTTTATTTTTTAATCTGTAAAAAATGCATCCACTGCTGATGCTCACTTGCCTCCACACCTTAACTCCTACTATGCACCCACCACCCTGTCTCCCAGACCACCCACACACCCTCACGCATGTATTTCTTATACAGCAGTCACTGATCCCAGTAGCAAGAAGTGTCTTCAATTGGAGGGTAGACCTTTACATCAGGACCTGTTCAGGTGAGTGAAGGTGTGTGGGGAGGGGTGGTCTGGGGTAGTGGTGGTGGGTCACAGTGGGAGGTAGGATGTGGGCAGGTGGCCATCAGTGGTGGACTTTTTTCTTTAACAGATGTAATAAAGACATTGAGGGACCTTTTCTTATTTTCAGGATACCAGGGACATGGGAAAGTGGGAGTAGGGGTACCACTGAACGCCAATGTAAACTATTTAAACATACAAAGGACATTTGATGTGTGGATACCACTGGACACCAATGATTTATTAACAGGATATGAGGGACATCAAGGGTACCACTGGACATCAATGGAAAAATACAAAACAATTATTGAAATGGGAGGGAGGGAGGTTGCCACTGGACACCAGAGATACACAGGAGCATGCCAAAATCATTTTAATGCCACACTCCCCAATGTATCCCTGGTGACTAGTGGCATCCCCCACCCTTCCATTTCAAAATATTTTGTTTTTTCTTTTCCATTGGTGTCCAGTGGAACCCCAATGTCCCTCTTATACTGTTAATAAATCTCACTGGTGTCCAGTGCGCCCCCACCCTCTGATGTCCCTTGTATTTTGTAAATAATTTACACTGGAGTCCACTGGTATCCTCACACATTACCATGCCCTGGTATTATGAAAGTAAGAAACAATCCTCAATATTTTTTTTAAAGCTGTAAAAGAAAAGTCCACTACTGGTGCTTGCCTACCTCTCACCTGACCTCCCACTGTGCACCCACCAGACTGCTCCATCCTAGTCCTCCTCACACACTTTCACTAACTGAACAGGTTCTGAGGTGAACATCCATTCTCCGATGAAAGACATGCTGTTGAACTATTGATTGCTGTATGAGAAATATCTTATTTCTCATACAGCAGTTACCTAGTCCAACAATAATACATGTCTTTGATTGGACAGTGAATCTTCACATCAGTACCAGTTTAGGTGCCTGAGAGGGGCGTGAGATCTAGGAGATGTAGGGTTGTGGCTGCACAGTGTAGGTCAGGTGAGCATCGGGGTGGACTTTTTTTAATGGATTAAAAATGACTTTGAGGGACCGTTGTCTTATTTTCAGGATACCAGGTACATGGAGGGCAGGGTACCACTGGAAACTGATTTAAATTATTTCAAACATACTAAGGATGTCAAAGTGTGGGGTACTACTGGACACCAATGAGATTTATTAACAGGATAAGAGGGATAGGGGAGATGTACCACCAAACATATTTTGACTTAATGGGTGGTGATACTAGACACCAGAGATACATAGGGAGCATGGAATGAAGAAGGAATTGTTCCACACTCCTGTATATATCCCTGGTATCTAATGGCACCCCACACTCCCATTTCAAAATTTATTTTTTCCCATCAGTGTCCAGTGGTAACCCCATGTCCATGTATCCTGTTAATAAATCTCATTGGTATCCAGTGGTTTCCCCACCTCCAAAGTCCCTCATATGATTTAAACAATTTACATTGGTGTCTAGTGGTACCCCCACCCCAACCTCCAATGTCTCTGCTATCCTGAAAATAAGAAAACAGTCCCTCAATGTGTTTTTGATCTGTAAAATAATAACTCAGCTGAATACTCTCAGTCCTCCTTGGCAGTTAAGAGGACTGGAGGTATGTGGTGCCAGAATGGATCAAAAGGACCATGTGCTTCCCACAGCAAAACAAGGAAAAATGTAACTATCTCAAAAAGTATGAAAATACATTGCAAAAATTACTTCATTAATTCACCAGTTAGGGGCAACGTGACAAAAGTTGGGAAATGTGGCATTAGGGTTTCCACCATAACACCTAACCCCCTCCAGGCAGAATAGGGGGCTGTCAGGATTGCCAAGCTCAAGGCACACCTCACAGCTGCTGTGCTGCCTGGGGAGGGTTGTAAACCCAGAAACCCTAATACCACATTTCCCAGCTTTTGCCATGTTGACCCTAACTAGTACTTTAACAAAGTTTATTGCAATATATGTATGTTATATACAGTATATATGTGTGTGTAAGTGTATATTTATACAATGGGGTGAGAAGCAATATCAGTGTGATAACCTCCAGTTATTTTCACTGCAGTGTGATAAATGGCAAGACATCACCAGAGTTAAAATAAATGCCGTTTATCACATTCTTCTGATGTCAGATTCCTACAGTCTGCATTCTAAATTGAACAGCTTCACAAAACACTTTCTGTTTCTCACTGCCACCTTAACTAACTCAATTAGCATTGCAAAAGACACTCACTTGTGTCCCATAGAGACTCCCAGCCCATTACTATGCCAATCGCAGCTTCACAACAGCCTGCATTCTAAATTACACTACTTCACAAACAGTTTGTTTCTCACTGCTACTTACAACTAACTCAACTAGCATTGGAAAAGACACTCATCTGTGTCCCATAGTGCTTCTGACAATCCCAGCCTATTATCACACTGCAGTGAAAATAACTGAGGTTATCACACTGATATTGCTCTCACCCCATTGTATAAATACACACACACACACACACACACACACACACACACACACACACACATATACTGTATATTACATACATATATTGCAATAAACTTTGTTAAAGTACTAGTTAGGGTCAACATGGCAAAAAGCTACTTAACTCCCTTCCAGCACGTGGGGGTCAAGGGCCTGAGGGCATCCATCCTTCCATACTTAAGCAGTATGCACCTTGGCTGACCAGACCTATCACCTGGCTTTTAACCTCTGATTCATACGCTCTACTGTCCCATCCACCTGAAAACTGCCAGAACCATCCCTATACACAAAAAGGCGATGTCAAACTCATGTCCAACTACTCGCCCTATATCTCTTCTGCCCATTCTCAGTAAGCTGCTTGAAAAAATAGTCCACCACCAGCTTGCTGCTCACCTTGACATGTTTAATCTTCAAACCCCATGCCAACATGGTTTCCGGCCGTCACAGTACCACCTCTGCACTTACACAACTTACAAATGACATCATAAATAATATGGACCATGGCCTACTCACTGGGGATGTCTTTATTGACCTGTCTAAAGCCTTCAACATGGTACACCATCCTCTCATGCTAAAGAAACTCCAATCGATTGGAGCATCTGACCAAGCCCTCTCCTGGTTCCATAGCTATCTTGACAATCGGACTCAGGCAGTAGCATTTCACAAGCACCTTTCCTCCCCTAAACATCTCCCGTGGAGTTCCCAGGAGATCACTCTTGGACCTCTACTCTTCTCCCTCTTCCTAAATTATATTCCACCATGTCCCGGCATAGCTGCACTCTTATGTACAGATGACCTTGTTCTCTACTCTGGGTCAAAATCAGGTTGCTGCCATCAACTCCACTCACTAATGACTTCCAATTCCTGCAGACCTGGCTCTCTAGCAACCACCAAGTCCTGAACCTAGAAAAACCTGTGCTATGCTATTAGGATCCTCTAAGAAACTGTCTGCCCCTGCGAACAGGCTCGGGTTCAATGCCTTGATGGCTCCTCATCTTAAACACTGAGTCCTTCAAGTACCTTGGGGTCACTTTGGATCCCACACTTGACCTGTCTCAACATGTCAATATGGTGTGCAAGCCGTCAATGCTAAATTGATGGAGCTTATCACGTGCGCCACCCTCACTCCTTCCGCTAGACTTTCTGTTGTGAAAGGTATTCTCTTACCCCAGCTCCAATATGCTCTGCCCCTCCTCTTGCTGCAAACTCTGCACTCCACGAATGTGACACTGTCTACAACAACATCTGTAGATTTGCCTTAACTGCCCCACGTCTTACCCACCATTGTCTCCCTTTACGCTGGCTTAAATTGGTTGTCACCTAAAGATATTCAAGCCTACTCCCTGGGCTGCTTTATTGACTCCTGTCTAGATCTCCTGCCCTGTCTGCGGCGCCGTAACCTGACACCAAGCTTCCTCGGGTGGAAATATATTGCCATGCAGCAGCTGCTCCAGCCCATGCGCCTGACTCGCCCCCTAGTCTGTTCCTGAATGCAGGTCACCTATGGCAGCATGACACACCAGGGTTTTAAATAGTTGATTAGCAGTTTTTTCTTGGGACTATACTAACTGTACAGAAGGTACTTATATAGATTTTCTAGAAGTGATGTGTTTGTTAAACACAGTGAGGCAAGAGCCTATCTTGCCAACCTCGACCTCCTCCTCACACACACCCGTACCTCAGGTCTTCCTCTGTCCCCATGCTCTCCACTAGACCTTGCATGACAAAATGGGTGAATAGGCATTTGCCCATTTTGCTCCCAAATTCTGGAACTCACTCCCCTATGGTGAAAACTTCAGCCTCCCATCGAGAATTCAAAACTCGCTGTTCACCCACCTTCTAGCCTCTGGCCAATGCAAATGGTCTTAATTTGCTTTGTCCCACTGCAGGCTGCCGGGTCTGACCCTGAGTACTACACTAATGTTCTCCCATGCAATATGCTTGTCTAGGTGGCTATGAACCTTGATGTCTTTACTGTCCTCAGCTGTCTTATGGTTACCCTAATTGCTTTATTTTACATCCTTATTATGATCTATGCCTAAAATGGACCCTTATGTAACTATTACTGTGCTACCCAATGTATATCTTGTTTTGCTCCTGTACACCTATATTATGTATGTGCATTTCTGCATATTGTAAACTAATGTCCTGTGCTCTCCCGGTCGTGTCCTGAAAATAGGCAGGTCTGTTGCCCAGCGACTTACCCGGTTACCAAAAGCTAATAAATAAATAAATAAATATTACTGAACTGATTTCAACTTCACTACAGCCTGCATTCTAAATGACACTGCTTCACACAACAGTTTGTTTCTCACTGCTACCTGCAACTAAATCACTTAGCATTGCAAAGGACATGCAGCTGTTTCCTATAGTGTTCCTGAGACTCCCAGGCCATTCAGAAAAACTCACATATACTCAGACCACACACAGAAAGAGTAGACATAACACAGAAACAGGAAAAGCACACAGGAAAATGTAACAATACTTCTGAAGCTCCTACCCCTTTCTATAAGTAGCAAACATGATGTACAGATCATGTGCAATGGAAAATATGCTCACTCCTGAGCTCTGGATCCTCTCACTCATGCCGTTGGCATACATGAGTATCCAGAGCTCACTCTGTATGAGCGAGAACATTTTCCATATCACACTCCTGCCCATGATGTATTTTATAAATATCTATATATATGTGTGTATATATATATATATATATATATATATATATATATTAGAGGCAAAAACTAAGTTTAATGCATTAGTTAGGGGTTGTTCCACACTGACAAAGAGTAGGAAATTCGGTGTTAGGTTTGAAAGACCCCTTGGCCTCCTGCCCACACCCTCAACTGGCGTCGGAGTGTGCATTATGGTTGTCAGCCATAACTCTAATCCCATCACATGTGTAAAGAAGCAGAGGTGTAGGAGAATGGGGTGAGAGTTGGGACTGATAACTCTAATGCTAATTTCGATGCCGTTGGGGGGTGTGGGCAGGGGGTCATAGGGGGCAAGGGGGTTAACCTCAATACTGAATTTCCTCACTTTTGTCAGTGTGGAACAACCCTAACTAATGCATTAAATTGAGTTTTTGCTTCTAATTTCCTTCTTTTGAGAATGATAATGAGAAATAGTGAATGTAATGCGGCGGCAGGAGGCAGGGCCTGCGTCCGCAAACGCAAATAGTAATGCGATGGTGACACAAAGCAAAACAGAAAGAGAAACAGTAGTGTAGACAGAAATGTTAAAAACAATGCAAAAGCAAGTGCAAATGAAAACGCAAAGGGTAACGCATATGGTGTGCGAGACATGAACGTAAGTGAAACGGGAATGGAACCACAAGCAAAACAGTAATGGTAACAGTAATGTAAGCACACAGGCTGGTTCTCCCAAAAGCTGCATAAAGAAGACAGTGAGTACAAAGAATGTATGCATAATAATGGTTCTTGAAGCAGAAAATGAGGAGATGGAATACTAAATTGCTTATATCTCAGGATTGTACGATGTAGAAAAAATTTAAAAGTCATATGATTTATGACTTTCCTGGCTAATTTGTACTTAGCCCCAGCAGTGGAAGCTAACAGTTTTCCAATTAAAGTCCGTTATCTTGCACCGTTTCTGAGATATGGACCCTGAAAGGCGTGGCGAACACAGTAATTTTATCCTATGAGAGAAAAACAGAAATTCAGAGTGCCATAACTTTGCCTCCCGTAACATTTTTTCACCAAACTACTGGAAGGCACATCTGTGGTATGTTTGTTGTGTTCTCTGCAGATTTCAGCCCAAAAGACCAAACCGTTATTTTGCAGCAGGGCACCAAAGGATTCCTGTAATGCATCGGACGCCGTAATGTTATCCTATGGGAAAAAGCATCAACTTTGGAGTGCTGTAACTTTGCTGCCATGTAATATTTTTTTCAACACAACACTGAAAGGCACATCTGTGAGTTGTCACGGCTAGTTTCTCCAAATGCCAGGCCAAAACACCAAACCGTTTTTTTGCAGCAGGGTGCTAAAGAATTGCTGTCATTTTCCCACAGCCTAGAAAAGTACTGTTGAAGTTTGAGAAAGCTTACAACTATCTCGACAGTGTTAAAAGTGTGACAGTACTTTGAAAAGTACTTTTCCAGAAATTTGAAAAAACATATTCTGGGGTGTTTTACCCAAAATAAAGACATGGCTAGCATCCTCAGGGTCTGACTAGGCGAATACAAAAGAATTAGGTTGCTAGAGGGTCCCAATTTTAAATGCCAAGCATTTTCTGATCGCTAACTGAAAAGAAAATGCTGGATTTGTGACAGTAAAAGGCCATTTGCTAAGTAAAACTGCATTTGTGACACTGTCGAACTTTTGTTAACTTTTCCCATTGACTTATAATGGAAACTTGTTTTTGAATAACTTTTGAACCGCTTAATACTTTTTCACAAAGTCTTCAAAAGGTACATCGGGGACCCCAGCCACATTCCTGAAGGTTTCGGACTGGACCCGCAAACCATGCGACCTGTAGAGATGACAGTAAAATTTAGAAAAGCATAAACGTGTGTGCAGATCATGCATAATAACTCCGCAGCCATATATGCGACTGGTACAAAACTTGGCAGATCCCAAGGTGTCTTGGTTTTGATCATGTATTCCAAATTTCAGGCAAATCTGTTAAATGGTTGCAAAGTTAGTAAGGTGCAAAATTTGGGGTTTAATATGTAAATGGCTCCTCAATCTCTAACTATAGTGGCACTACCATGCCTATATTATATATATATATATATATATATATATAGATAGATATATAGATATATATAGATACATATAGATATATTCGCATACATATATACACATCATACATAATCGTAATGGGGTGGAGATAAATCTCCACTGATAAATGGTGTTATCTTACGATAAACAGCAGATGACATGTCTACTATGGGTATAAGTGTGGAATCTTACAGTTTTGCATATAGTAGATATGTCATCAGGTATTTATACACACAGAAGACACGTTGTAATTAACACAGGCATACCCACCCCATTAGTAGCTCAGCCATAACTACTTGATCCAGTTTCATTACTACCAGCACTTTCAATGTACTACAGGTTCTGAGACAGCTGCTATCAACTATGCCACTTTCACTTTCCTCTGTCCCTTCCACCCACCTGCATGCCCACCCACCTGCTACCATCCCTTCACTCCTCAGCCCTTGATAATGTACTTTTCAACTGAGAGATGAGAAAACTCCCTTAATGTATATCTCCATTTTCTGTCATTTGCCACTCTGCTCTAAGCCTCTCACTGGTGCAGCATTTTCACACTGAGCTCAATGCATCTGACTACCATGACTCTCTCTGATCCATCCAGACACCAAACTAAATGGTTCAGAACAGACTGTTTATTTTAAAACAAAACTTGATGCCATCAGTTCAACAATTTCCCGATATTGTCCCCTTGCCCTATACACCTGCAGCAGTTCTTGCGAAGTGGGTCCACCATCTTTACGCTACATTTTTGAAAACTGCATCACTTCACCAATCAGTGGACATGCTGTGACATCAACGTGATGTCCACACACTGCATCCTTAGAAACGGCCAGAAGCTGACAGGAAAAGGTGCAAAGCAGCTTTTAACAAAAATAAACCCTACAATTTATGAGAATAAAAATACCATACAAAATCTTAAAAACAAAATAATCCATCACACAAGCTCTTACCCTATTACACAAATGGAATAGCAGGGGAGTTTAGACATATTGATTTCTTCTATACTGCAGCAGTTTGGTTTTGGTTACTCCACCATGGCTTACACCACTCTTGAGGTAATGCAAGGTCAAACAGCACTCCTATAGATAAATCAGGTATCACACAGCTCCTGGATATATATATATATATATATATATATATATATATTAGCAGCACAGTAGTTCAGCTATAATTAGAGTTAGTGCAAGCATTTAATGTTAACGGTCAATTTTGGCAGGGTAATAACTTTGGGCAGGTTCAACAGATCTACTTGAACCTTTGTATGCATCTTTGGAATGTACATTTCTATTGATATGCCAAGTTTGGTTTGAATCCATTGTGTGGTTTCTGAGATGCAAAGTGTTGACACATAAGGGATTTTTTTGATATTTGTTTGTCAACCTGTATCTCAAAATGGCTGTAGCTACAGGACTGAAATGTTCAGGGAAGAAAACTGTGGCCTCACAGATATGCTTTTGCAGGTTTGGAGAAATAATATGAATCTGTTCCAAGTTATGAAATGTACTTTTCCCATTATTTCCTGTAGGGGAAAAATACCATACATACTCATGTATAAGCCGATTTTTGTACCAAGTCAGCATTTCAGTTTTGGGGTCTCGGCTGATCATGTGGTCAGTCATTACAGCACAGTAATATTAAGGTCAGTGCAATGGGTCAACATAGCCAGCTAGGGAGAGAAGTCTTCTTAAAAATGAAATGAGAAAGGAATGGATGCTGGGTGGACTGGATGTCAGGAGGACCATGGTAGAGAATGGCAGTGCAGAGTGCTCCAAAGACTGAGCTGATCAAAAGTGAGAGCAAGAGAATGGAAAGGGAATGGAAAGGGGATAAGGCATAGAAGGAACAAATTGCTCAGCAGGAGTCAGTAACAGAGAGGGGCAGTAGCTGGGTGTTGCAGGTGCCTACCAGCATTACAAACTACGAGGGGCTTTTGGCATTTGACATCACCAGCAAGACACTTGGATGAAGGGAAGCACAGCAGACAGGGGACATGGAGCCAAGAGGGAGGGGTTGGTGAAAAGGAAACAGGATTGGTGGGTTGTTGAGTAACTGGTGGTAAACAAAACCAAAAAAATGAGCCAGGACACCACACTTACTGAAACAATACTCCTTGCCTAAGCCTGATGTAGATATTCAGTTTTAAAACTTGACATCAGCTTATACGTGGGTTACTGCATTTTTGTGTAATCAATGCAGCATTTTGGGGTGCTTATATGTGACTCAGTATATACATGAGTAGTTATGGTAGATGTCCCTGGAGGCACAGGATTATAGTTCAATGCTGAATCCTGTATCAGCATAGGATTCTAGTCCAGTGCAGAATCCTGCAACAAACTGCCATGTTCAGAATGATGATGGTTATTTTGATCTTATATTGTCTCTTGAATGTAATATTGTGTCTTGAATTGTCTTGCCAACTGTTATTGTACACTGCATGCTATATGTATTTTCGTATACCCCTACCCCCAGGATGCATCTGGAATCAAGCAGAAGCCTGCTCAGCATGTCTTTCTTGTAAAACTCTTAAATAAACAACACATATATCAATAAATAATCCTGCATCGAGGTGGCATTTTACGATGCAGAGTCATGCATCCGGCTGACATGTTCCAATGCAGAATCCTGCATTGAACTGTCATTTTCCAGGAGTTACCCTTTGTAATTACTGTTTCCCGACATTGGGGTGCCCAGTCCCTGTGCTGGCACTTCTTTAACTCCACTATTGTGGCACACTGGGGAGACCACCCCAGTACACCCAAAACATTAGCTTTCTGATAACTTTTTTTCTGAAACTGAATGCCCACCCCTGTGTTGGATGCCCTGCCACCCCACAGCACATTCCTATTTTCTTTGCTGACGACAGGGTGCCCAATCCCTGTGTCATGATTTACCTCTCCTGTATTGCTGTGGTACACTGGGAAAACCACCCCAGTGTGCCAAAACCTTCAATTTTTCTCAGTGTTGTTTCTGACAAAATAAAGTTATCTCTGTCATAGAAAAAGAAAACTGTCCCAAACATCATCTTTTTTAATTCTAGAAAAAGAAAATGGTCCCACATCATCTCCTGTCCCTCCCCATCCTGACCCTCCCATTGAGCACCCACCTCCCACACCCCATCTCACCATATACTTATCCTAACGCCACCCCATTCTCCTATACTATGCCATGTCAGGTTTCTTCTGGATGGAATGGAGTGAGCATTAAGGTCTATGACTCTAGGCACACCCAACAGCTGTTGGTGCATGGAGGGTGGTGTGGTGTTTCGATGGCAAGGTTGGGTGAGGTGAGACCTATGACTACAAGGCACACCCTGAAGTTTTGTGTGTGTGGGTGAGGGTGAAGTACAATTGTAAGATTTGTTGGGGAAGGTATAACAGTTGTAAACCCTAACATCCAATTTCCTGACCTGTATCACTTTGTTTGAAGCCCTATGTCTAGAACCCTAATTTTGTTTTAAAGAAAGTTTTTGTTAATAATATATACATATATATATAATATATATATATATATATATATATATATATATATAGACACATACATACACACACACTTACACACATATGTATTCATTGCAAGGAACTACATTGATGCAGACCTTAGGGTTGTAGAATGCAAAGTACACAGAGAAGGAAATGAAAAAGATTAGAGGTTTGGGTATCTGGAGTACTGGCGAATGAGTGGTGGGTTCTTACTTGGTATTGTAAACCCTAATGCCTGCCCCATCCTCTTTGGGTCCTGTGCAATGAGGTATATACAATATTGAGACAGTTCTGACCCAGTGCATGGGCCCAGCAGGTCCTGGCATGCACATCAATACCTTGTGGTTAAGGATCCATGACCCACCAATGGGTGTGGTGTCTGTGCCAAATCACTGCTCTATCCCTACACAGGCCAGGGCTGGTGCTGCATGCAGCAGCACCTTTCCCATCAGCCTTGTCCTTTAAAGCAGCTCACTCAGTTCGCACCTGAACTCAGTTCACTGGCACAGCAAGGCAGTGTGGCACCGTGGAGCAACAGACATCCCTGCAACAATGTTAAGTAATAAATTTTTGTTTTTAATATTTCACTCTAAACTTTGAAAATTGTCTTTCAAGACCCCACCTCATGAGCCAGGTAGGTGACAATGTTCAAATCCTCACCAAAATTCTATTCCATGCCACAAGTGTAAAACATGTTTCAGACAGGATGTGAGAAATGACAACTCTAATGTTAATGAGGTGGTATAAAAATAGCTCTGTTGAAAATTGTGGGTAAAATATTGACAATTGCAAAAGTTATGCTTGTGCATAGAAAACATTACATATTAGTTCATAACCTGGTCATTCTTTAGGAAATTTTTCAACAAATTTTCAACAAGACATTTTGGGGACCCTACCTCATGATCACTGGCAGTGAAAGTTTGTTAATTGGGCCTAAAGGGTGATTTTGGGCAGCAACCATCACCTTGCAGGCCTGACTAACAAAATTTCACTGACAGTGTTCATGAGGTGGAGTCTCAAAAGGCCATGTTGAAATTTTGGTGAAAAGGAGACCACGTGATGCAGTGCGCCTGGTGCTAGCTCTGAGTTCTCACTCCAGTCACCCAATCACTTTATTTGTTCATTTTCTGAGTTTTAAATGGATAAAATCTAACAACCATTTCAGAAGACTTCTAAACTGATTGTCTGCTGCCTACAAGTAAAATTATCATTACCAAAACACATCCCTCCTGTGATGCCAGAAAAAGACCCAAAGAAACCTAGAGCCTTCAGTTCTGCCGACCCCTGGGGACCTCCCACCTCACCCAGACTTAGAACCACTTCTCCTGGCTGGTTTCCTGGCTGAATTTAGACCATTTAAAGAGGAGCTTTGTTCGCTTACCTGGGAGATTAAATCCACCTCCCAAGCCTTAGAGGGCATTTTGTGATGAACCTCTGACTCAGAAGCCTGGGTCAGCACTCTTGAAAAATGTTGGGAAAAGGTAGATCCTGAGCTGGTGGCCACCAGACACAAGATTTCAAGGATGGAACTGAAAATAGAGAACCTAGAGGCTGCAGCTGCAGAAATAACACAGTCCTCATTGGGATCCCAGGCTGAAGAGGCCAGGATGCTATCTCTTCCTATAGAAATTTGTAGAGAAAATAGCCAGGCCCTTCCATTTGGCCCCAAATACATGATTGAATGTGAACACAGGGAGCTCAGACCAACTCCCCAGCTGGCCCCTGAGACCACCTGATCTTAGATTTCAAACCATCTAGAACGCCAGCATTTTCTATCTAAAGTAAAGGAATTACAAGAGGTCCAATGGGAAGGAACTAGGATTCGAGTAGCACAAGCTCTGTCTGCCACCATTCGACAATGCAGAACAGCTTTTCATCTACTAGTATCTAAACTTATCGCTGCCGGGTCTGATTTCGCATGAACTATCCAGTAAGGCTCCAGGTCTTAATTGCAGGTGCTTACAAACTTATGAGGATCCACACTGCCAGATCTCTTTCGAATGCATGAGCTGATCCTGTGAAGTCTTGGCAGATTCCCTCAAATAACAGAAGAGCACTTCACCTTGCAAAAAATATACCTGAAATTGAGAAAATATGGTGTTAGGATGGTTCACGTCCTTAGAACTTTATTTAATTTATTTAGCTCTTTTATCTACTTCTATGGTGGCTCAACTGAGACTGTTGGAATACTGATTTCCCTCGAGTTACAATTTCTCCTATCCTTCTTGAGCATATTACTGTGAATGGCCAGCGAGAAGCAGAGATCCACCACAAAACCAGACTATTTGCTGATCCACTCAAGATTGCACACAGTAATGTAATACCAGCTTCCACCTGGGCAGAGTTCAGAGTATATTGTGACCACCAGAGGGGCGTGTTTCGCAATTTACTAGGAGAAAACTGTGGTCTGTTAAGCTGTGTAGCAATGGCTTCTACTGTTTGATTTATCTTTCCAGATCAGTGTCTGACAGTAGTTGTTTTTCTTAATTTTTCATTTAGGTTAAGACACTGCTAAAATAAGATCTTTCTGGAATTTGTGGTTGGATGCCTTCATGAATGGTCAGATCAGTGGACAGCTCGCTAACGAGATTAAATATGGGATTTGGGGTCTAATCACAGGGTGGGATATTGATTTAGATGTTTGACATTTAGAGCAACAGACAAGGCCTTATACATTTTAAGTGTCTGTATATACAATCTAAGCAAGTTGTCTGGGATAGATTTATAAGAACTTCATAAGGTATTCAAGAAGAGGCTGTACCTTGTCTATATGACATATGGAAGTTTTCCTTTTAAAATCTTTTTTTTCCTTTTAATGTTTTTTTTAATGCTCTGGAGTACAAGACGTATAGTACAGGTCCAGAGGGTTTCCTATTTCCTGTTTCTGCTGTAAGAGAAAGAACTGGGAACAATCGAGGTGGCTAGAGGGAGGGAGCAGTAATGAAGGGGATCTGTGGAACAAAGTCCAGAACAGTATGGGGAAGTGGGTGGGTCAGGTGGGTTCAAAACACAGACCTGATTTTTCTTTCTTGTTGGGTTCTGGGATTGGGGGATGGTTAGATAGGGAGGCGGAGAGAGATGGAGGGGGAAACACAGATTCATGGTGGGAAAGGTATTGGTAATCCTGCTAGAAACTTTGAAACTTGCACTCAACCCTATGCTCACCATATCATATGGCTAATAACCTTAGAATTGTTACCTGAATGTCAAAGAGTTCAGACAGAAAGTGAAACAAAACAAGGTATTGAAGCATTTGTCTCTATTGGCAGCTGACATTATATTCATACAGGAATCTCATTTGCTGGATTCTGAAGCCATCTGTATGAGGAGAGAACAAGTGGGTCAGATATTCTCAGCTGGGGTCACCACCCAAAGCTGTGGTGTCATGATTTTGATAGCCAGGAAAATCCTGTTTTCACTCATCCAATTGGTCAGGGATCCCCAGGTAGATATATTTTGGTTTGCGGCACAATATATATGACAGAGGTTCTACTGGGAAGCATTTATGGGCCCAATGTGGACACACCTGTGTTCTTTATGCAGCTGGTTAATATTCTCACCCGCTTTCTCTTGATACCAATTATACTCAGTGGAGATCGAACCTGGCATTGGACCCCACCTTAGACAGCTCGGACACTCCTGAAAGGGGCTGTCCCCATCTCAACTGGCCCTCCGTGAACTTACTGATCAGACTGGTATGTGCGATGTTTGTGGGTATTTAACCCCAAGGAAAGGGATATACTTTTACCTCTCCAGTTCATAACACCACCTCTCACATTGACTATTTACTTTACCTCAGATATTACTGACTGGGGTTCTAGAATCTTCCATCCAACTGGCTCCCTCAGACCATTCCCTGGTTGTGTGCTGCCATTCTTTTATCCCTTCTCCGGAGACAGGCACGTTGGAAGACTAACAACCAGCTGCTGAAGGATCATGAAATGACCACATAACTTTCTGAGCACATTGAGCAGTTTATCAGTGTTATCCATAATTCCACCACCAGGCCAGACATGGAATGGTGTGCTTTCAAGGCTTACATTAGAGGAATCCTAATTGGCCTGAGTTCTTAAAGAAAGAAGAAAAGGAGCAAAGCTCTTAAGCATTCTGTCCCAAATTGGCAATTGAAGCTACTCCCAGAAACCATCAGACAGGATTTAGCTAAGTTAAGAAATGTTTACTTGGAGATTTTGAGAGAAAAGGCAAAATTTGCAGTCCTAGGACTAAAGCATCCTACACACATCAGGGTGAGAAAGCAGGCTTCTTTAGCCCTCAGGATAAAACAACAGGAGTCCTCTAGATTTATAGCAAAGATCCGTCTCAAGAAGACGGCTCACTGAAAACATCCCTATCAGACATAGTAGCTAAATTTAGTAAGTACTATAAAGACCTGTATAGTTCTATGTCCGACTCACCTTGGACCAGGCCCTAGATAAGTACCTGGCTGCATCCAGCCTCCCATCTCTTTCTGGAGCACAACAAAGTGCACTCATAGCTCCCATCTCTCATTCAGAATTGGCAAGAATCATTAAGAGCCCCTTAGAAAAAACACAAGGTCCAGATGGATTCTCTGCAGCTAATTCCCCTACTATTACCCCTATACCAGTATATTTTGTCAGAAGCATCCGTAGACCCGACCCTTTTGAAGCCCTAATTGTTCTTTTATCCAAAGCGATAAGAACTCGGAGTTAGTCACAAGCTATCGACCCATATCCTTATTGAATCAGGATATTAAAATGATAACCAAGCTACTGGCTGACCATATCAGTATTATTCTTCCAGACCTTATCGGCCCTGATCAGGTTGGCTTCATGAAGGGAGGTCATCGGTTGACCATCTCCAGCCTTGCCTCATGTCGTCCTCGTCATCCATAGATGTGCATTTTCCAGCAGCGTTAGTATCTGTGGACACCAAGAAGGCATTCGACAGAGTGGACAGGAATGTTCAATTTTGAACCCTCAAAGCCTTTTATTTTCCCTAGAATTTCAATACTGGATACAAGCACTGTATTATTCCTCGCAGAGGGTAATGGGTAATGGAGTGGCTTCAAACCTTTTCCCATTGCAGTCAGGTACCAGGCAGGGTTGCCCCCTGTCATCCCTGCTTTTTAATCTATATTTAGAACCCCTCATCTGTCTATTGAGGGACTGTGAGAGGATCCAAGGAATAACCATTCTGGATCAGGAAATTAAGGTTTCCGCTATGCAGATGACCTCTTTCCAATTGTCTCTACCCGTCTGCCTCTATTCCTCCTATGTTAGAAATCATTGAGAAATATAGCCGGATGACCAATTGCAAGTTAAATGTAAGTAAAACTATAGTATTAACTCTCAATCACAAGGTCCTCAAATGTTCCATCACTGAATTAGGTTTTCTTGAAACAAAATTCCTAAAATATTTGGGAATTGAACTGACAAGGAATTTAGCATCCACCCAGAAACTGAATTTTGATTCTCTGGTTAAAGTTATCAGTCAAGACCTAGATAGATGGTCCAAACTCCCAATTTCCTCTGGGGCAAAATTTATTTAATTAAGAAGACGATTTCCTAGACTTTTCTATCCTCTTAATTTACTCAATATATGGTCCCACCTCTCCTGGTTCAGAAAAGTACACGGTCTCATCACAAAATTTATTTGGTCAAATAAACAGCCTAGATTAGCTTACTATAAGCTAGCATCCCCAAAGCCAATGGGGTTTACACCTAGGTCATCTAACTTTCTACTATTGGGCTAGTCATTCCACCAAATACCTCAGATGGTTGTCTTTAGCCTACAAAGTACCCTTCCACCCTTTTCACCCTCTAGCTTAGAATTGAACTAGCTCTTATAACAGCCAGTGGCTTATCCCCAAATGTACTACTACATATCAAAGCTAGTGCTCTCCCTCCCAGATTAAAAACATCCCCTATAGCAATTTTAGTCAAAGTCCATACCCAGCTGAGTACTTTCCTTAAATATAACCATATTCAGGACATAGCACAGTCCATATGGGAAATCCAACATTAAGATTGATAACAGATTGCTCAGTGCTTACTGGATGCCTCTCTTTGGAGATGGGCAGCTCATCCAATTCACAAAAGAGGAGGGCACTTGGCTTTCTATTACAGAAATTTTAAATAGATTCAGATTCCCCAACCTCAGTGTTTTCTAAGGTTTTCAACTGAAGCACTTAATTCTGAAAGTGTTGGAAACAGAACCCCCAACCTGGCTATATTATCATTCCTAACTAAATTAGGTCCATTGGTAGGTTCCCAACAAGCAGTGTTTAGGATCTATGGGATCTTATACAATTGGGCATACCAGACTGCTTTGGCCCCATGGCCTGCTGGACTCCTTTTTTCCCTAATCTGAATTTAGACTGGTCAACTCTTTGGCATAACTGCCACAAAATATGTTACCCTGGACAGGCTGCATCTTACCCAATTTTACATACTACACAATTTATACTATTCCTCAGAGATTATTCAAATTCGGTCTCACGTTTTCATCTACTTGTGTCTGCTGTCAACAAGAGGATGGTTCCTGTATCATATATTATGGACTTGCTCTAGAGTAACATTATTCTGGACTAACATTCAACAAAGAGCAGATTCTCTTTAGGCCTGAATGCACTGTTTACCCCAGAAATGTGTGTGTTGGGAGATTATTCTGAGGTTTCAGTGCTCAGTCGTAGGTACCATATGGCCCTTATTTCTATGTCTGTTAAAAAGGTGGTATTGCACCATTGAAGGCAATAAAGACATTTCTTACACTGAATGGCTCAATGAGCTACTTGCTAACCTCAGAACAGAAAAGGTGATAGCAAGTCTCAGTAATCAGACAAAGAAGTATATGAAAATCTGGGACCCCCTACACACCCTTTATTCTTAATACCTTCATCATGCTAGTACCTAATTAACCTTTGGGGTAACCAGATCCCAAATATCTGTATTGGGTAGGAGGGGCAGGTTTTAAGGGGAGAGGGGTGGAAGGGGGACAGATTCAACATATTGTCAACTCCTTTGTCGGTGTACATTGTTTCTCCTGGATCTGTTCTCTGTATTGTTCAAAATTCAATAAAATTGAATTGAAAAAAAGAAAATTTGTGAAAATGCTTAAAATAACAAAGTTATGAACAGAAGTTGATACATTATATGGCACTTACAATTCCCTCAGTTCTCAGCTCAGCATCGAAGAGTTAAGACATGTCTGTGGCAGAGAGAGGATTACAGCCTTGAACCTCAGCTCTATACATGTATAAGGTAAGGGGGTGTAGGGTGCTGGGTACTCAGTGGGAAGATCAGGATTGGGGATGGAGATGGTGGGAACAACGAAGGACAGATTTCTTTATTTTAGGTTACAAAGAAAAGATGTCACAGGACGGTTTTTCTTTTTTGCATAATCAGATAGTAATAATGCAATTACTTTGGAACACTGAGGGTGGGCCCAGTATCCCATACTGCAAAGGGTTTTGTAAAACTGACACAGGGATTGCCCCACCTGATGCTGGCACCTCTACATAAAATAATGGGGCAGTGGAGGCGCATTGACAGGATGGTCCATCTGAAATTGGGCAGCAACGGCAGTCAATTTAACAAAATAGGTGCTGTATACTTAAATCAAGTAAAACACACAGTACACCTTAAAGGAACACTGTCAGCTGAATCGGAGTCATTTGTTTTGTTCAGTTCAATAAAATGAGTGACAGTGCATTCTGATGGCATCCATACTGCATTTTACCTTGGGCCGATCTTCATCAAACCTGAAGTTTCAAGTTTCAGATCCTCATATTTATTAAGTTATTGGGGAGCAAAAAAATATTAACATTAAAGTGCTTACTCAACCATAATACACAGGTGAGACCATGCCTGTTTAATATATATACACAGCAATATACTTTGATTCATAACTTTGTTATTATTGTTCTCAGATTTTGACCACACATTTTAGTGTGGTCTTTTATCCTAATCTTCATGAATCACAAACCTATTGCTTATCAAATCCATCCTGAAATATTGTTTCCAAGAACTACCACAAAACAAAATTTTGCCAGATTTTAAAAATGTCAGTTGTAAGGTTTGTGAGGGGTGATGAAAATGGGCCATGCTAAAAATAAATGATACAAATCTCCCAAAAAGGAATGAAGTAAGTGCACATGAAGTTAGATCACAGCTCATTAAGGCCCTGTGTTTATTACTTTTTGCATGGCTGGAAGGGCCTTGTACTAAACAAGTTGGGATCTACAGACAGTGCACAAAGCATGCTAGGACATACTTCTTAATCTGTACAGGTTCTGCTTTGTGGATGACCATTTATGGCTGTGCAAAGCAAGCTAGGACTTAACAGGTCATGTTCATAGGTCCTGCTTGCAGAAGGCATTTAGGGCACTGCATAAAGTAAGTGAGGGCTTACCTTGCAAAGGGTCCAACTGGTGGACACTTGTGACTTATCTCTTATTTTGGGAATTTGTGCCATGTTGCATCAAACAGGTCAAAAGGGCCCTGCATGATCCATAAATCAGGGTACTATGGCTTTCTAAAATACTGCAGGAAATTCATGGTAAACAACCACTACATTAATGCATCAGGCAGGATTTTGAAACCTCAAAATTAGGGAAATCTGATATTAGGGAGTTTCTGAATCCAAGTGCCCCATCCCAACTAATGCACCACTCCCATGAGCTCCACAAACTGAATGCCAATCCCAAAGGGCCCTAAGTAACAAAAATTAGAAGTCATGTCTTATTTAGCATACAGCCTTAAGGCCCCAGTACATCCTTCTTTCCAAACCTATATGGAGCAAGTTAAGACTCAGGTTCAATTTTGTGCCCAGCCTGGAGGCTTCTGCATAAACAACTTAGGGCTCCACCCTGCTTCATATATTTCCTGGAGCTTTAAGTTTGGTTGTATTTATGGTGCTGGTGCATGGCAGTGGAGGGAGTTAGGATTAAAAACTCCCTAACATTGAATTTCACTACTTAATGGTTTAAAATCCCTAACTGATGCATGAACATAGCTTTTGCCATGAATATGTATCTGAACTGTAGATACAGATACTATATTAGCTGTTGAAACATGGACTTGGGTGAGAACCATGTAGTGATAAATGGTTCATATTATATTAAAGAAAGAATGCATAGCTTGTCTAACATATTGTACATAGGTTTTATACTACACTGTGATTTGGGATGCAAGTATAGTACAGAGTTTAAGGTAAAGGGCTGTGAATTAGCTTGGTAGTAGTACATCTATAATATCTGGGTTTGATTCATACAACCTCCACTTGTATACTGTGTGATCCTGAGCAAGTCATTAAATCTTCCCAGTGCTCCTGGGTCACCACCAAAATGGGTCCTTGAGACCAGTTAACCTTATCTGATTACCAACAATTTAAAAACTATCTTGTCTTCACTAATTGTATTCAATATCCATTCTCTTTCAGATGCCAGTGACTGCATACTATGCCCCAATGACCTTTGGTCAGATGACAAAAGAGAAAAGTGCATTCCAAAATCATAGAGTTCCTCTCTTTGATGACCCCTGGGTTCAGCATTAATTGGTCTAGCAATTGCTGCTTCCTTGCTTCGTATCTGTGTTTTGCATCTTCATTAAATTCGGACACTCCAATAGTCAAAGCCAACAACCGTGAGCTCAGCTACCTTCTGCTAATTGGCCTTACACTGTGCTTTATCTGTTCCCTGATATTCATTGGACAGCCTCTGAAAATTAACTGCCTTCTCCGTCAGACTGCATTTGGAGTTATATTTTCTATTTGCATTTCCTGCATCCTGGCCAAAACCATCATCGTGGTCATTGCCTTTAATGCTACAAAGCCATCCAGCAGGCTACAGAAGTGGGTAGGGTCGAGGTGGATACCATATTCCATTGTTGTCTTCAGTTCCTTGCTACAAGTTATTATATGTACAGTTTGGCTGTCTACTGCTACCCCATTCCACAGAAGAATATGAAATCTGAAACTGGGAAAATAATATTGGAATGTAATGAAGGTTCTGCCATCATGCTGTACTGCATGCTGGGATACATGGGCCACATACAGTTTGTTTTATAGTTGCTTTCTTAGCAAGAAATTTGCCTGATAGATTTAATGAGGCTAAATATATTACTTTAGCATGCTAGTTTTTATTAGTGTCTGGGTGTCGCTTATCCCAGCATACATGAGTACTAAAGGGAAATATATGGTCATTGTGGAAATCTTGCTATTCTAGCTTCTAGTGCTGATTGCTTGTTGTATATTTATACACAAATGTTACATTATATTACTGAGGCCAGACATGAACACCAGAGAAAAGTTAATAGGAAAATAAAAAGCTTCAAGTAAATATTGAATAATTGTCTGATGGTATGTTATGACAAGTAATTAAAAGCTGAACTGTTCTTATCTGTATATCATATATGTAGCACATTGTGTAACATTACTTCTGGGATATATGAGTTCTGGATCTTTTCCCTCACTGGGGTCTTTAAGGCCCATGTCTGTTGTTGAGCATTCAATGCTATACTGGGGTGCTACTTTGATGTAATGGTCCATGGCATGACGATTCATTGCAAACTGTGTTACCATATGACGTGACCATGTAAAATCTAATCTGTTAATGAACAAGCATTTGTCAATGCTGAATGTTGGCTTGCTGGCATTGGCATTGATAACGCATGAGTTAGAAAGAGTGCTAATAGGAATGGTAGTATTGAAGTATTGAAGTGACACTAACCCCACCCCACCCTGCACAGATTGACAGGAATTGGGTGTGCATTTAGGTCATCAATTTGTTAAATGCTAAATGGCTCATACTGTATGCCTGCCTGCATAGTCCCATGCTCTACCACTGGGTAACTCACTGACCTACGAAACACTTTGAGACATGGAGTATATGGAAGACACCACATAAAGATCCAGACTAGGATTCTACTTGATGTGCTAGAGCAGAATATAGTGTCCCTTTCATCTTTGACATATTTGCACAATTAGAAAGAAGTCTCAACCTCTGAAATTCTCGGGTGCAAGGATCCCACAGTAGAGGTCTGTAAAGGTGCAAGCAGTTTCACACATGTGTGCAAGACAGGAACAGCAGCGGACTGAGAAGACAAGTAAAGATGCCACACATGAACTCTCTAAAGTGTCTGTGGTCAAAACCACAGACATAACTGAACAAGAACTTCAAATATAGAACCAGCACCTGCAATTTGCAAAATAACCAGAGACTGAGCTCTCGCTGATTATAACAACACTTCCTCCTGCTCACACACTGAGCCATCAAATATGACAGGTCCCTTCATTTACTGGAGGCAACTGGTTTCACCTTTGTATGAGACCATTGGGTCTACCATTTCTACTAGACCTTTGCTTATGTACTTCTGACAGTTAGAGGGAAAAGAATTCTAGAAGTGACTTCTAACAGTTAGAAGGGAAAATAATTCCCAAAGTGATTTCTAACAGTTAGAAGGAAAAGAATTCCCAAAGTGACAACAGTCAGTCAGAGACCACCCTCAAGGTTTTGAACCTGTAACACTCACGTCCATATAGTGGAACTGACAGCCTACAGTACCTGTATGTTGCTGTGTTTAGGGAGGGGTTAGACCCCTTGAGAGTTACTAGTAAATTGAAACCTAATTCTCTCAAGAGACCAGGACTGGTTCTAAATTTGTTGTTTTTGTTGTTGTTGTTGTTGAAAGAAAAGTAGTGTTATACACTTTAACACTGTGCTGACTTGCACACTGTTGATGACAGTAGGTGATTATGATGATATACAGAACATTATTTGGTTTTCATACAAGACCGTAAAAACTGTTAAAAGGTAATTCAGAGACCTTGGGGCAGGTAAGCAAACAGCAGAAGTTTAGATTTCAAGCACAGCACTACAGCCACAATATTCAGAGTCGGCCACAACACAGTCAGTACTGCTGTGTGGTAAACAGCCCACATCTGGTCCTAAGCAACAGTCAGATAGTTAGTTTTAACACTGTAGTCATAATCACTCACTAACAGTCAGACAGTGACCGCCGAGGAGGTGAGCAAAGGGTTGTGCAAATTGCCACCACGGTCTGTGTCTGTGGACTGGTTTCTGTGGTGGGGGTGGTGGTTGGTATGGAGTGAGCAGGTTGGTGGGGGGATTAGTTACTTGTTTGTGGGAGGGGGACCACTAGTCACCAAGGTATATATAGGTTATGCACATTGTGGGTGATTAAATATATTCATGCATGAGTGCTTGTGGGGGGACCACTAGATGATAAGGAGACTGGAGAAACTGTACAACAGGGGTGACTGGGTTGCTGGGGAATCTGCAGACACCAGGGATATTACAAATAATTACAGCATGGGCTTGGGGGATGCAGCCACTGTGCACTGTTAAGGGCAGGGTTTTCGCAGCATTAAATCTTGCTGAAATGAGGCTTTTTTATTTCTTTATTAACTGAAATATTTCACCAGAAAGGGATGCTGAGCAACAAGTTACTAGTCTCATGGTGCGATGGGGTGGGAGGTAGAGGAACATGAGGATAGTATACAAAGATTTGGTACACAATATATACAATTTGATTACATTCAACAAAGTGAGCGACTTTAAGCATACTGCCAAACTGTTTAATATATCACTGCACCCCTTACACATGCAAGAGTCCTCATTTCTCATTTGCATAGGTGCAAGTGTTGTCTGCACTGTCATACTTCCTGGACAGTGCAGCATACCTAACGCTCTGAATATGGCACCTCCAAATGCTGGTGCTATACACTGTTAGTATGGTTCTAACTTGGTAAGTGCCATGTTAATCATTTGAATATATTGGCCTCATATACACATATACACAGAAATTGCTGCACAAAGATGTCATGATTTTGTTTTAATGTTAGCTCTTATGCTGCACATGCAAACCATTAAAATGTAAACTAATGTTATTGAAACAGTTTTTACACTATGACACCAACTATGTGATGTTTGTTGTATGTACTTTGTTTTTCCCCTGCCTGTACATATTGCTATTCTACCCTCGTCCTATTTCACTATCCATATTGCTCCTATATGACCCTGTTTACTATGTACCTCTTGTTGTAACCTGTTATTTAATGGCTTAATGTGCTCCTGTTCTACCTGTTTACTCTGATTTGTACACTTGTAATCCCTCCCGGTCGCACCTGAAAAGAGGCACTTGCTGTCTAGTGTGCTTACTTGGTTAACAAAAGCAAATAAATAAATACATAAACTGTTTTTATTATTCTTATAATGCATGCTGGCCATTTGCTGTGATTTTCAAAGGTCAGTGCTATACATTTTAATGTTGATACACTGAGAGCATCTTTCCAAGTCACCTTCGCACTGAAGGGGTCCAAAAATAAATTCCTCTGTATAACAACCTTTTTCAATCAATTCTACTCAAACAGGGCAGCACATTTCCTCTTGTGCCCTTTACAGAAAGAGATTTAGGATATTTGTTCACAGCTCCCGGCTACACATCTACAGCAATTGTTGCATCTTCAGCCAACCACAGTAGTATGCGGCTGACTAAAAGTTACCAGAGCACTTGTAGGTAAAGGATAATGAAGTTTCTAGGGGTCTACAGGAAATGAAGTACTTCGATGGGAAACAGAAGGAGGAAAATTATCCTTAAGAGCTGCACGAGAAACCTCTCCCAGCTAATCTGAAGAACAGGAGGTCACATCACCCTCCTCACTCTGCCAGATTGCAAGGCTTTATTAACAGCACAGTGCTCATAGTAACCTTTTTCTTTCATTAGTTTATGGTGCTTTGTGCATGACACATGATGGAGATGTTTTGCAATATTAAAAACAAGATACAGATTATTACAAAGGCTAAATTAATAAAGGGTTTGCAAACTTAGAAAATGCAACATAGCTCCTCTGTAGCTGTCTATGCCACCACATCAAAATCTACACCGACCTAACATTTGATATTGCAACAAGATTATTCTTGAGTAACACAACTTTTATATTATTCTTTAATGCACTTATTTTCCCTGCTCCTACACTAGTATTTCAGGTAACAAGGGATACAGTCACAAAATAAACCATCACGTCTTTACCATTCCTGACATTCCTCCCCCACTGAATGCAAGAGACTACTACCACTTTTGTCTGTCATTATCAGCAGCCATCCAAGTCCGAAGCAAACTTTTTTTTTTCACTTTGCTACAGAAAGTTTTTACAATCCAACAAATCATTTCATGGGAGGTGGGGTACATTTTAATGTAGAATATACCAACAAAACAAATGTATCACTTCCTTACATTCTGGTGTGCTAATCCAAGCTCTCCAAAACTTCAAAAGGTTTAACAACCCACTTTTTCTCATTATAAAAATAGAAAAACATTATAAAAGTTGTATGCTTTTCAACTTAGCCCACCAGTTCCCAAGTGCTTTCTCCAGCTTTCAGCTGTGGGAGGACTGCTCCTCCCCACAGCCGCTTGCCCGCTAGTTCGGAATCTCAGACCTGCAGCATCCATTTCCTATTGTTCCTTTTTCTCCTCTGCCACTCCAACCAAGACGCCTCCAAACTGGCAACATCCAGCACAATCATGTGGCTCTACAGCTGTGCTTCAAATTAGTATAACTTCTGTAGTGTCCTTTATTGCCTCCATTCAGATCAGAAGAATAACTTGAGTGATAATCTTTGCTGGCTCCTTGCCATCAGAATACGGTGGTGGCTTGCGGTTGGCAGGCAACAAGTTCTGGGGTGGAAGAACAGGTAATTAGCAACGGGGTTAAGTGAGCGATTGGGGAGGTCTGTTTCACAGACTGACAGAAATCTAGAGAGTGAGGGGATAAACAGTTTAGAAAAGAATCAAAATAGAATGCACTTTGATAAACAGGTAAAAGTAACGTTCCATGCATGTTCAAAGAGCTGTGTAGCTGAGCAGAGATAGAGGCGGGGAATGCGGACAGCTAGAATGAGCGACAGCGGTGCAGACTTTGGTACCGAGTTGAAAAGCTGTTACACTGCAGCCAGCCATCGAGCAGCAAGTTGAGCCTGGCTGATACGTGATTCCTTCTTCTCCATTCTCTCTCAGCAGTTAACAAGATCCCCTTCTGCTGGTAAACTGACCACACTGCCCACTGGACTTGCTCCTGCCGAACCATTTTACATTTTTAGCACCTTCTTTATTTATCTTAGAAGTCTGAATGCCAAAGTAAACAAACAAACAACAAAGCAAAACTGTGTAGCATTTAGTTGGACGTGCTAACTAGGCATTTATGGACAACACCTTCTTTATTTGCTGCATTTTCTGGTAAATACGATTAAAGAGAAAACAGTGGTGTCCAGTCTCATTCCTTTACAGTGGTATTCTTTGAGACCAAGTCTCATTTTAAATGTTAACCAGGAAATGCTCATCGGAGGCATGTCATCCGGTGCCGCTTGTCTCTAATTGCAGTGGCACTTTCCTTAGCAGTTTTGTCCACTTTACATAATGTTGGTGTCAGCACAAGCATGCTGCCTTATTAAGAATAGCAGATAAGCCTACTGACGTGAGCCTTGCATTCGCCGATGCTGACGCACCTCACAATCTGCCACTATGGCAAGATGTTGACTTACAAGCGTGCAGGCCAACACAAAGTATATCACTTGGGCAAGGGTAATTATACTTTGGTCCTTCTGCCCAGTTATAATACTATCTGGGTAGACTTTTATGATCTTATGTTACACTCCAAACGGAGCTACCTTCTTTCACTGACCAATATTGCTCTATCACTATCGATTGCAACTTTGCTTTGTAAAAGGCTTTCAGATACTAATGCAGAAAATGTATAATATGAATTCTTACTCTATTCTTTTCTAAATAAGATGGATTGAACTGGCACTTTTAAACAGAGGTCAACCAAAATCCTTGCCTCTTTTGTTTCCTTAATTACAGTCTCAGTTTTTAATCAGATGCAGTTACCTGCTCAATGTAAATAACATTATTTAAATATTCCATTAGCATATGTCATAATCATGATTTGCCATTTTCATTGTTAATTTACTGTTCCTGATTTGGAGCATGTTACCCTTCTCTTCATTGTAAATAAAAGTGGTTATTAGTACAGATTATAAATCACTAATGTGATTTCAGGCAATCAGTGTGCAGAACCATTGTACCGCCTATTCTGAGTACAGTGTCCTCTCGTGCAGGGAGCGCTAGGAGGGAATATTACACTTTAGTGCTATGGGAGGGGGGCACAATAAAATAGAAAAAATAATACTCTAAACCTATTATAAATGACGGAAGCTAAAATCAAGTGATTTATAATAGCATATAAGAAACTATTCTTGTGAGGTTTGGTCAGACAGAACTGTTCAGCTTTGCTACGAGGTTCTCTTGCCAAAACTTCACACTCAGAGTCTTGTACTTTTAAGAATTCTTCTCTGATGGTCTATTAACCAATAACTAATTGGAGTGTCTGCAATTCAGTACAAATTGAGTGATTTAGGGAGGAAGTATAGCCTAGAGGCGAGAACACCGCTGTGAGCCTGTGGAACCAGAAGACCTGGGTTAAATCCTCAGATGCCGTGTGTATGCTGTGTAACATTCTGCAAATCACTTAACCTCCCTGTGACCTCAGGTAACACCAAGGAAATTAATATAAGAGAAACAAATAAATACTAGAGAGCAGTGCAGGATTATACCCTACATAAACAAGCATTTGTCAATACTGAATGTTTACTTTCGTACTTGCTGTGTAGGTGTTGGGCATTGATAGTGCAAATGTTGAAATTAAGATTTTAATAACACATGTTAAAATAGTGATATTGTCATGATTGGGAAATGAAGAGTTCATACATAATGTTGACATCTTTTAGAATATGACTATGAAGTTTCAACATTTTTTTTATTACCCAACAGATTAACATGACAAGTGTGATTTATTAAATGTGACCTGGAACATTGTTTTGTAAAATTACTGTGAAAACAAATTTTGGAGAGGATTTGATAATGACACCATTCATGTTCAATGGATGGGGTAAAAACATAAGCACTGTATGTAGAGAATGTGGGTTCAAACAGAACAAAATGTTGCAATTTTATGAGTAAACATCAAAATCCATGAGGGAATCCAGTGTGGCCCACCTCCTGGCATCAGTGTGTCTAGGAATTGATCCAATAGGCTTGTGTTACAGACTGAGAGACAACTATGGTGTCTCCCACTAGTGTGTAGAATGTGTATGTAGCCAGGAAACACATTGCAGTCATTACCTTAAGTTCCATGGACATGGCATAGAAATATAGACTTTGGACGGCAGATATGGACCACTTGGCCCACCTAGTCTGCCCATTTCCTACCTACTGGATAAGCTGCAGATCCTAGTTAATCAACTGCCTATTTCTTCCTTTCCCCACAACAATTTCTCATGTCTGTCCCATGCATTCTTGAATTTTCCACAGTTTTAGACCCCACAACCTCTCAGGAAGGTGGTTCCATGTGTCCACCACCATCTCTGTGAAAACATACTTCCTTACATTGCCCCTGAGCCGTCCCCTCTATCTTTAAATAGTGTCCCTTGTCCTTGCACATCTCTTTTCCCAAAAGATACTACCCTCTTGAACTTTGTTCATTCCACTGAGGTACTAAACATTTCTATCATGTCCCCCTCCCTCCTTTCCTCAAGAGTATACATATTAAGCCCTTTAGTCTCTCCTTGTATGGCTTCCTGCAGACCCTGCACCATTTTAGTTGCCCTCTCTGGACTGCCTCCATCCTGTCTATGTCCTTGCTGAGATGGGGTCTCAGAACTGGATGAAGAACTCCAGATAGTGTCTCACCAACTGTCTGTAGAGAGGGATAACAACTGTGTATTTTCTGCTGGTGATGCCTCTCCTGTACATCCCAGTATCCCCCAGCCTCCCTACTGCCTTCTCACATTGCTTGCCAACCTTTAGGTCATCTGATATGATTGCCCCCAGGTTCTTTTCAATTGTTGTTGTTACTACCCCATTGTCTGCTGTTCCCATGGTTTTGTTTCCAGGTGCATTATTTTGTACTTCTTTGCATTGAATCCAAGCTGCCATATTTCTGACCATTCCTCCAACCTTGCCAAGTCCCTTCTCATCCTTTCCACGTCCCTTGTGGATCAGCCCTGTTGCAGATCTTTGTTTCCTCTGCAAAGAGGCATAACTTCCTTCCAGTCCCTCTGCAAAGTCACTTATAAAGACATTAAAAGGACTGGACCCAGTTCTGAACCCTGCAGTACCCCAAAAGTAAACCCCCCTTTCTTCAGAGTGGACTCTGTTTACTATTACCTTCTGTGTCCTGTTGTACAATCAATGTTTTACCCAGGCTACCACCCTGGTACCAACTCCTAGGCTGGCTAATTTGTTTATTAACCTTTGTGTGGGACTGTGTCAAGTGCCTTGCTAAAGTCTAGGTAGGCCATGTCCACAGCCCCTCCCTGGTTTACTACTTTGGTCACCCAGTCAAAGAAATTGATTAGATTCATCTGACATGGACTTCCCACTGTGAATCCATGCTGCCTTGGGTCCTGTGCCCCACTGACCTCTAGGTACTCAACAATTCTTTCCTTCAGAATTGATTCTATCACTTTCCCTACCACAGAGGTCAAACTGACTGGTCTATAGTTTCCTGCCTTGTCTTGCTCCCACTTTGTGAAGGGAATCACATCTGCTCTCCTCCAGTCCTTGGGTACCACACCATCCTCCCATTATTTGTTAAAAGAGGTAGTCAGTGGTGTCACTGGTTTCCTAATTCTTTAAGAATTCTGGATGAATCCATCAGGCCCCATTGCTTTGTCAACCTTCAGTTTTAGGAGTTCTTTCAGAACCCTTTCCTCTGTGAAAGGACTGGGATCGACCCTCCTATCCAGAGTGCTTCTGTTAGTTGGATTAGGTACCTCCTCCTCCTTTTTTGTAAATACTGAGCAGAAGTATTTGTTCAGTATCTCTGCTTTTCACTATCCCTCTCTGCCCACCCCGTCCATTCTATTCAGCCTCACTATCCCTCCCTTTGTCTTTCTGCGCTCCCTAATGTACCTATAAATGGTTTTATCCCTTCTAACTGAGTTGGCTATCTTTTCCTCAGTTTGGGCCTTTGCTATTCTGACTGCCTTCCTGCTTCCTTCTGCCTTAACTGGTACAGTTCTCTGTCCTGCTCCTTCTGTGTTTCCATATACTTCCTAAATGCTATATTTTTCTCCTTAACCTTCCCTGTCACCTCTTTTCAGAACCAAAGTGGATTTTTCTTCATTTTGGTTTGTTTATTTGCTTCATATAAAGGCTTGTTCCCTGTGATGGCAGGTTTGCTGTTTCCCATTGTTGCTCCACTCCTCCTTCTTGCCTGGTTGCTAGTGCTTTTCTAAGGCACTTTCCTATCTTGCCAAAGTCAGCCATCCTGAAGTCCAGTACCCTAACTTATGTATGGCTTGACTCTACATTGTTTGGTAGTCACTTGTTCCCAGATGGCTACCCACATCTAGATCTGAGATCCTCTCACTGTCTCCATTTGAGAATACTGTATGAGGTCTAAGATTGCTCCCTTCCAAGTGTATTCCAACACTATCTGTGTGAGGCATGCCCCTGTAGGGCATAAAGAATGGCCCTGCTCTTGGATGTGGCTGCAGCAAAGGTGATCCAGTATGGTATGGATGTGTTGGGTGCCACTGTTGAGCTCATAGTGCAGGAGCTCACACAGCTGTCTGAGAATGACCATTTTGAGCCTGTGCCAGCCAATGAGCTGGTCATTACTGAGGACAATGAATGTGACTCATGGCCGGTAACATCTATGTGCAGCATAGCACCTCTGTAGTTTACATATGGGTCCAAGGTGGGCATCTCCCCTCCATCTGCACTACAGCCTCCTGCAGCATGTACAGCAGGTGCTGCCTTGACTGCCATCTTGCTTTTTGGCTGCATTGTCTCTGCCTCCTCTGGGGTTTGACCAAATTTATGTCAGCCATTTTATAAGTGGTAAGTTCATGTCATTAAGTGTACAACTCAAGCTTGCTGTGCAGCACAGCCATGCTGAATATGGCATCTGTTGGTACATGTGGGCCCAACCTCCCTTTGTACACCACTATATACATTATCTTAACGCACATGCTAATCCCTTTGTCATGACAATGGTCCCTTTGAATACTGTGCTGCAGCACAATCCTTTGTAATCTGTGTGCACTTTGCAATGGTGGGCATACTTGAAATAGTGGGCCACTGATTTTTATTTTATTTATTTATGTATTTGTTTTACTGGGTAGGCACACTGATCCAATGGACTATTTTCAGGCATGTTCCTGGCCCTACAGATGGCACGTACAATTACATAGGACACATTTACAGTTTCAGGTACATAGAACAGGTAAAGAGATAAGGTACATTTAGGTATTACACTTAAACAAGCATTTGTCAATGCCGAATGTTTGCTTACTGGCATTGGCAGTGGTAGTGTAGAAGTTACAGAGCTGCATAATAGGAATGGCAGTGAAGTATTGAACTGAAGCCAACCCACCACCACCCTGCAGAGAGTGACAGGCATTGGGGTGTGCATTTGGGTCATCAGGCATAACGGCCACACCATTTCACCACACCCCACTCTGCAGAGACTGACAAGTGTCACGTGTTCCTTGGGGTCTTTGGTCTCTATGCACCCCATTTCATTAGGAAATATGGTGAGATGGGTGCGATATAGGAGAATGGGGTGAAGTTTGGGCTGAAGAGTCCAAGGCATACCTCGCTGCCTCCCAGTGACTGCAGGGTGTGGAATGGTATGAGCATCACAGGCAAGAATCCCAAGTCACACCCCTGATTCCTGTCATTCTCTATAGGGTTGGGCGATTTAGTTGAAAAGCCCTAATACCTCAGGCATTGATTGGTATTTTAACTCCAAATTTTCAACATGTTTGTTTTGTGACCCCACCTCATGAACGGGGAGTATCAGTTTGGTAGCCGAAAGCTGCTTATGCACAGTGACTACGGGATTTAGCACCACAGGTGCAAAATATTCCAACAGGTTGTAAAAATGACAGCTGTACTCTTTCATGGGGAGGTAAAATGGCTATGTTGCAAATGTGTAGTAAAATATTTAAAAAATGGTGAAGTCACGAAAGTGACATAGAAACTGCTGTAACGACACTCCATATATAAGTAGGTTGGGGATATTTTATAGCAGATTGTGAACTCAGGCATTTTGGTGCCTCCGATCATGAACAGTGTCACTGTGATTTTCTTTATCTGTGCCGAACAATGATTTCCCACAGTGACCACGATCTCTGCACTGAAAGTGTGAAAACACACCGCCATGTTGTGAAAATGGCAGCTGTACTGTTCATAGGAAGGTTGAAAATGCCACTAGTGAAAATCTGGACTGAAAATATTACAAAGTCATGAACTAACGAGGATGCATTGAAACTGCACAATGCTCACGTGACACAGTCATTTTATGGACTTTTGTCACCAAATTTTCAACATAGCCATTTTAAGACCTCTGCTCATGAACAGTGTAACTGTGATTTTCTTAATCTGTCCTAAACATTGTTTTCAGACACCAACAGCACCATTGTGCGCTACATGTGCGATAACACATTTTGGGTGACATATGAAAATTGCAGCTGTACTGTTCATAAGGAAGTTTAATAAAATGGACATGTTGAAAATCTAGAGTGAAAATATTAAATTTTCAAACTTACGAGCATGCATAGGAACTGTGCAACGACGCACGAAAAGTCATTTTTAGGCATTTTTTCACCCAGTTTTCAACATAGCCATTTTAAGACCTCTGCTCATGAACAGTGTCACTGTGGTTTTGTTAATGTGTCCCATACATTGAGCTTGCACAATCGACTGCGCCCATTGTGCGCTATATGGGCGGAAACATGTTTTGGGCAGGATGAAAATGACAGTTGTACTGCTTATAAGGAGGTGTGGAAAATGGCAATGATGGAAATCTGGAGTGGAAATATTGAAAATTAAGCAACCTACGAAAGGCGGGAACTGTGCAACGCCCACTGTGAAACAGTCATTTTAGGAATTCTGTCACTAAATTTCAACATTGCCATTTTAAGATCTCTGCTCTGCGAATCAGGACACTGTGATTTTCTTTAATGTGCCCTATACACTGAGTTCGCACGACTGTGCCATTGTGCGCTACATGGAGGAAACACGCTTTGGGTGAGATGTGAAAATGACAGCTATACTACTCATAAGAAGGTGTGGAAAATGGCAATGTTGAAAATCTGGGTGGAAATTTTGAAATTCAAAACCTATGGCGTGTGTAGGAACTGCAAAACGCACGTCAGAAACAGTCATTTTAGGAATTTTTTTCACCAAATTTTCAAAATAGCCATTTCAAGACCTCTGCTCATGAAAAGTGTTACTGTGATTTTCTTAATTTGTCCTGTACATTGATTTCAGCATACCGACTGCCATTCTGCAATACAAGGGCGGAAACACATTTTGGGTGAGATGTGAAAATGACAGCTATACTACCTATAAGATGGTTTGGTGAAATGGCAATGTTGAAAATCTGGAGTGAAAATATTGAAATTTCGCAACTTACGAGCTCACGAGGAACCGCGCGCAACGCACGCTTGTTAAACAGTTATTTTTGAATTTTGCACCAAATTTCTCAACATGGGGTTTGGAAATCCTTCTTCATGAATGATGTCACTGTCATGGCAGTATTCAGTCCCGACGGGTGATTTTGAAGTCACTGCCGAAATCACCCTCAAGCCCGAATAATGCCATGACAGTGACATCATTCATGAGAAGGGGTCCCAAAACCCCATGTTGAAAATTTGCGCAAAAATTCCCAAAAATGCCTGAGATATGCAATAAAGTTGAACCCTCCTATCTAGCCCATTATACAGCTTACCGCATTTCCTCAGTTCGCGGTCGGCTTTGAAGAGTGTAGACGTGTTCCCGGTCCACCGGAAGATCGCCGCGCCGGAGTCCGGAGGTAAGTATGGGGTGAGGGGTGTGGGGAGCTGGGTGCAGTGGTGCTGTGGTGGGGGTTTCAGGAGATGCGCGCTGGGACCGCTTTTTTTTTTACAGGTTAAAAAGATGTCGTGGGATAGCTTGCCACGCTGGGGTGGCTCTCAGCGGGCACAAGGACTTTTGGGGGGCTCAGCCGACGGGGATTGGGCACCTCTCGCCGCAAAAACATATTAAAAACACTAGATGTGCTTTGCCACGCTGGGTGCCCCCAGCGCGGCACAAGGATTCTTTGGGTAGGCTTGTACGACAGGGAATTGGGCACCCCATCGGCAATATTTACTGATTGTCATGCTGGGGTGGGCCCCAGCGTGACACCAACTACGGGGAAGGAGACGATGCAGCTCAGCCGACAGGGATTGGGCACCCCTTCGGCTATACGCTGCATGCGGGGCGGCACGCCTGCGCTTGGGGAGCCTGCGCGTGAGCAGCTTCTTATCACTGCTCACCTGCGTAGCTCCCTTTCAATTCAGAGGTTACTGCATTTTGGAGCGCTGTCATAGACAGCTCCAAAATGCATTGGCTTACAGGGGCCGCCTTGCCAGCACAGTGCCTGAATTGGAGGAGGAGGTGACACACTCCAAATCTCCATGATGGCATTATGTTTTGCACAGGTGTGCAAGCAAATATAAAAATGATATATTTATATATATATATATATATATATACAGCAACAACAGCAGGCCTGCAAAAGAATGGTTGACAGAACACACAAGGCTGGTCCACAGCAGACCAGATGAGGCCAGAAGCTTGCAAAGGTGCTGGGCAGAAGACATAGACACGTGTTCTGGCCCCACCAGGACTCATGTATGTCTTCTGTTAGCACCCCTTTGCAAACTGTGTGAGAGGCCTTGCACCATGCAATTCTTTGCTTAAAGTTGGACCAGCATAACATTCTGTGGTGATTTGTATATGCAGCCCATGATGCTTGCATTGTGGGGCATGTGATTTTGTATTTTCTTGAAACTTGGCTTCCCAGCCAAATGCCCTTTGGGGTAACTCTTGCCTCTGTTTATAGACAGAGGTTCTTTTGTCTCTTATATATATCATTTATTGCCCTTTCAGTGTAAAATGTTAACATATTTACCTCTATTGTGCAATGGTCTCAAAATTTCAGCCACCCAACCCAGGGTTTTATTTAACTCAAACAATTGATTAGTATTTTGCTCATAAAAGTTCTAAAACATTGTGAAAATGCATAGCACTTGCCTCACTGTGTTTAATAAACATAACACTTCCAGAAAACCTATATAAATGCTTTCTGTACAGTTAGTATTGTCCCAAGGAAAAACTGCTGATCAATTATTTACAACCCTGCAACCTCTCCCTTTCACCCCTTTGTCTCATCAGCCCCCATTCCTAAACAAGGCCCACTCAGCTGACAAACCACTTCTATCACAATGACACCATCCATGGCTGACCGACTACCCCTTTAGGCTAGACTGACCAACTAGATAGTGAACTACAAGGCTGAAACCTATTTACCCTATCCTCTTCAACTTTAGTTGGATATACTGTATAAGATTTCTTTGGTATTTGAATGTCTGTGTAACTGTTTTCTGTAAACACTGTTATATTTGTAATGTTTGTACAACAATGACATGGAACCTTAGAAAACAAGTCCTGACTCAAAGTAGTAATCCTAAACTGAAATAAAAAATGTAATAAATAATAGAGGTATCCTATTAGATCCATACCTGACTAGATGACTCCTGTGTATTAGCAAACTATTTTTGTATAACATATATCCTACATATACAAAAACCAGATGGCTAATCTTCCATATTGTAAAGAATCTCAGTTCTCTAAATAATAACTTACGTGTCCTCTGTCCATCCACACACTACAACCAATGGCGGGAAGTAACTTAGTTGCTTATCTGTTTACTCATCCTTCTGTGGCTCAACACTTTTAAATTCCTTTTATGGTTGTAATCCCTTTACAAACTGCTAACATGCTATAATTCACATCTGAAATTAAAATAATGAAAGCAAACTAATTTTATCCAATGTTTCCTGTTATTCTGTATACCATATCTATTGCAGTGCCTCGTTTAAAGAAGAATGTTCTTAGATATATATATATATATATATATATATATATATTTTATGAAGGTTATGCATATTATTTAGTTAAACTCATAAAGTCAGGAAATAAAGCCTTAAGGTTGCCCCTCCCCAGATCCTCCAGTCATCCTAAGATTGACAAATGATCAGCGCGCCATTGGGGTTGGTAGAGGCCTGAATGTCACCCCATTCCATGTGTAATCACATTGACAAGGGACAGTGAAAATGAATGGGTGGCATTTATGCCTCGCAACCTCAATGACACACCCTTCATCTGTCAATCTTGGGATGACTGTTGGTCCGGGGAGGGGCAACCCAAAGATTTTTATTTCCTGACTTTTGTGGTTTAACCCTAAATGAAGCATTAACACAGTTTTTACATAGAATTTCCTTACTTTTTAAAAAAGAATAGAAAGTAGAAAGTTGCGCAAGTTGATGGGAGCGCAAGTGGTGGGGCTACATTACACACCAAATTACTAAAAGTACATTGACAACAGCAAGGCCAGCTACCATTCAAATTTCAAACTAGTACAACAATGGAAAACACTGTTTTCAAAATGCGAAGTGCGCCATGCAATTTCTCCGAAAAATATTGTCTCTAACATGTAAACACTGTAATTCACATCTACAGGACATGCCATCAACAGCCTATAAATTTGAAGTGAACAGACCAAACTGTTTCCAGATATTTAATGTTAAAGATTGATAAAATTGCCCTATCTATTATATTATCAAATCTGACCATCTTGTCCTATTTTGCAATCAAAGAATCTTGCAATCAAAGAATTTGCAGGCTCGTGATCAAAGAATAAAAATCCTGTAATTCAAAAGTTTGATACAATTGTGGTAAACCACCACCATGGTTCATTAAAACGGAGCCCCTGAGCAAAACCCACCCTCATTTGTGTTCCTCGCCACCCCTGGGCTGAGAAATGTATTTTTAATTGGACCATCTCGTCATCATTTTGCAATCAAAGATCGCAATCAAAGAATCTCATGATCAAAGAATTTGCAGTCTCGTGATCAAAGAATTAAAATGTTCAAAATCAAAATATTTTAAGAAATACAGTAAACCACCACCATGGTTCGAGAGAATGAAGTTCCCTGAGGAAAACCCATCCTCATTTGTGTTCCTAGGTACCTCTTGGGCTGAGAAATTTTATTTTTCATCCGCCATCTTGTCCCTCAGTCACAATCAAAGTTTCTGGTCAAAGAATCTCACGATCAAAGAATCTGCAGGATCATGATCAAAGAATATGCAGGCACTTGATCAAAGAATGAAAAATGCTGAAAATCAAAAAATTTAAAAGGACAGTAAACCACAGCAATGGTTCAAGAGAACGAAGCCCTGACTAAAACCCACCCTCATATAGGCACTCCTGGGCTGAGAAATGAATTTTTTTCATTAGCCATCTCGTCCCTTGCTCGTGATCAAAGATCATGGTCAAAGAATCTCGCAGTCATAGAATTTGTAGGTCAGCAATCAAAGATCGTGATGCAGCCACCATCAAAGAATTTAAAATGTTTAAACTCTGTTTTTGGACCAGTTTGAAGGAAACCACGGCCATGGGTTGATAGAATGAAGCCCCTGAGTAAAACCCATCCAAGTTTTACTTCAGAAGTGACCCATTAGATAAGATATTTAAGTTTTACGATTGAACTGAAAAACAAGATGGCGGTTTCTATCAAAGAATTCTCGGTCAAAGATTCTTTGACCGCGAGGCTTGCAAATTCTTTGATCACCAAGTGGGACGAGATGGCCTAAACCCCATACTTTGTTCACAAAATAACCATATAAATTTTCCCATTGACTTATAATGAGAGCTTAAAAGTGTAATAACTTTGAATGCCTTAATATTTTTCATGAAACAAAAGTGGCATGTTGGCCAGTGAAGCTCTTTCAGCCAAGCCATCTGGCAGAGTGGCACACCACACAACAGACACACAGGGCCATTGTCAAAATCCCAATACTGCCTCCAAAATTGGCGAAAAGTGCATTATTCAGCGTTTGGTGCAAAAACTGTAAGTCCGACCAAAACAAAATTTGGCAGATAAAGGGATCTACCATGCCCCACCACACATACCAAATTGCAGACAAATCTGTTGAACGGGTCCAAAGTTATTAACGTGCAAAATGTTGACTTTAACATAGAAGTACCATCATAACCCTAAATATAGGGATGCAATAGCGCCTATTATATATATATATATATATATATATATATATATATGTATACACACACACATACATATATGTAATAATACCTGACAGGGTGGGCATTATTGAGAAATACTGGACTGCCCAGGGCGTAATGAGGCCCGATGTAGCAGGCGCGGGCCTTATAGCCCTGGAAGGTCCTGCATTTCTTAATAATGTCCATCCTGAGGGTATTACTGCACTTAGAAAATAAGCTTGTTAGTAAATTTCATTAAATAGTAATTTAAGACAGGAAATAAGTTTAGAAATGCATAGAAGTAGTACAAAAATGTGTTTATTGAATAAATACTCCCAATGTTTTAAAGGCTGTTCCAGCTGCTTTTGTCCCTCCCACAGAGCTAGTGTAATCTATTGCTGAACCCCAACAGACACACACACACACACACACACACACACACACACACACACACACACTGCCAGTTCAGCAACATATGTGTTAAAGATCTCATCCTAGCAATGTCTGGGCGTCTGTCTCATTTCTGCATGAGTGGTATTTTTTTTTATTTTGTAGCCGTTGGAAGATGCATCTGTTAAGCACACGACTGACCTTGCATGACCACGGATCACCCGTGCGTGAGCCTAAGCCCCGAGGTAAATTATTTCTTTAGTTTTCATTTAAAGCAGGATATTTACTAATTGTGGGGACATTGTGGTATGAGGTAGTCACTTTGTGACATTTTTTGAAATGTGCTTCATACTGTGAAGTGAAAACAGCTGACTGCTTTGGCTTCCTTTTGGTTCACCGTAGTACTGTAGTAGCACGGTCGGGAGAGTGGTGCCATTGTATATGAACAACGGCTTTGTGAAATTAGTATTTTATCACTTTTCCAGACTGTGAACTATCTGGAGTGTGGGCTTTTTGTTGCCACTGAAGTAAGGAGCGTTGGGGGTAGCAGCTCTTGCTAAGTGAGAGAAAAATATGGAGGGATCTGAAATTTCCAACTGGTGCTTTCAGCAAATGAGAAGGCAGGCTGGGCACCAGTATAAGAGTACCTGGTGAAGTGGCCTTTGAATAGTACTTGTTTTTACCTGGGCATCTACTGAAAAATAAATGCCCAGGTTGGAGCTTGCTGCCAATCAGAATGGAGAATCCATTCTTGCCATTTTCTAAATATATATATATATATATATATATATATATAGCTACTTTCTGCAGAAACTGTACTGCTTGAGTTACTGTTCCTCTCCTGTTCCATTCTTCTGTGAAGTATTACACATAGAGCACATAGAAAATCGCTCATGACTTCCTTGATCTTCTAGTAATATTCAAATTTGTCATACATAAAGGAATTTGTCTAAGATTATATGTATGGGATATGATATGGGTGAGAGGGAGATAGTAGAAATATCTTCATAAGGAGCCGCCCATCAGTGCAGCAGTTGGATTTCCGCCATGACGCCAAGCGACCCAGCTTCGGAATGGACCAGGGTCACTGGAGAGCCAGCCGGGGAGAAGGATAGAGCATCCTAGGACTGCTCTCCTTCTCCGGGAGGGAAGGTGGGGAAGTGTCTGGCACATGATGATCCCTGGTGGAGGCTGGGAATCATACATCTACCGCACTAGCACGCACAGGAGAGGGGAAGATGGACATCATTGCATGACCCCGCCTCCCTCATAAAACCCAGAAAAAGGACAGCTTCAACTGCCTTCAATGAAGCCCGCCATGGATTCAACCTGCCTCAGGCCAGCCTCCAACCTATCCCGAAGACAGCAGGGTGTAGGGGAGTGCTGCAACCCCACTGTGGGAGGAAAGCCATGGGTATCGGAGGGTTCTCAGCTGATATGAGGGTGGAAGTCCATGGCCCATGACGGGCACAAAAAACTACCAGGCGGGGTGGCTCAGGAGGAGGAAAATATAAATAAAAAAAAAGAAATATCTTCACAAAGTAACTTTGATCGCCTTTGGACCTCAAGGAGTGGTGAAGCCACAAGTGCTGTCTGAAGAGGCCAAACATACAAGTGACAGTATTTCTACTCTCACTTTCACCTGTATCATATTTGATTAGTACAAATGGGGAGATATTCAAACTGCACTGGGCACTGATGCAAGTGGGGCAGAGTGCATCTGAGATGCGCTAGCAAAGACAGGAGATATTTAAAGGTGATGTGCCATGTGCATCACCATTGAATATGGCATGGAATGCACATGGTGCAGTGACAATGCACCTGCACATTCCCCAGACAGGGTGGACAGGAATAAGCCAGTGCCACTGAAGTTGCACTGGGTGCAGCACCTGTGATATTCAGACTTGGGCATGCAAATGAGGCAATAATGTATGCATGGTGCAAATGGGGCCATTTGCATGTCATTATGGCCCATTTACATGCGTTGTGCCAGAGACAACCTGGTGGAATGCAACTGCCACCCCCTGTAGCCAGCGCCAAGATATCTGGGACTCCCTGGTAGTCTAGTGGTCTTCTGCCCTTCGTATGCCCGATCACTGGTGTTTGTGGCTACAAGAGGGGCAGGAGGTCACACTAGACCACCAGGGATAAGTTTCATCATTACACATGCCAGCACCCCAGTTACGGGAGGGAGGGTGGACCACAAGCATATTAGGAAGTGATCAATTATCTGCAGTGCCTATGATCAGGCATACAAGGGGGACCACTAGACTACAGGCACTGTTGGGTGTGAATGGTGTTCAGGGTGGGCAGGTGGCCACCATGGCTGTCGGCTGTGTTGCACCTTGCAATACAGCCGCCTGCCTGTGGTGGCCAGCATTTGAGCCAGGAATTACTGGCTCAACTGTGTGCCCTGGTATGCAGCGCATCATGGGGTTGTGCCAGCAGATGCACTGCACGCCCCAAGCTGAATATCAGGATGTGCCGCTGATGCATGGGCATGCCCGCTGCAGATGCACTGCATACATTAGCAATGCACCCCCGCACATCGGGACTCCCAGCGCAGGTCTCCGCTTTGAATATCACACTAGGAAGATTAGGAGTTGCACCTGGTGCAACTCAGTTTGCCAGGTGCACCCCTTTGAATAAGTTGTTTAGGTTGTTTTTGATAGAAATAAAACATTACAAAAGAAAAAAATACTAAATGTAAACTATGCCACTCAAAGCGTCCTCACTCTCACCCATGTCAGTTTAATCTGCACTACAGGTGTTTAGGTGGTTTTGTGACTGAAATTATACAAATTTACAACAAAAGGGCATTTAGACTATGCCCTTAAAGCATCTCATGGCTATGGTGATGTCATCAGCATTGTTAAAGCTGCTCTCCGATTGCTTCCATTGTTTCAATGTGAGCTTTCATCTTGCAGGATGACACTACTATCTTCACAATAGGCAATGACACAGTAGTCAATCAATCAATCAAAATCAATTCAAATGTTATTTATAAAAGCTCATTTCTGCATCCAAGGCGCCTGCACTTAAAATAAGAATTGTAAAACATTATAAAAATAACAGCATCATTAGTCAGTAAAACCCAGTAGTTTAAACTATGTAGTTGCAAAAGCAGCCTAAGAGCTACTATAAGCCGGGCTAAATAAATGTGCTTTCAGCGGTTTTAAAACTCTGGATGGTCTGGCAGTCCTGTGCCTGACGAGGTAGAGAATTCCACAGGGTTGGGGCCACAAACTAAAAGACTGGGCCCCCAGATGTCTTTAAACGGACCCTGGGAACTCTTAGCAATTCCTCGCCAGTAGATTGGAGAGGGTGAAGAGGGCAGTAAGGGTGAAGGCGATCTTGCAAGTAAATAGGTCCCTGATCATGAGGGCTCTATAGGTCAGCAAACCAACCTTGAAGGTGATCCACCACTGTACTTGCAGCCAGTGCAGTCCATGGAGCACAGGCATTATATGACTGGTCCTAGAATAACCTGTCAATAGCCTGGCTGCCGCATTCTGCACTAGCTGCAGGCGGATATCAACCCCTGGTAGCCCTAGGTAAAGGGAGTTGCAGTAGTCAAGGTGGGAGGTAACAAAGGCGTGGACCAAAGTTGGAAGATCACTGGGAGCAACCAGATGACTCACCCAGGAAATATTCCTCAGATGGTAAAAGAGGTTTGACTACTTCCACCACCTGAGATTTCATGGTTAGGTCATTGTCAAAATAACACCCAGGTTACACGCCTGGTCTGAGGCAGTCAGATGAACACCCCAAGACAACCCGAAGGTGATCCTGCCGACATACCCACCTCTCAATGATCTGGGTCCACAACCAGCACCTCAGTTTAAACTGAGTTCAACCTAAGACAACTCACTCATCCAGTCTTGGATCTTGGCTAGGTAGTTGTTAAACACTGAGAGGTGCACATCCTAATTAGGGTACAAAAGACATGTACAGCTGAGTATCATCTGCATCATGGTGAAAAACTCAGTTGCACCATATAATAATCTCCCAATGGCAGGATATAAACTGCAAATAAGAAGGAGACAATGAAACCCTGCAGTACCTGTAGCATAGGGAGAGAGTGAATGAGGAATAAATTCCAGATTCCACTCTCTGAGTCTTACCTCAAGGAAAGATCAAAACCTTACCCACAAAGGGAGGTTAGAGACATGTCTGAAGTTTGCCAAACAGTCCGGGTCCAGGTAGGATTTTTATGAGGGGCCAAACAACTGCCTCCTTCAGGGCATCAGGAAAACCTCCTCCAATGATCTCCAGACTATTTTGGCAAGGACCGGCCACATTTCTTATGCATCCTACTAGGAGGTGTTTGGGGCCAGTATCCAAACTACAGAATGTTGGTTGCAGTGTCTGGATGACCATCACGCTGTCAATGATTGCAGGTCAGCAAAAGTCCTACCAAGTAAAATGAGCACCAGACAACTCCTGCCAACCTCCACAACTCCCATTAGAGGGCCAGACAGATGTCAGATCTGACTGTGGCAACCTTATCTGTGAAGAATTGAGCAAACTCATCATTCCTTTCTTGTGAAAGGTTCCTCCAGACTGAAAACAGATTTGATTGCATAATCTGTCCACAGTCTGAAGAGCTGAGCCAGTCGATTCTGCACAGCAGCACTCTTCCTGGACAGAAATTCTGCCTTCTTAGGGTGATTGCCGATTGATAAGCCACATAGTGGTCCATCAATCTAAGCCTGTCACACTCCAGACCTGACTTCAGCCAGTCCTCTCAAGTCTTCGCCCCACTCGTCAACTCCTTCAAGGTCTCATCAAACCAAGGAGACCTTGAACGAAGAGTGAGGGAATGAACATGAACAGGAGCTATGGAATCCAGGGCCGCCACCACAGCCCTCATTATATAGGCAAGCATTTGAGCCCTGGATCCATGCATTCACCCTGTATACACGATAGATCCAGCACTGCCATTAGGCCATCTGGGGTAACACCCTCAAGGTGGTACTGGACCAGTTCCATAGGGCAGACCTACTGGGATGAGCCACAAAACTGAACCCAATGGTGTGATGGGCAGACCACCTGACTGGCTCCACCACCAAATCAGAGATCTCATCACCAGGAGGAACACTAAGTCCAATAAATGACCACAAATATGGGTCGAGGAGGTAACAACCTGTGTAAGGCCCAAGGAACTCATTAGCTGGAGGAAGTCTTGACCAAATTGGTAAGAGTTCATCTTCAACCCTGAATTGAAATCACCAGGATCTGCCATCTGGGGATCCCAATGCCAGGTTGACAATGAAGTCCACAATTTCCTGCAGGAAAACTTTCCCATCTCCTGTGGATGGTAGAGAGAAGAATCCTGCACCCTACAAGCTCACCTATGATACATTCAAAGGAGTTGGTAGTCCTCAATGGAACCTCCACAAGGTTCAGTTCTGATCTAAAACAGATGGCTGCACCCCTGCCCCTGTGATCTATCCTCTGGCAGCATATCTCTGAGTACCCAGCTGGAATTGCTGAGGTCAATATTAGGCCAGCATTTCATCCAGCCAGGTCTCGGTGATGCAAGTCAGGTCCGATGACCTATAAGATCCACTATTAAGTGGTCTTGTTCTTAGCTGGACCTGGCATTGCATAATAACACTACCCCTGAGTAGGATGGGCAACAGAGTGAGACTGCATTTCTTGCTTGCCAAAGGCAGAGCCCTTGGGTATGGGAAACAGGCAAGGAGCCCCCTATCCTGGACCCATTTCACCCCAGGGCATCTCCTAGTTCCCACTATCCCAATCTGTCCACTCTTTCCATTCCCCCGCAAGACCCAGCCACTGCCCCTCTCTTCACTATCCAAAGGGCCCGACATCACCTATATACATCTGGGGAAAGCAAAGGGCAGTTAAAAGGATGGAGGACCTTGAGTCTGGATTGGGAATACTGCCTGATGATCCTTACACCTTCCCAGCACATATTTATCACACACTGCAAACACTAAAATGTTCACCTATACTCATATAACCCAGTTATAGAGAACCCCCAACTCTCACCCAACCAAATTAACCTCAAACACCCGTACACTATACACACAATCTCTCATAAAATAAAAACCCAATCACACATTTACTACACCCAAATAATACAAACAATTATCCAACTAATACAATAAACAATATATAAAAACTTCAAAGCCCAAAATAAAGTAGCCTCAATCTCTCCAAATGCAGTTGTTATAGACCTTCTCATGAGCTCTACCTCACCAGAAAGAAAAGATATTACATCCCAAAACATATCTCTCATATTGGTTGGGCAATCAACAAACAGTTTAATGGTTTGTATAAATTAAAATGAGGCACTCTCACTGCCCAACAGGTTTTGAGAGGAGAAAGCAATCTGGCCATCTGTAGAAACCTAGAGCCTTTTCAGCCCTTTAACAATCAGCAAATAGTTCAATAAGTTAACAGTTTAATAGTTTGTCTGAGGTAAAGCAGGGCACTCTCATTGCCCTATGGATTTTAATAAAGAAAAACAAGTCTGACCGCTCTGTCGGAACCCTAAGTCTCATTAGCCCTTTAGCCCTGTCAGGACTTTCAATGCCCAGGAGCTTCTCACTGATGAAATAAACAGCCCAGCCATCCCCAAGGAGGTACCACTGGGATCTGTAGGCCGCAGTCCAGCTCAGCATGAGCAGGCTCTCCAATCCACTTGCCCAAAAACCCAAAGGAGTTCCGAGTACATCAGTGCCTGCCCTCTGCCTGCACCAGACCCGATCTCCCCATGGGCTGACTACCTTAGCAAACCCTGTCTGTGTTCAGGCCAGGACTAAAATCACTCTTCCCACTTCCAGTCAAACAGAAGACCAGGAGCCAGGCTCAAAATGGCTCAGTTAAGCTTGATTCCAGGCCAACGATGTTCTGTTGTAGCAACCCCTATAACTTAATTCCAGGGGTTCAAAGCACCAAAAATTTAATTTGCTGTCCCAACACAGACTCCACACTCCAAATGGTCAGATGATCAATGACAATCAATCCTTTGATAGCTCCTCTTTTCACATAACCTGGTCCCAGAACCAGGTAAGAAAAACAGACAGACTCTGTTCTTCGTCAGAACTTGTCTTTTCTTTTATCCCTGGATTTCAGAAACAGTGAGAGTAGTCAGCAGCAAACAGGATGTTAATTATTTGCAGCGGTTACTTTAAACATAAAGAACATTCTAATTCTAGTCCCAAAATTTGAACCTAACACTTACTACTTCACTTATCTCACCTAACTCATTAACTCTAGTAAACTCTAAACTTATATAAACAAAAATCAAAAGAAAAATAATAGAACAAAATCCTAGTGATATCCAGGGCAGTTGTAACCCATGCCTTTTGTATAAACATGGGATATGACATGGATAAGAGTTTGATAGTAGAAATATCTTACAAGCTATATATGACCGCTTGACCTCACAAGTGGAAAGCCATGAGTGAGGTCAGAAGAGGTTGTATATGGCGATTGAAGATTTTTCTACCTTCTCACTTGCACCATGTCATATTTGATTTGTACAACAGCTGATTAGGTGGTTCTGTGAAAGAAAGGATCAAAAGCTACAAAAGACAAAGTATAAATGTAAACTGTGCCCTTCTGATCAATGGCTCAGCTTAAGAGATGAAACTCAATATATTACAAATCAGTATATCACAAATCAGTTTATAATATGGAGTAGTGAATACAGTCACCTGATTGGTAGATCTCCATCAGGTGACTGTTAATAATCTCCACTACATAGATACATACATAGATACATAGATACATAGACAGTGTCGGCAGATATGGGCCTATGGCCCACCCAGTCTGCCCATTTGAGCTTGTAAGTTCAGTTTGTTTTCCTAGAAGTCTGTTTCCCTTACCCTGACCTCTAGAATTCCTTTATGTCTATCCCATGCAACAGCACATGCATACATGCACAGCTTGTGGTGATGGGGCAGTCAAGAGAAATCACTGGACATGTCTGCACTTGTTTTCTGTCGGCAAAATTATTTCCAAATGGCAGCTATAAAACTGGACTGTGCTGTGTGTCCCCAGCGCTTTCCTCCCATTCCATCGCACAGGATTTGTCAGTACTCTTCCCTTATGAGCCCATTGACTTTACCCAGTAAAGGAATTTGATTAGGATACTTTTCCTCAGCATGGTTCCCAGTGTGAACAGCAGTACAAACATAATATATTTTCAATGAATTGCAGCCATTCAAGGGGAGCCCATGGTCCTGTCACTCCATCCCATTCCTAGTAGTGTAGGGAACCAAGAGTGTGAACTGCTGTAAGTTTCATCGGTGGGCAAGAGAAACACAACAGCACATACAGTGCTGTCACTGTCTTGGTCTTGCAATGTGCTGTTTGGTTAACCATACATAGCAGTGCGAGATAGTGGTGCATGAGGGAGAGACAGCGAGAGCCACAGAGAACACATGACCAGAGAAAACAACCATAGACACACAAAGATGAAGGCATAGATACAGAGACCTCATCATGGACTACCGTGACCTGTGCTGGTAAAATGTCATGTGTGTGGCCCTGCCCACCCACCCCACAGATCCCCACTGACTGAGCCACATAGTGGAACCCCGTGTTTGGCTCCACACTCCTGCCCTCAGATCTCTGTTGACTGAGCCACACAGTCCAGGCCCCATGTGTGGCTGCCCACCCACCCATCCTGAAGATCTCCACTGACCCAGCATGTACACAAGTCTTGCGCTGTCCAGTCTATGGCTCACAGTTGTCAACCATCAGTGTGTGTGTGTGGCAGCACCTGGCCACCCTCCATGATGAACATAATTTCTTCACATGACACACTGGAATCAAGAGTTAGGTGGGAGAGACTTTCTTAGTGTGTAATTCAGAGAGAAGATGAAGTGGGAGACATGGAGATACAGTGTGAGCCACAGTTGTTGCAACTCTCTCTCTCTCTCTCTGTATGTATCTTTCTCTGTCTCTTGTGCAGAGTCGCCAAAGAGACTGTGTTGCACCCCACCCCAATATTTGTGAGACCGTGAGCCACACTAGAGGGAGAGACAGACTAGTGCATCTGCTTTTCTGTGTCAGCGAGGTCTGCGGGCTCTACATTAGTGAGAGGGAGAGAGAAAGAAAGAGAGAGAGAGACACAGTGAGCAACAGGTTCCACAGTGCTTGAAAGGTTGTTCCCTGCACTGTCATCTGGTGTTCATGCACAGCTCCTGTCTTCTGTGTTGTACAGTTCTGCTCTGTACAATGAGCACCTGTGACAGAGAGAGAGAGCGATGCTGAATTCAGAGCTAGAGAGATACACACAGACACACAAAGTGGCTGCACTGTTTTCTGTCTCTCTGTCTCTCTCTATCTCTCTCTCTCACTCTTTTCTCTCTCTCAAGTTCCTCTACATATATGGTAGCACTTGGAGGAGAGAGCAACACACAGTGTTAATTTGGTTTTATTTTTGGTCGCTGGTGAGAAAGGGCAAGATAGCTGCAGCAACCACCAGAAAGAGAGAGAGAGAGACAGAGCAATGGGACCAGGACATTGCTCTCTCTCTCTCTCTCTCTCTCTCTCTGTCTGCACATGTCATGCAGCAGTTCTGCACCATAGGAAGGAAAATACATAGAAAGTGGGAAACAGAGACACTGAGCAACGTGACTGGGACATTTGTCTCGGTGTCTCACCACATTTCCTGCTGCAGCAGTTGTGGAGCAACTTGCACATTGGTGATCATGGGACCAACACATAAGAAAGCAACCAGACAGTGACAGTGAGAATAATGATATTGTCTTGCTGGTGTGTCTCTGTCTGTTCAGTTGTTGCTCTTTCTACAGAGATTTTATATGTCATCTGGCCAAACATGCACACTGTACTGGATCTAGCAGGGTATTACAAGATGAGGACTACTTTGTTTAGAGGAAGGATGCATCCCCAAATCTATAGTTTTTCTTAATTTGACATGACTTTGTTTTCATTTTCACACAGGGGTAAACTCATGTTATAAATTCAATAACCCACTCCAGCATCTGCAGTTACTGGGATTAATCAACAACCCAGGTGCTGTGAGTACACTCCGACTGCAACCTTGTGCCTCACAACACACCAGGGTGTTGATTAATCCACAATAACCACACACCCTATTGTGGGTTGTTGTTGTTTACATAATTAACACACTACAAGTCAAGACAGTCAAATGAGATGTGAAGCAGAAACAATTCTACAAAGCATCTCACATACCGTATACTGGCTTTTGTGCTGCACATTGCTACTATGATGTCATCAGCATTGTTAAAGCTGCTCTCTGATTGCTTAGTATTCTACTCTGACATACCCATTTTTTTTACCTGTATCATCTTATTCTTGAATTTTATCATTGCCTGTATGTAACATGTTACCACCCTTTGCATTTTGAACTTGTAATCTGATATTTTGCAAGCTGTACTATTGTCATCCTGCTGCATTTGCATTATTGTAACTGCATGCTCTCTGGTGATTGCTGCCTTGCTTTACCTGCCTACCAATGTTTTTTATTCATTTTATTTACATTTTGGTGACCGGGTAGGCTACTGAGACCAAAACAGACCCTTTTTCAGGGCGATCTTGAATTAATTACATACATCAATAAACATAAGAAAATACACACATCATTTCACAATTAACAGCAATATAGACATACTGACCCAGTCAATGATACAGTGGCAGTTTAATAACAATCAACATCAACAGGAGAAGAAATATTATTATACATAAGACAGTCACTGTCAGATTGATGTCCTAATGAGGTTAGATAGGCAGTAGGAGTGGACTGACTCTAAGAGGTAGCAGATGCAGAGGCTCAGTTCCAACAGGTGGACCTTTAAGACCCTTCTTGAAGCACCCAAGGGAGGTACATTCCATGAAACTGCTAGGATACCATTCCAGATGGGAGGGATGAAGGAGTGTAGGACCAGAGTCCTAGGGAAGTCCTTACATTGGGACTTGTAGAAGCTGGTGGCCAGAGGATCATAGTGTTCTCCCATTCTTTTGGGGAGCTATTGTGTTAATTAAGCTGGGAGGGGCACCATTCTACTGGGGCTTAAAATCAAGGCACAGTGGAGCTATATGATAATTGCCCTAAAGAGAAGGCCACTTTAGTGATAATAGTATCCTGTAGTCATGTGCCTGTAGTGGCACCCTGCGGCGAATACTCTACCCTGTGATACAGTGTTTTAGACTCTGCATTTCAGAGCTTCTTACAGAATGTCGTAAAGGGGTCCTGTGTAGCAAGGTGGGAAGGAGTGCACCAGTGGAAGCCTTGAGTTTGGATTTATGAGCGAGGAAAGGCCTCAGGCAGTATAATTAGGGCTGCAATTATTTTACGGAGTCTTGAATGTCACGATTACGTGAAATTGGCAGTTTCCTATGAAAATTTCAATTTTTATTTTTACATTAGCAAACCTTTTGGCAAACGGGAAGCACAACAAAATGAAAGACACATTCTCTGGGGATTGACAGCTGCAGTACATATTTGACTAGAAGATTTAGCGTATCATCATAGGATTCAGTCATTTGTAAAGGCTAATAGTTTTAAACCACATGGAAAACACTGCTCTAAGTGGATTAACAGCAGCTCCAGTAAGGATTGGGTGATGGCAATGTGACAGAGAAAACAGAATACCCAGTCTTGACGTGAAATTGTCCCTGTTTGAGTTGGTAAAGTTGCTCCGAACCCGCTCTACCTGATTGCTCTCTTCTCCTTCTCTTGCCCCAGGTTTGACAACCTCCTGGCAGCACCTCTCCTCTGCACCTCTGCACTTCCCATCACCCCTCAGACATGCTTCATCTCTTGCCTGCCCTCTGTCCACACTGTGTCCTGCTGCTCACTCGGCAGCCAGCTTGCAGCACCTCATCATTACTCCATGCAGCATCCTCACGGGTTGTTAACCTCCCTCCTCAGACGCACCTCTGTCAGGTACAAAACTCATAAAAATATAAATATTAGGGTTATTTGGATACACTCTCCTGTGAAACCAATAGTAGCAACACCAGCAGCATGAAATTATTGTTTTCCCGTGAATGGGCCGTGAAATTGCTAATTTTTTCCGTGAAAACATTACAGCACTAATTATAATAGACCAAACATCTGGTTGAGTTTCTTGGTCAGATGGTTGATGTGGCCTTAAAAGGAGCAGTCTTGATCTATGTATTTTGATACACTCGATCACTTCAGTTTTGAGCCATTGGAAAGAGCTGGGGACAATAAATGTGAACAGGTTGGACCCAGGCTTTTAGGGCCAAATAGCATTGCTTTGGTCTTTTAATATTTAGAACTAACTATTAGTAAGAAACAAATTCTCAAGTAGACCAAAGTCTTGACCAAGAAGGTTGTTTAGTTGGACAGTGTCTCAGGAGGACCTATAAAGCACAGCTTCATCTGCATATAAGGTCACCTTGGCCCTCCACCCCTGCACCTGGAAATTAAATTTGAACTCCTCCAATTGCAAGGTGTTACACCTAGGCAGGAAGCCCCAAAATGGGTACAATCTAGGAGGGGATGAGTTGGAGGCCTCAGCAGGGGAGAAAGTCCTGGGAGTCCTGGTGGATGTCAGAGCAGTGCAGAAGGGCTACTGTCAAGGCAAACAGGATACTGGGATGAATCGAAACAGAATAACCTCAAGGAGCAGGGAAGTGATTCTGCCACTGTACAATGGCCTGGTTAGACCACACCTTGAATACTGTGTGCAGTGCTGAAGGCTGCACTTAAGGAGGAACATCCAGCTCCTGTAAAGGGTTCAGAGAAGAGCAACCAAAATGATCCGGGACTGGGGAGTTGACGTATGAGGAGAGGCTAGAAGAGCCTCGACCTGTTCTCACTGGAGGAGAGAAGGGATCGGAGGATGTAATTGAGGTCTTCAAGTACCTCAAGGGAATAAATAGGGTAAATTGAGATGGGATTTTAGACTGAAGGAGGCAGAATAACCAGAGTACATAGTTGGAAGCTTGAAGGTAGAAAGATGAGGGGGAATTGAGGAGGACGTATTTTACTGAGTGAGTTGTGGAATCATGGAATGCACATACAGGGGAGCTGATACTGGCATCTATGGTGGAAGGTTTCAAGAGAGGGTGGTACAGGTATAGGCAGGAGAGGAAACAGGGGTTGATGTGCCCAGGTGGAGCTGAGATGGTGGGAAGGAGAAACAGGAAAAGGAGGTATGGGGATGGCTTCGTACCCACCCAGGGTTCTGAAGTATGAGCAGACTTGATAGACCATAAAGCCTACTCTGCTGGCATCTAGTATGTTATGGCTAATCAGGGCTGTGTTGGTACCCTGATTTTTCTAAAACCATATTGTCGTTCAGTTAGTAAATTGTTCTGTTCAACATATTCCTGGACCTGCTGGTATATAATCCTCTCTGTCACTTTACTTAGAGTGCAGAGGAAGGACATTGGTCTGCAATTCTCAGTAAGCTCATTATGCCCACCTTTAGGAATGGGAGTGTCCAAGCAAACTTTCCACACAGTGGGGACTTTGCTTTCAAGCATTGATCTGTTTAGGAATCACCTGCTTGGAGAGACAATGACATGGGCTGCGATTCTGAGGGGCCTGGGCTCCAACTTGTCAAACCCAGCACAGCCAGAGGATTTGATTTTTCTTAGTAATTTCAGGACCTCAGATTTTGTTGCAAGTTTGAACTGAAAATTAGAATAAGGGGTTTGCTCTTGTAAATGATCCTGGCAATAGGGGGATATCCAGAGGATTATTTTAAATTTGCTCTGGTCAGTGAAAATGTGTTTAGTGCATTAGCAGCATTTTGTGTTTGGTATAGCGGTCACCATGTTACTTTTCTCGTGGTGGTGTTCCATTTAGGAGAAAGTTAATTTGGGACCAAAATTATTTAGGGTCGAAAGGTTTCAGTTTGTACATTCTGGAGGTATTGTCTTTAGCTGCTTTTAGTTCATTTTTCTGTTGCTTGCATGCATGTGCAAGAAACACATTGTGTCAACCAGCAGTTGGGGAGCAGACCACAATGCGTCAAGCAATTGGCTACATCACCACACAATCAGCTGTTTTGTTGCATTACAAGCTGCCAAAACAGCTTAATTGCTTGGTGTCCCCATGGCAACAGCTTCTCTGCCAGCCTCTCACAGTCCCCAGGAAGCTGACAGAAAGCCCGCCTGCTGTTCAGTGTGCCTTCCTGGTGAAACATTTCAATAAATTAAAAAAAAGCTGATGGGGTGCCCAATCTCCATTGGCATAATGCATCCCACCTATGGCTCATGTATCCCCAGCACACTGTATGGCTGATGGGGTGCCCAATCCCTCATCAGCTCCACTGCCCCTCAAACAAACTTCAATCTGCCATGTGAACTCACCCCAGTGTGGCAAAAGTCTCCTTGGCCAGTGGGGTGACCAATCCCTGTCGGCTCCACTGCCCCCAAACAAACTGCCTGGTTCCTCGCTGGGAGCCCACCACAGCATAGCAAAAGTCCCCATCATCTTCAAAAAAAGACCTAGAAAAATGTCCCTTGTTGATTCTTTTGCCCTCCCCAACCCACACCCACTCTCTGGGAACCCCACCTCCCTACATCCCCACCTCACCCCATACTTACTCCTCGGAGCCCAGTGCGACGATCTTCGGTGGACTGGAACACGCTCTGCACTCTTCAAAGCAAACCGAGAACTGAAGAAATGCCAGTAAGCTGTATAATGGCATAAATGTTTTTTAAACTTTGGTGCATATCTCTGCCATTTTTGAGAATTTTTCACCACATTTTAATGGGTTCTTGGGACCCCACTTGATGAACTCAGTCACTGTCATTTTGTTATTTGGTCCCGAAGGTGATTTTGTGGACACTGCACGAACCACCTTTTGGGATTGATTAATGAAATGACAGTGTCACAGTTCATGAGGTAGGCCCCAAAAATCCTATGTTGAAATCTTGGTCAAAAATTCCCCAAAATTACTGTTTTATGAGCGTGCATTACAGTTCCTACGCATGCTCAGAATTTCGAGCATTTTAATATTTTCACTCCAGATTTTCAGCACTGCCATTTTACCACACCTCCTTATGAACAGTACAACTCTCATTTTTCACATCTCACCCAAAATGTGTTTTACACATGTAGCTTACAGTGGCGTGGTCGGTGTGCGAATCCATGTTTTGGACAGATTAAAAATTCACATTGACACTGTTCAGAGCAGAGGTCTTAAACTGGCTATGTTGAAAATTTGGTGACAAAAACATAAAAACTGTGTTATGAGTGTGCATTGTGCAATTTCCACATACCCTCGTAAGTTCCTGAATTTGTAATCTTCTTAGTCCAGATTTTCAACACTGGCATTTTCCACACCTCTTATGAACAGTACAGCTGTCATTTTCACACCCTGGCTAAAATGTGTTTTCACACTTCCAGCACATAATAGCATGGTCACTGTGGAAATCAGTGTTTGGGATACATTGAGTAAATCACAATGACACTGTTCATGAGCAGAGGTCCCAAAATGCCTATGTTGAAAATCTGCTGTAAAAATCCCAAACTGATTACATTATCGGTGTGCGTTCTTGTTTCTACACACTCGTGACTTCATCATTTTTTTTATATTTTTACTCCAGAGTTCAATATTGTCATTGTTTTACACCTCCTATCTGAACAGTACAGCTGTTATTTTTCACATCCTGTTCAAAACATGTTTTGCACCTGTGGGGCCAAATGGCACAGTAACTGTGCAAAATCACCTTTCAGCTAACGAACTGATAGTGCCACTGTTCATGGTGGGATCACAAAAAGACCATGTTGAAAACTTGGAGTAAAATTCAAGAAATGCCCAGGGTGTTAGGGTTTTCGATCATAACGCCCCACCCTATAGGGACTGACAGGCACCGGGTGTAACTTGGGATTGCTCGACAGTAATGCTCATGCTATTCCACTCACACCCCGCAGCCAGTGGTAGGCTTTCGAGGGTGTCTTGGGCCCTTGTCCCTAGAATTCACCCCATTCTCCTATACTGCACCCATTTCAGTGTAGTTCCTTATGGAATGACTTGAGTGTTAAGCCCAAACACTTCAAAACACACCTCGACAATTGTAAGTGTCTGCAGGGTAGGGTGAGGTGAAACATGACCGCTATGGGTGATGACCCAAAGGCACACCCGATGCCTGTCCATCTGTGCAGGGTAGGGTGGTGTTGGCATCAGTTCAATACTTCACTGCCATTCCTATGCTTCATCTGTCTAACTCCTGCACTTCCACTGCTAATAACTGCAAGCAACACTTGTTTCTCAATGTTCTGTGTTCCACCCAACGCTTAGTCAGATTTGTAGAACTGAATTTTCTCAGACTTTGTCTCTCATCCTCATTTGTTTTTAGGTCTCTTGACAGCCACCTTGAGTTTTGTCCCTTGACTCTGATTTGTTTTAGGGGGCATGCTTACTGGTAGCCGAGAGAAAGTTATTGATGAGACTTTGCAACTGCCTATATACAGATTATGTTTTACTAGTATCATTTTACTCTTTTATGTCATTGCCTGAATGTAACATATTATGATCCACTGTATCTTTTGAAGCTGTCATCTGCTTTTTTATTACCTGCTCTTGTAATCTGTTCTGTATCCTGTATGACTGAAACCTTGATCGCTGTGAAGCGTATTCCTCTGCATCGTAGTATGCTCCTCATGCCCCAGGATACATCTGGAAACAAGCAACCATGCTAAGTATGCCTTCCTGGTGAAACTTTTAAATAAATAAATGAATGAATAAATAAATACTGTAGCTCTGCAAGATAGTAGTACTACAGTATCTTGTAAGTTAGTCATATGATAGTAATTTTACATTGCCAATCCAGACCACACCTGTTGTATAAATATATATTTTCATTCATATAATTTATTGAAAACAACAGTTTCATGTTTATATAATAGGGTTTGCTGATAACCCATATGATAAAAAGGCAGATCAGCACTAAATAAGCAAACTGCTCGTCATGACGTGTACACAGTGGAAAAGCAGCAGGTTTTCCCTACTGTGATTACGTATGGCTGTGAGCACCACGTGTACACATCATTAACAAAACACTGCCAAACACTGAAGGAACAGCCGAACAGAAAATAACACCCCACCGAACAGCTAAAAACTTTAACAAAAAAACATAACCTCAAGAAAAGGTGAACCACTATTATATAAAACGGATACGTGATGGGCAATCATACAGTAGCGGATTTGTCAGTACTCCTATAAAGTGAGCTCAGAGTTTTTCTACCATGGCTCCATCTAGCTGAGCCACCATGATAACCTCTGAGATTAATGCCAGTCATACTGATAAATCTGCCATCATATGACTGCCCATCATGTATCCCTTAAACTCTAATGCAGCATTCACTATACCTTGTTGTCATACTTCGAGACCTCATCTCTCAAATGCTGTCCCGTCTGTGAACAGATTGGGGATATTAAGTACACTTACATTTATCTATACATTATACAATATATTAACTTTTTCAAGACATCCAAAGAATTTTCTGAGCACTTTCTTATGGAGTACAGTTGAACAATCCAGTGCCTTGTCTCCTGACTCGCAATTATGGCTACTGGTTGTTCTCATAAATTTAAATACAGTGCTTCCTGTTTGTGCTCCACTGAATGCAGGTAGCATCATGATGCCAATATCATAGTGTGGTGATGTCATTAATTTGATGATGTCGACTTGCCCAAACAGTTGGAGATGTGTGAAGTCTTCAAAAGGTGCTCCATGGAGTAATCTGTGAATTTCATGGAGTTCGCTGAGCAAATGTGCCAAATTCACAGAATTTGAGGACCAAGAATTCCATGAAATTCACCACGGAGTGTGACATTTTGCCCATGAATTTTATGCTTCTTTGCTGATTTCATGCTCAGTGATGAACTTTGCAGTAAACTTTGTGCAATATGCAGAATGCCCTAAGTTTGCCATGTCAGGCAGACTTCACTAATTCGGTGAATGTGAATTTTCAGTGATTTGCACAGATTTCCGTGAATTTTATTACAAAACTCACAAAGTGACTGGAGCTTCATTTAATAAAATTATGGAACACTATCCACATATATTGGCTTATGTGACTGAGCATGATTCAGGAAAGAACATGATACATGGTCATATGAAGCAGAAGAAACATATTATGCAAGACAATAATGCAGTGGGGGTTTGGAGAGTATTGTGTGGAACATATTTCAGATATACAAAAGACCACATGGTGCTGCAGTGGATACTTTTATTTATTTATTTATTTATTTATAATTCATAAACACCTTTGAGCACAAGTGCTCTTTTGCAAAGGTTCCATATCTGTCAAGAACAATGAACGAAAAACAACATAGAAATTACCATTTCCATATATTCTGTTATATACATCTTTGACATTTTCTAAATAAGTTAACTGCTCCACTTCTTTGTTTAGTCCATTCCTGCTCTCTGTTACTTTAAAACCTTCAGTCCAACAGACATCTCTGAAAAGAAATTTCTTCTCTCTCTCTGTCACCTTCCCTTTAAGAGGGGAGGACATGTTCTAATCCAAAAAGTCAGCGTGTTGGAATTTAGATGTTGTTTCTCCTTAAAATCTCTGGTCACAGGTGACTTTTCATACTCTCTCCTTATATTAGGTTTGGGTCTATGTCATTCTCTCTGGACAACTCGCTCCCGACAACCCACTCCCATGGCAGTTCACTCAGACCATTCTCACTCCATGACAATCGCCCTGCTACTGTCAAAAACCTTCAAAGCTGTTATAATGCTGCTCAGATCCCTCATGCTAGTCATGGTTAAAACTAGTGTTTCTACAATCAGTTTCAGTTACTTCAAGATTAATGTATTAAATGTTTCCACTGTTTGTATGATGATTCTATTTGTTTTTGATAGTTACAGTGGTTGACTGTAACATTTGGGCTTGCAGTCGGTTGCAGGTTTGCCTCCCGGTTTGTGATTTGCATTTTCCTGGTTCACTTTTCTCTCCCAACTCAGCTTAGCTGTGCTGAGTACCTATATAAAGAGAGGGAAGTTTTGTTCTCTGCTCAGTTTAACCAGTTGATAGAGGGAGGCGAGTGATGCAGCATCAGAGTTGCAACTCCTTGTACTTCAATATCCCGCCCCTTTTTCTTGGTTCTGACATTAGTACCTGATCTGCAGACTGCATTTGCGGGCTGTGGTGATCCCATTGTACATACAACAACTGGTAGTTGAAGGACAGCCATACTCCCATGCAGTGCTGTGACAGTGCCCTAGCTGTGGGGTGGGATGGCTAGTACGACTCAGCTCACAGAATTGTGCTGTATACTCTCCTTCCTAATTAACTCTCTGGTAGGTTTGCTCATAGGGTATAGATGCTGGCCACTGCCCTGCACTTTGATTCCAAGAGCAATATGCAGCTGGGACACTAACTAGCCTGCCATGGACAGCAGGGTCTTGCACCCAGTTTGTTTGTATACCCACATCTCCTTGAGCCCTTTGGAGTTGATGTTAGCCTTGTAAATATATAGTCCTCCAGCTCATAATTTCCTACAGCTGTGCTCAAGCACTTTAGGGGAACCACACAATGCTACAGACATAGCAGCCTTTAAATGTGCCAATGGGAGCGAATTGATGGGAGCCTGGAAAGAATGGAGCGAAAATAGACAGGCACTGTATTGTTGGGAGCTTGTTTTCTGGGAGGAATTGTCAGGAGCGAATTGTTGTGCTCCCATTAGGTTTGTGTTCCAAAACTCCTGTTTTCAGAGCTCTCACTGTCTGACCTATGTAGACTAGGTCACATGGTCTCTAAGTATGTACTAAATGAATGCAGTACATAGATACATAGAATATGTGATCAGATAAGTACGCCTTACCCATCTAGTCTTCCATTTTTCTTACCTTTTACATATGATGCAGACTGTAGATGGTCAGTGTCTTACCCTCTCTTCCCTGACTCTAGGGTTCCCTTATGTTTATCCCATGCATTTTGAACTTCTCTACCATTTGTGCCCCACACATCTGCAGGAGGTGGTTGCAAGCAGCCACCACTCTTTCTGTAAAGTATTTCCTTCCATTGCCTCTGATTCTACTCTCTTCAACTTCATATCACAATCTCCTAGTTCTTGACTATCCTCTTTCCTGAAAGATGCTATACTCTGTAGCTTATTTTCACCATTAATGTGTTTGTCTCTATCTATATCCCCCCAATCTCCAGTGAATACTGAGGTCTTTAGCCTCATCTCATATGATTTTGTGCAGCTCCTGCACCATTTTGTCACCCTTCTCTGACTGCCTCTACTCTGTCTATGTCCTTCCTGAACACAGCCTCCAGAACTGGAGAGAGTACTCCAGATGAGGTGTCACCAGTGATCCGCATAGTGGCATCCCCACCTCCTTTTTTTCATGCTGCTGATCTCTTCTTCTATATGCGCCCCAGCATTCTGTTGGCCTTCTAACTTCCTTCTAACACTGTCCGCTGCCTTTAGGTTATCAGAGAAAATCACCCCAGATCCCTTTCCTGTTTGGTGGGACAATACCTTCCCTCATTGACTACTCCTCCTCTAGTTCCTGTGTCCTAAGTGCATCATTTTGCATCTCTTTGCACTTAATCTCAGCTGCCATTCCATCAGCTTGCTTAGGTCCATTCTCTTTCTTTTCATGTGATATCAAACATATTTTTCAACCCCTGGAGTATCGACCCTATTGCAGATCTTCATGTGGAATGACCTACTCCTCTCTTTAAGTTTAGTTAAATCTTATTCAACATTCAAGTTCAGATTTTAAAAGTATTTGCTATCACTGTCAATTTGTACCTGCTTTGATTGATGATGTTGCTGTTGTATATTTATTATTGTCCTTTTGTACTTTGTATGTTATGTATTTGTTTTACATTTATCTGTCTGGATCAGATCTGAAAAGGGCTTTGACCAGTTGTCCCTACCAGTTATCTCATTCAGGCTTAGATACGCCTGTAGGTGGCGTCTGAAAGCATAGCCACTCAGGCCAATAACGTCTGTAGATGTACTTAGCTGACTTTCACCAGGCCTGAAAATGTCTGAGGTAGTCAGCAGTTTTTACCTAAATATTAAACAAACTGAATTGCTTAAAATTGATTGCATAGCATCTATAGAAATTTAATTTTGTGCTGAACAATTTGATGCTGATACTTTGTGTCTATCATATATACTTTAGGAGTTATTCACATTTGTTTAAGACATGATGTGCATAGCTGATATTTGTCTCTCAAGCCTCACCTAAACACCTTGAATAAATGTGAAAAAATACAGTTGTTTGATATTTCAGCTAGTATAAAATAAAAACTAAATGGATTACAATTGATTGCATAGCACTATTACAAAGGTAATTTTGTGCTGAACAATTTTGCCACTGATACTTTGTGTCTACCATGTATACTTTAGGCGTCATTCACATTTGTTTAAGGTATGTGTGCATGGCTGACATTTTTCTCAAGCCTCACCTAAGCACCTAGAAAAATATGAAAAACACAGTTGTTCGGTATTTCAGCTAGCATAAAATAGGCCCAGGATGCAGTGCTAAGAGCATATAGGGCACAAGTGCTGGAGTCTCAAAGACACCTTGTGATGTGAATGAGTTAACAAATAAAATTACATCTGCAAAGTTGCATACCTTCCTCACCAGCCCTTCTGCAATGTAAGCTTATGAAGAAATCAAAGAGGACTGGGTCTTGCATCCATCCCTGAGGCACCCTGATGGTCACCTCCTTTTTATGGACTGAGCTCCATTCACTACCACCCTTTGTGTCCCACCGTTCAACCAATTTCTAACCCAGTTTACCAACCTGGGGCCAACTGTTTATTAGCCACTTATGCGGGATGGTTTAGAAGGCCTTGTTAAAATCCTTGTAGGTCACATCCACTGCTCCTTCCTGGTCTATCAGCCTTGTCACCGGTCAAGGAAATCTATCAAGTTTGTTAAGCAGGGCCTGCCTGCTATGAAACCATGCTGCATTGGATCTTGCTGTCTGGGATTCTAGGTTTGTCAGATCCTTTCCTTAAGTAATGATTCCATCAATTTTGCCACCACTGAAATTAGGCTGACCAGACTGTAGTTGCCAGCCCCTCCCTTCTCCCACTCATAAGAAGAGGAACAACATTTGCTCTCCCCAGTCTGCTGGAATCACTCCTGCTTCTAATGATTTGTTGAACAGGGCTGTCAGTAGTGCAGCCAGCTCCTTCTAAATTCCTTTACTATTCTGGGATATACTCTGTTCAGCTCGATTACCTTATCTACTTTCTGTTTTTCCAGTTCCTTTTTAGAACTCTATCTTCTGTAAATAGGCCAATATCTGCCCCCTCATAGTACTTCTTTTCATCTAACTGTGCTGCAGTCTCTCCCCTCCCTCTCCACCATGAACACTGAACAAAAATATTGTTCAGGATTTCAGCCTTTTCCTAGTACCCTTTTGCAGACTCCCTACCCAACCCTTTTTAGTCTCACAATCCCACACCTGGTATTTATCTTTTCTCTAATGTATCTAAAAAGGTGATTTCTCCTTTTTGCTTGTCTACTATTCTTTCCACTGTCTGTGGCTTGGCACTTCAGACTGCTTCCCTGCCTCCTTCAGTATTTCCAGATATAATCTTCTGTCATCCTGTGTCTGTGTTTCTTTATATTTTTCTGAATGCTAACCTTTTCCCGTCACCATCCTGGCTACTTCCTTTGATGACCAGACTGTTTTTGTTTCCTCTTTGTTTTATTTATTTGCCTAATGCAAAGGCTTGTGGCTTCAGTTAGAGCTACCTAAGATGTACCCATTGATCCTCCACTTCCCCTTCCTACCCTTCCCCTTGGGCTTTCTTCAGACACATCCCCAATTTTGCAGAATCAACCCATCTGAAATCCAGGACCCTTGCCTTTCTGTGGCTGGACTCCTGCACTGTTTTCATGTTAAACCACACAGTACAGTGATCGCTGGACCCCAAGTGATAATCCACTTCTACTGTGCGTCTATAACTCTGTGTTTATTTATGAACACCAGATCCAATATTGCTCCCTCACAGGTGTGTTCTACCACCAGCTGTCTGAGTACTGCCCCAGCAGAACTTCCAAGATATCTCTACTCCTTGCTGTGGCTGCAGTTTGGGTGCTCAATTAGCATCCAGAAAACTGAAGTCTCCTATCAACATTATTTCAAACTCTGATGCCATTTTGTGGATTATTTCCACTAACACCCTGTCCAAGCCCCCATGTGCCAGAATTCTGTAGATCATGCCTGCACAAATGATGATACAATTCCCTGTCTCCAGTGTGACCCCCAGTGCCTCAGCTTCTTCCTGCATTCCCTGTACCTATGTATTTTTAATTTCCTTCCCAACATAGATAGTCACTCCTCCTCCTTTTTTCCTACCCTATCCTCCCAGAATAGGGTATATCTTAGCCTGGCTATGTCCCAATCATGGCTCTGTGTATACCAGTATACTCAGTAACACCGCAATGTCCAGTTATGCCTCTGACATCAAGGTCATTAGGTCTGTGATTTAATTTTTCTAGGCTGCTGGCAATCGTGCACATGGCCTTCCACATTTTGTTGCCCCTCACTTTTACTTTCCTCCCTTAACCTTGTGTTTCCTCTCTCAGTAAGCTTGCTCTGCTGCCAGTTGACTTTGTTGGCCTCGCTTTTTATTCCTGCTAGTCCTCTTTTTGTATTCTGCGATTATTTCCTGTTTTGGTGGAGTTCTGGCTAAATTTCTATCTTCTAAGATGTTTTGATAGGGTTCTTTGCCTGAAGTGCCCCTCCTCTAGTTTAAATGCCCAATGCTGACATCAAAGTTTCGACCCTGCACTCATACTCCTTCCTATTTAGATGCAGTCCATCAGGTAATAAAGTCTGATAGGCAACAACGTCCCTTATTTTTGTTGTTTAATTCTTGCTACATTAGTCACTTTCACAACATATAAATAATTCTGCTGGTGCTGCAGTGGCAAGAAGTTTCCTTATATCCAATGTAAGTTGTGTTTCTTCAGTTGGAATCTTTTATTGTGTGTGCACAATTCTGTCTTCAAACATCTTTCTGGCTACCATTAAAGGGGTGATTTTTTAAAATGATCTCTCCTTTGGTGATGCCTTTGAAATATCTCAGTGCTTATCTATGGCCATACTGATCTTATTACACTTGTCAAACTGTGTTGTGGTACACATTATTCTGTTATTTTCCTGTTGAATATGGTCTGTATACATTATCTCTTCCCTGCTCTTTGCCTGTATTTCCATTCTACTTTCTCTATTCTCAGTGTAGAAAACCCTTTTCAAACTTCTCTGTTAAATTCCTACAAGCTGCATCAAAATCCTCTTGATGAGAGCAATATGTCCTAGCTCTCTTAAACTGTGTGTAGAGGGTATGATTTTCCAAAGTCAATAATGGAAGCTATCTGCCCTTAGAATACAGTTCCAATCTGCTAGTTATCTGTATAATTTAGTATGTAAATTCCCATCATGCTTAAAGATTTATAAATCCAGAAATGCCACCCTGCTAGTGTCTAATTCCATGCTAAACTGTAGTAAAATAGTACAGACATTAAGTCATGCATGAAAATCTACTAAATTCTGTGTGGCTTTTGTATCAGGAGACAATCACCAATGTTTCACCCCAGTACAGAATTTTTCTATGTTATGGGTTGTACATGGTTTTGAAACCAGTTTTTCAAATCCTGCCGTATATAGACAGGCACATGGAGGACTATGGTTAACCCCATGGCTGTCCCTTTATCTAAAGAAAATGAATCCCTTTCAAAAAAAAAAATGTATCTCAAAACCAGATTTCGAGATCCATCAGAACCCATTCTTTTCTTCCTCTGCATGTTTCCTGTATTTGAAATATTCTCTCAAGCTGTTAAGGCCTTTTTATGGGGAATTGATATATAGTGATTGTGTATTTCCTTGTGGCTGTCGCAGGCAGTCTAGGTTCAATGAACTATGAAGATTATGATAATAAACAAACAGGCAACTTACAGATCAGAACAGAACAGCCATCTGCTATAGGGTTTAATTGAATTTTAACTATTCACAAGAGTGGTAATGGTTCTACGGTCCTTTTCTATCCAGCTCCATCCTTTTGGAATGCTTTGCCTGCAACCCTTCATGAAGCCCCATCCTTATTTGGTTTTAAGAATAATCTTGTTATTTTATTATAGCATTCTAAGTGTAATTGCTAATTAACTTTGTATTGTATTTGTTTTGCTTGTTCAATGTTGTATGTCTCTGGGTCGGACCTGAAAAAGAACCTGTCCGTGTCCTCACCTGGTTACTAACTAGATAAAACAATGTTTAAATAAAAACATCTACTAGAAGAAATGGTTAGTGATCCAACTACACACTACACCAAAAAACTATGGCACATTGTTAAATGATTTCCTAAGCAAGTCAAGACAAAATAACTGATCTCATCACTTGTGAACCTAAGCCAGAAACATTCTATATGATGCCAAAGCATAAATCTGATAATCCAGGAGACCAATAATATTTGCAAATGGTCTCTGGACAGAAGGATCCTGAATTTATCAAAATCATCTTGAAGCCACTTTTTCTCTGAAAATATTTTTATTGCAAAGTTGTGAAGAAACAATAATAAGGAGACAGTACAGTTTAATGGACTAACAGTACTTTGTATTGATCTGTTGTTAAAAGCGCCTTGGTTTTGGAAAGGCACTTCTTAGAAATAAAGTATTCATTCATTCATTCATTCATACTATTGGTTGTGTATAAAAAGAAATGCATCACAAAAATGCATTTATGAATTACAGATGAAATGTACTGGCTGTCTTAAGTTTCATACTTGATTAAACATGTAGTGATACAGAACTGTTGGAAAAAGATTTGATAAAGCTGACAAGTTTATTCCATGCTTCATAATAAGACCACTTGAATGTTGTACTGATCTCAGGTCCTTAGAGGAAAGCAGGCTAACCCAACATTGCTTCAAAGGCACAAGCCTTATTTCACTTTCTAAGGGAAGAGTCCATTTTCGATAGCCACTATGACAGACTGCCATATTTTGGAGAATGTCTCTGTTGCCCATTTAGCAATCAGTTGTACCCTCTCTAATTTTAGGCATATTGTCAGGTTATGAAACCATCAGTATATTTAGGGGTCACCAAAAGCCAGTTTGGGGCTATTGTTTTCCTAGCTGTTATTAGGGCAAGAGATAATAGTGGTGGATTGCCTCTAGCCTGTTGTCCCCTGGGGTTTATACCAAGGCAGAACTCAAAGGGAGTTTAGAAGGGCATATTCAGAACCTTGCCCATGATGTTATGCATTTCATGCCAAAAGGGTGACCTTCAGGCACGTTAAGGACATATGTACAATGTCAACCCTCATGGAGGAACAATTGGGGCATTCTGTAGGGGTACTAAACTTAGTAGTGTGCACCTTCAAAGAGGTAATGTAAGCCCTGTACATAAAACTGAATTTTTTGCCTCAGCTTGTTGTTATGAGAACAGTCCTGGAAGTGCTTTGCTGCCAGGTGCCAGGTGTTATCATCAATCCTGGTACCTAGGTTTTGTTCCATTTTGCCCAAATGTTTACTAGGAATGTTTCCCCATGCAGAGTTTGGTAGAAAGTTGTACGGGGTTTGCTGCAGGGCTAGGTCTTATTATGCTTCTTCTCAAACGGGATGAAACTCCCTATTCAGAGCTGCTATTCAGTGTGGTACCCAATGTGTTCTATATGGAGAGACAGACAAAGATGCCTCCTGATTCTGTGTAACAGGTGGTTTTGAGTTCAGCAAGATCCAGGAACCTGCCCCTAGATACAACTGGCCACCATCTTTAAGGCTCTGCATCACCATCTGTGAAGTTGCTGGTGGAAAGGTGCAGTGTCAATACTCTTCCCACTCAGAGCAGCAATGAGTCTAGTGTGCAGTGAGGGTGGTGGTGTAGATTTAGCTTCTTATGCATGGCATTCCAGGTTGCAATTGTGGCTGTGGTGAATGGGTTGGAGACCACAGGTGGTTTCAACATATAGAGGGACTGAGACAGGTAATCGGTCCTCAGGTCATCACCTAACTCCTTCTCTCAATGAACAATCACATAGTATCTGCTGTACCTGCCCCCATTGGAAGAAAGGCCATTTGAAAGGCACAGTAGTAATGTTGGAAGTGTGAAAGAGCAGTTCCTCCAAGCTCACTGGGAAGTTGTAATATGTTTAATTTTATACTTGCATTCTCCCCATTGCACATGAATCTATGTAAAACAGAATTTATTTGTTTGATGTGCACTGAGGACTTACCGGTCAACAAAAGCTAAATAAATAAAAATAAAAAAATGTGGGTAGGGACTGGTATACATAGAGATGTCTGAGTAGGATGGACATTTGTATAGTGTTAATTCAGCCTAAAAGGGATGGAGGAAGAATCCTGCAGCATTCACATTTCCATGCAAGCTTAAAGAGGAGTGGTTTAAAGTTTTGGAATATAGAACGTTTAACTTAGAAGGAATATATAGTCTCAGGTATTTTATGAGGTCCATCAGTTGAAAGACCTTTAAGTAGTCAATCAGCTGTGTTTGTGTCATTTGCCCATTGGCATTATCTCACTTTTACATACATACGTATGTATGTATATACATACATTGTTGTTGGCAGATAAGGACCAGAATGGCCACTTAATCTGCACCATGATACCCATTATCTACTAAATATCCCCTTGCCCCTCCAATGGTTTACTGGTTGGTCCAGTTTATTTTGTGGCCTGATAAGGAGTTGTACTCTTGCATAAGACAGTGGACTACTGGGAGACTCCGGGATAGTACTGCCTAATATCAAATAATGGTGCTTTGTGTTCCTGCCTCCTGCCTCCAAATCTCTGAATACCTGGGCAGTGTCAGATGTTAGCTGCTGGAAGTTCTAGCAGGGACATACAGCAGGGTAACATAAAACATAAGATTTGATGGTGGATAAGGACCACTTGGCCCACCCAGTCTGCCCATTTCCTACCTAATGGATAAGCTGCTGATTAAAGTTAACCAACAGCCTCGTCCTCCTACCCCTACCTCCTAGAAATGCCTTATGTCTGTCCCATGCATTCTCGAATTCTCCCAATGTTTTTGACTCCACAACCTCTTCAAGAAGCATGTTTCATGCATCCCACAATCCTCTCTGTGAAAAATACTTCCTCATTACATCTGATCCGTCCCCGTGTCTTCAATTGTGCCCCTTGTTCCTGCACCTCTTTTCTGAAAGATACTACCCTTTGAGAATACTTGAAAGTTTCTATCATGTCCTCCCTCCTTTTCTTAAGGTTATACATAGTAAGCTCCTTAAGTATCTCTTCATATGTCTTCTGGTGCAGACCCTGCACCATTTTAGTTCCCTCCTCTGGACTGTCTCCATCCTGTCTATGTCTTTGAGGAGATTTGGTCTCAGAACTGAGCGCTGTACTCCAGATGGGGTCTCACCAGCTGTTTGTACAGAGGGATAACAAGTTCCTGTTTACTAATGGTGATGCCTCTCCCTATGCATCCCAGTATCCCCTGCCCTCCTTACTGCCCTCTCATTTGTTTACCCATCTTTAGGTTATCTGATATGACTACCCCTAGGTCCTATAGAAACATAGACTTTGATGGCAGATAAGGACCACTTGGCCCACCTAGTCCCTTTACATTTTTGTTGCTGTTAGTATCTCACCCCTCATTGTGTACTCTTCCCTAGGCTTTTGTTTCCTAGGTGCATTACTTTGCACTTCTTAGCATTGAATCTAAGCTGCCATACATGTGACCATTCCTCCAATCTTGCCAAGTCCCTTCTCATCCTTTCCATCCTACCTTTGTGTATCAACCCTGTTGCAGAACTTTGTGTCATCTGCAGAGAAACATACTTTTCTTCCAGTCCCTCTGTAATGTCACTTATGAAGACATTGAAGAAGACTGGTCCTATAACTGAACCCTGCGGTACCACACTAGTAACCACCCTTTCTTCAGAGTGAACTCCATTTACTATTACCCTCTGTGTCCTATTCTCCAGCCAATTTTACCTATGTTACCATCTTGGGAGCCACTCCAAGGCTGGCTAACTTGTATATTAATCTTTTGTGTGGGACTGTGTCAAATGCCTTGTTAAAGTCTAGATAGGCCATGCCCATAGCCCCTCCCTGATCTACTACTTTGGTCACCCAGTCAAAGAAATCTGTTAGATTCATCTGATATGACCTTCCTGCTGTGAATCCATGCTGCATTGGGTCCTGTGCCCCTCTGGCCTCTAGGTACTCAACAATTCTTTCCTTCAGAAGTGATTCCATCATTTTCCCTATCACTGAGGTCAAACTGTCAGGTCTGTAGTTTCCTGTCTATGCCCTGCTCCCACTTTTGTGCAGTGGAATAACATCTACCCCCTCCAGTCCTCAGGTACCACCCCATACTCCCATGATTTGTTAAAGAGGTAGCCAGTGGTGTCACTAGTTCTACCCTTAGTTCTTTTAAAATTCTGGGATGAATCCCATCTGGCCCCATTGCTTTGTCCACCTGCAGTTTTATGATTTTTTCAGACCTCTTTCTTCTGTAGATAGGGCTGGTATCAACCTCCATTATCCAGAGTGTTTCTATTGTTTGGTTTAGGAACCTCCTTTTCTTCATTTGTGAATACTGAACAAAAATATTTGTTTAGTATCTCTGCCTTTTCACAGTCTCCCTCTGCCCACCCCTCCCTTTATTAAGCCTCACTATCCCTCCTTGGTCTTCCTTCACTCCTGATGTAACTATAAAGGTTTTACCCCCTCCTTAACTGATCTGCTATCTTTTCCTCAGTTTGTGCCTTTGCTGTTCTGACTGCATTCCTGCTTCCTTCTGCTTTAATTGATACATTTTCTTTGTCCTGATCCTTCTGTGATTCCTCGTACTTCCTAGATACTATCTTTTTCTCCTTAATATAGTACGGTCCACTGTCTTATGCAAGAGTACAGCTCCTTATCAGGAGGTGACAGAGGGCATTTTTGTCTCATGCCCCAAAGCAGAGGGAAGGCAGGAGTCTGTCTCCCATTTATCACTATTTGGGCCATATGGGAAGTGTACAGCATTTTTTAAGTTTAAGTTTGTTAGCAGGAAGACTCCATTGAGCATGCTCATTTTCAAGGAAGTCTTGTAAGGACAACATTCAACAACAGTGTACAAGAAAAGTGATGACACAGCATACAGGTACAATAATTGGTCGGAAAAAGTGCATATATGGTCAGTAAAACAATAGTAAAACAGAACAGAATCCAGTGCTTTGGCAAGCAGCGGTGACATACTATAAGGTAACAATGATTGGTAGAAAATACATACAGGGCAATGAAAAGAAAATCAATAATGAAGCATACAGGAACCAATTCATATTAAGAGAAGGAACAAAAAATAGTATCAGTAACAAATGATATGATTGCTGTCATATTCCCAAGGTGACTGAGAGTACAGGAAGGAAGGGGTAGAGAAATACATAACTACTTCTGACGAGGAAGAAGTCCAACTGAGGGCAAGAGATAAGTGCAAGAAGTTGCGATAGGATGAAAGAGCAAGGAGAGAGTTGGGCAGAGATCAGGGATGGAGGGTATAGAAGGAATCCTTGGCACAAGGGTAGGGATGGACTAGGGAGGACAGGGCCAGGGTGAATAGGGAGACTAGGGAGAAGGATACAAGAAGTCAGAAGGTACTCACTTGATAGCAGTGGCAAGAGACTGGCATGATATGCTAGTACCTATGGCAGTGACAGACTACTGGGAAGAATTTGTAGGTCAGGGCTCTAAATAAATTTAATGAGACATGCTGGTGAGCCTGAGTGATGTCTGGATGAGATTCCATGCCGATGGGATGCGTAGCTAATGGCACCCTTGCTGAGGGAGGTACGCATCTGGAGTACGTCGAGGAGGATGTGGGCAGATTTCCTAAGGGAGTAGGAGCATTGGGAAATATTAACAAGTGAGGAGATATAGGTTGGTAAATTGTTTAGTAGACTTTTGAGTGTCCAGGTACCTAAATGGAGTAGCTGCTGGGTGGTGAGGGGTTGCCAGCCGACTTCTTTATATAAGTTGCAGTGATACATCCTAAAAGGTGCTTTAGTAATGAAGTGCAGAGCCCGATGGAACAGTATATCGAGCTTGCAAAGGTTGGAAGCAGCAGCGCGGTTGCACATGATGTCACCATAGTCTAGGAGTTACAGGAATGTGGTCTGTACTAGTCTACATCTAATGTTAGGGAGAAAGAGTGATCTGTTCCTGAAAAAAAGCTGAGTCTTGCTTTCAACTTACTAGAAAGGTAGTTGATGTGTGCACTGAAAGAAAGTTTGCTGGCTATCCAAATGTCCAGATATATGAATTGCTCAATCACGTCTAGTGATTCACCTAGGATAGTCATAATGGGTACAGGTGATGCGCTGTACTGAGTGGAAGGCATATTGCTACTATGTATGAAATAAAGGACCTTGGTTTTTGTGTTGAGTAGTAGCATGGAGTTGATTGGTTGCACTCTAACTATGCAAAGGCAGCTTGCGTACATTGTGTACTTCACATAAGGTTAGCTTAGAAGTATATATAATGGCATCATTCTCAAAGAGATGTATTTTGGAGTTGCTGATATTGGAATCTATTGAGTTAATATCAATAGAAAATAGTATAGGGCCTAAAATGGAGCCTTGTGGGACACCTCATTTTATGGGAGGAGTCAGAGACCTGACCGTTTGCTTTGGTTTTGAACTCTACCTGTAAGGTAGCTCAAGAATCATTGAGTATAGTGTAAACTGTGCCTAGTTTACTGAGACCACTGAGAATGAGGTTATAGTCGATGGTATCGAATGCCTTGCTGAGATCTAGGATTCTGGCACCTGTGACTTGTTTGGATCCACTCAATAAGTTGAGATCCAAGGCCAAAACATCTACAGGTTCTGAACATGTATCCAAACTCTACATGGTTGAAAACATTTTCCACATCCAGGGCAAGGACCACAGCTCCATATTTCATAGGCTTTTTAGACCAATGGTGAATAATGTTCAGGTATCTGCAAACATTAGTTTTCCCTGTCTACAGTTGACAACCCCAGCTTGGTCTGGAGTGATTGTGAAGGTTAGTAGGGGTTACAGCTAAGTAGCAATAACTTTTGCAATAATTTTATAGTCTGCAGTTAAGAGAAATGGGACTGTATTGTTTCCATAATGTGGGGTCCTTGCCCATCTTTGGAAGGACTGTGATAGTGGCAGACTGTGTAGGGAAGTGTACCTCACGCCATGCTTTCTGTGAGCATATCAAAAGTGGGTCAACCAGGTCTTGGGAAAACACCTTGAAGAAGTCAATAGGGAGCCCATCTGGTCCAGAGTCCTCCTCTTTCCAGTGAAGTATCCATCACTAACACTTCAGTGGGTTCAATAGGTGTGATTTTGGTCTGGTTGAAGAAACTGTCCATCACTGGGCAAATGAGGACACTTCCAAGAGATAAAGGCATTTGATGAAGGCCCTAAGCTCAGCACACATTGAGTCAATGCTAGAGGTTAATGATACTGTCCAGTCCCTAAGCTGTTAAATAGTTACCTCTCTCATGTTGACCGTGACCTTCTCAATAACCACTTCACCACTGCAGGCCTTGCATTCAGTACTTCCGACCAGTAACCTCCGCTCCCAACTTGGTCTACAGGATCCAGCAAAACTGGACACTGACGTCTCAGTGAATGCCACAGCCTTCACCTTTCATCCTGTATCTCTGAAAGAAATGGAGGATTTAATTTTACAGCTGGATTGTAGGAGAAGTGCAGGCACAGACTTAATTGACCCATACTTCCTAAAACTTAGTGATCACATCCTGGCTGCACCAATTACGCACCTTTTCAACCTATCTCTTATGCAATGTGATATCAAACATATTTTTAAAACTGCCCATGTGAGCCCTCTCTATAAATCTGGTGATCCAGGTGATCTGAATAACTATAGACCCATTTCCCTACTCCCTATACTTTCTAAAATATTGGAGAAAATACTTAGTACACAGCTTAGGAAGTTCAAGGACTCCTCTAATCTGCTTAATCCTCTGCAATCAGGATTTAGGCCATGTCATAGTACAATTTCAGCCCTTGCAAAAATGACTAATGACTGGCGGGTGCCTGATAACAAAAACTTTGTATGTGCAGTATTCCTGGACTTAAGCAAGGTGTTCAATACTGTTGATCATGACCTACTTTTACATACTCTCCGTATGATTGGCCTTGACTCCCTTCCATGAGATGGTTGTTCAAACTACCTCATAGGTTGTCTTCAGCAGGTAAATACAGAAAGGAATTCTCGCCACTGAAACTCTTGCTCAGGGTGTCCCACAAGGCTCCATATTGGGACCCATGCTCTTCACACTCTACATTAATAGGACCAAATTGGGATTAAAACGTAGAAATATTTATATGTTACATCAAAGATACTCTTATAGTACTGCTTGCAGGCATTTGTATATTTCATAAACTACAAGTTACTGGTACATATTGTTTTATGGACTTTTTGTCTTCTCAGACTATTGTTCTCCAGATTTCTCTATCGTATAAGCCTCACATCATTATGTATTCATCCTGGATACCTATATTCTGCATTAACATATACTGTTTTCTTATTGCACCTTATACTAATTTTAACTTCCAGGTCCACCTTGAAAATGAGTTCACTCAATGGAGTTTCGCCTGGTAAAATAAATATTGATTGATTGATCAACTGAACCATCTCCAGGAAAGTGTTCTGATTGATTGATTGATTAATTTACAGTATGTATGTTTGTGCAGCTGCCAGGTAAGATATCCCCCATCCCCATTAATATATGCTCCTGACTGGGACAGGTGTGTAGAGCATTCAATTCAGGAGCTGCTAGACAAGTTGTAGCACCATTTCAGCTTCTGCAAACCCTATACAAGGCGGGCTGGCAATTGATGTGGGCCGCCTTGCACACTTCTACTTTAGTTCTGAGTTAAGTGAGTTCAAGGTTGTCTAGTGTCTTGTTATAAGCAGGGTAGGCTATGACTTGATCCCTAATAAATGAGAGCTTTTCATCAGCATCCTTGAGATGTGTCCCATCTTTTGTTATGACACAAGAATTCTTTAATAAGGTCTGATATAAATGCTATAAATGTTTGATCTTTGAAGAGCATTTGATCTAGTCTCCATGAATGCTACACTGGGGATTGCCTACTGGTATTATGGACTTTGTCAGCCTTACGTGGTCACAAAGTAGGATAGGGGTAACTGATATTAAAGATACTGGAAAGGAGGGCTACACTGACCAACAAATGGTCTAATCTGGTGTACTGTAGGAGAGGTGCACATAGGAAAAGATACTGGGCCCAATTCTAGAAAGAATATGCCACAGAGCAATGCAGATGCACCAAGGAAAATGGTGCAAGCCACAAATACGTCAAGCAAATGTGACATCGCTGTTCTACAATGCAACATGACGCAACTAAGTATACCAAGTGCAATTTATGCCATGATTGCAACCTTTATTTATTTTATTTTATTTATTTCTAGGAAGTACCTTTGAGCCAAGGCTCTTTAACAAGTTCCATGTCATAGTAATACATGGGCATAACATCATTTACAATTGTTACAAATACATAAGCAGATACAAGGAGGTTCCATGCCTAGAAAGACATAGGTACATCAGGTTACAGAGGTTACATAATTACAATAACAGGGATTATATAAGTAAAAATATACAGGCACATAATTTAAAGCAGGCTAGGTTGACAGGTTGTTAAGTGAACAACGAGAATCTACAGGATATACAGCAAATCAGGTAGGGAACAGAGGATGATATAGTCTGTAAAATAATTAACTAATACTAAATGCAAGGAGGTGAGAACTTGATGGGCAGCAGTTCTTTTTGTCTTAAGTGCTAAGTGCTAAACAGTGTAGTCATAGGAGGCCTAGACTCACTAGGGGGTGCTGAGGTGAGGTCCTGGAGCCTACTAGGGGGAGTGTTAGTTACAGAAGAGATGAGAAAGGCAAGGGTGCAGGTTATAATGAGGTAGCAGGAAAGAGGAGGGAAGAGTGTGGGGAAGTTCAGGTCTCCCAGTCACAGTTCCTGTTTGTGGCAAAGGGCCACTCAAGTTTATCTTTAAAGGGGCCTATTTTGTCCTCTTTTGTGATGCCTAGGTCAAGCGCATTAAGCCAAAGTGGTGCCAGTGTTCATAGGAGCGTTGGCCTTTTGTGATTCTATGGAAGGGATGCAGAGGGCTGAGTTGTTTGTAGCCTAGTGCATCTGATAGAATTAGTCAGCTAAGGAGTTTTGCAGGCTTGGGTGGTAAGTCCTAGCATAGACTTCTTGGCGAGCATGCATCCTTGATACTGGAGGCGACTGTCAAGGTTGAGCCATTTTGTTTGAGCGTACAACTCGCAGGTGTGAGTGAGGTGGGTACACCTAGGACTAAGCAACATGCTTTGTTTAGTGTTGTTTTGATACATTTCAAAGCAGTTTGGGAGAGCAGCCCATATACTGCTAGAACCATAGTCTATCACTGAGAAGACCCAGGCTATTTGCAGCAGTTTTGAGTGCCTCAGAAGTCAGGCCTTTTCGAGTGTCTGTACAGTAATCCTAATTTTGCATTTGAAGCGTTGTGACTGCATCTATGTGTTGGTTAAGCGAGAAGGTGAGGTCAAGTGTCAATCCTAGGTATTTAAATGTTTGAACCATCTCCAGGAAGTGTTCTGACTGTTATGAGTGCAAAGTTGGTGAGTGCATATGTGGTGATGCGAATAACATAGTCTTAGTTTTTATAATTGAGGAGCAGTTTTGATTGAAGGAACCAGTGCTCCAGCCACGGTGAAATTAGCCTGCAGTTGCTTTTCCAGTATGTAGGGGTCAGAATTACATGAATATAGGGCTTCATCATTTGCATACAGTAGTAGCTGGTCATTTACCGATTGAGGAGGTTGTTTAAGAACAGGCTGAACTGCAGAGAACCAAGGATAGAGTCCTGAGGAATGCCTGTGTTAACACTAAGGTTGTCGGAGAAGGTGTCCAGGATTTTCACTTTTGGACCCTCCCAGAGTGGTAACTTCTGAACCATGCTACTGTCGCAGGAGAGGCCGGTATTGGATACCCGATCCAGGGCAGATTGTGATTGGCGGTGCGAAGGCCGGTGAGATCAATATATGTTGCCCCTACCAAGAGCCTCTGTCTGGCACATTATGGATAAAGCTAGTAAACTCCACTAAAGCAGTTGCGGTACTGTGTTGTTCTCAAAATCTATGTTGTTGCTGACATTGTAAATTATACCTGTCTAGATATTCCATCAGTTGGTCACTTACAATTTGCTCCAGGGCCTTGGAGAGTGGAGGAAGGATAGATATTAGGCGGTAATTTGTGGAGAGTTGGCCCTGTCACCACTTTTGTCAACAGGGGTAACCACTGCCACCTTCAGATCTGTGGAAATTCACCTGATACCAAGAGAGATTTAAGATTTTTGTGAGGGGTTTGAGAGTTATGTCCAGGGTGAGCCTAACTAGTTTTAGGTCAAGTTGATCAGAGCTAGTTCTGGGATTACCTAGCCCTTTTAGGATGTACTTTTGCTTCCATAAAGGTGATAGCTCTGAAGTAGAAAGGCGGATGGGAGATTGATTGGGTCCCGGGTTTCGCTCAGTGCAAGAATCTGATTGGTGTTGAAGGAAGCAAGGGGCAACACTCCACAGGGTCAGTAAAGATTTGTTGAAGACATCTGCTATGCAACTGTGATACTAAGTGAGTTGGCCCTCAATGTTCAGGAAGGTGGGGTAGTTTTATTAGGTTTACTGGTTAGGAAATTTGTGTTCTCCCAGAACCGTCTACTGTCACCCATGAGTTCGTCAGCTCATTTTAAAGTGAGTGTTTTTGGCCTTGTGAATAGCCCAGGTGCATTTATTCCATGCAGCTCTATAGTTCTGGTAGTCTGTCTGGGTACAGGGTTTCTTGCTTTGTACCACAAGTCATCTCTATTTTTCATGAGGGCTAGTAGCTGTGCTGTGATCAAGGGACTGTCATAGTCATGGATCCTTCTTTTGGTGTGGGGGTGTAGACATTGCACACTTCATTGAATTTGCTTATAAAGCATTCTAGGGCAGTGTTGACATCTGTTTTGTGGTCAATAGAGCTCTAATCTTGAAGGCTGAGGTGCTCTTAGAGCTCCCAAATTGCCTTTCTTCAGAAGTCTAGCAGTAATAGTCCTGGCTGGTGCCTTTGGGACCTCATTTGACCATTTACAGATTACGGGAGTGGTCTCTTAGGAAGTCAGGAGAACCATGATGGAGGATATTCTTTCTGGCCAATTTGTGACCACCCAGTCGATTACTGACCCCATGCCTGTTCTGCTGTTATACCGAGTGGGAAGTCAACCAATTGCACAAGGTTGAGAGTGGCTAATGAGTCCTTGTAGTGTACAGCTTCAGTGGAGGACCAGTTGATATTAAAGTCTCCAACCATTATCAGCTCTGCGTTTGGTCCCCTTTCAGAAGGTGATTGATGACAGAATTGAAACCTTTCACTTGTTCCTTGGGAGGGATATAAGGCTGAAACTATTGGGTTTTCCCATTCTTGTCAAGTATTACTTTTATTGTCATCAGTTGAGCCCCACATTTGGTGTCACATGGTTAAGCATTTGGCCCTGACTGTGGTCTTTAACATATATAGTACAACCACCTCCTCTTTTACGGTCTGTCTATTCTGAATGCAGCATACCCAGTGAATTGTATAGCAGAGTCTGGCACCTATGTGATAGCCAGGTCTCTACTATCGCAAGAATGTCGGGCTGGTGTAGCTGGACCCAGACTTGGAGAGTGTCCATTTTGCTAGCATGCTGCAGATATTTATTGATGCTATTGTTAGTCCATTCTGTTTCTTATGAACTGTTACAGTGTATGTCATTGGGCCTGGGTTGGGATGAATATTACCTGAGATCATACCTCAGGTACACCAATGTGTAATGGAACATAAGCCAAGAAAACAGATGAGATATGCCAAAGCGAGATTCTAGAAGCTGCAGTGCCACAACTTACACCAAGACAAGCTGGTATAACATACACAGGTGGGAGCAGGTACAACTTACACAGTATATAAAGGAGCACAGACAGGCAGGCTGGAGACACAGCAGCACAGCACTCTGACAGAGAGAGCGAGAGGAGAGAGACAAAATAGAAGGACCAGTAGTAATGCTAGGTGTGCTACTACTGGAGCACTGGGATAGGCATAGGAGGTGACACAATGCTCAGAACCAGAGGAACAGGCAGCAACCAGGACAGCACAGACCTGGCAGATGCCATGCACCATGGCTGTACAGGAGTAAGGAAGACATTCCAGGACCTGATGGAGGAACGTGCATTGCATGCTACCAACTGCCCCAGGCCATCATAGAGGATATGTGATGACCTCAGTGCAGACCTGTGGAGTGCCACCAGCAGGGGTCAGCCAGTCCCTGTGGAGGTGAAGGTAACAGCAGCAATATGCTTCCTGGCAACAGGGATGTTCCAGACACCAACAGGCAACACTGTGGGAATATCACAGCTGGCCACATTGAGGTGCCTACAACAGTTCCTGAATGCTATGGTGACCCACATGGACCAGTACATCACCTTCCCACAGGTAGCATGACAGCAGCAGCAGTGATGCGGGGCTTCTACACCATCACCCAGTTCCCACATGTTATGGGTGCAATAGACTGCACCCATGACACCATCTGAGGAACCATCAGTCAATGGGGATGTGTATGTGAATGTAAGGGCCTCCACTCTATGAACATGCAGGTGGTATCGCGACAGTCAGGGCCACATACTGGATGTGGTTGCCCAATACCCTGGTTCCACGCATGATGCCTACATCCTGTGCAACAGTGGACTACATGGGGCTACTGGAGGGCCAGCTTACAGGAGGATGGCTAGTACGTAAGTGAACACAGCACAGAGCACTGCATACATGAATACCTGCACACCATGCAGACACAGGAACACAGACTACAGAGACTGATGACGTACCATCTATCCAAAGGGGTACAGTGGGTATCCACAGCTGCCATGGGTGATGACACCACTGCACCACACACACACAGCAGCACAGACATGATACAATGAGGTGCACAGCCAGACAAGGTGTATCATTGGGTGCATCTTTGGCATCCTGAAGGCACAATTCAGGTGCATTGATAGATCGTCAGGGCCCTACACTATAGTCCAGAGATGACCTAAAGATATTTCTTGTCTGCTGCATACTGCACAAGATTGCAGTGTAACACCATGTGCCACCACCGGACCAGCTGGAGAACATGGATGAGGAGGACCAGGAGAAGAATGGCATGGCACACAGACATGACAGTTACCACCAAGCAAATGCAGCACTGGCACAGGCATGCCAACATGCATGATGCAACCTGATATAGAGGCACTTCACCTGAGAGAAGCCATGGAACCACAGTGACAGCCACCAAACACCAGGTGGAGATGTCCAACACAACAATACAGGCGTGCTGCCTGGTGCAGTGCACAGGCCATGGTGACACTGGAAGATGGCAACAGGTCCCGTGGAATGCAACCACATTGGGCAGTGCACACACAGCCATGGACATGGTACAGTGTGGAATTGAGAGACAGTATGGAGCAATGTAACAAGACCATCAGAACAGGTAGGTGGTGATAGGCCCAGTACAGTCTCCTGGGGAGATGGCCATGCATAGGGCAGTACAGATTACACCTGGCACCACACAACAAGGCACACAGTAGGGTGGGTCAATGGGCAGGCAGGCAGCAGCACACTGTGCGGGCACACACCTGTGAGGCCTGCAGAAACATGGCACAACCAGTAGAACACCAACAACACACGAACAGGGCAGAACTAGTGCCATGCAGTGGGCCATGCAGCACACATCCACATACCATGAGAGACAGACAGACAGAATGTGTGAGCAATGCAGGCACAAAGTTAAAGTGTGGCATGGGGACAAAGGGTGCACAGTGGCCACAGGCACAATGCTGGGATGATGGCACCACCAGGCACAACGCCCTGACATGGCCCACACCCTGGTCCCTGGTATGGCTGTTAGGGTATCCCCAGCAGGAAATTCACCCAAGACCTGGAGATTTCAGTGGGAAGTGTGGTACAGTGGGGCCCCTTGAATTAAAGCCTGGCAGATTTAATAATTTCAACACTTTCTTTTAAGTGCAATACAGCTGAAATCATTGGCTGGATTTCATTCTGGCATGACTACAAATCAAAGTCCATACTCTTTGCATCACATTCCTTGGCAAGTCTTTGGTTTGTCTGGATGGGGAAGGCACCCAGGATGGAGGTGTCAGTCTGCAGCATGCGCCTAACATCAGCTGTCTTGATCTGGCCTTGTGTAAGGTGGGTTGTGAATGCAGATTTGATTGCCAGTTGCTGTTGTTCAGTAAAGATTGCTGGCAATGTGGGGACCTTACAGGTGGAGTGTGTGTCCCATCGTCTCTTGGCTTCTGCAGATGTCCTGTGAGCTAAGTCCCTCTCGCTGGTGAAAGAGATTACCTTTTCCTGGTTCATCCATTGTGATTGAACTGCTCTCCAGAGTCTGTGATGGAGCACCTGCATGTGGTCTGATGGTGGTGCATTGGGCCTTTGTGGTTAACTGGCATTTTGTCTGCTCACTCTGATGCTCTCCTCTTTGTTGCTGATCAGGTGATAGTATGCATCTGCTGTTGTGGCTCGGTGGCTCATGTGTGATGCAGGCTCATGTCTACCCTCAGGGTGAATGCTGTGAAACTGGGGAAAGAGGAAGAAAAGAAAGAAAGAAAGAAAGGAAGGAAGGAAGGAAGAAGGAAGAAAGAAAGAAAGAAAGAAAGAAAGAAGAAAGAAAGAAAGAAAGAAAGAAAGAAAGAAAGAAAGAAAGAAGCTCTGTACATAAGGGAAGAAATCATAGCTACAGAACAAAAGGGTAAACAGGAGGAGAGGAAGCACTGTGGATCAATTTGGAGACAGGCAATGGCACCACAATCCACACAGGGTTGTATACAGACCCCCATCTCAGGGAGGACATGGACAAGGAAATGATAGGAAGTATCCTTAGAATGGCAGAGAAAGGGAGATATTGCTGATGGGGATCTGAATATGCCAGATGTTAATTGAAGTACATTTGCAGCAGCCACTTCTAAGAGTGAGGTTATTCTAGAGGCCCTACAGGGGCATGCCTGAGACAACTAGTATTGGAACCCACTTGAGAGGAGCAATCTTAGATCTGGTTCTCTCAAATGGAGATGGTGAAAGGATCACAGATTTAGAAGTGGGTAGCCATCTGGGAACTAGTGACCATCGAACAGTATGGTTCACAATAAACACAGCAGTGAGTCAAGCCATACAAAGGCAAAGGTACTCGACTTCAGGAGGGCTGACTTTGCCAAAATGGTTGAGTGCCTAAGGAATGCACTAGCAAATGGGCAGGAAGGTGGGGTGGAAAAACAATGGGAATAATCAAAATTGCCATCACAGAGGTAACAAGCCTTTTGTGAAACAAATAAACAAAAAAATGAAGTAAGAAACCACTATGGTTCTCAAAGGAGGTGACAGGGAAGGTTAGGGAAAAAAGAAAGCATTCAGGAGGTACAAGGAATCACAGAAGGAGCAGGACAGATAATTGTATCAATTAAAGCAAAGGAAGCTTGGAAGGCAGTCAGAACAGCAAAGGCCCAAACCGAGGAAAAGATAGCCAACACAGTTAAGAAGGGATAAAACCTTTTATAGGTACATTAGGGAGTGAAGGAAGACCAAGGGAGGGATAGTTAGGCTTAATGGGGGCTGGGCAGAGAGTGGCTGTGAAAAGGCAGAGATACTAAACAAATATTTTGCTCAGTATTCACAAATGAAGAGGGGAGGTACCTAAACCAAACAATACAAACACTCTGGATACAGAAGGTGATACCAGCCCATTTACAGAAGAAAGGATCTGAAGAACTCTTAAAACTGAAGGTGGACAAAGCAATGGGGCCTGATGGGATTCATCCCAGAATTCTAAAAGACCTAAGGGTAGAAATAGTGACACCACTGACTACCCTCTTTAACAAATCATGGGAGGATGGGATGGTACCTGAGGACTGGAGGAGGGCAGATGTGTTTCCACTTAACAAAAGTGTGAGCAGGGCAGAAGCAGGCAACTACAGACCTGTTAGTTTAACCTCAGTGATAGGGAAAATGATGGAATCACTTCTGAAGGAAAGAATTGTCAAGTACCTAGAGGCCAGAGGGCACAGGACCCAAGGCAGCATGGATTCACAGCGGAAGGTCATGTCAGATGAATCTAATCGATTTCTTTGACTGGGTGACCAAAGTAGTAGATCAGGAGGGCTGTGACATGGCCTACCTAGACTTTAGAAAGGCATTTGACACAGTCCTGCACAAAGATTAATAAACAAACCAGCCAGGCTGGGAGTGGCTGGACAACAGGACACAGTGGGTAATAGTAAATGGAGTCCACAGTGAAGAAAGGAGGGTTACTAGTGGGGTACCACAGGGTTCAGTACTGGGCCAGTCTTTTAATGTCTTTATAAGTGACAATGCAGAGGGACTGGAAGAAAAGTATGTCTCTTTGCAGGTTCACAGAAGACATATGAAGAAAGACTAAAGGAGCTTAAGATGTATAGCCTCGAGGAAAGGAGGAGAGGGGACATGATAGAAACTTTCAAATATCTCAAGGGAATCAACAAAGTTCAAGAGGGTAGCATCTTTCAGAAAACAGAAGTGCAAGAACAAGGGGCACAAATTGAAGATAGAGGGGATGGCTCAGAGGTAATGTGAGGAGTATTTCTTCACAGAGAGGGTTGTAGATGCATGGAATAGCCTTCCTGAGGAGGTCATAGAGTCAAAAACAGTGGGGAATTCAAGAATGCATGGGACAGGCATAAGGCAACTCTAGTGGGGAGTGGAGGAAGTAGGCTGTTGGTTAACTAGGATCTGCAGCTTATCCATTAGGTAGGGAAATGGGCAGACTAGGTGGGCCAAGCGGTCCTTATCTGCCATCAAATTCTATTTTTGTGTTTCTATGTAATAGTAAATGGAGTTCACACTGAAGAAAGGGGTTACTAGTGGGGTACTGCAGGGTTCAGTACTAGGACCGGTCCTCTTCAATATCTTTATAAGCTGACATTGTAGAGGGACTGGAAGGAAAAGTATGGCTCTTTGCAGATGACACAAGATCTGCAATGGAGTTGATACACAAGGTGGGGTGGAAAGGATGAGAAGGGACTTGCAAGGTTGGATTAATGGTCAAATGTATGGCAGCTTAGATTCAATGCTAAGAAGTGCAAGGTAATGCACCTGGGAAACAAAACCCCAGGAAAGAGTACACAATTGTGGGTGAGATACTAACAACAACAAAATGTAAAGGGACTGAGGGTTGCCATATCAGATGACCTAAAAGGTGGGCAAGCAATGTGAGAGAGCAGTAAGGAGGGTTGGGGGGATACTGGGATGCATAGGGAGAGGCATCACCAGTAGAAAACAGAAGTTGTTATCCCTCTGTACAGACAGCTGGTGAGACCCCACCTGAGTACTGAGTGCAGTTCTGAGACCCAATCTCTGCAAAGACATGAAGAGGATGAAGGCAGTCCAGAAGAGGGAACTAAATGGTGCAGGGTCTGCACCAGAAGACATATGAAGAGAGACTTAAGGAGCTTAATATGTATAGCCTCGAGGAAAGGGGGGCATGATAGAAACTTGTAAGTACCTTAAGGAATCAACAAAGTCCAAGAGGGTGGCATCTTTCAGAAAAGAGGTGTGCAAGAACAAGGGGCACAATTTGAAGATAGAGGGTGGCTCAGGTAATGTAAGGAAGCATTTTTTCACAGAAGGGTTGTGGATGCATGGAATGGTGTTCTGGAGAAGGTTGTGGAGTCAAAAAGTGGTGGAGTTCAAGCATGCATGGGACAGTCATAAGGCAATTCAAGGGTGTGGGGTAGGAAGAAGTAGGCTGTTGGTTAACTAGGATCTTCAGCTTATCCATTAGGTAGGAAATGGGCAGACTGGTGGGCCAAGCGGTCCTTATCTGCCATCAAATTCTATGTTTCTATGTTTCTAAAATACATACTTTGGGACCATGGGTAAAAACTAAGCCAATGGACATCTGTAACTGGGGGGGCATCACAGAGGTCATTGTCATCACCCCTGTGAGTGTGGAACTCCTAGCCCTTAGAGAAATGGCCAATCAGGCCCTGGAAGTTTTGGGAAGGTGCCAGCAGGAGTCCCCAGGCTTGGAGCACATTCCTGGGTAAGGCATATGCTATGGGACCCTGGGTAAAACTAATCCTGTAGAAGTCCCTACCTTGGTAGGGCATCAGGAGGTGTGGGCCATTACCCTCAGAGTCTGCAAGTGCTAGGTCCAAGGGGAGTGTTAACAGCAGGCCCTGGAAGTTTTAGGGGCATGCCAGCAGGTGTCCTCAGGCTTGAAGCACATTCCTGGGTAAGGCATATGCTTTTGGACCATGGGTAAAAACTAATCCTGTGGAAGTCCCTACCCTGGCAGGGCATCAGGGCATCAGGAGGTGTGGTCCATTACCCCATGGAGTCTGGGTGCTAGGCCCAAGGGCAGTGTTAACAGCAGGCCCTGGAAGGCCTAGGGGGCATGCCAGAAGGTGTCCCCAGGCTGAGAGCTCTGAGTCCTGGGGAATTGTAGTGGGAGCAGAAGTCCCTGGGAGAAAGTGTGACCAGATGTCCCTGAGAGATAGTATGACTAGACAGCCCTTATAGCTAGAGGGACCAGATGTCCCTGAGGGCTAGTAGGACCAGATGGCCCTCAGAGCTGGTGGGACCGGATAGCCCTGGGAGCAAGTGGGACCAGATGGCCCCACCTGCTGCCAGCTAGGATTTCTCTAAATAACTGTGGTCAGGCTTAACAGTCACTGTAGGGGAGTTTGCTGAAGGTCTAGCCAGGCTGTGATGCCAGTTGCTGGGCATGGCTTCATGCTGGGCCTGGCAGACTGCATCTAGAAGTCTACAGGGGACATGCCAGCATGTGTCCCAGGCTTGGAAGCACATTCCTGGGTAGGGCAAATGCTTTGGGACCCTGGGTACAAATTAATCCTGTGGAAGTCCCTACCTGGCAGGGCATCAGGGAGGTGTGGGCCATTATCCTGGGAGTCTGGGAGTGCTAGGCCCAAGGGAGTGTTAACAGCTGGCCATGGAAGTTTTAGGGGAGCTGCCAGCATGTGTCCCAGGCTTGGAACTCATTCTCTGGGTAAGGCATATGCTTTGGGACCCGAGGTAAAAACAATCCTGTGATCCCTACCATGGCAGGCATCTGAAATGTGAGCCATTACCCCATGAGTCTCTGGGAGTGCTAGGCCCAAGGGGTGTTAACAGCTGGCCCTGGAAGTTTTAAGGGACATGTCAGTTGGTGACCCCAGGACTGCAAGCATATTCCCTGGTAAGGCATATGCTTTGAGACCCTTGGTAAACCCTAATATTTTTGAAGTCCCTATCCTAGGAGGGCATCATGGAGGTCATGGCCCTTAGCCTTGTGATTATTGACTCCTAACCCTTAGAAAGTGGCAAAGCAGGCCCTGGAAGTTTGAGGGGTGAGGGTACCAGGTTCCCAGACTGAGTGCACTTTCCTGGGTAAGATATAAGCTTTGGGACCCTAGGTAATAACCACATCTGTGAGTATGTACCCTGGAGAAAGTCAGGGACGTCAGGGCCATCCCTCCTGTGAGTTTGGGACTTCTAGCACTGAGGGAAGTGGTTGATGCTGGGCCTGGAACTTTAAGGGACAGAATATCAATTCTACCCAGGCTGAGTGTGGAGTTTGGAGGCATACTTACATTTGTTACGGTACTCTTCTGCCACAGGAACATGGAGAAGTGTTTGATTCTGAGTATGGCTGCCTGCCTCTTCACTGCTTTGTGATGGCAGAACATGTCAGGTTTGATCCGCCTGTCTCTATGAGCACAGGGCATTAAGTCCAGTAGCTGATGGCTTCAGTTTGGGAGCAGCCGCCTTGTGTGGTGTGCATAGAGTTGAAGTAACTTGAATAGCTCTCCTTCTAGCACCAGCCTAGCTGGTCCATGTGTTGCAATGATTTTGTGAAGAAAATGGTTAAGACATAGCTGTCTTCATTATCAATGACCAGTCTCTTTGCATTCTTCAAGTCACCCAGGGACATATTTCAGATGGTAGCAGAGTGCTGGGCGTTGTGGAGAGCCAAGCTGAAGATGAGATGATTTCTTGCCAGGCAGTGATCTTGGTTTTAAGGGCCCGATTCTCAAAGCCCGGCGTCCAACGCAAGTGCTTGCACTAAACAGAAATGGTGCAAGTAGCACCTTGCATCCAGTGCAGCGTCCATGCACCCAAAGGTGGCCTGCATCGACCACAGGCCCCTACCTGGAACAGGTCCTGCACCACCCTTTCACCCAGTAACTGCAGCGACAAGGTGCAAGGGTGCCCTGCACTAGATGCAAGCAGCCAAGGCCCAGAGGAGCGATTCATGAACAGCGCCCAGAGAAGCAGAAACTAAGTCCCCAGAGACCAGCCTGGGCTGGAGTAAGGGGACTTAGAAACTGCTGCCCTGTGTGCGCCACTGGTGCATATTGGTGCGGGCACCCGTGACCTGCTCCCGATGTGCTCCACAACAGAAATTGTGGTGTGAACCCCCACCAGCCCCCTGATGATGCTGTCAGTGGCATACAGTGCACTCCCCTCCCCCATCAGTGGTCCGGTGCCCTCCAGTCCCCACCACCTGCCTGCAGTGTCCCGTCACCCCAGTCGGGCAGAGCCAGTGACCAGGGTTGCCCTCCACACACCTTTACGGCCCCAACTGGACTGCATGTGCAGTACTCTGTCCCATGTGATGTGTGCCCCGTGCAATGTATGGGTCCCATAGGTTTGGGCACGTCCCGCCTCAGCGTGGGGCACACTGGTCTGCTTGCCCGGCTAAGGGCCCTCTGAACCCCTGTCCATGCATCATCTGTTCGCCGCAAGGGCAGGGTTGCCGCAGGCATGGTGACTTAGACACCAGTACCCCTCTCATATGAGAATCAGGTGCAGGGTCTCTGGAACACAGGGCATCAGCACAAGCTGCTGTTTGCGCAGCTTGCACCAGACAGAGGACCCTTTGAGAATAGGGCCTTAAGTGTCTTGGCTCTGGGTAAACTGTTAATTATCCTGACTGCCTCCTTGGCAGCAGAGGTGTCCTATATAGAGATGCTGTTCATGGTGGTATCTGCATTTGTGAGTCCCTTAGCCAGATTTCGTGGCACCTCTTCATGGCAGAGGTACTGAGGCCTGCTCTCCAGAAAAGAATTACCTTGATGAGCATGTCAAGTTCAGACTGATGGGTCTTGTCAATCTGATTCAAATTTAAGAATTTCAGGAAGTGAAGGAGGCTGTTTATACAACACTTGATAGGGCCTGGCTTGAGGCTTCAGCCTCTGGAATCCAAGTATCTTTCATGAATGCCCTGGAACCCAGCAGGGATGTGAGCGAAAGGGCCGGGTCAATGGCATTCCACAGGTGGGTCAGCATCTGCTGGTGAGCATTTTCTGTTTCTTGGTCCTTCTTTCCTCCCTCAAGGTCTGGAGCCAAGCTCTATGGAGACTCAGCAGTTGAGGACTCTTTAGCTCTGACTCTGTAGGCTGACTTGGCAGCTGAGTATGTGGCAAATCCAGAGATGGAGAATATTCAGTCTGGGTGTCTCTAACATAGAAACATAGAAACATAGAAGTTGACGGCAGATAAGGACCGCAAGGCCTATCCAGTCTGCCCATTTCTTTTTCTACCTTATAAATGTGCCATCGGCCTTTTGCTCTGTCAGTGACCTATCTATTCATAGTCATTTGTATTGCTGGAAGTTTTAGGCGGTAGGGAGTACTAGGCCACCCCAGCCAGAGCACCTTCCCTGGGAAGGCATATGCTTTGGGACCCTGGGTAACAACAAAGTCTGTGGAAGCCCTGCCCTTGCAGGTCAACAGAGAGGTGAGGGCCTCTGATACTTGGTCGGGCTTTAAAGCTGGTCAGAGTGCATTTGTGTACCTTCGAAAGTGCTGACTTAGATCTCTTACAATGGCAAACAGTGTGGCTGCTGACATTTGTAAAAAGCATTTTCCTGCAGAAGGTTGGGTCAGGAGTGACTGCCTACTGAAGTATCGTGCCTTTCCTGGTGTCATGCAATGTACTTCCTGGAGGTGCCTGCAGATGCTTAATAATTCTCTTACCACAGATTGTGCAGGTACATGAGGGTCCCACTGTCTGCTTGGTATCCACAGAGAAGCATCTGTAAAGCGGACACAATTCGAGTAGTGCTGAACGTGCCCTAGGAGATTGGTACTGTTAGACCAAGGAAGTGGTAACAGCAGGACCTGGAAGTTTTAGGCGGCGGGAGTACTAGGCCACCCCAGCCAGAGAGCACCTTCCTGGGAAGGCATATGCTTGGGACCCTGGGTAACAACAAAGTCTGTGAAGCCCCTGCCCTTGCAGGTCAACAGAGAGGTGAGGCCATTAACCCTGGGAGTGTGGGACTGTTAGACCCTAGGAAAATGTAAACAGCAGGACCTGGAAGTTTTAGAGGGTGAGTACCAGGCCTCACCAGCCAGAGAGCACCTTCCCTGGGAAAGGCATATGCTTTGGGACCCAGGGTAAAAACTAAGCCTGTGGAACTCCCTGCCCTGGCAGGACATCAGGAGGTGTGGACCATTACCTCTGGGACTATGGGATTGCTAGGCCCAAGGAGGTGTAAACAGCATGCCCTGGAAGTTTTAGGGGGACCTGCCAGCATGTGTTCCCAGGCTTGAAGCACATTCCTGGGTAAGGCATATGCTTTGGTACCCTTGGTAAAAACAAATCCTGTGGAAGTCCCTACCCTGGCAGGGCACCAGGAAGGTGTGGGACCATGACCCCTGGGAGTCTGGTAGTGCTAGGCCCAAGGAGAGTGTTAACAGCAGGCTCTGGAAGTTTTGGGGAGCTGCCATCATGTGTCCCCAGGCTTGGAAGCACATTCCTGGGTAAAGCATATGCTTTGGGACCTTGGGTAAAACTAATCCTGTGGAAGTCCCTATCCTGGCAGGGCATCAGGGAGGTATGGGCCATTATGCCTGGAGTCTGGAAGTGCTAGGCCCAAGGGAATGTTAACAGCCATCTCTGGAAGGTCTATGGGGACATGCCAGCATGTGTTTCCAGGGTAAGAAGCACATTCCCTTGGTAAGGCATATGCTTTGGGACCTTGTGTAAAACTATTCCTGCAGAAGTCCCTACCCTGGCAGGGCATCAGGAGGTGTGGGGCCATTACCCTGGGGTGCATGGCCAAAGGGAGTGTTAACAGCAGGCCCTAAATTTTAAGGGTGAGGTACCAGGGTCTCCCAGACTGAGACACTTTCCCTGGGTGTGGTATATGCTTTGGGACCCTGGGTTATAACTAAGCCTGTGGAAGTCCCTTCCCTGTGAGATCATCTTGGACGTCAGAGCCATCACCCCTGTGATGCTGGAATTCCTAGCCCTTAGGAAAATTTTAAAAGCAGGTCATTTAAATTTTGGGATGGGGGTTGCAGGTCTTCCCAGGCTCAGTGCATTGGGCCTTCGTAACATATATGCTTTGGGGACCCAGCGTAACTACTTAACCTGTGGAACACTCTACCCTGAGATAGCATCATGCAAGTTAAAACTGCCTTACCTTTTGTGGCTTGCTGTGTACATAGTATTTTATGTTCTGATTCAATGCTGACTGTGTAGCAAGTTGAATGCTTAGTTCTCAGAAAAACCTCCAGCGTCTGTGTTACTGTGCTGCTTTACTGCGGTGCAGAGAACGTCAGTTGCTGTTCTTTGAGCCCCTAGTCTTGCAGCTGTTGATTCTGTAACCATTTTATACCGGAGGGTGCAGGAAGGAAGGCGGTCCAGCATCTCTTCCCAGGCTCAGAGCACTGAATGCTGGGTAAACAGTGAACGTCATCCCCCAAGGGAAGTATCATTCAAGTCAGGGCTATCATCCTGTGAGGTTGTTACTACTAGCCCCCTAGGAAGTGGTTTACCCAGAGCCTGGAAGTCAGAGGGCTCTGGACAAAATGGTTCCAATAGAGATGACCTAGATAGTGGGTGCCATTGTCTCTGAATCAGGTACCCAGAGAGGCCAGACTTCATGGGTCCCCATGTCCTTGTATCATAGTCTATGTACCTGTGGTAAAGAAAATCTATCCAGGTTTTCACTTTAAAAGGCGCCAAGTACTTTTTTGTGTCCAAGACCTTGAGGACCCTGGCCACTGATACATGTAAACAGTGCAGCCACAACAGGGATACAGCACTGGGTGGCACAGACCTGTAGACATATTTCTGTGAGACACACCAATGCCCATGCCAGTGGTGCCACTCACAAGAAAAATGGTTCCCGAGGTGGAAGGGTGCTGCACAGGCACCATGCCACCACACAGATGGGACATACATTGTGAGGTGGCATAGATGCCACACCATGCACAGTGACCCACAGCATACAGGACACCATGCAGATGTTGCCAGTGAACAGTGCCATGGGCTGTGAGCATCACAACTGGCACACTGACCAGATGCACAGTGAGAAAACACCAGGGACAGCAGGCACCACCATCTGTGAGCACCCATGTGCATGTGACACACACCCACACGGCCATGCACACCTGGAACAGACACACAGACACAGTGATGAAGGTAAATAGTTTAATGCAAAACAACAAAACAGGGACACAACAAAAGAATGAAAGGGGAAGGGTCTGAATAACAGGCAATGGCACAACAGGAAAACAAAGTGCCCACACCCTAGCAGCAACCCATAACAAACCCAAATGTTCACCCGCTCCCACAAACAACAGAACACTGATCCCCACAACAACCCAATCCCACCCAGAACAATGAACACAAACATATAGACATGCCCACCCAAATGTAACCCACCACACCAATATGTACAAACCCACACGAACAAGACAACCACCCCAATATACTTAACCATCTACAGACATAGTCCCACCATGGAATTAATGTGCAGACCCACAGTCACTAAGTCGGCCATAGTTCGGACAACAGGGTGCCCACCGATCCATGGAGGTGCCCAATATCCTGGAGTATGGCAGACACAAGAACCACAATGCGCTCCCGATCCAGGCCCCACCAGCATGGGAACAGCACCAGGGTCTCCAGCCATGACATCCACAGCCTCCCTTCTGCAGCTCCTGCATGATATCCAGTGGCTGTGGTCCAGTCTCCCTGCCACAGGTGCATCAACATGGCTCATCATCAGGTGGTGGAGCATCCTCGGCTGCCTGTGCTGCAGCAGCCACTGCAGTCCCTGACGGTGAAGCAGACATGGCCTGGTCCTCCTACACTGCAGTTTTGCCCTCTGTGGCCAGTCCAGGAGCAGGCTGTGTGACAGGCCCCTGGTGACGAACATCTGTGGGGTCTGGCAGCACCACCTCCAGTGCTCACGGTGCCCATGTCTTCAACAGACACGCTGCCGAGGAGGAGGATGAAGTTGGTGGAAGGACCCTGTCCCTCCGCTGCCTGTGCTGTGTGTGCCACTGGTATTCCATGGCATTGGAGGCCTTGACCTCCACCATTGCCCTCAGCAGGGCCCTCTGCCATTCGAAGTCGGCTATGGACACCTGTAGGAATGCAAGGGATGCGGTCAGTGTTGGGCCCATTCAGGCAGCACACATAGGCAATGTAAGAGTGCATCTTGACCCACCATGCAGCGCCCCCATGGCCACGGCACAGGGGACCACTGCATGCACTTACCAGACCTCCAGTGAAGCATCTCCTCCCTGATGCTGCAGATGCGGCCCTGCTGCATGCCCTGCGATGTGCCAGTCGGAACCTGTGGGGTGTAGCGACAGGTGGTGTGTGTCTGGCTCAACATGCCATGGCTAGCATGCCAACACTGCCCCAACAGATGAACAGCCGTAGGTATACTATCTGCACCCGTGTCCTGTCAGGACGCATGTCTGCATCCCGCAGTGCCATGCTGATCATGCGGTGCAGGATCCTGGGCTTCCTCCATGTCAGGTCCTACCAGTGGTGCATCAGTTGGTGGACAGTCCCATGTGCCACTGCTCTCCACCACGTGTGCACAGATGGCATGCCAGGCCGATCCACTCTGCAACAGTGCATCTCATACACCCAGGTGGCAGTAGCGTCTGCCCACTGCTGCATACAGCGTTGACGGCATGGCAGTCTCCGTGGGTGAAGCTTGGCACACACCGCTGAAGCTGACTGAGGACCCAGAGGACATGTCAGCTCACCAGTGTGAGATCTGCATGGGGAAAGGAATGGCACATGGGTCACTACACAATGACTCCACGGATGTGTTGACTTCCACCACCCACCTGTGTAACACTGGCCTCCAGCCATGGTGCATGGAACCGGGCCAGGGTCAGAGGAATGCAACTGCGTCTCACCACAGGTGGTGCACCATACACCATTGACATGCACAGCAGGGAAGCATGGACAGGCTGCGAGTGCCATGCAGGTGGATGGGCATGCAGCGCTGCACACTGCACCACAGTACCACAACAGGCCACCTGTCTCCTGCATAGGCATGACACAGCTGACCCTGCACAGTGTGGATGTGGAGCACTGCATGCAGCCCTGCCACATGTCTGCACCACCACCTACACGTGGAGCAGCATGCGGCCCAACCCAGCATGTGCCCATGGGGCAGTCTCTCAGCCAACCGCGAACCGACATGATGAATGACAGATACCTACCTGGACTGTGCACTGCGGTGACAGGAGTGGGTGGCACTGATGGATCCGCTGACACACCTGGATGGAAAAAGAGCAGGGCATCATTAGCCAGTGGTGCAGGACAGTGACCACACAGCTGCAGTGGTGTGGCAGCGTGCCTCTACCTGGTCCTGTGCGGTGGCATTGTATCCCACACAGGGGACATTGGAGGACTTGATCTCACCATTGCCCCCAGCAGGGCCCTCTGCCATTGTGAAAGTTGGCTATGAACACCTGTAGAATGCAAGGGATGCGGCCAGTGTTGGGCCCAATCAGGCAGCACACACATAGGCAATGTAAGGATGCATCTTGACCCACCATGCAGCCGTCCCCATGGCCACGGCACAGGGGACCACTGCATGCACTTACCAGACCTCCAGTGAAGCGCCTCATCCCTGATGCTACTGGATGCGGCCCTACTGCATGCCCCCGCGTGCCAGTCAACCTGTGGGGTGTAGGGACAGGTGAGTGTGTGCGGCTCAACATGCCATGGTTAGCATGCCAACACTGCCCCAACAGATGAACAGCCATAGGTATACATATCTGCACCCGTGTCCTGTCCAGAACGCATGTCTGTATCCCACGCAGTGCCATGCTGACCATGCGGTGCAGGATCCTGGGCCCTCCATGTCAGGTCCTACTAGTGGTGCATCAGTTGATCGACAGTCCTGCTGGTACCACTGCTCTCCACCACAAGTGCACAGATGGCATGCCACGCTGCTCCCGCTCCACAACAGTGCATCTCATGCACCCAGGTGGCAGTAGGCCCTGCCCCACTGCTGCACGCAGTTCACGAGCATGGCAGTCTCCAGTGGGGTGAAGTTTGGCACACACCCGCTGAGGCTGACTGAGGACCCAGAGGACATGTCAGCTCACCAGTGTGAGATCTGCATGGGGAAAGGAATGGCACATGGGTCACTACACAATGACTCCATGGATGTGTTGACATCCGCCACCCATCATGTAACACTGGCCTCCATCCATGGTGCATGGAACTGGGCCAGGGTCAGAGGAATGCAACTTTGTGCCCCACCACAGGTGGTGCACCATACACCATCGACATGCACAGCAGGAAGCATGGACAGGCTGCGCAGTGCCATGCAGGTGGATGGGCATGCAGCCGCACACTGCGCCCACAGTGCACCAACAGGCCACTGTCTCCTGCATAGGCATGACACAGCCTGACCCTGCACAGTGTGGATGTGTAGCACTGCATGCAGCCCTGCCACATGTCTGCACCACCACCTCCATGCAGAGCAGCATGCGGCCCGACCCAGCATGTGCCCATGGGGCAGTCCTACGGCCAACCGAGAATCGACACGATGAATGACAGATACCTACCTGAACTGTGCACTCGGTGACAGGAGTAGGTGGCACTGATGGAGCCGCTGGACACACCTGGATGGAAAAAGAGCAGGGCATCATTAGCCAGTGGCGCACAGACAGTAACCACCACAGCTGCAGTGGTGTGGCAGCGTGCCCTACCTGGTCCTGTGCGTGGCATTGTATCCTCACACAGAGGATAGTGAACAACATTGTCAGGTACACAGTGCAGTACACGCAATGGAACAGGGAATGCCGTAATGACTAATACTCACCTAAGACCGTTCGTGTCTGCTGTGGTGCTAGAGAGGAATGGACATGGGTTAGTACACCGCTGTATGTGCCACTGTGGCCTGTTGCCTGTGGGTGCTGTATACCCCCGATCTGTCACCAGCCCACAGGTATGTCCCTGAATATGGCCCAGGACTGTCCCCAGGCCACCCTGCCATGACAGACCCAGCACTGCAGGGTGGTGGACGGGAACATGCCTGCAATTACAGCAGGTGGCATTGCAGACAGGCCGCCATTGTGGACCTGACACGCATACAATGTAATACATGGTACAGGGACAGTGGGACACAGCCAGCCATACAGGCAGCTGTGCACCCATGTGTCAGTTGCTAGCAATGGGCTGTGTTGGGCCCCCCATGTACTGTCCGACGGGACATGCGGCAACACCTGACCTGAGTGGCGAGGACAGCTGGGACATGGGCAGCCATGCCTGCACACAGGCATGTACAGTGATACATGTCCTGACCAACCATCAGGAACAGTAATGGCACACAGGCCAGCATGTGTGCAGTCCACCAATGCATCTATGCTATCCCACCATACAGACATGCAACACATATGCACCAGCACAGTGACTACGATACAAGGCCATGACCCTGACTATGAGGGGTGCATGTATGAGGCATTGTATGGGAATGTGCACCATCCTGGTGGTGCCCATGTCACAACAAACCAAGTACCACCCTGGGTATGGGTGTGGGCAGGCATGGCCCATGTACTCCATGATGTACAAATGTATTGGAGTAGGGCGCATAATGGTGCTGGTGTGCTCCCAATGTCCATGTATCCTATCAATGCCAACAGGCCCCCACCTGTACCGTTAGGCCTAGGGGCCAATACTATGATGATAGGTCACTGTTACTGGCTCTGCGTACCCCATGGACAGTTCAGTTGCGCAACCTCTGGGCTGCTGTGTGGAGTGTGAGGTGCACTGTAGTGCATCTGTGGTCAGCCATGCATTGGCGGGGCAGCAGCCAGTGTCATGTGCATACCTCATGACCGTACCACAGCACGAGGACCCTTCCACAGCCTACATCACAGAAGCACCTCTGTTCCACAACTTGTGACCTGTCCTACAGTCAGTATTATCATTGGAAAGCACACATCTACAGTAGACGATGACATAGACAGAGTAATCACTTAATAACTGACCTTTGAACAGAACTGCACATATTATAACAGTGTTCTGTGCCCCCTAGGTATTGATATGGTTAGGTGTACCACCTATTGTTCGGTAGTCCCACAATGTGATAGGCAATGTTCCACATATGGGGACAGAAGGATGAGAGGTATGGTCATGGGGTACAGTGTTGTACTGTACACGCCAACAGGGATATCAGATACCGACCTGGTGTAACATGTCTACATGCCTGGCTGCACCCTGACCCTGGGCCTCCTACAGGATGGTGACCCTGTGTGTGGCCTGACCTGAGCTGTGGGGGGCATACCTCTCAGCTGCTATGTATTGTGCATAGCACTATGATATTCATACTCAAATGTACCCTTGCTCCACATTGGTGTACCGATGTTCCTCATAATGTTTGAGCCACTTCAGATTACACAAACTATTAATTCAATGACCTGTGTTGATAGAAACATTCTTTATCACTAACAATGTGGAGCCCACTATTGGTAGACAGAGTATTGTTTACACCAAGGAAGTGTTACACAGTCTGGCCTTGTGCTATGAAAGTATGAAGGCCAGTGCTATGGGTTTTAATGCTGAGAGGTTGAGAGGTATGAGAGGGGTTGTGGCCTGCTGTGGACCTGTACTCACCAGTCTGCTGTCTGATTCTGTCCTGCTCTGCTTGGCTGTGGCACTGCTATCTCCCTGCACTGGACCTAGCACACCAGCTCCTGCCTCTACTCAGTGTTGCAGCCTAGCTTCTCCCATGGCTCTCAACCCGCCGTGGTGCACATACATGCCACATGTGCATCTCAGCTCGCATGTGCACAGTTGTGGCTTCATGGCGCACTGGTATCTCATGTCGCGGATGCAGCCTGCAATGTTGATTTTGCAATTGTGTTGGGCTGATGTGATCTGAGGTAGGGTGTCACATATGTGCAGCATGCGTGAAGGCATGGCTGTGTGTGTATGTGCCCAGTGGTGGCCAGTGGCAGGTTGCTGCCAACCAACATCAGTTCACCCACAGGGTGGGACTGCACGCATTGTGCACATCCATGGTGGTGCAGGCACAGTCATTGCACATGGGTACCTTGCCCGCCAGCGGCAGGGCTGCATCCCTGCAGAGGTGTGGGGAGGTGGCACTGTGCCATGGGATGACTGGCAGCGTGATCCACTGCCAGTGTGCCTGTGATCCCATGAGTGCACTGCACCTGTTGATGGCAGGGTGGGCTGCATGCCTGCACAACACAATGATAGCGAGGTCACAGCCCGTGATGCTGTGTAGTGCTGTCTGTGTGCTAGGTGTCACCACTGTACCATGCTGTTTGGCAACAATTACTACCGTGACTGTGTGCTGTCACTGACTTGGCACCTGTGTGCTGTATGTGCTGCTTTGTGTGGACATTGGCAGTGCGACAGACACCACCCAATGGTGTCATCCACTTGTGTTGCTGCAGGCACATGGCATGACTGTGTGGCTTGCACAGTGCCCAGCGCTGACACCTCACAGGGCCATGCACATGTTGTGCCTGACACCTGTGTACCTGTGCACAGCAGCTTGCTGTGATCTTAGCCCCCCCCAGCACCACCAACTGCTGTGCTGGCTGTGGCCCCACCCGGCAACACACCACCCTGGTGCACCCATGGCCCTGGGTGTGGCACTGGTAGCACATGGGCATTGAGACCCATGCCACAGTCTTGCCCTGTGGCTGTGCCAGCCATTGCTGCTGTCCTGCTGAGGTAACACGGTGCACATGGCCTGGTGGCCATGGCTGCTGTGTTTGTCCCTTGTTGCCAGCCCCATTATAATGTTCCACTGTTCCCTACATGCCATCGGACATGTGTGCCCAGGAGCTGGTCTCATGTTCCCAGGGCATCTGCCCAGTACTGTACCACCTATTGCAAGTGCAGTGTGTGTGTGTGTGCACACCTGTGGTGTGCATGGCCAAGATATCTGCAGTATCAATGCCAGTGCGTGGCAGTCTGGGGGCCCATACAGCCTGCACTGTTGCCAGTGCCACAGGTGGGTGCCCTGTGTCCCACATCTGGCATGCACAGCAGCCGCTGATGTTCCTGTGTGACATAGTGTGCAGTGGCTCCTCATCCAGTGACCGCATCAGCTGCAGGCATTGCACAGTGCTATGCCACTGCCGTGGCCATCCTGCCTGCCACAGGCTGCAGCCATGGCAGGTGGTGCATGCTGCATGTGCCGGAACCAGTACACATGGCATGTGGCCTGCCTGGCTACCTGTCTGGTTATGCCTCTGCCTGTGGCACCCTGCCACCACTGGCCATTGTGATACCTCTCCCATGGTCAATGCATGCCATGGCATGTGCCATCCTGGTGTCCTGCTGTACCCCACGCACCAGTCCCCACGGACAACAGCTGGCCTCTTCTGACCTGTACCTTGAGCCTGCTGCCTGATTTCATCGGCTCAAGTGCTGGGATGCCTGTCCCATCGATGGCTTGACCCATGACCCGTAATGGCTAGCACCTACCTATCAGCACTTGCCCTTCCAGGGCTGCAACCAACACTGGTGGACATCACATGGTACCTGAAGAAAGACACATGACATCATAGTGATCAGGTGCAGTGATTTATTTACATCGTGCACAGTCAACATCAGCTGCACTTGATACAGTGCTCTCCTGTGTTTCCCATCACGTGTGCTCCCACACGCACCCATGCACACAGTCACACATACACACACCCACACCCTCATGTGACAGCACAGTGCCCCCCAGATACAGGTACCTCCTTGCCATACTATTGCCTCCACCACACCATTGCAGCTCCATCCACTATCTCCCATTTGCACCACGGTGCTGGGCGCATTTACAGTCGCCTACTATGGCCAATACACTGCATTCACACAGTTGCTTGTGGTGCCAGGTGTTGGCCTGTGGAGGACCCCACTGTGCTGGTGGGTTGTGTGGCACCTGGTTGACCTCCTGTCATGGCGCCCCATGGGCCCCTGTGTGCCACCACAGTGGCTCTGCTGTGCCTCTGCGCCCTCAGGCCAACATGCCTCATTGCCAGCTGTGGTGGCAGCTGTGCCAACACTCACAGTGTGTTCCCCATCCCTGTGGACTTTCTCAGAACCTGTATGGCCTGCAGCAGCAGCCTCCATGTGCATGCCTCGGTGTGGGCACTGTACCTGTCCCTGTTCCAGTAGGCATGTTTGTGTGTGTTGTCTTGCACCTATGGTGCGGCATGGCTTCATGGGTCACAGTGGGTGCACCATGGTGCAGGCCTGTGCCTCGGTCTGTGTGGGCCTTGCACGCTGGGCCTGTGGCTCAGGCAGCATGACTGCATGGGTGGCACCACCACCACCTGGCCCGTGGGTGGGGAGGGGTTGCACAGGTTCCAGTGGCTGTGTCTTTGTGCTTGCCTGTGCAGTGGCTGGGGTGCTACACTGGGCCAAGTGCTGCAGGTGTTAAAGGCTGCAGTGCACATTCATGGCCTGCATGGCCGTGGCCATGGCAGTGTCATGGTGCCTTTGATGTGCCAGCATGTATTCCATGCCTGTGTTGAGGTGGTCCATGAACAATACCTGGCATTCAGCACAGTGCTGTATGCCCTGTATGGCATCCCAAGCTGCCCATTCACACTTTTATCTCCCTGGCACATGCCTGCAGACTGCTGGCAATGCTCACAGATGTGTCTCAGCTGTTGTGTTGTTCCTGCATGGCCTGCTGGATGTTCCCCAGCTCCTGCTTCACATCCCCCTGCCGGACAGCACAGTCTGGCAGTAGTCCCTATGTAGACTGGTGGGGACAGCTGTTCCTGCAGCCCTGGATGACCTCATCCAGTTGCTTCTCCAGTCCACGTGTGCTCTGGGGATCAGCAACCCTATTGCTGTGTCCTGTGTTGCCGTTGCACATGCTCGGTCACCTCCTGGTTGTCTCCAGTCATCCGCACTGCCTCTGCTGGTGTAGTATCACTGCTGGTGTTCTCAGTGGTACCCTGCTGCTTACGTAGCTGGCCTGCTGCATCCTCCACACTGCTGGCTACCCCTCCTCACCCATGGGACTGTCACCATCCACATTCCCGTCCAGGGTCCACCATGGGTTCCGTGTGTCAGCCACAGGTGTTCTGGTGTCTGGGCTGCCACCACTTGGTGTACTGCTGCCATATCCTGACACTGTGCCAGAGTCCTGGTCTGTGCCGTGTCATCCTGGCATTGCTGCTGCTGCTCCCAACTTCCAGCTCCACTTGGCTCACTATCGCCAGCAGCCACATCACCTGTTGGATGGACAACATCTCAGTATTTCTACACAGGGTTGTGTGCATTGTAATGCCTGCTTTGTGTTGCCCTCACAGGTGTGCTGTGACTTTGCACTATTGCATTGCACTTTCCTCACTTGTGTACAGTCCTACTAGGTGTTTGTCACCTCTGTGCCTGCATCCTTCGCAGTTGGTGTGGTCCTCCACTGTTGCTGCCCATCCTGTGCTCTCCACCCTGGTACATATTTTCCAGCTGTCATACTGCTGTCCTGTGCAGCTCCCCACTGCACAGTGACACTATGCATGGCTGCGGTCATGGGGGCCACTGTGCTGCAGGGCCAACCTCCCATGGGTGGTTGCATTGGCCCTGCCGTCCATGCACATGCCCATCTTCCCACACCCTCCTTTGCAAGCACTGTGGCAGTACTCCATGTTCCCCCCTTTCAGCATCGCTCATGCCTTTGCACAACCCCAACAGTACACAGTGCATGTCACAGCTTCCCCTGTTCAACACAGCTCATATCAGCACAGCCCCTCACAACAGTACAACAGTGCATGTCACACCTCCTCCTGTTCAACACGGGCACATGCCTGTTTGTAGCCCCCCACCGGTTCCATGTGCATGTCTGACCCTCCACAGTTCAGCATGGCACGACTCTTTGCACAGCACCACACATCAGCTGCACACAGTGCTTGTCCTTGGCCACCCCTGGCCATGGTTTGGTTCCCTGGGCCCACTCTGTGGCTGGCTGTGGCCATGTGGGCATTGCTGTGGCACACCACCACACTGCTGCATCAGCCTACATGGTATCACCCCACCCACACCATCTTTGCTGTTGGTTGCAATGCTGTTGCTATGTCAGGACTGTCGCATGCATTGGTGTTCATTGTCCCTACCTGTGCCGGTTTGCTGTCTGAAGGTGTCCAGCTCCGTGACACTGCCGATGCTCTGCTGTCCAGGTGTGCTGCGATCCTCCTCTCAAGGCTGCTGAGTGGCTGCTGCTGGGAGGGTCCACCCCTCTGCCCTGTGTGCTCTGTCTGTTCTGGGCCAGCTTGCACTTCACTAGATGCTTCAGGTCGTTATACTTTTCTGTATGTCTCACAATGTCCTCGGTTGTGCTGCATGGCATTCACCTTGCGTGTGACCCTGTCCTATGCCTACCTCCTTTTTTCCCTCTTCTAGTCTCCCTCCTTGACTCATGATGAGTGCGTGGTGCTTATCTATCTCCTCCACCAGTGTCTGGACCCTCATAGTTAAAGTTTCTCTTATGTCTCTGCTTCTGTGCTGCAGCTTCTGCCATCACTCTTGCATTTCCGCTGGTGTATCTTATGCCACTGTTGCATGTTATGCCCTTTATATCATGTATCTTGTGTATTGCAACTTGCGTGAATTCGCGCTTGGTGTATGTCTCGTATGTTCTAGAATACGTTATATATTGTATGTTTTAAATTGCATTGGCGTATTTTTGTGCAATTGCATTATTTGTGTCTGGCATGACTGCCTTTCTAGAATCTGGCCCACTTACTCATGCTCAGTGAGGTGATAGTACCTGCATGTGTCCACTATATGGAAAGTGGCTTCCAGCTCACCCAGGGCCCTAGCATCCATAAAAGATGTAATGGGTAGGACTGGATCCTTTCAGGATCATGTATCTTACACAGTTATAGTCATCCCCAAGGATCAAAGGCTAGGAACAGTAGTTATGTCATGGGACAGTGTTTGAGAAAAGCCCGGATCTTGAATGTTTGGAACATAAATGGACTACACTTAGATTCTCACACCCCTGCCAGAGTAACAAGATCCAATTTATAGTGTCTTCCAATGTGTTATGCACATTGACCTGGATGCCTGGTGGAATTGGACAGCCACAACTCTCACCTTGGATGAAAAGCAGGATGTGATACAGGTGCCAATCAAACTGTTGCTGGTTTTCAGCACTTCAGTATTGATCATCATTTTCTCCTGCACTGGGACAAGCTTAACTTGTGACCTTTGACCTCCCCTGCTACACATTGCCTCTTTCCTCATGCTCTGAGTTTGTTAACACTCCATGTGGAAAAAATGAACAAAGTTAGGGCATATGGTATTAGTATTTGCAGGCTTAGCAATAGGTATTAAGTTCCAGCTAGGGTTCCAAACAATACGGCATTATGATTGACACAAGCCAGTGTTTAAACCAAACCAAGATTGAATTATAAGGTTTTTCATCTTAATGTATTCCCTTTCTCCAACCCACCCACCTCCCTCCCAAGTTAATACCATATTCCCTTCCTCCCCACTCTCAGCTGGGACATTCAAACATTGTCCTGATTCCAGTTAGCAGGACAGCTAACAATACTAAAGGTAAACTCTGTAGCACATTAACAAACAGCCCCACACACCCATGACATCATCGTGCCAAGCTAGCATCTGCTAGGCAGGGTTTCCCCTTGCAAATGACTAGTAGTTAGAGCAACTGGAGTGTCGCTGGCAGGGCCCTCAGTAACAGAACATTCTTAGATTGGCTACATTTATCCCAGAGAATCTAAGCTTAATGGGGTATGGGCTATCATGCCCTCACCAACTTGGATATGGTAACCACTTAGAGAAGAGAACATGTGATACTGGTTCTGCCATGCTGTGGTGACGCAAATATTGCACAACTCCCTCACAGCGACACATGGTCGCTCGACACCCCCAGGAATGCCAGTTCCTGACCCCTACCAGGCATCATACCAACACCTGTTTGGTGTTCACTGGGTGCCCCTGCACCTCCAGACTTATAGATTCCAACTCTCAGGGGGCAGATGTTGGGGAGAGTGACCAACTCCAGAGTCGATGACATGGTCATCGCCTCCAACAATCCGGTCGGCACTCTGGGTGTCGATGGTTAGGTCAGTTGTAACAGTGTTGCTGTAAAAGCATCACTGTTACAATAGTACACCTCATAATACTAATTATTTAGAACAGCTGTCAAACACATAGCAAAAAACCCTCAGGCAAAGGGACATAGAGTAGTGTTGAACACTGAGTTTATATTGTTCACATGGCAAGACCATACAGTGTACTCCATGTGGTAAGCTTATGAGCTTGTTCAGTACTCAGGCATGCCTGACCCTACCACAAGATTGCACAAGCAAATGGAATCCTAGAGGTACAGGAGATTAGGATATATGATTGCAGATCAAGGGCTGGTCTTGCAATGTGAGAGCAAAAAGGTTATGTCTGAGAAGTTCAGTGCCACACTACCCTTTGCCACCTGCATCCCCTGATGAAGTAGGGGTAAAATGCTCAGACCTGGATTAAGCAGGACGATTTTTTTTTATTTTAGTCTTTTGTAACCGAGTGAGGGCCCACTAGGCAAAAGTGCCTGTTTTCAGGGACAACCTGGGAGCATTGAGCAGTTAAGGATGTGCTCAGAGCCACACAGTATGCAAGTGGAGGTTGTGAGAACCAAACCCTGGTCTGTTCTGTTGGATGTACAAAGCTCATTCACAGCTCATTACTCTAACCTCTAGGCTATACTGCCAGCACTGAACTGGGACTGATGGTGAAGTAGAAAGAACTCAAGATCTCCAGCCAAAATTGGGATTGAACGCACTATGGGACAAATTGCCATGCATGCCATTGTTTCAAGGGCCCGATTCCATTTCACATGTGCAGAGGTTCCTATCTTTTAAATAATCCATAAGTAGCAGTGACACAGAGTCTGTGAAAGGGATGGGTCAGGGCAAAACCTGGAGTGTACTGAAGTTTGCACAGGTAGGTGCATCTTCATCCACTGTTACCACATCCTCAGATGTAGTTGGGGCATGAAAAGCAAGTCCTGGGTTTTGAGCTTTGCAATGATTAAAACAGCAGTTTACTAAAGAACTGTACAATTGGTCCTGTGCAGTGTGTGCAAACAGTAGCTACTGAGGTAACTAGCTCTTGAGGTTGGATGTTTCCTGGTGCTGAGGAAACCACCAAGTTGGTAGTCCCCAAGGGTGCATGTGACCAAAAAGAAGCAGCCACTGTTGTGGTTTTCCCGCCTTCCCACCCCATTGGTACCCATGCCCCTTAGCATGGTCAGGTGCAGGAGAGAAGAAAGGTTAATAATTAGCCTTACTTGTTGGGCTGCATCATTGATGAGGAAGTAGCAATGTTGTCCAGTTTGAAATGTGCGCTGGGTTCAGTGTTGGTTTTCTGTTCTCAGAAGCATGTATTCCCATACCAGCCCTTACAGCTAAACTGACAGCAGATCCCCACTGTTAAACACTCCTACAGGTTATAGCTTCCACCAGCATTTCAAAGCAATAGTAGTGAATTTAAGTGGAGCACACTGATCTTGTGTATTTGTTAAAAGTATGTAGCAACAGATATAAAAATAAGACAGTTCACATAAACAGGTTGGCTCACTAGGTTGTGTCCCCTACTTATCTCCATGTCTCGGGCTCTGAATGAGTGGAAGGGAGTGCCCATCTGCATTGTGCCCCAGGGTATCATAGAATTATAGAATCACAGAAGGATTACGAGTTTTGAGGCAAGCCTATTATGAACTCACCACCAGATTACTGTTGGAAGAAACATTTTTGACTACCCATGTATTTATCCAATCCATTTTAAAAGAAGACATAGTTTCACTCTCCACGACTCCCAATGACAGGCTATTCCAGACACGATTCTCTGTGTGAACCAACAATTCGATTTTAATTCCTGTTGGTGTCGGATTTTATTTTAAATTTATGCAATCTAGCATTGCTGATATTTGTTTGTTTATTTATGCCAATAGTTTCAAACAAGACTTCATCATGTATAGCTTTATAAGTCAGACATAGGTCACGTCTTAAGTGCCTATAGTTCATAGAGTATAGTTCCACAGGATTATGACAAGACTAGAATAAGTGTTTTTGGAGAGTAAAGCCACCTGTAACACAGTCCAGCATTATGTAAACTCTGTGGCTTAGGCAAAAACAAAAGGATTAACGTTCTGAAGAAGCTGCAGTACTTACTTGTGTGCGGCCTTCTTGGGCTACTGTTTCTCCTTCATCAAAGTGCTCAGTCTCTAAGTGGTTTGTAAAAGTGAAGACTTTTATTGGGGATATCTATCTAAAGCTTAGCTGGATACAGGAAAGCGAAGGACCATCCCACAGAGTGCAGATTGGATTTGACACCATTAAATGTTTGGTTCTAGGATAGTAGCTTTCTGGTATACTCCAGAAATATCATAACATGACCATTCTCAATGGTGATAGGGCCCTTGGCATCTGCGGCTTTAGCATTGCCTCCTTGTAACAGTACCACAAGTACTTGATGAGACCCAGTTGGGGGCAGTCACTAGGTTTTGGTGTGGTACAGTCCAGGGGGCTATTTTCCTCATAGTTGAGGGCTGCAGGGTTGAGGTTGAGGTTCATGACCAGCCAATTTTAGATACCATTTTCTGGGTCTTTTCCTCTGTCCCTTCTGGTAAACACACAATGCAAAGATTGGACCTCCAGGAATGATTTTCCTGGAATCTATTTTATAGTGGAGCTCTTCAAGGATTCTTTGATGGAGTTTTGGTTATGGCTCACATCTGCAACCACATCCACCACCTCACTTTCTCTTTTTCTAGCTTATCTATGTAAGCCACACGCACTGCCTAGGTTTCAGATAGACTGGTTGCCACAGTTTGTATACAGGCAATTAGCACCACTATGTTAGTAAATCCAGCATTCATCTCCATCTGCTTTGTGACCAGGGTAGCTGGAACACCAGCCAAGGATTTTTGATCTCCGACATTCAAGTCTTGGTTGTTTCAAACATTGGCCTGAGAGTGGGCTCTCACCACAGGTGTCAGATGCTGCTGTTTTGGCTGTTCATTAGTTTTAAAATTGAGTTTAAGCTGCCTGCTCTTTTGTCATCCTGGTGCCATTGACTTACAGCATATTTAGCAGAAAATTGCTGTTCTCCTCTCAAATTATTAAATTATAGGGCTATTTTAAAGAATGTGTCCCTCAGAGCATGGCTAGAACACATCTGCATTGTGCCTCGCTCATCTTAAAACCACTTGCTTTAGAAAGAGACAGATATATTCAGGGCACTACACACTTCCTGTGTAAACTTTCTGCTTCTAGAGATTTACCGCCCAATAACATGTTAGCCACAATGGATGTGAACTTACATACTAACATACTAATTGCCAGCAGATTAGGCCTTACGGTCTCATCGAGTCTGCTCGAACCTCAGATCCCTAGTTGGGTGCCGAGGCCCTCCCGCCTTGTGTTCCAGAAACCCCTATCATCCATCCCCACCCCTGGGCCAGGCCATCATCTGATACATCTGTTTTATGTGTCTGTCCCACCCTGTCTTGAAGCCCTCCACTGTGGATCTCTAAACCAGCTTTCCAGGCAGTGCATTCCAAGGGTCCACCACCCTCTCAGTGAAAAACCTCCTCCTCTTTCCCCTCACCCTTCTACCTTCCAACTTCAAACCATGCCCCCAGGTGATACCTTCCTACTTTAGCCTAAAGATCCCTCCATGTTTACCCTGTTTATTCCCTTGAGGTACTTGAAGATCTCAATCGTGTCCATCCTGTCTCTCCTCTACTCCAATGAAAATAGGCAGAGCTTCTCAAGTCTGTCCTCATCACGTCAAATCCCCTAGTCCTCGTGATAATCATAGTTGCCCTCCTCTGTACCCTCTCCAGGAGCTGTATGTCCCTCTTCAAGTGTGGTCTCCAGTACTGTACACAGTACTCAAGGTGTGGTCTAACCAGTCCATTGTACAGCAGCAGCATCACTTCCTACTCCTACAGGTGATCCCCTACGATGCATCCCAACATCCTGTTTGCCTTGCTAGCTGCCTCCTGCACTGCTCAGAGCTATTCATACATGCATCCACCATGACCCCTAGGTCTTTTTCCCTGTTGAGGCCTCCAGCGCCTCCCCACCCAGGGTATACCTGTGTTTAGGTTTCCCCACCCAAGATGTAACACCTTGCACTTGGTGATACACTAACTTCCTCTACACTAATATCCCACAAGAGGATGGAATTTCAGCATGTCATAAATACCCACAAGAGAAGGACAGCACCATGAGATCCACCCAAAACTCATTTCTAGACTTACCAAATTCATTATGACACTGGCAACTTCAGCTTCAACAGCAAACATTATATTTAAACTAGGGAAACAACGGCACCAGGATGGTTCCACAATATGCTGAACTTTTCACAGCAAATTTGGAAGAGGATTTCTTGAAACATTGTAACAGTAAATCACTCACATACTTTCAATGTACTGATGATACATTTGTAATTTGGACCAAGGCACTCACACACTTAGAGGATTTTATCAGGAATGTAACATCCTCTTCCTATTCATTAAATTTCCTGGAGTACTCTGCCATCAACATCACTTTCCTTGCCACCACAGTTACCATCAAAGACGGAAGCTTACAGACCTGCATCTGCAGGAAACCAACTAACAGGCAGAGATGCCTGCACAAAACAGCAAACCACACTTGGCACACTAAAAATATCTGTAATGTACAGCCACATCTCAGTACCTCTGAATCTCTTCAAGTGAGGAAGACAGAGATAAACACCTTCTCACATTGAAAAACAAAACACATTTACTGAACAGGAACTGTCCTCTAGAGAAACTAGCAGAGCCGTGGAACATACCAGGTTTATGCCAAGAGAATAACTACTACAATATAAAGAAAACAGCACCAACTCAGGCACCCTTTTTTGTTACATAGAACCCTGATCTGGTGCCCCTATGAAACATTAAGGACCTACAAACAATATTCAGTGAGGATGACACCTTAAAATGTATTTTGCAGTAATCACCTTTACCATCTTTCAAACAACCACCTAAGTTCTCCAACCTGATTGTCAGGAGCAAACTTACACCTGATAAAAACAACAGAACACTAGCAGGTACTAAACCCTGCTATATTCTCAAATGTAAAACATCTGAACATATTTCCACTTCAGGCTTTTTAACAGCCCCCAAAGCAAGCAATTCACTATACAGGGGCTATACATGTGGATCCCAAAATGTGGTTTGTCACATCCAGTGCAAGACTTGCTAAGGCTATGTGACAGAAATTGGCAACCCCTTTAAACCTGAATGAACTCACACAGGCACAAAATACTGTAAAGGAGAAAAAGACTGAAAAACAAGTCAGACAACATGTCTCTCAATCTGATTACTCCAACTCTGATTGCTCTGTCCTGGTTCTCAAAGGGCACTTCAAAGTACACAAGAAAGGTGAGGTTATGAGTTCATACTAAGGTTCATACTAAGGTAGTTAGGTGCAAGGGGCTGAGGGGCCCATAACAACACCAAGATCAATTATAATACCCACAATTGGCTTTATTGATGATAAATTTAGCAAGGTGATTTTAAATGTTGATTTGTTTTCACCAATGACAATTTCTAAAGGTAGGCTATTCCAAGGATTGATAATCCTTTGTTTAAAATAAAGCTTCCACGATACATGATTAAATTTAGTCCTACTAATCTGCAGCGGATGACCTCTGGTGTTATAAATATTGTTTTAAACTCAAAACCATTTGGGTAAACAGGTACAGTTCATTTAAAATGTCAAACATATAAATTAAATCACCCCAGAGACGTTTAAGTGATAGTGGCATCAGGTTCAAGCTTTCTAAACATTTGTTCATATGGAACATTAAAAGTCCATTTATATTCTTAGTAAATTTCTCTGGATTTTTCCAGTGATGCTATCTCTCCTTTTTATATGGAGCCTATTCACCTTCTTGATACTAAAAATAATGGACTGGGGCCGACTCCATGGCATCGAGTGAAGGGGTTCACTTGGCACACTGGCGACCTGGGTTCATGTCCTGAGCCTGGGTGTCAGGAGTGGAGACTGCAGGGAGGGAGGAATTAAAGCATCCTTTGGATGCATCCCTCGGGTGGGCATTAGGAACCTGATGGTGGCTTAGGTGATGTTCTAGGTTGTGTGATGCCTTGACACACCACCAAACATCCCACCCAAGTTGCCTTCGTGACTAGTGGTGGGTGAAGTGACAAAACATTGCTATGCAGAGTAATCCACGAATTTCACCCATTTCACCAGCGGAATGGCAAAATCTTGCCCGCAGAAGAGTGGAATTTCACCATGGAATGGCAAACTTTGCCCATAAAATGGCAAAATTTCACCTTCAGTGGTGAAATTTCACCCACTAAAGGTAAACTTTCACTGTGAAATGCAAACTTTGCCTACTTGAAGGCAAATTTCACCCTGGTGAAATTCCACCAAATGCGTAAAATTTCATAGATTACTCCATGCAGCTAAATTGTCCACTTTGGCCGCAACTCGCCAGTGGAATTTAAATTTGCTGCATCTCTATTCATGACCATCCCATTGATGGAGGAGTGGTGGGAGGACAGAAAACAGAAATTGCTACCCAGTTGACTAGATGAAGCCTGCTGGTCCCCATCACCACAAAGCCCGGAAGTGTCTGGGATGACACCGCCATGCCTGGGATATGTATCTGCACCTGCATGTGCTTCTCTCCCATAGGGGACCCTCTTGATGAAGGGATATGTTGGGTTACCTGGGGCTATGGCATTGAGATAGTGATGGCAGAGAGTGGCAGGTGGGGCAAAGGCAGCTTGAAGGAATGGCCCGGCGGGAGAGGCTGAGAAGGAGCAAAAAATAAATAAATAATGGACTGAATATAGACCTTAGTTTCATTTCCCATTACAGATTTTAACTGACAACTGACTTCTTTGTTCAGGTTCATATGCATTTTCAGTGCTAATATTTATTATATACAGTACATTATCTGTTACATTTTATGTATATTTTAGTGTGCATTATACATTACTAATGTTTTATTTATGCTGTAGTCTCTCCCTCTCTCTTGTTCACACACACACACACACACACACAAGCACAAAACCGCACATAGTCTGTATGTAAGGAGTCAATTAAGCAATAAGGCATGACGGTGTGTGTTATCGTAATAACATCACTCCTGGGGTGGGTCTGAAGCACAAGGCGGCCGAGTGCTTCCACCACCCCAGGAGTGACGTTATTACACGATAACACACATCCCTGAGTACCTTATTGCTATATATAATGGCTCGTTGTCATACAAAATAAAAAATAAAAAAATGATTTTAAGGAATCCAAATAGTCATCATCCATAGCCAAAATATCATCATCCATAGCATCCAAAGATCATCATCCATAGCATCTAAAAGCAATACAGTGATGTTATTGTGTAATAACATCACTGTCTCAGGCACACATTGACCAATCAGAGTCCAGGAAATTTTCTTGCCATTGTATAATTGAATATAAACATCTTACAATTTATGGACCTCCTGCTGTCACATTCTATTTCAGGATAGAGTCTTCATCACTAATGTGATTTGTAGCCATCTAGTATTTCAAAGACCATTTTGTTTGCTTGTTTGTTTGTTTGTTTGTTCCACATACTCCCATATCAGAAGAACTGTCATATACCCATGTGAAAAGTTTATTAATCAGTAATTTGCTATTCTAAGTGAAGAGCGTGTTTTCGAAGAACCCGGCTGCTTCACCTGACTAAAGACTCTGTGTAACCTGAAAGTTGGTGTTTATAAAGCTTCTTTTGGTCCAGTAAAGGTATCTAATCCCACACTTTGTTTATCTTTTTGTACAATGACCAATACAGCTTCAGACATCTCTTACATATCTTGGGGATTTTGTACATTATAGGGTAACTGATTTCTTGTTCATCAATGCTGCCCCTCCCATCCCATAATAAGTCTCTTCTTTTGTCTTCAGTCCAGGCATTCTATCACCATCTCAGTTCCTTGTCATGTGGGTTATACCTTACTCTTATAGTTAGTCCTTACATACTATTGAGAGAGATGTTTCTTCTGGCAGATCCTGTTGTTCTGGACTACCACCACTTCCCCTTTGTTGGCTGGCTGTATTACTATATTATCATTGGTTTCTAGGCATCGTAGGGCACCAAATGCTTGTTCTGTCAAAGTGTACTGATGCCTTTTCCCCCATCTGCCTTTTGGTCAGTTATACAGTGTATTTATTTTTCTGTCAAATTGATTTAGGTTTCCATGGAAGATGATAGTAGTCCTGGAGATATGTAATGTGGCTTAACATCCATTTTAGGGCTGTGATGGAGCCTAAAACCTATTGGGATCAGACTGTAGCTCTAAAATAAGTTGATCATGGAACTCCCTTTTGGACATTTGGAAGTATTCTTCCACAGCTGCAAACAGTGCACCCCTCCCCGATTTTTGCTATCTGTTACCCTATATTAAAGGCATCTGAAGGGAGGGTGGATGCTACTGTATTGGACCTCTGAATGTCTCAGGATTAACAAAAAAACATTTGAAACTGCTGCTTCTGCCCCTCAATTAAACATTTGCAGGGCTGCAGACTTTCAGAATCTAGGGTTAACTCATCATCTGTTGTACGGGAATTTATTGAAGCTTTGAAACAGTCAGTCAGACTACAGTGTCAGATTACAGACAGTCCAGCTGTAGCTATTTTTTCTGTTTTTTTTAATATTTTTCTATTCAACATTTTTATATTTGCTATCCAGTGCTAGTGAAAGGTGGGGACTTACAAAACCTCTGTTTATCCACAGAATCAGGTTCACTGCTGACTGCTAAACTAAAACTCTTTGTTTATCCACAGGAATGTGCAGTCACCTACCCCCACTCACCCACTGTGATGGATTTAGTCCTGGTAAAAATAGATACGGCTCTCAGTTTATCCACAGGTACAGTACCATGTGGGCAGGCTTAGTGCAAACTTACCCACACATGATGGATTTAATGCTGGTAAGAGGTAAGGGACTGACACAACTTTCCACACTCTCTGCATTTAGTTCTGGTGAATGGTGAGAGACTGCCAGAACTGGGGACTATAGCATTTTGTTTATCTACAGTGACAGGTTACATATGCACACACATACACACACACACACACACACACACACACACACACACACACACACACACACACACCAGCATGAACATACTAACATACTAACATACTAACATACTATTTGCCAGCAGATTAGCGCTTACAGTCTACTCGAGTCTGCTCGAACTAGATCCTTAGTTGGGTGCGAGACCCTCCCATCCCTTGTTCTCTAGAAACCCCTATCATCCATCCCCACCCCCGGACAGGCCATCATCTGATACATCCACTTTCTGTGTCTGTCCCACCTCTCTTTAAGCCCTCCACTGTGGTTCTCTGAACCAGCTCACCAGGAAGTGCATTCCAGGGTCCACCACCTCTCGGTGAAAAACCTCCTCCTCTTTCCCCTCACTCTTCCACCTTCCAACTTCAAACCATGCCCTCTGGTGATACCTCCTGCTTTAGTCTAAAGATCCTCCATGTTTACCCTATTTATTCCCTTGAGGTACTTGAAGACCTCAATCATGTCCCCTCTGTCTCCTCTCTCCAATGAAAACAGGCAGAGCTCCTCAAGTCTGTCCTCATAAATCAAATCCCTAGCCCTCGTATCATCTTTGTTGCCCTCCTCTGTACCCTCTCCAGGAGCTGTATGTCCCTCTTCAAATGTGGTCTCCAGTACTGTACACAGTACTCAAGGTGTGGTCTAACCAGTCCATTGTACAGCGCAGAATCACTTCCTTGCTCTAGAGGTGATCCCCACGATGCATCCCAACATCCTGTTTGCCTTGCTAGCTGCCTCCTGCACTGCTCAGAGTTATTCATACATGTATCCACCATGACCCTAGGTCTTTTTCCCTATTGAGGCCTCCAGCGCCTCCCTCCCAGGGTGTACCTGTGTTTAGGGTTTCCTGACCAAGATGCAACACCTTGCACTTGGTGATATTAATTTAATTTCCATGTGTGAGCCCAGCTTTCCAGGGTGTCCAGGTCCCCTTGCAGGGCCACCTCCCTCTTCTCCCTCAACTACTGCTCCCATCTTGGAGCCATCCATGAAAGACTCATTTCACCCTATACCCTCCCTGATGTCCGATATGTATGCATTAAACAGGATCGGACCCAGGACCGAGCCCTGTGGTACCCACCACCAACCTCTCTAGGGTTGAGAGCTCCCCACAGACCACTACTCTCTGAGTGCATCCAGCTAGCCAGTTTTCAATCTATCTGACCATCAAAGGCCTACTCCTAACCCCATCAGTTTCTCCACCAGACCATTGTGGGGACAGAGTCAAACGCCTTGCTGAAGTCCAAGAATAATACATCCACAGGCTACCCCTGTCCAGTTCTGATGTTACCCATTCATAGAACTCCACAAGGTTGGTTTGACATGATCTACCTGGCACAAACCCATGTTGCCTACTATCCAGACCTCCCACCTCCTCCAAGTACACCCCCAATCATTCCTTTAGTATACTCTCCATTAATTTTCCCACTACCGAGGTCAAACTGATGGGTCTATAGTTACCTGGTACTTCCTTGACCCCCTTATGGATTGGTACCATGTGCCCTCGCCAATCCCCAGTGTACCTCCCTGTCTCAAGTTACCTGCTGAAAAGCTCGCCAGGGGTGCAGCAGTATGTCCGCCAATTCCCATAGTACTCGGATGAATGCCATCCGGCCCTGGAGATTTGTTTTTCTTTAGGGCCTTGAGGGCTAACCACACCCTTTTGGTGGAGATAGCATCCATCCCTCCTCCTTACTGGTCTTTTATCCTTATCCAGATGTGACACCCTGGGGTACCTTTCCTCCCTCTTGCTCCATTTCTGTTGCTCCCTGATCCCACCTGCCGCTTCTATCCCTCCATGCCTTGCTTTGTAGATATCCCACCTCCTCCCTAGTGAACACAGAGGCAAAGTACTCATTAAATACCTCTGCCTGGTCCTCACCTCTTCCACCCACCTCCTTCTGATCTCAATCTGCTGAGATGGCCCTTAATTTTTCTCCGCTCCCCAATGTACCAGAAGAACCCCTTTTCCCCTCATGTATCCCTGTGCCAGCCGCTGCTCTTTACTGGACTTTGCTCCCCTCACCATACGGGTGACTTTCTAGATGCAAGCTGGTACATTTCTTATCCCTATCCTCTTGTTGTTTTATATGTTTTGTAGGCTGCCTTCTTTTCTCTGACTGCTACCTGTACTCACTGGACCACCAGCATGGTTTACGTGACCTTGCTCCCTTACGTTTCAACTTAGCGCAGATCCTGACTGCTTCATGAAGTCCCGCTTTATGACCTTCCATCTCCTTTCCACACTTGTCGCTGAGGTAATCCCTTCAAGTGATCCTGAGAATATTTGCATGCCCATAAAGTCTGCCCCCTGAAGTCCACTGCCAGTGTCCTAGATCTCACCCCACTCCCCCATGCTTATTTGAAACCAGACAGTATTGTGGTCACTCCAGTCAGGGGGTCTTGTACAACTATGTCCCTTACCAGATCCCCATCTGCCAGAACCACATCCAGGACATGCCCTCCCTTGTGGGCTCCATCACATGCTGTGTTAAGAACACATCCTGGAAGCCATCCAGCAGCCTCTGCTCCTTGGCCACCCTAGAGGACATGGTTCCCCAATTTGTACCTGGCATATTAAGGTCCCCATCAACACCACTCCTTCCCCTTTTGGACCACACTGGGCAATGATGTTGTCCAGCAAACCATCCTCTAGAACATCACTCATCCGGGGCCTATATGCTACTCCCAGCTTGACCTTATCTCCTGCTGGGGATCGTAAGGTGACCCATAAGGCCTCCATGTTTCCCTCTGCCTCTTCTACCATAGCAATTTCTATATCATCTCTAATGAACATAGCCACTCCACCCCTCTGACCTCCTTTCTATCCTTCCTAAGCATAGTGCCCCTGTACATTTAGGTCCCAGTCATGGTTTTGTTGGCCCACTTCTCTGTGACCGCCGCCACATCCACCCCCAAACAGCATGGCCTGGAACTCGCAACTTGTTTCCAAGCTCCTGGCATTTGCTAACACCAACCCCACCCCTTATCCCTGATCCTCTTTGTCGAACCCCACCCAGATTCCTTATACTTCCATCCTCCCCTGCTCCTCCTGAAACCTCCACCTCCAGTCTGTTTCCCCTCCCCTCTTGGGCTTGATGGCTACTCCTCATCTGGAGGAGAGGGCTTCTGTCAGCCCTCCTCATCCCTTCCCTTACAAGTTTAAACCCCACCTTTCTTGTATGTAGTCAGCCATCCCCTGTTTAAGGGACTTCCTTCCCTAATGGGGCAAGATGAAACCTGTGCTTGCATATAGTCCCTTATCCTCCCAAACTCCATTCCAGTTCCCTAACACCCCAACCCATTCTCTTCACCCCACTTCCTGAGCCAGTCATTAACCTCTGTGTTTTTTTGTCCACTGAGGCCTTTGGTACTGGCAATATTCTGAAAGGAAATGTTGCATCCATTATCCCGACAGACTCTGGGTGTTCTTGAACTTGCTTGATTCAAAATGCTATTTCCTCTAGATCATTAGTTCCCAAATGCACCAGGAAATCCAGTTTCTCCACAATCTAACCATTTCATACACCATGAACTTTGCTCTGTGCACTGTCAGCCCAGAGATACTCACTACCTTCACCTGGCTATGGCATCCACCCCCTGTCCCTCCCAATGGATACCCCTAATCATCGAGTCTCCCAGTAACAGAACCTGAACACCGCCATCATCCTTATGGTTACCTCCACTATGCCCTCTCAGCCCCCCTTCCCCTTTATTCATGATCTCAATTTCATGGGAGTCTTCCTGCCTTATTAGAGACCCCTTGTCACCCTCCCTTTCTGCCACCCTTGCTATTTTTCCCACTTAACTCAAACCCCTCTGAATAGGTGTCCCCTTTAACCTCTCTTATCTGAACCATTTATCCTGGCCCTGATGGTTCTTCCCTCACACCACCATCCTCCCCCTTGTAATAGTACCCCTGCTTCCAGAGGCTCGCTTGGGTCCCCTTTAGCTAGGGCCCCATCCTTGGTACTGACTCCCAGCTGAAGGGGGCTTTCTCCCACCTCCTTGTCTCCCAGTTTCTCCAATCATGCTCTCCTCCCTCATGTCTGGAATATGTTGCATCTCCCCATTTGCTTAACATATATGTTTCCCTTCTCCCTCTGGGACTATGTCTATCCTTTCCATAGCTTGTCTGTGATGCTCTATGGTATCGACTCCCTCCCCGGCCTCTGTATAAGTTTCCTCATTTCCACCAACCTTCCTCCCTCTAGGTTGCTTGTAGCTCAAATTTATTGTGACACTCTATGTCAGCCTCCATCAAGTAACCTGAGTTTCCCTGACTGCATCTCTAAACTGACCCTCTTCTTCCTCTCTTGCACTGTTCACCTTAGGGCTCCTTCCTACAGTCTGCTGTTTAGGCTTCCACAACAGCCCCTCTGACTCTTCCCCTCAGTCTCTTTGTATTCAGAATGTTCACCCGTCGCTTTCCCTTAGCATCAACTTCCTATCTAAGGGTCCTCTGTCCCAATATCCCCTCCTGCTTGCTGTAACATAACGTGCTGTAATTTTCAGAGCGTTACCCCAGCCTCCCCTCAGCCCCACCCTTCTGCTGCCCATATCCACACCCCTTATCCTTGGACACCCCCAGCTCCCACAGCTACTCCTTAACCAATATACCTCACTCCTGATACAAGATAGTTGTCTCACCGAGTGGGCAGCCTCTCTCTCCAGGCCCAATTTAGAATTATTGCCATCCCACAGCCTGTGCAGCCTACAACTGTTCGAAGATGCCTGCCATGGTGGAATATGGCCACCCAGATTATCCCCTCTGTTTATAATAGCACACCCCTTTTCTCAGTCCCTTTCCCCTGGAGTACAGTTTCTCTCTATACTGACTGTAATTATTTACAAACCCAATTTCAACCCACCAATAAGCGTTCCCAAGTCTCACAAACACATACAGTCCAGTGTGTGTTCTGTCACTAACAGTGTATGTAAGCAGACATCAGGTACCATATGATGTCACAGGCCCACTAGCTCTGTTGCTTGAATTTCAGTCCCAAACAGAAATACTCAGCCTTTCAATCCCAACCCCAGTGGCTTTTCAGTATTTAAGAAGGCATACAAAACAGGGTGGGTGGGAGGGCTCTTACCAAACACCAGGCAAACAACACATTTAAATTTCCTCTAAGTATCCCTGCCAAACAACTATCCCCAAGCCACCAAAGTTACAATGTAACAGTTCTAATTCAAGGTACACTTTTAACACATAAAACTAATTTCACTTACAAACTATTCAAATATTTCAGTTAAAACAGAATATAACTCCAGCCCTCTTTCCTACCTGCCTGCTGCTTAAGCTCCCAAGTGATGTACTTGACTAAATAAATTCAGAGAACTGACTTAGCAGAGGCCAGTTTTGATGATTGTGACTGTACAGCACTATACGGTGCCAACAAGAAAATAATAAACTTCTATCTGAAATGTTTAGCTAATATAATATTTGAGTGAAGGCATGTTTTTTAATAAATGTTTTCCATATTTGACCATTGCTTCTTAATATCATATAAAATTACTTCAATATGTAGCATGCATTTTAAATATTTAACTTGTAAATACTGTTATACTTGTTGTTATGGTCATGTCATGTAGAACAGCAAAAATAATCTCTTTCAAAATAAAAACTCAGAAAGGGAATGTGTTTGTAGTGGAGATAGAGATATTGTAAATTCATAGTTTGCCAGTGATGTTGGTAAAAATCTGGGAATATCACACTTCCCAAAGCTTTGCAAAGTTCCTAACTTCATAACAAGTTTGCTACCAACTTCTGAATATTAAAAAAATAGCACATTCGCTGTGCAAAATCACCTTTCAGGACAAGTGAGCAAAATAACACTGGCACTCTTCAAGAGGAGGGGTCCCAAAAGGCCATGGTGAAAATTTGGTGTAATACCTACAAAAATGATCACATTGCACCCAGGCATTGCACAATTTCTATGCACTTTTGTAACTTTGGTCATTTAGTTGCTCTTCACATCCCTATTAGCTCTGGCAAGAGCTTATTTACAACTGCAGTGGGTGTAGTCCTGCAGACATTTTGTGAGAATAGTAGAGTAACAAGACTTACCGGATACCGACTGGACCTTTAAATAGTGGAGGTAGATTGCAATCACTGCATGTCCACCACATTATTTTGTCCACCGGTCACTGGTGAACATGGAACTGTCCACTGTGCCCAAGATGGCTGGTGGAGCCCAGTGCACGTGCATGAGTTAATGTGCATGTGCAGAAAACTCCAGCAGCCATCTTGTTTTATGTATGGATGTGCAATGCTGTAGTGAACTGACTAAAGAGAAAACATTAAAAGATGCTTCACTATACAAACAAACACAGACACATGTCCCAGCCCAAATTATGTCTACATCAGTACTACTTACATAAATGGCACTAATGCACTCTTCCCCCCTTCCATGCCACACACATCATTCTTGGAACTGCTTTTTTTACACACACACAAATCACGTTTGCAGACTGCACACCCAGTCCAAATGCAGCAACTGAACCTACTGGTCAGGTTGGGCAACTGAGGGTGAGTAGGATATCCTCACAACAGTCTGCTGTGTTCCTTGTTCTAGCAAAGTAACTGTGGAGGGCTTGTAGGATAACAAATGGACCAGACATAGAACTTCAGGTTCAACACACAATCTCTGTGTGATATTTATTTAAAACACAGAGGATAACCTTAAGCAATGGCATATCCGTCTTCAATACATCAGTTTGTTGCAACAGACTATGCATGTCCTTCAACTGCATTTAATCAGCACCCACTGATCTACTGATCAATCTCTTTAGTGAAAATTACTTTATTCCCTATGTTTGTCTTGTGTGTTTGTGTGATGGACAGTTCAATAAAAAAACTCAAAACAAGATAAAGGCAAAGAACCTCAGTGCAGAAGTACTGAAGCAAGGGTTACCTAAAAGGGCATTGGCAATAATGCCAAGTTTCAAAGAAACACAACCTCACACATACCTCCATAATGCAATGGAATCTATATGCAAATCACCATGACATTTTAGGCTTGTTTAGCTTAAAGCAGGAATGCATGTAGCCAAAGGGCCTCTCAAACAATCTGTATTTTGCATGCATTTTAAATAACACAAATAACTTAAGTTTTATAATATAGTCTCCTAGAAACATTTTACCTTGATCAAAAAACACCTAGTGCTGTGGTATTTTCAACATTTACAGGCTTCATATGCATAAGGGAACATTGTTTAACCAGGAGTAGCACAATAAGCCAAAGCTTGTTTCTAGATGCGACCTGGGAGCACAAGGAAGGTAAGTGACTTGCTCAGAATCACATAGTATGCACCTAGCAGGCTGTGGGATTCAAACCGAGGTCTCCAGATCTACAACTCAGAGCCTTACCCCACTGCGCTATATTTCCTCCTTAAGCAATATACATCAAGCTATTTTATGACATAGTGCTATTGCATACTAAATCGAACAATGAGGAACACAGCCTGTTGTTTGACATCAGCTTGAGGTCACCACAGTAACTTCCCTGTATGAGGACCTGAGAGGGAAAAGGAAAATTAAAGAGTCTATTATAGCATAGTCAAGAAAGGGAGGGGGTGCCCATAGGTGGCCATCCTTATGGACTACTATTTGTAAAGGATATATTAGGCTAAGAAATAGAAGAACTGTTACAACAGATTTAAGAAAAGGCAAGTCCTCAAGAGTGGCAGGATCTCCCTGTTACAGTAACATTCATATCAAATACTGAGGACAGTCATTGTTGGGGATGGAGTAAGGACAGCACTCTCCTTCAGCAGCATCAGTAATTGTGAGACCTGAGATCACACCTGAACTAGGAGCATGCATGCAAAGTGAATTGCCATGTTCACTCATTTCAAACCCCAGTATTAGCAAGGTGGCATATCTGTTATACATTGGCACCTTCTTCCATATACTAGAAGCTGCAGCTTTTAATTATTAGTCTCTCACTGCAGACTGTATTTATTTGTTATTGTTGTATTTTTTGAGTAGGCTGTGACTCGTGACAGCTCCATTCACATCCTGTGTGGATTGGTGTTTGCCTGCACCTGTTGTATTGAAATGTTGATCCAGGGACACAAGAGCTTTCATTTCCAGTGGAGATGGGCAGAAAGGACCATCTGTGGTTGTAGCATATCAGCAGAATGACTGCATCTCAGCAGTGTGGTGCCACACCAGTGTCGAGTTCCAGGTGTAGGGCTAGAACCCATGACCTTATTTGATCATCCAGCAGCAGAGACAAGTGTACAACAATTGAAACACTGTAATTTCTATGCAGGGGTTTTGTCCAAATAGAAAAAAGAAGCAATCGATTCCTTTGTCTTGAAATGTTGCAGTAAATAATTCAAATGATTTGCACAGCACATTTTCATCATGATTTGTACAGTGTACTTTTTGGTCCTTTCTTATGTGTGTGTGGGGGGGACTGGGACTTGATGGACCCAGTGCCTGTTTTAAACCAAAAATGATTTCTGTGTGGAGGAAAACATTTTATAATGTGATATTCAGATACAGTTGAGGGTATATTTAATTTGTTTTCTGTACTAGGACATTAGGGAGATATTTGTGTGACAACATGATTTCTGGATCTCTTGCTAAACCACCAATGAAGTCACAATCCTCTGTGTCATCAACATCGCTTCCACAGCAACTGTGATGTTACAGAGTGGACTGAGTTCATTAGATACTAAAGCAGTAGGAAGAGATGAAGTCTTAGTGGCAGTGATCCTGCTTTCATGCTGATAGCTGCAATAGTCAAAAACGTGGAGGATAGGCAGATAAATATAAGCATGACTGTAATCTTTTATAAAGTTTTCCATATATATTGTAAAATTGCTGTGAGTTTTAATACCAGCAACACTGTAAACATGTGCTTTTGCAAGTTTTCTATACCTTGCTCTGCTGCTAAGTGTTGTACATTGCACTTGTTATTTCTGCCATTGCAAATTCTTATATATTTCACAATTTGTGCTGCCAAATATTTTTGTGTACTACATTGCATTGGTTATTTTTGGGTATTTGTGAATGTCATTTGTCACTTTTGCTTGATATATTTCTTCCCACATTGTTGCCCCCAGTGGCATCTGAATATGATTGTGGTGTTCTTGCTTAATCTGTAAAAGGCATGTAGGCAGTGCACTGCTATGTTATAGTGAAATATATATGTGTATTTATAGTAGTCAGTGTGTGTGTATCATAAAAATTAGAAGAAGCAGTTATGTGGCGAAGTGGTAAGTGCAAAATTGCTAGTCTACATTTCACTACTATCTAGAACAAATTCAGCCTTATGCATATCATTGCTGATTTAAATGAGGTGTCTAGTGGCAATCCCCTGTAAAAGGTGTGGATGTTAAGATGGACTCTGACACCAATTTGCAGAGCAGCAAGGCTTAAAAGAAGCAGCCAAGCCTAAAAATATTTATTGAGATACAAACAGAACAAAATTAACTCGTACTTAATACATAAATAAGAAATGAAATCAAAAGGCACAAAAATAAACTTTTATTCACACAGGCAATAACAGCATCAGCCACCTGAGAACATCAAGGGTACATAGTCTGAAAAGGCGCAGCTCACCAGTAGATCAGCCCAGAGCTGATCCCAAAATGAATCAGACATGGTCCAGGCAAGAACCCCTGTTTAATCCAAGAGAACAGCATGTGACCATGTCAGACTCCACCCACAATACTTTTAAACTTAAATCTTTCTTTATTCAACATAAACGTCTTTTATAAACCTTTTAGAAATTATCTGGGTTTGTCTGTATACAGTATATGCTAATATACTCAAAATGAAATCAGTCCTTAGCAAAAGAAAATGTTATGGATTCTATGTCTCCTCCATGAATGACCCAAGGTATACTTATGGAGAGGAGAGGGCTGGCTGACTTCTAAGTATCCATTCAAAATGATCCCTGCAAGGAGACAACTCCTCCTAGAAGATTTGCCCTGCTTATACCAGTAAGGGATTTTGAAAAGACATTCCATTCTTAAGTAACAAATAAACTAACATTGGCACTTACACATTCTTTGAACGAAAAGCTGAAATTTATCTCGAATTCTGCACATTTAATATAGAAGTTTCTTTTATATTAACAAATGTGCTGCAGCTAGGGAAACACAGGGCTCTTATTTTAGAAACATTTTGTTGTTTTGTATGGCCATTATTAATCTTACTTTATTTTATGTAGACTATTATGACAATACTTATTTGGATTCTGCAGAAAACACAAACATTAAAATCAGGTCTTCTAGAATTCATTTTATCAGGTTACTAACAATAGAGAGAGAACTTCATACCATTCAGTGTTATGATTGGATGCCTAGGCTTAAAGAAAACAAACAGAAAACTGTGTTTGCTTCGTAAGTTTAAAATACAGCTTCTACGAGGCAAACCATACATTTTAACACTTTCCTTCACTTGGCGGTCTCTTTGGACATTTTGCAAGGAAAAAGAGTATTTCACCTGCAAGTGCCGAGGGTGGTTCACTTCTCAGCAGCTTTAAACCACTGCGTTACTCAATATACTACACACGGTTTCTTAATGAAACTGACAGGGCAAACCCTCATGCGGCTAAAGCCCTCTGCAGATTGCACTCATGCATAGAAATTTAGTGCTGTCAAAGCGCCATAATGTTGCAATAATGGGGCTAAAAAGAAGTTATACTAGCTACTGGGGGGTTGAGAACATCATGGCACCAGAAATGCAGAGAAGGAGAAAAAGACAAGTGTTTGTGAGAGATCGTTTTCAGGTGGCCAGCCTGGAAAAAGTGGAAAATGAGAAACAGGAAAGAAGGCCACAGAGAAAGAATTAGTATCTTCATGCTAATGCAGTAGTCTTTTACTAGAGAAAGGAATGAACCTCTTGAGAGACTTGAATATTCGTTCACACCTTCCCACTTAAGAGGAAGCTACTGGGTAATTTCCTAAGGACCTTTATACATACAGTGTCAGATCTGTCACTCTAACGAGGGAGAGATGGAGCTTTAACCCACCCACTCCCAAAGCTCCACCTTGGGGACACTAAACAAAAGTAAACACATGAAGAGTTGTAAACCAACCCATTATAATTCATACTTTTCCCCAAAGTCTGACTGTGCATTCACATTCACCCCATAGCGGGACATGAAATCAACATTTTTGTTATTGGTACCGTGTCTATGGTGTATTATAAATCTGTATGGCTGTAGAGCCAAGTACCACCGCATGATTCTGGGGTTTTTCTCTTTCATGACATGTAGCCAGGAAAGAGGGTTATGATCTGTGACTACTTTGAATTCAGCTGCCCACAAATACAATTTAAAAGCTTCAATGGCCCATTTATTGGACACACATTCAATATCTGGTTTCTCTAATGTAATTTTTGGTTCAGGTATATTACAGGATGTTCTTCACCTCTATTATCTGTGATAGGACAGCACCTATACCCACACAGAAGCATCAGTTTGCACTATAAAAGGTAAAGAAAACCAGGACTTCATAATATAAGGGCTGTACATTGCTGGGCTTTGATGGTACAATAAGTGGTTTCACACTCTGGGTCCATCTCACTACCTGGGGTGATGTTTCTTTGTCAGGTTTGTGAGTGGAGTGGAGTGCCAATATGGTAAAATTTGGCACAAACCTTCTGTAGTAGCCCACTAAGCCTAAAAATGATCTTACCTACTTCTTGGTGCGTGGTATGGTACACTGGGCTGTAGCATCTACCTTGCTAAACTCTGGTTTAACTTTCCCATCACCAATGATAAACCCCAGATACTTAGTTTCCTGAATAGTGATCCCACATTTTGAGGAGTTAATGGTTAATCTGGTTACTCTAAGCGATGTAAGAACAGCATCTAGATGTTGAAGATGGGTCTCCTATGGGACTGTATATTATGACATCATCTACAGTAGCTATGCAGAACAGTAAGGCCTATGTTTATGTAAAGTGCGTCCATCAATTGTTGGAAGGTGGCAGGAGCAACATGGAGGCCAAAGGACATAGTGATGAATTGATACAGCCCCATGGGAGTAATGAATGCTGTCTTTTTCCTAGTGGCTTTGTCCAATGAGATCTGCCAGTACCCTTTAGTTAAATAAAAGGTGGTGATGTACTTAGCATTTCCTAGCCTATCCATAATGCCATCTATACCGGGCATAGGGTATGCATCAAATTTAGACACTGCATTCAGACGTCTAAAGTCTAAACACAGAAGTATACCACCTTCCTTTTTAGTACTGTCACCATGGGAAATGCCCATTCACGTTTGGAGGGTTTGATTACCCTAACTCAGACATTTTCTTAATCTCATGTACTACATCCTCTTTACCTTTTCAAGCAAGTGGTAAGGTTTCTGCCTGATTGGTTTAGGGGAATTGACCTCAATGTGGTGCTCAATCCCATGGACAAGATGAGGTCTGGTTGTGAAAGCTGAAGCACAGGTAGATAGCAAAGAATCTAATTCAGATCTTTGTTGGATGGTGAGATCCTTTTATTCACCTTCCGTTTCCTATCGCCTATATGCCAGTTCAAACTCACTTACCTAATTGTCTGACAGATAAAACATCCCAGGCCTGGTCGCTCCATCCATTTTTAAGGAGGTTATATGATAGATCCCCTTCTTCTGTTGCTGGTCTGGCATGTCAATTTTATACGTCACAGGGCCAGTTTGCCTTAGAACATTATAGGGACCTTGTCATGTCATGAGCAGTTTGTCTACTGTTGAAGGTAGTAAATGTAATACCTTGTCCCCTTCATTTAGTGTCCTTATTCCTACCCTCTGGTCATAATGTTCTTTTGTACACTTTGCTTACCTTGGCTATGTTGATGTGCCAACTGAGTATATTTGATTAGCCTTGATCTTAAATTAATTATATAATCAAACGTAGGGTTTGGCAGTTTAAGTTTCTATTCTTCCCAATCTTCTTTGACAACATCCAAGGGTCCCCTCAGGTTCCTCCCATACAATAATTTGAAAGGAGAAGCCAGTTGAAGCCTGTGGAACTTCCCTATATGCAAATAATAGGAGGGAGACAGGTGTCCCAGGTTTTTCCTTCATCTTCCACATACTTCCTTAACATCCTCTTCAGGGTCTGGTTGAATCTTTCAACCAGTCCATCAGTTTGGGAATGGTAAGGAGTTGAGGAATCGCTGCTAACCCTATGGTTGATTACAATCTTGTCAACATCCGTGAACAGAAATTACTGCCTCTATCCATAAGTATTTCCCAGGGTATTCCAACCCAACTGAACAATTTCAGTAGTTCATCAGCTACTTTTTCAGCAGTCACAGTATGGAGTGGAATAGCTTCAGGGTACTTTGTACAGTAGTCACATATAACCAGGATGAAGTGGTTTCCTTGGCCCTTTAGGCAAGGGACCGAGTACATCCATGGCTATGTGGCTGAAAGGTACTGTAATCAGGGGTAATGGCTGTAGAGGGACCAGGTCTTTACGGGTTATGGCTGCTACCTGCTGACGTTTGGGGCAGCTCTGACAATAATCTGCAATTTGGGTATGAATACCAGCCCAGTAGAACCTAGTCAATAATCTTTGCAAGGTATGATCCTTCCTAGATGTCCTGCTAAGGGAATCTCATGGGCCAATTGCAACAATTTATTCCTGTACCTTTGGAGTACCACTAACTGGTTGATTTGTTACCTGTTATAGGCTGGGTATACCTTCTATATAATAGACCATCCTTAATTAAACATATAGGCACATAGTCTGACTCAGTAGCCCCATCATTTAAAAAAAAAATATTTCAAAGTTTCATCCTTTTTGTTTAGTACCAAAATCAGATTCTTGTATGATAGACATTGCCCCTCCAACCCATCATCATGCTGGACATCAATGTTATCTATATTACATTTGACATCAACATTATTATGCTTCTGAGTCCATTGATGTTTCTCCCTTTTCTTCTCTTGCAAGGTCTTTGGGGTTTCAGGTTCCCATATATTTCATCATCAAAAGAAATATTTGCACCATTGCTGTTCTTGTTTACTTTGGACGTTGGTTGACAAGGCACACATTCTATCCAATGGTTGTATCAGGTTTGTAAAAGTCAGTGTAGTCATGACCAATAATTACTGGAAGCGGAAGATGGGAATTATACCAACAGGCATGACATATGACTTCTCCTGAATATGTAAAATCGTAGCAGTAACAGGGCATTTATGGTCATCCCCATGTATACAGATGACAGCAGTGTTTGTACCAGTTTCTCAGTTCTGGGGCTAAATCCGCTCTAACCAGGGTTTGCTTACTACCCAAGTCTATCAACCCAGTCACTTCTCGTCCACCAATTCTTACTGGGGTGGTGTATTGTCCCCAGTTTGCTAGGGCTAACTGGGCAGTGTTTTTGGAGGGACAAAAATGGGCAATATGTCCTTTTCCTTGGCATGCTCTGCATATTATGTTAGGGTTAAAGATTCTATAGGGAGGTAGTCTTAGCTCTCTCAGTGTCAGTAGTAGGGAAACAGTAGTGGAAAATGGTGTAGATCTTACCGATTTGCAGTAATACCAGGTCCAGAATGTCATTTTGACAGTTAGGATGTGCAGTCAGGTAATCTTGACCAATGTGATCGCCTTTTCTGATATCTCGGCAGGTGTTGTTTTACCCATACATGCACATTGGGTGGAAGTATTCATATAAATTGTTCCACAATAAACATTTCAAGCATCTGGTCTGCTGTCTTCACCCCAGGCTGCAAACATTAATGGCATAGGTCCTTCAGTCAAGTGTATGCTTCTCTGGTGTTGTCAACCTGATGGTATTTAAAGGTTCTGAATCATTGCTGGTTTGTCTCAGGCTAATATCATATCTTTGCAATATTGCCTGTTTCACAGCCTTGTAATTTTAGCCTGGTCCTGTCCATATGGTTATATGCCAGCTGAGCCTTCCCAGATAGATAGGGTACCAGGAGAATAAATTATTTTGTTCTTGTCTAGCCACACTCCTGGGCAACCCATTGAAATGTCATCATCTATGCTTCTATATCATCTGTGGCCCCTAATTTGGTAAGTTCAATGTCTTTAGGGGTATCTACTGGTGCTGTATTACTACCCTCAATGTCTCTAATAGCCCTTAAAGTGTCATTCCATTGAGCTTCAGCCTTTTATCCTTATTAATTGTTTAACACAGAGCCACCTCAACATGCTGCACACATCTGGAGGTTTCTCAGTTGGGTGGGTAATCTCTTCCTCTGGCTCCTCCACCTCCTCCTCCTCCAGTCTCTCTTCTCTCTCCATCTTGGTGTTTCTCTGCCAGACATCAGGTTCCAACCCAGTCAACAATGGTTCACCATATTTGCTAGCCATGGTCCTAGTGTAGACACTACTTGGCTTGTCATGAGTCTGTTCTGCTGCTGGTTCCTGCATTCAGCATCCAAAACCAGAAACCACGGTACTACCAGTACATCCCACAACTGATACCACTGTGAAAGGGTGTGGATGTAAAGATGAACACTGACACCAATTTGTAGAGAGGCAAAGCTTAAAGAAGCAGCCAAGCCTAAAAATATTTATTGAGATACAAACAGAACAAAATTAACTTGTACTTAATACATAAATAAGAAATTAAATCAAAAGGCACAAAAATAAACTTTTGTTCACAGGCAATAACAGCATCAGTCACCTGGGAAGATCAAAGGTACATAGTCTGAAAAGGTGCCCAGTAGATCAGCTCAGAGCTAACCACAAAATGAATCTGACATGGTCCAGGCAAGAGCTGTTTTTAATCCAAGAGAACAGCATGTGACCATGTCAAACTCCACTTACAACACTTTTAAACTTAAATCTTTCTTTATTCAACATAAACATCGTTTATAAACCTTTTAAAATTATCTGGGTCGGAGATCACGTGATGCAGAGTGCTGAGTAGATGCTCCTCCACTAAGCTCCTGCCTTCCAATACAAAATCGTCATTTAATATCATTACATTTCATCTAACTCCTCTGCTCAAGAGTTCTTCTTGCCTCTGAACAGTGTGTGCTCCTGTACTGGGTTCCTGTGTGGTAAATGGAGCCTTACATGAAAGAAAGCCCTCAGAAACATACCCCCGTCACCCCGAGAAGGCCTCAAGAAATCCCGAGCCTCGAGTGGCCCAGACAAACCGGAACCTGCGTGTCAAGCTGGGCCAAGAACCCCTAACACTCAATAGATTCTTAGAGGAATTTAAACCATTTCAGGAGGAGATGAAAGACATGGCAATCGACCTGAAATCCCTCTCCAGAAAGATAGAGGAAGTCTCCATGACAGTATCGGACAACACTGCCCAAATATTTTCGATCGAGAGAAAATTGGAAAGCATGGATCCTGAGCTTCTACTAACGAAACAAAAGCTGTCTAGACTAGAAGCAAAACTCGAGGATCTGGAAGGCCATAGTCAGAGAAATAATGTGGTAATTCTCGGGCTCTCCAAGAGGAAGAAGGCCAGAATACCGTTGTCCTTATTCAGAAGTTGGTAGAAAAAGTCACTGGTCCCTCTCCCTTTGGCCCAAACTACATAATTGAATGGGCCCACCGATCTTGTAACCAAAACCCCACCTGATATACCTCCTCCCCCATCATTTGCCGCTTTCTCAACTATCTGGAAAGGCAGCATTTCCTACAGATAGTTAAGGCCCTGCGAAGTCAGATGGAGAAGGTGAAGCTGAGAATTGCTTAGGATATCCCTGGTTGAGTTCGATTGAAATGGAAAGCCTTCCACCTGATTGTATCCAAGATTATAGCGGCGGATTAAAGTTCAGGATGGGGTACCCAGCTGAAATTACAAGTCTCTGTAAATGGCTCCTGGCTTAATTTCGAGGATCCTGATGATGCATTACTAAACCTTAAGTCGGCGTTGCCAGACCTGTTTCATGGCCTGAGAAGGCCTCCTGATCTTCGGGCTCACTGCAACTCCAGAATGAACTGTTGTTTGATCTTTGTGTGGACAGTGTTCTTTCTAGAGACGGATTTCACTCGACTTATGCTCTCTAATAGAACTGGTCTACTAGTAGAGGCTCAACATTACTTTTAACAGGCCCTAGCCTGTTGGTGGGAATAGTGTTACAGGGAGAGTCCTGGGGGACTCCAGTGGGGTTTGTTTTGGACTGCATCCGATATAACCCGCTTGCTCAGTATCCAGGGAAACACACAGGGCTAGGTCTCGGGTTATGCCTCCTGTTTAGTCTTTGCAGGATGAGAACTCGGATTTTGAGCAATTCCGGGCTTTCAGGGCACCTTTGACTGGTAGGCTGGATCAGGTTATGTCCACAAGAGGCGCGCTCACCCATTTAATGCAACTCCGGTCAACCAGCCTTGAGGAGGACTGCTTTCAGTTATTAAGTCATGCTGGTTTTGTAGGGGGCTTCTCGAGCTAGGGGTATGCAACCCCTATGTAGTTACTCCAGGTTTCCCATCTCGGATTTTGTTTCCACTTCTCATCGGATCTGTTTTTCAGGTTTTATCTCGATGATGGGCTCATCCCTCCATGTTAATCTTCACTCTGGTTCTGGTTCAAGAGGTAGTTCCCTGTAGGGAACAAGCTGTTTCAACTCCCTCTCAAGACTCGGTGACGTTTTTCACATTCACATTTATGGCATCTAGTTCTATTTCTCTCTCTCATTCATTAGTGGATTCACCAGCAGATGTTTGTAGGCCCTGGAGCCGGACGCTCATTGACACTATGCCCTCAGTAATGCAGCTTATTGACTGCCTTGTATTTTGAACTATAAGGCGATCACTTGCAGGGATCGTTCAGGGAGGTGGGAGGGAGGATAAGATCCAGTGCTGTGCTAAGCATTGCTTGCGACAGTGTGTGGGGGTTGGGAGGGGAGAGGGTTACGTGCTCTTGTTGGGGGTGGGGGGGTGTACGAGGCGGTTTGAATTGGGGCTTCCCTGCGGGGGCTAGGGTGGTGGGAGGCCTTACAGCACATGGGGGTTAGATTATTTGTGTTACACACCTGAGTGCAAGGCTGAATCTAGTACCCTTAAAATCCTTAAGTAGATGGCTAAGGAGGTGACTTTTGCAACATGGGACATCAAGGAGATCAGGAAAAATCTAAACAATACCAGGTTCTCAAACACTTAAGTCTTTTACATACTCAGGTTACTTTCCTACAGGAATCGCACTTAATAGAAACAGAAGCCTCACAAGTGAGGATACAACAAGTGGGATGGTGTGTAGGTGCAAGGCTCCTCAAACAGCTGTGGGGTTATGATCATCATTAACAGGGCATTCCATTTGTCCCAACTCACATATCAGGGACCCGAGGGTAGGTTAGTTTTAGTTATAGGTACTCTCTGGTCAATACCTCTGCTACTGGGCAGTATATATGGTCTCAATGCTGATGACCCCTTGTACTTCATGAGACTTACAAATTCAATCCTGCCTTTTCTTCCCATAAGGATTATCCTGGGGCAACTTTAATCAAGTTGCAGATTCCAATCTTGACAGGTTGGGAGGCGTATCGGGTGGGGGATCTCCCCAGGTCAGAGAGCTTTTAGAAATTAGTAGATCAATGTGGGCTCTGTGATGTCTGGCGTGTCTTAAATCCTGATTCCAAGGAGTTCACATTCAGGTCTTTGGTACATGGTTCACAGTCCGTATTGACTACATATTAATTTCAGACTCTTCTGCCCAGGGTTAAGTCCTTGTCGATACAGCCTGGCCCTGTCTCTGATCACTCTCTGGTGCTGTGTGATCTCTCAATCAAGATGTGTCAAAGAGAGAAACACGATGGAAGCTTAATGATGAACTGCTTAAAGATTCTAACTATTGCAATACCATAAGGGAGCACATTGAGGCCTTTTTTTTGTCCAACCCTTTAAATAGTGCAAAACCAGATATTATATGGGGGCCTTCAAGGCTTACATGAGAGGAGTTCTCATTGGCCTCTCGGTGGCTAGGAAAGAGTTAGGAGAGTGAATTATTGTCCTTGTTATCCCAAATTCAGGCTCTGGAATCCAATGTTAGGTTAACTCCTCGGAGGAGGACAAGGTGAGAGCTCCTAGGGTTGAGAGACAATATATAGAACTACTCCGAGAAAAAGGAGTTAGCTATCATACATACTAAAGCTAGTTATACTGACCAAGGTGAGAAAGCCTGGTGCCTTTTGGCACTTTGCATCAAACAACAAGAATCAGCGAGATTTATCCCTTCAATCAAGGCTTCGTAGATAGGTCCCTAAAACATCTCCCACAGAGATAGTTCAAGAGTTCGTAGCATACTACAATTGCTTTACGGGACATGGAGTACCCTCCCAGCCCAGTAAGCATGGAGAAGTACCTGACGGACTCACATCTACCCTCCCTCCCAGTACATTACATAGCCTCTGGTCTCTCCCATAACTCAGGGAAATCTCTGAGGTTATTAGTGGTTTACCCTCAGATAAAACTCCTGGACCTGATGGACTTTCCTCCCTTTTCTATAAAACATTTTGGGATCTTCTATTGCCAATACTTAATAGTTTATTCCAGCACATCTTATCTGGGTCAGAAGTTGATCGCCATCTCTTTGAAGCCTTGATAGTGCTCCTCCCTAAGCAGATAAAGACCCTGAGCTCGTCCAGAGCTACAGGCCTATATCCTCCTAAATCAGGATATCAAGATCCTCTCAAAGATTTTAGCTAACAGGTTATCCGTGGTGGTCCCGAGTTAATAGGTATGAATCAGATAGGTTTCATGAAGGACACTCTTCAGTGGATCACCTACGTCACGTTATCCCATGTCTTCTCAGCCTCCAGAGATGCTGATTTCCTGCAGGCTTGGTCTCTTTGGACTCCGAGAAGGCGTTGTCACTGGGTGAAATGAGTTTTCTCTTCAAGTTTTGAGTGCCTTCTACTTCCCTCTGGTATTCATTTCTTGGGTTGCTGCACTAGAAATCCCTATAGCAAGAATCTCAGCTAATGGGGCCTTCTCAGACTACTTCTCACTTCATTCAGGCACTAGGCAGAGTTGCTCCCTGTCACCTCTCTTGTTTAACCTATATCTGGAACCCCTCATCCAAAACATTCTCCAAAACATCTCTATACAAGGTATCAGAGTTGGGCATCGAGATTAAACTCACTGCATACACAGATGATTTGCTGATATATCTCTCCCATCTGGTTTCTTCAATACCACCCTATTGAACGAAATAGCTAGGTTCAGTGTGTTATCCAACTACAAGTTGAATGCAAGTAAATCCTTATTTTCCCACTAAACCACAAGGTACTTAAGGATGATATTTGCCCCTTAGGTTTAGGTTGGACTCTAGAGTAATTAAATATCTGGGCATAAGCTATCCTGAACCCCTCGAGGTGGTTCACAGATAATCTGGATTCTCTCTCACAGGTTATTATGCATGACCCTGACAGATGGTCTAAACTTCCTATATCATTATTGGGCAGGATTAACATCATTAAGATGAATGTATTTCCTAGAATTTATTAACCCTTATCCCTTCTCAACTCTTTTATCCCCATACGCTGGTTTCTGAAACTGCACAGTATATTTACCAGATTTATCTGGGCAGATAAGTATCCTCGATTTGGCCTATCATAAACTTGCTGCCCCAAAATCTGGGGGGCTGAGAATTCCCATATGGCACTATACTGCTGGGCCAGTGATCTAGCATATTGTCTGAAATGGATCTCCCCAGGCTCTGAAACGGTACAACTAGTGTGGCTTAAGATTGAGTTAGACGAATTAAATCTAAATGCCTGATCCCTCAAACTTATTTTACCTCAAGTTGTCTCATGTAAAGATGGTTAACTGTACCACAGTAAGTACCTCTTTAAGAGTTTATACACAGTTATATTTATTTCTTCATTATTCCTTCAGACTGACTTAGCTCAGTCCATTTGGAATTCCCCATCTTTCACTTAGCAGAAAGTCGATTCCTTCTAACTGGCTGCCTCAACTAGGCGATGGAAAACTGCTTTCCCTGGTAGACGGGAAGGGCACTGGTTGTCCTCATGTGAAATTATTGACAAGTTTCATATTCCAGGCTCATCCCATTTTAAAGTTATGCAGTTAAGACACCTTCTCATTGTAGCCCTGGGGAGTTCTCCCCTCCCAGAAGGTATCAGCTCTGATTCCTGAATTCTCCCAATTGTCCAGATCTTCAGGCATAATATCCAAGCTATACAAGGTGCTGTACTATAAAAGTACAGGGACACCTTTGGACCTACTAGTTTTGGAACTCACTCCTCCCTCAATACCAGTTGGACTGGCAATCCCTATGGAGATCCTGTTATAAGTATGTTTCCCAAGATAGGCTGCATCTCATGCAATACCACATTCTACATAACATGTATTGTACCCCTACCAAATTAAAAAATGGGGCTTCTCGAACTCTAGTACATGTACTAAGTGTCTGCAAGCAGAGGTACTCTCTGCACATGTTCTGGTCCTATCCCAAAGTTTCTTCCTTATGGAATTCAATTAAGATGTCTCTTGATCCCACTGGGCCTACAGGAGTATTTCAGTCTGAGGTATGTCTTCTAGGGACATGTCCCTGGTTAAAACGAGAATTAGGAAATACCATATTTCTATGGTTGCGCTCTCAGTTAAGAAACTTATAAAACATCATTGGAAGGAAAAATCGGCTCCTTCCTTCCAGGAATGGTTACATGAAATCACTGCTAACCTTCTAACAGAGAAGGCAATTGCAAACCTTCATAAAAGATTAGAGATATATAGCAGGATATGGGATCCCTTCGTTTCTTTACTCTTGTTACCTCACTGAAGCTATATCACACTCTGGGTTTACCCATACTGCACTATTGAACCACACACCGTACATTAGGGCTACCAAATTTTGTTGCTGCTGTAAGGGGGGATGGGGTGGGAGGAGGGCCGAGCAGATTTTACTGTTCAAGAACTATGTCTCATCTTGACTTGCTGTAACTGCCCCTTATAATGGAAATGTGTTAATAAAGCTTAAATTGTAAAAAAAAAAAAAAAATTATCTGGGTCTGTCTGTATACAGTCTATGATACACAAAAAGAAATCAGTTCTTAGCAAAAGAAAATGTTATGCACTGTATGTCTCCTCCATGAATGACCCAAGGTATACGTATGGAGAGGAGAGGCAGGCTGACTCCTAGGATCCATTCAAAATGATTCCTGCAAGGAGACAACCCTTCTAGAAGATTTGCCCTGCTTATACCTCAGTAAGGGATTTTGAAAAGACATTCCATTCTTAAGCAACAAATAAACTAACATTGGCACTTATACATTCTTTGAACGAAAAGCTGAAATTTATCTCAATTCTGCACATTTAATGCAGAAGTTTATTTTATATTTACAAACGTGCTGCAGCACAGGGAAACACATGACTCTTATTGTAGAAACATTGTGTTGCTTTTGTATGGCCATTATCAATTTTACTTTATTTTATGAAGACTATTATGACAATACTTATTCTGCAGAAAACATAAACATTAAAACCAGGTCTTCTAGAATTCATTTTTATCAGGTTACTAACAGTAGATACAGAGAACGTCATACTATTCAGTGTTATGACTGGACAGATAGGCTTTGAAGAAAACAAACAGAAAACTGTTTGCTTGTAAGTTTAAAATACAGCTTCGACGAAGCAAACCATACATTTAACATTTTCCTCCACAGGGAGGTCTCTTTGGACATTTCACAAGAAACAAGCAGATTTCGCCCATGAGAATCGCAAGAAGGAGGGTCACTTCTCAACAGCTTTAAACTGCTACGTTATTGAGTATACTCGCGCACAGGTTTCTTAATGAAACTGACAGGGCAAAGGAACATGCAGTAAAAGCTGTCTGCAGAATGCATCATGATAGAAATTCTAGTGTTGTCAAACACCTTAACATTGCAATAATGGGACACAAAAGAAGTTATATTAGCTACCTGGGGTGGGTTCGTGAGAACATCAAGGCTCCAGAAGTACGAGAAGGAAAAAAAGATAAACATTTATGAGAGACCTTTCTCCAGGTGGCCAGCCTGGAAAAAGGGAAAATGAGAAACAGGAAAGAAGGCCTCAGAGAACGAATTAGGATCTTAGTGCTACTGCAATAGTCTTTTACTAGAGAAAGAAATGAACCTCTGGAGATACTTGAATATTCTTTCACAACCCCACCCTCCATTGTCCCTTGGAGCCTGAAAAGATGAAAATGGTCCCTTGATGTTTTTTCTTTCATCTTGAAAATGTGCGTAGGCAGTACACTGCTATGTTACACTGGAATATATATGTATATACATATATACACATTAGCTGTGTTTACAATCCCTAATGGAGGCATTGATGATCTGCAAAGTTTCCTTAATCAAACCACTCAAATTGTTAGCAATAATGAAGTGATAATCATGGGTGATCTAAACATGAACTGGCTGGAAACAGCCCATGGCTCACTACAATCTCTGTTGCTCAGCTACAATTTGCACCAGCTGCTAACTGAACCTACCGTACTGCCCGTCACAGAAATCATCAACTCTCATTGACTGGGTACTGGCGAATCGCTTGGAGCACATATATGTATCAGGCATATTAGCTGATATGTTATCTGACCACTCTCCGCATCTGGTCTGCTGGTTCAGCGCCCTCTCCTCCACCACATTTTGCCACCTTCACTGACTTTGCCAGTTGGACGTTGATAAATTTCTGTCTGATGTTTGGGCAATTGACTGAACTGCTATCCATACCTCTATGGATGTTGATGAAGCCCTTCAAATCTTTTGGAAAAGTTTCTTGCTGTTCAGCGTGAAGTATGCACCACGGTCACCAGGCATGTTAGAGGTAAACCGACCAGGTGGCTCCACTAAGACCTACTTGCTAACCTGCATCTCAGGGATAAATGCTGGAAGCGCTACAAGTTCACTGGACTTCTCTCAGATTTCAGTAACTATGGAGCTCTTAGGAACTCCTGTAGAAAGATGATCAGGACTGCCAAGAGCAACTACTGCAAGAACCTGCTCTTAAGCTCTGCTGGTGACCCATAAAATTCTGGACACACATAAAGTCTTTTTGGGCACTTTATTGGATATGCAAGAAGACGTGATATTGAATGGAGTACATTGTAACAACCAGTCACAATAGCAAACTCTTTAATAATATGTTCTCAGATTTATCACACTATACCTCGTTCTTCCAAAACTGGCTACATGCTCTCCGACACTCACCTCTGGCCAGCCAAACACCGCTACTGATCTACCTAATGAGCTGCCAAACTCTCCGCCTTTTTATTTCAAGGGATTACTAGTCAAGATGTCTTGTCACTACTAAAGTCCATCTCAGACAACACTAGCATGGGCTCTGGCTTTCTTGAAACTAGATTACTTAAGCTTGTGGCTCCCCTTATAGCCTTGCCCTTGGCTAAAATTTTACACTGTCTTCTGTGGTAGCAAGGTCCCAGATATATGGAACATTGCTTGTATTACACCAGTTTTCAAGAAGGGTGACCCAAAGGATATCACTAGTTATAGGCCCATTGCTATTCTCTCGGCTCAATAAAATCCTGGAGAAACTTGTTGCCTCGCAAACAGTTGCCCATGTAACCAAATACAACCCTGTCTCTGAAACACAGCATGGCTTCAGGAAAGGACACAGAATGTCGACAGCCCTCCTGAAACTCACAACTGATATTCTATCAAATATGGATGGCGGTCTACTCACCAGCACGCTGTCTTTGTAAACCTTTGAAGGCTTTTGATCTCATCGATCATCCTCTGCTCCTTACCACTCTCCATAAACTTAGTTTCTCATTTCCTGTTGTCGAGATGGTTTAGAAGCTATCTGTTAGATAGATCTCAAGTGGTTAAATACAACTTCTCCCTGTCTGGAAGTACCACCATCAGTATTGAGTGCTGCAGGGTACTATCCTGGGTCCTTTGCTTTTCTCTCTTTTTGTAGGCAATATTACAGACATTCTCAATCGTGTTCATCAATTCTTTATGTGGATGATCTGGTCCTCTACTCCAGCTCCATGAATGTTGAGTCCATAAACTCTTCCTTGTCTGCTGATCTCAATAATGTGCAAAACTGGCTATCTGACCATAACCTGGTACTGAACTCAAGGAAGACAAAGGCTTCTAGGCTCGTCAAAAGATTAAGGCTCGCTCTACTTAACTGCTCATCAGTGTTTTATGTGGCTCACCTATCAGATGTGTTACGTCCTTTAATTATTTGGGGATTCTTCTTGACCAATCCCTTGATTTCAGCTTACATATTCAATCTGCCTGCAAAGCAGCAAATTCAAAACTAGAGTGTAGCCTATAAGAGTAGCTATATGATTACACTTTCTGCTAAGTTGGCCATTGCTAGGGGTATCTTGCTCCCTGCCCTTACTTACGGTTCCCCATTTTGTTTCAGCACATAAGACTTCCCTTCATAAGTTGGATGTAACATATAACAACATTTGTAGGTATGCCTCTCATCTCCTCGCTTCTTACGCACCACTGCCTGCTATACAAGGACTTAAAATGGCTCTCTCCCTCAGCTCACAGGAAATATGCTCTATGCTCACTTGTTGATTCTGTTCTTTGACTGAATACTCCATCCTCACTTGCTACACTGCTTGTTCCCCAAAACTCCTACCATGGCCTGTGTTCATCAGATTAATCCTTACCCACACGTACTTCTGTGGTACTACAGCCTTCCAGCATTCTGCCCCTCGAATCTGGAACTCTCTTCCCCAGACCTGTGGCTGACTAAGTCTCATCTCTGCTTTAAAAGGAGCTGAGGCTTTATTTATCTCTGGCTGACACCTGCACTTGCTTTAGCCACACTTGATTACTCCATCCCTATCTTTTCCATCCCTCAAATATTTTTCTTTACATGTTTCTCTACTCCTAACCTGTTGTCTTCCTTTTACCTACCCTATTCCTTCTTCTTCTAGCTCCTACATGTTTTACTCCTTTCACCTTGTATACTACCGCTGATGTGTAAAACACTTATGTAAAATGAATTATTTTTTTCCTCTGTAGTATCTGATGACATGGAATGTAACCCTACATCTGTATGTATTGTAATTGTTCTCTAGAATTGCTACCTGTTTGTATTTACCTGTTGTACTCTCTTCCCTGGTCGTGCCTGAAAATAGTCAATTTTGGCTAGTGCACTTACCAGTCAACAAAACTAAATACAATAAAAATAAAAATGTGTCAGTTAGTGTGTGTGTGTATCACAACAATTACAAAGTGCAGTAAGATGGTGCAGTGGTTACTGTAAAACTGCTAGTTTACATTTCTCACCACCCACAATACCATTACTATGCATTACTGGCACCATCACTACTGGAGTGTCCGATGAAAAATTCTTAAAATCAAAGTAATGGCATAGGTGAATTTACAGAAACATTTTGGATATTTTAACTTATGTTCAGATTCATTATGTTTCTGGTGGGGACAGAAAGTTAACCCTTTACATAGCAGTCTTTCATCTTTTCTGACAGCTCATAGTTAGAGAGGCTATATACTATTTTGGTTTGTTCTGTTTATTCTGCTAATTTTCGTGTTGTCATCCTGTCCCATTGTCCTTTTTGTGTTTTGTTTTCCTTAGATCTTGTCCTTGGCCACTCCTTTGACAATTCCTTCTTCTATTTCTGTGTCTATGTCCTGTTCTTGTTCCTGTCCTTTTCTTCCCATCAATCTCCCTGTTGCCCTCCATAAAACCATTGTTGGTGCCTCTTCCTCCTCCATGGTCTCCCTTCCCAAGGGAGCTTCCTAAATAATCTCCTGTGTAGCAATATGGCCTCTGTTGTCCCTTATCAGTACTAGAATCATCTGAATAGATAGAATCTTTCGAATCATGGTCGCACACAGATTTAAAGAGCCACTGACACCATTAAAACAGCTTCAAAAACATGTAATATTTAGACACAATTCATCTTGTATTTAAATATTGTTTTCTGTAATTCTCACCATTACTTTTTATTACTAAGAACATTTGCATGTAAACAGGATCACTGCCCTATCTTTTCTGGCTGCTTTCCTACACCTGACATCATAGTTCCATTTATGACATCATGGTCTGTAGCTGTGGAGATTATTATAATGCCATAAATGGGATTATGATTAGGGTTGTAATGATTTCATGTGAGTCTCAGATTTCACGATTACCGTAAGATTGGAAGTCCCCCATGAAATTCTAAATTTTATTTTTACATTAGCAAACCTTTTTGGTCAATGAAGCACAACAAAATGAAAGACAAATTCTCTGGGGATTGACAGCTGCAGTGCATATTTGACAAGAAGGTTTAGCATGTTATCACAGGATTCAGTCATTTGTAAAGGCTAATCATTTTTAAAACACATGCAACACACTGCTCTAACTGGAGTAACAGTAGCTCCAGTAAGGATCAGGTGACAGCAATATGACAGAGAAAACAGAATACCCAGTCTTGATGTGAAATTGTCCCTGTTTGAGTTGGTCAGGTAAAGTAGCTCCGAACCTGCTTTTTACTTGTTGCTCTCTTCTCCTTCTCTTTCCCCAGGTTTGACAGCCTCCTGGCAGCACCCTCACCTCTGCACCTCTACACTTCCCCATCACCCCTCAGACATGCTCCCTCTCTTGCCTGCCTCTCGGTCCACACTATGTCCTGCTGCTCATTTGGCAGCCAGCTCACAGCACCCATCATTGCTCCATAGCATCCTCACGAGCTGTTAACCTCCCTCCCGGATGCACCTTTGTCAGGTACAAAATTATAAAAATATAAATATTAAGGTTATATAGATATACTCTCCTGTGAAACCAATAGCAGCAACGCCAGCACTGTAAATTATTGTTTTCCCTTGAATGGGCTGTGAAATTGACTCATTTTCCATGAAAAATTACAGCCCTAATTATGATGTCATGTGTGGTAAGCAGTAAAAACAGATACTGTATAGCCTAAGGAACAGCAATCCTCTTTAACACAGATGACCATGGTGATAAAGTAAAAGGGAAAGAATTATAGAAAATATATGAAATATATATTGAACTGTCTTTAACTGTCACATTTTCACATTTTCTAATGGAGTCAGGGCTCTTTAATAAGTGTTCTTCTGTCTGTTGTCCAGCTGTAAACTTTTTCATTTTATAGACATTTAAATACCTACAGAATTTCCAAATCTTTGTTTCCTTGATTCCTTCCTCACCCTTCCTCAAATTATTCTAGTGCCTTTTTTACAGCTGCAGTTTGTGTAACCCTGCAGACCTCTTGCTATAAAGAGAAGGACTCCTGCATTCCTTCTGACTGAACAACATGTTTGGCATGGAGCACAGTAGTCTCCATGTCTGTGGTGTCCCTGGAGTACTCTGCCCTTTTCTGAACTGGCATTGCGGTGTTGTTTGCATGATTATGACACTGGGGGATTGCATGGCTGCACCTGTGCAGTAGACTGTGGTGGTCATCTTGGACACAGCATATTTTGCTGTGACTGGCAATATTTTTCTTTAAATTATAGATATTCCCCACCAAACCCTCCCTCTCAGCACCCATTGACCCATACCCTTTACCCTGAAACTCCCCAGAAACATAAGTAATGCTGGGGATGCCCAGTACCCCAGTGTTACAATCAAGATGCCCCACAATTTTTCCTTCCATTTCCTCCCCACCCTGAACCTCCCTCTCAGCATCCACCACCCACTCCCCATAAGAAATGTAATATGTCACTGGGGTGCCCAATCCCCAGTGCCAAAATCCTCAGTCTGTGACACTAGGGGTGCCTAGTGTCACAGTGCTGAAATCCTAGTCTTTTTTTCATACCTGTAAAGAGAAACCATCCAGTAATGTATTTTGTGCCCAAGACTCCCCACCTGACCCTCCCACTCAGCACCCACCACCCTCCCAGCCCTACTAATTGGAGGCCAATGCCATAATCCTCTCTAGACCACAAACACATCTTCACTCATCGATGCTGGATTGTGAACTGAAAGAAACAGGTATGCAGTTTGAATGTATTTCAATGGTGTTTTGAACTTAGTGGCATAACTATATGGCTGGCAGTATATCCTATCAGTTAGAATAATGAGCTGTGAATGAGCTTTGTACATCCAGCAGACCTGGATTTGATCCCCAAACTCCACTTGCATACTGTGTGACTCTGAGCAGGTCACTTAACCAGACCAAAGCTCCTGGTTCACCCCTGAAAACAGGCAGGTGTGCCTAGTGTGTCTTACCGGTTAACAAAGAATAAATAAATAAATAAAAAAAATGGGCATTTTGCATATTATTTGCCCAAATTTTAAACATGCCTTTTTGGGATACCGCCACATGAACAATGCATGCAACATTAGGTAAATTTGTTGAGAAAGGTGATTTTCTGGTCTCTGCATGAAATCACCTTTAAGACAGGACTGAAAAATGTCTCCACCATTGTTCATGAGATGGGGTGATAAGATGGCTATGTTGAACATTTGGTGTAAAAATATTCAAAAACAACAAAGTTATAAGCCAATGTTGAATTTTGCAAATGAAGGCTCATGACTTTGGTAATGTTAAATATTTGTACCCCAAATTTACAACATAGAAACATAGAATTTGATGGTAGATAAGGACCGCTTGGCCCACCTAGTCTGCCCATTTCCTACTTGATGGATAAGCTGCAGATTCTAGTTAATCAACAGCTTACTTCCTCCTGCCCCCACTAGAATTGCCTTATGTCTGTCCCATGCATTCTTGAATTCTCCCACTGTTCCTGACTCCACAACCTCCACAGGAAGGCTGTTCCATGCATCCACAACCCTCTCTGTGAAAAATACTTTCTAACATTACCTCTGAGCTGTCCCCCTCTATCTTCAAATTGTGCCCCTTGTTCTTGCATCTCTTCTTCTGAAAGATACTACCCTCTTGTATTTCGTTAATTCCCTTGAGATACTTGAAAGTTTCTGTCATGTCCCCCTCCCTCCTTTCCTCGAGTATACATATTAAGCTGCTTTAGTCTCTCCTCGTTATGTCTTCTGGTGCAGACCCTGTATCCTTTGGTTGCCCTCCTCTGAATAGCCTCCACTCTGTCTATGTCTTTGGGGAGATGGGGTCTCCAGAAGTGCATGCAGTACTCAGATGGGGTCTCACTAACTGTCTGTACAGAGGGATAACAACTTCCTGTTTTCTACTGTTGATGACTTTCCCTATGCCAATATCCCCCAGCCCTCCTTACTGCCTTGTCACATTGCATGCCCACCTTTAGGTCATCTGATATAATTACTCCTAGGTCTCTTTCAATTTTTGTTGTTGTTATTAACTCACCCCCATTGTGTATGCTTCTGCTGGGTTTTTGTTTCCCAGATGCTTTACCTTGCACTTCTTTGCATTGAATCTGAGCTGTCACATATTTGACCATTCCTCCAACCTTGCCAAGTCCCTGTTCATTCTTTCCACCTCACCTTGTGTATCAACCCTGTTGCAGGTCTTTGTGTCATCTACAAAGAGACATACTATACCTTTCCTTCCAGGTGCTCTCCTATGTCACTTACAAAGACATCAAGAGGACTGGTCCCAGTACCGAACCCTGCAGTACACTGCTAGTTATCCTCCTTTCTTCACTGTGGACTCCGTTTACTATTACCCTTTGTGTCCTGTTGTCCAGCCAGTTTTTTTATCCAGGCTACCACCTTGGGACCCACTCCAAGGCTGGCTAACTTGTATATTAATCTTTTGTGTGAGACTGTGTCAAATGTTTTGCTAAAATCTAGGTAAGCCATATCCACAGCCCCTCCCTGGTCTACTACTTTGGTCACCCAATCAAAGAAATCTATTAAGTTTATCTAACATGACCTTACTGCTGTGAAACCATGCTGCCTTGAGTCCTGTGCCCACTGGCCTCTAGGTACTCAACAGTTCTTTCCTTCAGAAGTGATTCCATCATTTTCCGTACCACTGAAGTCAACCTAACTGGTCTGTAGCTTCCTGCCTCTGCCCTGCTCCCACTTTTTGTGAAGTGGAATCACATTGCCCTCCTCCAGTCCTCAGGTATCACCCATCCTTCCATGATTTGTTAAAGAGAGTAGTCAGTGGTGTAACTAGTTCTACCCTTAGTTCTTTTAGAATTCTTGGTGAATCCCATCAGGCCCCATTGCTTTGTCCACCCTCAGTTTCAAGAGTTCTTACAAAACCCTTTCTTCTGTGAATGGACTGGTATCGACCCTCCTTTTCAGAATTTCTCCCTTGTTTGGTTTGGGTACCTCCTCTCCTCTTCAGTTGTGAATGCTGAGCAGAAATATTCATTCAGTATCCCTGCTTTTCACTGTCACCTCTGCCCACTTTCCCCCCCTTTATTAAGTCTCTGTATCCTACCTTCATCTTTCTTGCTTCCTAATGTATCTATAAAAGGTTTTATCCCCTTCTTAACTGAGTTGGCTACCTTTTTCCTCGGTTTGGGCCTTGCTGTTCTGTCCTGCTCCTTCTGTGTTTCCTTATATATTTTTCTCCTTACCTTTCCCACCACTTCTTTAAGAACCATAGTATTTTTTCTTTCATTTTGATTTGTTTATTTGCTTCACACAAAGGCTTGTTGCCTCCGTGGTGACAGTTTTGATGTTTCCCCATTGTTGTTCCACCCCACCTTCTTGCCTGTTTGCTAGTGCTTTTCTGAGGCACTCTCCCATTTTGACAAAATCTGCTCTCCTGAAGTCCAGTACCTTCACTTTGTGTACCTTGACTCTACAGCTAAGTTTATTTTGAACCACACTGTTTGGTGGTCACTTGTTCCCAGATGGCTTCCCACTTCAAGATCAGAGATCCTCTCTCCATCCCCATTTGAGAGTACCAGGTCTAAGATTGCTCGCTCCCAAGTGGCTTCCAAAACTAGCTGTCTGAGGCATGCCCACTGTAGGGCATCAAGAATGGCTCTGCTCTTGGATGTGGCTGCAGCAAAGGTGCTCCAGTTAACATCTGGCATATTCAGGTCCCCATCAGCAATATCTCTGCTTTCTCTGCCATTCCAAGGATGCCTGCCATCATTTCCTTGTCCATTTCCTCCCCTGAGATGGGGGTCTATATACAACCCTGTTGCGGATTGTGGAGCCATTTCCAGTCTCCAGGGTGACCCACAGTACCTCCTCTCCTCCCTGTTTACCCTTTAGTTCTGTTGCTTTGATCCTTCTCTTACATAGAGAGCTACTCCTCCTCCTCTTCTTCCCTCCCTGTTCGTCCTGTAGATTGTGTACCCTGGTATGTTGACATCCCAGTCATGGTTCTCTGTGTACCATGTTTCTGTGACTGCCACAATATCCAGGCATCCCTCTTCCATTAAGGCCACCATTTCAGGGAGCTTTTTACCTAGACTACGGGCATTGGTACTCATTACCCTCCATTTTTTATGGCTTTATTTCTTTTTGCCCCATCCCTGTCTTTACTGCCTTTGTCTTTTCTCCATTTACCCTCCCTTCTCCCTATTGACTGCTCTATCTTGGTGTTTACCTCACTCACTACCCTGGTTTTGGGGGCTGGGTTTCCTTCTCCTTTTCAGTGTCTCCCCTTGGCTGGTTTAATGCTTGTCAATGAAGCATTTAAACCTTTCACCTATGCCATCCAAACAATCAACTTCATCTGACCTCCACCCTGAGAGTGCTTTCCTTCCTTTCAGACACCTATTTCACAGAGTTAAGTACCAGGTCTATTCACTAGCAGTTGATTAAGTTGGGCTGTGGGCTGTATTATTACATATTAGGAATGCTAACTGAACTTTAGTATTGCCTGGAGATGGATCCTGCTGTGCATGTAAATATCTGGTTGTATATAGTTCACTCAGTGAGTTTTGGACTGGGTACCCTGGCTTGTCCAGGTTTATTTTGTTGATCTGGCAGTTTGTTAACTAAAAGTCAATAAAGATATGCTAAGCAAAAAAAAAAAATACCAGGTCTATTCACAAATGACTGAAAATATCTCCCAGCTACAGTTCCTCCCTGGGAAATTAAAGTTAAAACTAAGACAAGTCAACCCCAAAACAGAATCACTAGTAGTTACTTACACAGGTCCAAAGAGTAATATTTCAATACAGTGTAGTCTAGAAAATAACCTCCTTGATTTAAGAATATCTAGCTGCTTTCTTTCTCTCTCTCTCTCTCTCTCTGTCTGCTAAAGTTATGGCATGTCACTCCAACTTCGTCCATTTCTGTTTTCAGTGGTCTTACCACTTTTAATACTGTTTTACTGCTTTGTGCTGTGAAATGACAACTACTTTTAATACTTTCCAAAAGCAAATCTTCTTCCTGTGATATGTATACTGGACTAGTTCTATTTTCTACTTGTACTCCTAATTCAGAGAATGGATTTGTAGACATAATCAATGTACTAAATAAACCATGTAATATTCAAACCAAGGTCTGGCAAGGTCTTGTCTAGTAATTCTGATATAAACAGAATTGAGATAAAATAGTGATTTATACTGGTATTCATTCAAAGAGTGAATCAATAAGAGCAACTCAATAAGAGCAAGTGAATACAACAGATGTGAAAGTGCCAAAGTGGTAGTGACAGCGAATAGTTATGTGAGCAATGGAGGTAGTAGTCTTCAGTGAGGCCAGACACTGTAAGTTTGTGAATGTGCACTGCTTCATTGGCCTGGCAGTGTGGTCTAGAGGTGAGACTGACAGTCTGTGAATGGCAATAGGTGTGTATAGCTGACCCAGGTTCAAGTCTCACTACAACATGTATTTTTTGGGGGTTGCTGTTGGAGCTCCTTGTACTGACTTTGTCCCTCTCTCTAGGTTGTGCCTCCTGTGGTTATAATATTTAATCATCCTTCCAACTGTGTCCCCTCCCCCAAGTTGCGTCCCCTAGAGAATGTCCTCCTGAGTTTCTCCCCATCCCCAGGTAGCATTTGCCTGCTTATGGTTATTTATTTTAAGTGAGTGCAGGGGTCAAAGCCCCCACAAAGGGTGGTTAGTGGTGGAGACCATACAGAAAGTCACCATGGCACTGTTTCACCACTGACAGTGATCACTGTTATTTGCAGTCACTTTTGTGGAAGCACTATTTTTACTCACTCTTTTTGTCTTCATGGTTTTATCTGCGCTGTTTTGACATGTAACCAATTATACCCCTGTTCTCATACAGATAAAAAGAGGTAGTGACAGACAAATGAAACTTCTTGACAGTGAAGTCTATTGGATTGAATGTTTTAAAGTAACACAGAGCAAATTTGAACTAAACAAGGAATTGGACTGGTTGGCACTTATTTAGAACATTTCACAGAATGTATGGAAACAGTAATTTGTTACCTGTACCAGTACTGAAAACTGGATCTGATACTGTTTTTAATTTTCACAGAATGTTGAACATTGATGTTGTACAACTAGTAATCTAATTTAACCTCATCCATTGTCCTTGTCACTATGTGTTAGATGGATTATTGCATGATCCATCTTGGATCCGTTCCCTTGTGTTGTTCATTTCCATACCAACTGGCTCACAGGAATGTTCTTGCACAATGTCTGTCCATTACAGCATTCATGGTTTTTGTTGCACAGTCACAGCCAAAGACTGGTCAGATATTTCCTGAAATTTCTGTGATATTTCTAGAAAAACTCCTGCTTTCTGCATTTCTGCAGTAGGGGAGAAGAAGGAAACTCTTTGGAAATGTTATGAAATATCTGGAAATATCTGACCATGTCTCTGGCTACTACTGTATATCTGATACATGTTCCATACAATACTTTCCAACCTCCATTCCATTATTATCTTGCATAATATATGTTTCTTACAGATAATATATATTTCTTCTGCTTCAGATGTTTGTGTATCAGGTTCCTTCCCAAATCATGCACAATCACATACGCTAATATACGTGGATAATATGCTGGCACAGACTCCTCCCTATTTTATATCTTTGAAGAGGTGGTCTGTACTGATTCTACATGAATTTTCAAAGTTTACTCATAACACTGCATTTTTCTTTTTATTTATTTTACTTATTTTAACTTTGATAACCAGGTAAGTACACTTGCAACAGTTACCTTTTTCAGGCATGACCCAGGTACAATTGCATAGATAGGAATAGATAACAAAAAATATACACTGTTTGAATACAGAGAGTACAAGTTGCAGTTACGGGTATATACATACAGTGCAAAAGCAGTGTGGTAATGACTATTGGCAGTGCAGGTTACAATAAATTTGTTATAGAAGCGCCAATAAATACTTATGCCGAAAGGTACAAGAGATAATATTTGCTAGAGCAATCCACAGAAACTGAGTGTAAATTAATAATAGTATGTAGTTAGGGCTTATTGTGGATAGAAATCAGTGGCTTGTAAAATCTTGTTGTAAGACAGTTCAAATAAGCCATATGGTGATGCTCATTATTGCGTCATTTTATTCCAACAGGAGGGAACTACTTATTCTATACACTTTTATGCAGCCAGTAACCTCACAGACCTTGTGTTGAAAGTTGTCTGCAAGAAACCCTGCAGGTTTCTGTCGAGGCACATTGAAAATACCTGCCTGTCAAAACATTTTGGCACCATACCCATTAAAGAATTTCTGGGTATAATTTAAACAATACTTATCTAATCAAGATGGCTCATAATGATTGCAATATATCCAAAAATGTATTGAAATGATTAGTAAAAGCATCATGTAGCTTATGCATAATATATGGTGGAAACTGTGTTTAAAATGCACAAAAGATCCTTGTATTTTGTCTTTGAATTATGCATAAAATTGTTTATAGAGCCCAGAAGTCGTGCCCATCTAGTATGTGTATAAACCAACATTTTCCTCATTGATCATGCAAACAGATATTGCACAATAAACAGCTATATCTCTACTTTTGTAAAATTGGTAGGGCAAAACATTACCCCACCACTCTAATTTATCTATCATTATCAATAGCCATGGTTAATTACAGCCATATATATGTTCCATTTAACTCCATGCAAAGTATTTGGATGATAAATGCATTATATTTTAAATTGATTAATTCCTAAATATTCATAGTAGCATGTATTTTCATGGCAAACAGCATATTTTCATAGTGGCAGCACTGTAAAAAAATAACACTTAAAGGGTGCTATGTGATAACGGTGACTGCCAAACAGGAAACCGTGATTATCGACATGTCAGAGCGGTGAAAAACATTGGGCCATTTTGACATCCTCGGCACATGGAAGAACGGTGCCGGGACTTAGCTTTTTGCTTTCTGTGGGGTCTTTGCCTTGCACTTACTAAAGGACTTCTCAACCTGGGGGTGTATGTCGGGGGCAAAAGCAAAAAAGCAAATTTCAAGCCGGGCACAACAAAACTGCACCATCGCCTGGACCTAGACCCCAGACCTGAACCCAGTATCTCCACACCTCAACCAGAGGCCAACTCCTGATGCCATGGCACAACTCAGCAACCAACTGCAGTGCAACCCCTACAACCCTTCTACCCCTCCCAGCCCATGGTCACCATGCTCGCTTCCCCCATGCGTGTGTACATATAGTGACATCCTGTTGCTGCAGTCGCCCACCCCACTACATCCGGTCACCCTACCCCCATTGTCATTCAGGCTTTCAGCCCACAATGCATCACCATTTCGGACAGTGCCTTACTTGGGCACCAATATTACAGTCTACCCACTTAAAGTCTTTACATGAACATCTTACACAGAGGTTTGATGTCTCAAATGATGATAAATTTCATTTCAAACAAAAAGAAGACAGGGTAGGAACAAATAAATGGTGATTGCCCCTAGCAACCACCACAATTTCCTAGCAATAACATTTAATATTTAAGAGATATTGCAATCACAACAATGTCATTGTCAGCCTTGAGGATTTTAAGGAAGTGACATTAATTTGGTCTCTGTAAGATTAGCTTTTTCATGACTTCAGTGTTGTCTCCTAAACCTCTTTTTTTTACTTTTCAGCATCTAGTGTACAAGTAATGGAATGTTAACCCAGTATTGAGCCAACCACTTGCAGCACATAGAAAGGGGCAGTAGTAAAGATTGGAGGCTTTGATTTGACTAGTCAGCATGTGTATTCATGCAGAACCAATATGGCCACTATCAAGGATGGTGACAAAGACCAGGAAAGCCCTTGTAAGTAATCTAAGATCCACAAGAAATCCAGTTTTAGAACTGGTGTGCATTGTTATATGCATCTAGACTCAATCAAGAAGGAGCCCACTCAACCATTTACACGTCAGGTGGGATAAATACTGTGAATGTGCTCAAGCATGGTTGGACTTGCATGTTGATGATCAACACTTTGCTGAATCATATCAACAGCACCTGTCAAAAGAATTTGATGATATCCCCAGCGATGCAGGGTTTTACTCTATCTGCTATAAGTGATTTATAGACAGAAAGCACATAAAGAGTGCAAAAAACACTGTGCTCAGCAGTCAATATTACAGAGCAAACAGGATGATGGACAGTCTAACTTTTCTAGCACCAGTTCCACATCTTGCCCAGCCCCAGGAAGAAACTTCAGTCAAGATCTGGCCTCCTGTCCTGCATCTGGACCTGTCCTTCCTGCCATCTGCATCATATGCAAGAAAAGGACCAATACATCACTGTGGCCCAAAAATACCAGAAGGATCAACTAGTCCAAGCAGTTATTATTTATACTGGAAAGGCATGCAAGCAAAAATTGCCCAGTTAAGGACAACAAATTATAGGGTTTACAATGCTAAAATATAGGTACAATAAAGAAGAACAGTAAACATAAAGCCATATTAAAAAAATACAGAGAAAAAACTAAAAGAGTGTGCCACTGGTCAAATGATCAGAGGCCAGTGCTAGGTTAGGTATGGTGAAAATAAGTTCATGGTAGACTAAATAGTCACACAACAGATAAACCTGCCACTGGGGAGTGTGGACACTAACCTGTCAGATTAACAGGAGAGATGGAGAAGTATTGGGGTGTGACAGTCAAGGCTGGGGTCACCTGCATATGAAGGCCAGAGACAGGTGCATCCTAAGGTTATGCTTAGAGGGTGAGGTAGAGGGACACATGATGAGTGTAGGCACTATTCTGATGAGTTAGCAGGAGTGATGGAGAAGTACTTCAGGTGTGACCGTTGATGCATAAAAGTTGAAAAGAGCTGTAGAGTTGAAAAGGATCAGAGCATTATCATTCATATACAAGGACAGGATTGTGTGTTAGTGGAAGTTTCGTACCATAAAATATGTTACAGAGACTACACAAGATTTTGACAAGTTATCATATAAGGATAAGACTACTTGTGCTGATCAGATGTACAGCAAAGTCTACAAGACTTTATATGCCACTGTCATCCACCAGATGCTCACTGTGGACCAGGAGGTGATATGGATGACAAGACTTACTCAGCTTTTCGTCGAGCTTGTAAAAAGCATGAAGGACTTGATGCTTTAAATTACAGGTACGTGATACATTGTATAAGCAGACATTTTCATACTCATTTAGACACAAACATGGTAGACACAATTGAAAATTGAAATATCATGACATTTTTATAACCTTTAAGTTTGTAATAAGTCTTGAATACAATAGTAAAATCTAACCTTAAAACACAGAAGCAAGACTCATGCCACACAACTACATTTATTGTCCCTGTGGAGAACACTGTGTTTAGAAATTATGCACATTTCTGTATTACAGAGTTGACAGACTGAAATATCCCCTGAAACGTGATGTTCCTAAGCTCACTTTTCATATACCACACCACAGGATTATTAATGAGATGCTGTTTGTTGACACACTGTCAACAAGTATGCTTATTGACAAACTTCCTTATCAATCAAAGGCAGAAACAGATACTACAGAGACAACTCAGAGTGAAGAGGAAGAATTCATCCTCAACCACAAGCTGATCTGCCATCTCATAGATCATCAACAGGAAGTACACCAGCTCTTGATATACATTTAACTAGAATTCTGTACAATGCAGCATTGGTCATCAAGAGCACATTGAATGACAGTCCTAGAATGAGTTGTCCCTGGCCACCAACATCAATTGATTTGACTGTTAATGCTGCGAAATCTTTCATGCCAGTTGAACTTTATCATCTGATGGCCTGGATTATTGAAGAGTCAGAGGCACCAGCACTGGCTGGCTATGTTGATCTTCCAGATGATGTGGACCTTAAACTAATATCACTTTGCCAAGACATTGTTTACCTTGCATTCAAGGGTAAAAACAGACACTTAAATCCCTTTGCCTTGATTGACAATTTGACACTTGACAGGATCATCTCAAGTGGTCTCCATACTAATCAAACTAGGGCATTGTACATCTTGTAATACAGTGATTAGGCATTACACAAGCCTTGTTCAGCTACAGCATGTTAATGGTTCTGATAAGGTCCCACAGGTGTTTTTGCAAAGAAGACTCCAACAGTTCTAGTCCACAACAAAATTGATTTCAGAGAAGAAACTCTATCTGGATGTGGCACCACCCACCATACAAATGGAATAATGACACAGAGCCACATCACTGAATCTACCTCAACACTATGCAGAGCGCCACTGCCAAAAGGAGTCTGTTCTCTTAAAGCACCCAATAGTTTTGTGATAGAGCAGTACCATCAGTGCAAGAAGCAAGGTCCACAAAACTGAGTCATGATGTACATGCCCATTAGAGGCTGACAAGTACAGATTAAACCTGGCACTAGTGCTTAGAACTGAATTGGCATACATTTTTATGAAGGCTCTCAATGCTAACAAATGTACACTTCCTGGCTGGACAGGTTTTCATACTGCTCTTCAATGTGATTGTACTCTCAAGAAGTCAGTTATCCATCACCATCCAGTCATTGAGGCATTACCAACAGAGATGTTGACTATCAACACTATTCTGAAACAAAGTATTGATATAGCTGAACAGCTTGAACTTAAGCATATAGTCTTGATCATTGACCAAGCAATATATGCTAAAGCACAACAAATTCACTGGAAAAATGATGACTATACAAGACGTTTGATAGTGTGGCTCAGTGAATTTCATCTGCATTTCATTTCTAGGACTGCCTGGCAAAGATTTTGGGGATGCAGGACTTTGTGATATCTTGACAGAGTCAAAAGTTGTCACCCAATGATCAATCAGTGGTGTTCTTAATGGTCACCATTTTAACAGGAGTATGAAAGCACAAAATCTCTCTATGAAAGTATTCAATCTCTGAGTTTCCAGGCTTTCCTTAAATCATTACCACTAGACAAAGCAGATGAGTGCCTAGAGGTCATTAAAAATCAAGCTAGCATTCCTCATTGACTCATTTGATGTTCTATGCGCAGCGGATGAATTCACCAATGTGGTCTGAGATATGAAGACTTTGTGAAGAGGAAGAGCCAAGAAAACCCAATATTTGCCTTCTGGAGCTCTTACATTGACATGGTGCAAATCTTCCTCCTTCTTGTGAGAGCAACCCATGAGTCTGACTTGAGTTGTACCTTTCAGCTATCCGCTTCATGGTGACCTGGTTCTTCTCTTATGATTGGGTGCTCTGTGCCAGGTATTTTCCATCATATTGGCTGGAAATGGTGAACCTGACCATACACCCAGAATGTTATTCAGAACTCATCACTTAAGGACAGTGGACAGTCCAATGTCAAAGTGGACATGGATTCTCTTCAATCGCATGTGACCAGGCAATTGATCAAACTAGCAATAATGATTCAAAAACAAAAGGTGGCTTGATTGGATTGACACAAAACCATGTAGCAGTTTATCGCTGGATTTTGTGACAACATGAGAGACATTCAAGTGATGTCAGACATGATTCCAGAGGTATGCAAATGGGAAGATCTTGATAGCACAAGAATTCAGAATGATGAGACAGCCATAATGAACATTCTGTTCACCATTGAATGCATGATTAATCCTTTTGATACTCCTAAAGATGTATTTGTGTGTTTAAGTTCAGGTGTTGTTGCTACCAGTGAAAATACAAATTACTTAGGCTGCTCAAGAGCGAACTTGCACTGATGGACGTCTGGAACCAGTGACTGATTTCTGCTAGTAAGGGCTTTTTCTTCTCCCATAAAATCCAGAAACTGAAAATATTCAGTGATCAAGTGAAACAAAAATCAAAAGCAGCTGGCAAAGTTGTGAGGCTTCATAATGAGAAGAAAAGCTTTGCAAGACTTCTTGTATCAGGTCAAAGTAGTAACATTTTTATCAGAAAAATCTTGTCCTACTCTTTGGGAGCAGTTGCTAGTGCTGATGGTACTCTGTCAAAAACAACAAATCAGCTCTGCTCAATCTTGTGCAATCAAAGGTGGGAACTGCCTTGTTGACCATGTTCCAGAAAATTGGTGCAATAGTCTTTGATAGAATAGATGTCACCCAAGCACTACATGATGTTCCTTCAAAATTGGTGAGTTTGCAGACACCATTTTAGTGTACATGGTTAAGCTTGCTGCAAAGTACAAGTGTACACTTTTAGACTTTGTCACAAATTAGTATCTCGATGTAAGCATAAAAATGTGGAATGGACCTGCCTAGCTGCTGGTGGCTCACTAACTATACAAATCTACAGAAAGGAGTAGAAAACTCCCAGTCTGTGGAAGAAGTTTTTCTGATGGCAACAATAAGGAAGCACTACAGAAATTCTTGTACACCATGTGGAGGAATGCAGATTTGAAAGCTGTAGGTAATGACATCACTCTCTGTATAGCCCATGGAGAGGGTGTCACTACCTGACTCAGTAGGAGGGTTCTATGACAGGCAGTGCTGTTGATGAATTAAGATGACATGCATATATTTCTTCATGTGAAACATGCTGCCAAGAACTACCAAACTGTGATAATTAGGAGCTAGATACATATGTTGCAGTCATAGGCACCAGTCTGAAGTCACAAGTGCCAGTCTATTTGTATTTCTTCACTGGTGTTGGGAATCAAAGCCGCTTTATTGATGTGGATAGTCACTTGAGCACTAGGCCCGAATGTATGTACCTCCCTTATTGGACAAAACACATTCACAGGATGTGATTGCACAAGTGCCTTCTAAGGAAGGGAAAGAGAAAGGCATGTGCTGTGGCCTGTAGAGAGAAGAGTTCCTTGATGCATTCTACAAATGTTGGGAAATACTTCACACTCCAAGACTCAACAGTTCTTGTGCTTGAGAAATCTGTGTGCCATCTGTAGGGCCAAGCTTCATCACAGGATGTCAGTGATGCCTGATGCAAGGTTTGGCATCATGTTCATTGCCTGAGCAGAGCATGAGACCAACATGTGATGTTCTACCAATACAACATGTGGGCAAATTACCAGGCTGCTACAGTATAATAAGGCTCTCTCTTGTTAACAGGATGAATGGTCCTTCCCTGTTGGATGGCATTTAGAAAACATGGAGCTTGCCATCACCTGGATGACATGAAGTCCAGCACCCGACAGTATTTTGCAGACAGTACATTGTCCCTGCAAGCATGTGAAATGTCAAACAGGGAGGTGTTCCTGTCTTGCTGCTGGCTGTGCTGCTACAGACTTGAGCAAATGTCAGAAGTGTGAGAAATTGACAAAAAGCTTCTGAACCTACCATTCACAATGATGACGTGTCTGATGAGAGTGACTTTGATGAGTAGGATTCCATGATTTTCAGACTGGGAAATAAAATGTATTTTTCTCAGGGAATAAGCACTACAGTGTCAACAGCAAGATATGATTCAAAATAAACACTGGATTTGAATAAGAAATAAAATCTTGATATATATCAAAACTTATGTCAACTAATACCAATCCAGATAGCTGTCACTTATAATTATTGGAGAAATAAATCTTATATACAAGGGATTAAACATAGAAACATAGACTTTTCGGCAGATAAGGATCAGCTTGGCCTACGTAGTCTTCCCATCTCCTACCTACTAGATAAAGTGCAGATCCTAGTTAACCAACAGCCTATTTCTTCCTACCTGCCCACAAGAATTGCTTATGTCTGTCCATGCATTATGGAATTCCCACTGTTTTTGAGCCCACAACCTCCTCAGGAAGGCCATTCCATGAGTCCACCACCTGCTCTGTGAAAAATGCTTCCTCATATTACTCTTAAGCCTTCCACCTCTATCTTCAAATTGTGTCCCCTTGTTCTTGCACATCTCTTTTCTGAAGGATGCTACCCTCTTTGACTTTGTTTGCTTCCCTTGAGGTACTTAGTTTCTATCACCCCCCATTTCCTCAAGGGTATACATATTACACTCCATTAGTCTCTCCTCATATGTCTTCTGTTGCAGACCCTTTACCATTTTTGTTACCCTCCTCTGGACTGTCTCCATCCTGTTTATGTCCTTGCAGAGATGGGGTCTTCAGAACTGGACACAGTACTCCAGATGGGATCTCACCAACTGTCTGTACAGAGGGCTAACAACTCCATGTTTTCTACTGGTGATGCATCTCCCTATACATCCCAGTATCCCCCAGCCACCCCTACTGCCTTCTCACATTGCTGGCCCACCTTTAGGTCATCTGATATGATTACCCCCAGGTCTCTTTCCATGGAGAGCAGTCCACCAGATGCTCGTTTCATCTCCATCCCTGACAACCCTCAGTGGCCCATGATTGGATTCCAGTGAAAAGATTTGTGTTTTACTTTTTCATGCTGTTGCTGAGGAAAATATGCTGTTTGTCAAGGAAAATAGTAATTTTATAAAAAATGCATCAGATGTATTTTATTTATTATTTCATGTAGTTAGGCTGGTGTACTAACACATCTCTTGATGGTAAAATACTTCAGCATAAAGTGAATGGCAGTATTGCCAAGAAAAACAAATTATGGGTATGGGTTAATACCTTGAACTATAGTTACTACCAAGAGAAAGCTATGGTAATTTATTGTACATTATCTGTTAGATTGATGATTGTAGAAAATGTTGATGCATAAAACACACCGGTGAGGCAGGAATGTTTAGTTCTTTAGTACATTTTATTGACAATAAATACTTAAAATAAAAGAATTTTCATCCAAATTTGTTATAATTTGCAATAATTTGCAATATTTTTTCTTGTGCATGATTTGTTAGCTCCCAGATCCATTCAGGCTTACATTTAATATACTTCCACATATATTTCAATCATTTTAGCCAATTAGGGCCTTTACAGGGCTAATATTTATGGAGTTCTGGACAAGAACCCTTCACAGTATGGTGTCAAAATTGGTTGACAGCAGCCAGCCCAGTGGGGCTGAGGCTGGCACTGGTGCCTTACCTCGTCTACACTGGTGACCCATGTTTGGAATGATCATGGGCCACTGAGGGTTGACAGGGATGGAGATGGATCGAGCATCTAAAGAACTGCTCTCCATCTCCAGTAAGGGAGGAGAGATCAGTGTCAGGTGCATGCCTGACCCTGGCGGAGGAGGTGCTCAGCATCACAGAGCTGCTACAGCATGGGCGTGAGGGCAGCAGACACCTGATGGGTGTGCACGTACAGTACTGGTCCTCATCGAGGTGTCATTGTACGCCATGCAGCCTGAGGGTGGAGAATACCAGGAAAGCTCCTGGCAGATGATGGGTGGAGCTTGCAGGCCCCACCCCCGGCCGCCACGGCGCAAATCCTCAATCCTGTCTCAGTGGGGAGGGCCCTCTGCTGACCCCATCAGGGTAGGCCCTGAGCACTAGCGCGGGATGGTAGACACCAGGGTGATGGGGCTGAGGCTCCCCAGAGTGAGAGGGCCGTTGGAGCATGAGGAGCATAAATAATCTAAGAAAAAACAAATGGGTTGACAGCCAGGTAACTTTGGATGTGCCAGAACAGAAAACTGCATGGTTTGTTGCAGAGAACTTTAACACAAGGTCTGTCAAGTTATTGGCTATATAAATCTGCAAGAGTAAGTAGTGCCCTGTTGCCGGAATGAAACTAATTTTTTAGGCGCATATATCTCAGTTCAGCAAATGGCCTAAAAGGTCAAATAAGTTGTTGTACTATTGTTCTGACATACCATCGATAATACAACTTTTCAGCCTTGAACTGACACCTGATTGGCTAACTAGATTAGCTCAGATGGGGAAAAACAAATTTAAAACATGGTGGTGATTTAGCAACTGTTGATCAGTGGACCTTCCTTGATTTGATACGAAGAGCCTCACACGGCACCGTGTCACAGAATTATTCTTTTAATTTCATTTTAAAAGGTACAGTGCTCAAACCAGAAAAATGGAAGCGTGTGTCATGTCAGTAAGGAGCACAGAGAAGCTATGTGAGTATTGGGAAGAAGCAGGCAAGAGTGGGAGCAGCAGCAACTATGGCAGAGGTATGAAATGAAAAAAAAAGACACAAAACGTTACAGTGGATGGGTGGCCATCCACACTGAAACCATTTTTCCATCGTGGGGTTGATTACATCAGTGGGACCTCTCGAGGCTTCACTCTAGAGGTCTCTATGATGTCATCAACTCCCTCAATGGAAATACAGCCTTGTGGATGTTCACCCACCCACTATTCTATATGTCTTTCAGCTTCTTTGTAAAGGTAGAGCCTGCTGAGGTTTTTTTTAATGGGGGTAGTGAATGAGTCTTGTAACCAGTTTTCCTGAAATAGCCACTGTAGGCAGGTGCTGAATGCTTCAAACGTAGCACATGCTATGGAGCATCCCATGGGCATAGCTTTATCAAAATAGTACTGACCCCAATCTTAAAAGCCAACAGGTCCCAATCTTCTCTCCTAACTGGAAGCAACCTGAAAGAGGACTCTATATCTGTTTTGCCATCCAAGCATCAGAAGTCACTCGGATGATCTGGACCGCTTCTTCTAACGTGGCATATGTCACTTTACTATGTTCCTCGTTTATAAAATCATTCACTGAGTCCCCTCCAGAAACGACAGGTGGTGAATCACCCTGAATTCTCCTTGCTGTTTTTGGGACCAAACCAATGGGGAGATTCTCATATTCTGTAATTGAGGAGTACATATGGCCCTTCTACTCTACCAGCTGCCTTTTCCTTCTCTATCTTTTGTCTTAAGATTTCTTCTTTCCATTTAACTGAACCCAGATTCCTTGCCTCTCTTGCTTGCCTCGAGCCTTCACACTGTAAAGAAAAACCTGTCCGAAAACCTTCTTAATTGTCTCTGCCACCTTTCTATTCGGGTATCTTTCTAACCAGTCTTCCCATGCATATATATTGATGGGAGTTCTTGCTTCTTGAAAGTGGCCCTGGCCCCTCCCTTTCCTTCTGATGTCGTCCCCCTCCATGCTCTTTTCTTGGTCCTGACAGTCAATAATTCTGACTCCCCCTACCTGTATGCCCCTGCCCCTCCCCTTCTGTTCCATGCCTGTCCCTATACCCCTGCCCCTCTCAAGAAACTGTTGACCTGTTCCTTGCATCCCTGGCCCTTGAGCTCCCTTGTGCCCATGTCGTTCTGCATCTGCTCACTGGGTGTGTTCCCCACATTTGGAGCATGCGTGCTGAAGCGGCATTGTGGCCGAGCAAATGCTAATGTAACCCCAACAACAACACCTCTGGGGCATCGCGTCCTCTTCCTAGATCTCCTTCTGGCATGGACTGATCAGTTACATAGTCCCTTCCACAAATCTAATTATTTTGTGTCCATCTTACATCCCCATACATCGCCATCCTTTGTCGGAAGAATTCATCATAGTATATCCACCCCCTTTGCCTTAGCCTGCCTTATTATCAGGAGCAGTGATGAGTGGAATGCCAACTCTGGCTTCTTCTCTAGTACTATCACTGAATATGTGGCAAACCTACAAACCATCCATCCCAAGTCTTCTCTTTTATAAATTTATCCTCCTGTTTTTACCCAACCAAACTACCGCTGCTGCTATTTCACTCTTTCCTATATTCTCTGTTTCATCATATTTTGCTGCCGCTTCAGCTTACTAGAGCAAAAACATCCACATACTCCCCTTCCATATTTTCTCCTTTGTGGCCAGCAGTACATGTTCCCCTTATTCTCATCCTCAGAGCTCCTATCTCCTTTGTTCCTTTTCCTACACTCTCCTTCCTGTCCTGTCTTCTTTTGTTGTCCCTTTATCCTATCTAATCTCTGCCAGTGCTGACTCCATCTGGCCCAACCCCCTGTCCTGAGTGCCTAAATAATTTGGCTTATATATTCTTTGATGCTGTCTCCTACTGACCCGGTGCATTACCTGTAGCCTTGTCTGTTCCTTGTGGCCTGCTGTCCTCGTGATGCCCTGGAAGGTTCCCCTGTGGCTGAATGGCTGGTTGTGATAACAGTGGCTGTGGAGGAACTCTTGTGCTCAGGGGAACCGATCTGGGCTCAACCGGGGAACCCCACCTGGTCTTGGGGGAGGTACTGATGGTACAGGGTCATCAGGCTGTGGAGATACTGGACTAGCTGCTCTGGGAGGTACCACCATTGGTGGCTGTACCCTGGTTGGGCTGTGTGCTTGCCTCCCTGGCCTTTTCCCTCCACCACCTTTTCCTTCCCCACTTTCCGCTTCTCCCTGGATCTCCCCGGTTCCTCCCTCCACCATCTGCCACATTTTATTGGCTTTAACTGCCAGCTCTACAAAGCCCTGTAAGCAGCCTCTTTTGAAGGCTTGTTCTTCTTTGGTGCCATGGTTCTTGCCCTAGCAAAACCTGTGAAAACAACTGACAACATTTTATTATTAAACCTCTTCAGTAAGTAGTCCCTCTCATGGCCAGGCCTGCTTTTTCCCTTGCTTGCCAGTGCTATTGTGTATCTGAACCAGTCCCCTTGTACACCCAAGATGCTTTTTTTTTTTCCCCGTCACCTGGGCCTCCTGCTCAACCTTTTTGGGGCTTTGTGTACCCTCGCAGCCTTTTGGGCTAATTTGTCCCTCAGCACGATCCTTTCGGCAGCTGAGCCCTTGCTCTGGGACCTTTGCTTCCTTTTCCCTCTCCATAAGCCTGCCCCCATTCCCTGCCCGTGCCTTCCCTGTGCCCCTTTCCAATGCTGAAAAATTCCTGGCGTGTGAGATCACGCCACGTGGCTAGTCCTCTCTTCCCAGTCCCCCGGCCTGCTTCTCCTCCTCACCTCATGCACCCTGGGTCCTCTCCTTCCCACTGCTATAAGCGTGGCGCTGACACTTTAACACAAAATGGGATAAAATTTCAACCAAACCCCCCCCTTCAATGCGCCTAATGCACATCACCCCCCATCAGGCCACCCAGCTACTGCCCTACACCCGTTCTTCCTTCTGCTCGTTCATCTTTGTGGCCTGCCCCTCTTGGCATGTGACATCATGCCGGCGGTCTGAATGCTATCTTCCAGCCAGGCCTTGCCCGTCAAGCCCTCTCCTGCCAGGCCTTCAACTGATCATTATGTCCCACGATCCACAGAACACAGGACTGCACCAGCTCAGGATTCCCCATCACTATTTGCTCCTCTCTGGTCCAGACTTAGCCACAACAATGTGTGTTGCCTTCTGGTGGCTGCCTCTGTAGGCCTCATGCTAGCCCACTGTCTCAGGCCTTCCAGGCGCCAGAGCGTCATGTCCCCACCTTCACAGGCAAACTGCCCAGTGTGAGTTCAAAGGGCTTCTCACTCCTCAGAGGCTTTTCAATATTTTTTGAATTGCCCATCTGGATATGAGCCTTTCAGGCAGGCTCCTCCCCCAGCAGGCTTCCCTCCTGACCCAATACCGACTTGCTCTCCTCACAACCGGACCTCTTTCCCTTTATATTTAAACCCTCCTCCGTCACTTGTTCTCTCTCAACGCTCTGCCTCCTCTGTCAACTAGACCACCGCCGCCCAACCCCTGCATGTTGCTTGAGCCTTTTCCTCATGCAACAAAGCCTTCAGCCCACATCTTGCACTATGACCATTCTGCTGGTCCCAAAACACCCCTGCAACAACCTCCTCACTTGAATCACCTTGCAGCTACCATACAAATGTTTAAATGCTTCAAAGACAGGTTCCTCAGCATTTCCACTAACAACCTAATCCCTGTCTAAAGAAACTTCCCACACATTTTCAACAAGCCATCCCATACCAGTTTCAACAAATGGCGTAATAAAACATTTTTTTCATTCTTGCCGAAACATAGCTGTTAGTTTTCTTACCTGCTGTATGCTAGTGCACAAACCTTGCAAATGATATGCCAATCTGATGTGTTGTAGTTTCATATAAATTAAAACTTCAGCAAAAGTGGCTGAACCACTCCTGTGCTGCCCATTATGTACCTCCTTTATCCCCTCCTTCCTGTTGCCTGCCTATTGTTCTGTCTCCTGTCCCTCCCTTCCCCTCCCCATGAGAACATCATCTTCTGGTAAAGGCAGGGTGCACCAGGACAACTTGGTCTGCCCTTAAGGGCAAACTCCATTGTCCCATGTTTGTGTGAAACAGCGGGACTGTAATGTTATTTTGTGGGTTGATTAGGAGGAGGGTTATATCAATGCACGTGATCAGCTCTGCTAAGTAAGTGGGGTGCTTGCATACAATATTTTTGACGTGAACCTGGCAAATGTTAGAGTGGGTTTGAGCTCTGGTAGGAGCCAGTTTTAGTTGTGTAGTGTGAGGTAATGATATGATTTGCTGTTACTGCTAGGTGCAAATTTGGTTATTTTGGTAGTAAAGTGTATGTTTTTCCTGTAGCACTGTTTTATTGGCTGGATCAATGTCCAGCAAGCCATAATCCAGTGTGGGAGTAGATTTTATTTATTTATTTAGAGTTTCACCAGGAGGGCATACTGAGTAGAGTACCTCTCGATTCCAGATGCGTCCTGGGGGTGGAGGTGGAGGGATTGTATACAGTATCAAATAGTTCACAGTATCACAGTACATTGCAACAATGACACAGGTATTATAGAGAAACAAAATTACACACATGTACAATAACATAGGTGAATGGGGAAGCTTCAGTTTGTACACAGAGTGAGGTAGTAAGTTAACCAACTAGCAAGTCTAGAGTTCTGCAACTCAACTATGTCATACAGTATAAGTACCTATATGAACTTGGTGGTGACACCCTTAGAATACAGGAAGAGTACAATGGCAATGTGGTAGAGTGTAGCCTACGACATACCAGGGAGTACACTGGAGGCCCTGGGACAGCTCTTGGGACGTTAAGTGTGAGAAGTGGTATATATGGTATCACGGTGGGACTGTTGGCAGGAGCAGTGGGGAAATGCACCTTGAGGGCAGGTGCACTAATGTGAGTTATCGATATCCTAATGCCTGCCAGTAGGGAGGTTCCATAGTTTGGGCATGCGATAATTTAGAGGCAGCCTGTCCTTTGGCTGTAGCCATGTGTGGGATGTAGGAGCCGGGGTCAGTGTTCTGAGGGAGTATGCTGGGGGTTGAGCTTGGTGCTTGACTCGAGGTAGGGGAAGGGTCTGACCCCAGAATTTTCAGTTCAGCCTCACGCTGGAGCTGTCTCTGATCCTGGAATGAAGCCCGGTCTAGAGCCTTGTAGAGGTCACAGTGGTGCATAGAGGGAGGGAAGTCTAGGGCAAACTGGTAGAAGGAGTAGAAGAGAGGGTCGGGTCTTTCTAGGGTGGATTTGGGTGGTACTGTATACTACTTCTCCATAGTCCAGTATCTGGAGCATCATTTTCTGTAGGATAGCCTTGGGTTTCCAAGGGATGCAGCCTTGTTTTCAACATAAGGCACCAAGCTTGAGGTACAGTTTCTTGTGGATTGAGTCAGTGTGTCCTGAAGTCAAGGTGCAGGTTGAGCCAGACCCAAAGGTACCATAGGGAGGCACAGGCCTCCAATGGTGTCCCATCTAAGGTTTGGAAAAAGGGTGACGGGGGAGACGCAGAGTCTCTGCCTGGTACTGAAGGTTAGGAAATGTTTTTTGGGATTTAGGAAGAGCTGGTTAGAGCTAAACCATTGCTGGACAGCGGTGATGTCATCCGGAAGTCTGGAGGCCACTTCAGCATGGGAGGGACCTGACACATGCAGTGCCATGTCATCTGCGTACATGTGTATGGATGTGTGTTCACATACCGAGGGGCAGGTCATTCAAGAATATGAGGAACAGGATCGGGCGAGGACTGAGCCTTGGGGCTGCCTGTAATTACAGGCAGGGGGGCAGAAAGTATGTTGACCAACTTTACAGCTTGAGACCTACCAGCTAGGTAGGATTGGAACCAATTGAGCTGGTTACAGAGAGACCTGCCTGTGTGAGTTTGGATAGCAAAAGGGTGTGGGAGACTGTGTCAAATGCCTTGGCAAGGTGGATAAAGATAGCTGAGGGATATGTCTGTGATTCATCCACATGAGGATGGAGTCTGTGAGCCATAGCAGAGAGGTGATGGTGGTGCGACTTCCTAAGCCAGATTGATAAGGTGTGAAGTAAGAGGAGGAGTTGAGAATGGGGAGAGTTGGGCAAGCACAAGGTGCTCCTGAATTTTGGCTAGGATGGGGAGTAGTGAAATAGGGGGGTAGTTACCTGGTGAGGAGGGATCGCCCCTTTTGGGAGAGGGAATGACTGTGGCATGCTTCCAATCGGCTGGGACTGAGGCAAGTGAGAATGAGAGATTGTAGAGTGTGGCCAGAGGGGTGGCGATGGCTGAAGTGGACAACATAAAGCATTTTGAAGTCCAGACCGAGGGGCATTTACCTTTAGAGGGTTTAGTTCCCTAGCTGTTTTAGTACTTCAGTCGGGGTGACCAGATGAAAGGTGAATGACATGGAGGAGGGTGGTTTAGTGCTGACGGCTATGGGTGGATTGGGGGAGGAGGAAAGGAGAGGAGGCTGCCAACTTGTGAAAAGTTGTTAAAAAGCTGAGGCCATTGCACTTGATTCAGTGATGGCTGAGCCATCAACATTTAGGGCAGGGTGGGGTGCTGAGCAGGGGGTGAGTAGGATTTTAATGTTTTCCAAAATTTCATGAGGGTGATTGAAGTTAGACTGGAAAGAGGCCTTGAAGTAGTTAGTCTTGACCTGACATAGAAGCTTGGTGCAGGAGTTCCGGACTGTGTAGTAGAGTTCGAGTGCCTCTAAGGAACTGGTTGCCTTATATGCTTTCCATGCCTGGTCCCTGGCATGGAGTTGATCGATAATATTGGTGGTGACCCTAGGGCAGGTGGGCACCTCTTACACGGGTCCTTTTCAGTGGCGCAAGGTAGTTCCATACGGCCAAGAATTTAGATTTGAAAAGGTCCAGGGCAGAGTCGATGGAGGATGCCTGAGGGATGAAAGACCAGTCCAAGGTGGACAGGTCATAAAGGAGCGCTGAGAGGTTGAGGGATTTATATGACTGGTGAGCAGCATCTGTGGGGGCTTTGGGTCTGAATATTTTTCTTACCACTTAAGCAAGATTTGTATGAGCTATTCTGATTCTGGTTCCAGGCATTGGATTCTTGCACATTTGGTACAAGGAGCCTATCTTTTGATGAAGCATGTTAAAGGTAGGGATTGGAGAACCTCAAAAGTTTCTAAGGTTCTAAAAGGTTCTGATAGGCAAGGAAAGATTTGGATGTTTATCTGAACCTTTTATAGCCATTATAGTTTTATGGTAAATTCATATGTGAAAAAATAATTTTAAAACATCTTTTAATCAACATATCTATAGAAAAAGGCAATTAAACCACTGTTTAGTGGTATTAAACAGCATGAGTGTTAAAATGAGATGAGGAGAGAATAACGTTACTGTGGATGCTACTGGAGGATGGTGATGATTTGGTCCAAAGGTAGGCAAGTCCCAGATATCTATTTTTTAAAGCAGTATCCGAGTCTGACCTTTATAGAAGGATATGTTAGGTATCACTTTTGTTTAGCAATGGTTCTCGCTATGGAACACAATGAGAAGCAACATAGCAAAAAGACAGAGCACCAGGCAGTCTGAAAGTCTTCACTTCACTATTGCTACTACCACTACTATAGGGTGAAAAACAGAGTTAAGCAACATGTTTAAATTTTAATCAATCTGGTTAAGGCACATTTAGCTAAACGATCTCTTCATAATGAGAAAGCAACTGTGTGTGAGATCAGGGACTTGTCTGCCACAGTTGCTACCAGTACAATCATGTCATTTAATGGCTGCAACTCCAACCACCCCAGGAAGATGATGATCTGTTCAAAGGCAGACAAGTCCCAGAGCTCTCTTTTTTTAAACCAGTCTCCTGAGTCTGACTTTTTGTAGAAAAGGACAATGTGTTTGTAATATATGTCATTAGTAATGTTCAGCAATGGCTCTCCATTATGGAACACACTAGCTAGGGCATACTGCAGAATGTGAACACTAACACAAGCATCATACTGGGCTAAGGCTCTTGGTGATGTGTCATGATAACGCGGTTGTCCTGATTCAGTGATGAAACTGAAGATAAAAAAAAAAACGGTTTGCACCAAAAAAGTTGTAGTGATGTGATTCATGATGACTGTGAACATAATTCGTTGTGACATAATTCGTGAAGACCATGAATGTGATTCATCTGACATGATATGAGTCATGAACTTGGCAGCGGCAGTGCTTCTCAGAGCACCAGAAACTGGAAGGAACTGAGCATCTATAAACAGTTGCCATTGAAAATTTGAAATACCTACGCTGTACTTCCTGAACTGCCTGACTCATAGAAATATAGAAACATAGAATTTGATGGCAGATAAGGACCACTTGGCCCACCTAGTCTGCCCATTTCCCTACCTAATGGATAAGCTGCAGATCCTAGTTAACCAACAGCCAACTTCCTTCTACCCCCACTAGAATTGCCTTATGTCAGTCCCATGTATTCTTGAATTCCCACTGTTTTGGACTTACGACCTCCTCCTCAGGAAGGCTGTTCCATGTATCCACAACCCTCTCTGTGAAGAAATACTTTTCACATTACCTCTGAGCTGTCCCTCCTCTATCTTCAAATTTTGCCCCTTGTTTTTTGCATCTCTTTTCTGAAAGATGCTACCCTCTTGGACTTTGTTGATTCCCTTGAGGTATTTGAAAGTTTCTATCATGTCCCCCTCTCCTCCTTTCTCTCGAAGCTATACATCTTTGGTTCCTTCAGGCTTTCTTCATATGTCTTCTGATACAGACCTGCATCATTTGGTTGCCCTCCTCTGGACTGCCTCCACCCTGTCTATGCCTTTCTTGGAGATGGAGTCTCCAGAACTGTACACAGTACTCCAGATGTAGTCTTACCAACTGTCTGTACAGAGGACCAACAACACCTGTTTTCTACTGGTGATGTCTCTCCTATGCATCCCAGTATCCCCAGCCCTCCTTGTTACCTTCTCACATTGCTGGCCCACCTTTAGGTCATCTGATATGACTACCCCCAGGTCCCTTTCCATTTTTGTTGTTGTCAGTATCTCACCCCATTGTGTACTGTTCCCCGGTTTTGTTTCCCAGGTGCATTACTTTGCACTTCTTTGCATTGAATCTAAACTGCCATACATTTGATCATTCCTCCAACCTTTCCAAGTCTCTTTTCATCCTTTCCACCCCACCTTGCGTATCAGCCCTGTTGCAGATCTTTGTGTCATCTGCAGAAAGACATAGTTTCCTTCCAGTCCCTCTGCAATGTCACTTATAAAGACATTAAAAGGACCCGCTGTACAGAACCCTGCGTCCCAACTAGTAACCCTACTTTCATCACTGTGGACTCCATTTACTATTACCGCTGTGTCCTGTTGTCAAACCAGTATTTTACCAGGCTACCAGCCTGGGACCCACTCCAGGCTGGCTAATTTGTTTATTAAGCTTTTGTGTGGGACTGTGTCAAATGCCTTGCTAAAGTCTAGGTAGGTCATGTCTACAGCCCGTCCCTGGTCTACTGCTTTGGTCACCCAGTCAAAAAATCAATTAGATTTGTCTGACATGACCTTCCCCTGCTTGAATCCATGCTGCCTTGGGTCCTGTGCCCCACTGGGCCTCTAGGTGCTCAACAATTCTTTTCCTTCAGAAGTGATTCCATCATTTTCCTACCACTGAGGTCAAAGTGACAGGTCTATAGTTTCCTGCCTCTGTCTTGCTCCCACTGTTGTGGAGGGAACCACATCCACCCTCCTCCAGTCCTCAGGTACCACACCATCCTCCCATGATTTATTGAAAAGGGTAGTCAGTGGTGTTACTAGTTCTTCCCTTAGTTCTTTTTAAATTCTGGGGTGAATCCCATTAGGTCCCATTGCTTTATCCACCTTCAGTTTTAAGAGTTCTTTCAGAACCCATTCTTCTGTGAAAGGACTAATATCAACCCCCATCCAGAGTGCTTCTATTGACTGGATTAGGTATTTTCCCCTGCTTTTCTAATGTGAATACTGAGCAGAAGTATTCATTCAGTATCCCTGCTTTTCACTGTCGTTCTCTACCCAACCACCTTCCTCTTTGTTCAGCCTCAGTATTCCTGCCATAGTCTTTCTTTGCTCCCTAATGCTCCTTTAATTGCTTTTTATAATATAATTAGTGGATTCCTTGATAAGGGCATTTCTACAGATGTAATACAACTTGATTTCAGTAAGGCATTCAACAAGGTACCACATACTAAACTTCTACAGAAATTAAAACATTTGGCTTATCAATGTACCGTTGACTGGATATCTGACTGGCTCACATGTAGGACTCAAAGGTTAAATTTAATATCTGACTGGGGCTTGGTGACGAGTGGGGTCCCCAGGGTTTGGTGTTGGGACCCACTTTGTTTAACTTATTCATCAGCAATATGCAAGCTGGACCATATAACTATCTTCAAAGTTTCATGATGACACCAAACTGGGAGGCAAAGTAAACGACCTTAATAACTTGTAAACTTTAGTTGCCTATTTAGAAAATAGAACAGTGGGCAATTGAGAACAGAATATTTTTCAATCATGAGAAATGTGGTTCTTCATTTTGGAAGAAATAATCCAATGAACAATTACTATCTTAATAATATTAAACTCAAAACATCAAGTTGTGAAAAAGACTTGGGATACTAATAAATAATAAACTTACATCTAGGGAACACTGCTTAAAACAGCCAAGATGGCAAACGCTGTCTTAAAACAAATTAAATGTACCTTTGTAACCCGTACTGAACAATGCATTATTCCTTTGTATAGGACTTTCATAAGACCTTATATTGACTATGGGTCCCAATTCTGGAATCCATATCTTAAGGGTGACATATCTTGCCTAGAATATATCCAGAGAAGAGCAACTAAAATAGTCCCAACACTCAAACATCTCGACTATACAACAAGACTGAAACATACTGGTCTACACTCATTGGAACTTAGGAGAAAAAGAGGTGATTTATTAATGATTTATAAAATATGTCAGTCACCCACTCTATGACCCAATGTGGACTTGATTATTCATCTAGAAAAATAGTCCCTAGACTACATACAAACAACTAGAACTACAACCTTTTCTGCATTACCAAGAGGGAAATTTCTTTAACATACTGAGCAGCAAGATTGTGGAACACCTTGCCCAAAGAATTAATCTCCAAATCTAGTTTTGATGCATTTAAATATAACTTGGATCTGTGGATAAGGGAGAACTTACAATGAGTTATAATGTCTCACAATAATATGGGGACAATCTCGATGGTCTAGCCTTCTTTTGTCCCTAAAACCAAGTAATAATACCAAGTAATAATGTACCTATAAAAGGTTTTATCCCCCTTCTTAACTGAGTTGGCTATCTTTTTCCTTAGTTTGGGCCTTTGCTATTCTGACTGACTTACCAGCTTCCTTCTGCTTTAACTGGTACAGTTCTCTGTCCTGCTCCTTCTGTGTTTCCTTATACTTCCTGAATGCTATCTTTTCTCCTTACCTTCTCCACACTTATTTTCAGAACCATAGTGTTTTTTTCTTCATTTGATTTATCTGCTTCACACAAAGGCTTGTTGCCTCTGTGATTGCGGTTTTGATGTTTCCACATTGTCGCACCATTCCACCTTCTTGCCTGTTTGCTAGTGCTTTTCTGAGGCACTCTCCCATTTTGACAAAATCAGCCCTCCTGAAGTCCAGTACCTTCACTTTTGTGTGGCTTGACTCTACAGCTAAGTTTATCATGAACCACACTGGTGGTCACTTGTTCCCAGATGGCTACCCACTTCAAGATCAGAGACCCTCTCTCCGTCCCATTTGAGAGTACCAGGTCTAAGATTGCTGTCTCCAGTGGGTTCCCAAAACAAACTATCTGAGGCATGCCCCCTGTAGGGGCATCGAGAATGGCCCTGCTCTTGGATGTGGCTGCAGCAAAGGTGCTCCAGTCAACATCTGGCATATTCAGGTCCTCCATCAGCAATATCTCCCCTTTCTCTGCCATCTAAACAATGCCTTCTATCATTTCCTTGTCCATTTCCTCCCCTGAGATGGGGTCTGTATAACCCTGTGCGGATTGTGAGCCATTTCAATCTCCAGGGTGACCCACAGTGCCTCCTCTCCTCCCTGTTTACCCTTTGGTTCTGTTGCTTTGACCCATTCACTTACATAGAGAGCTACTCCTCCTCCTCTTCTTCCCTCTCTGTCCCTCCTGAAGATTGTGTAACCTGGTATGTTGACATCAGTCATGGTTCTCTGTGTATCATGTTTCTGTGTCTGCCACAATATCCAGGCATCCCTCTTCCATCAAGGCCACCATTTCAGGGAGCTTTTTACCTAAACTATGGGCATTGATACTCATTACCCTCCATTTTTATGGCTTTATTTCTTTTGCCCCAACTCTGTCCCTACTGCCTTTGCCCTTTCTTCATTTACCCCTGCCCTTCTCCCTATTGACTGCTCTATCATGGTGTTTATCTCACTAATTATCCTGATTTTTGGGGGCTAGGATTTCCTTCTCTTCAGTGCCTCCCCTTGGCTAGTTTAAATGCTTGCCATTGAAGCATTTAAACCTATCACCTAGGATCCTGGTTCCCCTCAGGATAGATACAGACAATCGTGCCTGTATAGATCTTCATCCTCCAGGTGGAGACCCAGTCCCAATGAAGCCAAATCCCTGAGCTCTGAAAAAGCTTTTCAACCAATCATTGAATCCCATGGTGTGGGTACCCTAGCCTCATCCATGCCATAGACAGGTAGCACTTCCGAGAAAGTTACCATGTGTGCTACTTGTCAAGGCCCCCCCAACTCCACAAACTCCTGTTGCACTGCTCTGATCCCATTTCAGCCAGGTCATTCATCCCTAGGTGGATAATGACATTTGGCTTCCTCCCGCTTCCACTGTTCCCACGATCCTGAGGGATTCATTTCCTGTCCATCCAAGCCTTGGCACTGGGCAGGCACCTTACTTCCTCTCCTCCCCCAGTTCTACACTCTTACACTGAGTCCCCACCAGGAGTTGTTTTCCCCTGTGGGGGTCCTGGGCCACCCTCTTGTGGGTCTCCCATTGTGGAAGTTCCCAGCATCCTTCTTGGTCTTCACTGCAGGTGCCTCCATAGAGGAACCATGCTTTTCCAGAGTAGCAAATGAATTGTGGAGAGGCACAACTGGAGGGATGTGCCTCTGTTTCACCACCCTCACCCTCCCTGAGCCCACCATGGTCAACCACTCCTCTTTCTTGGCAACCTCTGGGGTAGTGGCAGTGGCCTGGGTGGCCCCTGGGTGGGGGAGTAGGTTTCCCAATCCTTGCCAGGTCAGCATGGAGATGAACAACCTCCTCCCTCAGACCAGAGGTTCCTGCAAATAGGGCAACAACACAGTTTCCAGAATGTCTCCTGGAAGACTGCTGCTCCACAGCCAGTGCATTGCACCACTCCCACATGTCTGTGTCCCTTCCAGTTACAGGTGCTTTTTGTTTTTGTTCTTGTTTTAGTGTGTGCAAGCTTGTGAGTGTCTCTACCCCTATTCAGTGTGTGCTATGCCTTTAAGGATATGAACAAGTGTATGTTGTTAGCAGTTTTGGGGAAATGATGTCAGAGCCCCTATTATAAAGGAAGTTATGTGCTTGGGGTGGGGAGGGGGTGGGAGAAAACCTATGCCATCCAGAAACAATCACCTACAACTCTTACCTCCACCCCATGGAGTGCCTTCCTTTGCTTCCCTTTCAGACACCTATTTCACAAAGGCTAATTAACAGGTCTAGTCACAACTGACTGCAAATATCTCCCAGCTACAGTTCCTCCCTGGTAAATTAAAGCTAAAATTAAGAAAAGTCCACCCCAAAGACAGATTCAATACTGGTTACTTACACAGGTCCAAAAGTAATAATTCAGTTCAATGTAGTCTAAAAATAACCTCCTTGATTCAAAGAAGTTGTGGCTGCTTTCTCACTCTCTCTGTCTCAGTCTGAGCAGACAGAGACCACAAACTACTCCAGTTATAAATCCTCAGTTCAACTAGGCCCTTTTTAGCTCCTCCTTAACAGACACCTATTTCACAAAGGCTAAGTAACAGGTCTAGTCACAACTGACTGCAAATATCTCCCAGCTACAGTTCCTCCCTGGCAAATTAAAGTTAAAACTAAGAAAAGTCCACCCCAAAGACAGAATCAATACTGGTTACTTACAGGTCCACACTCAGAACCACACATAAAATATATGGTACAATGTTTGGTCTTAGGTTCTAGCTACTGGACTAAATACTGCTGGCTTGGGAGGATGAAGATTTGATTCCATCTGCTAGTAGGCATCCTGCATAATGTGGACACTAACAGAAGCATCGTACTGGACCAAGGCGTGTGAGTGACGAACATGATAACTGGGTGTATTGATTCATGATGACAGCGAAGATTAAAACAAAAAAACAAACAAAAGAAAACAGGTTTACACCAAAAAGTTGAAGTGATTGATCCGTTATATGACCATTAACGTGATTCATTGTGACTTGATTCATAATGACCATGAACATGATTGGTCATGACGTGAGAATGTTTGGGCTGAGATTCTAGCTACTGGATTTAATACAGCTGGCTTGTAAGGACAAAGATTTGAGTCCATCTGCTAGTAGGGCATCCTGTAGAACGTGAACACTGACAGAAGCATCGTACTGGACGATGGCTCGTGAGTAACAAGACATGATTACTGAGTGTCCTGATTCATGATGAAACTGAAGATTAACAAGCATTTGCCAATGCCGAATGTTTGCTTGCTGGTATTAGCATTGGAAATGCAGGAGTTAGACAGATGCAGAATAGGAATGGCAGTGAAGTATCGGTTCACGCTAACCCCACCTCCATCCTGTAGAGATGGACAGGCATTGGGGTAAGTGTTTGGGTCATTGCCCATGACGGTCATGCCATGTCACCTCACCCTATTCTGCAGACACCAACATGTGCTGAGGTGTGCCTTTGGGTGTTTGGTTTCCAGTCACCCCATTCCATAAGAACATATGCTGAAATGGGTGTAGCATAGGATAATGGGATGAATTCTGGGGCTGAAGAGTCTAAGGTACACCTTGATGTCTTTCAGTGACTGTCAGTCGGGATGGGATGGCATGAGCAATACAGTCTGCAATCCAGAGGCACACACCAATGCCTGTCAGTCTGTATAGGGAAGGATGTTATGGTAAGAAACCGAATGCCTCGGGCGCGGTGTTGGTATTGACACTACAAATTTTCAACATGGCCTTTTGTGACCCCACCTCATGAAAGAATTTGGGACCTCTTCTCATGAAGAGTGGCAGTGTGATTTTGTCAAAGTGTCCCGAACATTGACTTCCAACAGTGACAGTGCCATTCTGCCCACATGTATGAGAACACAGATCGGTAGGATATGAAGAATGACAGCTGTACCATCCATAGGGAGGTGTGAGGAGATGGCAATGTTGAAAATCAGTAGTGGAATATTAAAATGCTTGCATGTCCAGGCATACATGGAAACTGTGCAACGATGCACATTACACAGTCATTTTTGGGACTTTCATCACCAAATTGTCAACATAGGCATTTTAGGACCTCTGCTCACGAACAGTGTCACTGTGAATTTCTTAATTTGTCCCGAACTCTGATTTCCCACAGCAACCACGCTATTCTGCGCTGGAAGTGCAAAAACACATTTCGGCCAGCATGTGGAAAATGACAGCTATACTGTTCATAAGGAGGTGCGAAAATGGCAATGTTGAAAACCCGGAGTAAACATATTACAAATGTGCGAAGTTTTGAGCGTGAGTGGAAAACTGCACAACACATGCTCATAACATAGACATTTTATGGACTTTCATCACCAAATTTTCAACATAGGCATTTTAGGACCTCTGCTAATGAACAGTGTCAATGTGATTTTCGTAATGAGTCACGTAACACTGATTTCCCACAGCTACCACGCTATTCTGTGCCAGAAGTGCAAACACACATTTCATCTGGGATGTGAAAAATGACAGCTGTGCTGTTCATAAGGAGGTGCAGAAAATGGCAATGTAGAAAATCTGGAGGAAAATATTGCAAATTCATGAACTTATGAGTGTGCATGGAAACCGCGCAAGGCATGCCTCGTAATATACTCATTTTATGGAGTTTCATCACAAAATTTTAACATAGACATTTTAGGACCTCTGCTCATGAACAATGTCACTGTGATTTTCTTCATGCATCCTGAACACTGATTTCCCACTGCAACCACGCTTTTCTACCGGAATTGAGAAAACACATTTTGGCCAGGATGTGAAAAATGACAGCTGTACTGTTCATAGGAGGTGTGGAAAATGGCAATATTGAAAATCTGGGGAAATTATTGCAAATTCGCGAACTTACAAGCTGAGCCTAGCAACTGCTCAACGACGTCAGAACAGTAATTTTGATTTTCCCACTAACTTGCAACATACACTTTTTGAGAGCTCACCTCATGAACACTGGCACTGTCATTTTGTTAAGCAGTCCTGAAAGGTGATTCCGTGCAGTGGCCAAGAAATCACCTTTCGGGACCGAATAACGAATGACAGTGACTGATTTCATGAGGAGGGGTCCCAAAACCCATGTTGAAAAGTTGGTGCCAAAATTCCAAAAATGCCCTGCGATATGCATCAAAGTTGGAAAACCGTATTTATGCCATTATACAGCTTACGGGATTTCCTCAGTTCGCGTTCGGCTTTGAAGAGTGCAGACGTGTTCCGGTCCACTGAAGATCATCGCACCAGACTCTACAGGTAAGTATGGGGTGAGGGGGCTGTGTGGGGAGGCAGGGGTGGGAAGAGGGTGCGCGGGTTGTGGGAGGGGCAGGAGACGCGAGGGACCATTTTCATATTTTTACAGGTTACTAAAAAAACATTGAGGGACTTTTTTACAGATCCATTTGGGACACTGGGGTGGCCTCCCAGCATGCCAACAGAGTCTTTTTTGAAGGGGAAGCTCTAGCCCATGGGGATTGGGAATCCCCATCACCACAAAAAGGGGGGCATAAGAGCAGAGGGGATTGGGCACCCTCGGCACAATTGTACTACTTGTTTTAGGGGACATTATGCCAAGGGGAGGGCTCCCCATCGGCAACATGAATGTACATGGGCACTGAAGCCGATGGGGATTGAAGCCCCGTCAGCAAACACACACTGTGGTGGGGCACATGCTGCTGAGGGGATTGGACATCCCCCGGCAGTGGGGTGCTTAATATCATTTGTGAACACAGCGGCAAGCCTCTGCATGTTCACAAACAATATCACAGGAGCAAGGTTCCACAAGTAATGACAGGTCACTCCCTCATTACAGCGCATGGCTGACACTGCAATGACGAAGTGGCCCCTGATTGCTGCAGCAAAACGTCGGAAGTTGGTGGCACTTCTGAAGCCAGTGTCATCAGCACATTGTGCCTCCATTGGTGCACCACTGCCAAGCCCCAATGCAATTCCTCCGCTCGCTGCCACACTGCCGCACTTCCACAACCCGCTTTCTCCTAAGCTGCCACATAATGTTCTTGCACATGCACACAAGCAAACATAAAAACAAAAACAAAAAGAAACAGGGTTGCACAAAAAGATTTGAAGTGGTCTGATTTGTGATAACCATGAAGGATGGTATTCATCGTGACATGACATGAGTCATGAACTTGGCACTGACAGTGCTTCCCTGAGCACCAGAAACTGGATGGAATTGTGCTTCCACAAACAGTTACCACTGAAAATTTTAAATACCTATGATTGAAGTTTTGTGGTGACAGATTACTGACTTTGTGGGGGTCACAAAGACATTATGAAAGAAGCGACACTGGTGCACTGATGACTGGCTGGCAGATTTTATTACACACACACATATACACACACACAGATATATATATATATATATTTTATTTCACACTCCACTTATGCTAAGGGCGATGCTGCAGGCACTGCTGTTAACCCACAGAGATCTGGGGACCCTGCCTGGACCAACCATCTATGACAATCTACTTTCATTTCAAGGATTTAGTTTTTTATTGCACATATGACAGAATGCCCCATGACTGAGCCAAAGCTTATACCCCACCAAGTAAGCACTGGGAGAAAGATGACAGATGACTGACTTCTTGGGGGGTATCATACAGGCAGTATGCAATAAGTGGTACTGGTGACTGGCTGGCAGATTTCACACACACACATGCAGACACACACAATTTATTTCACACACTAAGGGTCATGCTGCAGACACTGCTGCTGTGCATACAGATTCAAGGACCCTGCCTGGCCTAACCCTCTGACACAGTACAGTTTCCTTCAAGGATTGTTTTTCTTTATTCCACATGATGTGATGGAATGCTATGCCCTCTGAACCAAAGCTTATATCCCACTGAACACACACAGGAGGAAGATGACAGATGTCAAGTCAAGTCAAGTCAGACTTTCTTTTAAAAGTACTTTTGAAATTCCAAAGAGCTTGTACATAATAAAAGCATAAAACTCATAATTAAGTCACACAAATTAAATTGTTAGTGCCAGTGGCTGAGTAGGTGGCACACTCGCCTCTGAGGCTGGGATATCAAAGGGCTGTGGGTTCCGTTCCCACATCTGGCACTTGGGTTAATATCCCAGTACTGACACTGTGGTGCAGCTTGAGAGGGTGCTGCACTTCTGAGGTGCCATCTTTCAGATGAGACGTTAAACCGAGGTTCCATCTGCCTGGACTGGTGGTAGTTCAGGTGGATGTTAAAGATCCCATGGCACTTATCGTAAGAGTAGGGGAAGTTTTTATTAAAACAAAACACTTTTTCTGAAAACAAAATAAATCACTCAGTCATTATGATATCCTTATTATCTACCCAATTCCAGTAACATTTTTCCACAGCTCTCTTGCTTTCTCTTCTCCCGTAATTTACATTCATCTTGAAAATGTTATCTACTCATCTTGAAACTTAAAAAATCAAGTACAGTCAAATCCTTATTCTGCAAAGATCTTGAGCATCTATTTTGCCATATAAACCATTTCAAAACTGCCAAAATAACATAGACTGTATTTTTATTAACTTTTCCCCATTCTTTGTTAACTGACCATAAATCAAAATCTCTTATGTCATATTATTAAAAGTTTGCATCCTCAATAACTGGCTACCACACCCCAGAAAGGTTTAATAAAATCACAATCAAAAATAAATGCTGCATGCTTTCATCTTTTTCCCACAACTCTTTCTTCACATATTTTCCCTCCATTCTTTTATGTTTATGATTACCTCTCACGTTTTACTTCCATAACTACACATCCATACTACATCTTTCATTTTTCCCAGAATTCTTTTTCTAATGTAACAGCTAAAATTTCCTGCACTTTTATTCCTTTTTCTACCTTAAAAACGTGTTTTCCTAGAAATTCCTCTCCATAATTTCTTTATACATCTGTTTCCTGTTACCCTAATTAGAGCATCCACTGTTACCCCCAATTGGGTTAAATACTTCCTTCCAATTTCCATATATATTGGCCACACTTTACCTCCTACTACAGTCCCTTTTTCCAATACATTTAATGAAAGGTACATTCCATTGCTGTGTTAACTAAGCCCAAGCTTTGTTCTCACCTTTTCATAATGGTACAGTATTTGAAAACACAAAATATTAATATAAAAAACAATTGGATTTATCATGTTTAAACCCCATCTTTTATGGTTCTATACATTATCCCCTTTAATTGGATATAACTTGCTACCCCACAATAACTGAAAAAAGACTTTGAATTTTGGATTGCATTTGAAATGGTACTGGAAAATGTATTCTAAAATAAAAATATTGGGACAATAAACATTTTCAATAAATAAATTATTTTCTCTCTCGTCATACCCCATTGTTTCCATTTATGTATTTTTATTGGGGCTATTTGATACTTTTCTTCCCAGTTTTGTTGTATTGAATCATCCCGCCAAATCTTATTCCCAGCACCTTAATGCTTCCTTCTGCTATCTCCAAATCTCCTTCTTTGTCTCCACTGCCCAAGGGATAGATTATACTTTTCCCCTTTATTTATCTTAATCCTTGTAGACTGGTTATACCTCTCTACTGTCTCTATTAACTTATCCCTGAACTCTGATCTTTTACTAAAATTAAGCAATCATCTGCATAAGCACTTGTTTTATTCAGTTCCCTATTTTGTCATGCAATACTTTTAATCTCTTGCTCCACCTCTATTCTCCTCAGAGTGGGTCTAGACAAAATACATATAGTAGGGGACTTTAATGGGCACCTTGCAGAACCCCATTCCTTATATACATTGAAGTCCTTAGATGCCCATTAACCATAGGACAAATTTTCACTTCATTATATATTGCTTTTATTAGACTAATTAATTCTGTTGGAATTTTAAACTTTTCTAAGGTATCCCATATATACTGATGTTTTACAACATCAAATGCCATTTCTTGATCCAAAGCATACTAATACCCTTGCAAAGAATCCTCCTGTCCTTTATTTATGACTTCTCTAATATAAATAAAATTTTGTTGTATGCTCCGTCCAGAATAGCACATATTTGAGACTGTATTATCAATTTCTCTGAAAAAGTCCTTAACCTATTATTTATTACCTTGCTAAAATGTTGTAATCCTAAGTCAATAAACTAATGGGCCTCCAATTTTAAGTTGTGTTTTTCTCCTTTTATGCAAAACAATTGTTATTCCTTTTTTCATGCTTTCCACTAAATTGTCGCCTTCCTTATACCGTCAGATACTCTTGTTAAAATGGGAGCTATTTGTTTTCCCAAATTTTATTGAACATATTCGGAATCCCATCCACCCCAGGTGCCGTGTTATTTGACAAAGATTTTATTGCCTCTTTCACTTCTTTAATTTTCCCTTTATCGCCTCTGCCTCACCTTCCTCCAACTCTGGCATCTCAATTGTCAGAAGAAATCATCACTTTTCCTACTTCTTTGTTGCTGGTATTTTCCTTCAAAAACTCTTGTACCATACATTTAATATTTTCTGTATCTGTATGTATCCTCCTTTTCCATCCTTTAATCTGTACATAATTCAATTTTCTATTCTTTCTTTACTACTGTCATAAAGATTTGTATGATATTTTGTTCCCAGGGTGCCACTTTTTGGTTCCATAATTAAAGATGGACCCTATTATATTGGTATTCTTTCATTTTAACCTTAATTTCTTCAATTTGTTCAGCTTCATCCACCTTATCTTTAATCTGCCTTGTCATAAATGTATATAATCTAGCCTTAATTTTAAATACTTCCCATAATTTGTTGCCTCTACTTTCTGTCCTTCTTTAATCATATATTGTTTGATTTCATTTTTAGTATTTTCCCACCATTCTGTTTCCACTATCAAATAATTCCATAACTGTTAACTTATCTTCCAGTATTATTTTAATCTTTTCTATAGAAGTCACTTCTTGTAGCTTAGCTGTATTCATCCTCCAATAGCATTTTCCTATTCTCATCCTATTCCCAGTTAATTTCAACTTCTATGCTCGATGATCTGATATCTACATCGGTATACTCCTAATATCAACAACCTCCACTTTTTTGTACCATCCAGAAATCTATACAAGTAGAATGCGAACCCTTAAATATGTGTGTTCTCCTTCTTTCCCCTTTAACTTATATCCAGCCTCCATCCCAGCTTTATCTAACATACTTTTCAAGTGAGTCATATCACAAAAAAATTTTGATGTTGCCCTTCCCAAATCTGTTCTAGATAACCCATAGTTAAAGTCTCCTCTACACTACAAGTTTTGAATTATGCAAATAAGCATCTATTTGATCCATTAGCATATTCCTTTCATTTTCCTTTGTGGATTATAAATTACAATAATTCTCACATAATTCTTTTTAAGATAACATCAATTACCATAGCTCTTCTAGGTACCAAATCTATTACTTTTAAAATTGAACATCATGAGAAGAGAAAGCTATCCCACCCTGCAATTCCCCTATCTAACCCAAAGGATCATAAGGATGGTCCCCATATCCAGTCTTTCTAAGTTTGTTGAATTTTGTCTATAGTGTGTAACCTTGTGTCTTTGAATATATAAGTCACTTTTCAAGTCATATAATATTTTAAAAGTTCCAGCCTCCTCTTTCTATTTTAATACTATTTGTATTATGAGTGAGGCATTTTAAACTTCCCATTTTGTTTTCCCCTTACTGTCACCCTGCCTCTTTAGATTTTTTTTCCTTTTCTTTGACACCTGTGTGTCTGTTGTGTTCTCCATCTTCCTCTCCTGCACCTTCAGAAAGATCCTGTGTTGGACCGGTCAGAGCCCCTCTCCATAGTGGACCATTCCTTGTCTTGTAATAAGGTATATTTATTTGTTAACTCTACACCTTCTCGATCTTTTCCAATGAAACTATTTGTTTTGCTGTACTCTTCTTCTTATTTTTATCTCTTGTAACAATAGTAAATCCAGCTTCTTTTTTGTCTTCCTTTCCATTTAAAAGTCCCTGTTTTTCTTTTGTTTCTTTTGATCTGGTATTACCAACCGTTTAGTCTGAGGTTGTACTTTTTTCCTTTTTCCATGTCCTCTTGATAATGGCTTCACTTATTACCTTATTTTGCTTCTTTCTCTTCCCACCACAGCCAGGTAAACATCTTGCTCTGCTCTTTCTCCAGTTTCTGGCTTTATGGGAGGCCCAGGGACATTATGGAAAGGTGTGCCCTTCCTCTTCCACAAACTACATTTAATTTGGTTTGCATTCTGTTCCAAAATGCCCAACAACCCACATAGTCCACACTTGACTTTACCACAGACATTACTTAGTGACCTAGCTCTCTACATTTGTAGCAGGCCGCGCTTGCCTGCATCAAAAACAATGCCTCTATCTTGGCTTAGAAAGAAACAGTCTGGCAAATGTTGAATTTCCTCATCTACTTGTTTAAGTGTTAGTTTATATTTCATCCACCTCTCCACAGACCATTTCATCCAATACTGGTTCAATCGCCCATGCATTACACCCTCTGCTTGATCAGAAATTAATATAAAGCCACATTAATGCCTTCATTTCAAAATAACATAGTCACTATCTTAAAAGCAGGTTTTGATAAGAAATAACCAAGAAATCCTTCCATAAGTCTGTATATTTCATTTCCTGATACAATTTCCAAAAGAGGTCCAACCCTCCTCCATGTTTAAAACTTATGTAAAATTCAGTACCTCCTGGTACATGAATAAGAGCATATATTTCATATGGATAAAACTTAGTTTTATTCATTAAGAGTTCTTTCCCAACAAAATTCTGTTTGGCACATCCTCAGAGGGTCCTCTAAATCTCAGCGTACTCACGCTTTCTTCTTTAGCTTGCTGCAGTTTTATAGCTTTAGGAAATAATCTTTCTTTAGTATTCCCACCCCAGGGTTTCCTCCTTCTGGCCTTCTCCTTCCTCCGCATTTCTTTTTCTTAATATAATTTTCTGCTCAAGCTCTATAGATGACTCTTCATTATTGCTATCAAGTCCATCAAAATTATCTCTTTTGTTTTATCTGCCTCTGATGTTACATCTTTCTGTTTTTCGGCTTCATCCACTTTTTCCCAAATTTACTTTCTACATCCCTTGTGTCTTCTTTTGTTTGTTTTTTCACTAATTTCAGATGTACTGGGCCTGTTCGGATCCCACCCAGACCCATCATTCTTTCTTTTCTAACTTGCTTAATAAAGCTTCTGTTACCCATTCAGGTGTGTCGGAAGTCTCTAAAAGTTCTTTCTTCTGAATCTGAAACTCCTTTCTATCTCCTTATTGTTTCATAATGGGCCCTTTTTTCTGTGACTTCCTCAATATCTTCAAAATCTGTTTTTCATTATTTGTTTTAGCCTTTTTTTACTTTTCTGTCTTTGCTTTCTACAATCCTTTTTCAGGCCAAGCCATTCTGACTTACTTTCGCCTTTCCTTTCTGGGCTGACACTTTCCTTTTTTTCCCGTCTCAACAGGTGCAGCTTGCTTTGATATTGCCAATTTCATTGCTTTTCAATTTAGCTTGACAGGAGTCTGGCCTATTTTCTTTGCTTTCCCACAACAGAATATCTGGCCTTCTATAAGACTTCTGTTTCTTTACTCTTTGCTGATTATTTTCAAAACATTTTTTACTCATGCTGCAACATCTCTCCTCCATGCTTCACAAAGTTTTCTCTCTTAATTCCTTCTTTCCTTTTCAGCTCCTCACTTTAATCTTCTTGATCCATAAAAGTGTCTGAACTCATTTCTTCTGGCCACATCAAGTATATAAGACAGGGGAGGCTCTCATCCGCCATCAGTACTTCCTCCTCCTTTCTTCTGTCTTACTCCAAACTGTGCTCCTCCATCTCTGTTCTCAAGAAGTCAAGCCCCTGCTGGCAGAGGGGGAATTTCCCCTGTCCTGGCCAAATTTCCTTCATTCACTCAAAATACCACCAACAGCTTAACCTGGTTCAAGGTCAGTTGGCATTCATCTATATCCCTCCTCCGAGTCGTGCAGAAAATAGGCAGGATTTGTCCTAGTGCACTTACCTGGTCAACAAAAACTAAATAAATAAAAATAGGCAGTATAATAATTTATCGTATAGACAGTATGTACAAAAGCTAAGTCAAATAAATAAGTTTTCAGTGCGGACTTAAAACACTCAGTGGACAGGCACTCTCTTACTCGATGAGATAGAGAATTCCACAGGGTTAGGGCCACAAAAGAATGGTTCTGGCCCCAGAAGTCTGTAAACAGAATGTAGGAATCTCTAGCAATCCCTCTTGAAGGAACAGAGTGGATGGAGGGGGCAGTAGGGTAACAGGAAGTCTTACAAATAATGCAGTCCCTTATAGGTCAGCAAAGTGACCTTGAAGGTAATCCTCCACCACACAGGCAGCCAGTGCAGTTCACTGAGGGACAGGTGAGACATAGCTAGATCTTGACAAGTCCATCAACAACCTGGCTGCAACATTCTGCACCAGCTGTAGGCGATGGATATCCACCCTCGGTAGCCCTATATAGATCCTTGCAGTAGTCAAGGTGGGAGGTTAAGAAGGCATGGACCAGCATTGGAAGATCATCAGGTGGAACCATGCTTTATCCATGAGATGTTTCTGAGATGGTAAAAGAGGACTTGATGACTGCTGACACCTGAAATGTAAGAGTCAGCTAGCCACCAAGCTGCGCTCAAATTCCATACCATTCAGAGGATCTCAACTGGTTGCCCCAGCATATGATCAGACAGCTGACCAGAGATTAACCTTTCTATTTGATGACCTGGTCCACCACCATCCTCAGTCTTATCTGGATGACTGATTACTTTGGTGGGTCACAGTATGCAAGAAGTGGCACTGGTGCACTGACGACTGCTGGGATTTTATTACACATACACACACACACATACACACACACACACACAAACATTTATTTCACACACCACCTATGCTAAGGGTGATGCTGCAGGCACTGCTACCACACAGATTGAGGGACCCTGCCTGGCCTAACCCTCTTTAACACACTGTACTTTCCCTTCAAGGATTTTGTTTTTTTCCTTTATTCCACGTGATGTGACAGGAATACCCTGCCTATTGAGCCAAAGCTTATACCCCACTGAGCGAGTACAGGAAGGAAGATGACAGATGACTGACTTCTTCAGGGTGGGGTCACAGACAGTATTCAAAAATGGCACTGGTGCACTGACACCAACACACACACACAAACACACACACACACTCTGGGCAGGATATTCAGACTGTGCCAGGCTGTGGCACAAGCCTGGTGCAGTGCAACTGGATGCGCATGGTGGACAGGGTGATATTCAATGGAGCAGTGCCATGGCACATCATCATTGAATATCACTCCTTAACCACCCACAGTGCATAGCACAGTGGCACTGCACCAGCCTAATATTGCCAAGTAGAACAGGGGAATGCGCGATGAAGTGGCGCTGATAGGTGCAACTACCGCTGATATTCAAAAGTGCACTTGCAAATGGGGGCCATATCATGCAAGGCACAAATGGGGACATTTGCATGTCATTATGGCTCCCCATTTGGTAGGTGCACTGATTCTGGCGACGCACCTGGCGCCCTACCAGGCTGCAGCCATCGGGGACCGACGCCCCCTGCACAAGCGGAAACACGCTCCTGACACGGCGTGGACATATGGTGAAATGTAAACATCCCACCTCCTGGTGGTCCAGTGGACTGCTTGCAGCCTGATCTGGGCATATATCTGCACCGTAGTCCTATATCCCTGGTAGTCTGGTGGTGCGCTTGCAGCGCTGATCACGGGCATATGTGATTAAATGATAGTCATATCCCTGGTGGTCGATGTGGACTGCTCACAGCTCAATCGCCGGCATCAGTAATGAATCATGACTAACCAATCCATCCCTGGTGGTCCAGCAGTACCCCTCCCCACCGCCCATTGGGCCCCACTGCCTCCTCCTCCTGGTCGGCAGCTGGCGGCAGCTCCCACCTGCTACCACCCCACCACCTGCAGACTGACTTCCAGGTGGTAGGAAGTAGCGTTTATTGGTCACAGTGTGAGCTACAAGGCAGTTTCATACCGCATTGCACAGTCCAGAAATATGAATGGATACATATCTGGTCTGTGTACTACGCTATGGTTGCATGCCCATTGGCTCACACTGTGGACCAATGGGTGTACAGCCCTACCATGTGGAGTCAGTCAGCAGGTGGTGGGGCTGCAAGCGGTGGAAGCTGCTGCCTGTCTCTGACCGGGGGATGGGGCCATGGGGCCCAGTATGCAGGTGAGGAGAGGGTACCGCTGGACCACCGAGGATGGATTGGTTAGTCATAATTCATTACTGACACTCATTTGATCGAGTTTAGTGGTCCACTGGACCAACCAGGACATAGGACTATTATTGAAGTACAAATGCCTACGATCAGGCTGCAAGTGGTCCATACTCGACCACCAGGGATATAGGAGGGTTAATATCACTACATATTCCTGCGATTGGGCATGGGGGGTTGCTACCATGCAGGTGCCGCCGGAGCTCAGGTGGCCACCCACGGCTGGCAGCTGCCGCGGTGCTCCCTGCAATATGGCATCTCACCTGTGGGTGGCCATCTGTTGCTCCTTTTTTTTGGCTCACCTGTGTGCAGCACAAGTGGGGGTTGAGCATGCATGGGCTCAACACATCCCAGGCTGAATATAGGGGTCGCGGGGTATTCATGGGCACGTCCCCCACTTGAACTGCATGCATTACTGATGCATTCCAGCGCATTGAATTTTGCCGGGCACATTCCCCTTTGAATATCATGCTGGGCACATCAGTGGGTTGTACATATGGTGCAACTGTGTTGTGCCATGCACAACCTTCTGAATATCCACCCTCTGTATAAAAAAAATAAGAAAATTGAAATCCCCACTGAAGTGACTGAGCACAGGCAGGAGAACTGAGAGACCTGACTTTTTGGGGGCAACTGGGCAAACAGCAAGAAGACTAACTGTGAGTGGTGTGGTAATGGGTGGCTCACTTGCACAGTTCAATTTCACCCCTTTGCTAGACTACTACCCCAAAAATGGTCAGTCTGGCTATTGCACTTATAGTGAAGTCTCTCTTCAATCTTATGTTCTCTTCATTCTTGTCTGCATCTACATTGTCACAAGTTGCCCCAGACTCCAAGTTCCTCCTCCTTCTCTGAGTTTCCTCTCCCAACTAGTCCCACCACTGTCCCCAACTCCCACACCCAGTCCTCGGCTCAATCCCTCCCCAGTCCCTGATTCCCAGTCCCTACTCCAGTCCCCACCCCAAACTTCCCAAGTTTAAATTTCTATTTGTTCACTTTTTAGTTTTACAAAAGAAAAAATTCTTCTTTGTTTTTAAGAGTTGACTTCCTCTCTTGCCTAAGGGAGAAACAAATGCAAGCAGTAAAAGCACAGAAACAGAATCCCAATCCACATGAAGCAGCCTAGAAGCTGCTGCTCTTCTCTCTCACCTGATTCCTCTGCATAGCTGTAAGAAGGAATACATGGGTTGCTAGAGCAGCCACCTTAAAGAGACAAACAGCTTGGCTATCCAGTGAGGAACCAGAGTCTTATCTATGGTCCCTCCTGTGTTCAGAAGCCATTCATTTCCAAACACTTCAGCATGTTCAGGCTGGTTCAAATTTGAATGAACCAGTTCACTCATATCTAGTTAAAGGTGTATTGAATGTGAATATCAAAGGACAGTCCGAGTCTAAGAGAACTCCCATATATTTGAAGGAGCTGAGTGTCTCCAGACAGGTCTGTTTTCTGCCTTAATACCAAAATATTGGGGCAATTGTTTCAGGTTATAGCTGGTACCAAACAACAGTGAGTAGGTTTTGGAAGGTTCAGGACATTTCTTTCTTTTGTGAACCATTTCTATAAGTCTTTGAAACTTACCCAGTGCATGATTGATTATGTTAATATCATTGCTATGGATGTATAAAACTGCATCATCTGCATATGGAAGAGTGTGCACAGATTTGCAGACAATTGGCAGATTGTTAATGAAGATGGAGAACAAAAAGGCCCAAAGTGGGGCCTTGAGGGACCCTTATTGATTATGTTGATGCCAGAAATGCATTGCTAATCTTCACCTTCTGCTTCTTAAGACTCAGGTAATATTTGAACCAGGAAGAGCAGTGGCTCTGAGACGGAGAATGAGTGTGTGTAGTCTATACAAACACACGAAACTTGACAGCAGAAACAGACCTTATAGTCTATCAAGTCTGCTTATACATTATGTGCAGCTAGCACCCCACACTCCAGCTGCCCCACCCCCCACACCATCCACCTCCTGGAACTGATCAGGGTCCTTACCCACACACTTCCATGCCCTGCCCCATGCTCTTTTAGAAACTCCCCACCGTACTGCATGCCACCACCTTCTCTGGCAGAACATTTCACTTTGACACAACCCTCTCATTTAAATAATGCCTTCATCTCCCTCCTGAACCTGCCTCCTTCAATCTCAGCCCATGCCCTTCCTCTGCCCTCTGAGTCAGATTTGTTGATTCCCCTCAGGTATTTGAAAAAAAGAGAAGTGCAAGAACAAGGGCACAATTTAAAGATAGAGGGGACTGCACAGAGGTAATGCAAAGGAAGTATTTTTCACGGAGAGGGATTATGGATACATGGAACAGCCTTCCTGAGGAGGTCATGGAGTCAAAAACAGTGGAGGAATTCAAGAATGCATGGGATGGACATAAGGCAATTCTAGTTAGGGGTAGGAGGGAGTAGGTTGTTGGTTAACTAGGATCTTCAGCTTATCCAATTAGGTATGGAAATGGGCAGACTAGGTGGGCCAATTGGTCTTTATCTGCCATTAGATTCTATATTTCCATGTTTCTATGTTGAAAGTCTCTATCATGTCCCCCATCCCTTCTCTCCTCCAGGATGAACAAACTCAAGTGACTCAACCTTTTCTCATAAGTTCTGCCTTCCATCCCTGTATCATTTGCATCACCCTGTGCTGCACAGCCTCCAGCAGCTTGATATCCTTCCTCAGGTAAGGACGCCAATACTGCATGCAGTACTCTAACAGTAGTCTGACTAGGACCTGTACAGGGGCAGGATCATCTCCTTCCACCTGGATGAGAATCCCCATGCAATTCACCCCAGCATCCTATTGGCCATGGCCACTGCCCTCCTGCATTGAGCAGAGTTGTTTATGCTCCCCTTTACTAAGACACCCAGGTCCTTCTCTTCCTCAGTGACCTCTAACCACACCCACCCGACCAATATTCCCTCCTTTGGTTCCTCAGTCCGAAGTGCATGACTTTATACTTCTTCACATTAAATCCAAATTGTCACCTCGCTAATGACTGCTCAAGCCTGGTTAAGTCAACCTGTAGTCTTTGCCACACCCAATGTCATTCACTACAGCTCCCATCTTGGTGTCATCCAGAAACAGACTGATCCAGCTCTCTACCTAGTATGCTATATCAGATATGAACAGTCCACACAACACGGCCCCAGCACAAAACCTTGCTGCACACCACTGGTCACTGGCTTCAGGAGATGAAAATTTGCCCCCATCACCACTCATTGCAGTCTATCCCTAGTCATTCCTTGATCCAGCCAGCCATCACAGCCTCCAGCACTACATATTCCAGCTTTGCCCCTCATTGCCCATGAGGACAGATCAAAGGCCTTGCTGAAACCAAGTATAGGACATCCACTGCATGGTCCTTGTCCAGTTCCTTGTCATCCAGGTATAGTGTTCTATCAGGTTGGTCTGGCATGATCTCCCTTAGATGAACCCATGCTGCTGCCCATCCTGGACATCATTGAACTCAGGAAGGTTGCCAGTCTCTCTTTCAAGATTGATTCCATTAGTTTACCCACTATGGAGTGTGACTGAATTGTCTGTAGTTACTGGCTCATTCTTTGAGGCCACTCTTATGGACAGGCACCACATGAGCCAACTTTCAATCCTGAGGTACACATCCCTGTACACAGGAGGTGTTGAACAAGTCAGTCAGTGGTCCGCCAACACCACTGCCATTTCCTTCAGACGCTCTAGGAACTGGTGCCTTATCCACTTTAAATGCCTTCAGACCTTTCAACACCCTGCTTACCTGAATCAGGTCTTATAATCTATGGCTGTGCCTCTGCCACTGCCCTGAGATGAATTTCCAACATCACTTAACAAGGCCTGCAGGCTTATCTCTGGTGCTCATTGTCTCACTCATACATGTGACCTGTATGCCCAATCTGGCTGGTTCAACTTTCAAATAGCTTAAAATACCAAACCTGCATTATGGCAGAAAGCAACCATGGCCTCGCCTCCACCTGGAGTCCAAGCACTGCTTAGTGCTAGACTAATGTGAACACCAGGAGCTCTGGAATACCAGCTCCTGCAGGTTCCCCACTGTAGCACCTCTCAGGGTCAAAGACTTTTGCCTCAGAGTGCCTAGCTTGTTAAAATGTGCTCAATCCTGACATCTCCTCCACTTCCACCCTTGGCTCATTCAAACATAAACTCCTCCTCCACCTTACTAACTCTAGCTCCAGTGAATGCTACCCATAATTTCCTCCAGCTCTCTCGTTTTGTTCCCTCCCCTATCACCTACCACATCTCCAACCCTCCTTTTCCTCTAAGTTACTTTTTATTTCTTTCTTTAACCACTCCCCTCCCCTTCACCCCCCACTTCTTCTGAGCCCTCAGTGATTTTTCACTTTTGTTGACTAATTTCAGCCTGCTCCCAGTTGATGACCATGCCCTTTTGCTGTAATTCCTGCCCTCTCTAACTGCACTCCTCATGTTTATCTTCATCTTCCACCCTCCCTCCACTTATTCCTCTGTTACTCTGTGTTCCTATGTGTTCACTCTACTTATTCTAGCTATTGTATTGATCTACCATTGTAACCTAATATGCCGACCTATTTATTGTTTTGTTCCTATTTCTGTAACTTGTATTGTATTTGTTCTCTGACGAGGAACCTTTGTAAAAGAGCCTGGCTCAAAGGTACTTGTAATCCTAGTTGTAATAAAATAATAAAAAAAATATTTGGTCAGTCACCTCCTCCCCTCATCCCACCACTCCAGTCCATGGAGGTAGAGGACCTCCTACTCCTCCATGAACACAGAGCAGAAGTATTCCTGCAGTACCTCTGCCTGCTCCCATTCTTCTCCACCCACCCCTGCCCCTCCTAATCCAAACTATCCAGTCCTTTACAAATCCTTTTTTCCCTCACGTGCTTAAGATTCTTCTCCCCTCCCCTTATGCCTAAGGTCAGCCTCAACTCCTTTGTAGCCTTAGCCTCGCTTATTAACCTGGTTGCTTCCCTGGCCCTCCTAGCCTACAACTCCTTGTCCTCCACTCTACCAGTTCTTTTCATTCACCTAAAAGTTTCTCTCTTGGCCTTACCCCTCCAGCACCCTCCTGGTCATCCAGCATGGCACTTTGTTCCTGGCCCTCTTGCTCAGAGTCCTGGTGCACATTATAGTAGCCCCTCTCAGGCCAGACTTTATGATCTCCCACTTTGGTGCACGTCCATCTCCAACCTAATTTCTTCAAGGCACCCCTCAGTATTTCCCTCATCCTTCTGAAGTCTGACCGCCTGAAGTCCACTACACTTGTTGCTGACCCCACCACCTCCTGTTCATGCGGAGCATGAATCACACTGAAAGGTGGTCACCCCGGCTAGATATCCTTCACCCATAGCTCCTTCACCATCTCTCCATTAGATAGTACCAAGTCCAATATATATTACCCAGGATTAATACATCATGGATGACCAGGTTGCAGGCCATGTTCAGGTCTGCAAACACAGTACCTGTTATCAGGCTCTTATCTATTGCATGGTAGATGGCATCTGTGAACTCAGTCAGGACCAGATTGGTACCTTGTCCTTTCTGAACTCATGTTGCTCCCTCAAATTAGATGATGCTTTTCAAGGTGCTTGGTTAGTTGGGTGTGTATAATTTTCTCCTGCAATGTAAGCTAAAGCCGAGAAGGACTGAGATGGGGAAGTAGCTTTTGGGTAGTGTCTTTTTACCCTTCTTGTGTAGTGGGACAGCTATCACTGTTTTCCAAAGGCCAGACACGGTATTACGTCATGAAAGACAGGTTGAAAATTTTGGCTATAGGACTTCCACTGATGTAAGTATTGAAAATGGCTAGCTAAGTGTGCCAATCCATTCGGACCTGATTATTTTCCTCCTTTCATGGCTCTAAATCATTTATCTACTTCTATTTGTCATTGTGAGGTTTCTTTTTAATGGAAAAGCATAGGAAAGTTATCAATTCTGTCACTACTGTGGTGGCTTCTCTCCTCCTATCCTACACCACAATGAGTTCTCTCCCAAGATGGATACTGATTAGCTCAAGCTGAAGATTCTACTCAGCCCTCAACACAGCTCTCGTGGCTGAGCTCAAATACTTTTGTATGGAAATGTGTTCTCTCTACACTGAAATAAAACTGCGGTCACTACCGCTGAGCAGAAAGTAGGCACATTCGAACAACATGTGTCCGATTCTGATAGCATTGTGGATTGGTTAGAGTGATTTTTGCAAAGCTATTAAAGGAGACCCAGCGACTTATAGATAAATGTGATGATTTGGAAAACCACTCTCAGCAGAATAATTTGTGGCTGCATGGCTTGCTTGAAGGGGTGGAAGGCAAAGGGGTTCTCATTTTCTACAAGGAGTCCTTTCTTTGGTTTTAGATATGAGCGATCATCTTCCTTTATCGATAGAGCATGCTCATAGATCCCTTACTCCCATGCAATGGACTTGAACGCCCGTCCTTGTTCTATTATTATTCAATTTTCAATGTTTTGTCAAGAAAGTGGTTTTGCATATAACTTGGAGGAGGGGCACATTCATTTATCAGGGTTACCAGGAGAGTTAGCTAATGATTATTTGCCTGTGGTTCAGCAGCAGAGGAGATCATTCGACCCCTCATTCCGTACCCTCGGTCCCATAATTTAAGGTTCACCACCCCATACCATGCTTGGCTCTGAATTTTCTCTCCTGTGGGAGTTCAGACTTAAGAGATTATAATTCTGCTTTTCGGTTCTCCATGAATGGAACCTCAACTCTGATGATCCGATGGAGGTTCAAGAGCTCAGATAAAAATGCTCTCTCAGAAAGAAGTTTGGTCAGAAGTTTCTCCTGAGGGCAAGAAGCACAGGAAGGAACAAGCTTGAGTCCAATTCAATCTTGCTGCACACCTTTCATTGAGAAGAAATTGTATGAACTAAATAGAGAAATAGTCTGAACTTAATGATTTGTTTCTGCTACCCAGTATTTTTGTTGTATATAAATATAGCATCTGTTCCTGGGGTTCTTATTTGTTTCCTTTTGATATTGCTCATTACAGGAAGTATTAGAGTTTATTCAGAGGTTATAGTTGTTTACTCTGATTGCTTGTATAGGAGCAGGTCGGGGCTTGGGGTTGATGCAGTTGTATTTCGTTTGACTTACAGTTTTATCTTTCTTATTTTGATTCTTTTTTCCTATACATACTTATTGTGGCACTTTTTGTTTGAACTTGGTTACTATGGTGCTGTCATGGTGGGGACTGGACATTTCTGTCTTGTAATTCTAGCTTTTTGCTTTTGGCCTGCTTAGCCATGATGGCGAGTGCCCTGAGTTTTCTGTCAAGTTCTTTTACTACAGATGTTTTCTGTTTGTACTCTTTGCTGCCTTGCCATTTCCTTTATGTGACATAATGGATTGTTGGTTATAGCTCCAGTCCCCACCTGCAGTATTTTGTTTTCCTCCTTTCTTCATTCTTTCCAGCACTTGTGGTCATGAAGTAGTACCCTGCTGGTGCTACATGTCTGAGCATGCTAGGGGATGGTTAATTAGTGCTTAGTGACCTTAGAACTGTTAATGCTTATTCACCCATTAATTTCAAACCTACTTACATTTTCAAAAGCTTACTTTTATTTCATTTTCATGGCTTCTAAGACGTTTTTTTTTTATTAGGTTAAGGCTTGTCAATGTGAGGAAAGTGGAGTTCTGTGTTTTTTCTGAGAGTGCATTACTGTAGCAGATATTATTACTTGGTGACTCTCCTGCCGTAGATGAGTTTACAGATACTCTTGACTTCATTGTGTGACACCACTGGACCCTCTCAGCATTCCTTGTTGGTAGGGAATTTGCCTCTGATTTTCATCTTCTTACCTCATATAAGCTCTGCAAGTTATTGTTTTGTTTTGTCCCAATTAGGTGGAACGGGACACATTTACTGCAGTGGTACAACTTTAGGGGCAGATTCTTACTAATATATGGAAGCGCTTTTTTTTCCCCAGGTTCTATTTAGCTCTCTTCTTATTGATGGTCTATATCACTGTTACATATTGTTATAGTACATGCTGATCAACTTATTGTTATTGGCTGCTTTATTTGTTTGTTTGTTGAATTTTGTTGACCTAGTAGTCACTGGGCCTAGAAGTCCTTTTCAGGGGCAATGGGGAGGCTGATACAGATGGTAAGCAACTGAATTTGAATAAGGTTAAGCTGTTGGTGGTATTTTAGTGAATGAGTGAAATTTGACCAGGACCCTGGGAAATTCCCCTACTCACCTAAGGGGAGATTCTGTCCGGCTGCAAGATGGCCGCCAAAGGTCTTCGAGAGGAGGAGATGGGGTTTCAGGAGTCTGGGGATTTGGTCTCCATTTCAGTTCCTTCCTCTAATTCAGAGACAATGACTGATAGTAATGTGCATTATTCACCGTCATGGATGGAGAAGAAACTCTGAGTTCTGGGGATATATTGGTCCCAGGTTTGGACCAAGCAGTTGGACTAGAGGTTACAATACCACTGGACTATTTTACAGCAGCTGCACAGGACCCAGAGGAGGCTGTAATAGTGAATGTGGAACTGTGGGACAACTTTAAATGTCCAGAAGATACAGAGAAGGTTCCTATTTTAGAAACAGAGCAATTGCGTCTACACATGGAGTCAATTAGTACTTTATTACTTCAGAAAATTGCAGACGAAGAAGAAAATTTCTGTTTAGCATCTGAACTGTTATTGCATACACAAGACTGTATGGGAGACTGCACTAGACATAACCAGTTGCAAGAGGTGGGGCACGGCTGACCAAGGTTGTTGCAGGAGGCTTGCAGAGCTCAGAAACTTCTACTGGAGTGTGAGGTGGGCCTTTGTGAAAGTAGAAAAGCGCTGGGTGTTTTGGCCTCGAACTGTTGTTACATCCAAAGTTGTGGATACTGTTACGACATGACCCAGGCATAAGGACTCTGAAATGGGTGCATGGATGCCAGCTAAAGCTTTTCAAGAACAGGTTGGATTATGGAACCACAAGAGGATGGTCTTCTGACCCGACAGATCCAACCATGGAACAGTACTCTCGATGGAGGTTACCCTACAGGTAAAATAGTTTTTCTCCTTCCCATGCTCAACAAAATGGTTTAACTATGGGTTTAGTGCATAACATTTTGGGATTACAAGCTACCGCTGACTCAGAAGGTACATCCACCTCTATTAAGGATTCTGTAGGCATTAATGTCATACAACAAGAACTGCCAGATGGGGGAAAAATGACAGAGGTGTCTATACCAGTAAGTGGGGAGGTGTGGATGTTTATAATACTGCGTAGCTTCTACTTCAAATGCCTCTACAGGGATTCCTCTACAGAACTACAGTTCTGATGCCAAATGTGTTGCTTCTGAAAATATTACTGTTTTTCTGATGACCAGACTGTTAATGGGAGTTTACCAGTGGGGCTAGGAATCCTGAGATTACAAGACCCAGCACAGGAAAAACAGTTTAAACCTGTCTTATGCATGGCAGACCTTTTAAAAATAAAAGTGATCCTGCCCCATGATGCAACACCATCAGGTTGCTTTACAAAAGGTGGCTTAGGCAACCGCCTGCCAGAGTTTATATGGGCTGAACCTTGCTGAAAGATTCTCTGAAGTTTTATCCTCTGAGGTTTTGCAATCATTCATATGGCTGAGTATAATTACACGATTAGTTTTAAGACAGTGGAGTGTTTGGACTGATTCTAGGTGAAATATAATCTGCTGAAAATATCCCTTGTGGTCACCTTTTGCACCATTCCTATTACTAAACTTGCTGTTTGAACTGTCACCATCATCTTTAAAAATGAGGGAGTGAATATTAAAGGTATATTGTTTTGGCTGCAAACGTTGTGAAGTACTTGAAAACTCCAACCCTGTTATGGATACGGAACAATTTTGGACTGGTGGATGGAGAGTGAAATGCAAGCTATTCCTAGGTAATCATGGGATTGTACACCTCCCAGTTGTTTTTACTTGGGCAGAGATCAGGGATCTTTATTTTATCCAGGCCAGCCTAAATCATGCCACAAATGTGGTTCCAGACTTCATTTAAGTAATGCTTGTGACACCTGAAATGTACCCATTGTTTAGAAACTGGTCATACAGCTTCATCATGTATCAGTACATTTCGATGCAACTTATGTGAGGAGAAGGCATTCCTACATTAAATGCCCATGGACCTCCCATAATACTGAAGAAGGGGTCTCGCATGAAGCCTTGATCACTCAGGCTCAGAAAAAGGCTGTGCAGCCACCTCAGAAAGACAATGCAGTCCATTTGGCAGGAGAAAGAAGCAGCAAAGCAAAATGAAATGGGTAACAAACCAGAGTAAGGAAAAGTGACTGCGCCATGGGTGGTAGAACAGTATCACATCACAGAACATAACACTGTGGGGAATCACAAGAAGTGCTGGTAAATCTTGTAATTATTGATGGTCCAGCACAGTCGATGGATTTTCAGGTCAATACCACGCAGGTTTGTGACCCCTATCATCGCAAATGCCTCCCCTTACAGGTCATACCTGTGAAGGAGATTGATAACTCACAGGCCCAGACCCATGCTGAAATTACTTCCCAGATGGATGGAGGGCAGGATGCACAGTGTCCACATGATGAAGATGCCTCTACTATGCCCTCCCAAGGGACAGACACCTCCATTTCAGATTGTGGATTATAAGAAAGACCTAGGACTAGACTCAGTACAAAGACAGAGCCAAAGATGAAGGAAAGACAGGTTGTCACAGGAAAAGGGAAAGGAATGCTACAAATAATTCTTACACTGTGCTGTCTACCATCAAAATTGGGAATTCTGAGGAAGATGACAACTTAGATTCCTCTTTGATTTCATCTTCTATGATGGACCATTCCTCAGAAATTGATGAAGGGACTAAAAAGACAGAAAGGGTCAAAACAATGGAAGTCCAGGCCGAAATAAGGCCTGTATGGTCATTTTGCAAAACTATGACATCATTACAACTGCTATCTATAAATGTTAACAGTATTAAGAAGGGAAGAGACAACTAACTATTATTTCAAAATTACAATCTTCCACAGCAGATATCATCTTCATTCAAGATACCAGAATTAAAACATTTTCTGAGATAGCACAAACATCGAGATGGTAAGGTAAGGGGCATCCTTTTGGTCTCAAGGTATAGATACTTGCGATGGGGTAGGGATCCTCTTTAGTAATCTACACTTGAAGGTCATCAGACTAATTGACCTTGAGCCAGGGAGGACATTGATTTTAGATATTCAGTTTGAGGCCACTAACTTAGACTAGTGAACAGTTATGCCCCAGGAAAAGCCAATAGGATTTCACTCTTTAGGGCAGTGCAGCCATATTTGCATATATCCCAGTTGGTAATATGGGGAGACTTTAATTGTGAAATGCAACAAATGGATAGGGGTTTCACAACAAATAAACTGTATTGTGATACAAATGTTTTGAATGACGTTGTATCTACTGCCCATTTGCAAGATGCTCATTGTGTAACGCTCAAAACAGATGAGAATACATATTTTGAGGTCCCTCTCAACTAGAATAGATTATTTTTGTGACCACCTGCGTGATTATCCAAGATATTCAGATGCAGTGTTTTGCTTTTTCTGACCATAGAGGACTGTCGCTGCACCTTAACTGGGGAAGAGCCCTGTTTATGGGAACAGTCCATGGCATCTAAATAGCTCCTTATTGGATTCTGAGGTGCTTACCAAAGAATGGGAGGCCTTATGGAGGGCTAGGAAATCAGTAAAATGCTTGCATGATTCTCAGGCAGAATGGTGGGAAGAGACAAAGAAATTGGTGAAGAATTGTTTCAAACCATGGCAGACAAACACACTTTAAAACATATTTAGATTATTTGGGATTGTGGAAGCAACTTCAAGCTCTGATCTCAAATACAGAGACATTAAAATTGATTTCAGTGCTCAAATACGAATAATAAAACAGGATATGTTTGCAAAGCAATATGATAGAGCTAAATCTTTACAACAAGAAATATGGTTTGGGACTGAAAGTAGGAAGCAGACCTTTAATGCCTTTAAAGACTGTAGCAAAAGAACTGAAAGGAACTAATATCACGGTGATAGATGATAAGGGACGGTGTGTTTGAGTAAACAAGATATACTAAATGTAGAGCAACAGCAGGTAGAACATTGGTTTGGAGTTGCCCCAGTAGTCCAAAACCCTGATGCTTATTTACAAGACTTCATTGTCCGGACTTATTACATCACAGGAGGTTGCTCTCATATGACCGGTCACTGAACATGAAGTGAGACATGTATCACTACATTAAAAATGGAACTTCCCCAGGGATGAATGGCCTCACAGGGAATTCTATAAAAGTATAGTGCTTTTTGGTATCTGATCTTACTACATTGTATAATGAAATACTGGACACAGGTGTCTTGCCACCTTCTATGAAAGAGGCTAACCTAATCCTTTTATATAAAAAGGGAAAAAGAGAGATTTAAATAATTGGAGGCTTATTAGTTTATTGAACATTGATTTTAAAATTTGGGCCAAAATTTTGTCACAAAGATTGACTCAGATTGTGAAACAGTAATCAACAAGCACAAACCTATTCGATCCCGAAAATGGGAATACAAGATAATTTGATAATTTTGAGAGATTTATTTCAAAGGGTAAGATGGGATCAGAGGAAGGCTTTATTCTTAGCCTTGTCCAGCATAAAGCCTTTGATTCTGTTTCTCACTCCTTTTGTTTTTGGTTTTACATCATTATGGGATACGGTTAAATTTGTGCAATGGATATCGTATTTGTATCAGGAAGTAACACTGACCCCAGGATCAATGGGTGGAAGGTTAGCCCAGTCAGATTACGGAAAGGGTGAGACAGGGCTGTCCAATTAGCCCTTATTGTACACCTTTTGTATCAACCCTTTTTAAGATCTATCCAGTTATCTGCCTCTCTCCAAGGTATTTCCACTGAAGTTGGGTCCCGGTGAAATGTTTAGCCTATGCCGATGATGTTGTAATTATAGCCAAAAGGGCACAGAAGAACAGGCCATCAGTAACATTATTTTAGAGTATTCTCAGAGATCAGGCTCGAAGATTAATTTTGAGACAAGTAGTACTATCTGGATAGGGAGTCAGTCAGATACTGTTTGTCAAAAGTATGCAGATATTACATTAACCCAAGAACCTCTTATGATTTTGGGGATTATTTTTGGTAACTGAGACCTAGCTGTTTTAAATTGGAAACCAGATTACAGAAGGCAGAAGGGATCTCCCAGGGATACATAGATACATAGACAGTGTCGGCAGATAGAGGCCTATGGCCCACCCATCTGCCCATTTAAGTTTGTAAGTTCAGTTTATGTTTTCCAGGAAGTCTGTTGCCTTACCCTGACCTCCAGAATTCCTTTATGTCTATCCCATGCATTCTTAAATCCTGTGACTGTTTCAGCCCCCACCACTTCCTCTGGCAGGGTATTCCACTTGTCCACCACCCGTTCTGTGAAGAAATTCTTCCTCACGTTTCCTCTGAATCGTCCTCCCTCCAACTTCATCCCATGCCCTCTAGTTCTGGAACATCTTTTCGCTTAAAAATAGTGCATTCCTGCACCCTGTTCCTCCCTGTAAGATACTTGTATGTCTCTATCATATCCCCTCTCTCCTCCTCTCCTCCAGGGAGTACATGTTCAGTGCCTTCAACCTGTCCTCATAGGACTTGTGATGCAATCCATGCACCATCTTTTTGCCCTCCTCTGAACCTTCTCTACCCTTTCTATGTCCTTACGTGAGGTAAGGTCTCCAGAACTGCACAGTGTACTCCAGGTGCAGCCTCACTGAGTGTCTCATATAGTGGAATTGTGACCTCCCTTTTCCTCCTGGTGATGCCCCTGCATATGCATCCCAGCATCCTATTTGCTTTACCTGCTGCCTTGTCACACTGTTTCCCTGCCTTGAGGTCATCAGAGATGATAACTCCAAGATCCCTTTCCTGCTTGGTGATGCTATATCCTCACCCCCAACTGATATATTGTGCCAGGGTTTCTGTGACCCATATGCATTATCTTGCACTTCCTTGCATTGAATTTCAACTGCCAAACCCCTGACCATTCACAAGTTTCTGCAGGTCCCTTCTCATTCTGTCTACACTCTCTGGTGTGTCTACTCTGTTACAGAGCTTTGTGTCATCAGCGTAACAGTGAAATTCTGCTCCTTCTAGGTCCTGCAAATGTCACTGATGAAGATATTGAATAGTACCGGTCCCAGCACTGATCCCTGTGGTACCCCACTGGTCACTCTTCCTCTGTGGAGTGACAGCCATTTACCACCACCCTCTGTGTCCTGCTGCCCAGCCAGTTACCTACCCACCACACTACTGTCCTGCCCACACCCATATTCCCCAGTTTGTGCAATAGTCTTCTATGTGGCACAGTGTCAAAGGCCTGCTGAATTCCAGATAGGCCATGTCCACTGCCCTCCCCTGATCCACCTCCCTAGTCACCCAGTCAAAAATTCAATGAGGTTGGTCTGACATGACCTTCCCTGGTGAAACCATGCTGCCTTGGGTCCTGTAGTCCATTGACAACCAGATGTTCCACCAATCTCTCCTTCAGTAGTGCTTCCATGATCTTCCCACTACCAAGGTGAGGCTGACTGGTCTGTGGTTCCCCTCTTCCTCTGTGTTCCCCACTTTTGTATAAGAGGACTACCTCTGCTATCCTCCAGTCTTGGTTACCTCCCTGTTTCTAGTGATCGCAAACAGGATGGCAAGAGTTCAGCCACCACCTCTCTTAGTTCTTTAAGGATCCTGGGGTGCACCCCATCTGGCCCCATTGCTTTATCAACTTATTACTTCCAGTTCCTTCAGGACCCTTTCTCGTGTAAAGGGACTGTGTCCATTTCTACATCATTCTCACCCTTGTACTCCATTCAGACCCATTACCCTCCTCTTCCTCAGTAAAGACTGAGCAGAAATACCTGTTCAATATGTCAGCTTTACTGCTGTCATCCTCCCACAGCCCCCATCCTCCCCTTCAGTATCACTATCCTCCCTTTGCCTTTCTTTTTCACTTATGTACCTGTAAAGGTTTTGTCCTCTCTACCCACTGATTTTGCAATGTGTTCTTCTGTCTGAGCTTTGGCTTCCCTTGCTGACCTCCCTGCCTCCCTTTGCTTCTCCTGGTACTTCTCCCTATCCCCTTCTGCCTGTGTCTTTTGTATTGCCTGAATGCAATCTTTTGGCTTTCACTTTCTTTGCTACCTCTTTGGAAAACCATAATGGTCTCCTCTTCCTTTTCCTTTTGCTAACCTGCTAATACATAATTCTGTTGCTCTTGTAATCCCATTTTAAATACTTCCCACTGTTCCTCAACCCCTGATTCCTGCCCTTTTCCCTTAATGCCTCTTTCAAGTATCTCCCCATTTTCTCAAAGTTTGCCCCCTAAAATCCAGGATACGTGTTTTTGTGTGGTTTGGTTCTGCTCTTTCTGTGATTTCAAACCACAGTGACTGGTGGTCACTGTTCCCCAGGTGCTCCCCACTCTTACCCCCATCACACTGTCCCTGTTTGTGAGCACAAGGTCCAGTATTGCCTTCTGCCGAGTTGGTTCCATGACCAGTTGCTTGATGGGATGGAATGGATTGCAAATTTTAAAGCAGAAAAGAGAATTATTTATCAAGAACATATTAGTGCCACTCTTTCTTTTTATAAGTTACATCTTCTCCCTCCCCACAACTGAAAACGAAATTATGTAGTGTATTTTTCAAAGTTTGTGGGTAGTCATTTGAACCCAGTTAAAAGGGATTACCTATCGATGCATAAAAGAGGGAGGTTTAGATATGATAGATCCAGGTCTGTTCTTTATAGTATCTTTCTATATTATAATATGTTTTTACCTTAGTGGGTGCCAAGAAATGGTGGGAGGAAATGATTGCTGAATGGGTAGCTATTGGCAAAATGGCATGGGAACAAAGAAATAGGAAGTTGTTCACTAAAACCTCAATAATTCCAGGTTATGTTAAATCGATGCTTCAAGATCTTATCAAACTGAAAATTCCAGGACAATTTCTGAGACCCAAATCAGGACAAGAGTTGTATCAATTTATGATGGAGTATACTAAGCAAGATTTAGACTTGCCTAATTGTTCTGAACTTGAGACCCAAACTTCATTGTCACAGCTCACAAATAGAAATAATCCCTGCTTTACCTGGGATATGTTATAGTCAAGCATACATGAAGAATGAATGTGAAGAAAAACAACAACAGTTAACAGAACGATATTGCCCAAGGCCTTCTTGTACACAAATTCTGGAAACACAGGAACATGTTTTTAGACTGTCCTTTCATGGTCTCTTTCTGGGATATGGTATATAAATCATGGCAGACCACAAAGTTCCAGAACCTTTTATATATGGAACTTGTACATACAGTGTTTACTGCTAAATGGACTGGATTTCCTAAAGGATTTACAAGTTATCTTTGCTACTGAAATACTCTATTTGTAAACCAGAAGTACTTCGCCTCAGTTTTCACCAAGGAAAATGGGGGGCCTCCATCATACATGGGAGGAGATGGTGAAACTGAGGAGGGAGGGACCCTTACCAATCGGTGGGTCTGGGGAGAGGGGCCATCATTGGCAGGAGTGAAGAAAAGCAGGGGATGAGGTAGCAGAGGTGGAAATCATGGCAGAGAGAGTGAGGAAGCCCTTGGGTCCTTAAGATGGAGAAAGCACTGGGGCCGGATAAATTACATCCCAGAGTGCTGAAGGAACTGGCAGATGTCCTGGCGAAACCCCTAGCGGGCTTTTCCACCATCTCTCTGAGGACAGGGTGGATGCCTCAGGACTGGAAGGTGGCACATGCAATGCCTATCCACAAGGGTGGATCAAGGGAGGTGGCAGGGAACTACAGGCCCATCAGCTTGACATCGGTGGTGGGCAAGGTGATGGAGGGCATTGTCAAGGAGAGGCTGAGGGGACATGGAAAAGTCAGGGTGCCTGGACGATAGACAGCATGGATTCGTCCCATGGAAATCATGTCAGACAAACCTTGTGGAGTTCTATGACTGGGTGATGAGTGCCTTGGACCTGGGTAGACCAGTGACGTCTCTTTCTTGACTTCAGCAAGGTCTTTGACTCTGTTCCTCATGAGGTCCTGTTAGATAAGCTGGGAGAAATGGGGTGGGAAACCAGATGATCAGATGGATAGACAATTGGCTCCAGGACTGGTCCAAGAGGTTGTGGTTGGCTGGTTAGTCTCATCCCTAAGGAGGGTCATCAGTGAGGTCCCTCAGGGATCGGTTCTTGAGCCCTTCTGTTCAATGCCTATGTCTCTGAAATAAGGAAAGGTATCAGGAGTGAGATGAGTCTCTTTGCAGAAGACTCAAAACTGAGCAGTGGGTGGATGGGAGGAGGAGGGTGGCTCACAGGGGACCTGAAGCATCTAAGTGGTCTAGAAAGGAAGCTGAGATTCAATCCAGGGAAATGCAAGGTACTGCACCTGGGAGCCAAGTGTACACCCTGGGGTGAAATGCTACAAGTCTCGATGGCTGAGAGGGACCTGGGGTGGTGGTGGATGTCAAGATGAACAGCTCAGAGACTTGTAAGAGGACAGCGCCAAGGCCAACAGGATGCTGGGATGCATCGCTAGGAGGATCACCTCAGAAGGGAGGGAAGTCTCCTCTGTATAACTGCTTGTGAGGCCGCACCTGGAGTACTGCGTGCAGTTTGAAGGCCACAATTTAAAGAGGGACATTGAACTCCTGGAGATGGTTCAGAGGAGGGCAACCAAATGATCTGGGGCTTGGGGACAGGACCTATGGGAGAGGCTCGAAGAGCTAAATATGTACACATTGGAAGAGAGAAGGGACCTGGGGACATGATAGAGGTCTTCAGGTACATGAAGGTGGTAAATAGGGGAGGAGCAGTCAGGGTGCTCTGAAGGAAGGAGGGGCAACTAGAGGGATCAGTGGAAGCTGGAGGGGGAGATTCAGGGAGAAAGGAGGAAGTGCTACTTCACTGAGAGGGTGGTGGAGCCATGGAATGCACTGCCCAGGGGGCTGGAGGATGCAAAGACAGTGGAGGGGTTCAAGAGGGGTGGGACAGGTACAGGGAAGGGTTCTGGAAGCAAAGTCCAGTGCAGCGAGAATATCCAGGACTGGGAAGGAGAAGCCAGAGAAGGCGAGGGAGGCAGCAAGGTCAGCGCCCAGGGTGGGACTGACCAAATGAGCAGACACTAAAGACCATTAGGCCTATTCTGCTGGCATTTTAGTATGTTAGTAAATGGTCCTTCAGCAACAAAACACCTACCTGAGATGATGTTATGGAATGTAGTGATTCCTCTTCAATGTATTTATGAGACAGATACAAAGACTGTGTCCAGGAATAAATTATGTGCATTTTGGAACAATTGTATGCCTTTTTGATGCTCTCTTGAAAAAAAAATAAAATAAAAAAACAGATGCACGGGAGGAGGGAGAGTGTGCTCTAGTGGAGCTGATATTGGACACTAGCTTTTTTTCCACGGCTGGTGTTGGTATGTCACATTGCTGGAAAACTGCAAAAAAAAAAAATGATGATACTATGTAACAAAGGAAACCGAGAGAGGGATGAAACCATGGCATTACCAGAGATTTGGAGGACTCTGTACATCATAAGAGTAATACAATAAGTCTGTATGACACAGACTAGCAGCTACTGTTCCCATGTGATGGGGATATAGAATGTGTGATGTCCACTGCATGCCAGATGAGGATACTATGGATTTAGTACTCAAGACCCTGTGGATGGTCAGACAGACTTTCACACTTGATCCATGCTTCAGCTCATTTTTGTACTGTTAAATGTATGCAGCCTGATTGTTTTGAATTTTACACCCTTTCTCCCTAAAATTCACCTACTCTTTTCAATAAGTGTCATGGGATCTTTAACATCCACCTGAACTACCACAATCCAGGCAGATGGGACCTCAGTTTAACGTCTCATCTGAAAGACCCTCTCATGCTGCACTACAGTGTCAGTTTTGGGATGTTAACCCAAGTGCCAGCGTGGGAACTGAACCCACAGCCCTCTGATCTTATCAGTACACTTATTTTCCTTATTCTATTGGCTGTGTCTTTTTGAACGCCTTGAGGCTTTTTGTGTGTGTGGGACAGGCAATTCTTCTTTTCTTGCTTCACTGATCTCCTGAAATTTTCTTTAGTGCTCTTTTAGCTATGCTTGCTATTTTAACTGGCATTTATTTAGAGATTCTCCTTTTTTTTTGGGGGTACCCTCACGTTGAGATTCTTCCTCTTCTTTTGTCCATGGGAGCTTCTTAGTTAATGTTACTTTTAAGTTAGTTGTTTCCCTATTGTTTTCTTCTTTTCTCTCTTACTGTCCTCCTACCTCTTTCTCCTATCTTTTTAGTAATCCAGTGTTTCCATGTAATATTATCTTTCTCTTTTACAAGTCGTTTAGGTTCCCTGGAGGGTAATCTCTTTGTCCAGCCTATTATCGATATCCTCATGATGTTTTTGTTTCAGATCAGTATGAACCTGGGGACCTCTGACAGCCAGACATTTTCCCCTGTGGCATGGGTGGGCATCTCAGCACTGCCTAGGGCCAAGGTTCTTGGTCTGACACCCCTTTTGGAAGTCTGCTTTAGTATTTCTATTCACTGTGGTTGTTTGGGTTGTTAGAAGGCTTTTAATTGCCCAGTTGGCAGCTGTTTTTTTTTTATCTTCACTGTTGGGAGCTTTCATCTGATGTTGTTTCTGCTGCTTATTATATCATTTGTTATGCACTTTTTGGCTTCCCCTTTGGTGGGATCTGGGCTTTGGGTTTGTAGACTTCTTCTTTCTGATTTTTATATTTTGATCTTTGGTACACTATGACCAATTGAGTAGTTTGGCAGGTTAGGTTGAGAGGTTTCTTTTTCATCTGTCAAGCTTTGATTTTTAGTCTGCTCACTAAAGGGGTTTATGTATTACAGGGTGCAAATAGAGTTTGTTCATGGATAGAATTCAATATATTTTCTTATTTTTCACTAATATTTATACTTATTATTTTCTTTTAAGCAGTCATAGTTTATAGTCTTTTTGGACTAATGTTTTGCTATGGTGCCATATCTACTGGTCTGTTCCTGTTTGAATTGTCTGGGGACTCCAGGTATGGGACAGGGTTGGCTAGCTTTGAAGAGGCTGGAATTTGGTCACTTTTTATGTTGTATTTTAAAATGCGAAGTCAGGTGCTATTTACCCTTCCAGTTGTTGTTTTCTTTCTCATCAGTTCTCAATATGGCTGTAGTTACAAAGATTATTTCATAAAATATTAATGGTATCAATAATCCTGTCAAGCGATATCACATTTTCAATATTTTAAATATTATCAAGAGGGCATTACATTTTGCATAAAACTCATTTATCCCATGAGGGCATGCTAAATTCATTAAGTTTGGTTTTGATCAGGTATTGTTTCCTCCATGAGTCGGGTCACGGGAGAAGTTTAATAATATGTTGTTGTGGGCTCCCCTTTGTTCCCCATTTTTCTGTCAGGGATAAGGCTGGCCATTATGTTGTTACAGCCTCCCTTGGAGGCTGCTCTGTAACTTTTGGTGAATACATATTTCAACCGGTACTGCATGCCCAGTTTTCGTATCTTTTGTTTTTCACTTTTGTTGGATAATTTACATTGCCATGTCTTATGTTGGGGGATTTCAATCTCACTTTATCCCAGGATTGAAATTCCTCAAATCATGAGGCCTTTTGTCCATCAGCAGTTGCTAAATAGTTTACTAGAACATTACGGTCATTATGTTTAGTTGATGTTTGTCAGTTTCATCATCCTAGATGGAGGGACTTTACTCATTATTCACCTCAGCATGGTACTTTCCATGCCTCAATTATTTTTACCACAGTAAAGCAAGCATATCAATTTGCATTATGAGGTGGAGCATGGGCCTTTTCATCTTTTGGATCATGCTACCCTTCATGTTTTTTGTCTTGGAGAGTCCTGAACAGCACTCTGTCTGGCACCTTCATCCAGGGATTTTGTGGGATCAGTTACTTGTAGATAAATTATTGACTCAGATTCCTCAATTTTTACAATAAAAGATAGGGATGGGGTTACTCCTAGTATTTTCTCGGATACCTTCAAGGCTGTTCTATCCAGTACCATCATTGCCCATTTGTCTGCACTGCATAACGAAGGGAATTGGAATTACAGGAGTTGTATTCTTCTCTCCATTTCTGTCACACCTATTGAATGCAGGAGATTGTTCTGTTAAACCACTCCTTTTAGAAGTACAAGTCCAAATACAGAAGATATTAGACCAGAAGGTGAAGCAGGCTCTATTTTATTTCCATCAGTGGGCCTCTGATGGAAGGCCATGTGACCCTCGGTGTCTGGCATGTAGAAGTGGATGCAACGATTGTTAAGTTCGTGATTGTTTTACAGGGCATTTTCACCTTTCATGGTGTGGATACTGCTTCTATTTTCAGTCTTATTATTCATCTTTGTATACACCAATGCCTGGCCTCCTTCTCCTTCCTGGATACAATCTTTTTGTCTTGGGCAAGGCTCCTTAAGCTTTCTTCAAAGGAGGCTCAGTGCTTGTTGGCTCTATAATGCAAATAGAGTTATCTCGTAGCATAGATGAGGCTAAAATGTGGAAGTCCTCAGGAAATTTTGTAAATTGCCTCATTAACTTTGATTTTACTGCTGTTCCTTTTATGCCTTTTTTCTTCCCTTCAGTATGGGAAACCTCCACCCCTTTATGGTGTTGGGCCATTATTGCTTCTACATCAAAGCTGGGCAAGGATCCTTCATTTCCATCATCTTATCATCTTATATTCTATCCTTAATATGGATTATAAGTTATTTAGGTTTATTTGAGAATGTCGATTAGAGGCCTTCTCCCACCTTGCTGGACTGGGACCAAGCAGGTTTGTGCCACTGAGATAAGCACATGATAATGTACGTTGTAATCGTCTCATGTTAGATTTTGTTACTAGTCATTCAATACCGCTGGTCCTGGCCAGTTTGGATGTAGAGAAGGCCTTCTATAGGGTCTCTTGGATTTTTCTTTGGAGTACTTCTCAATCTTTTGGGTTTCCTCAACAGCTTATTCTTTTGTTGCATCAGTTGTACCACTCTCTTCTTGCTTTGGTTAAGGTTAATGGGCTTTATTCTTCTCCTTTTCGGGGCAGGGTGACTAGGAAAGGTTCCCTTATCAACACTTCTGTTTGCATTTTATACCAGATGTACCTGCTTGCCAAGAAAACCTCCTTGGGACTCTCCCTGTGGTGACCCAACAGCTTATTTCCGGCTCTACCTAATCGGGCTTGCAGACTTTCATCAAAAGCCACCTTCCTGGTCACCTACTATAAGACCTCTGCCAGACATGGATCTTTCAAGTACCAAGCTCCTCTTTGGATGAATGCTGTGACCTGGTGATGTGGGTAGGGTGAATAAGTGAGTCAAGACTTCCAAAGTAGTATACACACCTTTGCTAGGTGTGATGTTTATCTTCCAGATGAAGTAACTTTTTGTAAAAGGATATTGTATATAAAAAATAAAGATATACCACATTTGGCACAAGCCTTAAACTTCAGACTTAAATAAAAGAAAACTGAAATAAACCAAAAGAAAACAGCTCTTTGAGCTCTCAGAACTACCCTCCCTGGTAGCTCTGCCACAGAGTAGAAAACCTTCTTATCACAGTTTCTACAATCTTCTGTGTTTGAGATAACCTCTCCTCACGCACTCTCAGGCCTATCTGTTTTTCTGTGAACTAGGGCTGCTTTTATTCAGATCCTTACAGCATCGTCAGGTCAGCTGATTTGCCCTTTCTAATTAACAGTCAATCCTCCTCTAATACAAACATTTTGGTAGATCAGCATGACTTCATATATAGATTTGAAACATCAAACAATAATGAGCCATTCCTTTATTTCATAAAACAATGTAGCAAAAGATATTCAGTAAAACATCCTAATTATCTCTAGGCATGAAACTCCTCCCTTTTCCAGTTAATTGCTAACCAGGGAGTTCCTATATAACAGCCTCCACCTGGGGCAGCTGGTTCCTAAGAGCCCATTTTCATGATTGCTGTGTTCAGGTAAGAGCTCTCTTCAATTTCAAAGGCAAGGAGAAAAGAAATCACTCCTGTTTGCTTAGTTTTCTGCACAGTCTTCTTTCTTTAGTTACCTCTCCTGTTTTATCCTCACTGAACAATGTAACTGCTTTTTTTTAATTGCTTAGGTAACAAGTTTGTACCCAGTGCAGCCTTTCTGTTCATGCTGTCTTTTACTGCCTGCACTGTTTCTTCGCACACAGTAACCCAGTGCTCGATGTATGCAGCTCTAGGGGAAGTGGTTTTATTTAGGGCTACAATTCTTTACAATCTACCCAGGAAAAGACACTCAGCACTTTCTTTATGTAGGTATAGGCAGGGGATGAAAAGGAAAATAAAGAGGGACAGTCAAGGGGCAGAAGATACCATTATGGGTGGCTTCCCATAATGACAGAGTTAGATATATATAGTTTAGAAGAGAAAGGTTTGCTACTGCAGTAGGCTTTATAGGAAAGAAGTATGCAAAGCCTTCAAAAATGTGTGTGGGGGCAATCTATCACAAATGCCATCTCTAGTAGACTACTTTCTGAGCCCAGAATTGGCCCTTTTAAAACCTACTTTGCGGATCAGATTCTCACCTCCAAGCTGCGACTGTTTGTAGCCTCTCTCCTTTCTAACCCTCTGGGCCTCTGTCTTTTCCTAACCTCCTTTCCTGACAATGTCTCCTGGGCTGCTCCTCCACTCCCTATACTCTCCTCCCTTCTGCCCTATCTCCCTATCACATGATCTACCTTCATGTTGCACTGTCTAAACCACTGCAATTTGCTGATGTATTTTCTACTACTGACTATGTCCTCTGAGCTGCTCCTCCTCCTCTCAGTATACGCTCCTCTCCTCTCCTTCTGTCCTATATCACTAATTTCCTGACCCAATTTCCTGTTTACTCTGCTTAAACTGTTGCAGTTTGCTGATGTATTTTTAATAAGATGTATAACTTTGATTTTATTAAGATGTATACTTGTTGGAAGTGATGTTTTATTTTTGTAACATTTGTTTTGTTTTGCCTTGCCTCTGTTTCCTGTTGATGTAGAGCCTTAGTAAAGGAGTCTCTAATTCAAAAGGTTGTAATTCCTAAATCTCAATAAATAAAATAAATTATACTGAACCTTTGGCAGTTCATATTTTGCTTTCCTCTCCTATCTCTGGCATCCCACTGGACAGTCAGGACTATAAGGCCTCTTTGTTTGCAGATGATATTTTGCTTACCTTGACTGAACCTAGTTTATCTAACTCTTCAATTATAGAGTTTTATAGAGTTTTATATCAAATTTGAATTGTTGGCTGGCTTTCATTTGAATAGGGATAAAACTGAACTGTTGTTTTAATTATTCCCATCCCTTCTACTCTTGCTTTGTTTCCCATTCACTGGAATAGAAACTCGATGAAGTATTTAGAGGGTTAATATTACTAGAAATCCTGATCATTTGGAGTTACGTAGTTTTGAATCTTTGACTGCTGCTATTGTGACTGATCTAAGTCACTGGTCAGCTATAATTTTTCTTTTTCCTATGAATAGAAATCATTAGTATTAACAAGGGAGGCAGTATAGCACAGTGGTTTAAGGCTCTGTGCTGCAACTCTGATGACATCCAGCAGACCAGACCTGGGTTTGAATCCACAGCTTACCTACATACTGTATGACCCTGATCAAGTCACTTAACTTCCTTGTGCCCCAGGTCACACCTGTAAAAAAAGCTTTCTGCTTAGTGTGCTACTCCTGGTTAAATAACTGAAAAAATAAAAAACGTCTCTCTCGAATATTTTTCTTCACACTTTGCTGTTTACCCTAGTTCTTTTTTATATTAGAGGTTGGCATCAAATGATTTCTCATTTATTTGGGCTAGTCAGGGACCTTGGATATATTTTAGCTATTGCATTTACCTCTACCACAGGGGCGTCTTAATCTTCCTAATTTACGCTGGTATGCAATAGCTTGTCAACTTCAGATACTTTGTCTCTGGACCTCTGATTCTTTCAAAGTTATTGGAAAGATATTGAATTACCATTAATGACTTGTATGACTTTAGTAGGATTTTATTTTCCTTTAATCTGAGTTACCTTCCTTTTTCTAATTTTGCTCAGTATGCTCAGGTTTCTCTTCAGGTCTGGCATATGCTTCATTCATCTTTTTCCTCTATTGAAGTTACCTTTCTGTCAGCATTAGTGTGGGACTCCTGAAGCCCATTAGGTGGCTTGGATGTGTTTTATGTAAGTGGGTCAGAATGGGTTTGATTTATTATCATCGGGTGTTGAACTCTAAAGAAATGTGTCTTTTTTCTGAATCACAGGCTGCATAAGGCCTGCCTTCTGTAGACTATTATTGTTATTTACTGTTACATGATTTTTGCATACCTTCCACTTGGGAACATACATCTTTCTGAGCCTTTTCTCTGCTTTTTACTTTAATTATTCTCCATCAATCTAGGGAGCTTTTGTCCTCATTTATTATGTTCTTTTTATTCTGCCCTGCAGTCCCAAGAAACTGCTATTACATTTCTACCCTAGCTCAATGGAATTCTGATATGCAAGTTATTTGTGATTTCTCTGTATGGGAAAAGTACTCCTTCCCAATTATTAAGTTGACAATTTCCTGTATTTGAAAGAATTTGCTTGAAAATGTTGCATGCGTTTTTCAGATGCTAGTTACTATGGCTCACTATCAGGGTGATATGTTAGGTGTTGGAGGGTGCAGAACAGTTGTTTTGAATAATGTTCATACTTTTACATTTTGCCTTACCTGGGTCCCTACTGGGAGGACATTTCAAAAGTCATTACTTCTTTATTTGACATCCCTTCACCACTTTCTCCACAACTAGTTCTCTTACATAGTCCCCATCAGGATTTTCAGCTGAGTAACCAGCAATTGAAGTTCTTAATAATCCTTTTCGTTTGTGCTAAAAAGATTATTACTAAATTATGGTTAACCCCACATCTCCCATCCTTGTTCACGGACAAAGCTGGTTGAGTCTATTTACTATTGTGAAAGGTATACTTATCAATATTTACATTGTTTGAAGCTTTTCAGTTAATATGGCAGAAATGGGTATTTTATAGATTGCATCTAGATTCAACATTTGTTCCATGAGCCGATTTAATTTTATTTTTGGTGGTTTGTTTGATTATAGTAGATATTATTTTTACCTGATTTATGGATACCAAGGGACATCTGATTTACTCTGAATTTTTCCTTTACTTACCTGACCCATCCTAGATTCTCTTTTAATATTCACTGGTATTTTTTCATTGTTTCTCATACTTTTATATATTATGTCATGTTCTTACTTTAGATATTAACCCAATGTATTTTTTATTTATATATTTGGGCCTCTACCTCTCTGCCCTCACCCAGGTGTACTGGCAGCTCAGATGGAGCTACCCCATCATGCTGCAATTTGGCTTCCCAGGCAGGGAAGGGGAAGGTTCAGTTCTTCCTGACAATCCAACCCTTGGTATCGGGCAACTCAAGTCCCACTGGCACGGGCAAGGAAGCAGGGCCATTTTCTTTAGATACTTCCCTCCCTAAAACCGCTGGCATGCAATGGGGTCCATGGAGGTGGTGCAGGGTGAGACATGATGCCACTCTGGATTCCTGCCAACGTCCACCCCTTCCACATGGTACTGTCAGCTGTACTCAAGGGTATGCACCCAGGTGGCAGCATTACAGCGGAGGGTGGCACCCTCCCGGAGGAGGAGAGTGTCCTTGGATGCTTAGTCCTCCTCCCCCAGCCCACCCTCCAGCAACCTGGGCTCACTCCCAAACACCAGTTGCTGGCACTGCAAGTAGTAGTGCTACTGCTGCACCAATGGGATCACTATACTGATACATTTTAAGATCTATGGTAATTACCTGAATGCTTTATATGCTGCTCACTTTTTTGTTTTACCACATTATTTGCTTGTTTTTTTATTTAGTGCACACTGTTCTTACCTATTCCTCCATTGTTTAATTACTGAGGAAGTTTTGTAAATGGTGTTTTTTCCTGCTGAGTTTTTCATCCTGTGTATTTCAAATTTTGTTTTTGTACTTTGTAAATAGTTTTAATAAAGCTGTTATTACAACAAAAATGGCTATAGGAGGTGATGTCAGAGGGTAGCAAGTCTAAACAACTTCGGAATCAGTCTGTCTGAGCATGCAGATTTGTCAGTTTTAAGGAGGTGAGTAGATTAAAATCTTCATTACACATAACCCTTTTAATGTAGAAATCAGACTGATTTGAATTCCTGTCACCACTTTTGGGTTCTAATTCAGGGTGACCAGTAGGTCTGAATTTAGTCATGTTGCAGAAGGAGTTATTAAAGAGGTTGCTACTCTAGGGGCTCAACAAAACATACACCATTCAATTAGATTGTGGTGGGTGAGGGCTGTGTTTCGTGTTCAGTGGGAATTTACAGACTGTCAGAATTTTGGGGGTCACATAGGGTTTAATGATTGCTAGATTTTCAGCTGTCAGCTTTTGGCCCTGTGTATCACTTGCTTGCACTTTTTTAGTGATCTATAGGTGTTCCAGTCTGAGGCAAATATGGTTTCCTTAAACTTTAACTTCCTTAACCTTTACACAGGATTCCTCTTTTATGCATTAGGACAAAAATATCACCTCTGAGCCAGTCGGATCTCTTATGTTTTACCATGCATGGGCATAATGGAACTTGCCTATCCAGTACTTTTGAATCCACATTTACAGCATACTCATGTTTTTAACCTCATGGCTGGTGTCATTATCATATCACAGAATCACAGAATCACACAGAATCACAGAATCTTTACAAGTTCAAGAGACCGAGGTCCAATGGAGAACTTGCAACCATTTAATCTTCTAATGGTGGTATTAATAATGTTTGTCTTTCATAAATTTATCTAATCTGACTTTGAATATTTCAAGTCACTGCTTTCAACCACATGGCTAGGAGTTTATTCCATGTTTCAATAACTCTTGTGTATACCAGTGGTTTCTTTTAGTTGCTTTATTCACTTCACCCTTATATTTATATTTATATTTATGGGATCTTGTATTTAAGTCATTCATACTTTGTTTCTGGAGGCCCAGTGTACATTCAAAGGATTTCATCTGAGCATGCCTATATGCCAGACATAGGTCTCCTCTTATCCTCCTATAATCCATAGAGTACAAATTCAGTGAGGACAATCTTTCACTATATGATTTATTTTTCATATTATCAATTTTTAGTAATCTTCCTTTGTACTGTCTCGATTTTGTATTTCCTTTTACAGTATACGATGCAAAACTGTGTGCAATACTCCAAATGTGGTCTAATTAAGGACATATATAACGGTACAATCACTCATGGCACTTCAACTCTTTATATTTTCATTATACAATGATAGATACCATAAAATTTTTTCAACATCATATTTCTATGGTTGTTAAACTTAAGGTCAGGTGTGATACAGACACCAAGATCCCTCTCATTATCTGTTACCCTTAATATGGTATTGTTTAATTTATATTCAAAGCATGGATTATTCTTGCCAAAGTGCATGATTTTACACTTTGTCTCATTAAAGACCAATTTATGCTCTGTAGCCCAGGCTGCTAATTTGTCCAAATTGGTCTGGAATAAATTGCAGTACTATGATCAACAACAATACCTCTGACTTTACAGTCATTGGCATACTTACTCATCCAAGTACCTGAAGTTGACCGCATAGAGTTTATCATTATATTAAACAGAGTAGGTTGAAGGACTGAACTCTGGGACACACCACTGTTCGCCCATCCCCAATCAGATGCGTAACTCCTTAGTATAACCCTGTGTCTTCTGTTATGTAACCACGAGTCAATCCAGTCAATTATGTTAGAGTGTATTTTATATAGTCTTAACTTTTCTATTAATATATTGTGAGAGACCTTATCAAAGGCCTTAGAAAAATCAAGATAAGCCACATCCACACATATTCCAACATCCAGAGCCACACTCACAGGCTAAAACAAACTAATTAAATTTGTAACACATGATCGCCCCTGACAGAAGCCATGCTGTGAAAGATCCAGTTGGCCTTCCTGTTTAATGTGGTCAACAATAAGTTTCTGAAGGAGTCTTTCAAGCATTTTACCAGTACGGAAGTTAAGCTTATTGGTCTATAGTCCTGTTTATTCTGTTTATGTCCTCCTTTAAAAATAGGGATTACAGTTGCCTCATTCTATTCCTTTATTGTTTTCCCTCTAACATAGAAATAGTAAATAATATAGTAATTGGTCCACCAAGTTCTAGGACCATTTTTTAGAAATAAAGGACTAAAGTCCATCAGACCCAGGAGATCACCCTCCAAAATCTGTTTTGCAGTCATTTTACAAAACAATGCGCTGGGTCAAATTTCATAAATCACACCTTTTATGTTCATATGCTGGGGTAATAAAACTAAAATTTTGAAAATTCAGGATCACAGCCTAAACAAATTATAGTGTTACATATGAACCTCTTCATTTCCCAGTCATGACAATATCACTATTTTAACTAGTGTTATTAATATGTTATTTTATCCTTTGCACTATCAATGCCCAACACCTACACAGCAAACACAAGAAAGTAGACATTTGGTATTGACAAATGCTTGCTTATTGTGTGAGTAATCCTTCACTGCTCTCTAGTATTCATCTTTTTCTGTTATACTAATTTCCTTGGTGTTACCTATGAGCACATGGAGGTTAAGTGAGTTGCATAATGTCACACAGAATACAAGTGGCATCTGAAGGGTTTAACCCAGGTCTGCTGGCTCCAGGTTCACAGACTGGTGCTTTAACGTAGGCTATATGTCCTCCCTACATCCCTCAGTTAACACTGAATTCCAGACTCACAAATTGTATTATAGTTTAATAGGGCTCCAATGGATGTCTATTATGATATGAGACACTGAGCGTGAGGTTTTGGCAGATGGACTGGATATCAAAGCTAAGCAGTTCTGTCTGCCCAAACCTCATGAGAGTAGTCTCTTATACCATAAGAGACATCCCTTAGAGGCCATATTATCAAATTATAAATCACTTGAGTTTAGCATAAATGATAAGTTTAAACTATGTTTTTATGTTTTCTGCCCTCTCCCTGAGCAACAAAGTGGAATGCTCCCTCTCAGCACTGCTGTATGAGAGCCCAATGTACTCTAAAGAAGAGGAACAGTGGCTATAGTGCTCCCTCCTAGTGCCTCAACATGAGAGTACACTGTACTCTGAATGAGAGGTACAGTGGTTCTGCACACTGATTGGTTGAAATCACATTAGTGATTTATAATCTGCAATAATAACCACTTTTAATAACAATGGATAGAGGGGTAACACGCCTCAAACCAAATACTGTCATATCATGATTATGACACATGCTAATGGAATATTCAACAATTTTATTTACATTGTGCAGGTTATTGCATCTGATTAAAATCTGAGACTGTAATTAATGAAACTGCAAAGGCAAGGCGAGGCAGTATAGCGCAGTGGTCTAACGCTCTGAGCTGCAAATCTGGTGACATCCAGCAGACCAGGCCTGGGTTTGAATCCCACAGCTTCCACTTGCATACTGTGTGACTCTGAGCAAGTCACTTAACCTCCTTGTGCTCCCAGGTCACTCCTGTAAAAAGCTTTCAGCTTAGTGTGCTATACCTGGTTAAACAACTAAATAAAAAAAAAAAAAAAGTATTTGGGTTAGCCTCTGTTTAAAGCACCAATCCAATCCATCTGATATAGAAAAGAACAGAGTAAGAATCATATAATACCTTTCCTTCATTTCTACTTGAAATCCACTTACAAAGCAAAGAGTTGCAATAAAAGGTAATAGTGTAACAACTGTGGGCTGATAAACAGAGCATCATTTAGTTTCCGGTTATAGCTAATAAGATTGTAATGGACAATTGCAAAGAAAGTGTTTTTCTCAGAGAGATGCTATATTAGCCAGTTCATGAATGTAACTCAATTTGGAATTGTAACATAGGATCAAAGATGTCTACTCTGATAATATCATAACTGGGCAGAAGGACCTCAGTACAGTGGCTGACACAAGAGATACAGTTGTATTTATTTATGTACTTCTTTTATAGTAACAGATTATCTTTTCATGATGGGAAAGTTATATGGTCACACAGTTTGCAATCGAACATCATGACATGTACAATTATCTCCAACTATGTAGCACCACTGGTATAGCATTGAATGCTCAACATTAGACATGGACATTAACAACATCAATAAGTGAAAAGAAACAAAAATCCTGTGTCCCAGAGGTAAACTAGCACATTAAACTAGATGCGTGATATGCACATAAGAACAATTTAATTTTCAATTACTTGCCATAACATATCCTCACAAAATTATTATTTACTTGAAGATTTATTTTTTTACCCTATTAACTTTTCTCTTGTGTTCATGTCTGGCCTCAATAATATAATATAACACTTGGGTATAAATATACAACCTAGCAATCCAGCACTAGAAGCCAGGATAGCAAAGATTTCCACAGCAACCATATATTTCCTTTAGTACTCATGTATGCTGGGATAAATGACACCCATACACTAATAAAACTAGCATGCTAAAAGTTATATATTTAGCCTCATTAAAGCTATCAGGCAAATTTCTTGCCAAGAAAGCAACTATAAAGCAAACTGTAGCCAACAGGCCCATGTATTCCAGCATGCAGTACAGTATGATGGCAGAACCTTCATTACATTCCAGTATTATTTTCCCAATTTCAGATTTCATATTCTTCTGTGGAAATGGGGTAGCAGTAAACAGCCAAACTGTACATATAATAACTTGCACCGGGAACTGAAGACAACAATGGAATATGGTATCCACCTGGACCCTACCCACTTCCGTAACTTGCTGGATGGCTTTGTAGCATTAAAGGCAATTACCACAATGATGGTTTTGGCCAGGATAGAAGAAACACAAATGGAAAATATTACACCAAAGGCAGTTTGCGGAGAAGGCAGTTAATTTTCAGAGGCTGCCCAATGAATATCAGGGAACAGATAAAACACAGAGTAAGGCCAATTAACAGAAGATAGCTGAGCTCACAGTTGTTGGCTTTGACTATTGAGTGTCCCGGAATTTAATAAAGATGCAAAACACAGACACAGAAAGCAAGGAAGGAGCAATTGCTAGACCAGTTAATGCTGAACCCAACGGGTCATCAAAGGAGAGGAACTCGATGATTTTGGGAATGCACTTTTTCTTTTGTCATCTGACCAAAGGTCATCGGGCACTTTATGCAGTCACTGGCATCTGAAAGAGTATGGATATTAAATACAGTTAGTGAAGACAAGAGAATTTTGTTTTAAAATCTTTGGTAATCAGATAAGGCTAATTGGTCTTGAGGACCATTTTCACTCATGACCCAGGGGCTCAGGGTCACACAGTATACAACTGGAGGTTGTACAAATCAAACCCAGATATGCTAGCTGTATGAAGCACATTCACAGCTCTTTACTTTAACCTCTGTGCTATACTTGCATCCCAACTCACAGTGTAGTAGAAAAGTGACATACCGTATGTTAGACAAGTATAATATGAAGCATTTATCATTACATGGTTCTGCACCTAAGTCCATGTTTCAGTAGCTAATATTTATTTATTTTATTTTATTTATTCATTTGGTAACTGAGTTGGTGCTCTGATTTGAAGACCTTTGACAGGCACGGCCTGGGCCAGAAACTGGCACAAACAATGTAAACACATAGTGAGAGAACAGTGTAGATCATACAGGAACATATCAGGAATCCAGTGTAGGTCAAGCTAAATAGTCAAAATATAAGGTAAACAGTACCAGATACATCAACAGTCAAGCATACTAAGGTATATAACATTTAGATAAACAGGTTAAAGTTGCTCCATCATTCAACAATAGGAATGTTAAACATCAACAGAGCCAGTAAAATACCTGGAGGTAAACAGAGTTTAAAAGGAAACATTTGGATATAAAACAAAGCTGTATTACAGGATAGAAAGAATGATCTGGGAGCCAGTATTCAGGGTGGGAGTGAGAGCAGAGCACTAGAGGGGAGGAGGTTAAGGGTGGGCTGCAAGGAGGTACACCCACGTTAGCGACCTATGAGCAGATGCATAGAATATACATACGTTATATAATATCTGTATCTACAATTTTGATATATATTCATGGCCAAAAGCTATGTTAATGCATCAGTTACATACTAAGATACTATTTGCCAGCAGATTAGGCCTCACGGTTCATCGAGTCTGCTCAAACCTCAGATCCTCAGTTGGGTGCCGAGGCCCGCCCCCTTATGTTCCAGAAACCACTATCATCCATCCCCACCCCGGGACAGGCCATCATCTGATACATCCACTTTCTGTGTCTGTCCCACCCTCCGTTGAAGCCTCCACTGTGGATCTCTGAACCAGCTCGCCAGGCAGTGCATTCCAAGGGTCCACCACCTCACAGTGAAAAATCTCCTCCTCTTCCCCCCACCCTTCCAACTTCAAACCATGCCCTCTGGTGATACCTCCCTGCTTTAGTCTAAAGATCCCTCCATGTTTACCCTATTTATTCCTTGAGGTACTTGAAGACCTCAATCATGTCCTCCCTGTCTCTCCTCTCCTCCAATGAAAAACAGTGGAGCTGCTCAAGTCTGTCCTCATCAGTCAAATCCCCTAGCCCTCATATCATCTTAGTTGCCTCCTCTGTACCCTCTCCAGGAGCTGTATGTCCATCTTCAAGTGTGGTCTCAGTACTGTACACAGTATTCAAGGTGTGGCTAACCAGTCCATTATACAGTGGCAGAATCACTTCCTTGCTCCTAGAGGTGATCCTCTGATGATGCATCCCAACATCCTGTTTGCCTTGCTAGCTGCCTCCTGCACTGCTCAGACTTATTCATACTTGCATCCACCATGACCCCTAGGTCTTTTCCCCTATTGAGGCCTCCAGTGCCTCCCTCCCAGGGTGTACCTGTGTTAGGGTTCTCATCAAGATGTAACACCTTGCACTTGGTGATATTGAAATTTAATTTTCATGTGTGAGCCCAGCTTCCAGGGTGTCCAGGTCCTTTCAGGCCAACCTCCTCTTCTCCCTCAACTACTGCTCCCATCTTGGAGTCATCAGTGAAGAGACTCATTTCACACCTATACCCTCCTGATGTCCACGATCGTGGCATTAAACAGGATCTGACCCAGGACCGAGCCTGCAGTACCCACTACCAACCTCTCTAGGGTTTGAGAGCTCCCCACAGACCACTACTCTCTGGTGCATCCAGCTAGCCAATTTTCAATCCATCTGACCATCAAAGGGCCTACTCCCAGCCCTATTAGTTTCTTCATCAGACCATTGTGGGGACAGAGTCAAATGCCTTGCTGAAGTCCAGGAATAATACATCCACAGGCTTTCCCTGTCCAGTTCTGATGTTACCCATTCATAGAACTCCACAAGATTGGTTTGACATGATCTACCTGGCACAAACCCATGTTGCCAACTATCCAGACCTCCCACCTCCTCCAAGTACATCCCCAATCGTTCCTTTAGTATACTCTCCATTAATTTTCCCACCACCGAGGTCAAACTGATGGGTCTATAGTTACCTGGTACTTCCTCGACCCCCTTTATGGATTGGAACCACATGTGCCTCTTGCCAATCCCTAGGTACCCTCCCTGTCTCGAGTGACCTGTTGAAGAGCTCCACCAGGGTGCAGCCAGTATGTCCATCAATTCCCATAGTACTCTCGGATGAATGCCATCCAGCCCAGGAGATTTGTCTTTCCTTAGGGTCTTGAGGGCTAACCACACCCTTGGCAGAGATAGCATCATCCGTCCCTCCACCTTACTGGCCTTTTATCCTCATCCTGATGTGACACCCTGGGGTACCTCTCCTCCTCTGCTTCTTCTGTTGCTCCTGATCCCACCCACTGCCGCTTCTACCCCATTGTGCCTTGCTTTGTAGATATCCCATCCCCCTCCAGTGAACACAGAGGCAAAGTACTCATTAAATACATTTGCCTGGTCCCTCGTCTCTTCCACCCACCCTCCTTCTGATCTCAATCTGCTGAGATGGCCCTTAGTTTTTCTCCACTCCCAAATATACCAGAAGAACCCTTTTCCTCCATGTATCCTCTGTGCCAGCCGTTGCTCTTTACTGGACTTTGCCCCTCACCATCCGGTGACTTTTCTAGATGCAAGATGGTACATTTCTTATCCCTATCCCCTCTTGTTGTTTTATATTTTTGGAGGCCTTCTTTTCTCTGACTGCTACCTGAACCTCACAGGAGGGATCTTAAATCATTAAGTAGTGAATCCAATGCTAGGGATTTTTGAACCCTAACTCCTCCACTCCCATGCACCAGCCCTATAAACACCACTAAACATAAAACCTCCAGGAACTACATGAAACAGGAGGGAGCCCCAAGTTGCTTTATGTAGATGATTCCAGGATGTACAAAACTGAACTGGAGTCTTAACTTGCTTCATATAGGTTGGAAGAAGGATTTACAGGGGCTTTTAGGCAATGTCCTAAATAAGACCTGACTTCTAACTTGCTTTGTTTAGGGTCCTTTGGGATTTGCATTTATTTTGCTGAAACTTATGGAGTGGTGCATCGGGTAGGAGGCATTAGGATTCAGAAACTCCTAATATCAGATTTCCTTACTTCTGAGTTTCCAAAACCCTGCCTGATGCATTAGTGTAGTTGTTTGCCATGAATTTCCTGCTGTATTTTTAAAAAGACATAGTACATTATGTTTTGCATCATGCAGGGCCCTTTGACCTGCTTGATGCAACATGTCACAAATTCCCAACATAGGAGATACAGTAAGTCACAAGTGTCTTCAAGTTGGGCCCTTTGGGAGGTAAGCCTAACTTACTTTATGCAGTGCCCCAAAGGCCTTCTTCAAAGCAGGATCTGTAAAATGACCTTGTAAGTCCTAGCTTGCTTTGCACAGGCATAAAGGACCATCCACAAAGCAGAACCTATGCAAATGAAGAGGTAAATCCTAGCTTCCTTTATGCACTGTCTGTAGATCCTAACTTGCTTAGTATGAGGCCCTTCCAGCCATGCAAAAGTAAGAAACATGGGGCCTGAATGAGCTGTGACCTAACTTCATTTTCTTTTTGGAGATTTTATTGATTTTTAGCATGGTCCATTTTTCATCACACTTCACAAACCTCACAACTGACATTTTTTAAATCAGGCAAACAATTTTGCTTTGTGGTACTTCTTGGAAACATTTCAGGACTGATTTGATAAGCAATTGCTTTGTGATTCATGAAGTTGGGATAAAAAGACCACACTGAAAATGTGTGTCAAAATCTGACAAAATAATATTAAAGTTATGTATCAAAGTATATATGTGTGTGTATATTATACAGGCACAGTACACCTGTGTATTAACAGTTGAGTAAGCACTTTAATCTGTTTGCTGGTAAGATTGTCAGTGTTTGTAATTCTCTATTGCTGTATATTAAGAGCAGGTATCACATTTCAGCAGGGGATTAGAGAGGTTTAACATTCAAGTGTGTTCCTAATTGACATTCAGTGGGATTCCCATTTTGTGTGAGCAGGAATAGAAGAATCTGTTTGCTGGTAAGTTAAACTAGAGCTATGTTTTTCCCTGTAGTTTACAGAAGAAAACTTTTTTTACCTGATTGTTTTTTAGACATCGAGTACCAAAGGAACAACTCCCCAGCCACCTCCATTCCCCAACCATCCCCAGGTGCTCCACCTTTATAGTGGAATACCAGGTCACACCTACTTAATGACAAAGGAATGGTTAGCAGCACAGCCAAGCAATAGTATATACCTGCATAGGAAGAATTACAAAGGGTGTAGCTAGCAACTAGGTCCACAGGGCACACACAATAGGAGGAGAGAGAACTTGTAAGTCCCTACAAAAGGAGAGGAGATGGAGAAGGAAAAATAAAGGGTGTGAGGGAAGGAATATCAGCAAGTGCAGGATGATTCAGGGAGTGGTGCAGTGCTCTGGCTGTGGTGCAGTAGTCTTCAGAAAACATTCTGGGTACTGCACAGCTGCCCCATTTGCAGGCACCTCTCTGGGCTGAGGGTGGAGGTTGCCAGTCTCCAGGCTGAGCTGGCTCAAATACTGGGACTTTTGCCCCATCCAGAGGTCACCAGGTCCCCAGCCAATGCCACAGTGGCCACCCAGACAGATGGCAGAATGGACTACAGTGGGCTCAGGAAAGTTCAGGGAGGGAGGCAGAGGGAGGCAGAGACACATCCCCATATTCCCCACCTGATGACCCACATCTCCCATCAGATGCTCTCCCCTACAGAGATGATGAGCTGTCATCCTTGTGGGATTGACCCCAAGGGTTTCTTGGCAGCAGCTGATCTATCTGGTGTGCGTGATGCATGCACTGGAGGCATTGGTGCTGTGGTGGGCACTTATAATAAAGTGCTATCCGACACCATTTACTCCCTATCACCTCTCCGTGAATGACCCAAATCTTCCTACCTGAGGTCCTTGTGGTATGATGGGGTTCTCAGGAGGATGACAAGAAAGGGTTGGAGGTTAGAGCACTGCTGGAGAAAGTCCAGCTTGAGAAGGACAAACTGTCCCTGTGTGTGCACTATAATGCATACTGGGGCACTCAACCATAAGAAGGCAGTGTTTCTGTCCAGGGAGATTGCTGCTGGGAAGAACAGACCAGCTATACTTTTTCAGACTGTGGACAGACTACTTCATCCTGCTTGCCTACAGCTGAAGAAGGTTTTTCTAATGCTGAATGTGAAGAGTTTGCTCAGTTCTTTTCAGACAGAGTGTCCGTATCCAGCAGGGTTTTTTCCACCAGCAATGTCGCAGCTGGCAGTGGTCACCAGAAGTGTTCGAGTACACCGCCTGTTTGGGGGAGTTCAGATCAGTGGCAGTAAGTGAGGTCATTGGGGTGGTGACCAATCTGAAGCACACCTTTGTGAACTGGATCCAGTGCCGATGCGTTTTTGATGAGATGCATCGACACCGTTGGCCCGGTGTTTGCTGTGATTGTCCGGTGTTCCTTATCTGAGGGGTTTTCCAATGCCTTGAAGGAGGCATTGGTGAGACCACTCTTAAAGAAACCATCGTTGGACCCAGAGGTCAGGGCAAATTACCTACCTATCTCTAATCTTCCTTTTGGCGAAGGTAGTGGAGAAGGTAGTGCGCTTCAGTTGGAGGAGCACCTCATGACTCATGAACTGTATGAATCTTTCCAGTTGGGGTTTCAGGTGAGGCATAGCACAGAAACCATGCTTGTTCAGGTGCTGAATGAAGTCCTCAGGGTGAGAGATCAAGGAGATAAGACAATCCTTGCTCTCCTGTATCTCTCCTCAGCATTTGACACTGTGGACCATTGCGTGTTGCTGGACTGCCTTAGAACTTGCGGACTCACCAGCACTGTAATCAGCTGGTTTGAGTCCTTTTAACCAACAGGAGGCAATGGGCTATGATGAGGAATATTTTTCCACCCCTAGCCTCCTATCCTGTGGAGTTCCTCAGGGATCAGTATTAGCCTCAGTGTTGTTCACAGTGTACATGCTACCCTGGGAGGGCTCATTAGGAAGTATGGCTTGGGTTTTCATTGCTATGACGATGATACCCAGCTATTCTTTTCCTTTGGCCCAGGAACATCCAATGTGGTAGATGTGCTAAACAGCTGCCTTGCTGAGATTAACGACTGGATGGCCTCCTGCTGGCTGAGACTGAACTCTGATAAGATGGAGATATTGGTGGTGGCGTCAAACAGAGTGCATGATAAGATGGCCTCTGAATCAAAGACTGGACTTGTTCTGGGATCTGTTTCATTGAAGACCTCCTCTAGGGTGAGAAATCTTGTGTCACTCTGATAGGAGTTTAACTATGGAGGTGCAGATATCCTCCACTGTTTCCTCCTGTTTTTCCATTTCAGAAATGTCACCAGGATAAAGATCCTTGTTCCACCTCTGACCTCCCCACTTTGATGCATGCCTTAGTTACATCAAGGCTTGACTACTGTAATGTGCTCACCTCAGGGTCACGGGAGGATCTCTCCACAGACTGCAGCTAGTGCAGAATCGTAGCTGCCTGGTTACTTACTGGGCAGCCCAAATTTTGTCATATTACACCGTGTTGTTGCATGAGCTGCACTGGCTTCCGGTCAGGTGGAGGATCCTCTTTAAGGTGGATCTTCTCACCTATAAGGCCCTACAGAGTCAGGGCCTCGTTATCTGTCAGACCTTCTTGTACCTGCTCTCTGTTCGCCTCCATTCCTCCTGTGGAAGCCCCTAGTGATTCCAAGGATGAGGTTGAAATCTGCTGGTGACAGGGCTTTTAGTGTCACCGTCCCCATCCTGTGGAATTTGCTGCCCTCAGGGTTAAGGGGAGCCCTACTTTGAGGTATTCAAGACCCGCCTTAAGACCCTCCTATTTGCTCAGGCATTTCTGGATTAAAATGTTAATTTATTGATCTGATTTATCCGTAATTGTTTACATGACGTTACTATTTTGTGTTTTTAATTATTTTGTGTCCATTGATCTATTTCTGATGATGTGTTTACTTATTTGTGCAGTGCCCAGAGCCTCAGAATTGGACAATTTTAAATGAATTTTGCCTTGCCTTGCCTTCCCATAAGGTCCAGCTCATGAACCCTACACAGTGTTAGGGAATCTGAGTGAGACTGGGAAGGAGGTGAGGGTCTTCCAGCAGGAGACCCAGTGGCAGGAGGAAGAGAAACTGACAGGAAGAAGAAGTTACTCTGTTGGGAGACTCAGGTGTCCAGGGAATGGATCTAGGCACAGACAGTAGAGAGGAAAGGAGGTAAAGTTCCTTCCAGGAGGCATAACTAGGAAGGAGGATCACATCCAGAGGATGACTGCAGCTGTGGTAAGGTTGGGAGGGCTGAGGTCATTATTATCCACCTTGGGACTAATGACCTATCCAAGGATAAGGCAAGCTTGGATCAGACGAATGAGGACTTTACAGTGTTGGGAGGTGTCTGGGGAAGGTAGCAAGTTCTGTGACATTTTTGGAGGTGCTGCCAGTCCATGGGCAGGGTTGGGATAGGAATCTCTGCATTAGTAATTTCAACACATGGTAGAAAGGCTGGTGCAATGAGAAGGGCATGACTTCACTGGGGACTTGGGACCCACCTGGAGTGATACAGCCATGTACAGTTGGGATGGACTGCATCTGTTCAGCAAGGGAAGGTAGCCTCAATGGACAGTTTAAATGTTTTGCTGACAAGCATTTACACTTGCCAGTGTGCAAGGGCAACAGGAGCAGGGATACTCAGGCAGCCCACCACCACATGGTAGGAAAAAGCAGAACAATGGAGCAGGGAGAGGAGTTAATATCAAGATCACTGGGGTTGTGCAGAAAGGAGTAGAAAAGGAGCCATGAGCACAAGAGAAACTATCAGGAAAGGAGGAAGACCAAAAACAGGGAAGAGAGAGAGGTCAGGCAGTAAAACTTGGAAGATCATGGTGACAAAATGCACGCCACCTGGGAAGTAAAGTCTCAGACATGGAGGCCTTAATAACTGAAGCAGACCTGGACATAGTAGCAATAACTGAAACCTGGTACACAGCTATTTATGAGTGGAAACAAATGTTCATACAAAGGTTCATAAAAAGGTTTGTGGAAGCTAAGGAGGCCAAAATGGAAAAGTAGCCAATAGCAGCTCCTTCCAGTATCCCTTATTAGGTCATGTTACCCTTTTCATGATATATTAATCCAACTGGGTTTTGAAATGTTTCTTAGATTTAGAACAGATGAGCGACAGTGGGAGCTTGTTCCAAGGCCACCACCCTCTGTGTGAAGAAGGCCCTCCTTCTATTAGTATTGTATTTTATGTCCCTAAGTTGAAGAGGGTGACCCTTGTCCCTTTGGTGTTATTTTTAAATTGGAGGTTTAATTCACTTAGTAAATAATCATCCCCATTATATCATAACAAAGTAGTAAATCTCCTCTAACTCTTCTTATTTCAAGGGACATAAGCTTCAAATGCTCCAAGCGGCCTTCATAGGGCAAGTTTTACGAACACTCGACATTATAGAAATTTGCCAACAAATAAAGGCCTAGAGGTCTATCAAGTCTGCTCGAATGTGCAGCTAGCACCTCATCCTGCAGCTGCCCCTCCTTCCACCCTTCCCCTTCATTAACCCCTCCACCTTGTCCTGTCCCATCCTCGTTTGAAGCAGTCCACTGTTCTACTGCATACCACTTCAGCAGGTAATGCATTCCACCCAGCCACTACCCTCTGTAAAAAGTGTCTCCTCATCTCCCTCCTGAACCTTCCTTGCTCCAGTCTCATATCATGGCCCCTGGTGGCCTCCTCCCTTACTTTGAACAGCCCTTCTGTACCTGTCTTGTTTATTCCTTTCATGTATTTAAAGGTTTCAATCATGTCACCCTGTCTCTCCTCTCCTCCAGTGAGTACATGTTCAACTCCTTCAACCTCCTCTCATATGATAAGTCCTCCAGCCCCTTGATCATCTTTGTCACTCTGCGTGCACCCTCCAGTAACGTAATGTCCTCTTCAGACATGGACGCCAGTACTGCATGCAGTACCAGGTGTGATCTAACTAATGACCTATAGAATGGCAGAATCACCTCCCCTCCTCGAGGATATACCACTTGCAATACAACCCAGCATTTTGTTGGCCTTTGCAGCTGCCTTCTTACATTGGCTGAGGTTGTTCATTGACCCTGTAATAAGCACACCCAAATCCTTCTCCTCCTCTGTCTGGGCTAGCTGCACTCCCCCTAGCTAGTAGCAACTCCTCCTTGGGTTTCTTCATCCCAAAATGCAGCACCTTGCACTTTTGGCATTAAAGCTAGTTGCCAGGTGTCTGACCAGGTTTCAAGCTTTGCCAGATCATCCTGCAACCCCTGCCATCCCCCAGGTCATCCACCACCGCTACTACCTTGATATCATCATCAGCAAACAGACTGATCTTGCTCTTGAAGTCCCATGATATGTCTGCAATGAATACCCCAAACAACTCTGGTTCCAACACTGAGCCCTGTGGAACACCGCTGGTCACTGCCTTTGGGTGTGAGAGCTCCCCACCCACCACCACCCTCTGTTGCCTTCCCTGCAGCCAGTTTCCTACCCATCTCACCAGCTTTGCACCCACCCCTGTGCCTACTAACTTCCTTCCCAGCCTTCCATGTGGCACTGAGTCGAATGCCTTACTGAAGTCCAGATACAGGACATCCACTGCATGGCCCCTATCCAGTTGCCTAGTTACCCAGTCATAGAACTCGACCAGGTTGGTTTGGCAAGATCTGCCACATATGAAGCCATGCTGTCTGCTGTCCTGTAGTCCTTGGCCTCTAGGAGGCCACCAGCCTCCTTCAGGATAGTCTCCATTAGCTTACCCATGATGGATGTGAGGCTCACTGGTCTGTAGTTTCCTGGTTCATCCTTGGGCCACTCTTGTGGAGGAGCACCACATGAGCCATCCTCCAGTCCTGAGGTACACACCCCGAATGTAGTGAGGCATTAAATAGGTCTGCCAAAGGTCCTGCAAGGACTCTGCAAGTTCCTTCAGTACCCTGGGGTGGATGCCATCTGGGCCTGGTGCCTTTTCCACCCTCAGTGCCTTCAAACCCTCTCGAACTCTGCTCTCCATGATTTCCTATCTGTCATTACTTCCCCTGCTTCTGTCATTCTCCCACCTGGTGTCACCCCTCTCTCTTTAGTAAATACTGAGCAGAAGTACTCAATTAGTGCTTCCGCCTTTATCACACCCTACTTCCACCCAACCCCCTCCTTCCTAATCCTTACTATGTGGTCCTTACAGCTCCTTTTCTCCCTGATGTACTTAAAGAAGTCCTTCCCCTTCTAATGCCTTGTGCAGCCTGAGTTCCAGAGATGCTTTGGTCCCTTACTGCCCTTGTCACCTCCTTCGATTCTGTCTGGCACCTTCTGTCCTCCCCTCCCTGTTTTCTTGTATTTCCTAAAGCAGCTCTTTTCCTCCTTACCTTTTCCATGACCTCCTTGCTCAACCAGATTGGTTTCTTAGCCCTAGCCTTCTTGCTCTGGGCTTTGCAGCAGGTTTTGGTTGCCTCCTTTTAAGTTTTTAATATTATGTATCAATTTAGTGGCTTGCCTTTTAAACCCTCTCGATGTCATTCACTGCTCCTTTGGTTATGGGTCCCACACAGGGACCCTTAGTCCAGAACTGGTCTGACATATCCCTGTACAGGGCATGATCATTTCCTGTTACGGCTCCTAAAATTTCTCAATGTTATGTAACACTTGCTAGGCTTTTACAATCTGTTTATTTGCATGAGAGTGGTAAGTCAGTTTGTGGTCTATAAGAATTCCAGGTCTTTCTTTTCCACGGATTTACGTAGCACCTTACCATTCATATAATAGTTCTGCATACCATTTTGATTCCCAAATGAATTACACAGCACTTGTCCACATTAAACGTCATACCCTAGATGATGCCCAGTCACAATACTGTTTAGATTGGCCTGTGGCCTCTAGCTCCTTATGGCTCAGTTACTATTCTAGAAATTTTGGTGTCATCAGCATGCTTTCTAATCCAGCTACAGCTACTGTATTCCTACCCTAAACAGCACTGGGCCCAGGACCGACCTTCGTGGGACCCCACTAGTGACTCCAACCCTGTCTGAATAATATCCATGTAAACACACACACTCTGGGACCTCCCACTCAGCCAGGCCCTGATCCAGCCTACTACTATGTGGTCTATATCTATATCAGTAAGACTGTAAGGACTGGTGGTAGGGAACCTTATCAAAAGCCTTTACCAGATCTAGATAAATACAATCCACATCCTGCCTCTTATCTAACGCCTCTGAGATCTTTTCATAAAACAAAGTAGATTAGTCTCACATAATATCCTTCGACAAACCCATGCTGCTCTCTGTCCTCCTGACCAGTTCCCTGATATGGGCATCAGTGATGTCTTTCTGGCTGGATTCCATAATCTTACCAGTACTGAAGTTAGACTAATGGGCCTATAATTGGTACAGTCCACCCTGTCTCCCTTTTTATGAATGGGCACCACACTTGCCTCCAACCAATCCCGAGGCACAGTCCCACTTACAAGTGATATATTGAACAATATGGCTAGAGGTATTGCTACAGTGTGGGACAATAGTTTAAGCATCCTATTTGAGATATTATCTGGACCCACAGAGTAAGTATTTTGAGGAACTGAATCTTTTCCAATATTATTTTGGTAGTGATGCTTATGAATCTCTTGTCATTTGGCTTAATATCAAGTTTACTTTGCTGTTTGCTAGAAAACACTGTACCAAAATATTCATTAAATATATTTGCTGCATTGAGTGGGTCTGTGATGATCTCATTTCCTATTTTATAGAGCATAAGTTATGTTTGGAATTTCTCAGGAGTTTAATAACTATAGAACTGTTGCATATTATCTCTCTTGGCTGTGGATGCTAGGTTCCCTTCCATTCTTTTTTCTCATTCATATGAGTTTCTTACATTTGGACTGCAACTGTTTATATTTGTTTCATATTTGAGGGTCCTTGTTATGACTTTTATGTAAGTCAAACAAGTTATTTCTTTGTTGTAAGAGTTTTAGGAATATCCTTGCTTAACCGTTTAGGTTTTTCCTTAGTATTATATAGCTTCATCTCTTTCAAGTGTTTGTCACATAATATGAACAATTCATACTTAAATACATTCCACATGTCTTTCAGGGACTTGTCTTTCATTTTGCTATGCCAATTAATTTGTTCAAGTTCAGCATTAATTTTATTAATACCAGTGTGGTAAAATGTATAAACCTCCCTGCATCCCTTAGTGATGGGAATATATTCTGGCTGTCCCAGTCTCACTTTGGATTTAAAAGTGAATATCATCGTTATCTATCCTTAGCTGATGCTTGTACATGCTTTGACCCAACCTGAAGCTCCTGAGACTTACCAGTAATGTCACCCTGCTCTAATCCAGCTCCAAGACTGTCTCCTCTTTCCTCCCATATTTTTCCTCTCTTTGTAAATAACTTGGTTTGCTGGCCAAGGCACCTAGCTTTACCTGAGCTCTTTCCTTCTAAGACTGCTTGAAAGGCAGAGTAGAGAAAATACACAGAGCAAGGGAAAAGGATTAAGTCTTAGTTTGCTAACAGATTTACTGTGTGGTGGTGTTTTTATTTTTACTCACAGGGATTGCTACTGTTTGTTGCTAACATTTCATTGCTTTATTTTTCTCTGATTCAAATTGTTGTTGCTGGTATACCTTCTTCTGCATTATTACAAGGTGTGCCTACAGGTGTGTGCTAACAGATTACTCCTGTAATCTTCTGATTCAAATTGTCTTTTGCAAGTTATATCTTCTGTTACTGCTTTATTTTTCTCTGGAGCAAAGTGTTTCTTACAGCGTATATCTTCTGAAATTATTACAGGTGGTGCTTTACAGGTTTTACAGTTTTATCTAACATTAGGATAAACTTTCAGGGTTACTGCATTTGTTGTTGACTGATTGTTTCTGCTCTTACCTCCTTGTTCTTCCGTCCGGGTTCTTCTTTTAGGCAGGGGAGGCCCAGCCACCCCCATCCCCAACCACCCCACGCTACTCTTTTATAGGGTACCACAGTTGTGACATTTCCTGTGGCAGAGCAGGAAGGGGCGATCAGTGGGGCTTCCACAAGGTGATCTCATTTACAGGGGCACTAGTAATTTAACTTGTTATAACAAGTTAAACAAAGCACAATTAAACCATTACTTGCATTTTTTTTCATTTTTTTCCTTCTAATTACTCTGACTAGGTTACAAACCCAGCAACTTATTTGGAATGGATTTCATTAACTGCAGGTACTGTGGAACAATTTTCAGAAGGACAGTCTTACAGGATTTAGGACACTGTCCTACATGCTGGGCCTTTGGAGATCTTAGGGCTCAGCTCCGGGCATGGGCAGAGATTGCACACCTCAAATTTCATATTGAAGAGGAAATACATTATAAGAACCACCTGCCATTTCCCCAGCATCCAACAGAAAAACCTCGACAGCATGGTAGTTGGTCCAGGAGGTTGGCAGGTGGTTAGGAGGAGCAAATCAGGTGCCCCATCACTCTCTGCTCTCCAACACATTACCTCCAAAACCATATAAACACTACTAAAGGTATCTGCCTCTATCTCTGAAATCAAATAAAGAGGCAGAAGACACTGCAGAGCAGAACACTGCGCACAGGAGCTAGCACAACAAAACTCACCCAAATCAGGAACCAAAACAAAACAAGCACAAAGGAATCCAAAAACTTCTGATCATAGGAGACTCCATGATTCGGGGAGTTGATACCCATCTCCAGCCAGGGTGATGGTCAGATGTCTCCAGGTACATCAGCATGAGAGACACTGGCCGCATTGCTAAAATTGTTCACAAAGCAGGAGAAAACATTGATGTCCTAGTACACATAGGATTATGATCTCACCAGCCGGGTCAGTTGTGGAGACCAAGGAACACCTGACTAGGCTGGGTGACAAACTATCATCTATTTCGTCTGCATCTCCTTCTCTGAGATCCTGCCAGTCTGGGAGAGGGGCAGATGGACAGAAGGTCAGAGAAGGAGATAGGGGAGCTAAACACGTGGCTCAAGGACTGGTGCCAGGAAAAGGACACAGATTTGTAGGAACTGGCAACAGTTCTGGGAGTGAAAGTTCTTTAAATTTGATGGACTGCATCTGACTAAAGAGGAGTCAGTGCATTGGGGCAGAAGTTTGACGTCTTTGCAGAATATTTAAACTAGCAAATGGGGATAGGGGTGCAGCACCCCATACGTCGAATGGGAAGAACACCTCCCCTCAGCTAGTGGTCAAACAGGAATTCAGCATGTTTGCCGTTCATTTGCATCACCAGGTAAGAAAAAAGGTTTGTCTCCACATGACGTACAGGGTAATGCCAAACTTCACCCAGCAACTAACACACCAAAATCTGGCCAATGGAAAATCATGTACACAAATGCTCACAGCCTGGGAAATAAGATCCCAGACCTGCAGGCAATAATGTCAGAGGCTAAACTGGACATAGTAGCAATTAGTGAGACGTGGTTTACCAGTAACCACACTTGGGAGACTTCAGTACCTGGCTATGTATTGTTCAGAAGAGACCGAGGTGCAAAGGGGAGGAGTGGCCTGTATGTTAATGAAAATATCAAAGCTACAGAAATTCAGAATACACATAAAGAGCCAGAAGAACTGTGGGTCACCCTGAAACAGGAAATGGGACAGCTATAAGAACTGGGGTTGTCTACAGGCTCCCAGACCAGAGGGAGGACATAGACACATTACTGTTAGAAGATATACAAAACATGACAGCTAAAGGGGAGGTTCTGATAATGGAGACTTCAACATGCCGGATACAGATTGGTCAATACCAGCAGGAACATCTGCCAGAACTAGACTCATAGTGGATTCCCTGCAGGGGAAGGCCTCAAACAATTGGTACAGCAACCCACAAGAGACAGGGCTATCCTAGATCTAGTACTGACTAACAAAGAAGGATCACAGATCTCAGGTAGAAGGTCACCTGGGGCCAGTGACCATCACATGGTATGGTTCAATTTGGCTACTACATCTAAATCATCCCATTCCAAGGCAAAATATGGGACTTCAGAGGAGCTGACTTTGATAAGATGGCCAACAGAGTTAAGCTAGCCCTGGCAAAAAGAAACACAGGTGAGGGGTACAGGCAAAGTGGGAAAGCATTAAGGATGCAATACTTGAAGCTACATCCCATTGTGTTAGACAGAAAGGAAGTGCAAAAGAAGAAGGAAACCACTTTGGTTCTCAACATAGTAGCAGAAAAGGTCAGAGCCAAAAGGCTGACCTTCAGGAAATATAAGGAACACAGCGGGATGAAGATAGGGAGGCATACCAAACTGCCCTAATGGAAGCGTAAGGCAGTAAGGCAGGCAAAGTCCCAAACTGAGGAAACACTAGCACTAACAGTAAAGAAGGTGACAAGACTTTCTATAGATACATTAGTGAAAGGAGAAAGTCCAGAGGGGTATTGCTAAGCTTAATGGAGAAAAGGGAGCATGTGAGGAGGAGGACCCTGTAAAGGCATCTATCCTAAATAGATACTTTTGCTCAGTATTTACTGAAGAGAAGGTAGGATAGGGCCCACAGCTCAGCATCATGGACACAGGGGAGGGAGCTGAGCACTACTCCTTCACAAAAGAAAGGGTCCTACAAGAGCTAAAGCTCAGGGTGGATAAGGCAATGGGACCTGGTGGCATACATCCCAGGGTACTTAAGGAGCTAAAGGAGGAACTAGCAGAGCCATTGGCAGAATTGTTTAGTGAGTCTCTGAGCACAGGAGGTCCCAGAAGACTGGAGAAGGGTTATGTGATCCTGCTCCACAAGAGTGGTAGCAGGAGGCAGGGAACTACAGACCAGTCAGTCTTACCTCAGTAGTGGGCAAGATTATGAGGCACTCCTTAAGGAAAGGATAGTGCAACACCTGGAATCCATAGGGCAGGGTCCAAGACAGCATGGGTTTACAAAGGAAGGTCCTGTCAAACTAATCTCATAGATTTCTTTGACTGGGTAACCAGAGTGGTGGACCAAGGGGAGCAGTTGATGTCGCCTACCTTGACTTCAGCAAAGCTTTTGACACTGTTCCACATAGAAGATTGATAAATAAGCTGGGTAGGCTCGGTGGTGTGAAGTTGGTCAACTGGGTGGCAAGCTGGTTGACGGGCAGAAAACAGAGTGGTGGTAAATGGTATACAGTCAGAAGAGATGCAAGTCACAAGTGGGGTACCTCAGGGATAAGTCCTGGGGCCAGTCCTCTTCAACATCTTCATTAGTGACCTTGCAGGTGGACTAGAGGTAAGGCTTGTCTGTTTGCAGATGACACCAAGATCTGCAACAGAGTAGATGATCCAGATGGGGTGGGCAGAATGAGAAGAGATCTGGATAAACTAGCAGAATGGTCAGAAGAGTGGCAACTGGGATTTAATGCAAAGAAGTGCAAACCATGCACATAGGGAAGAGAAATTCTGAAGCCACCATAGGCTGGGAGGGAGTTGCTAGCAGTCACAAAGGAAGAAAGAGACTTGGGCATCATCATCACTGATGACCTAAAATCATCCAAGCAGACCTCTAAAGCAGTAGAGGAAGGCTAGGGGTTGTTAGGGTGTATTAGTAGGGTATCATGTTGTAAGAGGAGAATATCCCTCTGTACAAGACACTGGTTAGGCCTCATCTGGAGTACTGCCTTCGTATTGGAGGCCACACCTTTACAAGGACATTAACCAAATTGAGGCAGTCCAGAGAAGGGCAACTAAAATGGTGCAGGGACTGCATCAGAAGACATAGGAGGACAGATTAACGGAGCTCAATATGTATACCCTTGAGCAAAGGAGGGCGAGAGGTGACATGATCGAGGCATTCAAACACCTTAATGGCATAAACAAGGTGAAAGAGTCTAACATGTTTAAATATAAGAAAATAGCAGGACAAGAGGACACAGCATGAGATTAGAGGAGGCAGATTAAGGGGAATGTGAGAAATTCTTACAGAAAGAGTGGTGGATGCATGGAATGGCTTACCACAAAGTGGTGGATATGAATACAGTGCAGGGCTTCAAACAGGCATGGAGATAGGCATAAGGGAGCAATACAAATGACTTTGAATAGATAGGCCACTGACAGGGCAAAAGGCCGATGTACATTTATAAGGTAGAAAAAGAAATGGGCAGACTGGATGGGCCTTACGGTCCTTATCTGCCGTCAACTTCTATGTTTCTATGTTTCAACTTCTTGACTACTAGCTCTTCCTTCTCGCACCTTGTTGCTGACCATCCACTGTTGTTTTGCCAGTTACCACCTGACCTTCCTTCTGTCAGTTTTACTTGTTATGTTTGAACATTCTCACATTTCTCTATATAACCTTACTATCTTATTAACCCTTTCACTCCACAGGTCGGGTCCATGGTTTCTGCACTTATTACATATCTTACTGCCATTATCTGTATAATGCTTGCCATTATTTTATGTTGTTTCTACCCATTGTATTTTGTAGCACTTCTGTACTGTTCCTCTATTTATATTATTGTACCCATGTTGTTGTTGTTCAACTGTTCTCCTTTGTTGTACTGTCCCGGTCATGCCTGAAAATAGTCATTTTATGGCTAGTGCACCTACACGGTTAACAAAACTAACTAAATAAATAAATAAATTGTGCAAGAGTAAAGGATATCCCACTATGTTCACTATTCCCTGGGGAGGTAGTTACACAGGATGTAATGTTAATTTCCTTCATAGATAATACTAAATCTAATATATTATAATATCTTATTTCCTTGTGAGGGTTACAACATTTTCAGACATAATTCCAAGAATTCAAGACTAAGAGGGATCCTGCTTGAGATCCTGCCAGTCTATATCCCTGTAGTTTAGGTCTCCTACTACCAAAACCTTCCTAATTCAAATGCTGTTTTTATTTCTTGATTTTATTTCCTTGAGGTCTCTGTAGAAAGTGCCGGTGGCCTATAGCACACCCCTATAAGGATAGGCATGCTACTACCTGTTTCAAGTCTAATCTTGGGCCCCATCCTTTTCAGCCTTTTTCTGAACTCACTGCCAGAATCCTGCCCTGAACAGATCCTACTCTACACAGATGATGCTGTCATCCTGGCATCCCACCATAATCCAGTCCATCTGCAAGGTAACTTCCAACAGGCCTTCTCAGCAGTTGAAAATTGCTTCACAAAACACAGACTTATACTTAACTAGAAAAAACAAAGACCATGATCTTCTGCAGCTCCCAAACAAACACAAACAATATCAGCTCTCCATTAAAACCAAGCAAGGAATCACCCTCGAACAAATTCATACCTTAATACCTCAGCCTCACCCTTGGCTTTAATCTCTCCTATGTCCCACTTATGAATAACACGACAAAAGTAGCCAACACCAGGATGGGCCTACTATTCTGACATAGGAAACATTTAACTCAGAAGCTCAGTCCATAGCTGTCCAGAGCTCCATCATCGGCATCATTGACTACGGTCTCATTATCTATGGATCTGCCACAACCTCATCTCTCAGGCATGTTTTGACTTCCCCAATCAAGCCTGCCGACTCGTTACTGGTTCCCACCATCTCACCCACACCTGCCACCTATACTCCAAAACAGGCTGGCTGCAACTGAATAACCAAATCAAATACCAAACCTGCATCAGGCACCACCAGGAGTCAGCACCTCCTCAAACCAAAATCACCGACCACAACACCAGGAGCTCTAAGCTCAAATCCTTCAAACTCGCTGCTGCAGTCCCAAGGCCAAAGTAATTTGCATACAGGGCCTGTGGTTGGCTGAATGAGCTCTAGTGACACCTAATCCACAGCAATGCTTGGAGCGTTCAAAAAAACGCTCACTCCATAACTGGCACCTCCACCTGTGCTTACACCCCATAACATCTTCATTCCCTATGCTGCTTCTGACCTTATAGGTGTCAGTTTCTGCCCTCTCTTCTTGCACTTATCTGTCCAATGCAACTTCTAATGCACTTGCCCTGTGTCTGTCCTGACAAGGCCCCTCGGCTGCCTCACCCTGACCCTCTATACCTATGCCCCCCAGCCCTCGCTCCTTCTTGCCCTCTTCCTCATATTGTTTCTTGAGTTACTCATCACTCAGTCTGATTTTGTCAAGCAAAGTTACTGTCTAAAACCACATACCTGTAACTGTTTTATGTTTTAGTGTCTGTTACCCTGTAACCATCATGATGTGGAACCTTGTAAAAGAGCATTGGCTCAAAGGTACTTTGTAATCCTAGACACAAATAAATAAGTAAGTAGTAAATAAATAAATAAATAATCCAAATGGTCTCAGGTCCCGTCCCCCCAGTCTTCTTTATCTTCTCTGAAATATTTTGATTTCAGGTATTATATACATATATATCTGCAGCTACACCCTCCCCTTTTGTCCCTGCTGTGCAGATGATATAAATCATACCCAGGATATGCTGTCCCCAAGCAGCATTTCCCATCCACCAGGTCTCAGTGATGAATGCAATCGGTATTCCCCACTTAGTTCTGCTTGCAACTCATCCATCTTATTATTCAGGCTTCTGGCATTTAAGAGCAAACAGTGTATATCACTAGTTGATTTAGGTTTATATTTAGGTAGAGGTTTAGTAGGTTTGTCAGCTAGGTATCCCCTCGTATCTAGTTTAACTGATGTTGCACGGAATCTTTTATTGCAATAGCCAACATACAGGTTCTGAGTGAATTGGGTGCAGCCCTTCATTCTTATACATCCATTCATTTCCAAAGAAAGAGTCCCATAGGTTAATGAAATGCATACTTCTATTATTACAACCATTTATTAGTCTGCTATTTAACCTCTGTATGGTGTGATTCTTTTCTGGATCACAGCCATACAGTGGATGGATACCTGAAATGATAGGTGTCTCGCCTTTCTGCTGTATTAGGTCAACACATTCAAGCAGTTCCATGACAATATCCTTTTCATGGTCCCTACCAACATTATTACTACCACATGCAACACCACTGTTTGTGTACTTGGTGCCTGATGTAGTATTTGTGGTAACTGACATTTAATGTAACGTATCCTTGCCCCAGGAGGCAGTTTACAGTGGTATATCCTTTATTACCCTGGTGACAATTGTATCAGTCTTTCTTAATTTAGAATCTCCTATGAACACTGCTTGATTACTCCTGAGGACATCCTCAGTTGGTAGGTTGGAACAGGTTTCAGAAAGGAGTATCTATTTTGCTGCGGTATGTCTGATGGTCCCATTGCTCTCCTTCTCTTTTACTCGGTCCCTTAGTAACCTTAGCCCAGCTACCAGAGTCTGTGTCCCTGCAGGCAGTGACCCAGCCCTCAGTGTCAGATCTCAAACTAGTATCAGTAGGCAGCCTACTACTGGCTAGTGTAATGCTATCTTTTCCACGCATGTTATGCGGGGGTACACCTGGTGAGCTACAGGCCTGTGGTTCATTACCTTTCATTACCCTCAATTGCTTTATCAATGTCATACTTTCCTTACATTTGTTGCAAGGGTGGCCTTGCTACCTGAGCCTAGGTTACCTGCCTCAATCATATTACAGCTGCTACATTTTGTCAAGTCCCCCTCTGACAGAAGGAATCCAACATTTGCTGAACCTCCATGTTAGGGACATCCATTAGTAATGTGACTGCTCTCCGTTGATGGATCAGCAGCCATCTGTATCCTGTGTACAGCTGTCTACCACACAGGCTGCTGCTCTTAGCGTGCAGTACTTTCTGTGTGGCTCACTTACTCATGGTACTGTTTAGGTGCTGACTACCAGTGTACCAGGATATATTCTATTTGGGGGATCAGAAGGGCAAAAGGGAGGGGAGTTGCCCTGTATGTCAGAGAGGTCATAATGGCAAACAGGTATAAGGTAGGCAGGGGAGGCCGAGGCACTGTGGGTCAACCTTCAACCTGGAAATGGCACAGCAATATGCACAGGGTGATATACAGGCCTCCAGGACAGGAGAGGAACTGGACAGGGAGCTAATGGAGGAAACACATGAGATTGCAATGAAAAATGAAATTCTACTGATGGGGATTTCAATATGCCAGGAGTGAACACCGAGTGCAGCTGCTTCAGCCAGAAACAGAGGCATCCTTGATTCTCTCCAGGAGGCTGGACTCAGGCAGCTTGTGTTTGATCCCACCAGAGACAGGGCAATTCTGGATCTAGTAATGACCAATGGGGATCAAATCGCAGGTGTCCGGTAGAAGGGCAAATGGGATCAAGTGATCACAACATTGGGTGGTTCAGCATAGAGACAGAGACTCACTCAAGTCATACTAGGACAAAGTTTTGGATTTCAAAAATGCTGACTTCGCTGAAATGGGGAGGGTATCAAAAGAGCCCTGGTGAGAATGTGGGCAGGAGATGGAGTGGAAGAATAGTGGGAGCATCTAAAGGAAGTCTTACTGGAAGTAACACACCAATGCATCAGATTGGTATCCAAAGGCAAGAGAAGGAGAAAGCCACTGCAGTTCTCGAGAGAGGTGATGGAAAAGGTCATGGCAAAAGGAAAGGGTTCAGGAAATATAAGGAGACTCAAAGGCAGGAAGACAGGGAGGAGTACATAGAGTGTCTAAGGAAGGTGGGAAAGTCAGTAAGGAGAGCAAAGGCATGGACTAAGGAAGGTTTACCACAGTCAGTTAAGAAGGGAAAGACATTGTTCAACTACATCGGTGAAAGGAGGAAAAACAAGGAGGGGTTTGCTAGGCTCAAGCTAGAGGGAGGGAATGCAAGGAGGGTGGCATGGTAAAGGCAGAAACACTGAATATTTCTGTTCAGTATTCACAGAAGAGGGGAGGAACAGGGCCCCAGCAGTACAACAGTTGCTGAGGGTGTGAAGAGGTGGACAACAGTCCATTCACAGGGAAAGAGTCCTGTGGGAACTCACTAAATTGAAGGTGGACAAAGTGATGGGACCAGATGGCATACACAAAAGTATATTAAGAGAACTATGAAGGGAGATAGTAGAACCTCTGGCAGCCATGTTCACGGAATTATTTAGCACAGGGGTGGTACCAGAGGACTGAAGGAGGGCACATGTGTACCTCTACACAAATCCAGCAGTAGGTAGAAGGCAGGGAACTATTGGCTGGTCAGACTCATCTCAGCAGTCAGGAAGATCATGGAGACATTGCTTATAGAAAGGACTGTGGGAATATAGAAGCCATTGAAACCCCGGACCATAGACAACATGGATTCATAGTGGGAGGTCATTTCAGACAAATATGGTTAATTTCTTCAACTGAGTGACAAAGGAACTAAATCAGGGTGGGGCAGTGGACATTGCCTACCTAGATTTCAGCAAAGGCTTTGGCACCGTCCACATAGGAAGTTGATAAACAAGCTGGGTAGGCTGGGCGTGGGGACAGGGTGTTAAACTGGGTTAGAAACTGGCTAACAGAAAGGAGGCAGAGGGAGGTGGTTAATGGGGTATAGTCTGGGGAGAGGAGGGTGACCAGTGGGGTGCTTCAGGGATCGGTCTTGGGTCCAATCTTATTCAATGTCATTGGTTTTCCAAAGAGGTAGCAAAGAAGTGAAAGCCAAAAGATTGCATTCAGGCAATACAAAAGACACAGGCAGAAGGGGATAGGGAGAAGTACCAGGAGAAGCAAAGGGAGGCAGGGAGGTCAGTAAGGGAAGCAAAGCTCAGACAGAAGAACATATTGCAAAATCAGTGGGTAAAGGGGACAAAACCTTTACAGGTACATAAGTGAAAAAAGAAAGGCAAAGGAGGGATAGTGAGACTGAAGGGGAGGATGGAGGCCGTGTGGAGGATGACAACAGTAAAGTTGACATATTGAACAGTAATTTCTGCTCAGTCTTTACTGAGGAAGAGGAGGTAATGGGTCTGAAGGAGTACAAAGGGTGAGAATGGTGCAGAAATGGACACATGTCCTTTACAGGAAAGGGTCCTGAAGGAACTGGAAGTAATAAGAGTTGATAAAGCAATGGGGCCAGATGGGGTGCACCCCAGTGTCCTTAAAGAACTCAGAGAGGGGTGGCTGAACCTCTGGCTATCCTGTTTAGCCAATCACTGGAAACAGGGAGGTACCAAAGACTGGAAGACAGCAGATGAAGTCCCCTTATACAAAAGTGGGAACAAAGAGGATGCGGGAACTACAGACAAGTCAGCCTCACCTCAGTAGTAGGGAAGATCATGGAAGCACTACTGAAGGAGAGATTGGTGGAACATCTGGTTGTCAATGGACTACAGGACCCAAGGCAGCATGGTTTACCAGGAGGAGGTCATGTCAGACCAACCTCATTGAATTTTTGACTGGGTGACTAGGAGGTGGATCAGGGGAGGGCAGTGGACATGGCCTATCTGGACTTCAGCAAGGCCTTTGACACTGTGCCACATGAAGACTATTACACAAACTGGGAATATGGGTGTGGGCAGGACAGTAGTGTGGTGGGTAGGTAACTGGCTGGGGGCGGGACACAGAGGGTGGTGGTAAATGGCTGTCACTCCACAGAGGGAAGAGTGACCAGTGGGTACCACAGGGATCAGTGCTGGGACTGGTCCTATTCAACATCTTCATTAGTGACATTGCACAGGACCTAGAAGGCAGAATTTCACTGTTCGCTGATGACACAAAGCTCTGTAACTGAGTAGACACACCAGAGGTGTAGACAGAATGAGAAGGACCTGCAGAAACTTGAGAATGATCAGGGTTTGGCAGTTGAAATTCAATGCAAAGAAGTGCAAGATAATGCATATGGGGCACAAAACCCTGGCACAATATATCAGTTGGGGGTGAGGATATAGCATGCACCAAGCAGGAAATGGATCTTGGGGTTATCATGCTGATGACCTCAAGGTAGAAACAGTGTGACAAGGCAGCAGGTAAAGCAAATAGGATGTTGGGATGCATAGGCAGGCATCACCAGCAAGAAAAGGAAGGTCATAATTCCACTATACAAGACACTAGTGAGGCCCCACCTGGAGTACAGTGTACAGTTCTGGAGACCTTACCTAAGTAAGGACATAGACAGGGTAGAGAAGGTTCAGAGGAGGGCAACAAAGATGGTGCATGGATTGCATCACAAGTCCTATGAGGACAGGTTGAAGGAACTGAAAATGTACTTCCTGGAGTAGAGGAGGAGAGAGGATATGATAGAGACATACAAGTATCTTACAGGGAGGAACAGGGTGCAGGAAAACACTATTTTTAAGTGAAAAGATGTTCCAGGACTAGAGGGCATGGGATGAAGGTGGAGGAGGGCGATTCAGAGGAAACATGAGAAAAATTTCTTCACAGAACGGGTGGTGGACAAGTGGAACACCCTGCCAGAGGAAGTGGTGGGGGCTGAAACAATCACAGGATTTAAGAATGCATGGGATAGACATAAAGGAATTCTGGAGGTCAGGGTAGGGGCAACAGACTTCTAAGAAAACATAAACTGAACTTACAAGCTCAAATGGGCAGACTGGGTGGCCATAGGCCCTTATCTGCCGACACTGTCTATGTATCTATTGCAGAGGAGCTAGAGGAAAAGGTCTGCCTGTTTGCAGGGACACTAAGATCTGTAATAGGGTGGATACCCCAGAGGGGTGGAGAAAATGAGGTTCTGGGGAATCTTGAAAAATGGCCTGAGGACTGGCAATTGAAGTTTAATACAAAGGAGTGCAAAATTATGCACCTGGGACACAGAAACCCTGGGGTAAGCTACAGGATGGGGGCTCTGACAGTAACAAAGGAGGAAAGGAACTGGGGATTATTATTTCAGACAACCTGAAAATGTCAAAGCAGAGTACTAAGGCAGCTGGGAGGGCCAGTGGCATGGGGTGCATAGGTAGGGGTATCACTGGCAGAAAGAGGAGGTAGTGATGCCAGTATATAAAACCGTGGTCAGGTCTCACATGGAGTACTGTGGAGTGTGTGCAGTTCTGTCAAAATGGGGTGTGCACAATGAGAAGAGATATTTGTGTTTAAACCCAGTTGCCACTCTTTAAACCATTTTGACAGTTTATCCAGAAGTGCAAGATCATGCACATAGGGAAGAAAAACCCTGAAGCCAACTATTGGCTGGGATGGGAGTTGCTGGCAATCTCAAGAGAAGAAAGAGACTTGGGCATCATCATCACAGATGACCTGAAATTATCCAAGCAGACCACTAAAGCAGTAGGTAAGGCTAGGGGATGTTAGGGTGGCTAGTAGGGGTATCACAAGTCATACGAGGGAGGTAATAATCCTCTTTACAAGACACTGGTTAGGCCCCATCTGGAGTACTGCCTGCAGTACTGGAGGCCACACCTGCACAAGGACATTAACTAAAATGGAGGCAGTCCAGAAAAGGGCAACCAAATGTGCAGGGACTGCATCAGAAAACATATGAGGACAGATTAATGGAGCTCAATATGTATACCCAAGAGCAAAGCAGAGAGAGGGGTGATATGATCGAAACATTAAGGGTATTAACAAGGTGAAAGAGGCTAACATGTTTCAATATAAGAAAACAGCAGGACAAGAGGACACAGCATGAGATTAGAGGAGGCCAATTAAGGGTAATGAGGAAGTTCTTTTCACAGAAATGGTGGTGAATGCATGGAATGGCCTACCTCAGGAAGTGGTGGATATGAATACAGTGCAGAGCTTCAAACAAGCATAGGATAGGCATAGGGAGCAATACAGATGGTGAATAGATGAGGCCATTGACAGAGTAAAGGCCTATGGCACATTCATAAGGTAGAAAAGAAATGGGCAGACTGGATGGGCCTTGCAGTCCTTATCTGTCATATACTTCTATGTTTCTGTTTCTATGTTTCTGGAGTCTATGCCTTCATAGGGCCATGAACAGACTGGAAACAGTCCAGAGGAGGTGACTAAGATTGTACAGGGATTGCAATTCTAGACTAATGAGGAGAGATTAAGGAACCTCAATATGTACTCATTGGAAGAGAGAGTAGGGAGGGACATGACAGAAACAATCAAGTACTTAAAGGGTATAAACAAGGTGCGGGGAGACATTTTCCATTACAGGAGGAGCACAGGAATGAGGGGTATAACATGAAATTGGACGGTGGAAGGTTAAGAGGGAATGTGAGGAAGTTCTTCACAGAGAGGGCAGTGGACACATTGAATGATCTGCCTCAGGTGTTGGTGGGAGTTAGCACTGTGGACTGATTCAAGCATGCATGGAACAGGCATTGTGGAACCATAGAGGTGCAGCTGTGGAGGGGTCAGAAGCAGTAATCCAGTAAAAGGGCTTACGGACAGTCTAGATGGGCCAGGCAGTCCTTATCTGCTGACAATTCCTGTTTCTATGTTCTATGTTTCTAATGTTAAACCCCATTTTGCACATTAATAACTTTGTCCCATTCAACGATGTACATGAAATTTGGAACACTCAATGCCTGTGCCAGAATCTCTTGTTCCTGAAATTTACATATAGATTTGCTCAGTGAATGAAAAGTTACTGAGGTACAGAAAATGAAATAAATCACCATTTTAATGACTTTTTTGCTCCCAATAACTTAAAAATATGAGGATTTGAAACCTGATACTTTCAGGTTTGATACAGTTCAGACCAAGGTATGTGATTGGAGGTGTTTTGTGTATGGGTATCATAGATACATAGATACATAGACAGTGTAATTTTAAATAGTTTATAAAATAATTTGTTTCCTTGAGCATGTGCACTGTAAAAATTAATGTTCTATAGAGAGCTGTTTTTTTATGAAGCGTGATGCCCTGTTAATATTTTCGTTATGTGATGTCATATCATGCACTGTGGTGTTGTGTATAGCGGAACACCACAGTATATGATATGATACATATAACTAAAAAGAAGAAAGTTGTTTCCTCTTTGAAAGAAATACATTGATTTTGTAATTAACCATATCCTTGGTGGTCTATAAAAAAAAACATCCCTGGTGTCTAGTGGTGTGTCCCCTTATCCAGTCAGCCACCCAGTTAAGAATAAAGTTCTCCATACCTTTATTTGATATTCATCACCAGTAAGCTACATGTCCAGTTGTACAGCTCTCTTCAAATTATTACAGACACATGATGCAAGTGTTGATGAGATGTCAGGAAAGCTGTTCTTGCTGCCAGACATTAAAACTGATTGAGTAATCACGTTTCTTTGTAGTTCTTTTCTTCTCTAGTTTGTGCTCCCATAACCCAAACAATTAACATGGCCCTTAAGGGGTGGTTGGCTCCCTTCCCTGGGCTAAGACACAGATGTGGCACACTGCTGAGTCCAAATGAGGACAAAACATGTGTATGTGTCTGCTGTTCTTAGCCTTCTTGGATTGCACTGTGAGGTCTTCCAGCACCATGCATTTCTGCTTAAAGTTGAGTCAGTCCAAATTCTCTCATGGAGATTTGCATGTGTCCCATGATGCTTTGCATTATTGGGGTATGTAATTGTGTTCTCTTTTTAAATTTGGCTGTATGGCAAATATCCTCCAGGATAACCAATGCCTGAGGGCATTTGCTCTGGGGTTCTTTTTAGTTAATTAGACATTAACACTTCAGAGTTTCATTATAACAATGATATATTTGACCACAAATAGATGCCATCAGAATGCACTATCACTTATTTTATTGAACTGAAGAAAAAATGACCCTGATTCAGCTGACAGTGTTCATTTAAAGTGCACTGTGTTTAACTTGATTTAAGTATACAGCACCTGTTTTGTATAGTGCCAGCTACGTAGTAGTAAAATTTCATCTGGATCGTCCTGTCAGTATGCCCCTCAGCTCATTATTTTATGTAGAGGTGCCAACACAAGGAAGCCAAATCCTGTATCAGCTTGACAACCACCCTCAGCAGTATGGGATAATGGGATCCCACCCCAGTGTCGCAAAGTAACTGCATTAAGAGTATTTTAACCAGCAAAAGAAATGTCCTGTGAAGTCTTTTTTTGTGACCTAAAATAAAGAAATTGCCACTTTGTTGTTGCTGCTGTCCCCATTCCCCATCCCAACCCTCACACTGGGCACCCAGCACCCTATACTCCCCCTTACCTTATACATATGGAGCTGAGGTCCAAGGCTGTAATCCTATCTCTGCAAGAGACACATCTTCACTCTTCAGCACTGAGCAGTGTGAATTGAGAGCATTAGGTAAGTGCAGTATAATGTATCAACTTATGTGCATAACTTCATTATTTTCAGGCATTGTTTTACCAGATTTTCAACATGGCCTTTTGGGACTCCACCTCATAAACAGTCTCAGTGAAATTTCATTAGTAAGGCCCTGAAGATGATTTCATGTTTGCTGCCCAAAATCACCTTTGGGCTCAATTAACAAACTTTCACAGTGTTCATGAGGTGGGGTCCCAAAAGGTCATGTTGAAAATTTGTGAAAAAAAATCCAAAATGACCAAGTTATGAACTGACATTTTTTCAATATTTTACCCTCAGATTTTCAACATAGCTATTTATCACACCACCTCATTAACATTAGAGTTGTCATTTTCACATCCTGCCTGAAACATGTCACACCTGTGCATGGAATAGTGTTTCAGTGGGGCTTTGAACATTTTCACCTATCTGGCACATGAGGTGTGACCTTAAGAAGACTTTATTGAAATTTTGGGGTAAAATATTAAAAACAAAGAATTTATTAAAGTAACGTTGTTTGCAGGTGTGTCCATTGCACCACTGGTGACCACATGGTCTTACCATGCCAGTGAGCTGAGCTCAGGTGTGAACTCAGTGAGCCATTTTAATGGGACAAGACTGATGGGAAAGGTGTGACTGCATGCAGCACCAGCCCTGGCTTGCATAGGGAGGGAGCAGTGTTTTGGCACAGATGCCACACTCTGTGGTGGGTCAGGGAGCATTAGCCACAAGGTATTGACATGAATGCCAGGACCTGCTGGGCCCATGCACTGGGTCCAGACTGTCCCAATATTGTATATACTGTATATATATGAGGATACCATTCTACTATCAGAAAAAGAAGGAAATTCATTACAAAAAAACAACAATGTTATTGCAGACATTAGGGTTGAAGAACTCAAATTGCACAAAGAACGGAACAACAAAAACATTATGGATTAGGGTCTCTGGAGTATTGACAAATCAGTGGTGGAGTCTTACTTGGGGTTGTCAACCTAATGTCCACCACCTCCTTGAGCAAATGAAACCAGATGTGATCCCTGCTTACACAGGGCCCTTGTTGGCCCTGCATGAAGTAAGCTAAGACAACATGTTGACAACATGTATAAGCCATACATCTCTGCCTTTGAAGAGTGTATCACTTTGAGGCAGTGGTTTGTAGTGTAAATTTATATGCCAGCACGAAAGTTTAAAATTTGTGCAGATTACATAATGTGCACAAAATGCTGATTTATTTTATGCAAATTACATAATTTGTGCAAAATACAACAGTATTTTATGCAAATTATGTAATTTGCACAAATTTCAAACTTCCGTGCTCGATATATAAATATTTCTTAGGAAATAATGGGAAATTTAAAGTTTAATAACTTTTGAATGGATTAATATTTTCACCTAACCTTCAAATGGCATATCTGTGAGGCAAATGCTTTCTACCCTGTAAATTGTAGACCACTACTTAAGCCATTTCTAAGATACAGGTTGACAAAAATGGCAAAAAACACAGATGTGTCTGTTTTTTAAGACTTTGCATCTCAAAGACATCACAATAGATGTTCGGACATTCGCATGTCTACAGATCTAGCTGTGCCATCATGCATGACAAATTCCATGCACTTCTGTTGAATGGTTCCAGTGGTATTGAGGTTTACAAATTCAGTTTTTCTTGCACAACATACATCATCATTATTTTGTGAAAATTATGTGATTTGGGCAAATTTCTAACTTTATGCCTGACATGTAAACTGCCACATAGGAAATAATGAAAAATTAAATGTTTAATAACTTTTGAACAGATTAATATGTTTCACCAAACCTTCAAAAGGCACATCTGTGTGGCAAAGGCTTTCTACACCAACATTTCAGATCACCTAAATCCATTTCTGAGATATGTTTGAGACACAGTATCTCGTAAACCTCACAAGCTATTCAGATGAAAATGCCCACATCGACAGACCTGCAGCACGAGAGAAGGCATGCAGAATTTCCTGCAGATATGCTAAATGGTTACAAAGTTATTAAGGTGCAAAATATACAAAACTGGAAGACTGTTCACAAAATAAAAATAAAAATGGTAGATTTAAAGAAGATTGAGACACAGTATCTCAGAAACCACAAAACAGATTTCACAAAATTTGGTACATTGAGAGACTAGCCCCCAGAGATTATGCTAGCCATACTGTGTGCACATCGTTGGATTATGCCGAAGTTACTAAGGTTCAAACATGCAAAAAAAACCAACTGAAATATTGCAAAATTAAAAAAACATTTAAATGTAACATGTTTGAGACACAGTATCTCAGAAACCACACAAGCTTTTCAGATGAAAGATGGCCACATTGACAGACAAGATTATGCATGCCAAATTTCATGCAGATATAGCGAAGGGCTTTTAGTTATTAAGGTAGTATGCAAATCTAGAAGAAGGTGAAATAAAGAAAAACAGGTACATTTAAGGATGCTTGAGACACAGTATCTCAGAAACCACAAAACAGATTCACATGAAGGGTCTTGTCTTGGGGATGTCAACCTTAATGCTCACCCCATTTTCCTATATTGTACCCATCTCAGATGATTTACTTATGGAATGGGTGAGTGTTAGGGCTGACAACACCAAAGTCTGTATGTGTATGCAGGGTGGAGGGGTGGGGCGTTAGAGTTGGAAATCCTAACTGGAACTTACCTGCTTTTGTTGCTTTAGTAAACACCTCAAATGATGAACTAAAAAGGTAAGGGTAAAAGGTAACTTCTATTAAACCTGAATTTGTGAATATTAAGAACTTTGGAATTGTTCAAGGGATGTGCACAATTTGGCCTCTTCCCTGCCAAAATGTCGTGGGAATCGGTTGTGTGGTTTCCGAGTTATAGTATGTTACAAAAACAGAAAAATTCATTGAGTTTGAAATGTTTTTGTCCACCTGGATCACAGAAACTGTTTTAGATTGTGGTACAAAGCCTTTACCTCATGGATGTGCCTTTTAAAGGTTTTGTGAAAAATATTAATCCATTCAAATCTTATTAAACTTTAAAGTTTCCCAGTATAGCCAATGGGAAAAATATTTTATCTGAAAATGAAAGCAGATAAATGGCCTCCAAACATTTTTTTGCCACTTCATAGCAAGAAAATGGCTAGGACCTTAGGGCAGAAATTTGTAGAGTGGCACACCCTTGCCCACAGATGTGACCTTTGGTAGTTTGGTGAAGAAATGGACACTGGTTCCATAGTTACAGTACTCTAAAGTTGAGAATTTTCACATGGATAACACTATCACCAATTGTGGCACCTTTCTGCAGCTATACCTCGAAAACAGTTTGAGATACAGATTTTTGCTAAGCGCGGAAAGCCTGATTGAGGTGGCCAGGAATAGAACTGCAAATACATTTTTCCAAAGTTCCTACAGTTCCTGAGATATTGCAATGTTTGCAGCACAAGGGTCACCTGAAATGGCTCCAGGCATGCACTGTCTCTATACTTATGGGTACATGGGGTGCAGGGCCCATAGGGCCCTGCAATACCACATATGGATCCCATTATGCAATAATGGGAGCACAGGCCCTTTATTATGCAGAAGTGGCCCTGTATCCCACACAGAGATGTGATATCATTAAAATATCAGTACACATATGCATAGTTGGGAGAAAAGGGGTCTCTGGGCCCTTGCTACCACATGAAAATCAGAGATAATTGCAAATGTATGCATAATTGGCGGGCCCTGCGCCCCACTACCACATACAAGTAACATTGCACTTTCTCAAGAATAAGGAAATTAATTGTAAAACAAAATTTTGTTACTGCATCAGTTAGGGTTGTCATTACAGCAACAAAAGTTTGGATATTCAATGTTAGGGTTACCAATTTACCCCCACACCCACACCTACACCCACTCTCCACACATCAACAGGTGTTACGGTGTGCCTTGAGTCATCAGTCTTACTTTCACCCCATTGTCCTATACTGTACCACACAGCCTCCATACAAATGTAATGCGGTGAGAGTTAGGCCGACAACTCCAAGGCACACCCGACCCTGTTGGTGTGTGAAAGAGTGAGGGGGGTGGGGTAGTGTTGGTAACCCTAACATCGAATTTCCAAACTTTTGTTGCTGTAATGACAATCCTAACTGATGCAGTAGTAAAGTTTTTGCAATGAATATATATGGTTGTGTGTGTGTGTGTGTATGTGTGTGTAGATAGTTAGATAGGCAGACAGACAGACAGATATCAATAAGGGATATGCAGGTGGGAGCTGTGTGATACCTGGTTTATCTATGCTAGTGTTGTTTGACCTTGAGTTACCTCATGAGGGGCATAAGCCACAAGTGTGGTGGCCAAGGTCAAACTGCATGAGTGCATGAGTATGGATAATTATGTATCACACAAGCTGTCCCTGTATGTTCCATTTATAAAACAGAGTAAGAGCTTATATGATGGGTTATTTTGTATATATATAATAAATAATGGATATGCAGGTAGGAGCTGTGTGATACATGATTTATCTATACTAGTGCTTTGTGACGTTGAGTTACCTCATGAGTGGCTTATGCCTATGAGTGAGGTGGCCAAGTCAAATTGCATGAGTATAGAATCATATCACAACCTCACCCCTGCATGTTCCATTTATGCAATAGGGTAGGAGCTTGTGTGATGGGTTATTTTGTTTTTAAGATTTTGTTTTAATTCATGTAAATTTCAGGGTCTATTTTGTGAAAAAGTTGCTTTGTGCCCTTTTCCGTGCCTGGCTGCTATGGCGTTTCTATGATGCAGCATGTGGACATTACACTGATGTCACAGTGTGTCCACTAATTGATGAAGTTATCTGGTTTTCAAAAATTGTAGCAAAGATTGTGGACCCCTCAGAAAGAGTGGCTGCAGGTATAAAGGAAAGCAGGGCAATATGGGGACATTGTTGAGCTGACAGCATCAAGTTGAGGCAGTATAGCGCAGTGTTTTTTGGCTCTGAGCTGCAAATCTGGAGACCTGGGTTTAAATCTCACAGCCCCCACTTGCATACTGTGTAACCCTGAGCAAGTCATTTAACTTCCTGTGCTCCAAGGTTGCACCTGTAAACAATCTTTCAGCTTAATGTGTCTCACTTGGTTAAACAATTGAAAAAAGTTTTATTTTAAAATAAACAGTCCATTTTGAAATATTTAGTTTGGTATTTGGATGGATCAGAGACAGTCACAGTAGTCAGATTCTGTGAGATCAGAGTGAAAGTGCTGTGGCAGTGAAAGGCTAAGAGCAGAGTGGCAAATGACAAAAATGAAGAGACATACATTAATGGAGTTTTTCATCCTCACTTGGAAAGGCACATTGTCAATGATTGAGCGAGTGATGAAATGGTAGCGGGTGGGTGGGCATGCAGTCAGGCATAAGGGGCAGTGGGGAAAGTAAAATTGGAGAGTTGATGGCAGCACAGTGACAGGACCTGTAGAACATTGAAAGTGCCAGTAGTCATGAAACTGGATTAAGTAGTGACGGCCAGCTACCATTGGGGTGTGTGAGCATGTGTTAATTATGACATGTCTGCTGTGTAGTGTAAATGCCTGATGACGTGTCAATTATGTGTATCAATGCGAGATTCCACATTTATCCACATAGTAGACACGTCATCAGCCATTTATCACATGACAACAACATTTGTCAGTGGAGATTCCACCCATTGCATTAGATAGATAGATAGATAGATAGATAGATAGATAGATAGATAGATAGATAGATAGATAGATAGATGGACGTTATCACACGGTATGATCTGAAATATTTGTGATATCTTTGCAAGTGTTCTGTGAATTATGACATCATGAGGGTGAAGCCACGAGTGATGGCATACATCACAGAGCATGAGCAAAGATATCACCGATATTTTAGACAGACCCATGGTGTATTCAAATGTTGAAATTTTTGTGTGTGGTTCTGTTACTTTATTGGTGTTATTTTAATTTTTTGTAATTTGGTGAATGCTGTACTGCTTTTCTGTGTGATTAAGTAATTTTTATGTTTGCTTGTGCACATGTGCAAGAAACATTATGTGAGACTTTGTAGAGAAGTGGAGTTTTGGAGGTGTGACACTGTGGTGGCCAATGCCCCACTACATTATGAGGCTTGGCCATATTTCCCCAAGGCGGTGGCATGCTGCTGCTGACACTAGTTCAGCAAGTGTGCCACCAAATTGAAATGAATTTGTGCTGCAGTGAGGAGCAACCCATCATTGCAAGGTGTGCCTTGCCTGGTGTAACATTTCAATAAACAATGTGGGTGGTAGCTCACTACCCGCAGCTCACAGTCCCTAGGAAGCTGATTTTGGGGTACAGAATCCTCCTGTTAGCATATGTGCCCCTTTACTGAGGTGGTCTGCCAAGGAGGTGCCAATCCCCTCAGCATCATGCCCCAAACACAGACATGCTTGCTGACGGGGTGCCCAATCTCTGTCGGCATGTTAACCCACCCATCATGTTGGCATTTTCCTGGTGCCACCCCACAATGATTGTGTGCCACACTGGGAGCCCACCCTAGAGTGGCTAACATGCCCTCCCAACCAAATGTGCCACAATGGGAGCCCACCCAATGTGGCCAAAACCTGTAAAAACAGAAAACACTCTGTGGTGATTTTTTTTATTTTTGTTACCTGAAACAAAGGAAATGGTCCTTGCCATTGGGTCCCCTCCCCAGCACTCACACACCCTCTGTGCACCTTGCATTTCCACACACCCCCCACCATACTTACTCTCCAGAGCTCTGCGTGATGATCTTTGGTGGACCGGGAACACGCCTGCACTCTTCAAAGCCGATCACGAACTGAAGAAATGCCAATAAGCTGTATAATGGCATAAATGTTTTTTTTTCAACTTATGTGCTATCTCAGCCATTTTGCAAATGTTGGCACCACATTGTTAAAATTAGGTTCTGGACCCCACCTCATGAATTCAATCACTTTCATGTCATTATTAGGTCCCAAGAGGTGATTTTGCAGTCACTGCATGGAATCAGCTTTGGGACCGAGTAATGAAACAACAGTGTTATTGTTCATGAGGTAGGCTCACAAAAAGCCTACAGTATATTGAAAATTTGGTGAAAACATTCCAAAAAATTACTGTGTTACGAGTGTGCATTGCACAGTTTCTACTCATGCTCATAACTCCTAGAATTTTTATATTTTCACTCCAGATTTTCAGCATTGCCAGTTTTTTCACACCTCTTTATGAACAGTGCAGCTGTCATTTTTCGCATCCTGCTGGATATGTGGTTTCGCACATGTGATGCACAATGGCACAGTCACTGTGGAAATTAGCATTCGGGCAGATTAACAAAATCACAGTAACACTGTTCATGAATGGAGACCCCAAAATACCTATGTTAAAATGTGGTCCAACATTTCACAAAATGACTGTATTACAAGAGCGTTGTGCAGTTTCCATGCACGCCGTATCTCAAGACTTTTAATATTTTCACTACAGATTTTTAACATTGGCATTTTCCATACCTTCTTATGAACAAGACAGCTGTCATTTTTCACATCCTGGCCAAACTGTGTTTTGCACATCTGGTACAGAATAGTGTGGTCACTGCAGCAAATCAACATTCAGGACAGATTAACAAAACCACAGTGCCACTGTTCATGAGCAGAGGTACCAAATGCTTTCTTTTTTAATTTTATCTTTTGTCCTGCTTGTCTGCCACCAATATCTGCTGGTCACGGCACCTTCCTACTTCCACCTTCCTGCTGACTCCCCAAAACCCCGACTTGCCCTTAGGAGGGGGGTCGTGCCACTGGCCAGGTGTCGCGATCAATGTTGCTATCTGGGGAGCTGGTCGGAAGGCTAATTGAAGCCAAAGGCAGGCTTCATGGAGGCAGCAGATTATGGGAGAGTTTTTCCCATATAAGGGGGCAGGAACGTGCAATGACATCCAGCATCCACCCTGCCCCTTGGAACTGCTGCATGCCTGTAGCTTGCAGTACCCTGGCCTCAGTCAGGGGTCTGTCGAGCACTGGATGGGAACCCATCCCACCCCGAGAAGGAGAGCAGTCCACTGGATGCTCCATCCTTCTCTCCCGGCTGGCCCTCCAGTGACCTGAGTCAATTCCTCGAACAACAGGTCGCCGTGTCAAAAGGTACCAAATGCTTTCATGAAGTGGGGGTCATGAAAGGCCATGTTGGAAATTTGTAGTGCAAATACCAACAAACTCCCAGGGTGTTATGGTTTCTAACCATAACATCCAACCCTGTACAGACTGACAGGTGTCAGGGTGTGCCTTTGGATTGCTGTCTGTAATGCTCATGCCATTCCACCCCATCCTGCCACCAGTGACAGGCATTGAGGTGTACCTTGGACTCTCCGGCCCCAGAGTTCACCCCATTCTCCTATACTGCACCCATTTCAGTATGTCCTTATGGAATGGGGTGACTGTAAAGCTGAACATCCCAAGGCACACCTCAACACTTTTCAGTGTCTGCAGATTAGGGTGAGGTGAAATGGCATGAGCGTATGTGCAATAACCCAAAGACATACCCCAATGCCTGTCCATCTTTGCAGAGTGGAGTGGGGCTCACAAGATGTTCAATACTTCACTGCCATTCCTATTCTGCATCTGTCTAACTCCTGCACTTCAATGCTAATACCAGCAAGCAAACATTTGGCCTTGACAAATGCTTGTTTAATATGGGCTTGTGGGTTTTGTATTTTCCTCATAAGATTATATTGACATTTTCTGATTGGCTACTGTAGGGTGGGACAATTAATCCTATTGGATAGTTTGGCCATGACCCATGTGGCTGTGTGCTGTGATTGAGTAGTGTGATTTGGCTTCTGATTGGCTGATCTGCGCTGTCTGTGTTTGGTGTCCTTTTTGAATGGCTTATTCTTGATGGTGTGGTCGATTTATTTGGTGATTGTGCAGGTTTTGCAGTTGTCGGCCATAGGGCCTGGATGAGTGTGGCTGCATGTGCCTGAATATTCTGCAGATGATGCCATCAATCTTAAGGCCTTCATGAATGTATCATGAGCAGTGGTACAGTGTGGATTTACACTGTTTGGAGTGCGTGGTGCTCAGCATGGACTCAGTGGATGGGACATGGAGGATCAGCATCTTCGTTTATAGCTGGATGACAGGACTAGCTTCATTCGAGGATTGGATTCCTTTGCTGCATCATGACTCCTTTTGGATTATTCTTCAGATGGAGTCTTCTTTTGCATGGATATGTTTGCTGTATAGTGACCTTTCTTGGATTATTTTCTGGAAGAAGTCTTCATTGTGTTTTTTTTTAGTCTCTGTGGATTATTTTAACAGCTTTTTTAAACAGCTTTTGTTTTTGATTTGTTGCATTTACAAAATTGCATAACAAACTTAGAGTGATAGTGTTGAAATTAAACATTTGCTAAACATGGTTTGTAACAAACTCTTAAGGATGTTCCTCGTGTTTCAGCAGTCCAATATCAAATTTATAATGTTTTGCACCATACATGATGGTCATCTAAATATTTAATATCCATAACAAAAACATGAGTTGCCATACTTGTTTTGAAGTTACATGGTGAGACTTTATCACTCCTTATGAAAGAAATCTTTAGAGACCCACTGTTCTAGGTATTTACTGTATAACACCGGTATTTTAGTGAAACAAGGACATATCATGTGTCAGGATGTTTGTTTCATTTTTCCACAAATACTAAAGTAAACAGCAAATTACCAATACTGTGACACCCTCTTGAACTAACATTCTTAAAAATAGGGGACACATTTGTATGTTTTATGCATAAAACCATTTCAGTCCCATGTCATTTTCATAAAACCTTTTTGAAGATGTAAATACAGGTCTTACCATGCTTTTTATAGTTATATCTGATTTCAAAGTTGCATTTTCAGAAGTGGTCAGCTCAGGACAAAATAATTTAAAAATCCCAATGAAAATAAAGCTTGCCAGAAAACTGTTTAAACAATTTAAAGTAATGCAGAATGACAAGGGTGTTTATACTGTATGAAAGAAGCATAGAAAAAAGGTAGGCAGACATGCATGTTAAGCACATTGAATGATGCCAACACCTGTAATTTTGGAAAATAATTTCCTGGATGCCTATTGTATGTATTCTTAGCTGGACATTGACATAATAGGATAAACCATTATTCTAATAAATAATGCTTCCATATATTTAAGAATGTATTTGTGCCTTTAAACAGCCTTGAGAAATTTTTCAGGTGCATCAGAAAATGGGAATTTGTTTTAAATTTATTTTATTAAGATTTTCAATAACTTAGTGAGACACAGTACATACACTGACATTCTTGCGTATTTCACTATCATTTCTTGTATACATCTTCCAGCTGATGACTACTATGCATTACAGTTGTGTTTATATGGTAGTTGAGGCTAATGAAATGAAGTCATGAAGAAGATATATATCATCAACCATTATCATTGACTGTAAATTAATTCTCATATGTCCTCATATTACATATTGCTTCCCCATCCCCAAGGCCTTTCAGGTTTGATTATGGACACAATTCAGGGTCAACTGCTCCCGGTGTAATAGCCATCTTGTCACCTTCTGGTAATTGATGCAGACTGGTTATTCATTTTGCAATCAGGGTTTCCATCTGATATATTGAGGTCATCATACATCTCCAGTCCTGAATTGTTGGATGTCTGTTGACATCCATTTTTTGTAAGCAATTTTTTGCTAAAATAAAATGGATAAATGTGTCCTTGACCATAGGGAAAAATGGAATTTTGAACACCAGGGAATGTGTTTAAATAATTTTACCTTCATAAAAGGAATATTCACAATAAGAGTGTTATTAAAGTGTAGTATCTCTATTTACTTAGACATAGAACACATTAAAATAATTAAGTATTAGAGCTAGAAAAAGACTGTGTTTCACAATTCCAGTTAAGTGCATGTATTATGCTGTAGTCTATAACTTTTAGGGGATTAGTAGGCACTCTTATGGCTATAAGAGTGCCACCTTGCATGTTCTTAGGGCAAGCGAATTTCAAACTGTAGGTGAGAAGTCTTGGTGATGTAAGGACACAAGAAGCAGAACTCTTATAGCCATAAGAGGCCCTGGCAGTTTCAAACTGTTCCATTTTGCAAATGATGGTCCGTCTGCACCATGATCCCATCTGCAACAACAGCCCCAAGTATCTCTCTCTCTGGGTTTTGGAATGAATAAAAATGTTTTACTAAATAAAGCAAATGCCAATGAGGACTCTGCTTTTCAGTGATGCCTCATTCCTGCATGCATCTGCATGTATCGGAGACTGCTCTGGCACTCAGACACCACTGACCACAGCTCAACGTGACAAATGGCTGACCCCAGCCAAATTGCTGCAAAAGCCACTCCGCACGTAGGGCAACTTAACAAATAGGCCTGAGCTCGCTACATTGTGAATGCTGGGAGGGGTGCAGAGTCTCATGAAGGTCCAGTGGTGCCTAGTGTGGAGTAATTAATTGCTGTCAGTTCATTTAATTAAGAGCACTGTGATGGTAACATCCCACTGTTTTATTTTCCTGTACAATCCACAGGCTCAGGTTAGCAGGAGGTTGCACAGAAAAGCAATGTTTCAGTTATTGTTTTCTTGCAGCCAGGGCTGCATTGCAGGTGCTGGGAGAACCAGAACTTATAGATACTTTCCTCAGGAGGATGACAAGTGACCAGTGATGTACTTAGAAGCATTGGACTGGCACAGGCAGGTGAGACAGGGCAGGAGAAGGGCAGTGATCTCTCCATGTGCCATTTTGGTGTTGGTCTGTCACTAGGACCTCTATCTTCTTCAGGTCTGCCATGCTCATCTTTTGCTGTACCAAAGGATGCCATCTTACTTGATCTGTGTGAAAGAACTTAGTTGGACATAAGAAAATAATGTATATCTGTGTTTATTCATTACACAAAACTTCAGCACACCATGAGGCTATACCTCAGACAAAAGGGTTTCCAGAGCCACTGGAATAATAAGGCACTGCCAGGCACTGCAAGAACAGTAACAACAATCAGTATTCTGAGTGCACTTAAGGGTGGAAGCTAGTAGTAAGCCCATCTTAAATGTACTTCACAGTAGTAATACTTATTTAAGTTTACTTCCCAGCTGTCTAGCCATTCTTGAACTTTTCAGTGTTCCTGTGTGAACCACCACCACCTTTACAGTCCACAAATGCCTCACCCATGATGCAACTATTATTACAATTAACACTGCTTCTGAACCGTGATTCTGAGATCGCCACTACTGTAGTATCCTCCACACTTACTAGAAAAACATGAAGTTAATGCTCAAGAGTCAGAGGTGTTGCTTGTAACTTCATATAATAATAATAATAATAATTTTTATTTTAAGGCGCCTTTTAGAAACCAAGATAAAATCAGACAAATCAAAATAGAACATTTTAAAATCAGACAAACATCAATATACTGTTATGAACCAGCTAATCACTTCCATAAGCCTGGTGTCATAAATAAGTCTTTAAGACTGATTTAAAACTTTCCACAGGCATGCACTCCCATAACTGACGAGGCAGAGAATTCATAATGTTGGAGCCGAACATAAAAGATCTGGCTCCTAAAGATTTCAAATGCACCTTAGGCATCTCTCCAACCCCCGCTGGCTGAGCAAAGTGATTGCCCAGGGCAGTCAGGGACCACGCAGCTCTTTCAGGTAGTCCAGGCTCAGTCCATGTAGGGCCTTAAAAGTCAGCAAGCCAACTTTGAAGGTGATCCGCCACTGAACTGGCAGCCAGTGCAGATTCCACAGCACCGGCACAATATGACTTGATTGAGAAGATCCCATCAAAGTCAGGCTACTGCATTCTGCGCCAGCTTCAGGCAGCAGATCTCCACCCTGAAAGCCCTAGGTATAGGGAATTGCAGTAATCCAAGTGAGAGGACACAAAGGCATGAACCAAAACAAGAAGGTCACTGGACGGAACCAAATGCTTAATCCTGGAGATATTCCTTAGATGGTAAAGGAAGAATTGATGACAGCCGACACCTGCGATTGCAGATTCAGCCCTTCATCAAAGATCACCCCAGGTTTTGCACGTGGTTAAAAGTTGGGAGAGGGACTCCACCGAGAACAAATCCAGAGGAGACCCACTACCCAGACCTCCTATCCATGACCAGGTTCCACAACCATCACCTCAGTCTTACCCAGTTCAACTTCAGCCAACTCATACCCATCCATTCCTGGATTTCTTTGAGACAGATGTTAAATACCAAGAGAGCACTATCCTGGTCAGGTGAAAAGACAGGTAGAGCTGGGTATCATTGGCATAACAATGAAACCTCAGCCCATACCTTCTTACAATGTCTCTGAGGATAGCAGTACACCACAAAAACATGAGGTGACAAGACCAACCCTGAGGAACCTCACAAGACAGAGACATTAGATCTGAAGAAAATATTCCAGATACCACTCTCTGAGTTCTTCCAGTGAAGAACAATATAAACCACCTGAGGACAGATCCAGTTATTCCACAGATGTACCTCAGATGGCTAAGTAACATCCCATGGTCCACGGTGTTAAATGCTGATGATAGATCTAGAAGAACCAAGATGGAGCAGTTCTTCAGATCTCTCGCCATCAGGAGATCGTTGAGCACCCGAACCAGTGCTGTCCTGGTGCTATATCTCTTCTGAAAACTGGACTGGAGGCTCATAGATGTCATGGATGGTTAAGTGGTCCTCCAGTTGTGCTGCCACTACTTTCTCAATCACCTTCCCTAAAACAGAGAGGTTCAAGATCAGTCTGTAATTAGCCTGGCAGTTTGGGTCCAAAGTAGCTTTCTTCAAGAGTGGTATCACTACTGCCTCTTTCAGAGAGTTAGGAAACTCCCCAGATTCAAAGGAACACCAAACTATCCACGACTAGGACTGGACTGATATCAAGACAACCCAATATCAGGAAGTTGGTCCATGGTCCAAACTACAGCATGTAAGATGCACATCTTGGATAATCCGCATGACATCCATGAAGTCAGGGCAGCGAAGGTACCCCAGGAAAACCGAGGAAGTGACCTCATGCTAATCACAAGCAACACCTAGAGACCACGCTGGTTGGAGCCCTGCCCTCATGTCGGCACCTTATCAACAAAGAAATGAGCAAGGTCATTGCACTCTATTTGCAAAAACACTTTCCAAACCTGGAGAAAGGCTGAGTTGCACATTCTGTCCATGGTACAGCATAGCTGAGCTGGTCGGTTCTGAAGTGCTCACAATCTCCTAGACAGGAACTCTGCCTTCTTATGGGTGATTGTAGATTTATAGACTTGATAATGGTCCATCAATCTAAGGTGGTTGGTGGTTCCAACTTCAGTCTTTGTCACCGCATCTCCCTCAAAACCCCATCAAACCATGGGGATCAAGGTGAAGGGAAAGAGGGATGAACTCAGACTGGAGTAATCACATCCAGAGCCCTGGAGATGGCCTTGTTTTGAGCCAGCAGAGGGATGATAGGTCAAGTGCCACAGATAGGCTTTGAGAACTTATGTCTCGTAAAGAGTGGTACCTGACCATCTCCACAGGGGAGGCCTACTGGGGGGTGTAAAACTAAACCCCACAGTGTAGTGATCAGACCACAAACAGGTTCCACCCCAAATTGGATGCCTTGATCCCTAGGAGGAAAACCAGGTCAAGGGAGTGACCGTGTTTGTGAGTAACAGTGGTAACCACCTGTGTGAGGCCCAGAGATGTCATTGACTGGAGGAGGTGCTGTCCAAATTGCGAGAGTTCATCGTCACCCAGAACCATCAGTCTATGTGACTCAACGTCATGTCGATGATGAAGTCTGTCACTTCCTGAAGGAAACGCTTCTCATCACTGGATGGATGGTAGATGAGGGCAATCTGACAACTTACACCTGCTACAATGATACACTCGAATGACTTTGCTCAACTAGTGCACTCAAGAAGTTAAGTTCAGTCTTGAAACAGACCACAACCCCCTGCAGTCCAATCTCAGGCGGTGTATCACCGAGTACCCAGCTGGAATTAAAGCCTCCAAAATGGGGCCATTATTTTCATCCAGCCAGGTCTCGAGTGATGCAAGCCAGGTCAACCATTTCAGCAAGATCCGCAATAATTGTGGTCTTGTTTTAATGGACCTGGCATTGCATAACATCACCCAGGCTGGACGACCCTCTCGGCCACCTGAACCATCTGCCTACTATAATCAGTAGTGCCTTGGATATGGAAATAAAGCATGGAGCCCCAGGCTCTGGGTCTCCATTTTGCCCAGGGCCTCTGCTGGATCCTACTACCCTGATGTGATGGCATCCTCTCTCACCTCCACTGTTCGATCCTCCTGCCCTTCTCCAACTGCTACATACAATGGCCACTGCCCAGCACTGTAGGTAGGTGTCAAACTGAAGAGGAGGAGGAGGAGGAAAGAAGGACGGAGGGTGCAAGAGCAGAGGACGAATAGTACACAACATGGAGCCAGCATCCTAGGCATTCAATGACCCAAAAACACAGTTTAGTAATTATCAAAAATAAAACAAACAATTAAATAATAATACAGTCCCAATGTTAACTTATCTAAATACTAAAATAATTAACCATAAAATAATACACACCCCATACCCAACAAATAACAATAAAATTAAAACCTAAACTTTGAGTCCTTCAAACCTAAAATAACTAAGTCTCACTAGGAAGCCACAGCTAAAACAAAAACCCTCAGCCCCAAGGTTCTCTCTCACCCCAGGAGCATAAGGAGAATATATACTCAAAGTCAATACAATTAAGCAGGCAAGTTTTAAATGAGACAAGCTTTGGCTGCAAAGTGAGATAGTTGATAGTTGAAAATGTCCAAGCCCTCTCACTACTTGGACAACACCAAAATATATGGACTCTCACTGCTTATAAAATTATTAACATAATCCAGGCCACCAGAAATTATAAGGAAAAAATGTCTGACCATGTTTGTAGATCTTCAGACACAAAACCATCACCAAACCATTCCTTCCAAGTTGACATTCACTACAAGCAAGCACAGGAGAAACCCATGTGCTGGGGCCTAGCTGAAAATATTTGCTCTGGCAAAAGGAACCACCACTGGATTCACCAAACAGCAGACCCCTGGGAACCAAAGAGGACCTTGAGCCCACCAGTCAGCTCCTCGGCTGGTCCACAGCTCAGGTCCCCACGCCACAGCGAAATTCGACCTGGACTCCCAGCACAAATCAAGGAACCCCTGCACTGCAAAGGTCTAGTTTATGGTTTGGCTCAGTCCCACAGCTTCAGTTTCTTCCAAAACTCCAATAATCCTCACATAACACCGATAGTAGTTCCAGTTCCCAGCTCGAGTTCCAGGACCCAAATCAAATCGTTGCTCCAAAAAAAAGCCACAGGAAATGTATCCAGCCAAGGAGAGGGAAGCAAGTCTGTCCTACCTCCCCGACTCACAGCCTGCCACACTGTGGTCAGGTGAGCAGTGAACAATCAAACAAACATCCAAACTCTCCTAATGAAAAAGGAGACAACACTGCTGAGGCAGACAATGAGTCCTCCTCCTCTCGCCCTGAAACTGCTCAACTCCCAGGCAGACAGAAAAGAAAAATCTTCCTGCAGCTTCCCAACTCCACAGCCTATTACAGCTGGAGAGGAGCCAGGCACCTGAACAAAATCAAGAAGGAACTAGGGACACAAACAGGGACTGAGAAGAAGACCGCACCAACACACAGCAAACTCAAGGTAAACCGAAAAGATGTCTTGCACCCTAATCTAACTCACTTCTTCAGCCCTAACTAGTCTATGATAATAATAAAAGAAATACAAACAAATGTAGAAAAAAAAAAAAACAGGTAAAACAAAATCATCAGACTAGTACTAAGCTAGCTCAGCTCAGCCACCAACTTTTTACTTCCCTGTGCTCCCAGGTCGCACCTGTAAACATTGACTAGTAAAACTACAAAAGAGCAGGAACAGAACATGCAAAACAATAACAGACACATACCCTGTGATGGTGGTGTCATAAAATTCCTTGATTGATACAGGGAGTAAAAATGCAGTGCAGAATAAAGTACAGGTACATGATGCCCCCCAACAAAAAAGACTGGCTCAGAGACTGGGAGCCATCCATCTTTGATCTCCTGTAGAGCATTAGGTCACATAGCTATTACACTAAAAAATGGGCAATTCAGAAACTTTATTCAGGTCTATGTTTCCACCCTGCTGTGGTGTGACTACCCCACTGAGCAGTGTATGATAAAAAGAAAACTCTTAGGAGTCTGTATTTAGAGGTGCAAAGTTGTTCAGATGGAGAAAGAAACAACCCTGAACCTGTGGGTTCTTCAACTGACTTCGGGATCCAGTCACTACTGATGCCCCAAACAGATTGCTGCATCCACAAATTCTTGCTTTGCTTATCCCACATGCAGTAGACTTTTATTTCATCACATTTTATTTCAATAATTTGTTAACTGGGTTGATCATATGATGACCCAAGATAGTAAATGCAACAAACATAATGTAAACAGCAAGTGACCTTTAGTATCACATTTATAGTAGGACTGGTCAAACAAATGACTCCACAAGTATTTTTTAAACAGTGGCAAAGACTCACACTTATGTACAAAGCTGGAAGCAAGATATTTCAAAGGTATGCAGATGCAAAGTTAAATAGCCTCTCACCCTGTTCAGTTTTCATTCAGGGAACTTTAAGAACACCAAGGAACAGAGATGAGCAAATTAACATGTTTACTAGTAGAATCTGCTATATGAACATGTTCATTAATAGTCTTATCATAAAATATTTTTTATGATAACCCAGCAGCAAAGATAGCAAGTTTGCCATTTGGGGTTAGGGTAGCTGTTGCCCCATTGGAAAAAAAACTGTACACCACACGGTGTACCTGGCATTCGGTAGCTATGCCCTTAGATGCTGTGGCTGTGAAGACAGAGCAATCAGGGGCCACCAGTGGAGTCCCACACTCCTTCCATCTGTGCCCTGACTCTGGTGCTTTTCTCATGTGGCAGTGCATTTCACCCATCTTCATTCCCTTTGAAACCCCTGCCTAAAATTTGCAATATTCTAGCCAGTAAAAATAAATCTGCACCCTGCCGATAGCAAACATACTAATATACAGGGTGATGATTGACAGGTGGAGGTGCCACCAGATGCCAGGAATATACAGATGGTGATATAGAAACATAGAAACATAGACTTTGACTGCAGATAGGGACTGCTTGGCTCACCTAGTCTGCCCATTTTCCTACTTACTGGATAAGTTGCAGATCATAGTTAACCAACAGCCTATTTCTTCCTACCCCACAAGAATTGCCTTATGTCTATCCCATGCATTTTGAATCCCCACTGCTTTTTGCTCCACAGCCTCCTCAGGAAGGCTGTTCCATGCATCCACCACACTTTCTGTGAAAATACTTCAACACATTGCCCATGAGCCTTCCCCTCTATCTTGAAATTATGCCACCTTGTTCTTGCCCATCTCTTTTCAGAAAGATGCTACCTCTTGGACTATGCTTGATTCTCTTGAGGTACTGTACTTAAAAGTTTCTATCGTGTCCTACCTCTCCCTCCATTCCTCAAGGGTATACATATTAAGCTCCTTTAGTTTCTCTTAGTATGGCTTTGTTGAAGACCCTGCAACATTTTAGTTGCCCAATTCTGATTGCCTCCATCCTGTCTATGTCTGTGTGGAGATGGGGTCTCAAGAACTGCTCCTAGTACTCCAGATGGGGTCTCACCAACTGTCTGTACAGAAGGATAACAACTTCCTGTCTTCTCTGGTGATGCCTCTCCTATACATCCCAGTATCCTCCCAGCCATCCCTACTGCCTTCTCACATTACTTACAACCTTTAGGTTATCTGATATGACTACCCAGGTCTATTTTCATTTTATTGTTGTTACTACATCCCCCAACTGCCTACTCTTCCTCTGAGTTTTGTTTCCCAGGTGCATTACTCTTCCACTTCTTTGCATTGAATCTAAGCTACTATACTTCTGACCATTTCTCCAGCCTTGCCAAGTCCCTTTCATCCTTTCCACCCTCTTATGTAACAACCCTGTTGCAGACCTTTGTGTTGTCTGCAAGAGACACACTTTTCCTTCCAGTCCCTCTGCAATGTCACTTATAAAACATTAAAAGGACCAGACCCAGCACTGAATACTGTGGTACCCCACTAGTGACCCCCATTTTTTGGAGTGGATTCTGTTTATTATAACCTTCGGTGTCATGTTGTCCAGCCAGTGTTTTACCCAGGCTACTACCCTGGGACCCACTCCCAGGCTGGCTAATTTGTTTATTAATCTTTTGTCTGGGACGGTGTCAAATGCCTTGCCAAAGTCTAGGTAGACCATGTCCACAGCCCTCTCTGGTCTACTGCTTTGGTTACCCTGTCAAAGAAATTGATTAGTTTCATCTGACTTGACCTTCCCACTGTGAATCCATGCTGCTTTGGGTCCCAGCCCCACTGGCCTCTACGTACTCAACAATTCTTTCCTTCAGAAGTGATTCCATCATTTTTCCTACCACTGAGGTCAAACTGACAGGTCTGTAGTTTCTTGCCTCTGTCTTGCTTCCACTTTTGTGAAGAAGAATCACATCCGCCCTCCTTCGGTCGTCAGGTACCACACCATCCTCCCATTATTTGTTAAAAAGGGTAGTCAGTGGTGTCACTAGTTCTCCCCTTAGTTCTTTAAGAATTTGGGGTGAATCCCATCAGGCTCATTGCTTTGTCTACCTTCAGTTTGAAGAGTTGTTTCAGAACCCTTTCTTCTGTAAAAGAACTGATATTGACCCTCCTATCCAGATTGCTTCTACTGACTTGATTAATTGCTGAAAGTGCCTCTAGACACACTAGGAATATACAAGATGACGACTGGCAGGTGGAGGTTCCACTAGACAGCAGGGAATATATGGAATGATGATCAGCAGATGTGGGGTGTATGACTAGACACCAGGGAATATATGGATGATGATCAGTGGATGAAAGGTGCCACTAGACACCATGAAATATATGGTAATTATGAGCGGGGAAGGAAAACTGTAGAGGTAGGGTTACTGGATGTTGCAGGCCACTAGACACTAGGGAAAACCTAGAGTACTGGGAGGCAGTGGAAGGATATGCACGATTATCAGTGACAAAAAGGAACCTTTTTCATGACATGACTCACAATATAAAGAAAGGATTCTCTTTTTCATATCATGTGGTCATAAAAAATTCATTATAGAATATTTCTAACTTTAAAGAGCAGATTCTAGTTTCATCCTTCCAACAAGTTGTATAGCTCTTTATCCCAGAGTTGGTGGCTATACATAATTCCATTGTTTTCCTCCTTTTGAGAAGTTATACCACTGTAATTAACCCAGCAAACACAGCCACAAATGCACACTCCCTACATAGGCACACGCAGCACCATTTTGTTATGTTACAAAACAAAGACTGAGTGTATGTGTTCTATTGATTTCAATGGGGTTGATTATCTATGCATTTAATAACATATACAGTTGAGATTATAATAAACCAAGTGACCACTCAACAAACAAGGTCTGTGTTAGTTGAGCAGTTGCTTGATTTATTAAAATCTCAACTGTAAATGTTATTACAATGTATAGAAAAATTGCCCCTTTGAAATCAATGAGCGCATATTAGCATTTTCATTTTGTGACATCACAAAATGGGTCAGCATGTGCCTATGTGGGGTCATGTTGACACTTTTCAGGAAGTGCCTCCATTTTGTTGTGTTTGCTGTGGTTAATTTTACAAGTGTTATAACTTTCAAAACAAAAGAACAAATGGATTATGTATAGCCACCAACTCTAGGACAGCTGAGCTATACAATTTGTTTGTGGCAGTGGAATTTGAGACTGATAACCTGCTCCTTAAAGTGAGATTGCACCTAATGGGCTTCTGATGACCCAGCTAGGTGTGATGGTTTTCTCTAGGATGTCATTTTGTGGCTTTTGAAAAAAAATGGAAAAATCTGAAACAAGATGGTGGCTCATGAAAAGAATGTTCTCTCATGAAAAAGGATTGCATTCTCATCAAAAGGAACAGGTTTCTCAAAAGTGAATCATTTTTCATGAGAACAAATCCTTCATCAATGTTTCTCCCTCTATCCTGACAAGTGCTCTCATTGAAAACAACGAGACATGAAAACGTAATAACTTTGCAACAGATTAATATTTTGCACAGCGCTAAGCATGCCTGTTCTATTACCCAAGCTGGTTCTACCATAAGAAAGCCACATCAAAATTCTACACCATCTGGACACAGGGCTATAAGGAAAAAATGCAAAAAGTGGCAACTTTATGACTTTTTCACTGTCTGAATCTCAAAATCTGCATATTCAACCAAAACAAAACTTGCTACATCTAGAGATCTTCCTGTGGGACATAGCATACCAAATTGTAAGCAAATCCATTGATCTGTTGCAAAGTTATTAAAGTGCAAAATATGAGGTTTAACATTAAACATGCTACTCAACCCTAATTATGTGGGTGTGACCCGACTCGATAATTCATTGCAAAAAATTGTTATTGCACTAGTTAGGTTTAAAGTGACAAAAGTAGGGAAATGTGGCATTAGGATTTCAAGCTTAACACTCCACACCCACCCTGAATGCAACAAATGGCATGGAGTGCCTTGTGGCTGTCAACCCTAACTGCACCTCAGTCCATGAGTTAGTATGACCTGATTACTTTATCTGTCATGCCCTGCATCTCCACATTTAAAACCTTATGTCTTCTGATGTCAATGTGTTTGCAAGACAATGATCTTGCCTAAATGAACTTGCTTTGATGCGTTACAGACATCCGTTGAAGCTGTTTCATTCCAAGGCAATGTACTGTATCCTAACCACAGAAACCTTATTGCATGTATCTCGCTCTATTTGTATCACTTAGACAATTCTTCACTGAGCAGTGTCTTGTACTCTGATTCTTAGATTCCCATTGCTTTCATTGCTCTTTGTTTGTCAACTAGTACTGCCAAGGAACCTTGTAAATTAGCTCCTTAGCTCAAAGGTGTAATATCCAATTAAATTAATAAGTAGCTGAGATGGATACAGCATATGAGAATGGGGTGAGCATTAGGACTGACAACTACAAGGCACACCCCACACCTGTTTCTGCTAGGGATAGGGTGCGTGTTAGGGTTGGAAACCATAATGCCACATGTCCCTGTTTTTGTCATGTTAACCCTAACTAGTTCATTAACAAATTTTTTTGCCATTAGTTCCTGACTTTTTAAAGAGTATAATCTTATCCTTATTTGCCTGTGGGAGTGCAGGCCCAATCCTCCATAATTGTTTCTTTATTTGAGTGTGGGAACACAGCATCCAGAAGACCTTGACTCTCATCCATCCACCATCCATCCATCCATCCACCCATCCATCCATCATTTTTGGGTCAGGCACTCCCATCCTCCTTTGCTGTATATATGTATGTATGTTGAATGTGCTAACTGGCAGTCTTTCCATATTTTGACCCTGATTTTCAACATACCCTTCTTATGATCCTATTTCATAAACAAGGGTGGTGTAAATTTTCAAATCCTGACCAAAAGATCATTTTGCCAATTGACCATGAAATTGCCTTTCAGGTTGGATTTGTGTAATCCTGCCAACATTGTTTATGAGGTGGGGTCTCAAAAAGGCCATAGTGATAATCTGGTATAAAAATATGCAAAACTGACAAAGCTATGCATCAGAGTTGGAAACACCATTGACATGCATTGAAACTCACTTACTTCAAATGAAACCTGTAAAAAAAGCCCAAGATTGTTTTTCATGTGTCTAGTACAGGTCACTTTAAACTGTTCCTCAATGAGATGCTTTGGCATTTCTTAGTGAGTTGCATATGTGTTGTTTGATCCAGTACAAAACAATACAAAGATTGTTTTAAGAGTTGCAACCCAGTTTTGAATTGCATTGTGACTGAACTGCAGATGTATTCCAATTGAGTTGCAAAACATTTTATAAACATTGCTATTGAGCTGGTTGAGCATTGAAAAACAATATAAGTCAGCAAAGCATTGCCAGCAGTAAAAACAATAAACAAACTCATTGTTGAGACAGTTTAATGTGACTTGTACTGTAGAAATCCTTTTCATGAGAACAATAAAGCTCATGCAAATGGATCCATTTTCATGTAAAAGAATAAAAAACTAAGCCCTAATATTTTTTATGAGCAGAGTTCCTTTTCATGAGAATGACAAAAGCTCAGCAAAAGAATCAATTCTCACAGAAGAATCAGAACCAAAACTAAGTCCCAGATCCTTCCCAAATCATTTTAAGTGAGCAGAAATCCTTTTAGTTAGAACAACAAAAGCTCATGAAAAGAATCAATTCTCATGAAAAAATAATAAAATAATCATTTTTCAAGTAGAAATCATTTTTTGTGAGAACAAAAAAGGATTCATGGAAAAGAATTAGCAAGTCATGAAAACTATTTTTTTAAATATTTTTCATAAGTCTAGTACAGGTCACATTAAACTGTTCCTCTAATGATATGCTTTAGCATTTGATTGAGTTGCATATGTGTTGTTTGATCCATTACAAAACCTTACAAAAACTTTCTTAAGAGTTGCAACCCAGGTTTGCATTGCATTGTGACTGGACTGCAGCTGTATCCCAACAGAGTTGCAAAAACAGTTTATATACACTGCTTTATGCTTGTCAGCATTGAAAAACAATGCAATATAAGTCAGCAAAACATTGCCAGCTGTAAAAAACAATGCTAAACCAAATCATTGGTGAGACAGTTCAATGTGACTTTTCTGTAGAAATCTTTTTCCATGAGAACAACAAAAGCACAAGGAAAGATCATTTTTTCACATAAGAATCATAAACTAAGTCCCAAATCCTTTTTGTAAGTAGAGATCATTTTTGCAAGAACTAAAAGGACTCATGAAAAATATTAGTGAGTTATGAAAAGGATTTAAAATGTTTAAAAAAATACTTTGAATGGTAATTTTTCACCAGATAACTTGCTTTCCAAGGTTTATTCTTTGAAAAATGGTTAACAAGAACAGCTATGCATAAAAATAAATTTTTCTTCAAGAAAAATGATTGGCCCCAATGAAAACTAATCAAATTATTTTTGTCTTCAAGAGTCTATCCAAAAGATTGTACCGAGCAATGTCAGAACCTGAAAATTTAAAATTAAATAACTTCTGAACGGATTATTATGTTTTCACCAAACCAGTGAAAGGTACTTCTGTGGGTAAGCCCTCTCTACCATAACAATTTCACACAAACATTCAATCATTTAAAATAGTCTAGACACAGCAAGATTGCAAAAAAAGCACTCAAAACTGTGATTTTTAATGTTTTTTCTCACATAGCTTGGAATCTGCAGATCCTACTGGAACTGAACTTGGCATGACAAGAGATCTGCAAGATGAGACTGTGCATGCAAAACCTCATGAAAATCCATTTAACAAATAGTAGTGAGGTTATTAAATGCAAAAGCTGAGGTTTAACTGAATAAACCACAGCTCAACCCTAAATAGAATGGCATGACTACACCACTATAAGACACACACACATATATGAATATACATATATATATATACATATATATATATATATATATATATATATAGATATATATGTATATATGTATATACATATATATATATATACATACACAGTATATATATATATATATATATATATATATATATATATATATATATATATATATATATATATATATATATATATATATATATATATATATATATATATATTGATACATCAAGATACTGAGAGAGGACAAATGCCTGTGCCAGCCAGGGTAATCTTCTTCAACGTAATATTCCCTTCTTCACAATATCCCTGCCCTCTTTTAATTTTTATTTTTACCCTTTATAACTGTACTACTAAAACACTTTTTCCCATGCTCCTTAAACAATAATCCAGCTCTCTTACTGTTTTTGGAATCAACGTGCCATGTTCATTTCTATTTGCTATTTGCAATGTCCCCCATTGTCTCATATTCTCACCACACTGTTCCCATAGTGTACAGTATATGTGTAATGTTCTGTTCTTTCAACGCTGTTGAAATTGCAATTTATCTGTTGATTTTACCCTGACACATTTGCAAACTATATTACATTCAACTATTTTCTGTCTGAACATTGATTGCACCTGTATGTATTTTTCACTGTATATGTTGTTGTATATTGTATGTTTTGTTGTGCACATTATGGGCCCAGGTCGTGCCTGAAAATGGTCCTCTTGATCAGTGCACTTTTCCAGAAATCAATGACATAAATAAAATTAATAAATACATTATATATATATATATATATATATATATACACACACACACACTATGGGTGTGGGAGCAATATCAGTATGATAACTTCAGTTATTTCCGCTGCAGTGTGATAAATGATGATGACATCACCAGAGTTAAAAATAAATGCCTTTTATACATACTCTGCTGCTGTCACCACTCACTCACTCACTACAGCCTGCATTCTAAATGGAACTGCTTCACAAAACACTCTGTTTCTCAATGCAATCTGCAACTAACTCAATTAGGATTGCAAAGTGGCAATCACCTGTGTCCCATAGTGTTTCTGGGACTCCCAGCACATTACTATGCTGATCTCTGGCTTCAATACAAACTGCATTCTAAATGAAACTGCTTCACAAAATGTTTTGTTTCTCACTGCTATCTGCACCTTACTTAATTAGCATTGCAAAGGGCCTCACTTGTGTAGCATAGTATTTCTCAGACTCCTGTCCCATTACTATGCTGCTCTCAGATTCAGTACAGCCTGCATTATAAATAAACTGCTTCACAAAAACGTTTCCGTTTCTCACTGCTACCTGCACCTTACTAAATTAGCATTGTAAAGGACACTCACCTGTGTCCCATAGTTTCTGAGACTCACAACCCATTCAGAAAAACTCACACACACTCAGACTGCCCACAGAAACAGCAAACAGCACACAGAAACAGGAAAACATAAAACTATGCTTGAGCTCTCATGCCCATCGTATAAAGAGCACACATGATGTGTGTGCATTTGTGAGTGTCCAGAGAGGACTGAGAATATTTTCCATATCATACTACTGCCGAACATGTATCAACATATAAATATACTAACTTGTTTTTTTTTCTTTTAGATATTTCCTGAAGAAGACCTAGGTTGAAACATAGATTTTTAACTCTATTTTCTATTTTCAGCATGCATTTAATATAACCATTTTGTTTTGCATATAAATATATGTGCATATATATATAGTATAGTGGCACGGTAGTGACACTATAGTTAGGGTTGAGTACCCCATTTAAGGTTAAACTCGAAATTTGGTAGCCGAATAACTTTGCCACCATGTGATGGATTTGCCTGAATTTGGCATGCAGAGAGCGTACCACAGATCTCGATCAGCCACATTTTGTAATGGTCAGATATACAGTTGTGAAGCTACATAGAGCCAGATAATGTGGTAATTATGCATTTTGCACATTCTTTGCTCACACCTACAGGTCGATGATCTCTCGACTGGTCCAAAATCTTCAGGAAACATGCAGCCATGGTCCCCAATGTGCCTTTCAAAGATTTTTGTGAAAAATATTAAATGGTTCAAAAGTTAGTCAGAAAACAAGTGTCCCATTATAGTCAATGGGAAAAGTTAACAAAACGTTTGACAGTGTCACAAATGCAGTTTTAGTGTAGCAAATAACCCCTGTAGTGTAGCAAATCTACCATCTTGTTTTCACTTGGAGTCACAAAAATGCTTGGCTTTTAAATTTGGGACCCCTAGGGACACAATTTTTGCACATTCAAGCTGAGTCCTGAGGATGCATCCCAGGTACTACAGGAGCTAAGGGTAGAACTAGCAGAGCCATTATCAGAACTGTTTAGTGAGTCTCTGAGCACAGAGAGGTCCCAGGAGACTGGAGAAGGGCTCAAGTGATCCTGCTCCACAAGAGTGGTAACAGTGAGGAGGCAGGGAACTACAGACCAGTCAGTCTTACTTCAGTAGTGGGCAAGACTATGGAGGAACCCTTAAGGAAAGAATAGTACAACAGCTGGAACCACAGGAGCACAGGATCCAGGACAGAATGGGTTTACAAAGGAAGGTCCTGTCAAACTAATTCATAGATTTCTTTGACTGGGTAACCAGAGTGGTGGACCAAGTGGAAGCAGTTGATGTCACCTACCTTGACTTTAACAAAGCTTTTGACACTGTTTCACATAGAAGATTGATTAATAAGCTGGGTAGGCTCGGATGGGTCAGAAGTTGGTCAGCTGGGTGGCAAACTGGTTGGCGGGCAGAAAACAGAGAGTGGTGGTAAATGGTATACAGTCAGAAGAGATGCAAGTCAGAAGTGGGCACTTAGGGATCCTTCTTGGGCCAGTCCTCTTCAATATCTTCATCAGTGACATTGCAGATGGACTGGAGGGTAAGGTTTGTCTGTTTCTAGATGACACCAAAATCTGCAACAGAGTAGATGATCCAGATTGGGGGGCAGAATGAGAAGAGATCTGGATAAACTGCAAAATGGTCGAACGAGTGGCAGCTGGGGTTTAATGCAAAAGTGCAAAATCATGCACATAGGGAAGAGAAACCCTGAAGCCACCTATAAGCTGGGAGGAGTTGCTGGCAGTCACAAGGAAGAAAGAGACTTAGTTTATTGTTCTAGGAATTATTACCTTTGAGCCAGAGGCTCTTTACAAAGGTTCCATGTCAATTAGGTACAGTACAAAAAGGTTACATAGATAACACAACAATTTGTGCGGTGTCAAGAGCGAGAAAACATATACAAATACATATCAAATCATTTGTGCAAAAGGACATGAGATATCAATAATCACATTATTATTACAAGAAAGAGGTCATGCCAGATTAGGAGAAACAAATAGGGAAAAATTCCAGAACAGAGAGGGTAAGTGAAAGGTGGGGAGCAGACAATAGCAGGAGAAAAGTTTTCCAAACACGCCTTTGTCAAATAATGGAACAGGGTGGGTAGTGAGAAAATAGGAGGTTTAATCAGGGCAGTCACGGGAGCTAGGTGGCAAGGTGAGAGAACAGCCTTGATTTGAAAATACCTAGAGAGGTGGAGGCAGTAATATGAGTGCTGAGGGCATTTAGCCAGCTGGGGGCATGATAGGCAAATGATCTTTGTCCCTGAGAAGTCCGGCATCGGGGGACTTGGAGAGGCTGGTGTTCTGATCTTCTGGTAAAACGGGTGCTAGCGTCGGGCATAACAGGTCTTGGATACAAGGTGAGTGAGGCCCAGAGTGGATTTTTTGCCATCAGGCAGGTAAGGTACTTTATCCGTTTGAGAGTTGCAACCAACCTGAGTCAGCATAGAGTTCACATGTGTGGGTACATTGATGTGCACCAGTGAGCAGCCGACAGGCCTTATTTAGGGATGTTGTAATGCGACTAAGTGCTGTAGTAGTGGCAGATCCATTATATAACTAAGCCATAGTCAACGACTGAGATGATAGAGGATTGGATGGCAATCCTTCAGTGCAGAATGGGTAAGAGCTGTCGGTTCGACACAGAATCCCAATTCATTGATTAGTAGTTTTTGCTGTACTATCAATGTGAGTTGTAAGGTTAGGCCTTGATCAAAGTTGATTCCAAGATATTTGAAAATTGGCACTTGTTCAAGGTATTTCCAGGTATGTATTAATGGTGAGTGGGACTTGCCGTTCTTGTTTTGTGGGTTAGAGAAGAGCATGGATTTAGTTTTTTGTGGTTTAGAACCAGCTTATGTTCAAGGAACCACATCTCAACTTTGGAAAAGCATGCTGAAGGTTGAGGCGTAAGAGGTTCTGATCTTTATGAGTGGCAAGAATCACGGCATCGCCGGCATAGAGGATTATTTGTTCAGGGCAGGATTTGGGGGAGGAGTTTAGAAAGGCTGAAAGGAGGGGCCCAGGATGGATCCCTGAGGAACTCCTGAGCGAACCGGTTTTGAGTCTGAGATAACCCAGCAACTTTTACAGATTGAGAGCGCTTGAGCAAGGTAATTTTTACCCAGTCACCAGGACCCTCGTAGAGCCCTAGGGATAGTAGTAGTTTGATAAGTAGGCCATGGTGTACTGTATCAAATGCCTTGGTTAAGTCAATGTAGACTGCTCCAGTTAGGTTTCCTTTGTCCATGGCATTGTGGATTGCTCCTGAGAATTCAAGTAGGGCAGTCGATGTGCTGTGCCTTTCTAAATCCATGCTGCTGGGTGCATAGGGTGTTGTGCTTTTCCAGGTAGTCTGAAAGTTGGTCCGCCACCCAGCGCTCAAGGGCCTTAGAGAGAGGTGGTAGAATTGATATCGGGCGATAGTTACCAGGCAGTGACTTATCACCACTTTTGTGCACTGGAGTGACAACTGCAGCCTTCCATTTCCTAGGGAATTGGCTGTAGCAGAGGGAGAGATTGAACATTTTGTGAGGGGAGCAGTATTTCCTCCAGAGTGAGGGACAGAAGTTTAAGGTCAATAGTGTTGTTGCTTGCTCGGACTTAGAAATGGCCTTTCTTTACATATTAGACTTCATGTGCCTTTACTAGTTTGAAATGGAAGGGTGGTAAGGTTGAGAGGCAGTAGAAGTAGAAATTGGAGGGTCAGCATCAGTGAAGAAATCAGATGAGAGGACACCACTAAGGTCTGTTAAGGTATCATTAAGGGTGTTTGGTAATGATCTCTGGGTCTAATGTAGTGGTTCCATCCACATTCATTATTGTAGGAGAGGATTTGACTGCGACCCATGATATTTTTATGTTGTCCCAGAAGGATTTCCCTGCGCCCAGGAGTTGGAGAGGGCATTCTGAAGTAGGAGCTCTTCATACAGCGGATCTGTTTAGTACAGTGGTTGTGAGCCTGTTTATATTTTTGGATGTCCGACAGAGTGCCAGTAGCTCTTGCAGTGGCCCAGAGGTGATCCCTACTTTTGAGTTGTGTCAATAGCTTCGCCGTGAGCCAGGGATTTGTGAGTGCTTTGATTTTGCGCTTTATGGGCATAGATGTCACAGGCAGTGTTGAAAGTAGTAATAAAGTAATCAAGGGCTAGGTCAACATCTTGAGTTTTGTAGATCAAGGACCAGTCTACCTGCCTAAGACAGGTCTTGAGATGAGTAAGGTTGCCAAGGTAGGACTCTGCTATAGATGGTTTTTGGAGGCGTCTTATGAAACTTATTTGTCCAGGTACATATTATTGAGAGTGATCACGGAGCGAGTCAGGGAGAACACTTACAATGGTTATATGGGTAGGGTGGCTGGTAAGGATCCAGTCAATGAGGCGCTTGTCCCTGATTTGTAATTTTCCTGGTAGGGGAGTTTACCACTTGTGTTAAATTTGCTGCTAGGATAGCATCTTTGTTTGACCCTGCATCAGGAGCAAGCCAATTTATATTAAAGTCCCCAAGGAGAAGGAGTTCGATGTCAGAAGGTTGTGTACTTATGAACTCGAGGACAGTCTGTGGGCAGTCAGGATCTTTTGGTGGGACATAGACAGCAGCAATCGTGAGGACTTTGTTTTGGGCACCAAGTAGTATCTTGATAGGAGGAGTTGCATTGAGGTTTCTGTGGTGGGGTAAGAACCAGGGAGACAGGTGAGGTAGTCCTTTATGTAGATTGCACACCCACCACTCCTTTTCGAGGTCCTATCCAGCCTGAATATCTTGTAGTCTTGTATAGAGATGGCATGATCCAGAGTATTAGGTGTCAGCCAAGTTTCACGATGGCAAGAATATCCGGGTTGTGTTGGCTGGCAAAGATTTGAAGGAGGACAGTTTTGGGAGGAGACTGCAGATGTTTAAGGTAGCAATTTTGAGCCCCTCCATTTTGGCAGGCTTTGTTGTACTGTAGGAGACACGGCCCGGATTTCAGTGGACACTTCCTGATATCAAGAGGAGGAGTAGGAGTTTAAGAGACAGTTACTGTACTTCATAGTCAATAGAATTACACTTTGAGGCTTATGCTGCTTGGACCAGTGCAGGCGCCTAGGGTCCCAGAGCAAGGAGGTTGTTAGTAATAGATGACGATATGCCCATTTATCCTTGTTGTAGCTTGTCAGTTGCACCAAGTCGCTACAGATAGGTACCTGTGGTTAAGTCAAAAGCCAAAAGAATGATCAACAGCTGATGTCCAGAGTCACTGAAATGTTAAAATTCCTGAAGGTGATTAACTGTGCCCGCACATATGCAGGATGTGAAATCCCTTTGTCTGTATGCTTTTGTCATTCAAACAGGTTGCTGAAAAGCCCACATACAGATCATGGAGCAGGTCAGACGAAAATGTGATTCCAGCAGGACCCAGAGTCACCAAGTTTGTCAGATGTAGTTGCTTCACTTATGTTTTGCTTGGGATAGCTTCCAAAAGTTGATTTTAAAATGAAAATAAAGATACCTGATGATGATTTTGCAGAAATCCAGTCCAGGAGACTTCACGGATGAAGTGAGCAAGAATGGTATAGTTACCACAAGCAGAAAAACATGTAAATCCACAAAAGCTAAGCTACAGACACAGACAAACACAAGCAGCCACCACACCACTTGGGCATCATTATCACCGATTGGCCTGAAATTATCCAAGCAGACCATTAAAGTAGTAGGTAAGGCTCGGGGATGTTAGGCTGTATTAGTAGGGGTATCACAAGTCAGAAGAGGGAGGTGATAATCCCTCTTTACAAGACACTGATTAGGCCCCATCTAGAGTACTGCATGCAGAACTGGAGGCTGCACCTTCACAAGGACATTAACCAACTTGAGGCAGTCCTGAGAAGGGCACCAAAATGATGCAGGGACTGCATCAGAAAACATATGAGAACAGATTAACGGAGCTGGAACATGTATACCCTAGAGCAAAGGAGGAGAGAGTGATATGATCGAAACATTCAAACACCTTAAGGGCATTAACAAGGGAAAGAGTCTAACATGTTTCAATATAATAAAAATAGGAGGACAAGTGGACACTGCGTGAGATTAGAGGGAGGCCAATTAAGGGATAATGTGAGGAAGTTCTTTTCACAGAATGGGAGGTAGATGAATGGAATGCCTGCCTCAGGAAGTGGTGGATATGAATACAGTGCAGAGCTTCAAACAGGCATGGGATAGGCATAAAGGAGCAATACAGAAAAGTGTGTATAGATAGGTCATTGACAGAGCAAAGGCCGATGGCACATTCATAAGGTAGAAAAAGAAATGGGCAGACTGGATGGGCCTTGCAGTCCTTATCTGCCATCAGCTTCTATGTTTCTATATTTCTATGCTAGCCATGTCTTTTGGGGAGAAACACCCAGAAATATGTTTTTGAAATTTTTGTAAACAGTAGTGTTGCAAAGTAGTGTCGCACATTCGGCATTTTAGGCTTTTTTTTGTGAAAGTGTCACAAATCACGACACTACTTTGTGACACTATGCCCAAAAGAATAGGGAATCTTTCCCACCTGCTGCAAAAGAACAGCTTGGTAGTTTGGGGTGAAATATGGAAAGAATAAAGCCAAGATCCCATAGATGTGCCTTTTGGTGGTTTGGCAACAAAATGTTAGAGGGCTGCAAAGTTATGGCACTACGGTTGATGATTTTTCCGTAGGCTAACATTACTTTGTCCACGTGCGTTCGGGCCTGTATCTCAGAAATGCTTCAGATACGATTTTCTTCAGAAAATGATTAGCTCTGCAGGGGCTAAGTACAAAACTAGCCAGGTATGTCATAAATTACATGAGATTTTAATTTTGTCCTATGTCGTACAGTTCCTGAGATATAAGCAATTTAGTATTCCAAGTGTTCATTTTCTGCTCCAAGGCCTCTTATTATGCATACATTCTTTGTATTCACTGTGTTTCTCAATGCAGCTTTAGGGGAAAAAATGGTGTGCATTTTCATTACTGTTACAGTTAGAGTTTCCGCTGTATTCCGTAACGCTTGAATTAGCATTCGCTTCACGCCACCTTATCCATTACCCTTTGCATTTGTGCTTGCATTTGCATTACTGTTAACATTTGTGTTTCCATTACTGTTTTGTTTATGCTTCCTTTTCGTCACTGTGTGCATTTCATTTGTGTTTGAATACATGCTTCCATTTGCGCTATGCTTCTGTTTGTGTTTCCTTTGGCATCATCGCTTCTGTTACCGTAAGTGTTTGTGTTTCCAGTTGTGTTACCATGACAATGCGCTTTACGATTTGCATTTCCTACATGCTTATGCTTGTTTTCATTAATGTTTGTGCTTGCATTTCTATTACCATTTGTGTTATCGCTACATTTGTGTCACCATATAAGCATTGTTTGCACTTGCACTTGCATTACTGTTACTTCACTATTTACAGTGCACATTCTCAAAAGAAGTGAAATTCATGGCAAAAATCCATTTAATGCATTAGTTAGGGTTGCTCACAGTGACAAAAGCAAGGAAATTTGGTGTTGGGTTGAAAACCCTAATTGCCCATCCCCACCCCCCAGCACACCAGACACACACACATATACATGCAAATAGGGAAGGACCAAGGCAACACAACAATGACGTATAACCAACAGCAGGTAACAGGAATAACATACAACTATCTAAACCACGAAACCACACACCCATGCTCCCATTGGACTGTGGAATGGGGTCGTCACTGTTAACTGCTATCTTGGACATTCCATGCACCACTAAACTCATATTGTGCTATGATACTTTTGTGTTTGCAAAAGTATTTGTGAAAGTATGCTCCTAATGACTGCACATCTTTGCCATCATCCTGCAAGCAAATGGTTGGGTCCTTTGGGCTGAAATTTTCAGGGTGGCAAGACCTGGTCCCACGGATGTGCTTTTTCCTGCTATTGTGCTCAAATACTTAAGTATTACAAAGTTACACTGTTCCAAATTTGAGCAACTTGCCATAGACTCACATTGCAGTGCCCATGATGCCTTTCACCACCCATATATTGAAAACAAAGCGAGGTACACCGCTTTTGCTACTGTCTGCTTGGTTCACCTTTATACTAACTAACCTTGAAAACAACTTTGTAAATAATGCATCATATCTGAAGTTGGATTTCTCCACTTCCTATAGTGACACAGGTATACACCTCCTGCTAGATGTGTGTGATTGGTTGTGTTGCCTTTGTCCTTCCCTTACTTGCATGTATGTGTGTGTGTGTGTGTGTGTGTGTGTGTGTGTGTGTGGTGCTGGTGGGGGTGCTGTGAGTTAGGGTTTTCAGCCTTAACACTCAATTTCCTTGCTTTTGTCACTGTGGAACAACCCAACTGATGCATTAAACTAAGTTTTTGCCATGAATATATATATATATATATATATATTATATATATATATATATATATATATATATATATATATTATAGTGGCACTGTCACGCCACTATAGTTGGGGTTCACATGTCACTTCTATGTTAAAGGTAACATTTTGGGTGTTAATAACTTTGGACCCATTCAACGGATTTGCCTGAAAATTGGTATGCATGGTGGGGCATAGTAGATCTCTTGATTTCCAAATTTTGTTTTGGTCAGACTTATGGTCTTTGCATATGAAAACGCTGAAAAATGCAAAATGATCTGTTTTTGGAGGCTGCTTTTGGGATTTTGGATGTGGTCTGCGTGGCCATCATATGGTATGCCACTCTGTGTGATGGCTCGTTTGAAAAGAGCTTGGTGGTCAAACATGCTGCTTTTCATTTGGTGAAAAATATTAAGGCATTCAAAAGTTATGCCACTTTTAAAGGATACCTAAACAGCATTTTGACAACAAACTATTCAAAATCTGACCTCAAATGGGACTAAAGGAAAGGCTGCTGAATTCGTTAATGCTAAAACTACATTTATGTAAGTTATCTAAATGTGGTTCCAAAGCATTTGAAAATGTAAATCAGCCTTCCAATTTAAAAAAAAATGCCTTACCTAGCTTCTTAAAATGGCACAAGTATGTTAAGTGATGACATAATTGAGCCAAAGTCAGAGATCTATATGGCTCTCTGTAGTGCTAACCAGTTCTTTTTTGGTTTGTATAGAATTGTTTCAACAACATGGTCAAAACAATGTGCATTATTTAGATCAATGTGCATGTTAGGCTATGGTTCTGTTCATTTTGTTTACTTTAACATGCTGAAATTGTTTTAATCCAACCAACTTTCTCTTTGGCAAACCACAGTGCAGTATGAATCTTGAATAACCTGATGGTCTAGTGGTTATGGCTGATCCAGGATGCTACAAATAGGGGGAGGGGGTGTTGGCAGTGTGTGCATACTTGTTATGCACTTTTAACATTTTATGAAACCTTTATATTTTCTGCTATTATGCTTTTATAATACGTTTTTGACTGAAACTACAAATGTAATCCACATTTTGAATGTAAACATTTGTGCAATCAATAAATCAGACTTTTTCAACAACGTGAAATGCAGCCGCAGCAAGTACTTTACAATGGGAGGAGGCCCAATGCCAGAGTTCATACTTTCTTGAAATCAAAATATGCTTGTCTTGTCTTATTTTTTCCATGGGAAATAATAATAATAAGAATCAATATTTATATAATGCTTCATACACATTGTATCCCAAAGTGCTTTACAAGCAATGCTAGACTGGTTGTAAAGTGACTGAATGTTTAGTGGCATCCAATTCACACATTAGTAACCACACAGCCTTGGACAATTGCATGAACTGGTTTTATTGGAAAGGAATGTTGACCAGTACAATGGGATCAGGAACTGATCATGGTGCTGGCAGCCACACATTAGTTCTCACAGTGATCTGCTCATATTTCTCCCTTCTGTCTTCCCTTCCTGAATATAGCAGCACCTTGCAGAGTGGTCTTCTCAGTCCCTCTCTGGTATACATTCTCACTACTCCTCCTTACACCAAAAACTGGTGAGTTCATCACCTTTGTGCATTATGAATGTAGGTAGTACAGTCCCTAGGTTTTTGACATATCAGAAATAAACAAATCTTTCCAGTAAGTCAGGCTAATAGCAGCTGGGAACAAGGGAATTATAGGTTTTCCTATCCTTAAAAGATCTAGGCTACCTTTGATTAGACACTATTAAATGATGGGTGTGCACATCATTTATGCATGTCATTTAATAGTGCCTCATCATAGGTGGATTAGATCTTACATGGGTAGGAATGCCTGTGTTTCTCCTTGTGCCCTGCTGCTATCAGCCTGGCTTACCAGAAGATCATGTTAATTATTAATAGTGTAAAATGGCACTGGTAACTGTACTAATTGCATTCATGATGCAGAAGGGTAGTGAGCTCACCAGATTTTGGTGTGGGAGCAGAAGAGAAGAATGAATTCCAGATAGGGACAGAAGAGGCCATTCCAGCAGGGTACAGCTATGTTCAGGTTAGCGGAAGACAGAAGGGGATGTTTAGCATATCATTGTGAGATCCGAAATGTAGGGCTGCCAGCACCTTGATCACTACCTGACTGTGAATGAGAGCAGCCAGTGATGACAAATACTCAGTGTGGCAAGGCTGCACTGTAAAGTGTTACTTGAATTCAGTGTAGGAGATTACCCTCAAGGGGTTGACATTTGTTAGGACAGTATTGATGGAGCTGTGTACAGATCATTCAAGATTTACAAGGGTGGTAGCCAACCAGCTCGCGTTGTGGAATAGGGCACTAAAAATACTGAGAAGATTTGAGGAACTGTCCTGCAGGGTCTGCAGATCAGAGGTAGACTGACAATGGAAGTCTGGTGGATTAGCTCAAGGCATTAGTATGCCTCTCCTGCTGATAATATTGTTATCCATAGTAAGTGCAGCCCTTATGAGAGCATGAACAACAATTTTTCTGGTGAGTCCTGAGGCTTATTGCTTGGCCTCCACGAAGACCCAATTGTTGGTTAAAGAGGTGGGAAAAACAACACAACAGGGGAACTGTACCTACTGCCTTCACTGTTCAGAAGGGTGGTGATCCACCAATGTTCACTGGAGAGCAGAAGTCAAACACTGAAAAAGTTGACTTAAGTGTGATTTGGGAGGTATTTTTAACAGTAACAGCTTATGATCCATACTGGTATAGGTATGCATGACTCTCTGAGGTATACAATTACAGTATGAGGTATATTCTCTTCATGAGTCTGCAAGCTATATGCAGCCCAATGTAGTACTAAGGACTCAGTATGGATGGCGGGTGTTCAACAGATGGCAGGCTAGGTAATGGGGTTCACTTGAAAAGAATATAAGAGAAGCTTTTTGTGGATTAACAAGAATGCATGAGCTTTGGAATTGGACCAGTACTTCACTGAGTGACCCTGAGCAAGTCACTTAACTTCCTTGTGGTGCCAGTCCACATCTGTAAACAAGGTTTTAGCATAGTGTGCCTCCTGGTTAACAAAAAAAAATCAGGGCATCACATAACCACTAGATAATCAGGTATTTGAAGTGTTGTACTGTTCTGCAGTTTGCCAAAGAGAAGGTCAGCTAGATTGCAAAACATTTTCAGCAAGTTAGAGTAAATATAATGAACCTAATCATAGCTTAACATGTGTGCTGATCAAAATAATCCATATGTTAACACATGGTGTTCATCATTCTGGTAAAACAATTCAAAACAAAGAGGAAAAAGAAGAACTAGTTAGCCAAAAGGAATCTATACTGGTCTCTGGCTCTGGCTGCGATGATGTCATCATGACTCATCACTTAACACAGTTGGCAGACATTTTACGGAGAAGGCAAGGCTGTTTTTGTAAGTGAAAGGCTGATGTTTACATTTTTCAAAAGTTATGAAACTGCATTTATGTTATTTACATAAATGCGGTTTTAGCATAAATGTAAACAGTCGCCTTTACTTTACATTGCTATAAAGCCAGATACTGGGTTTGCAGTTTTAAAATGGCTTGTTTAGCTACCTTTAAGTTCCCATTATAAGTCAATGGGAAAATTTATATGTATGTTTTGTGAACAAAGAATGGGTTTTGGCTATCTTGTCCCACCTGGGGTCAAAGAATTGGCAGCCTCGTGGTTCAAGAATATTTGTCCCAGAGAATTTTTAAAATTCTTTGATCTCGAGGTCTGCCACCTTGTTTTTTAATTTCCGATCGGAAAAACACAAATATCTCGGCTCAGGGGTCACTTCTGAAGTAAAACTTGGATGGATTTTACTCAGGGACTCCAATCTATTGAGCCATGCCTTTGGTTTCATCACATCGGTCAAAAGTAGAGTTTAAGCTGTTAAAATCTTAATTTGTGGTTTGCTAACGCATCTTTGATCGTGAGCCTGCAAATTTTTGATGGTGAGATTCTTTATCGTGATCTTGCATCGTGACCTAAAAACACAAATATCTCGGCTTAGGGTGGACTAGGGACACAAATGAAGGTGGGTTTGCTCAAGAGGCTTCATTCTATCGAGGCATGGCATTGATTCTCTTCAAATCAGTCAAAAATATTGTGTTTCACCATTATTTATTCTTTGATCACAAGAGTGCAATTTCTTTGATCGCGAGCCTGCAAATTCTTTGATCATGAGATTCTCTGATCGTGATCGCATCGCGAGCGAGGGACGAGATGGCTGGATTTAAAATCAATTTTCTCAGCCCTGGGGTGCCCTAGGAATTCAAATGAGGGTGGATTTTGCTCAGGGGCTTCGTTCTATTGAACCATAGTGGTGGCTTACCAAAATTCCTCAAATTATTGATTTACAGCATTTTTAGTTCTTTGATCATGAGCCTGCAAATTCTTTGATCTCGAGGTTCTTTGATCACGATCATGCATCATGCATGAAGATGAGATGGGCAGATTAAACAATCAATTTTCTCAGCCCAGGGGTGCCCTACGAAGTCAAATGAGGGTGGGTTTTGCTCAGGGGCTTTGTTCTGCCTGATCTGTATAAAAAATAATGTTCTCCATATCGCTGGTAGGCTTGTGGCCCTCCTGATCTGTATGAAATAAATAATGTTCTGCATATCTGTGGTAGTCTAGTGCCCCCAATCTGCATAAAATAAATAATGTTCTTTATATCCCTGGTAGTCTAATGGCACCCCCGATCTGTATAAAATGAATACTGTTCTCCACAGCCCTGGTAGTCTAGTGACCCCGATCATCATAAAATAAATAATGATCAGCAATTCCCTGGTAGTCTAGTGGCCCCCACCCAGCGTACCAGTCCACCCTGCACCCCCACCCATCCTCAGCCAGCGACTGGCAACAGAGCACCTCTCAACCCACAACCAGCCACTGACTGTGTGCGCTGCTAATGCACACAGTCAGCAGCTGGCCTTGAGGTGAGCGGTGGCTGTGCCAGTCACCGGCTGGAGACGGGTGAGGGGTGTTGGGTGGACTGGCATGTCTAGTGGGGGCCATCAGCCTACCAGGGAATTGGTGATCATTATTTATATGGAGAACATTATTTTACAGCTCGAGGGCTGCTAGACTACCAGGATATGGACAACAGTATTTATTTTATACAGATCGGGGCCTCTAGACTACCAGGGATATGGACAACAGTATTTATTTTATACAGATCGGGGGCCTCTAGACTACCAGGGATATGGACAACAGTATTTATTTTATACAGATCGGGGGTCTCTACACTACCAGAGATATGGAGAACAGTATTTATTTTATACAGATCGGGGTGCACTAGACTAGCAAGCATATGGAGCACATTAACCTCTAGGCTTTTCTTTCTTTATTCTTTGATAGTGAGCATGCAATTTTTTTGATATAAGCCTGCAAGATTCTTTGATCACGAGATTCTTTGATCAGTGATCGTGCATCGTGAGCGAAGACAAGTTGGCCTGATTTAAAAATCAATTTCTCAGCCCAGGGTGCCCTAGGAAGTCAAATGAGGTGGGTTTTGCTCAGGGGCTTTGTTCTATTGAACCATAGTGGTGGCTTACTGCATTTCCCTCAAATTATTGATTTACAGCATTTTATTCTTTGATCATAAGCCTGCAGATTGTTTTGATTGCAAGCCTGCAAATTTTTTGATGCAGTCGTGCATCGTGAGTGAAGAGCGAGATGGAGTGATTTAAACATCTATTTTCTCAGCCTAGTGTGCCTAGGAAGTCAAATGAGGGTGGGTTTTGCTCAGGGCTCCATTCTATCTAACCATAACAGTGATTTATCACAATTCCCACAAATTATTGATGTATAGCATTTTTATTCTTTGAACGTGAGCCTGAAAATTCTTTGATCATGAGCCTGCAAATTCTTTGATCGTGATATTCTTTGATTGTGATTTTGATCACAAAATAGAGACAAGATGGAAAGATTTTTATAATGGAATAGATTGGTAAAATTTCTACCTTGACATTTAATATCTAGGGAATGCTTTGGTCTATTTACTTGAAATTTGGAGAGTGTTTACAGCATATCCTGTGGATATAAATTACAGTGTTTACGTGTTGGAATTTTTTTTTGGATGGAGATATGGTGTGGCACAGTTTACATTCTGCAGACAGCGTTTTGCTTGTGGTGGTGGCTTGAAATTGATAGGATACCTAGCCTTAGTGTCATGGATGTAGTTTTCAGTCATTGTGTGTGTTAAATTTCAACAGGTGCGAACTGTGCCACTCTGACTAATGAAAATGTTGAACTTTGACATGTCATATCTCGGACACGGTTTGGGCTTTTCACTTGAAATTTGGAGGTGCTGATGGCATGCCCTGTAGATATGAACTGTGGTGCTTATGTGTCAGACAATGTATTTTTGTGGAGATATTATGTAGTACAGTTTACATTTTACAGACAGCGTTTTCTATTGTTCTACTAGATTAACATTTTTTGGTGGCTAGCCTTCCTCTTTCAATGTACTTTTTAGTCATTAGGTGTGTAATGCAGCCTGACTTATAAGTTGGTGGGGCGTGGGACCTGAGGGCCCACACTCCCATCAACTCTTAACTTCTACTTTTCCATTCTTTCTTAAAAAGTAAGGAAATTCTATGTAAAATCTTTGTTAATGCATAAGTTAGGGTTCTTCTACAGTGGCAAAGGAGGAAATTTGACATTAGCGTTTCACCCTTGCACCCCACCCCATCAATAGGCATCAGGGTGTGTGTTGGGATCACTGGTCCTAACTCTCACCCTATTCTCTCACTGCACCCCCCTCAGCTTGTTTACATGGGAGGGGTGAGGATTAAGGCGATGACCCCGCACCCCAATGCCTGTTGGTGGGAATAGGGGTGCAAGAGGTGGGAACCCTAATGTCAAATTTCTCCCTTTGTCACTGTAGAAGAACCTTAATTGATGCATTAATGAAGTATTTTGCACAGAAAACAAATATATATATATATATATATATATATATTGCAAAAATTACTTTAATGCAGAGATTAGGGTTGTAAAAACACAGAGGGTTGTCAACCTTGCATGAAGACATCACATTTGACCTTGTCTTATCCAGGAAAGGGGCAGTGCCACAGTGGGGGCATTAGGGTTGACAACTCCAAGTAAGACCCCACCACTTATTCATCAATACTCTGGAGACCCAAATCCTTATTTCTTTTCATTTCCATCGTTGTACTTCTTTGCATTTTAGAACCCTAATCTCTACAATAACGTAGTTTTTGGCCACCAATTTTCCATCTTTTGTGATAGTGGAGCTGTTCTGTACTAAAATTACCCCAAAACATTCAACATCTTCTTATAAGCCCACCTCATAAAATTTTCAAATCTGTGCTGAAACACTGCTCCACACCACATTTGCAAAACATGCTTTGGACAGGATGTGAAAATGACAGCTGTACTGTTCATGAGGTGGTGTAAAAAAGGGTCTGTTGAAGATCTGGAGTCAAAATATTGTTAATTAAAGTTATGTTATCAGCTGAGAAACTGTGCAATGCATGCTCATAACGCACCTGTTTTTAGGATTTTTTGCCACATTTTCAGCATGCCTTTTGGACTCCACCTCATGAACACTAGCACTGTCATTTCGTTAATCAGTACTGAAAGATGATTCCAAGACAGTGACCGTGCCATTCCATGCCACAGGTGCAAAAAATGTTGGACAGGATGTGCGAAATTACAGCTGTATTGTTCATGAGGTAGTGTGAAAAACGGACATGTTAAAAATCTGGACTCAAAATATCTTAAATTACAAAGTTATGTGCCTGCATAGAAACTGTGCAATACACGCTTGTAATGCAGCTATTTTAGATTTTCTCCAAATTTTCAACATGGACTTTTGAAGACCCTACCTCATTACTGTCATTTCTTTAATGATTCCTGAAAGGTAGTTCCACACAGTGACTGCAAAATCACCTTAGGGGCTGATTAATGAAATGACAGTGACAGTGTTCATTAGGTGGGGTCCCCAAAAGGCCTTATTGAAAATTTGGAGTAAAAAAAAAAAAAATGACAAAGTTATCAACATAAGTTCAACATGCAATTGAAATGCATTACAAGCATATACCTGTTTTCTTCAGTTTGTGGTTCAGCTTTGAAGAGTGCAAACGTGTCCCAGTTTACAGAAGATGACAGCGCTCAACCTGTGGTGGTAAGTCTAGGGCAAGAGAGTGGTGTGGTGAGGTGGGTGCACAGTGGGAGGGTAGGATGGGGTAGGGAGATGGCAGGGATGATGAGGGACCATTTTCTTTTTCTAGGTCAAAAACAAAAGACATTGTGGGCCTTTTTTCATTTCAGGAGAAAGTAAACTATGTATGGACACTGGGTGGGCTCACCAGTGTTCCACACTGCTAGGTGGGGTAATGCTGACATGGAGATTGGGCCCCTGATGTCAGCAGTATGTTAAAGGGAAGTCTCTGACACCAGGGGTGGGCATCCCAGTACTGGATACAAATCAATAAATTTAATAAATAAAAACAATTAATAAATACTGTACATATACTGCCTCTGGGGATTGGAGCCCCGATGGCAGAGGGCAGTTTCATTGGACCACAGTCAGGTTAGCTGAGCTACAATGACAGTAGCCCCATCCCTGATCTACTGTCAACCATAACACCAGCCTGAAGTATACGACACAGCTGTTGTTTCTTAAAGATAGCAGAGTCATATAGTATTAGCACTATATGACACAGCTGTCATTTAAAGACAGCATTGTCATACAGAAGAAGAAGAAGAAGGATCAGCATTTATATAGTGCTTTTCATACACAGTGTATCCAAAAGTGCTTTACAAGCAATGTTAGACTGGTAGTGAAGTGACTGAATATGTAGTGGTGGCCATATCCACATCAACACCCACACACAGCCTGGACAATTGCATGGACTGGTTTATGGTAAGGAATGTTGGCCAAGACACTGGGAATGCCCCTAATCTATGCAAAGAGTGCCCTGGGGTCTTTACTCCACCTGGACACCCACTAGGACAGCACCAGGATGGTAGAAGGACCTCATTTTAACATCTCATCTGAAGGATGGCACCGCCAGCAGCACAGCACTTCTAATGCTGCACTTGGATGCCAGCATTTTAGGTTCAAGTCCAATCCTGGTGTGGGATGAGAACCCACAACCTTCTACTTGAAACTTTGCATGTGTCTTCAGAAGGGATAGGTCTATTGATATGCCAAATTTAGTTTGAATCCCTTATGTGGTTTCTGAGATACAGAGTGTTGAAAAATAAGAGATGTTTGTGTTTTTGCTGTTTCTTTTTCAACTTGTATCTCAAAACCAGCTGTAGCTACACGGCTGAAATGTTCAGAGTAGAAAACTGTGGCCTCACAGATGTGGCTTTTGAAGGTCTGGTGAAAAAATATGAATTTGTTCCAAAGTTATGAAATGTTATTTTTCCCATTATTGCATCAATTAGGTCTAGATCGCTTAGCACTCACATGGTTCCATGACTACCTCACTGGAAGACTGCAAAGTGTAAAATGGTCAGGTTCACTCTGTTCTTCAAGGCCTATCTCATATGGAGTACCCAAGGTTCTATTCTTGCACCAATGTCATTCTCACTTTTATCAATGAGCTCCCTAACTTCTGTGGTAGTGCATCCATGCAATTATATGCTGATGGTGCAATCTTATACTGCTCATCTAACAGTATAGACTGGCTTAACCAAAGCCTTAACTCAGATTTCAATGCCCTTGAGACCTGGTTCTCTGACAATCACCTAATTCTAAATATGAAAAACAAAAGCTATTCTTTTCCATAACCCATCCCCAATCCTACCAAACTGCTTCAGATCAGTACACAGTCAGGAGACCCCATAGAGGTGGTTAGTACTTTTAAATACCTTGAGTTCACTTAGATGCCTCCTTCTCAAAGGAGCATCATGCAACTCAGCTTACCAAAATGGTAAACCAGAAGGTCCTGTTATTATACCGCTCTGCCCTCTTTTTATCGAACACCGCCTGTAAAATGATTGTGTCAACATCCCTTCTCCTATTTTGTTCTATAGTGCCCCCTACTACTCTTCCCACAATCTTCTTCCCTTGCACAGGTGTCAACTCTATCATAGGACTGGACGTTTTGCCCTTGGAGCAGACTCCAGAAAACACCACTGTGAGGCCCTGTATTCTCTTCAATGGCCTACCTATGAGTCAAGGTTACAGTTTCACACCTACACCTTGTATTCAAACTTACTAAACTCTTTAATCCCCTTGCCTAAGGAAATCATTTACAAAAAGCACCCACACATACGCTTAGATCTACTTCTTACCCTTATTAGCAATCTAGAAGATGGCCATCTATCGGGCGATCATTCGCCTTCTCAGCTCCTCTGCTTGAATTCCTTCCCCTAATTTACTCTCCTGACCCACCATTTCTCCTTCAAAAAGAGCTTACCTCTTTCTTACTAACCCTCCTCTGCAATTGCTTTAAATCACCCTTATAGTGTCATTAATGCCTAGTCTATGTTACTCAGATAGCTGTATCTTGTAATCCACCTGCTCCCATGTTCCTGCTATGTATATATTGTATATATTAGTTATCCTGTTTGTTGTATATGCTTAATGCCAGATCTGTTTTAAGTTACTTAACTGGTTTCCACTGTAATAACTTTTGCAGCATTGTTAAATCTGTCTGTATCCTGTATATTATTATTGTATTGATCTATTGTACTGTGTTCACCATTGTCACCCAGGTCATCACTGTAAAAGGACTGCATCATCTCAATGGACTTACCCAGTTACCAAAATTCTAATAAAATAAAAATAAATAAATAATAATTTCCTATGGGGAAAAATACTGTATTTACTGTGTATAAGCCAAATCACATCTAAGCCGACCCCAAATGCAAGCAGGTAATTTTGTAAACATGACTGACCCACGTACAAGGCAAGACAAACATATTTATTACAAAAAGTTTTGACAAACACTGCACATCGATTGAAAACCACAACATGATTATAATAAAACAATGTCACTGCTTGTACTTGCAGTCCTGTTTTTAATTTCAATCCGTCCTCCTGATGTCAAAAGCCTAGCTCAACCCATTCCCAAACTAATGATATCGGGTCCATCGGGGTGAAGCATGTCATAACTCAAGACACAGCTGGAGACAGCAGTGCAGAAGGAGAGAAACACTGGTAAAGAAGGCCAGTTTCAAATACCTTTTTCACAGGTACTGTGTTTGTTCAAGGGTTCAAGGTTCTGGTTTACAGGAATCATGAAGACTTATTAGGAGGGTCAGAGCACCAGATTAGCATAATTCGAGGAAGTGGCAGTGAGTGGTGTGAGCAAAGGCTTCATTGTGTTGCAGGAGATTGTTTAAAAGGGAACAGAAGTTTGTTTACGTTATATGTATGGCACTGTGTTAGTTGGGTAGCTGGATAAATGTACTGGAGCTGTACTAGTATTTGTGAAGTGGTGCTGATGGAGAGGGTGTACCAGAACTTAGCTGAAGTTCTGTTATGGCAAGATTGATTTCCTGATTTTACCGACTGACCTGCATATAAGCCGAGGTACCTGACATAGCAATGGAAAAGTGATAAAAAATGTATTATACACGAGTACATACGGTAGATGTCCCTGAAGACATAGGATTCTAGTTCAATGCAGAATCCTGCAATGAACAGCCATGTTAGATTCAGAATGATGATGGTTATTCTGCTCTTATATCATCTCTTGAATGTAATATTGCCTCTTGAATTGTCTTGCCGGCTGTTATTGTACACTGTACACTATATGTATTTTCTCATACCCCTTACCCCATGGATGCATCTGGAATCGAGCAGTAGCCTACTCAGCATGCCTTCCTGGCAAAACTCTTAAATAAACAAACAAATAAATAAACAGAGAATCCTGCATCAAGTGGCATTTTAAATGACCCTGCTTTGAACTGTCATTTTTCAGGTGTACCCATTTGTTATTACTGCTTTCTGACCTTGGGTTCCCAATCCCCATGTTGGCATTTCTTTAACCCTCCACTACTGTGGCGCACTGGGAGACCAGCCACAGTGCACTAAAATCATTAACTTTCTGATAACTTTCTGTTGTTTACGACACTAGGATGCCCACCTCCATGTCAGATGTCCCTGACACCCAAACAGCCCATTCTTATTATTCTTTGCTGACATCAAGGTGCCCATTCCCATGTCAGGATTTATTTCTCCCTCTATTACTGTGGCACACTGGTGAGACCACCCAGTGTGTTAAAACCTTTACTTTTTAAGTATTGTTTTGACACTGGGAAGCCCACACCCAGTGTCAAATGCCCCGCCTATTGAAATATTAATAGTGTTCACCAACATCGGGTGCCCAATCCCTGTGTTGACATTATGAATCCCAGCACTATGGGTCACTGCGGAGCCCACTCCTAGTATCACAAAACAAAGTTATCCCTGCCATAAAAAAAGAAAACTGTCCCGCAACGCCTTTTTTAATCCTAGAAAAAGAAAATGGTCCTTTATCATCTCCCTTGTTCCCTCCCCCATCCTGACCCTCCCACTGAGCACCCACCTCCCCACATACCCTCTCACTCTATACTTACTCTCTGGAGGTCGGTGGCTGTCATCTTCTTGGACTAGAACACATCCACACTCTTCAAAGCCCAACTGCAAACTGAGGAATCAAGGTAGGCTTGTATTATGGCTCTCAATGGGGTTTTCAACTTATGTTACATATCTCAGCCATTTTTAGAATTTATACCCCACATTTTCAACACCAGCGTCCTTGGGACCCCACCTTATGAACACTGTCACTGTGATTTCATTATTTGGTCCTGAAAGGTGATTTCATGGTTACTATATGGATCTCCTTTCTGGACCCATTAACAAATGACAGTGCCAGTGTTTATGAGGTGCGTGTCTCAAAATGTGGTAATCAGTTCCCAAAATGACTGTGTTATGAATGCATGTTGCTCAGTTTCTATGTACATTCGTAACTTTACCATTTTTAATATTATCACTCCAGATTTTCAACATTGAGATTTTTTCATACCTCTCATGAACAGCGCAGCTGCCATTTTTCACAACCTGTCCATAATGTGTTTTCACTGCTGTGGCGCAGAATGGCACAGTCACTGTGTGAAATCAACTTTTGGGATGTACTAATGAAATGACAGTGCCACTGTTCATTAGGGCGGGTCCCAAAAAGACCATGCTGAAAATGTGGTTCAACAATTCCTCAAAATGGCTGTTACAAGTGCATGTTGTGCAGTTTCTATGCATATTCGTAACGCCAATTTTTATATTTTCTCTACAGATTTTCAAGATTAGGATTTTTAACACCACCTCATGAACAATACACCTTTCATTTCTCAGATCCTGCCCAAAATAGGTTTACACAGCAGTGACATGAAATGGTACAGCTGCTGCTCAAAATCACCTTTTGTGACTAAGTAACAAAATGAAAGTGTCAGTGTTCATGAGGTACAGTCCCAAAAAAGGCCATGTTGAAAATTCGCAGCAAAAATGCCAAAATAAACCTCCCACAAAACTGCTATACTATTTTAAAAAGTAAGGAAATTAATTAACAAAATTTGGTTTAAAACAAAGTTAGGGTTTTAGACATAGGTCTTCAACCAAAGTGATACAGCTCAGAAATCGGATGTTAGGGTTCACAACTGTTATACGCCTTCCCCACCAAACCTCCATTGTAACTGCACCCCCACCCTGCACACACAAACTAGAGTCAGGTGTTCCCTAGGGTTGTGGGCTGCACCAAACCCAACCCCACCATCACAACACCACCTGCACCCTCCACATACTAACATGCTGGGTGTGCCTTAGGGTTGAGGACTCTAATGCTCACTCCATCCCATCTGTAAGGAAACTTACATGGCATAGCATAGGAGAATGGGTGAGCATTAGGATTTATTTATTTATTTAGCTTTTGTTTACTGGGTAAGTACACTAGACAAGTATTATGCCTATTTTCAGGAACGACCCAGGAGAGTACAACATAAGGGTACAGAGACAAAAAGCAAGTACATCATGACAGCATAACAACATATAAGAGTTCAGAGAGTAGAAAGTCATAATACTACTTATGATCATTATGTTACACATTAAGACAACAAGTCAATAATCACATGATAAACTTATAGGTTAAGGCTCAACCTGGGTATGCAAGAGAAGATGGTTGTACCCTAGTCAGGTACCTGGCAAGTGATAGAGTGGGGTGAACAGCAGTATATTCCAGGCAGCGCCAGCTTGGGTCAGGTTTTCCGTGACGTTGTCCTAGAGAGGCTTGGGGCAGTCACGCGCTGAGGCTTGTTTCAAGAAGCCCCACAGGGATTTGTGAAAACACTGATGGGAGGGGGCGGCTAACGTCTCTCTGGGAGGGAGTTCCAAAGTTTGAAGCACACACAACAAAGTCCCTGTCTCCCATGAGAGTTCTGGTGGCAGGAACTTTGAGCGTCCCTAAGGCCTGGGACCTAAGGAGTAGGGAGAAATGTCAGCTATGGTAGAAGCAGGGCCAGCCCCAGGGAGGTGCCAGTTCTAACCACCTTTCCCGTGAGGCAACCTACCCCAAAGTCCAGGTATCTGGCTGGAGAGAGCCAACAGAGTTTATTGTAAAGCTCACAATGATGGGTGGTGAGGAGCAGCCAGGCAAAATGACAGATGTTATTGTATGTCATGTGCCACCGAGTAAGGTGAGTCTTAGCGGAGCGAGCAAATAGGTGCAGACCATAGCTAAGGAGGGAGGGAGTACACCTCTCGCAAGGGCAAGCCTGGCCACAGGTGTGAGGTTGTACTTGGCCCTGTAGGCCAGGCCCAGTTTACAGTTCGCTGCCCTGCAGACATTAACAATGTGATTCCCATGTCAAGTTGGAGGTCTAGTGTGACCCCAACATACTTGACTGAGTTCACTACTGGGAGGGAGGATTCATCCGGACTGATAATACTCAGCAGGGATGTCGAGGCTTTGATTTTGGCTACTGAACCCATAGCATGGCCTGAGTTTTTTCAGGTTGGGCCAGCTTGTGATTAGTAACCCAGGTCAGGACCTTGTTAAAGTCCTCATCCATGCACTGGTTAAGAGTAGCGGTGTCTCAGAGGTGGGCCGTTATAACCAGGTCATCTGCGTAGAGTGGCACTGCAATTGGTTGTCACCTTGGTAGTTGATTAATAAAGAGGAGAAGAGGAGGGGTCCAGTACCGAGCCCTGGGGGATACCTGATGTCACCAGTAGGGGTTTGAATAGGACTTTATTGAAGCAGGTGCACTGCATTCTACCATGTAGGTAGCCCATAATCCATTTCATAGCAGTAGGGGAAGGCCAAGTGACCACAACTGTGAACAAAGCAGCACGTGGTCGACAAGGTCAAAGGCTTTGGACAGGTCAATAAATATGGCTTCAGAAAGTTTGCCCTGGTCCATGGCTGTTCTGATGCTTGATGTGGCAGAGATCAGGGCCGTGGAGGTGCTATGCCCTTTCAAAACCGTGCTGGGCCGGGATAGCAGCTCATGATGCTGGATTTATTCCGCGAGCTGCTCAGCCACTACCTTTTCAAGGAGCTTGCTAAGGGATGAAAGAATAGCAATTGGACAACAGTTATCTGGTATTTTAGGATTGCCCTGCTTTAGGACAGGGACAATCCTTGCCTCCTTCCAGATATCTGGGATGGACCCCATGCAAGAGATAGGTTAAAGATGTGGGCTACTGGGGTGGCAATTGGGAAGCACCAAGCTTTAGAAGCTTAGGCTCCAGGTTATCTAGGTTGGAGTACTAGGAGAGACCAGCTAGATGCCTCTGCATATCCAAGATTGTCACAGCCCTGAGTAAAACATTTGCCGAGGAGGGTGATCCTCCCATGGAGTGGAAGGGAGGGACATACCGTGCCAGATGGGAAGAGTGCGGTGAAGGCGAGAGGTTAGAGAAGTGCAAATTTAGTGAGTTAGCAATGGTGTGGGATTGTTACAGGAGACACCATTTATGATCATGTTGGATACCCCGGATGGTAGGAACCACTGACAAGGGTTTTATATTTCTCCAAAAACCTCCTGGGGTCACTGGCTGAGCTGAGTAGGGTAGACTTGCAGAAGTCACTTTTCACAATCCTGATGGCCTTTTGCACTCAATTCAGAGGTGTCTGTATTGTAGGAAAGTAGTGGGATCACAGGAACTTTTGAAGTAGGCTCAACACTTGTCTCTAGCCCGAATTTGGGCTAGGAGATTCTCAGGCAACCAGAGGGTAGCAGACCCCTCACCCTACAGGTGACCTTTGGGGCATGCTTGTCTTGTAGGGCCCCAAAGGTGGTAAGAAAGTGGGAGGCTGCCATTAAGGGGTCGGTAGCTCCTAGCACCTTGGACCAGTCAGTGAGCCTTAGGTTCTCCAGGAACTTTCCAGGGTCAAACCTGGAGAAGTTTCTGACATGCATGATTTTGCGTGGAATTCTGGGGAGGAATTTTCCGCACACAGAAGACTGGTGAGTGGTCAGAAATGGCATCTGATAGTGTTCCGCTGAGGCGATCCTGTCTGGGTGGTTGGTCAGGATCCAGTCTAGAAGGGAGCTAGAGGAGCCATTAGCCGATCACCTGGTTGGTACCTGTATAAGCTGAGTCAGGGTAAGATTAGGAAGGAGGGTCTCAAACTGCTTTTCATTACCACCAGCCCAATTAGGGTTAACATCCCCATGATTATGAGTTTGTTGTTCTCAATACTGGGACCAACTGAATCCAAGAGATGGGTCAATCCTGGGAGCCCACCTCTCGGAGGGTTATACGTGCACACCAGATGTAGTTTCTTGGTGTTCCCAAGTAGGGAGTATTACATGCAGTACTCACAGGGGACAAGTGGGATTGCTAGTGGACTACTGGGGAGACCTTAAGGTGGCTCCTGTAGTAGATCAAAATGCCACCCACTCTTGCTCCCTGCTCCTGCCATATGAAGTCATACCCAGGAAGAATACAGGCTGAATCAGGCATTGAGGGTTTAAGCCAGGTCTCAGTCACTCCAAAGATATCGGGTTTGTAGAGTGCGGTCCATGAGACAAGCTCATCCCGATTTGGTAGCAGACTCCTAATATTGAGATGAGTCACTTTTAAGCCTTGCCCAAGCCCCATACAGGGGAGTTGTGGGGGTCGATATTTGGACCAGGGTTTGTTTCAATATCCCCGGACAATAGTATTATTACAAGGATAGGCCATTTGTAAGAGTTTGAGCATGAAGTCGCTTTACCTGACAGAGTGCATTAAATCCCTGAGGTTTAAGCAACAGGTGAGGCAAAGAGGGTGTGGGAGGTCACAAGGATATTTGAGAAGTGAGGTTGGGCACCTCAAGGGAGGAGATTTTCCCAGTGCTCTCGGCCTATGGAGGAATGGTGGGCACATAGTGCAAAGTGAGTCCTAGTACAACACCAGTTAGTGCCAGTGACCCATATATGGCAGACAGCACTCCCAAAGCCACCGCATGAGGGGTTCTCACCCTCCCTGGGTGGGAGGTAAGGGAGCCTGGTCCACATCTGGGCTAGGGGTATGGTCCAGCTATAGTTGTGCCCAGACAACAGGGAGGCTGGGTGTAGCTGATGGGAGAATAGGGAGATAGATGTAGTTCCTGAGAAGGCAGGTAGATACAGAAAATCAACAGATGGCCAGTAGGGCAGATAGTATAACCTATTATACCATTGGGATTGCAGACTCGTTACCACAGTGGTTGTCTAGTGGCCCAGTTAATGTTAACAGAAAACAGGAGTGTAATCACAATTTATGCCAGAAGTGAGAGATAGGAGCATCATTATAGAGACAATAAGTACTTAACACAGTTATAGTCAGGATAGAAGTAGGAACAGGCCTTGTGGAAGAGGGTGTGCAGTGCTGGTAGGACTGTGAGCTAGGGGTCCCCGAGGGCCAGGCCAAGCTTCAGGGGTAGCTCCTGACCCGCACTGTATAAGCTCACTTTAGGCACTGTAGTTGGTACAATGCTAGCCTCTCTAGACAGTATAATTATTCGCGATTGCCAGTTGAACTACACAGGCCTCAGTAGACACTAAGGACAGTTATAAGCATTGGCACATAATAATCCTGCTCCCTTCAAACAGGATCTACCCTGGATGAGAGCCTATCAGTGGGGACCAGTAATTGTTAGCAGGCTAATCACAAATATTATCTAAAACATGGTCCAAAAGTCAAACGATTAGTCTAGTTTCTGAGATATCCAGTCACAGCCAGAGAGATGGGAAAAGCATTGACCTCTCTGTAGGCGATAGCTGTAGGCCCCTTTATGCAATCAGGCTGACCCCCACTAGCTGATAAGGTGAGATAGTTCCAGAAGGCGGAGCCAACGGGCATTTAATGGGAGGAGGGAATGGGGTGGTCGGTGGGCCAAAATCCTCCTACACCTGGGCAGGGCTGGGCAATCTCTGCAAACAGCTGCCAGGGGGCCTGCCTTGGCAGCAGATGCACCCGCACCTCAGGACTCAGCCTCAGTAATCTTGCTAGTGCCCAGGGGGACCTTCCTGCAGCAGGTCATCCTCACCTCCCTCCAGCACAAAGTCAGACAAGGCACAGGGATGGTGGGACTGGCTCTCCCTTGTAGGATATGAAGGGAGCATCATCACCTGCAAGGACCAATAGATGAGGGTGCTTTTGGCACCAAGTTCAACAGTCAGAAGTCGGGGTTCTTTGTTCCTTCCAGTGAAAGGGTCGCAAACGCAAGATGGCGAAACTCCCATGGCCACCCTCCATGCAGTGATTCCCTGGCAGCAGGATTCCAGTGCAGCGGTGAGTGTATATCATTGTTGGTCAAATCTCAAAAAGTTAGCGTGTTAAGGAGATTCGATGATCACTCTTCTGCACCTGGGCAGGGGCCAGGAAACTTGTGCAAAACAGCCGAGGAGGATCTCAGAGAGGCAGCAGATGCACCAGCACCTCAGGACTCAGCCTCAGTAATCTTGCTAGTGCCCAAGGGGAGACCTTCCTGAGCAGGTCACCTCACCGCCCCTCCAGCATACAATGACCTAAGACACACCCCTATACTTATTGTTGTGTGGAGGTGGGAGTTGTGATGGTAGGGTTGGGTGGGAGGTGGGCGCACGATCCTAGACACATCCTGATGCTTGTTTGTGTGTGGAGGGTGGGAGTGCGGTTACTGTGGTAGGGTTTGGTGGGGAGGGTATAACAGTTGTAAACCCTAACATCCAATTTCCTGACCCTGTATCACTTTGGTTAAAGACCCACGTCTAGAACCCTAACTTGGTTTTAAATGAAGTGTTTGTTAATTAATATATATATATATATATATATATATATATATATATATATATTATATATATACAGTGGCGTGAAAAAGTATTTGCCCCTTCCTGATTTTCTCTATTATTGCATATTTGTCACACTGAATGTTTTCAGGTCTTTAGACAAAATATAACATTAGATAAAGGGAACCTGAGGACAAATAACACTTTTTTTTTTTACTTATTTCATTTATTTAATGAAAAAGTTAACCAACACCAACTGGCACTGTGTGAAAAGTAATTGCCCCTAGTTAAATCAACCCAATTAAAGGGATATTTAGAGTCAGCTGATTGAACACAGCCAGGCTTGATTACAGCCAGCCCTGCTTAATATAAACCTCACTTATTTTGGCCTTACCATCAGAGTCACATTGCCAGGACAAAGATTCAACAAGCACATTATGCCATGATCAAAGGATTTCCTGAAAAGATCAGAAAACATTTTGTTGCCCTCTATCAGTCTGGAAAGGGTTACAAAGCTATTTCTAAGGCTCTGAGACTCCATCAAACCACAGTGAGAGCCATAATCTCCAAATGGGAAAACACTTGGAACAGTAGTGAACCTTCCCAGGAGGGGCGGCCTGCCAAAATTACTCCAAGGACGCAGTGTAAAATCATCCAAGAAGTCTCAAAGGATCCTAAAACAACATCCAAAGAACTGCAGGCTTCTCTTGCCTCAGCTAAGGTCAGTGTTCATGACTCCACAATCAGAAAGAGACTGGGCAAAATGGGCTTATGTGAGAGTAGCAAGTGAAACCACTGCTAACTAAGAAGGACATAAATGCTCGCCTCTCATTTGCCAAGAAGCACCTGGATGATCCACAAGCCTTTTGGGAAAATGTTCTATGGACAGATGAGTCCAAAGTGGAACTTTTTGGACAACATGGATCCCATAATGTCTCGCAGAAGCAACCACAGCATTCCACAGTAAGAACACCATACCAACAGTCAAACATGGTGGTGGTAGTGTGATGGTGTGGGGATGCTTTGCTGCCTAAGGACCTGGATGACTTGCCATAATTAAAGAAACGATGAATTCTGCTCTGTGCCAGAAAATTCTTGAGGAGAATGTCCAGTCATCCTTCCGTCAGCTGAAGCTGAAGCGTAGTTGGGTCATGCAGCAAGACAATGATCCAAAACACAAAAGCAAGTCCACATCAGAATGGCGAAAAAGAAGTAAAATTAAAGTTTTGGAGTGGCCTAGTCAAAGTCCAGACTTAAACCAATAGAGATGCTGTGGTAGGACCTGAAACGAGCAGTTCATGCTCGAAAACCTACCAAATGTTACTGAATTAAAGCAGTTCTACGAGGAAGAGTGGGTTATAATTCCTCCACAGCGATGTGAAAGACTGATATTGAATTATAGGAGGTGTTTGGTTGCAGTCATTGCAGCTAAATGAGGCGTAACCAGTTATTAAGTGTAAGGGGCAATTACTTTTTCACACAGTGCCAATTGGTGTTGGTTAACTTTTTTCATTAAATAAGTGAAATAAAAAAAAAGCAAGTGTTATTTGTTCACTCAGGTTCCCTTTATCTAATATTACATTTTGTCTAAAGACCTGAAAACATCCAGTGTGACAAATATGCAATAATAGAGAAAATCAGGAAGGGGGCAAATACTTTTCACACCACTGTATACACACACACATATATATATATATATATATATATATATATATATATATATATATATACATACAGTATATATATATATATATACACACACACATATATATATACATATATATATATATATATATATATATATACACACACATGTATTATAGTGGCACGGTGGCGTGGCACTATAGTTAGGGTTGAGTGCCCCATTTAAGGTTAAATGTGAGATTTGTCTCATCGGCACGGTGGCTGGATTTCCGCTTGCTATGCTGGCAACCCGGTTCGGGAACAGACTTGGGTCGCCGGAGAGTCTGGTCGAAGAAGGCTGGAGGTCCTAGAGACAGCTCGCCTTCTCCAGGGGGGTGGTGATGTGAGCTGGCACCTGCTGGCCCTGGTGGAGGCCGGGAGCATGGCAGAGTGCTGAGGCTCAAATTTCGGGAGAGCGGATGTCAGTGTTAGCCTTGATGTCAGGTCGTCACTCTCACAGGGAGAAAACCGAAAAATGGCTCTCTGGTGAGCCAGATGATGGCTCTACGGTCCCCTCACTGCCATCATGGCCCTGCAACCTCCTACCTTAGCAGCATCTGGAGCCAATGCCACAGTGTGCTGGACGACCCCACCGGTGCCTTCCTCTCAGAGGAGGGGACCCACCCGCTAAGGGTTACACCGGCTACTTCCAGGGGCTGTGATTTGGGGTTGAGGCAGGTTGTGGGAATGGCAGACAGATGGGGCAGACAATGAGAGCCCGAAGGAGGTGCTCACCAGAAGGAGCTGAGGAGCATAAATAAATAAAAAGTGACATTTGTAGCTTAATAACTTTGACACCATATGATGGATTTGCCTGAAATTTGACAGGCATGGAGCGAACCAAAGCTCTCTAGATCAGCTAAGTTTCAGTAATGGTCGGATATACGGTTGTGGAGCAATGAAGCACAATATAAAGTTGTATTTATGCTTTTTGCACATTCTTTTCTCACCCTACAGGTCGCATGGTTTTGTGACCAGTCCAAAACCTTCAGGGAACATGTAGCCAGAGTCCCCGATGTGCCTTTTGAAGATTTCATGAAAAATAGTAAACGGTTCAAAAGTTATTCAAAAACAAGTTTCCCATTATAGTCAAAGGGAAAAGTTAACAAAAGTTTGACAGTGTCACAGATTACCCCTGCAGTGTCATAAGTCAGCCATTGTTTCTTTCAGTTACTGGTCACAGAAATGCTTGGCATTTACTATTGATCCCTTTAGGGACACAATTTTGTTGTGTTCACCTAGTCAAGCCCTGAGGATGATAGCCATGTCTTTTTGGGGAGTTAAACACCCCAGAAATATGTTTTTCAAATTTTTGTAAACTGTAACAGAAGTAGTGTCGCACTTTGACACTTTCATGATTTTTTTGCAAAAGTGTTGTGATTTATGACACTACTTTGAAAACTATGCCTCAAAATAGTAGGAAATCTTTGCTGCTTAAGAACGATTTCTTTTGACTGAAATTTGAGGAAGAAAGCCAAGATCCAAGAGATGTGCCTTTTGGTGGTTTAGTGACAAAATATTAGAGGGCTCCAAAGTTACGGCACTCTGAATTTGACACTTTTCCCATAGACTAACATTACGGCATCCACTGCCTTTCGGGCCAGTATCTCGAAATGCTTCACGATATGGACTTTCCATCAGAAAAATGCTTAGCCCCTGCATGCGGGCTAAGTGCAAAACTAGCCAGGAAAGTCATAAATTATATGAAATTTTAAATTTTTTCTACATCGTACAGTTCCTGAGATATAAGCAATTTAGTGTTCCAAGTCTTCAATTTCTGCTCGAGGCCCATTATTAAGCATACATTCTTTGTATTCAGTCTTGTGGAAACTCAAATACTTATGGTAACACCAACGATGACGCCAAAGGAAACACAAATGGAAGTGCAACACAAATGCAAATGGTAATGCTCATGGTGATGAAAATGTAACTGAAACAAAACAGTAATGGAAACGCAAATGGTAACAGTAACACAAATGAAAATGCAAAGGATAATGCACACGGTTATGAAAACGTAAATGGAAAGGCTAACTGTAACAGTAACGAAAACGACACCCTTTTTCCCCAAAGCTGCATTGAGAAACAGAGTGAATACAAAGAATGTATGCATAATAATGTGCCTCGGAGCAGAAATTGAGGATTTGGAATACTAAATTGCTTATATCTCAGGAACCATATGACGAGAAAAAATAATGAAATTTCATATGATTTGTGACTTTCCTGACTAGTTTTGCACTTAGAGTTATACACAACCCCAACGACACCCGATGCCTGTTGGTGGGGACAGGGTGGGCATGGGGTTCAAGGGTGGCAACACTAACACCAAATTTCTCACTTTGTTGCCGTGGAAACAACCCTAACTGATGCATTAAACGGAGTTGTTTTGCCATGGATATATACTAACATACTAAAATGCCAGCAGAATAGGCTTAACGGTCTTCATGTCTGCTCATTTGGTCAGCCCCACTCTGGAAGCGGACCCTACTGTCCCCTCGATCTCTTTGTCTTTACATGAATGTTAAAATGTTAAAAACAAATGTTAAAAGCATGTAAAATCTATGCAAAAAAATGTTAATGCATCCTTTGGGGTTAAAACAAAAGAAAAGTCAGTAAATGAGACCTTTAGGGTTGCCCCATTCCCTCATGGACCTGCCCATCATCCCGAGATTGCCCTGGCAGGATGTGTCATTGGATGGTGAGACCTAAATGTCACCCCATTCCATCTATAATCATATTCACAAGCCACAGTAAAAAGAATGGGGTGACATTTAGGCCCTAGTAATTTCAAGCCACTACCACCATGGAAATCAATGTCCACAAAATGTAAGCACTGCCATGCAATATCTCCACAAAAATGTTTTGTCTGACACCTAATCACCATAATTCACATCTACAGGACATGTCGTCAACACCCTCCAAATTTCAAGTTAAAAGATCAAACCGTTTCAGAGATATTTAATTTGAAAAATTGTTAAAATTGTGCTATCTGGTCCCTCCAAATCTAGCCATCTTGTCCCTCCCTCGTGATCAAAGATCGTGATCAAAGTATCTCATGATCAAAGAATTTGCAGGCTCGTGATCAAAGAATAAAAAATTTAAAACTAAATTTTTAGAGAAAAGTACATGAAACCACAGCCATAACTCATCAGAATGAAGGCCACTGAGCAGATTCCACCCTAGTTTGCCTTTAAAGTGACCCTGTGCTGAGAAAATTTAATTTTTCATGTGGCCATCTAGTCGCCCTCACAATCAAAGATCACAGTCAAAGAATCTCGTGATCAAAGAATATGCAGGCTCGTGATCAAAGAATTTGCAGGGTCAAGATCAAACAACAAATGTTAAAAGTAAATTTTAGGCAGAAATGAATGAAACCACAGCCATGCCTTGATGGAATGAAGCCCCTGATCAAAACCTACCCTCATTTGGCTTAATAGCCACTCCTGAGCTAGAACATTGATTTTTCAAGTGGTCATCTAGTCGCACCTCGCGATCAAAGATCGCTGTCAAACAATCTTGCGATCAAAGAATTTACAGCCTCAGCGATCAAAGAATAAAAAGTTAAAAACTCTATTGTTTGACTATTTTGAAAGAAACCACAGGCATGGCTAGATAGAGGAAAGAGTCTTGAGCAAAACCCATCATAGTTTCACCTCAGAAGTCCCCCGAGCCGAGATATTTGAATTTTTCTGATCGCAAACTAAAACAAGATGGTGGCCATCGCAATCAAAGAGTCTTTGATTGTAAGCCTGCAAATTATTTGATCATGAGGCTGGACTAGATGGCGAAACCCCATTTTCTTTCACAAAATAACCATATAAATTTTCCTTTGACTTATAATGGGAATTTAAAGTTTACAATGTGGGGGAGGAAGTAACAACAACAAAATGGGAAGGGACCTGGGGTAATCATATCAGATGACCTTAAACTTGGCAACAATGTGAGAAGGTGGTAGGGAGGGCTGGGGAGATACTGGGATGTATAGGGAGAGGCATCACCAGCAGAAAACAGGAGTTGTTATCCCCTGTACAGACAGCTGGTGAGACCCCATCTGGAGCACTGCATCCAGTTCTGGAGACCCCATCTCTGCAAGGACATAGACAGGATGGAGGCAGTTCAGAGGAGGGCAACTAAAATGGTGCAGGGTCTGCAAGAGAAGCCATACAAGGAGAGGCTAAAGGAGCGTAATATGTATACACTTGAGGAAAGGAGGGAGAGGGGGACATGATAGAAACATTTAAGTACCTCAGTGGAATCAACAAAGTCCAAGAGGGTAGCATCTTTCAGAAAAGAGATGTGCAAGAACAAGGGGACACAATTTGAAGATAGAGGGGACGGCTCAGGGGCAATGTGAGGGAAGTATTTTTCACAGAGAGGGTGGTGGACGCATGGAACAGCCTTCCTGAGGAGGTTGTGGGGTCTAAAACTGTGGGAGAATTCAAGAATGCATGGGACAGACATAAAGCAATTTTGTGGGGGTAGGAAGAAATAGGCTGTTGGTTAAATAGGAACTGCAGCTTATCCTCTAGGTAGGGAAATGGGCAGACTGGCAGGCCAAGCGGTCCTTATCGGCCATCAAAGTCTATGTTTCTATGTTTCTATGTTTAATAACTTTTGAATGCATTAATATTTTTCACCAAGGAAAAGCAGCATGTTCCTTGACCCAAGCTCTTTCAGATGAGCCAAGTCACAGAGCAGCACGCCACATGAAGGCCACACAGCGCCATAGACAAAATCTGAAAACTGCCCACATAACTGGCGAAAAGTGCATTTTTAGCATTTTGATGCACAAAAACTGTAAGTCTGACTTAAATGAAATTTGACAAATCAAGACATCTACCATGCCCCACTATGCATACCAAATTTCATGCAAATCTGTTGAAAGGGTCCAAAGTTATTAAAGTGCAAAACTTCAAGTGTAATATAGAAGTGGCTTCATAACCCTAAATATAGGGGTGTGACCGCACTCCTATAATATATTCCATGTCTGAGCATGTTGCCATGCTACAGTAAAGGAGAATGGGGTGAGATTTAGGCCTCACGACCCCAATGACACACCGCAGCGCCTGTCAGACTGTGGAGGATCGGGTCGCATGTGTGGGGGGTAGGGGTTCAACCCTAATGTCTCATTTCCTGACTTTTTTTGCTTTAACCCTAAATGAAGCATTAACGCAATTTTTGCATAGAATTTCCTTACTTTTGAAAAAGTGTAATATAAGCAGTAAAAAGACGACAGGAGTGCGGAGCCCAGCTCCCACCAAGTTGCCAATTTTGCATAACAATATGCATCTGGGCCCACGCTCACTTACATAAAGCTACAGAGCCATGCAGCAGCACTATAGGGCACCAAACCCTTGAAACAGTAATTTGGCATATATTGGAACTATAAGAGCTAGAAATAAAATTCTAGCATCATTGTAATCATGACAGTTAATACTTCATGCAACATCAAGAAGACTGTACCCATATCACACATCGCTTCTGAGATATGGGCACCAAAAAGCACTGGACAGGAACTCTTTCAACCTTTGACAGTAATTTTGCAGTATCTCATGAACCGTGTAACCCATGAACAAAATTCCACTGCAGGCTTACTATACAATTTCATATCTTTTTCTAGTGGCTTAGGTCACTTGAAGGTGACCTAAGCCACCTGTAGCAAAAGGTCTGTATCTTGCTTCATTTCTGAGATAACGGCACTGAAAGTCATGACAGACTGCAATGTAATGTTATGAGAAAAATGTCAATTACGTAATTGAATATCTCTGCAACAAATTATTTCCCAACACCTAAATAGCATAGTTCACATCTCTATGACGTCCCTCAACACCCTGCAAATTTCAAATAAAAGACCAAACGGTGATTGAGATACGGTCATCCCAATTTGGGCTATCTGGTCTTTCCTAATGCCATCTGGTCTTTCTCATTAACATTCAAAAATGCACATAAATTTTCCCATAGGATATAATAGGAATTTCAAATTGTAATAACTTTTGAACAGATTAATATTTTTTCACCAAACAAAACGGCATATTCCATGACTGAAGCTCTTTCAATGTGCTGTTGTAGAGTGGCATACCACACAAAGGCCACTCAGTGCCACAGACCAAATCTGAAAACTGCCCACATAACTGGCGAAAAGTGCATTTTTCAGTGTTTTGGTGAGCAAAACTGTAAGTCCAACTGAAACGAAATTTGGCAGATCAAGCGATCTACCATGCCCCACCGTATATACCAAATTTCATGCAAATCTGTTGAAGACGCCTCTAAGTTATTAACGCGCATAATTTCGAAGTTTAATATAGAAATGGCTTCATAACTCTAAATATAGGGACGCGACTGCACCCTATAATATATAAACATATATCTATCTATCTATCTATCTATCTATCTATCTATCTATCTATCTATCTATCTATTGTATATTATATATGTAGCTGTGGAAGCACAGGGCCCTCAGTGACCTGCGTTTCAATTGATAGGACAACAGTAACAAATTTTCAGCATAGCCATCTTATTCCCCACCTCATGTAACCAATACACAAAATCTGTGAATCCTAGCCAAAACATAATTCTGTGCAACTGCAATGCCATTCCGTGTCACAGGTGCAGAACACATCATGAGCAGAATTTGAAGAATGACAACTGTGACATACATGATGTGGGGTAATAAGAAGGATATTTTGAAAATCTTGGTGAAAATATTTAACATTTGAAGTTATGATTGGGCATAGTAAAACTGAAATTAATTTTCATAACTTTGGAAGTGGTTTCTTATTCTGGCCCCAAATTTTCAACATAGTCTTGATGTGGTCTCTAATCGACCTAATCGGATCTTCGATATCCAAGTCCTTCCTGATTCACTTAGCGATCACTCCCCCATACTTTTCGCTGGACTACCACAGTATCTAAACCCATAGCACAGTCCACACTTCAACGGTGCCTGAAACCAGGTGGTCTGAAGAACCTCAAGGAACTTCTGTCCCAAATTGATTGGCCTGCTATACAGTATGCCCCTGACATTGATACGGCTCTAACCTTCTTTATCCAAACATTCAGCAAAGCCTGTGACATCTTCACACCACTGACGGCCCTCCATTCCAAAGTGCAAAATGCTCCTGGGTGACCCCGCCCTGCTCCAACAACTTAAGCACAGGGATAACTATGGCACTGGGCTACTGAAACTGGCCAGCCCAGCGACAGGCAGGTGTATGCTGCTGCCAGAAACAAGTGCACCTGGGCCATTAGAAAAGCCAAAACTGATCACTATCAGTCCTCACTCACCTCCTCCTGGGGAATGCAAGAACCTTCTGGGACAATATCAAAACAGTTAAATGGGAGCTCACACTCCCCAGATCAATATCAATGGCACTATCTCCACTGACCCAGCCCTTATAGCTAACTGCCTCAATACTTCCTTCACAGATCTTAGCCCTGTCCTCCCTAAAGATTTTTTGACCCCCTCTGCCTGCCCCAGTCCTTACACACCCAGATTTTCACCTATGCCGAGTCTCGCCCAAGAACTCAGACCTCACCTAATCAATGCCCTTAAGAGCAATAGTACTGGCAGTGACACCCTGATCCCTATATCCTTCGCCAGGTATTAGATCTGGTCCTCGCCCCAATCACCAGCCTCCTCAATAAATCTCTCTGCCTGGGGCAATTTCCATTGGCCTGGAAAATTGCCACAGTCACACCCATTCATAAAGGTGGAGACAGGTCCCTGGCGGAAACTACCAGCCTATCTCCATTCTCTCTCCGCTCCAAAGCTCTGGAAAAAGTGGTGGCCTCTCAAATCATAGACTACCTTACCAGCTACAACATTCTCTGCCCTGAACAGCACGGTTTCTGTGCTGGCCATAGTCTCAGTACTGCCCTCCTAGAGTTCTCAAATTTTCTCCACACCTCCCTAGACTAGGGCTCTCTGGCTGGGCAGTGTTTGTAGACCTATCAAAATCATTCGACACCGTCTCCCATCCCTCCTTCGGATGCCCTCAGCCACTCTGGTTTTGCCACTGGGTCTGCTCTCCTGTGCCAGCTATCTGTCAGCCCGCTCACAACGTGTTAAAATTAGCAGGACTCACTCCGACATCTGTCCCATCCGCTCTGGTGTTCCCCAGGGCTCCATTCTTGGACCCTTACTCTTCTCACTATACCTCAACACCTTACCAAGTTCCTGTAATAGAAATATCTTACTGTATGCAGATGATGCCATCATCTTTGCCTCTGATCGAACCCTATCGCCTCCAGGACTCTCTTGCAAGGATCATATAGTGAAGCCGACGGTTGGTTCAAGGAGCATAGACTGGTGATGAATCTCTAAAAACAAAAACCATGATCTTCGCCACCCACAAAACACGTCCAGCAACTTCAAACTTCACATAGTCTCTAGCACCAAGTTCCCACTGAACAAGTCTACTCCTGTAAGTACCTTGGGATCTATTTTGACCCCACTCTCCTTCCATGATCACATCTCAGCCCTTGCCTCAGCTGCAAATATTTGGCTAGGCATCTTATACCTGTAGAAAACTGTCTCCCCTGAGGCCCTCCGACTCATGGTCACATCATCCATACTGTCCCTTGTGGATTATGGGCTGCCAGTGTACAGTGCTGCTGATCAGACTGCACTCAACAAAATTCGATTACACTAAACAAGGCCTGTAGGCTAATTTCAGGGGTCCCTAGGTTAACGTACTTGCCAACTATATGCAAAGGCCATGCTGCTTGACCTAGATGAACGCTTAAATATCAGACCTGTATCATAACAAAAAACTCTCCTTGTCTATCCCCACCAGGTCTGACAGCATCCATCCACCATGCAACATCCCAAGTACAAACTCAAACCTCTGGCAAAACCACCCTATCTATTCCCAGGGCTAGGACCTCGCACTGTCAAAGGGCCAATTGCTACAGAGCCCCATCCTGGTTCAACATGCTACCCTCTATTTCTGATGGTCCCTTGATATCCTGTTTCAAAACATCTCTCCGAAATTGCCTATTTAATACTCAAGCTGTAATTGTTACTAGTTTGGTCTTGCTCAAATGCTATGACAAAGCCAACTGATTAGCTGCATCCAACAATAGAAGATAGACTGTCTACAACAGTTTATTGTATGCCTCATCCTGTTTGAACCAACTTGTTGTATATCTCATTGTTGTAACATACTGTTTTATTGTGTCTGTCTTTTTGTGATGAGGTACCTTTTGTAAACGAGCCTTTGGCTCAAAGGTTTTCAAACTGATGTACAAATAAACAAATAAACCTAACTCATAAACCTCATAGGTTAAAAATGATCAAAACATGCCAAAACGCCATTCTTCACCACAGAAACAAATGTTTTTGGACAGGATGTGAAAAATGACATCTGTACAGTTCATGCGGTGGTGGGAAAAATGGCACTTGATAATTAAGACTCAAAATATTGAAAATTACCAAAGTTATACATGTCCATAGAACATTTCAATGAATCCATGTAACTTGGCCATTGTTTGTAAGTTTTGCACTCATTTTCAGCATTGCCTTTTGGGACCCCCACCTCATGAACAGTAGCAGTAAAAATGTTTTTATTCGGTCCTGAAAGGTGATTTCACACAGCTACCACGAAATCACCTTCTGGGCTCAATTAATGAAAAGACAGTTGCAGTGTAGGGTGCCAAAAGACCAAGTTGAAAATTTGGTGCAAAAATTCCAGAAAACGGATATCAACATAAGTTCTAAATGCCTTTGAAATGCATTATATGGCACTTACTATAGTTTCATTCCTCAGTTCATGGTTCAGCTATGAAGAGTGCAGATGCATCTCAGTCAACAGAAGATGACAGTGTTCACTTCACTCAGCAGCGGATCCGTCCCTACCAATTTCAGATCCCTCTGGCTACACTAAGTGCTTCATCTGTGGTACGGCTCTTCTGCAGGCCACCACCGCCTCACCAATCATCATTCAGCAGCCGGATCCCTCCTACTAGCTCCAGGTAGAGATGTGATCTCAGTACAGATTTGAACTTGATGCCTCTTCAGTGGTGCACCTATTGGTCTGCATCTGTGGCTGCTCTGGACTGCTTTCAGGGGCACATTTCTTGCTGTTCTGAACTCCTTGCTGCCCTATTATCTACCTCCTGTGTTACAGATCTGGCTATCTATATAATTATAACAAAGCCAATGTTTACATTTACTATAGGGCAGAATTTGATTTAAATACTAGGAGTTCTGAAGTTCTACCCAAATCATAGGATTAACTGTATTTATTAGTACTAAATTATAGCAAAGCCAATGTGTATTTGATATAAGTGTTCAGAGATCGAATTGCTACCCTAATTTTAGGATTGACTGTATTTTGTTTTCATCAGTTTAACTGCCTTCCTTCTGCTTGTCGGCTCCTTGACTATCTAACCCACACACTCTGCATCTTTTCTTGGGTCCTCTCTCTCTCTCTCTCTCTCTCTCTCTCTCTCACTCTATCTCTTTGTCCTTCCTTTGGTCTTTAGTTTGAGCCGCTGTGATATGAACCCCCACATTATTCACACCTGTTACTTGAACCTCTCATCCCCTGGCCAGTCACTCCCACTGATTATCCCTGTCCCTTATCATTTAGTTTAAAATCTATTTTTTCCCCCAGACCCTCCCTGCTGTCTTCTCCTCCCCCAATGCCTGCATTTTCTTTTTGGTCCTTACTTTACTTGTCCTGTTTTTATCTTCCCAGCTCCCCTCTGCCGACACTGGGAGCTCCATTGGTGGTGCAGCTCTTCTGCATGCTACCACCGCCTCATCGATCTTCACTCAGCAGCTGGATCCCTCCTGCCAGCTCCAGGTATGAGACATGATCTCAGTGCAGATTTGAACTTGGCACCTGTTCAGCAATGTGCCTATTGGTCTGCTTCTGTGGCTTTCACTTTCTACTGAACCTACTGTTGCTAACATGCCTTGTTTGTCTCTCAGACACTGAACACCTGGGACATGTGGACTCTTTTCAAACTCCCTTATCCCCATTTCTCAGTAGTCTTACCCTAAATATTCCCACCTGGGTAGCACTGTATGCTGAATCTCTTGTTCATCACTGTTCCTACCCAATCTCCCCAAAGACTCCCTCTTCTAAACAGGGTTGTTTACCACTCATCAAATTCTTAATTAACAGGCTTAAGAAACTTTTCTGCTATTACGTCTATGCTCTGGCAATGTTGAATTGAACCTGGACTACCCTTGCCATCCTGGCTCCATCAGATCTACCTCAATTAAAAGCATCAAAATCCTCGACATCTCATAATGGAATGATTTTCTTTTGCAATTCTGTACTGTAAAAAAAAAACTGTGGTTGTGTGCTCTGCAGTAAAAACCATTAACTGAAAAGACAAACCTTTACATCAATGCCTGTAGTCTACTAAGAAAATTGAATTTATTACATGCTTGGGCCCTTTATACCACCCTTGATGTGCTAGTGATCTTGGAATCTTGGTTGAAAACATCTACTACAAACCAGACTATTAATATCCCTCCTACAATGTATTTAGAACAGACTGGCCTTCGGGGTTGCAATCTATGTCTCTGACAAGTATATAGTCTCAGTCTATGTCTCCACATCCCTCTCATAAGGAATCTGAATACCTTACACTGAAGATCTCCTTCCCATCAAACAAGTCTATCTTTATCTCGGATGCTACAGACCTCCCTCAGGTGGGCTCAGGGTACTCCTGCATTTTCATAGGATGCTAGGTGCTATCAACTCAGAATACATATTCTTTGGTGACCTCAACCTAGGTTGGAACTCACAATGTTCTGAGCCCCAAAATCTTATGTGATAAACATGGTCTTACACAACTAATTTGTGATATGACCCATCCTAACACTAGAAACCTGGAATATAGTGTCCTCCTAGACCTGTTCCTCACTAATAAGCCCCATAAAATGGCACATGCAGGGTCTTCCACAATGCTATTAGTGACCATAGATTCATAGCTTGTGGAGGCACCTTCCCAAAGTCACCCTCCCAGCTAACTTCATATTCAAAAGCCCAAAATTTTAATACTTGTGACTTCTTGGAGAACTTAAGCACAATCCAATGGCAAGACTTCTATCTGGCCACCACTATATGGAAGTATCAGTACCACTGTACCAAACTACATACTAGAGGTGATTAATAAGCATGCTCAATGGTAAAACTTGAAACAAGGAAAATAACCTGTCCTTGGTTTACAAATTCATTACAAACAACCTTACACCACAGAGACCAGCTCTGGAAGAGTAAAATTAAGTCTGACTCTGACTGGGCCACTTTTAGGACTGTAAGGAACCATTGCACAAGGCTTACTTTTGCCGAAAAGGCCAAATACTACCAGTTTGTATTTGATTCCTACAACAACAACACAGCTAAATTTTGGCAGACACTAAAGGAATTAGAGGGACATAGATCACCCTCATCTATCCCAACCAAGATAGTCTCAGGAGCCAATACCTTTACAAGCAGTGAAGATATACTTGACCAGCTAAATAATCACTTTGCCACCACTGGCCTAGCATTTGAGTCTTCACCTGCAAGTATGTTGCTCTCCCAGTCCACCATAGGTGCAGCTGCATGCCCTCTGTCCAAAACTCACCCTCTTCCTGGTCAATTTAGCTTCAGTCCTATCACCATCAAACAGGCTGAGGACACCTTAATTGCCTTAGACACTAAGAAAAGTGCTGGAGCTGATAAGCTTGTACCATTTTTTTCTAAAATGAGGCTACTATTTCTTGTCTCCGACTATCACCCACCTGTTCAATCTGTCCCTTTCCGAGGTACTCTTACCTTCTGACTGGAAAATAGCACATGTTATCCCATTGTTTAAATATGGTGATCCAAGTGATCTTAACAATTACAACCAATTTCATTACTACCAATTTTATACAAACGTCTTGAAAAACTAGTTAATTCCCAACTTAGAGACCACTTAGAATCTGAGAATCTTGAACCCCCTTCAGTCTGGGTTCAGGACTAAACACAGTACTGTATCAGCCTTGGCCAAAGTCACTAATGATTGCCAAACTTCTCTTGATGCCAAAAATCATGCCTGTGCCCTTTCTTAGACCTGAGCAAGGCCATTGATACTGTGGACTTTCAACTTTTATTAGTCTTGTTAGTTAAGCTTGGACTTGATAACATTTCTTTAAAATGGTTTTCTTTTTTTCCTTAGAGGCAGAGAACAACAAGTAAATGCCAACAGTGCCCTCTCTACATAAAATGTTTCAGAGAGAGACCCTCATGGATCCATCATGGGATCCTTGTTGTTTTCATATATTAACAACACTGACTACAAAATTAGTACAACAAGTGTCCACCTCTTTATGAACAATACGGTGCTTTAAGTTGCTAGGCTCTCCTCCAACTTGCCTGCCAGGCACTTCAGAGCAAGTTTTACCTTCTCCAACATAACCTACTCAATCTGAAGTTATTCTTCAATGCAAAAACAAACAAACAAAGAAAAAACTAAACTAAACTTATGCTCCTATCCCCTCAAAACAAAGAATCAATGTCTAACTACTTGAATGCTAGATACCACATTAAAACCATTCTGGGGAGATACTTGAATCAGTTGAAAATTTAAATACCTAGACTCCTGGCTTGACAGCAAACTATCCTTTGTCACACACATTGAGGAAACTGCCAAAAGATTATTTCAGAAGCTTGGATTCTTTTACCATATAAAGCATCTGCTTACCTATGATGCTAAACTAAAACTGGTCCAAATGACCTTCCTATGCTAATTGACTATGCTGACTTGTTTTATAGCTAGTATTAAGTTAGCCTTATGCATCTTAGATATACTTTACCACAGAGCCCTAAAATGTATCACAAATGCCCTTTTAACATTGATGATTGTTTTCTTTATTCTCAGATTGGTTGGCCTTCACTTAGTACCAGGAGGTGGTGAAATATGTCACTCTGGGTGTCTAGAGCCATCACAATGAAACTTCCTCCAGTACACCTGCATGCTCTTCAAAAGTGTCCCTTGTGTATACACTCAGAAATCACTCATATATTACTTTTGACATTCCTAGGATTAGAACCTGGTTCAGATCCTCATCCATAAGCCATTCCCTACCCACCCTTTGGAATACCCACCAAAGGACCCTCAAACTCAGACATACTATTGGGATTTGTACTATCATGTCCTTGCTTCAATCTAATCTCATGGATGAATGCAATTGCTATGCATAACCTCCCTTGCAACATTATTGATTGTCACCCTTGTGTTGCTACTCTGTATTCCCAGCTCACTCTGTTCCTTTAACTTCTTCATTTCTACACACACGCCATGAGTGTCTTCTCCACTTCTGCCTTGTCCCCTCTAAGGTCCTATTCAGTTCACTGTACATCATTGTTATGCTTTTTCCTGAACCCTCTTTACCACCTAGTGTGCCCTCTCCTCCCTAAACACTTCTATGAAAACATTGTTTCTCTTGTCATTCCTGCAGAATGGTGTATTATATTCAGCCTAGATATGCACTGTTTCACTTTTTGAATTGTGATCTAACTGTATGAATTCACTGCTATTGTATCTATTGTAACTATTCTGTATTGTTGTGTTCCATATTGCTGTGTTCCTTGTATGCAGTTATTATCTTGTACTTATTGTAATTATTTGTGCTATTTAGTTATGTAACTATTATCCCTCTAGGTCCTCCTTGCAAATGAGCTGTAGCTATGGAGATATACTGGTAAATAAAACTGAATTAAAAAAATTGAATTGTAATTTTCAGTGCTGGCCTGGGTAAACATGTTTCTGTCTGTAACTAGGGTTAATTTGCCAATATCTTTAATGAATGGTAGCTTACACTGTATAAATATGTCCCATCTATAAACTTGTATTCATTTATCAATATTATTTGTGAACATTAAAGTTGTAACCTCAAACAAGACCACCTAGTAAAGAAGACTCTGTAGCCCTAATGGTGTCAGTGTACCAACATATGCCTTTAAAATACAAAATGCCCTGCTACTAAATTATAGATATGCATGGGTACATTTCAAACCCATAAGATCCCCACCCACCACTTAAAAGCTAAACTTTACATACACAGTCATATAGACTAGCTAGAACCATTCTTTATAAAAGCATATTAAAACAAATATCTGTTCATGTATAGTACCAAACAAAAAAATTTCAAAAATGTAATGTGTCTTGAAGCTCGTGTCCTGATTCACCCCATCCTCCACCAAATTCCAAAGGAAGACAACCTAACCTCACATGTGTTCCCATGTAGTATTTTTGAAAAGTCCTTTGAGAATCAGGACAGAGAGGTCTGAAATAGAATGATTTCAAATTATGTAATCCACAGAATTTTAAGACCCTATAAAGTTAACACTAGAGAACAGAATATCTCCAATTTTGTTATGTTCATTGACCATAAATATTACACTTTGATGTCACCAAATGTGGCCCAGAATCAGAGTGTCACTCTGCTATGCTGTCAGTCAGGGTTCAGAAGTTAGCCCAGGAAGTCAGGTCAGAAGGCAGGCCATGGATGACACAACTGTCCACTTGGCAGTGCATCTCAGTTGGGGATGGTAGCCAGTTGGTTTCACCACCACAGTGACCCCTGTGGCTGGGATTTGGAGCTTGATTCTGCTTCAGGGAAGCTGTGGTTGTGTGAAACTCACAGAGCACTGCCCCAGCAGGTGGCATGTGAGGGAAATGGAGACAATCCCAGTAGTCAACTGAATAATGTTTTGGTTCAGACTAATCAGTGTATAACCCTGTAAACAAACACACAAAAAGAGGCTTTGTGTGTTAACTCCTTAATTTGTTGTTCAAAGGATGGTCAAGTTATAAGCAGCCAAAGTCTCCAAAATAACATCAGTGATTTAAATTGATTTTCTTGAGCGTTGTGAAACTGTTTAATGTTGTGATACTTTTGTTGAAGCCAGGTACATACATTTTGCCCAGTCATATACTTGAGTTACCATCAGGGAGTAAGGTAAAGGCGGAATGTGATAAAAAGTAGCATTCATAGGAATTACCATAGTAAAACTATAGTGGTCAAGTCGAGTCACTGTCTTGAGTGATGAACCCCCTATAGCCATGGACATCACTGCACTCTAGCCTGAATTCTTGCAATATGACAAGTAACCACATGAGCTCACTGAATAAATGACTTGTGGAACCATGTGCACGTGCAGCATTGTTTCTGTACAGTGCCATCTGCTGACTATTTAACAACCCCGTAGATAATAATGTATATTTTTACTATTTGAAAACAGTGGAAGTGACACTAGACCTACAACTAGTTTATGTCTAAGCCATTGTGACAGAAATATCTGGACATCTTTAGTCATGATTGAGAATGATGCTGGGCATCACAGTCAAAGGTATGTTGGAGGGTATTGCAGGCCATGATGCTAGTGCAGGTAAGTTTATTCAGTGGTGATATGTATTTTGTTATGGTTACAAAGCCCATGAATTTTTGATCAAATTTTCCAGTTAGTCATTTCTAAAGTATTCCCAATAAATTTTATCCTACTAAACCACAATGGCCCAGCTTAATTAGATTTCAGAATATATTTGCTTTAGCATGCATTTAGTGAAAGACAAGGTTTACTGGCCAAGGTGCCTAGCGTCACCTGAACTCTTTTCTTCTAGGCTGCTTGAAAGGACAGAGCAAAGAACCTTATCAGAGCAAGGGAAAGGATTAAGGCTTCTTTTGGCTAGGCAGATTTACTGTGTGTTGTTATTTTAATTGTGTACCCACAGGGATTGTTGCTGTTTGTTGCTAACATTGTATTGCTTTATTTTCCTCTGGTTCAAATTACTGTTGCTGGGTATGCCTTCTGTTGCATTATTACAGGGTATGCTTACAGGTGTGTGCTAACAGATTACTGCTGCAATCTTCTGATTCAGATTGTCTTCTGCAAGGTATATCTTCTGTCACTGCTTTATTTTTCTCTGTAGCAAAGCGTTTCTTACAGGGTATACCTTCTGTGAAATTATTACAGGTGGTGCTTAACAGGTTTTACAGTTTTATCTATCATTAGGATAAGCTTTCAGGGCTACTGCATTTGTTGCTGGCTGATTGTTTCTGCTCTTAACTCCTTGCTTCTTTCATCCATGGTTCTTTTGGCAGGAAGGGCCCAGCCACCCACCCCCATCACCAACCACCCCACACTACACTCTTTTAAGGTAGCACAGTCATGACATTTCCTGTGGCAAAGCAGGAAGGGGTGGATCAGAGGGGTATCCATACAGTGACCTCATTTACAGGGGCACTAGTAATTTAACTTGTTATAACAAGTTACACAAAACAAACAAACAAAACACAAAATCAAACTTTTGCTTTCATTTTATTCCTTCTGATTACTCTGACCAGGTTATAAACCCAGTAACTTATCTGGAATGGATATCATTAACTGCAGGTACCTGGAAACACTTTTCAGAAGGGCAGTTTTACAGTACAAGATTCAGAACACTGTCCTACATGCTGGGCCATTGGAGATCTAAGGGCTCAGCTCCAGGCAATATGGGCAGGGATTGTGCACCTCAAATTGTATATTCAAGAGGAAATATATTATATGAACTGCCCATCATTTCCAAACATCCAACAAAAGCACCTTGACCACAGAGGATAGTTGGTCTGGGAGGTTGGCAGGTGGTTAGAGGGGCAAATCAGATGCCCCATCACTCAGAGTTCTCAAGATATTACCTCCACAAACCATATAAAACTACAAACAGGTATCTGCCTCTAACTCCGAAAACAAGCAAAGGGCAGAGGACACTGCAGAGAAGGACAATGCAGCCAGGAGCTAGCACAACAAAACTCTCTCAAAATAGGAACCAAAACAAAAAAGCAGAAAGGAAATCCAAAAACTTCTAATCTTAGGAGACTCCATGATTCAGGGAGTTGATACCTATCTCCAGCCAGGGGTAATGGTCAAATGTCTCCCAGGTACATCAGCATGGAGAGTTACGTGACCAGATTGCTAAAATTGTTCAGGAAGCAGGAGAAAACATTGACATCTGGTACACATAGGGAACTAATGATCTAGCCAGCCGGTCAGTTGTGGAGACCAAGGAACACCTGACCAGGCTGGGTGACAAACCATCATCCATTTCATCTGGCATCTCCTTCTCTGAGATCCTGCCAGTCTGGGAGAGGGGAAGATGGATGGAAGGTCAGAGAAGGGGAGAAGGGGAGCTAAACATGTGGCTCAAGGGCTGGCGCGAGGAAAAGGACACAAATTTGTAGGGAACTGGCAACAGTTTGGGGAGTGAAACTTCCTTAAATTTGATGGACTGCATCTGACGAAGGAGGGAGCCAGTGCATCGGGGCAGAAGTTTGACATTTTGCAGAATATTTAAACTAGCAAATGGGGAGAGGGTGCAGCACCCATACCGTCGAATGGAAGAAAACTCCTCCTCCTCAGCTAGTGGTCAAACAGGAGTTCAGCATGTTTGTAGTTCATGTGCATCACCAGGTAAGGAAAAAGGTCAGGCTCTCCATAAACACACAAGGAAACACTAGAACTCATCCAACAATTAACACATTGAAATCTGGCCAATGGAAAATCATGTACACAATATGTGAGTCTGGGAAACAAGATCCCAGACCTGCAGGCAATAATGACAGAGGCTAAAGTGGACATAGCAGCAATTAGCAAGACATGGTTTACCAGGAACCACACTTGGGAGACTTCAGTACCTGTCTATGTACTGTTCAGAAGAGACTGAGGTGCAAAGGGGGAGGAGTGGCCCTGTATGTCAATGAAAATATCAAAGCTACAGAAATTTAGAATACACATAAGGAGCCATAAGAACTGTGGGTCACCCTAGAAACAGGAAATGGGACAGCCATATGAACTGGGGTTGTCTACAGGCCTCCAGACCTGGGGAGAACATAGACTCATTACTGTTAGAAGATATAGAAACATGACAAGAGAAGGTTCTGATAATGGGAGACTTCAACATGCCAGATACAGATTGATCAATACCAGCAGAAACATCTGCCAGAACTAGACACATGGTGGATTCCCTGCAGGGAGGGCCCCAACCAACTGGTACAACAACCCACCAGAGACAGTGCTATCCTAGATCTAGTATTCACTAACAGGGAAAGGATCGCAGATCTCCAGGTAGAAGGTCACCTGGGGCAAGTGACCATCACATGGTATGGTTCAATTTCAAACTAGAACTAAATCATCCCATCTCAAGGCAAACATATGGGACTTCAAAGGAAATTACTTTTATAAGATGGCTGACAGAGTTAAGCTACCCCTGGTGAAAAGAAATACAGGTGAGGGGTACAGGCAAAGTGGGCAAGCATTAAGGATGTAATAATTGAAGCAACATCCCATTGTGTTAGTGAGAAAGAAGTGCAAAAGAAGAAGAAACCACTTCATTGCTCAAAAACAGTAGCAGAAAAGGTCAGAGCCAAAAGGCTGGCCATCAAGAAATATAAGGGAACGCAGCAGAATGAAGACAGGGAGGCATACCAAACTCCCTAAGGGAAGCAGGAAGGCAGTAAGGCAGGCAAAGCCCCAAACCAAGGAAACACTAGCACAAACAGTAAAATAAGGTAACAAGACTTTCTTTAGATACTTTAGTGAAAGGAGAAAGTCCAGAGGGCTATTGCTAAGATCGAATGGGATAAGGGGCATGTGAGGAGGAGGAAGCCTTAAAAGCATCTATTCAAATAAATACTTCTGCTCAGTATTTATGGAAGAGAAGGTAGGACAGGGCCCACAGCTCAGCACCATGGACACGGGGGAAGGAGGTGCATTACTCCCTCACAAAAGAAAGGGTCCCACAAGAGCTCGATAAGCTCAGGGTGGACAAAGCAATGGGACCTAAAGGCATACATCCCAGGGTACTAAAGGAGCTAAGGGTGGATCTAGCAGAGCCATTATCTGAACTGCTTAGTGAGTCTCTGAGCACAGGGAGTTTCCAGAAGACTGGAGAAGGGCTCATGTGATCCTGCTCCACAAGAGTGGTAGAAGGGAGGAGGCAGGGAACTACAGACCAGTCAGTCTTACCTCAGTAGTGGGCAAGATTATGGAGGCAATCCTTAAGGAAAGGATAGTGCAACACTTGAATCCATAGGAGCACAGGATGCAAGACAGCATGGGTTTACATAAGGAAGGTCATGTAAACTAATCTCATAGATTTATTTGACTGGGTAACCAGAGTGGTGAACCAAGGGGCAGTTGATGTCGCCTACTCTTGACTTCAGCAAATCTTTCAATATTGTTCCACATAGAAGATTGCTTAATAAGCTGGGTAGGCTTGGGTGGGTCAGAAGTTGGTCAATTGGGTGGCAAACTGGTTGACAGGCAGAAAACAGACAGTGGTGGTAAACAGTATACAGTCAGAAGAGATGCAAGTCACAAGCGGGTACCTCAGAGTTCAGTTCTGGGACCAGTCCTCTTCAATATCTTTATCAGTGACATTGCAGATGGACTGGAGGTAAGGTTTGTCTGTTTGCAGATGACATCAAGATCTGCAACAGAGTAGATGATCTGGATGGGGTGGGCAGAATGAGAAGAGATCTGGATAAATTAACAAAATGGTTGAAAAAGTGGCAACTGGAGTTTAATGCAAAGAAGTGCAAGATCATGAGCATAGGGAAGAGAAACCCTGAAACCACCTATAGGCTGGGAAGGGAGTTGCTGGCAGTCACTAGGGAAGAAAGAGACTTGGGCATCATCATCATCACTGATCACCTGAAATTATCCAAGCAGACCACCATAGTAGTAGGTAAGACTATGGTGATGTTGGGGTGTATTAGTAGGGGTATCACAAGTTGGAAGAGGGTAATAATCCCTCTTTACAAGACACTAGTTAGAGCCCCATCTGGAGTACTGCATGAAGTACTGGAGGCCGCACCTTCACAAGGACATTAACCAAATTGAGGCAGTCCAGAGAAGGGCAATGAAAATGGTGCAGGGACTGCATCAGAAAACATATGAGGACAGATTAACCGAGTTCAATATGTATACCCAAGAGCAAAGGAGGGAGAGATGTGATATGATTGAAACATTCAAACACCTTAAGGACATTAACAAGGTGAAAGAGTCTAACTTGTTTCAGTATAAGAAAAATAGCAGGACAAGAGGATACAGCATGAGGTTAGAGGAGGCCGATTAAGGGGTAATGTAAGGAAGTTCTTTTCACAGAAAGGGTGGTGGATGCATGGAACGGCCTACCTCAGGAAGTGGTGGATATGAATACAGGGCTTCAAACAGGCATGGATAGGCATAAGGAGCAGTAGATGAGTATGAATAGATAGGCCATTGACAGAGCAAATGTCGATGACCCATTCATAAGGTAGAAAAGAAATGGGCAGACTGGATGGGCCTTACGGTCCTTATCTGTCATCAGCTTCTATGTTTCTATGTTTCTGTATCTTGACTGCATACCTGCAACAGCAGTGGAGCTAAAAACATTAAAATATTTTGGAAATTTTCACGAATTTAACAAATAGATTGTTAAATGTTAATTTCTATAACTTACAATTTACACAGACAAGTACCTCTCTATTTAACAGTTTCATGACTCTTCCAAGAAAGTATACATATACATTTTCAGTTATCCAGCTGCAAAGGTGGCTAAGTGCAAGCATTAAAATATTTCCAGACATTTTCACATGAATAATAATTTGCCAGACCTTGAGCCACTCTAACTTTTTGCCCTCATCCAAATGCCATGAAACTTAACATTATTTTAGAGCCTCTTCCAAATATCCAAATACTACACATGACAACTTGCAGATCTCTGGCTACTATGAGGATTGAGGTACGGCAACATAATGAATTTAAGAAAATTCTGTAAATGTCAAAATATTTTGTGGAATTTCCCAGAACTTCATGAAAATTTCAAAATACTGGAATTTGTTAATTTTGCCCAGCCTACACTCAGGTAGAGATGCTGCAAACTTTTATTTTGCAGTGAAATCTGCAAAATCACAAATTTCTCCGGTGAAACATTTTTGAAATTCTGCATATTCTGTGAAATATTTTGCAGGTGCAAATGTGAAATTTCACCCACTAAATGTGGATTTTTCAGCAAATGTAGAATTTCCCGTGAGTGGTGAAAGTCTCGATTTTGAGGGCAGAATTTCACATTTTATCAATGAAATTCTGCAATTTGAGGGCAGAATTTCACATTTTATCAATGAAATTTGCATTTACTAGTGGAATTTTATATTTGCACCTGCAAAATATTTTGCTAAATGTTCAATTACGGAAATATTTTAGGAGTGAAATTCCTCAATGTCATGCAACACTGCTATCAGGATCTGCAATCAATAGGAAAATAAGAAGGTAAGGAGAATGGAAAGGAATGCAAGTACAGGATCACAAAAAGCTAGTTGGAAGAGAGCCTGCCTTAATGCAAGGAGTGTCGTAATAAACTCAGTGACTGCCAGGCATTGGTAGCAGACACTGAGGGTGACCTCCTAGTCATCACAACATTTTTGCCAGAGATTAATGACTCAGATTTGTCAGTCCTAGGTTACACAATGTTAAGACAGGACAGAGGGAAATGCAAGGGGAAGAAGCTGTATGTTATGGCACGATAGAGACTATGGAGGATGGCCTCAGGTAAAGCAATGGGAAAACATACGATCATACAGAAATGCCAGCAGAAGCAGGCCTTATGGTCTATTGAGTGTGCTCGATTGTGCAGCTAGCTCATCAACTTGCAGCTGCCGCACCCTCCCACCCCTCTTCATTACAACCCCCAACTCTGTCCCAATCCATCTTAAAACTGCCCACTGTTCTACAGGATACCACCTCCTTGGGCAGAGCACGCCACCCATCAACCACCCATTCAGTGAAAAATGTCTCCTGATTTCCCTTTAAATCTCCCCTCAAATCTCAGCTGATGCCCTCTCATATCCCTCCCTCTTCTACGCTGGAAAATCCCTCTGTATTAACCATATTTACCCCTTAAAGTGTTTAAAGGTTTCAATCATATCCCCCATCCCTCCATCCCCCAGGGAGTACATATTCAGCTTGCACAATCTATTACTAGGAGTTTTCCTCCAATCCCTTGACCATCTTGGTCACCCCACGCTGCACCCTCCAACAATTTGATGTCCTTTTCAGAAATTGGTGCCAGTACTGCATGCAGTACTCCATGTGTGGCCTAACCAGAGATCTGTACAAGGGAAGGATCACCTCCTATTTCTGGAGGAGAGTCTCCTCGCATACACCCCAGTATCCTGTTGGCTTTTGTTGCCACCTTCTTGCACTAAGCTGAGTTTTCAGAGGAGGGCAACTAAAATGGTGCAAGGTCTGTAAGAGAAGCCATATGAGGAGAGCTAAAGAAGCTTAATATATATACCCTTGAGGAAAGGAGGGAGAGGGGGACATGATAGAAATGTTTAAGTACTTCAGTGGAATCAACAAAGTCCAAGAGGATAGCATCTTTCAGAAAAGAGATGTGCAAGAACAAGGGACACAATTTGAAGATAGAGGGGACTGGCTCAGGGCAATGTGAGGAAGTATTTTTCACAGAGGGGTGGTGGATGCATGGAACAGCCTTCCTGAGGAGGCTGTGGGATCTAAAACTGTGGGAGAATTCAAGAATGCATGGGGCAGACATAAGGCAATTTTTCTGTGGGGTAGGAAGAAATAGGCTGTTGGTTAAATAGGATCTGAAGCTTATTCTTTAGGTAGGAAATAGGCAGACTAGGTGGGCCAAGTGGTCTTTATCTGCCATCAAAGTCTATGTTCTATGTTTCATGAGTTGTTCATGCTGCCCATTATAAGCACCCCAGATCCTTTTCCTCCTCTGTGCTTTCCAGCTGCATATGACCCAGCTGATAGCTCCTCCGTGGTTTCTAGCTCTGAAATGCAGTACCTTGCACTTCTTGGCATTGAACCCCAGTTGCCATGTTACTGAATACTTCTGTAGTTTGGTCAGGTCCTCCTGCAGCCCCTTCCACCCTTCATTGTCAACTAACACAGCTCCCATTTTGTATTGTCAGCAAACAGAATGATCGTACTCTGGATACCATGTGAGATATCGGCCATGTATATCCCAAACAGCACTGGTCCCAGTAATTACCCCCTGTGGCACCCTACTCATCACTTCACTTGGTAATGAGAGCCCCCCACCACAACCCTCTGCTGTCTTCCATTCAGCCAGTTGATGATCCAACTGACCATCTTCCTTCCCACCCCTATGTATTCCAGCTTCCCCCAGCCTCCCATGTGGCAAAGAATCAAAGGCCTTTTGCAGTTCAAATGCAGGATATCCACAGAATGGCCACTGTATAGCTCCCTGGTCACCCAGTCATAAGACCATTGTTACATAGAGTGTGAGATAGTGGGAAATATAGACAATTGGATCCACCAAAAGTTAAATACATCCGGGACTTTAAAAAGTTTAACAGGCCAAGATTTCAACTTCACTTGGAAGAAGTACTCTGGGATCGTATAAATCTCATTATGGATGTTGATTTGGTGGTCAGGAATTTACTGATATTTTTGTAGATGTTTGCAACACAAATGCTCCTTCTAAACAAATAAAGGATATAACAATTCATTACCCATGGACTGATAATAAAATAAAAAACAGATTAGATTGAAAGATAGATTATGAAGGAAGGCAAATCAGACTCTAAAATCTACAGACTGGGAACTGTTCAAAAGCAAGACACAAATGTAAAATTTGGATTAAAAAGCCAGAAGAGGTGATTCAAACAAAAATAGAACAAACAAAAATCCTGTCCCTTATTGGAAGTTAATAAACCAGTTAGAAGGGAAGTCAAGTCAGGATCAGGATATAGCAAGAAAGGATACAGATGGTATAGAGTTAAATGTACATCATATTACAAGACATTTAAACCATTATTTTTGTACACTCCTGATTTGGAGGTTATAAGTAAAAGGAGATTTTTTCTGTTTCTTGGACTGTAGTTGAAAAAGAAGGTGAGAGAACTCCACAGTTTTACTTTAGGGAAATCAAGAATAAAGAGGTTCAAAACAAGTACATGAATTAAATTCACAAAACGGCACTGGGTTAGATCAGGTAGAAATTAAATTTTTAAAGATGCTGTTAAGCAGATAACTCCAACTCTAAACAACTTGTTTAATTCCAGCCTGCAGCAGAATGTTTACTCAAAGTGTTGGAAAACTCTAAAATAATATCTATATTTAAAGGGGCCACCAAGATATTTTAACAAATTATTGGCCAATTGCCATGTTGTCCACACTATCAAAAGTTTTTGAGGATTAGTTTTAAACCAGATTTATGATTTCTTGGATAAATATAGTTTGTTGATGGATAGCCAGGCTGGGTTTAGGCGGGGAGGTCGGCGGACTCTGCTCTGGCGGACTTCCTTGATTCAGTCACTAATGAGCTGGAGCAGGAGATTCTGTGGGAGCGATGTTCATTGACCTCTCAAAACCTTTGATTTGGTAGACTATAGTTTTCTGATGAAGAGGCTCACCTTAGTGGGAATGTTACAATCAGTTCAAACCAGGATATTGTCTTATCGATGGATCGTTACACAGCAGGTTAGTGTAGGGGACATTTTGTCTGAAAAGAAGGGACATTTAGGGTGTTCTCCAGGGTTCGATCCTGGGCCCCTTATGTTCCTAATTTACATAAACCCAATCCCACAAATGATTCTGCAATCACAAATATTCTTGTATGTTGATGTCATGTCCCTGATTGTCAGGGCCAACACCATAATAGAACTGCAATGTAAGCTGCAATTTGATTTTGATTCTTTACAGCACTGGCTGGTTATTTCCAAAATGATTTTAAGTAAGAAGAATACTCAGGCCATGTTGTTTCAAACTAAAATGTTGCTAAATCACTAAGTCAGGAGTTACACATATTTACATTAGATAAAACTAGATTGGAGGTAATGTCTCAATAAAAATACTTGGGGTACTTTGGGATTGTAGTTTAACATTTAGTAAGCATGTAGAGAGTACAGTAAAAAGCGAATATTAGGTTGGGGGTTATTGAAGGAAGACTTCATTTCTGGCAAGAGAGGATAGAGCTAGAGCAGCATTACAACTTTTATTACCAGTACTTGAATATGGGAGTCTGATGTGCCATCATGCAACAAAAACAACTTTGGAGAAGTTAAATAACATATATTACAAGAAAGCTAGGAATGTTTTAAAATGTCACATAAACACTCACCATTGCATCATATTACAGGATGTAAATTGGGAGACACTGGAGACTCGGAGAAAGAAAAGGTTCGGCAAAGTGCATTTATGGTATGTAGGAAGACATGTAACACCATATGTGCTTATGCCCACAAATAAATATCACCTCAGGGCTATTCAAAATAGAGGTTTGAAAATTCCAATAGTGAAAAATCGATATAGTCAGATGCAAAGGAGGTTTTTTACCAAAGATTTGGAATGAATTGAAACTGGAAGCTAGGAATGCCAGCAGCTTGGGCCAGTTTTCGGAGAAGTCTGACTTCAATGGGAAACTAAATTGTCAGTGCTTAGGGCCATAGGACTGTTGGTTTGTGACCTCATCAATTATTATTTGTAGATTGTATGTGTTAGTTACTGTAAAATGTTGTGAGTTTTCTTTTCAGCTCACATTATTATGTTAGTCTGTTACACTGTTGCATGTTTTTGTGCTTGTATGTAACCATGTTAAGATTTGTACCTTGAAACCATTATCTATACAGGACAACTTTGTAAACAGGGCCTAACAGTCCAAACAGTTAACTCCTGTTAAAAAATGAAACATTTTACCTATCTATCTATCTATCTATCTATCTATCTATCTATCTATCTATCTATCTATCTATCTATCTATCTATCTATCACTCAATTAGATTTGTCAGGCAGGATCTGCCCAAGACAAACCTGTGTTGTTGGCCATCCTGAGACCATTGTCCTCCAAAAGGTCACTAGCTTTTCTTTTAGGATTGTCTCCATGAGCTTCCCCACAATTGATGTGAGGCTCGCTGGTCTATAGTTGCCTGGTTCATCCCAAGGGCCACTTTTGTGAATAAGCACCACATGGGCCATCCTGCAGTCTTTAGTATGCACCCTGTGTCCAGGGAGGTACTTAACAGGTCAGCCAGTGGTCCTGCCAGGATCTCCATCAACTCACTGAATACCCTAAGGTGAATGCCATCTGGTTCCAGTGCCTTGTCCACCTCAGTGTGTTTAATTCTTCCAGAACCCTGTCCTCTGTAATCCCTACATCAGTCACCCCATTCCTCCAACTACCCACTCACCCCTCCCTTGGGGTATCTGCCACCATTTCTACTTTGTGAACACAGAGCAGAAGTATTCATTTAATGCCTCTGCCTAATCCACCCTTCTCCACCCACCCTCCATCATTTCTAATCCTCACAATCTGGTCCTTGTTCTACCTTCTTCTCTAATGTATCTGAAGAAGTCCTTTTCTCCTTCCTTAATACCCTGTGCCAGTCACAGCTCTCTTGAAGCTTTGTCTGCCCTGACTAGACTGATAACCTCCTTGGACTTGTTTGTATACTTATCCTTGTCAACCCCTCTTCTCGATGTCTTGAGTTTCCAAAATGCCTTCCTCTTGGCTCTCACCCCTCCATAACTTCTCGAGTCAACCATCTGGGCTTCTTTTTCCTTCCCTTCCTTCCTTCCTACTCTGTGTCTTTGTACAAGTCACAGTAGCATCTGTCAGACCTTTTTAATAATATCCCATTTTGACTAGCATCCATGTCTGGTTGAATTCCTGGCAGATTCCTACCCAACTTTCCCCATCATTTTAATGTTTGCCCATTTAAAGTCAATCACTCTGGTCCTCATATCCCTTTTCCCCTACCCATATTGAGCGTGAACCACACGAGTGGTGGTCAGTCCCAGCCAGCGGTCCTCCAGCCCCAGTACTCATACAGCCTCTCCATTTGAATGTGCCAGGTCCAGCATCCTCTCCAATCTAGTCAGCTCATGTACCAACTGCACCAGAAGTTGTCCTGAAATGCATCTAGAATGACCTGCTCCCTTGCATTCATGGTGGGTGGAGTGCTCAATCCACCCCAGGTAGGTTGAAGTCTCCCACCACCACTGTGTTCCCTTACTACAGACCCTTCTGACTTGCTCTGCTAGCTCTCTATCCAGGTCATCGCCTTGCACTGGTGGTCTGTAAACTACCCCCATCCTCAGCATCCTTCCTTTCAAGTCCTTGAACTGCATCCTAGGGGCCTCTGTTCTGCCTTCCTCCCTTATACACCTTATCCCTTCCTGTACATAGAATGCCACCCCTTTCCCCTTAGACCTATCCTTCCTTAATATTCTATACCCTGGGATCATCATATCCCAGTCCTGGTATTGGGTTGCCCATGTTTCTGTGATTGCTGCAATGTCCACCTTCCACACTACCAGGATAGCTTGCAACTCAGCTGACCTAGGCTCATCGCATTCAGCATGACCACCCTCCAAACCATTTCCTTCCTTACCTTTCCTGGATTTTCACATCCTCCCCCGTGCCTCTACCGACTCCTATCCTGTTAACTTGGAGAGTAAGCTTGTCTGGCTCCCTCTCTGGGATCCCTGTCTAACAGCTGTCCATTCGCCGCCTCCCACTTAGTTTAAACCCACCTTGCTGCTATGTATCCTCTGTCCCCTGCTTTAATACTCCCTTCCCTCCCCACTCAAGTGTAGCATGTTTGATGCATATAGATCATTATTGTCCCAGGTTCGTGGCAGCCACCCACTAACCCGTACCCCTTGGATTGATAAGTCATTTGGTTCACTTTATGGTTCCTCAAGAAAGAGCATATGAATAATGGTGATCTATAGACCACCAGGACAAGGGAAGAGAGGGATAGGGAGCTTGGAGGAGTTGGCAAGGGACTGAAGAAGGGATAAGTGGTGGTGGTGGGTGATCTGAACCTGCTGGATATTGAATGGGACATTCCAGTGGCCACCTACACCAGAAGTCTGCCACTGACAGATACTCTGCAGGAATGACTGCTGGTGTAGCTGATTAAGGATCCCACTAGACTGGGGCCAGTGTTCATTTGGGGCCCACTAACTCAGAGATGGTGAATGGGTGAGGGTAGGGGAGTACAGGTCATTGGTAAGGCCGCATCTAGAGTATGGAGTTCAGTACTGGTGCCATCACCTTAAAAGGACATTTACTTGCTAAAGAAGGTCCAGCGGAGGGCTGCAAAGATGATAGCTGGTCAGCAGGGTAAGGCATATGGGGAGAGGTTGAGGGCACTGAACATGTACTCCCTGGAAGATGGGAGAGAGAGGACATGATTGGAACCTTCAAGTACTTGAAAGGGATAAACAAGGTTGATAAGGAGAGTCTCTTTAAGATGAGTGACATCTGGAACATGAGGGGCACAGTTTTAGTTGGAAGGTGGAAGGTTTAGGAGGAAGAGAGGTCAGGAATCACTTCTTCACAGAGAGGGTGGTGGACACTTGCAATCCACTGCAAGAAGAGGTAATCACATTGAAGACAGTGGACAGCTTTAATAGAGGCTAGGACAGGAATAGGGCAGGGTAAGAGTCATAGGTAGAGAGGATGAGAGGAGTGGGAGAGGGGCAGGGACAGTAGCTCAAGCTGTGGACCCTGCAACACAAGCATACTTTTTTTCTAACTCTATTTATTCTCTCCAGGCACCAGAACTCTCTCGACTACACAGCACTCTACCACACCTACTGCCACCACATCCCACCTCCTCAAAGTGTTACTTTCTCATCGGTGAACCCTCTCTGGCTGGGGTTAGCAAGGAGATCAAAGGTGGGGGCGGAGATCTAGTGTCAGGCATTTGGTGGTAGGCACTGCGAGCCATTGCCTATCAGGGCTGGAGGGCTTTTTATCATGAGTTACACCTCAACGTGGACATGCAATGATGTACAGCCCATGATGTGGATGCTGTCACCCACGCCAGGGCGTAGCCACCCGATGACATCCCTTGCTTGTGAGACCTGTGCATTGCAGTGCCACTGGTTGCCACTTGGGCCACTACTGCCGGGCTGCCTCTGGATCCCTCCCAGAGAGGAAAGCAGTCTTCTGGACACTCAATCTCTCTCTCCTCTGCCGACTCCGGCAGACGGTCTCATTCCCAAACCTGGGTCACCAGCGTGGTGCGAGATGTGGCATCCAGCACCTCAACCCTCAGTGTCACTGGGCGGCCTACACAAGAGCAGACTTGACAGAACAAATGGCCTTTTTCTGCTGGCTTTTTCGTATGTTTGTATGAGTCACCGTGATCCAGAAATCATGGCTCCTTTTGGTTCAGGCTGGCCCTTGGAACCAGAATGCCTCTATCAAAAACTGCAGTCCTAGTTTTCCAAAGATGAGACATCAATCAGACGAGGGAGCTGGTTTAAGACAAATTGATCTGGGTGGACAGTATTGAAGGTGTAGAAGAATATATGAGGCAATCTACTGGACCATTCGTGAGGTAACAAAGTAATGCACAAGATTTGTTTCAAAATTAAACAGGTACAAGAGACCAATACAGTTCTTGGAAAGGGTCAGATAAGCAGTGATGCCTAAGAAAAGCTTTCACCAGGTACAAGGAAATGCAGGAGGGAATGAATGGGGACAGTGCCAATTAAAACTAAGGAAGCAAAGAGGATGATCAGGAGGCAAAGGCAGACGCTGGAGCTGCTTATTGCAAAGGAGGCAAGCGTGGGGAAAAACAATTCCTCATCTGTTTTCTTGAGGCACTGTTTACACTGTGAGGCAATGAAACGTAGTAGTTAGAGCATAGAAATGTGAACCTGGAGATGCAGGTTTAAGTCCCACCACCGCTACTGTGTGACCATGAACATTCACTTAACCTCATTGTGCTTAACTCACTCTGTCTCTCGCTCTGTCTCTCTCCTTCACCTCTTAAGCTTCCTTATCTCTCTAGCCTCCTGTTCATACTTAATGTCTGATTCAACTGTTCATGTCATATGAAGTGTTTTGCATAGAGACACTGCATAAAACCTTTTCTTCCATTACTATATCCTGTTACAGTATCTTGTTTCTTAGGCTATTGTGTAATAATAACATATCCCTCTTCTTCAGTAATTTTATCTTATCTGTCATTAAATTCTTTTCTTTGTTTCAATGTTTCCAGTGCCTGCAGCATGTGTTCCATGAGGGCACAGCTAGCAGAATCTCAAAGGTTTCTAGCTGCTGTTGCAGAGGTTGTTGCACCTCAGCTGGTAATCAAACAGGAGTTCAGCATGTTTGCAGTTCATTTGCTTCACCAGGTAAGGAAAAGGTCCGGCTCACCATACAATGCACAGGGAAACACCGGACCTCACCCAACAACTAACACACCAAAGCTGCCCAATGGAAAATCATGTGCACAAATGCTAGCAGTCTGGCAAACAAGATCCCAGACCTGCAGGCAACAATGACAGAGGCTAAACTGGACATTGTAGCCGTTAGCAAGACATGGTTCATCAGTAACTACCCTTTGGAGACTTCAGTACCAGGCTATGTGTACTGTTCAGAAGAGACCGAGGTACAAAAAGGGGAGGGGTGGAATGGCCCTTTATGTCAATGAAGATATCAAAGCTACAGAAATTCAGAATACACGTGGGGTGCCAGAGGAATGGTGGGTCACCCTGGAAATAGGAAATGGGACAGTCATATGAACTGGGGTTGTCTACAGGCCTCCAGACCAGGGGAGGACATAGACACATTACTGTTAGAAGATATACAAAACATGAGAGATAAAGGGAGGTTCTGATAATGGGAGACTTCAACATGCCAGATACAGATTGATCAATACCAGCAGGAACATCCACCAGAACTAGACACATAGTGGATTCCTGCAGGAGAGGGCCTCAAACAACTTGTACAACAACTCACAAGAGACAGGGCTATCCTAAATGTAGTACTCTAGTACTGAATAACGGGGAAAGGATCACAGATCTCCAGGTAGAAGGACACCTCGGGCCAGTGACCATCACATGGTATAGTTCAATTTAGCCACTAGAACTAAATCATCCCATTCCAAGGCAAAAATATGGGACTTCAGAGGCGCTGACTTTGGTAAGATGGCCAACAGAGTTAAGATAGCCCTGGCAAGAAGAAATACAGGTTAGGGATACAGGCAAAGTGGGCAAGCATTATGGATGCAGTACTTGAAGCAACATCCCATTGTGTTAGAGAGAAAGGCAAGAAAAAAGAAGGAAACCACTTTGGTTCTGGAAAAACAGAAGCAGAAAAGGTCAGAGTCAAAAGACTGGCCTTCAGGAAATATAAGGGAATGCATTGGGATGAAGATAAGGAGGCATACAAACTTCCCTTAGGGAAGCAGGAAGGCAGTAAGGCAGGCAAAATCCCAAACTGAGGAAACACTACCTGAAACAGTAAAGAAGGAGACAAGACTTTCTATAGATACATTAGTGAAAGGAGAAATTCCAGAGGGGTATTGCTAAGATCAAAGGAGATAAGGGGAGTGTGTAGAGGAGGACCAGGAAAAGCATCTATCCTAAATAGATACTTTGCTCAGTATTTATTGAGGAGAAGGTAGGCAGGGCCCACAGCTCAGCACCATGGACATGGGGAGGTGTGCATTAGTCCATTCTCAAAGAAAGGGTCCTATAAGAGCTCACTAAGCTCAGGGTGGACAAGGCAATGGGACCTGATGGCATACATTCCAGGGTGCTAAAGAAGCTAAGGGTGAAACTAGCAGAACCATTAACAGAACTGTTTAGTGAGTCTCTGAGCACAGGAGAGGTCCCAGAAGACAGTAGAAGGGCTCATGTGTTCCCTCCACAAGAATGGTAGCAGGGAGGAGGCAGGGAACTACAGACCTGCTAGTCTTACCTCAGTACTGGCAAGATTATGGAGGCACTTCTTATGGAAACGATAGTGCAACATCTGGAATCTATAGTAGCACAGGATACAAGACAGCATGGGTTTACAACAGGAAGGTCTAGTCAAACTAATCTCATAGATTTCTTTGACTGAGTAACCAGTGGTGGACCAAGGGGGTGCAGTTGATGTCACCTACCTTGACTTCAGCAAAGCTTTGGATACTGTTCCATATAAAAGATTGGTTAATAAGCTGGATAGGCCGGTGGGTCAGAAGTTGGTCAACTGGGTGGCAAACTGGTTGGAGTGCAGAAAACAGAGAGTGGTGGTAAATGGTATACAGTCAGAAGAGATGCAAGTCACAAGTGGGGTACCTCAGGGATCAGTCCTGGGGCCAGTCCTCTTCAATATCTTCATCAGTGACATTGCAGATGGACTGGAGGGTAAGGTTTGTTTGTTTGCAGATGACACCAAGATCTGCAACAGAGTAGATGATCCAGATGGGGTGGGTAGAATGAGAAGAGATCTGGATTAACTGGCAAAATGGTCAGAAGAATGGCAACTGGGGTTTAATGCAAAGAAGTGCAAGATCATGCATATAGGAAGAGAAACCCTGAGCCACCTATAAGTTGGTAGGGAGTTGCTGGCAATCACAAGTGAAGAAAGAGACTTGGCATCATCATCACCGATAACCTGAAATTATTCATGTAGACCACTAAAGCAGTAGGTAAGGCTAGAGGGATGTTGGGAGTATTTGTAGGGGCATCACAAGCCTTAAGAGGAAGGTAATAATCCTCTTTACAAGACACTGGTTAGGCCACATCTAGAGTACAGCGTGCAGGTACTGAGGCCACACCTGCACAAGGACATTAACAAAATGGAGGCAGTCCAGAGAAGGCAATAAAAATGGTGCAGGGACTGCTTCAGAAAACATATGAGGACAGATTAACGGAGCTCAATATGTATATCCTGGAGCAAAGGCAGGACAGAGATGTTATGATCAAAACATTCAAACATCTTAACGGCATTAACAAGGTGAAAGAGTCTAACATGTTTCAATATAAGAAAAACAGCAGTACAAGAGGACACAGCATGAAATTAGGGGAGGTCGATTAAAGGGTAATGTGAGGAAGTTCTTTTTCACAGAAAGGTTGGTGAATGCATGAACCAGCCTACCTCAGGAAGTGTGGATATGAATACAGTGCAGGGCTTCAAACAGGCATGGGATAGGCATAAGGAAGCAATACAGATGAATATGAATAGATAGGCCATTGACAGAGCAAAGGCCGATGGCACATTCAAAAGGCAGAAAAATGGGCAGAATGGATGGGCCTTGCGGTTCCTATCTGCCATCAACTTCTATGTTTCTACTGGCCCAGTGGCGCTGGGGGCTGAGTACTGGATGCCACACCTTGTGCTATGCCAGCAACCCGGGTTCGAGAGCGAGCCCAGGCCACTGGGGTTGGCAGGGAGAGGGAGGATTGAGCATCCATAGGACTGCTCTCTCTCTGGGGGAGACCAGAGTTAAGCCGGCATCGCAGTGACCCTGATGGTGACTGAAGGCACTACAACGCTTAGTGCTCCAAAGTGGGTTGCAGAGCCTTGATGGATGTCCCTGGTGCCATTGCATGCTTGGGCTCTGCCAGGGGAGGCTTAAACATACAAGAAAAACCCTCTCGCCATTGCTAGGTGATGGTGGGGCCAGGGTCGGGACCATACATCACTGCCGGGCATCCAACGTCTAGACCCGGTCCTCTCCAAAAGGATTGCAGCCCACAATACTGTAGATATAGCACCAGAGGAGAAGGGCGGTCCTCCTCGGGGACTCAGAGGCAGGGGTTGGGCTAGCAACCCGAGGAGGGATCCCTGCCACTGGAGGAGGACATCCAGAGCTTCAGGTAGACAGGAAACAGCCTCAGACCAAGTGCCCACACCGGAGAGAGTCCAATGGAGGAGCGGTGAGAAACAAATAAGGAAAAAAAAATCTATGTTTCTTTATTTCAGAAGTACCTGCCTCAGTACCCAAAGGAGGATGCATACACACCTGAACACAAGGCACCTAACAACGAGGATTTCACACCAGATTAATGGACCACATGAGGTCAGTATAGAAAAGGAGAGCAGCACAGAACAGGAGGCTGAAAAGTTGTTAAGGAAGAAATGATGCTAGTGTGCTTCCTTTTAGGAACACATCAGGAGCAGCAGAAAATCAGTCATAGGCCCCTTACTAAAACCCCATCTTTAAGACTAAAACTAAGAGTACAGTTACTCAAAAGTCAGCTTTCTGGCCCCAACCTTAACTTGCATATTACATTATGTTATCAAGTCCACCTGTTTAAAAAAGTTCTTACACAACATCTAAAATGTTGCAGCCAACATTCATAAACGTCTTAGAACACCATGCCAAAATCCCACAAACCATGCTGTGGCCCAGAACTGGATAACGAAAGGCTGAGATGCTGGACAAAGATATGCCACTATGCTCATTCACTGTGAATTATTGCCTCCATAATCTGAAATCTGGGGCCCTGTCCCAAATGGCAAGTGCCAAGTTAGAGCAACTTCTCCCTATTGTGCAGTTTCTGAACTGTATGACACAGTTTCATGGGCAGTAAGCCATACCTTGCATCATTCAATTTCTGCACCCATAGATATATTTAAAATGCAAATATGAGCACAAATGGGCAAACAGTGGGCAGTGCCTATATTTGTGTCACAACACATTGGCCCAGCATCCCAAGTTAATACACCACTCAGAGCTACACTGTGGTGAAACCATCTGTTCTGACTGCATCTCTCCCAGCATTCAGCAGCATTACACACATGCTGTAAAACCTCTGTATCAGTCACAAACTGGAGAAAGCATACTACCAAGCAACCCTTTTGGATGAAACTGGCAATGGGCTGCACTCACATCCTCTCTTTGCAGGATTCAGAGCCACAGATAATGGGGATAACATGGTTTGGTGCAATAATTATATATTATTGGCAAGCAATTTTTCATAGGCCTTAGTCAGTTGATATTTGCCATAATAACCCATGGGTTATTACAGCATTCACACACTGTCAAAGTGAGCACTCCCTCATTGGCTCTCATTGTGTGTGCAGTGAGTTGAACAGTTCATCAAACATGGTGTCTCCAAATCTCTATTAGCAAGGCCACACAACATGACTCCTTACCTTGTCCTCATCATTTTTTATATATATGGCTGATTCCACCATAAAATTTTTTTAAAAAGCCATGTCTAGATGATCCTTAGGCGATACACAGTCTGCGAGGCAGGTCCGTGACTGACTAGCTTCAGTCAGAGATAGCACGATCATGATTTCAAACTGTAACAGGACAAAGAAAAACTAAAAAAATATTAACTGTGGAAAAGGATGGAAGGAGAGAGGAGTGTGTGTGTGTGTTGAAGAGACAAGAGACACAATACTCATGCTGGAAAAATTTCTTGCCAGCAGTTATATAAAACAAAGAGGAAGTGTGTTGCACTTGAATTTAATGCACACCCTTGGTGTGGGATGCTAATAACCCCTCAGGCTTCATCCTCAGGGTTTATGTCAGTACATCCCACACCTCAGGTGTGCATTAAATCTCATATCACACCCTTTCCATCCTTTATGCAAGCAATAATACCCAACAAGGTGGGCGGTATTGGGTAATACTGGACCACCCAGGGGTGTAATGAGGCCGCCAGAGGTCCGTATTGCCCATACTGCCCACCCTGAAAGATATTATTGTGCTTAGAAAATGGGCTAACTGCATCATTTTTAGGATTACAAAGAAAATATTAAGTCATTTTATTAAAATGACTACAGTTCCTTTTGGTTCTTTTAATGTAAAGTAGTCCATGACACTATCTCTGGTAGTGTGCTGTATCAGCCCCCTTCCCCATTAGTGTGAGCCTTTCCTCTTTTGCTGACCCATTGCTGAACATTTTTTCAATATGCTGTCAATAACAGGACAAGATCGAAAATAAAGTTGTAAATCTCTGCTGCTGGTATTGGTGGAGCACTCATTTGACATCACAGTACTTTGAATAGTGCAGTTTTGTGCTGGCAGTTTTAGTAGCAGGGAGAGGTCGCGATGCAGATTTAAAAACTGCAGTGACGAGATGCAGTCTTCCAAAGCAGACTGTGAGCTAGATTTTATTCTGTGTGGCAGTGATTTAAATTATAAAGAGAGGGCGATTTTGGAGAGAACTTGTGTGCTTCTGGGTGGGGAGCTACCACACTCGGCCATTCGTTCAAGTGATGAGCACTTTCATTTCAGGAGCAGTGAGCACCTGAGCAGCAGGTTACAGACAGAATGAGTCACGGTATAACAAAAACACATTTATGTAGGTAAGGTTGTGGGCTAAGTACTGTAGTGTAGAGCAGGGAGCCACAGTCACTATTGCTAAGTGGGCTGTCACTTGTGTAAACCAGGCAACTGTAGTGTCAGTGAATGACGTTTGAGGGCAAAATCTCTCGCTAGGTGAGAGAAAAAATGGTGGCAATTTAAATGAAAGGAGGTGCTTTAGCCAATGATAGAGGAGGCTACACCTGATACTTTTCAGTTGGCATGCCTGGACTTTAAACTACAGGGCTCTCATTGTAGTTACTGTACGCCATGCCAGCCAATCAGATTTATTTATTTGTAAAGCCCATTTCTAATCTATATTTATTTCTGTGTGCTACGCATTGTATACTGTCTCAATCTGGCTGTGCAATAATTCTTTTGTGAACCAAACTTGAATGCATTGCTTACTCTGTGCCACAACATTTGTGCAGACTTTGCTCAATCAGGATTGGCCCAGGATAGGTTGTGACAATGGTAAAGTCAGAGGTGTATGTCCACCTCTAGACATCAAACCAGTGGTGACTCGTGAATGGATTAATAGTGATCTTCAAGCTATTTGAGCATATTACACAGGCAGTGAGTGGGAACACTGCCTTCATTAGCCAGGTTTTCCACCTTGTAACTTTTGTTGCAATTTCACTGATTTGTGCACAGAAAATGAGTCATGAGCCAAAAAAAAAAAAATGATGTGTATGTGTGTCATGTTTGTGTTATAAAATAGCAAACTGTCACAAATGCTTCAAAATGTTTTAAAATAGCATTTAAATGGTTTGACCCATTTCAGAAGATGCTTGCACAGCTCAAAATCAGAAAGTGCATCAGCATCATCTGAAAATTTAAAAATCCAGCCCTAATCATTTGTGTAATCATCACCTGTGCCAACACAACTCCCGTTTACCCCAGCTCTCCCTGGCAAGGTAAAGGTGGCTTATGGCCACCATCTCATCCTCTGAGACTAATATGTACAAGTCCCAAACTAAATATTTTGATGCCTTCAGCATCACATAATATGAAGGCAGAGTCAGAGGTTCCAAAGGATCAATACTTTTGTTAATGTTGCTGCTGAATTTGTCTTGTGGACACTTACTGCATATAAGATGAACCAGGTTGAACAGGTTTACCAGGGAGATTTATATTAACATGAAAGATGTTACGTAACATTTGTCAACAAAACAGTGCAGTACATTTCAGGCATTGTACATACAGAAACATAGAAACATAGAATCTGACAGCAGATAAGGACCGCCTGGCCCACTTAGTCTGCCCATTGCCTACCTAATGTATAATCTGCAGATCCTAGTTAACCAACAGCCTACTTCCTCCTACACCCCTAGAATTGGCTTATGTCTGTTCCATGCATTGTTGAATTCTCCCACTGTTTTGACTCCACTACCTCCTCAGGAGGGCTGTTCCATGTATCCACAACCCTCTGCATGAAAAATACTTCCTCACATTACCTCTGAGCCGTCTCCCTCTGTCTTCAAATTGCCCCCTTGTTCTTGCACATCCTTTTTCTGAAAGATGCTGCCCTCTTGGACTCTGTTGATTCCCTTCATGTACTTGAAAGTTTCTAACATGCCCCTCTTTCCACCTCTCCTGGATGGTATACATATGAAGCTCCTTTAATCTCTCTTATATGTCTTCTGGTGCAGACCCTGTGCCATTTTAGTTCCCTCCTCTGGACTGCCTCCATCCTGTCTATATCTTGTGGAGATGGGGTCTCCAGAACTTCAAGCAGTACTCCAGATGGGGTCTCACCAACTGTCTATACAGAGGGATAAAACTTCCTGTTTTCTACTGGTGATGCCTCTCCCTATGCATCCTAGTATCCCACCAGCCCTCCTTACTGCCTTCTTACATTACTTGCCCACCTTAAGGTTATCTGATATGACTACCCCAGGTCCCTTTTCATTTTTGTTGTTGTTAGTATCTCACCTCCCATTGTGTACTCTTCCGTGGTTTTTTTCCCAGGTGCATTACTTTGTACTTCTTTGCATTGAATCTAAGCTATCATATATTTGACCATTCCTCCAACCTTACCAAGTCCCTTTGCATCCTTTCCACCCCACCTTCTGTATCAACCCTAGTGCAGATCTTTGTGTCATCTGCAAAGAGACATCTTTTCCTTCCAGTCACTCTGTAATGTCACTTATAGAGACATTAAAGAGGACTGGTCCCAATACTGAACCCTGCGGTACCCGCTAGTAACCCCACTTTCTTCAGAGTGAATTCCGTTTCCTATAACCCTCTGCATCCTGTTGTCCAGCCAATCTTTACTCAGGCTACCACTTTGGGACTCACTACAATGCTGGCTAACTCGTATATTGATCATTTGTGTGGGATTGTGTCAAATGCCTTGCTAAAGTCTAAATAGGCCATGTCCACAGCCCTCCCTGGTCTACTATTTGGTCACCCAGTCAAGTATATCTATTAGATTTGTCTGACACAATCTTCCTGCTGTGAATCCATGCTGCCTTGGGTCCTGTGCCCCACTGGCCTTTAGAAACTCAACAATTATTTCCTTTAGAAGTGATTCCATCGTTTTCCCTACTACTGAGATCAAACTAATAGGTCTGTAGTTTCTTACCTCTGTCTTGCTCGCACTTTTTTTTTTTTGCACTTGCCTGGCTGCCACTGCTTTTGGAGGCCTTACCTCCTCCTACTCTGTCTACCTGGGCTATTCAAGGCCACCCCTACCCCAGCTTCATTGTGCTTGGGGGCCGGGGTTGTATGTGATTTTTCTCCCATTTTTTCCCTTGACCCCGAGGACACCAGCATGAAGATCGTATGTTCAGACAAATGATGTGCTGATGCACACCATTGCCAAGCACCCAAGGTCCTCCCTTCCCCAGCTCAGAGAGTCGCCATTGCCCCAATACGCCCATGCTTCTACCGCCCCCGGAACATTAGGTATGTGAGATACTCTGGTAATCCACCCTGGTGGAGGATAGCATCTGTTGGGATACTCAATCCTCCACCCCACCACCGTCCCAACAACCCTGATTCCGCTCCTGAACCCGGGTCACCGATGCAGTGTAAGGTGTGGCATCCAGCCCTCAACCCTCAGTGCCACCAGGACGGCCTCCCCTTTGTGAAGGGGAATCACATCTGCACTCCTCCAGTCCTCCCGTACCACACCATCCTCCAATGATTTGTTAAAAAGGGTAGTCAGTGGTGTCACTAGTTCTACCCTTAGTTCTTTTAGAATTCTTCAGTGAATCCTGTCAGGTCCCATTGCTTTGTCCACATTCAGTTTTAAGAGTACTTTCAGAACCCTTTCTTCTGTGAATGGACTGGTATTGACCCTCCTATCCAGAGTGTTTCTATTCTTTGGATTTAGGTACCTCCTCTTCTTTTGTGAATACTGAGCAAGTATTCATTCAGTATCCTTGCTTTTTCACTGACCCTCTTGCCCACCCTCCCTTCCCTTTATTAAGCCTCACTATCCCTCCCTTTGTCTTTCTTCACTCCCTAATGTACCTATAAAGGTTTTATCCCTTCTTAACTGAGTTGGCTATCTTCTCCTCAGTTTGGGCTTTGCTATTCTGACTGCCTTTCCCTTCCTTCTGCTTTAACTGGTACAGTTCTCTGACCTGCTCCTTCTGTGTTTCCTTATACTTCTTGAATGCTACTTTTTTCCTTAATTTCCTGCCACCCTTTTGAGAATCATAGTGATTTTTACTTCATTTTGCTTTGTATACCCATTGCATACTGTACATACAGTATAATCTATTCCAAACATGACATGACTAACTTGATAATTATTCTAGCAGGTGACTATGACCTTAAAACCCTAAATCAATTCTGAACAATTTCTATAGGTGAAGTAAATCTTTCAAACTGGTGACTGTAGCCACACTAATTTACCAATCGTGCACCAAGTTAAGAGATCTGGGATAAAACTCAGCCAAGTGTATTATTCTCAGAACCCAAAACACATTGAGAGTAGAGATGGGCAGAAGTGGCTGAAATTAGCTCTCTTGCAGTGATTCACAGCGTAACGTGGAATCTGCGAAGTGCTCAGCAATGCGAACAGAGTACTTTATGCCATAATAGGAACACGAAGTCCATAGAAACCAATGACTTTGCGTTATTCTGCCTTCCTCAAACCACTTCTCCACCAATTTTAAGGTGAAGTACATTGAAATCAATTTACTTCACCTCACTTTCTGTATTATTGAGCTCCAAGGAGAATTTGCAGAGCTTCATGGATTGCAGGTGAGATGCAGCTAATTTAAATTCTGCCAGCAAAGTGAGCAAAGTGCCACTTCACGTTGTCACTCCGCTATGAGGTGTAGCCAATAGGAAAAGCTCACTGCTTTATAATTATTACTTTGCATTGTCATTCCACCTTAATGCAAAGTAAGGCAGAGTGGCAACAAAATTGGCAGCCCCCAGTGCCCCACACATCACAGTCACCATGATCAATGTGCATCCCTAAAATACTACTGTCTTGTGTCCAGAAAACTCCCAGTGCTGATGAAGTGAAATGAGAGCACAACAAAAATACAAAGTCTCCCAGAATTAATGGCACACTCAGTCATGCATGCAGAGGACATAGTCATCACACACAGACACCAGAATTAATGTGCATACCCAAAATGCTACTATCTTGTGTCCAGAAAATTCCCCAGTGCTGGAGAAATGAAATGAGAGGGTAACAAAAATGCAAAGTCTCCCAGAATTAATGGTGCACTCAGTCATGCGAGCAGTGGCCACACACAACCACCAGAATTAATGTACATCCCCAATATACTACTGTCATGTGTCCAGAAAATTCTGCAGTGCTGACAAAGTGAAATGAGAGTGTAACAAGAAATGCAAAGTCTCCCAGAATTAATGGTGTACTGCAATTGCACAGACAGATTAAGATTGCGCTGAGCACTCAAGAGATGCACAGTCAGATGCCAAGGCACAACACCTAACCAGTGCTCACAAGTCACAAATCCAAATCTGGAAAAGAATACCTTTTGACAGTTACGTGTAATGCACGCAGTAACAGTTCACTACCAGTAAAGATACCACAAAGCAGTATAAAAATTCATGCAGGTGCGGTGGATAGCAGGGTCACACTGCTGTAAATACTCTGGCACAATAAAAGGTGTCTGATTTAATGGTACACATCGCACACACACTACAAATATGCGTAGCAAAATTGAAAACCTTTAGCAATATAACCAAATGTTTTAAACAAACTGAAATTATACACTGCTGCACCACTACAAGCAGCAAAACAAGTCAAGAATTACTGAAATATTACTGTGTGTACATTAACACACTTGTACAACAAATATAACCAAAACAGAAAGACTGCCTTTTTCCCAGTTAATCTACCTGCTCCACAATACGCCCTCCCCAAAGCACACTTTACAGTGCACAGACTGACTGTTCTAAATTAACATTCAAAATCCACACACAAACAATAAACACTTGATGATATGAGCAGAGGAGGGTTTCACAATCAATGCACTAAATTTTGAGCAAAACAAAAAGGCTCAAAAAGGCTTTTTAACAGCTTTTAGAGGATTTGAATCACAGAGCTCTGAGAGGAAGCTGTCTCCATCTTCCACTACACACACACTACACAGAACTGAGGCTGTGCAGAACAATCTAGAGCCCATGTGACCTGCAATCCCATGAAGCTCTGCAAATCGCCTTAGAGCTCAATAACAAGAGAGTGATGCGAAGTACATTGATTTCAATGTACTTCGCCTTAAAATTGGTGGAGAAGTGGTTTGGGAGGTAGAGATAATGCAAAGTCATTGGTTTCAATGGACTTTGCATTCCCCTGACATGACACGAAGTACTCCGCTTCAGGCTATGGATACTGTGATTACGCTAAAGCATTCCATGAATCACCCCGTGGAGCAGATTTCAGCCACTTCGCCCATCTCTAATTGCAGGTCACATGGGCTCTAGATTGTTCTGCACAGCCTCAGTTCTGTATAGTGTGTGTGTAGTGGAAGATGGAGACAGCTTCCTCTCAGAGCTCTGCGATTGAAATCCTCTTAAAGCTGTTAAAAGCCTTTTGAGTCATTTTTTCTCAAAATTTAGTGCATCAATTGTAGTAAACCCTCCTGTACTCATATCATTGAGCATTTATTGTTTGTGTGTGGATTTTGAATGTTAATTTAGAACAGTCAGTCTGTGTACTGTAAAGTGTGCTCTGGCGGAGGGGTGTATCTGTGGTGTAGGTAGATTAACTGGGAAAAAGGCAGCCTTTCTGTTTTGATAATATTTTTCTTGTATAACTGTGTTAATGTATACTCAGTAACATTTTAGTAATTCTTAACATTTTTGCTGATTGTAGTGGTGCAGCAGTGTATAATTTCAGTTTGTTTTAAAACATTTGGTTATATTGCTAAAGGTTTCAATTTGCTATGCAATACTTGTAGTGTGTGTGTGTGAGTGTGTGAACGATTTGTACCATTAAATCAGACAACCTTTATTAAAGTAGAGTAATTGCAGTAGTGTGAACCTGCTATCCATCGCATCTGCATGAATTGTTTATAATGCTTTGTGGTATCTTTACTGGTAGTGGACTGTTACTGCCGTGCATTACCCCCCAACTGACAAAGATATTCTTTTCCAGATTTGGATCTGTGACTTGTGAGCACTGGTTAGGTGTTGTGCCTTGCAACTGACTGCATCTCTTGAGTGAGCAGCACAATCTTAATCTGCCTGTGCATTTTCAGTACACTATTAATTCTAGGAGACTATACATTTCTTCTTACACTCTCATTTCACTTTGTCAGTACTGAAATTTTCTGGACACGAGACAGTAGCATTTTGGGATGCACATTAATTCTGGTGACTGTGTGTGTGGCCACTGCTCGCATGATGGAGTGCACCATTAATTCTGGGAGACTTTGCATTTTGTTACCCTCTCGTTTCACTTCACCAGAACTGGGGAATTTTTTGGACACATGACAGTAGCATTTTGGTGATGCAAATTAATTATGGTGACTGTGTGTGACCACTGTGTTAAAAACTGAGTGTGCCATTAATTCTGGGAGACTTTGCATTTTTATGCTCATTTCACTTCGTCAGCACTGGGGAATTTTCTGGACACAAGACAGTAGCATTTTAGTATGCACATTAATTCTGTTTTCTGTGTGTGATGTGACTATGTCCACTGCATGCATGACTGAGTGTGCCATTAATTCTGGGAGACTTTGTATTTCTTTTTTTTTTACAATTTAAGCTTTATTAATACATTTCCATTATAAAGGGCAGTTACAGCAAGTCGGGATGTGACATAGCACTTGAACAGTGAGAACTGCCCAGTCCACCTCCCACCCCATCCCACCTTACAGCAGCAACATAATCTAATTGCCTAATGTGCAGTGCATGATTCAATGGTACGTATGGGTAGAACCAGAATGTGATATAACTTCAATGAGGTAACAAGAGTAAGGAATGAAGGATCCCATATCTTACTGTATGCCTCTAGTCTGTTATGAAGACTTGCAATTGCCTTCTCTGTTCGAAGGTTAGCAGTGATTTCATGTAACCATTCCTGGAAGGAAGGAGCCGATTGTTCCTTCCAATGACGTAGTATAAGTTTCTTAACTGAGAGCGCAACCATAGAAATATGGTATTTCCTAATTCTAGCACTGACTAAGGACATATCCCTAGAAGACTCTGGAGTGAAATACTCCTGTAGGCCCAATAGGGGATCAAGAGACATCTTAATTGAATTCCATAAGGAAGAAACTTAGGGACAGGACCAGAACCTATGCAAGAGAGTACCCTCTTCTTGCAGGCACTTAGTACATGTACTGGAGTTCGAAGCCCCATTTTTAATTTAGTAGGGTACAATACATGTTATGTAGAATGTGGCATTGCATGAGATGCAGCCTATCTTGGGAAACATACTTATGATAGGGATTCCATAGGGATTGCCAGTCCAACTGGTATTGAGGAGGAGTGAGTTCCAGAAACTAGTAGGTCCAATGGTGTCCCGTATTTTTATAGTACAACGCCCTGTATAGCTTAGATACTATGCCTGAAGATCCGGACAATAGTGAGATTTCAGGAATCAGAGCTGATACCTTCTGGGAGGGGAGAATTCCCCAGGACTACAGTGAGAAGGTGTCTTAACTGCATAACTTTAAAATGAGATGAAACCAGAATAAGGAACTTGTCAATAATTCCACTTGAGGACAACTATGCCCTTCCCCATCTACCAGGGAAAGCAGTTTTCCATTGCCTAGTTGAGACAACCAGTTAGAAGGAATCCACTTTCCACTGAGAGTGAAAGATGGGAGTTCCAAATAGACTGAGCTAAATCAGTCTGAGGGGAATAGTGAAGAAATAAACATAACTGTGTATAAACTCTTAAAGAGGTACTTATTGTGGTGCAGTCGGCCATCTTTACATGAGACTACTTGAGGTAAAATAAGTTTGAGGGATCCAAGCATTTAGTTTTAATTGCACCTAACTCAATCTTGAGCCATACTGGTTGTGCTGTTCCAGGGAGTGGAGATCCATCTCAGACAATTTGCTAGATGACTAGCCCAGTAGTATAGTGCCATATGGGAATCCTCAGCCCTCCTCAGATTTTGGGGCAGCTAGTTTATGTAGGCCAACTGAGGATGTTTATCTGTCCAGATTAATCTGGTAAATATACTGTGCAATTTCTTAAACCAAGCGATGGGAATAAAAGAGTTGAGAAGGGATAAAGGTAATAAATCCTAGGAAATACATTCATCTTAATAATGTTAATACTGTCCCATAATGATATTGGAAGTTTAAACCATCTATTAAGGTCATGAATAATAACCTGTGAGAGAGAGTCCAGATTATCTTTGACCCACATTAAGGGGTTACGGGATAGCTTTATGCCCAGATATTTGATTACTCTAGGGTCCAACCTAAACCTAGGGGCAGATATCATCCTTAAATACCTTGTAGTTTAATGGGAAAATAAGGATTTACTAGCATTCAGCTTGTAGTTGGATAGCATGCTGAACCTGGTTATTTCATTCAGTAAGGGTGGTATTGAATAAACCGGATGGGAGAGATATATCAGCAAATCATCTGCATCATGATGAGTTTAATCTCATGACGCTTAACTCGAATACCTTGTATAGAAATATTTTGGAGAATGTTTTGGATGAGGGGTTCCAGATATAGGTTAAACAAGAGAGGTGATAGGGGGCAACCCTGCCTAGTGCCTGAATTAAGTGAGAAGTAGTTTGAGAAGGCCCCATTAGCTGAGATTCTTGCTGTAGAGGATTTATATAATGCAGCAACCAGAAATGAATACCGAAGGAAATTTAAAAGGTACTCAATACCTTGAAGAAAACTCAATTCACCCGTTCAAATGCCTTCTCGGCGTCAAAGAGACCAAGCCTGCAGGGAAGTCAGCATCGCTGGAATCCAAGAAGACCTAGGATAACGCACGAAATGGTCCGTTGAAGAGCGTCCCTTGATGAAACCTACCTGATTCATACCTATTAACTCGGGAGCACCACGATAACCTGTTAGTTAAAATCTTTGAGAGGATCTTGATATCCTGATTTAGGAGGGATATAGGCCTGTAGCTCTGGACGAGCTCAGGGTCTTTATCTGGCTTGGGAGGAGCACTATCAAGGCTTCAAAGACATGGCAATCAACCTCTGTCCCGGATAAGATGTGCTGAAATAAACTATTAAGTATTGGCAAAAGAAGTTCCCGAAATGTTTTATAGAAAAGGGAGGAAAATCCATCAGGTCCGGAGTTTTATCCAAGGGTAAACCACTAATAACCTTGGAGAATTCCCCTGGGTTATGGAGAGACCAGAGAGTCTATGCAATGTACTGGGAGGGATGGAAGATGTGAGTCCATCAGATACTTCTCCATGCTTACTGGACTGGGAGGGTGCTCCATGTCCCGTAAGCGATTTGTAGTATATGCGAACTCTTGAACTATCTCAGTGGGAGATGTTTTCAGAGACCCATCTATAGAAGCCTTGATTGAAGGGATAAATCTCGCTGATTCTTGTTGTTTGATGCAAAGTGCCAAAAGGCGCCCTGCCTTCTCATCTTGATCAGTATAACTAGCTTTGGTGTGTATGATAGCTAACTCTGCCTTTTCCCAGAGTAGTTCTAAATATTTGTCTCTCAACCTAGTAGCCTCACCTTGTCCTCCTCCGAGGAGTTAACCGAGACACTGGATTCAAGAACCGAATTTGGGATAGCAAGGACAGTAATTCTCTCTCCTAGCTATTTTCCTAGCACCGAGAAACCAATAAGAACTTATCTCATGTAAGCCTTGAAGGCCCCCATATAATATCTGGTTTTGCACTATTTAAAGGGTTGGACAAAAAAAGGCCTCAATGCACTCCCTTATGGTATTGCAATAATTAGAATCTTTAAGCAGTTGATCATTGAGCTTCCATCGTGTTTCTCTTTGACACATCCTGAATTGAGAGATGACACAGCACCAGAGAGTGAGCGGAGACAGGGCCAGGCTGTATCAACGAGGACCTAACCCCAGGCAGAAGAGTCTGAGAAATGAATATGTAGTCAATACGGACTGTGAACCATGTGCCAAAGACCTGAATGTGAACTCCTTGGAATCAGGATTTAGGACACTTCAGACATCACAGAGCCGCATTGATCCAATAATTCTCTAAAAGCCCTCTGACCTGGGGAGATCTTCAGATGAACCTCCCGACCTGTCAAGGTTTGAATCTGCAACTTAGTTAAAGTCACCCCCACCCCAGGATAATCCTTATGGGAAGGAAAGGCAGGATTAAATTTATGAGTCTCATGAAGTAAGCGGGTCATCAGCATTGGGACCATATATGCTGCCCAATAGCAGAGGTACTGACCAGATAGTACCTATAACTAAAACAAACCTACCCTCGGGATCTCTGATAGTATGAGTTGGGATGAAGGGAATGCCCTGTTAATAATGATCATAACCCCACAGCTGTTTGAGGAGCCTTGTGCCTCATACACTATCCCACTTGTTGCCTCTTCACTTGTGAGGCTTCTATTTCTACTAGGTGTGATTCCTGCAGAAAAGTAACCTGAGTACGTAAAATACTTAAGTGTTTGAGAACCTGGTATTGTTTAGATTTTTTCCTGATCCCTTGACGTTCCATGTTGCAAAAGTCACCTCCTTGGCCATCTACTAAAGACTTCTAAGGGTACTAGATTCAGCCTTGCACTCTGGGTATGTAACACAAATAATCTAACCTCCGTTGCTGCTGTAAGGCCCTCCCACCACCCCAGTCCCCCATAAGAAGCCCTAGTTTAAACCCTCCAATGCACCTCCACCCCAACAAGAACACGTAACTCCCCAGCCCCCACACTGTCGCGAGCAACACTTAGCACAGCACTGGATCTTATCCTCCCCTCCCGCCCCCGGAACATATCCCCTGCTAATGATCACCCTCATAGCTCAAAATACAAGGCAATCAATAAGCTGCATTAATGAGGGCTTAATGTCTAACGAGCGGTCTTGGGCTACCAGGGCCTACGAACATCTGTTAGTAAATCCACTAATAAATGAGAGAGAAAAATGGAACTAGATGCCATAAATGTGAATGTGAAAAACATCACGCAAGTCTTGAGAGGGAGTTGAAAAATGTTTGTTCTCCATAGGAACTACACGTGAACCAGAACCAGAGCGAAAATTAACATGGAGGGGTGAGCCCATCATCAAGATGAGGACATGAAAAAACAGATCCAGATGAGAAGTGAAACAAAATCCAGAGATAGGAAAACCATGGGAGTAACTACCTAGGGGTTGCGGACCCTAGCTCTGAGAAGCCCCTGCAAAACCAGGATGACATAATGAATGACAGTCCCTCTCAAGGCTGGATGACCGACCTGCATTAAATGGGTAAGCTCGCCTCTTGTGGTCATAATCTGATCCAGCCCACCAGTCAAATGCGCCTGAAAGCCCAGAATTGCTAAAAAACTGAGTTCCCATCCTATAAAGTCGAAACAGGAAGCATAACCCAAGGCCTAGCCCTGTGTGCTCCCTGGAAACTAAGCAAGCGATATTATATCAGATGCAGTCCAACACAAACCCTACGGAGCTCCCCAGGACTCTCCCTGTAACACTATTCCCACCAACACGCCAGGGCCTGCTAAAAAATAACGCTGAGCCTCTACTAGTTGCCCAGTTCTATTACAGAGCATAAACTCGAGTGAAATCCGTCTTTAGAAAGAGCACCTCCACACAAAGATACAAACAACAGTTCGTTCTGAAGTTCCCAGTGAGTCCCGAAGATCAGGAGGCCCTGTCAGGTCATCCGAAACAAGTCTGGCAACGCCGACTTAATGCTTAGTAACACAGCTTCAGGATCCTCGAAATTGAGCCATGAGCCATTTACATAGACTTGTATTTTCGCTGGGTACCCATCCTGAACTTTAATCCATCGCTATAATCTTGGATACAATCGGTGGAAGGCTTTCCATTTCAATCGAACTGAACCAGGGATATCCTGAACAATTCTCATCTTAACCTTCTCCCATCTGACTTCTTGCAGGGCCTTGACTTTCTGTAGGAAATGCTGCCTTTCCAGATAGTTCAGAAAGTGGCAAATGATGGGGTGAGGAGGTGCATTGGGTGGGGGTTTTGGTGCGCGCAAATCGGTGGGCCAGTTCTCTTCTTGTATAATTTGGGCCCAAGGGAGAGGGACCAGCGACTTTTCTACCAACTTCTGGATAAAGACTAGGGTATTCTGGCCTTCTTCCCCTTCGGGAGCCTGAGAATTACCACATTATTTCTCCGACTCGGCCTTCCAGATCTTGAGTTTTGCTTCTAGTCGAGACAGCCTTTGTTTCGTTAATAGGAGCTCAGGATCCAGACTTTCCAATTTTCTTTTAATAGAAAAAATTGGGCAGTGTTGTCCGATACTGTCTTGGAGACTTCCTCTATCTTTTGGAGATGGATTTCAGGTCGATTGCCATATCTTTCATCTCTTCCGGAATGGTTTAAATTCCTCTAAGAATCTAGTAAGTGTTAGGGGTTCTTGGTCCCCAGCTTGACACACAGGTTCCGGTTTGTCTGGGCCACTCGAGGATCAGGATTTCTTGAGGCCTTCTCAGGGGTGGTGGCGGGTATGTTTCTGCAGGGCTTTCTTCACATTAGCCCCCATTTACCACGCAAGAACCCAAAACAGGAGCACACGCTGTTCAGAGACAGGAAAGCTCTTAGGCAGAGGACTTAGATGAAATTTAACGATATTAAATGACGATTTTATATTCAGGAGGCAGGAGTTAAGCGGAGGAGCATCTGCTCAGCACTCTGCATCACGTGATCTCCGAGACTTTGTATTTCTTGTTGTGCTCTCATTTCACTTCGTCAGCACTGGGGAGCTTTCTGGACACAAAACAGTAGCATTTTGGGGATGCACATTAATTCTGGTGACTGTGTGCGTGTGGGGGGCACTGGGGGCTTCCAATATTGTTGCCACTCTGCCTTACTTCGCGTTAAGGTGGAATGACAACGCAAAGTAATAACTACAAGGTGAAGTGAGCTCTTCCTATTGGCCACTCTGCGTAGTGGAGTGACAACGCGAGTGGCTACTTCACATTCACTTCCCTGGCGAATTTAAATTTGCTGCATTTCTAATTGAGAGTCTAAGAGTGACCATGTTACCAACTGTGTATCCTCCCTATTGTATATGTAGAACCTGGATGACATAAGAATTTAGTCTATAGTATATGGTTAGAGTTTATTATGTATGGAAAACAATGCTTTTCCAAATGTTGTTGTAGAGGCAGTTCAAAGGTAAAAATGTTGTTGTACAATCATTCTGCCGTCATAGCGATAGTACAACTTTTCCCTTTGATCTGTTACCTGATTGGCAGAAACATTGCTGGTTCCCAAAAGAAACAGGTTAAAATGGTGGTCCTGGTTAGCGAGCAGAGCAGGAGTGATTGTTTGGAGTTTGGACATGGACTGCCATATCGGCTCAGTGTGTCCAAACTACCAGTTTGGCAATTATCTTTTTATTTTTAAATTACTGACACAGTAAAGCATAGAGATCAGCAGAGTGGAACTGCGGCAAGGACCAGAGTCGGTGTAGAGCGAAATTGCACTGAGGAGCAATACCATGAACACAAGGTATGACATCACCTTGTGAAATAAAATATCTAGGTTTTGGGGAACCATATACTATACAAAATAGTGTATGGTTGCCCAAAACCTACAAAGGCATGTTGCCATATCAGCGATGTGATGTCATCTCCCACGGACCTCTCGAGCTTCACTCTCAAGGTCTGTATGACATCATCACATCCCCTCAATGGCAACAGTGCCTTGTTGTATATGGGCAACCATACTCTATTCTATATGTGGTGCTCCTATCATCTATTGTGGGTGAAAATAGGGAGGTCAACACTGTATCCACTGTTGTGGCCCTACCAACTGTAACCATGTTCATCTGTGCTCTATGTCCTATCCAGTATTCATTGCTTGATGGTGACAGTCTAACTGGGGAGTGGTTGGGAAGCAGGCACTCTGCACAAGTAGGAGTTAAGTAAAGGGCCCATTTCTTGTTGAAAGATGCTGCTTACCCATTGCAGTACAAGACAGCCTTATAAACAATGCAAGTTTCTCGAGACTTGTGGGTGTCACCCACATCTCAGATGGTGTGATGCCCATCTCTGTGCCTGAACTAGTACTAGGTCATAGCACCATACAGATTTTGAAGGGTGGGGCATTACATCTTAGACTCTGTGTTGCCCATCTCGGTGACTGAACTGCTGCTTAGTCATAGTCATGTATTTTGAGATGGGGTGTCACATCTCAGACTCTGTGTTTTCCTTCTCTCCATCAAAACTAATACTACTAATCAAGTAATTAAGTTGGACCCCAAAAATGGATTCAGAATCTGTTATAGAACATGTAGCCAACACCTGCAGTAGGGCTGACATTGATACAGTAACAATAAAATATTTCCCAGAAAGAAATTCAGAAAAAAGGAAATTCACTGCTCTAAATATAACGAATAGAATTTGATGAAAATGAAGCAACACAACCAGAAAAGAAAAGAATGTTGGGAATCCCTGATCAAAGTAATGCAGTACTATCGGCATTGCCAGAAAAATCAGATTAAATATAGTCATTAGTACAAGTAAAAATACATTTAAGAACAGGCTTCATAGATACTTGTTATCTAATACAAGTAACTCAAGCTATATGTAGTTTAGGGGCTTTTATGGGTCTACAGGCCTGCTGCACCCCATGTATCCTAGACATTATGACTCCTAGCATGACTCCTAGTAAACACAGGTACCCAAAACAGTTAGACCTGCAAAGTCAGTGATTAAGGAAAAGGCTTTGTCTAGTACCACCAAGTTCCCAAGTTTTCCAGGATTCTGCATCTGCAGAGATTGCCATGGAATTTAATGTATACCATAGGAAAAATGTGGAATATTATTCCACACTTACATGAACTCTGGAATATTATTTTGCTGTTTGCATGAACTCATGAATATTATTTCATGGTTTACATAAACTGTGGAATGATGACCCATGGTTTACATGAACTGAAGAATAATATCACATATGTTGCATGACCTGCAGAATAGTATCCTGCACTTTACATGAACGGCGAATATTATTCTGTGGTTTACATGAACTGCGGAATATTATTCTGTGATTTACATAAACTGCAAAATATTATTCTGTGGTTTACATGAATTGAGGAATATTATTCTGCACTTTGCATGAATGGTTGAATATTATTCTATGGTTTATATGAACTGCAGAATATTATTCTAGGTTAACATGAACTATGGAATATTATTCTGCAGTTTACAAGAACTGTAGAATATTATTCTGCAGTTACATGAACTGTGGGATATTTTTCAGAGTTTACATGAAATGTAGAACATTGTCAAAGGACATCCTCACCTGAACAAACACTTGCACACTGATGTACTGGGTGCTCAATTGGCAACCTTTTATTGTGTATGTTGTATATATTCAACTTATTTATCTCTCAACCATAATAATATAATAACAGTCAATCCCAACTTCCTCCTCCAGCCCAATCTGTTTTTCACAGTTTTCTTCTCGAGCCTGGGTGTGCCACCCAGTGCCCTAATCTGTCTTCCCCAGTCATTCTCTGTTCCTCTTGGGGCTCAAGTGTGTGCTCCCAATGCCCAGCTCTCTTCCTCTCTATCCTGCCACATTCTCTTCTGGAGTTGCCCCCACCCACCTGGATGTTGGCCAGCCCAGGCCTGCTGCTTGTGTCCCCCCATACTGGTGCCCCCTTTCCAATTCCTTCCTTCCACTAGCGCACCTCCAGTTCTTCCTTGGATGGTGCACTTTCCCCAAAACTATGCTTCCAATTCCCATTCTTCAATTACTTCATCAAACCTGTTCATGAACAATGCTAAGCTTACTTCAGCTAAATGTACTCCATCCTGTCTATAGTCCCCAGGACTGTCGTAGGCAATAGCATGTTTTATATAACTATTCCCAGATGCCCTGACAAACATCCCTTCCTCCTGTTCAGTCTCTTCCTAGCCCATTTTATTGCCTTCACATCTCTAGCCTGCCTGCACACCCACCAGTGAATGATTTCTCACCATGCGATGTTGACACCCAGCCACCAAGAGCGTATAATTCTTATGTCTTGTTGTATCTCTACCAATAAATCCACCTAAGGCCTCTTCCTTAATCATTTACCCCAAATGTAAAATTAAATGTCATGATGCCATCACCCTGGTTGAGACTTGGCTGTCAAAATCCTCCCTGACTCCCTAGTCTCCCTTCCTGGTTTCACCCTTTTCCGGGTCCGACCGTGTTGGGAGACGGGCAGCGCTCGCTATTTATGTCAAGGAATCTCTCCAGTACTAGCCCTGCCCCTCCCATCCTTGACTCCAGGGCCCAGGCGCTTACGCTGAAACTAACCCCTGACCCTTTAAAGGGACCCCTTTATCTGACTACTGCATCACTGCCCCCAGGGACCAAACGCAGGCCATTGCCTCTCTTTACAGAATACCTTACCTCTCTACCTCCTTCCGCTGATCAATTCTGGTGGGTGACTTAAATGTCAACTGGCTCAGCCCCTCCTCCTCCTCTACCCGAGACTCCTTTCTGCAATAGACCTAACGCAACCAGTACCCACCCTACCAGGACTAACCCCAAGAGAGGCTCCAGTACCCTGCTTGATGTGGTACTCACCAACCGCCTCTAATCGGATCCCCAATGTACACGTCCTCCCAGACTATCTCAGTGATCACTCCCCATTCTATTCACTGGTCAACCTCAGTCCCCAAACCCATAGCACAGTCCACATGCAGGCGTCTAATACCTGGTGGACTGATAAAACTCAAGGAACTTCTGTCCCAAATTGACTGGTCTCCTATACAGGCAACTCCTGACATCGACACAGCTCTCTCCTTCTTTACCCAAACTTTTAATAATGCCTGTGATATCTTTGCCCCAGTGTTGACCCATACGTTCCTAAAAGGAAGAATGCCCCCTGGGTTACCCCAGCTTTGATCCACCAGCTCAAACATAGGGACAACCTATGGCACGTGCCATTGAGACTGGCAGCCCTAATGACAGGCGGTTATATGCTGCCGCCTGAAACAAGTGCACTCGGGCCATCAGAAAGACCAAGTCTGAGCACTATCGGTCCTCACTCACTGCCTCATGGGGAATCCAGAACCTTCTGGGATAACATAAACAGTTAAATGGGAGTGCACACCCCCACCCACCCAAGATCAACATTAATGGTGTGATCTCCTCAGACCCAGCCCTCATAGCCAACCACCTCAACACCTCATTCACTGACCTTAGCCCTATCCTCCCTACAAATTTTTGACCCTCCTCCCCAGCACCTGCCTAAATCTTTCTACGCCCTTATTTTCTCCTCCGCCGTGTTTCTGCCCAAGAACTTAGGTCAGACCTCATACTGCCCCTCAAGAGTAATAGTACAGGCAGTGACACCCTGATCCGTAGTATCCCACGGCTGGTCTTAGACACAGTCCTACCCCGATCACATGCCTCATCAACCACTCTCTTTGCCTGGGAAGGTTCCAACTGCCTGGAAAGTCACCACTGTCACCCCTATCTTTAAAGGTGGTGGTGATAGGACTGTGGCTGGTAACTATCGACCGATCTCCATTCTCTCTCCTCTCCAAGGCCTTGGAAAAGTGGTGGCCTCTCAAATCTCTGACTACCTCTCCACCTACAATGTCCTTTGTCCCTGAGCAGCATGGCTTCCAGGCGGGCCACAGTACCAACACAGCCTCCTAGAGTTCTCCAACTTTCTCCACTCCTCCTTAGACACTGGTTCTCTGGCTGGTGCTGTCTTATTGACCTCCTCGAAAGCTTTTCGGCACTGTCTCCCACCCCTCCTTCTTGATGCCCTTAGTCTCTCTGGTTTTGCTGCTGGGCCTATCTCCTGGTGCACCAGTTATCTGTCTGACCGCTCACAGTGTGTAAAATTAATGGGACCTACTCAGACATCTGTCCATCTTTTCTAGGGTTCCCCAGGGCTCCATTCTGGGCCCCTTACTATTCTCCTTTTACCTTAACACCCTTCCGCGCTCTTGCTCGGGAACATTCTATTGTACGCTGATGATGCAGTCATCTTTGCCTCAAGTCGTAACCCTACTGCCCTCCAGGACTCGCTGCAGAAGTCCTTCACTGAAGCCGAGGGCTGGTTCAAGGAACAGATTGGTGATAAATCTTAAAAACAAAACCATGTTCTTCACTCATCCCCAAAACAAGTCCTGCAACTTCAAACTCCTCATTCACTCTGGGTCCTCATTCCCACTAGACAGGTTTGCTCCTATAAATACCTAGGGATCCATTTGACCCCTCCCTCTCCTTCCATGGACACACCGCTGCCCTAGCCACTGCCACTGATATCCGATTGGGCATCTTACATCGGTATAAACACTGCCTCCCCGGAGGCTCTTCGACTATGATCACCTCCCTCTATCCTGTCCCTAGTGGACTATGGACTGCCGGTGTATGGTGCTGCTGATCAGGCCGCACTCCATAAAATTGCACTACTCTGAATAAGGCCTGCAGGTTAATTACTGGAGCACCTAGGATGACACACACCTGTCTACTGTATGCTAAAAGCTGGTACTTGATCTCGTGAGCGCCTCAAATATCTTACCTGTGCCCTTACAAAAAGACCCTCCTTGGGCTTTCCCACCAGGATTGACCACCACCATACGCGCTCTGTCCCACTAGTTCATACTCGGACCTCTGGGAAAACCTCTCTTGTTATCCCTAGAGCTAGGACCTCTCATGGCCAAAGAGCCTTCAGCTTTAGGGCCCCTCCCTGGTTCAACACACTCCCCCCTCCATCTCTGAAGCTCCAACTATATTGTGCTTCAAAACTTCCTTACGTAACCACCTTATTAACACCCGATGCTGCTTAACTGCCACTAGTCAAAAGCAGTACTCAATACTTATGACAAGCTTATTACTAAGCTGCTAAGGACGACATAACTCTGGTATTGTTTGCATCCATCCTACCTGTACCAGCTTGTTTGTATCTATGTCTTAATTTTACTGTTATACTTATGTGTTGTACTGCTATACTGTGTATTTTGGTTTGTCTTACTGTGACAAGGTACCTTTGTAAATGAGCCTATGGCTCAAAGGTTTCCAAACTGCTGTTTAAATAAAATAAAAAATAAAAAATAAAAAGGTCTGGTTTTGGGACTCTGAACTTCTGCTCCTCTAACAAAAGGCAGCAGCTGCCCCCAACGCATGCCTCAGATGCATTTTCTGTCCAGTCTGATGGAGTCCGCCACCTCTCCAACTGTCTACCACCTGGCCTGCTGATGACTCTCTTTTGGACCAGAAAATAAAGAAGTGCCCCATGATTCAGACCATCCTTCGGCAACCCTCACCTGGAACAAAAGAGCAGAGTGCCATAAAACCTCTTCTCTCACATGTCTTATAGCTGTCTGACTTCCATCACCCCTCTTCTCTTTGATGCCCTCCACTGGGGCTCCCACTTCAGCTGCCTCTGATGCAGCTCCAGTACAAAAAAGAATGTGATGAGATGTTGCTTAGGTATTTAAATAGCCACGTTTTTATTATCATTTAGCCTTTGAAAAGGATGGAGAGCATCTGGAACGTCAGGCTGATGCCTTTTGTTGTTTTATAAAATAAATTATTAAGACAAGAGACTGGTGCCCTTGGAATTCTTTACAAAAGAGGTTGAGAGTGCTTTGCTTTTTGAGTTGTGTTCTTTTTAGCATAGCAGCACCTCTAGTCCTTGTGCTAACGCTGTGAGTAATAAATGTGATGAGAACCTGCTGGGATCCTCCCTGTAAAAGCTATACCTTTCTTATTATTGCTGAAACCTGATATGCTGACACTGCCTCCAATTCCCATGGACCAAGAAAGGTTCACCCCATTGGTCTGACCTCCCATAGACTTCCAATGCCCTAACCATGCAAGCAGTATAGTTGGCACTGCTGGGTAATCTGACACATACCCTATTCCCACCTGATCTGTTTTGACCTCCCTAAGCTTCATGATTGCCCTTTGTTGTCCCATTGAATATTCTCCCCAGCAGACCTTCATGCCCAACTCCCTGTCTACTCACTATTATTTCACTGACCCTGAATGCCCCATGCAGCATAACTAAAAATAGGGCTCTAAATAATTGTTCCTCATATGCTGACCTGCAAATGCTACTCAGACTGCCAAACAGTCTGATGAAAGCTTGCCCTTGTTTGGGCGTCTGGTGTCTTTTGACCTTCCTTTCAGCCTCTGTCAGCCCTGTAGCATTCTGTGAACTGCCAGTGGCCAGGCTGGGGCCCCGACCTCCTAGCCTCTCAGACTACACCTCTGCCCACCAAGTATGTAACCATGGTTGAATTTGCTGTCCCTCATTCCGTTTTGTTACCGTAAACCTGATGACCTGATATTCCAAAAACCCTATCCCTTGTTTCCCACCTCATCTGTTGACAGAAATCCTGAAATGCCCCCCCATTCCTATTGTACACCCTCAAAGTGTTTGCAGACCATGAACAATGGTATAGTATGCTGACTCTCCCATCCAATCTCCCATAAGGAGGGATGGACCATGGTCTTCCTGTCTGCAGCATGAGGGCTGCTTCTCTGAACCTGTGTATCTGGAAACTGAAAAGGCTGTCAGCTATCTCATTATCAATACCTGCAATGTGCTTTGCCTTAAACGACAGGTCCAACCTTAACCTCTAATACCAACTGCCACATTTACTGGGACACCCTATCAGTGGAGTCACTCTGGTGGTTTAAGATCTCTACTACCCTACATTATTGCACCAAAGATGATTTCTTTTAACGAAACTGATCCCCACACACTTAACCACCACCCATATGGGGAATAACTCCAAAAATGTGATATCGTTGAGTAGCCCTTCTTCTCATATCTGCTTGGCCACCCTCAAATCCATTTCCCTTTGAGTATCCCCATCCCCCAGGCTCCCGCTGCATCTGTGTACAACTCTAGGTCTGTGTTGTGTACCCAGTCTTTCTGCCAGAAGATAACCCCATTATGCCCTCGAAGAACTGTTCCCATACCCCCATGAACTGCCTCACCCTTTCTCAATATTCACCCAATGGTGGAAAGCTGCTTGGCCGGTGGCCTTGGTGAGATGCTAGGTGAAACCCTACCTGGATCCACAGCTCTGCATGCACAATTTAGGTGGCCTAGCAGCTGATGTACTACCAACAGTTGTATCCACCTTCTGCCCATGACAAAAGCTAGCAAACCCTTCAATCTGTCCACTTTATCTGGTAGAAGCCTGAAAACCCCTGCTTCCACGTCCACCTCTATCACAAAAATTCCAGTTTCCTCCACAGGGCCCTCAGTCTTCTCCTTTGCTAAAAGTACCCCCAGCACCTGGCACATTCCCTGAAAGTACCTCAACATCTCCCCTATCCCAGCTTCCCCATTATCCATCAACAAAAATCATCCAAATAATGCACCACCATCTTATATCCCATCTTTCCCAAATACCCACTGCAGCCAAGTGCTGAAAGTCTCAAAGGCTGTGCGTGCCACTGAACAGCCCATTGGCATGGCTTTGTCAAAGTAATATCTCCTCCAAATTGAAACCCTAATAAATCTCAATCCTCTTCTCACCTGTAGCAATCAAAAGTGGACTCAATGTCCATCTTAGCTAACCAACAAACATCCACTGCCTTGATCAGGACAATTGCCTGGTCCAGCATGGCATAAAATACTGCTCTGTCTTCTTCTTCTGAGATGTCATTATTCACTGAGCTTCCCTCAGGATACACTAACTGATGAATGAGCCTATATTCTCCTGATTTCTTCTTGGTACCAGGCCCAGAGGTGAAACCCTTAGTTCTGGCAATGGTGGCTTCTTCAAAGGGCCTCCTCTACCCTCCCTGATGTTATTTCCTTGCCTATTTTTGTATTACAAGGCCTCTTTCCCCTTCATAGATCCCGAACTTTTGCTCACATTGCTACCTTCAGTCCCACATACTGTAGGTTAAAACCCTGTGAAGCACCTCCCTGAGCCTCCTTTTGCCACATCATCCTAGTAATCCTCAGTCCAATCCCACAAAATATCAATCCAATTGGTTTGTGTTCCCTCCTGTATCCACTGCTCTCCCAAGTCCCTCCTTCATTAATTGCTAGTCCATTCCCCAATATGCTCCCTCCTCCCTCCCTGCATACCTCCCGTTGTTTCCCACCCACTCCTATGAAATGGCTGCCCTCCATATTGCTGAAGCCCCATCCTCTCCCACATGCTTTTGCACCTGGAAACTGGTGCTGCCAGAAGCATTTAATCAAATGTGATGAAATTTACAGTTTGTCGAAATGCACGTGGCCTTGTTGAAACCCCAACACATCTTAGGTGTTTTGTCTCTTCAAATGACCCCGTATTATTTCCTGTGAGAGTGTGAACCCAAAGATCCACTTACATGGTGTCCCAATGAACATCCCCATTACCCATGCTGGCAGAACTGTTCATTGTAAATTAGCCACTTACAGCCCCTTCGCTTTGTACACGTCCCTAATCATGGCTGAATAAGTTAGCAATGGGATGACTAATTCCAGCTGTTTCTGCAACCAAATGGTGCTGTAATTTGAAAACTCCACCAACCAATTGTCAAAAGTCTTACCCCTTGAATCTTTGTCCTCCGTGGTCTTACCCACCAGAGCCAGCACCACTGCCATCTCCAGCTTATCCATGGACTCCCTTTCTGCTTACTTCTTAAGCCTCCTTGTCCACTGACGCAAACATATCTACATATTCCCTTTTCCAAATCTTTTCTTTTAGATCCTGTGGAACATGATCCCTAATGTCATCCCGAAACCTGCCCTTGCCCTGCCATGCCTTCCTTGCTCATTAATCCTGCCCTTGTCCTTGAGCCCTTTCTCTTCAACTCTGCTAGTATTTCCTCTGTCTTCTCAAGCCCCTTATCCCTCTCTCCACTATCAACCCCACTAAATACTCCTTCAAACTCCCATCTAGTGTCAGATTGACCTTGTCCTTACCCTTCTCCATTCGTTGCCTCCCCATCACCTTCTGCTGCCTTTTCCTGCTTTTCCCTCTCTTGTTGTTCCTCCAGCTCCTTCCACTTCACTGCCTGAGTTCCTCTTCCTCCACCTTGTGGGCCCTCCAGCATGACCTGCACCTGTCTCATCAATGTCACTGCCTGTTTGGTCAGCTTTTCCATGGCAATCTCCTTCTTCACTGCATTCTTCTTCAGTGCCATCTGCACTTGTGCAGCAAAACACACATTATTACTCTCCTTTTTTTTTTACTCCCCGCTGCCTGCAGGAGGTGCAAGGAGGTGCATGGTCATTTTCTCTTTGTATTGTGCTAAATGTACTGGACTGCCTGACTGCCTTCATAAAGAGAAGAACTGCAGGGCACTTAAATAATCTATCCAAAAAGATGAGAACACCTGATGACTGAGCAGGGACCTAGTACTGCTATCAGTGGGTGCACCAGGGTGCTATTTTTTATTTGATCATGAACACTAGTGACAATAAGAGATAGGTATTGTGACACCTAACTAATATGAGACAATACTGAAGGCTATCCAGTATCCTACACCACATTTAAAGAAAAGAGCCTACATTTCTGGGTGTGCTATGGAAAATGATCTATGATTAACAGAAATGGTCAACCTTCTGGTTGTCCAACCTGATGGCCAAGATGTTTTGTCTGACCTCACGCCTTCCTGTTACATGGTATTCAAAAGGGATGGACTTACATGGCAACTATATTCTGGACTAAGAAACTAAGAGGGCTTTATAATATTTAATGGAATCAGCTTTCTTTCATATCTTTTCAGTGTGATATTTCACAGCTCATAAGTCACTCAACTATAGGTGGTGCTCCTTTAAACGTAAAACTAAATACACACTGTATGGATAAGTGTACTGTGATTGTTTTCACAGCAACTGAATCTGAAAACATTTTGAAAACAATGTACTTTGCCTCACTTCACCATGTTTTAAGCTGCAAAGGCAAATTTGCAGTGATTCATGGGATTTCAGGTCACATGGGCTCTAGATTGCTCTGCACGGCTCAGGTCAGGGTAGTGTGTATAGGAGGCTGTAGGAGACAGTCTGCGTGAGAGCTCTCTACAATTCAAACCTAAAAGCTGTTAAACAAGCTGTTTTGAGTAATTATTTTGTTCAAACTTTAGCTCATCGATTGTAGGAAACCCTCCTGTGCTCATATCATCAGCGTTTATTGTTTGTGTGTGGATTTTGAATGTTAATGTACAACATTCAGTCTGTGTATTGACAGACACTGGAAGTGTGCTTTGGGGAGGAGTGTATCTGTGGTGTAGGTAGATTAACTTGGAGAAAAGACAGTTCTTTTGTTTCTGATATTTTTCTTGTATAACTGTTAAGATACACACAGTAATATTTTCAATAATTCTTAACATTTTTTGATTATTGTTGTGGTGCAGCAGTGCATAATTTTTAGTTTGTTTAAAATATGTGGTTATATTACTGAAGTTTTCAGTTTGCTACACATTACTCTGTGTGTGATGCGTGTCATCAAATCAGACACCTTTTATTGTGCCACATAGTAAATGCAGCAATGTGAACCTGCTATCCACTGCAGCTATGTGATTTTGTACTTCTTTGTGGTATCTTTACTGGTACTAGTACTAGTGACTGTTGCAGTACAACACCCCCCATGACTTGCCGCAACCTGCAAGGTATTCTTTTCCAGATTTGAATTTCTGATAGTGAGCACTGGTTAGGTGTTGTGCCTTTGTGTCTGCATCTCTTCAGTGCACAAGCACGATCTGAATCTGTCTGTGCATTTGCATCTCTATAGGGCCCAATCTCCATCTGTACCTTAAGCCACAGTTGTTTCTTTGGCCTCCCTTCAGAGTACTGGACTGGTGTGGTGCATATTTCTGCATGAACACTGTACTCATTAATATGTGTTTTTAAGTCAGGGCCATCATAACGAGTCACTCATGATACAAATCACAATTCTTCATCATCACGGTCACAAATGCAGTCACAATTCACAATCACGTCACGAATCAAAACATAATTGTTTTACTAGTTACTTGGATGTATTGTAATCCTGTTTTGTAGCATCTCTTCAGGCTTCGCCACCCCACCACTGTACTCATTAATAAGAGTTTTTAAATTGGGAGTTTTGTGCTACAGCTCATTGGGAAAGTACAGCAGTAGGCATTTGCATTCCCATACAGTTTCATATTGGTTATCTCACACCAAATCACATTCTTCATCATCACAGTCACAAATCATAATTCACAATCATGTCATGAATCATAAAATTATTTTTTTTACTAGCTATTTTCATGTATTTGTAAGCCTGTTTTGTAGTATCTCTCCAGACTTCACCCAATCACAACTGTACTCATTAATAAGAGTTTTTAAATTGGGGAGTTTTATGATACAGGCTCAGCTCATTGGGAAGTACAGCCATAGGCATTCGCATTCCTTCCTGTACAGCATGTGAGTTACAGTACTGTAAGTAGTGGTGGGTAAAGTTGCTCCATTCACTCCTCGTGAAGTGATTCGCAGAGTAACATTGAATCTGTGGAGTACTCTACAATGTGAAGTGGAGCACATTGTGTCATAATGAGGAATGCAAGTCCATTAAAACCAATGACTGCATTATTTCGCCTTCCCAAACCACTTCTCCACCAATGTTAAGGCTAAGTACATTGAAATCAATGTACTTCACTTCACTTTGCCTTGTAATTGAGCTCCAATGAAATTCTGCAGTGATTCTTGGGATTGCAGGTCACATGGGCTCCAGATTGTTCTGCACAGCCTCAGTTCTGGCCTGGGTAGTGTGTGTGTAGTGGTAGCTGGAGACAGTTTGCTCTCAGAGCTCTGCAATTCAAAACCTTTAAAAGCTGTTAAAAATGCCTTTCTGAGTAATTTTTTGCTCAAAATTTAGTACATCGATTGTAGGAAACCCTTCTGTGCTCATATCATTGAGTGTTTATTGTTTGTGTCTGGATTTTGAATGCTAGTTTAGAACAGTCAGTCTGTGTACTGTGAAGTGTGCTTTGGGAAGGGCATATTTGTGGTGTAGGTAGATTAACTGAGAGAAAAAGACATTCTTTCTGTTTGGTTATATTTTTCTTGTATAACTGTGTTAATGTACACACAGTAATATTTTCAGTAATTCTTGACATTTTTTTGTTGCTGATTGTTGTGGTGTAGCAGTGTATAATTTGTTTGTTTAAAACATTTGGTTATATTACTAAAGGTTTTCAATTTAATACACATTACTTGTAGTGTGTGTGAGTGTGTGTGCGATGCATGCCATTAAATCAGATACCTTTTATTGTGCCACAGAGTAATTGCAGCAGTGTGAATTCGCTATCCAATGCACCTGCATGAATCTTTTATAGTGCTTTGTGGTAGCTTTACTGGTAGTGGATTTTTACTGCCATGCACTAATCCCCAACCGCAAAAGGTATTCCTTTCCAGATCTGGATTTGTGACTTGTTGTGAGCACTAGTTAGGTGTTGTTATGCCTTTTCGTATGCATCTCTTGAGTGCACAGTGCAATCTTAATCTGTCTGAGTGTTTGCAGTGCACCATTAATTCTGGTAGACTTTGAATTTCTTGTTACACTCTCATTTCACTTCGTCAGCAGTTGGGAATTTTCTGAACACAAAACAGTAGCATTTCATCAGTACTGGAGAATTTTCTGGACACAAGACTAGCATTTGGGGATGCACATTAATTCTGGTGATTGTTTGTGACCACAGCGCATAAGACTGAGTGCGCCATTAATTCTGGGAGACTTTGCATTTCTTGTTATGCTCTCATTTCACATCGTCAGCACTGGGAATTTTCTGGACACAAGACAGTAGCATTTTAGGGATGCACATTAATTCTGGTGATTGTGTGTGACTACTGTGCACAAGACTGAGTGCACCATTAATTCTGGGAGACTTTGCATTTCTTGTTATGCTCTCATTTCACTTTGTCAGCACTGGAGTATTTTCTGGACACAAAACAGTAGCATTTTGTTAGTGCTGGAGAATTGTCTGGATACAAGACAGTAGCATTTTGGGGATGCACATTAATTCTGGTGACTGTGTGTGACCACTGCGCGCATGACTGAGTATGCCATTCATTTTGGGAGACTTTGAATTTCTTGTTGTGCACTCATTTCACTTCATCAGCACTGGGAGTTTTCTGGACACAAGACAGTAGCACTTTGTGGATGCACATTAATTCTGGTTACTGTGTGTGTAGGGGCTGCCAATATTGTTGTCACTTCACCTTACTTCTCGTTAAGGCAGAATGACAATGTGAAGTAATAATCACAAGGCAAAGTGAGCCTTTCATATGGGTAACTCCACGTAATGAAGTGACAATGCAAAGTGCCCACTTCACAGGCACTTCACCAGTGGAATTTAAATTCGCTGCATCTCTTCTCCTTTCCTGTCTATTTAAAGGAGGCCCCTTGGTAGAAGCCTGTAAGAAGGGCCTAAAAACTTACCTGTTCCAGAAAGTTTCATTGATTAATTGTTTGATGTTGTGGGATAAATAGATGTAAATCTGCTCCTAGTTGAATTTTACATACAGTTTTGGCATGTGATTTTATATTGTTGTTTGCTGTTTGTATTGTATAGCCTAGATTCCCAGAAAATTGGAGTGTTTAAAAACAGTATCTATCTATCTATCTATCTATCTATCTATCTATCTATCTATCTATCTATCTATCTGTCTACCTATCTATCTATCTATCTAGATACCAATCTATCTATTGTATATACTAATGTAAAGAAAATTGCTTCATTTTAATTTATATTATGTGTCATTAATTTCTGTATCTCACACCATGTATTGTCTTTATCATTGCTTGTACAAGGGACTTCCTTGCAAATGAGCTTGCTCAATGGATGTTACCCATCACAATAAACTTGAACATGGAGAGCACTCATCCCTCCATTCCATCTCCACACATAGGTATCATTTGATCGACCTCCATACATTGTGAGCACTGATGCCCTGACTCCCCAGTGCTACTCATACTACATTTCACCTCCCCCACCCAGAGAGCACTTCTCCCACTCCATCCCACCTCTGGGACATAGGGAGCACTTCTCCTCCTCCATTCAACCACCACACATGGGAAGCTTTACTCCCACTTCATATCAGCTCTGTATATGGGGAGCAATCCACCCCTTCATCCCACTGCTCTACATGGGGAGCATTGCTCCCATCCATCCCATTCCTACACATAGGGACAACTCCACCCATTTGCATCACTCCTCCTCCTCTACCACCATCACACTGTAGAGATTTGTGGGATAACAGATGGACCAGACACCAAACTTCAGGTTCAACACACAATCTCTGTGTAATGTTTATTCAAAAATACAGGAAATAAGCTTCAGCAATAGCATATTCCTTCTTCAGTACATCAGTTTGCAGCAACAGACTATGAATGTCCTTTCTCTGCATTTAGCCAGCACCTACTGACACAGATCTCTGATCTAACCACTTTTCAGTGAAAACCCTTCATCCTATGTGGGCCTAATTTGCTTGGGTAGTGGGGCTCAAAAGAAAAAAACAACAAATCAAAATACAAACAAAGAACCACAGTGCAGAAATACTGAAAAGAGGGTTACCCCAAAGGGCATTGGCAACAAATCAAGTTTCAAAGACATACAACATCATACATACTCCATAATGCAAAGCATTATGGGATATATGCAAATCACCATGACATTTCAGACTTGTTCAGTTTACAGCAATTTACATGCATTTTAGATAGCACAGCTAACTTAATTTCTATAATAGTCACCTAGTACTTTTACATTATCAAAAACACCTTGTGCCATGGTATTTTCAACATTCACAGGTTTCATAAACATAAGGTATATTATGACATAGTGCTATTACATACTAAACCCAACAACAATAAACACATCCTATTTTACATATGCTTGGAGGTCACAACAATAACCTCCTGTATGAGAATCTGAGAGGGAAAATAAAATTAAAGAGGGCACTATAGCATAGTCAAAAAAGGGAGGGGTGCTCATAAGTGCCAACCTTATGGACTAGAAATTATAAAGCATAGAATAGACTAAGAAATAAAAGAACTGTTGCAACAGATTTAAGAAAAGGTCGGTCCTCAAGAGTGGCAGGAGCTCCTGTCACATATCCCCCACCTTAAGAGGGAAGCAGTTATTGCAGACTGCCACTTTCCTGTCCCAGTAAGGTATGGAGTTTCCACACATGAATCTTCAGAAACTCTGTCTCATGGTCCCTATTAATGATAAACATTTTATCATAAGCATAGTAGATATCATCATTCTTTACCATGATGCATTAACACATTTCTCAATAGAGACTAACAGTACCTTTCCTGAACTATCTCTGTTTAGGAAAGTATGTCATATTTTTAACTAAAAATCTGATGGCTGTAAAGTCCAGTACCACAGAAAGACTTTCTCCAGGGTGAGTAATTACCTGCTTCAGCCCCACCAGACATGTCAGTTTTAAGCAAGGGCCCTGTCCTAGGTTCAACCTCTATATGAACCCAGTGTGTCTCTTGATTCATTCATTTGTGACAGATACAGACACCTGAGGGTAAACACTCTTTGGTGTTCCCCAACACAAGTTCCAATCCCTTTCCCACCTACCTCCTAATTGGTAGGGTTTCATCAAAAAATAAAACACATGTACGACCTCCTTGATCTTAACAAGACATGGCCTACCTAGACTTTAGCAAGGCATTTGACACAGTCCCACACAAAAGATTAATATACAAGTTAGCCAGCCTGGGAGTGGGTCCCAAGATGACAGCCTGGGTAAAGAATTGGCTGGAGAATAGGACACAGAGTAATAGTAAATGCAGTCCACTCTGAAGAAAGGGGGTTACTAGTGGGGTACCACAGAGTTCAGTATTAGGACCGGTCCTCTTCAATGTCTTTATAAGTGATATTGCAGAGGGACTGAAGGAAAGTATGTCTCTTTGCAGATGACACAAAGATCTGCAACAGAGTTGATGCACAAGGTGGGGTGGAAAGGATGAGAAGGGACTTGGCAAGGTTAGAGGAATGGTCAAATGTATGGCAGCTTAGATTCAATGCTTAAGAAGTGCAAGGTAATGCACCTTGGAAACAAAAACCCAGGGAAGAGTACACAATGGGGGTGAGATACTAACAACAACAAAATGGAAAGGGACCTGGGGGTAGTCATATCGGATGACCTAAAGGTGGGCAAGCAATGTGAGAGGGCAGCAAGGAGGGTTAGGGGATACTGGGATGCATAGGGAGCGGCATCTCCAGCAGAAAACAGGAAGTTATCCTCTGTACAGACAGTTGATGAGACCCCATCTGGAGTACTGTGTGCAGTTCTGGAGACCCAATCTCCACAAGGATATAGACAGGATGGAGGCGGTCCAGAGGAGGACAACTAAAATGGTGCAGGGCCTGCACCGGAAGACATATGAAAAGAGACTTAAGGAGCTGAATATGTATAGCCTCGAAGAAAGGAGAGAGGGGGACATGATAGAAACTTTCAAGTATCTCAAGGAATCAACAAAGTCCAAGAGGGTAGCATCTTTCAAAAAGAGGTTTGCAAGAACAAGCGGGCACAATGTGAAGATAGAAGGGGCAGCTCAGAGGTAATTTAAGGAAGTATTTTTTCACAGAGAGGGTTGTGGATGCTTGGAATGGCCTTCCGGAGGAGGTTGTGGAGTCAAAAACAGTTGTGGAATTCAAGCATGCATGGGACAGTCATAAGGCAATTCTAGGGGTGGGGGTAGGAAGAAGTAGGCTGCTGGTTAACTAGGATCTGCAGCTTATCAAATAGGAAATGGGCAGACTGGGTGGGCCAAGGTCCTTATCTGCCGTCAAAATCTATGTTTCTATGTTTCTATACTGTAACATTTGGCGATATTAGCATCTTTAGCCTGCAGTATACCCCAATCTATACTGTTAATAGATTTAGCTGCATCAATACAAGAAAAAGTCCCTTCAGCCTCATAGACTTCTTCTTTCTTGCTTGGAGTCTTCAACCCCAGCACAATATCACTAGGCACAGTCTTACCTGGGGTTTCACATTGAAGTTCCATACTTGCATCTCCAACCTCCAACAGGTAACATCATAGGATCAAAGGCAACAAAGGAATATCCTGCTCAGTCAGTGGGTCCTCCTCAAACTGAGCCCATGAAAATTCTCCTCCAACCCTTTATCCAAACTCTCCAGCAGGGACTCTCGAGCACCTGGCATTGGTGTTCCACCTCTCTGCATAGTTGGTCTGCCACCAGCCATTGCCAACTCATCCAGTAGATCATCCTCATCAGGGTCTCCACCTCCGGGGGTTGTCTCTCTCACCTCCAGTCTGCCTCAACCTGCATCTCTCTCTTTGTCTTCAGGCTTGGCCTTCCTCTGAGCTCCCAGGTCCAGTACAGGCAGTAGCTTTTCTTCATCTGTCAGCCATGGTTCTGGTCAAAACTCCATGGGCTTTCTTCTCTGGTAACTCCTGATGCATTGGTCCACCTGGGATATATGTGTGAAATCCACCCAAAAAAATCTCTCTTCAGCCAGTCCAGATGCTTCCAGCAAGTTATCCCACTTCTAACACCAAGTCTGTGGAGCAGTTGTGGGATAACAGAAGAACCAGACACCGAACTTCAGGTTCAACACACAATCTCTGTGTGATGTTTATTCAGAATGCAGGAAATAAGCTTCAACAATAGCATATTCCTCTTCAGTACATCAATTTGCAGCAACAGACTATGAATGTCCTTTCTCTGCACTTAACCAGCACCTACTGACACTGATCTCCGATCTAACCACTTTTCAGTGAAAACCCTTCATCCCTATGTGGGCCCCATTTGCTTGGGTATTGGGGTCTCAAAAAGAAAAAACAAGCTAAATACAAAGAACCTCAGTGCAGAAACACTGAAAAAGGTTACCCTAAAGGGTATTGGCAACAAATCAAGTTTCAAAGATATACAACATCATACATACTTCCATAATGCAAGCATCATTGGATATATGCAAATCACCATGACATTTCAGACTTCTTCAGTTTACAGCAATTTATATACATTTTAAATAGCACAACTAACTTAATTTCTATAATAGTCACCTAGTACTGTTTACCATTATCAAAAGCACCTAGTGCCTTGCTATTGTCAACATTTACAGATTTCATAAACATAAGGTATATTATGACATAGTGTTATTACATACTAAATCCAACAATGATGAACACAACCTGTTTTACATACACACTTGGCAATCACAACAGTAACCTCCTGTATGAGGACCTGAGAGGAAAAAGGAAAATTAAAGAGGACACCATAGTATAGTCAAGAAGGGGAGGTGGTGCCCATAAGTGGCCAACCTTATGCATTAGAAATTGTAAATGATAGAATAGACTAAAAATAGAAGAAATGTTGCAACAGATTTAGAAAAGGTCAGTCCTCACAAGTAGCAGGAGCTGTCTGTCACACCCACCTCTGCATATAGAGAGTACTCCTAACCCCATTCCAGCATTGCACATGGGAGCACTTTGCAACAGCCAGAGACAAAGATGTTAGTCAGGCATCTGCCTTTCCATGCCTATTCCCATTCCACATAAGTCCCAAGTTGGGTAGAACATCAGTGGGGTTGAGATGTAATGAATGGGTTGCTCTGGAAGATGGTGCCAATACCTCTCACCACCTCTCTGAATGAGATAAGCCCCTTCCTGAATCAGTCTTCATTCTTTTCTCCTGTCACCATTTTTCTGCTGATTATCATCCTGTTGGCTTGCCTAAACAGTCACTCCCCTCTCAAGACAGGACTACAGGCCACTAAGCCAGGACACATTTTCCTCGACCTCGCCTATCTTCTCTTTGGATCATGCCACCAGTCCAGCCAGTGTCCAGCACAGTCAAGAAGATACACTGTGTGTTAATCACAGCTCATCCCCAGATGGGTCTGCTCTTTCTGTTATAGGCCATACTTCAAGTTCTCCAACAGTTCAACTGAGGCTAGAGAAGAGCAGCACACAGTTCTACTCCAGCACCACAACAGTCAATGGGGCACTACAACCTGCTGGTCACTATATCGATGATGCAGCACACAGCATGCTCACTAGTCAGTCTCACCAGGCTTCTCCCGCTCTCTCTGTTGATGATGTCTCTATCTCCCTAGCCATCATCAGTCCCGTGAATGCACACTGTGTTGCAACTAGCTCCAGCCACTATGGAGACTGCTGAGACACTGAGTGTTTTAGCAGATGAGACTGAGCTGACCTAAAAATAACACACAGGAATTTGAACATTTCTGAGATAATTTTTTGAGGTGGTTGAAACACCTGAGCACACCCTGCCTAAGCCCATGCAATCTGCAACAGTTCAGACACATGCAATCCTTACACTTAAAGGCACTCATCCTAGTCCAGCTAGACCCCCATCTGTCTCAGCACACTAATGAGTACCAACTGCTACCCTCCTACTTCATTTGCAAGCATCGAGGATCCCTCGCTCCTCAAGCGGTCAGTCCTGTACAAGCAGCAGAGTTGGGGAGCTGGAGTGCAGTCAGACCTGTTACTTTAATTGAGCTTGAGACTGCCTGAATACAACAGGACAGCTGAACTGAGTCCCTTAATCTATACAGATGGAGGTCTTCTGCACAGATGATTGCTACAGCCACTCAGGCACCACCAGGTATTTAAAACAAGAGCTCAATTATGGCAGGCAGCCTGACATCCACCTCCTCCTTCACTGACTGCTTGCAGCATTTGCCCAGCTCCTCCTCTGCTACCAGTGCCCTCCAGCAGTCAGCAGTGTCAGTGGATAGCCCCCCGAGGTGGTCAAGTGAACACCTTGACTTGTTACTAGCCCCACAGACAATACACTCTTTGACTTCCTTCCATGCCTGGTTGCATTTGCCTGTTTCAAACACCCAATACACTTTTTTAGTGTCTACTTAGATACAGAATATTAAATATATCAAAATTAAATATAATTGCTTTCAAGAAGATAAAAGCCTTTATTATGGCTAGGCTTCAATATATGGTTGGAGAATGATGAAATCTCATCTTGATTGTTTTGCTATCTTTTGTTATTTTATATTTTCAGGCTAAATCAAATATAATAAAATATCATTTTTTTGTAAGATAGAAGCTTTTATTATGGCTCTTTTTGGTTTGATCCATGCACACTGAAGTGTTGAATCACTGAGATCACCATGATTTTGGCAGCTTTGCACCATTCCTCTGATCCTAAAAATATGTATCACAATGGATGTATAATTGTAGGTCTATATTCAAATGTCTTTAATTCATTATAATTACACACTAAGAAGAATGGTCTTAATTAGTGCATTTAAGGTTTCATAATTTGACCTTTTGCAATTGTAACAACTTCCCAATCCTGGAGTCATCACTTTGTTTTATCTAAACATTTCTTTGCTCAGTTCATCAATAGTCAATAAGATTTAGAAAAAATTACTTTAGAACAGAAACTGAATAAACCTTGGGTTTGATGTAGCATCTATTAACTTCTCTCAGAGTTCAAAATGCATAGTGTCAGTGGCTCAGTAGGTAGCACACTTGCCTCTGAGGCCGGAGACCAGGGGCTGTGGGTTCAGTTCCCACATCTGGCACTTGTGTTAATATCCCAGTACTGACACTGTAGTGCAGCATGAGAGGGTGCTGCACATCTGAGGTGCCGTCTTTTGGATGAGATGTTAAACCAAGGTCCCATCTGCCTGGATTGGTGGTAGTTCAGGTGGATGTTAAAGATCCATGGCACTTATCAAAAGAGTAGGGGAATTTACCTGGTGTCCTGGCCAAATTACCTCATTCACTAAAAATACCACCAACAGCTTAATCTGGTTCAAGGACAGTTGTCATTCATCTGTATCCCCTCCCCAGGGTTGTGCCTGAAAATAGGCAGGATTTGCTAATGGACTTACCCAGTCAACAAAAAATAAATTAATAGGGATTAGTACTACATACTTTTGTATTTCTCACTCTCTTACTTTGGAAATTTGTAACAAAAATGAAAAAATAACACTCAACAGTCCAATAAGATTTTGAATAAATTAATATTAAAATAAAACTGTATAAATGTTGCATTTGATTTTGTGCAAATATTAACTTCTTTCTGAGTTGAAAATGCATAGGAGATTAGTTGTGCATACTTTTCTGTTTTCCAAACTTTTACTTTGGAAATTTGTAAAAATATGAAAAATATCACTTGACATTTTGCACAGGTCTTCACCTCCTGTAAAGGGAATGGCTTAAAACTTATCTAGAGTCATTCAAGAGTTGTCCCAGGGTCAACATTTAGTAAACTATACATTTAATGCATTTTAATAGTAGAAGTTGCCAAACAGGACATAATAAAATAAAAAATAGTGGTGCAGCATAGATGCCTAAAATGTATCAAACTATTTGTTTCTAAACATTTCACAGATAGCCAAGCCTTCTTTATGTGTGTGAGCATTGTTTTTGCTTGTGTCTTCCTTCTTCCCCATCTGGTCAGTGTCATCTTCACATATAGATATTGGCTAATAATTACTAAAATTAACCTGCTGCTTTTTCCGGAAAATATTTAACATGATCCAATCCTGAAAAGACCTTATGTCCTCCAATAAGCAGATAATTTTATTTCAAGCTGTTTTTTCTTCTAAAGAGGCAGTATGGCATAGTGGTTAAAGGCTCTGAGCTGCAAACCTGGAGACTTGGGTTTGAATCCCACAGCCCCCACTGCATACTATGTAATCCTGAGCAAGTCACTTAACTTCCCTTTGCTCCCAGGTCACACCTGGAAATAAGTTCTGGCTTAGTGTGCCTTTCCTGATTAAACAATTCCTCTTCTTCATATTAAGAACTAAAGAATTCCATTAACATGTTCTACATTCCTAGAATAACTTCAGTCTCTGCTGTTAAATTAGCCATGACAAGACATAAACCATATGTTCTGGTCATAGCATAGTGGTTCAGAAATTAGGCAGTCAGAAATTCAGTAGCAGTTATCCCAAACAAATGTAAATATCTCTAAAAGTATAAGAGTTACTCATAACTCATCGAAATGAAAGTTGTTCAGGACAAAATAGCTCTCAAATGAGCCTATTCATTAATCTGCAAATAATTATATATTTTAAACTATGGCCATCTGATTACCCGAGTTTTCATTTTTCTTCACAATTTTCACCTTTCGGATGGCTATATTTAAAAAATCTAATGAATTCAGATTAGTGACTATCCTCATTTGAAAGGTCATTTTGTCCAAAACAACATTCATGTTGGTTGTATATTGGTAACTTATATACTTTCCAAAATATTTAGTTTGTTTGGCATGACTCTACTGTGTTCACTCAGAGAGAGAGAAAAAATGAAGTTGTTTGGAAGACCATATTTTACAAAATATAAATAATTCAGATTAGTGACTGCCCTCATGCAAAAGGTCTTTTGCCCAAACAACTTTCATGATGGTTGTTTTGCACACCTTGAATAGTTTTAAAGATATTAAATTTGTTTAGAAGGTGTGCACATTTGCTCTCAGAGAAGCAGCTTGGAGTCCTGAGTCCATCATTCTAATCAGAAAAGATGGGAGTAATTTTTAAGTGCCATAGGGATTTGCAGTGTTATGAAAGGATACACTGAAAACTACTAAACAATGGGCTGGATATTCAAAGGGTTGCACCATGAGCAATAGGGTTACACCTGTGCAAGTACAAAATTGCACCATTCTGCGATATTCAGCAGGAGGCAGTTGCTCCCCAAACCATGCTGAGCAACAGCACAATGCTAATGAAGGCATGTTCAACCAGAGGAGTAACCATGCATAAACTTCACATCCCAATATTCAGCCGGGCCATGCAGCGTTGTGCAGGCGCAACCCCCTACCTGTGCCTGCACAACTTTAAGCCAAAAAAAAGGATTAAGTTGAGGCCACCCACAGGTCAGCTGCTGCATTGCAGGGCACAACACAGCAGCTGCCACCTGTGGGTGGCCCTCCACTTGTTCCCTGTGCCCCTGCAGCCTGATCGCGGGCATAATAGTAACCCCCTGTAGCCCGATCATGGTCAGAACACACTCCCCACCCCTACTAGCCCAATCGCTGGCAGATCTCACTCCCCTGACTAGCCCGATCATGGGCAGAACATAATTGAACCCCCTGACTGGCCCGATCGTGGGCAGAATGGAGTTCAACTCCCCAAAGACCAATATCCCTGGTGGTCCAGTGGACCATGAAGCCTGATCGTGGGCATAAGGTCAAACCCACCAACCCCAAAGTCCAATATCCCTGGTGATCTAGTGTCCCCCCACCCCACCCACCCATGCCCCACCACCCTGCTCCCCGTCAGCTGGTGGGTGGTAGCACCACCTGCCTGCCACCCCACCACCCACCAGCTGACAGCTCAGTAGGGCTGTCGCCCATTGGTTCAGAGCAAGAGCCAATGGGCATGCAACCATACCATACAAGGCAGTCCAGATATGTGAATGAATGCACATATCTGGACTGCCTCTGTACTAAACTGCCATTGGCTCTTGCTCTGACCTGACATGTAGCTCCTGAACTGTCTGTCGTGGTGGCGAGTGCGGCAGGCTGAGTGGGGTGCTGCAACCTGCCGGCTGGCGGAGAGTGGGGTGGTGGGGTTCGTAAGTGGGTGGGGTGGGGGACACTAGATCACCAGGGATATTGGACTTTAGGGATTGACGTTATACCTGCGATCGGGCTAGTGGGGGCTGTGGGAGTTTGTTCTGCCTGCGATTGGGCTAGTCAGAGGAGGGTTTATTATGTTATGCCCACAATCGGGCTAGTTGGGAGGAGGGGTTTATTACATTATGCCCGCGATCTGGCTAGTTGGGGGTTTATTACGCTATGCCCACGATCGGGCTAGTGGGGAGATTTACTATGCCCACGAATGGGCTGAAAGGCGCCGGTCCTCAACGGCTGCTGCCTGGCAGGGCGCCAGGCACAAGTCGTCAGGGATCGTGCACCTGCAAGCTAATGGCATGTAAATGGGGCTGTAATTAGATACAAATGCCCCCTGCACCTTGCATAAATTATGGCCCCATTTGCATGTCACCTTTGAATATCAGAATTTGCACATGGCACAAGGAACTTGCGCCACCGCATCTGAATGCTCCACTCTGACCACTTGCGGTGGTGCAAGTTCCACTGCGCCATGCACAGTGGTTGTGGGGGGCGATATTCAAAGGAGTTGCTCAGTAGCGCAACCCATTGAGTATCGCCTGCCACCCCAGCGTTAATCTTTTTGAGCAGCGCAGGGCTTGGCACCACAGAATGGCACAGTTTGAATATCCAGCCCAATGTGTTCCACAGAAACCCTTTTTCAAGCTAAAGTGATAAGGCTGTAGGCTCTGCCCACAGCCATAAAACTGCCTACTGTAGATCACATCAAGTAACATTAAAATGTAATCAGTTAATAGCTGAATTTATAGCCAATGACCTGCAACCATTTTCTTCGGTGGAGAATAAAGGTTTTAGAGCCCTTTAAAATATTTTGCTCCACATTACAACATAGCAAGCTTTAAATATTTTGCAATTGTCACTGTTTGAAAAATGTGTAAATGTATGCAAAGTAAACAAGCAAACAAAAATAACTGGCTCTTAATATGATTAATGGACATTTGCCATACCAAATGCTCATACTAACCTGTAGGAGTTGGGAATCAGTCTCCTACCATTCAAACCAACAAAAGTACTGTTTTCCCTGTGGAAAAAAAAATTGTGCTCCATTTCATTAGCTTTGCCCCACCCTTTTTTCTTCAGTGCTGGTACCCCTAAACTTACAACATGTAAGAGAAACAGTGAAATTAAAGGGACACTATCAGTTTTAGCTGACTGTGTACAATGTTAGCAAGTACCTATACCTAGGACTAGTTTACCCATGTATGGTGCTAGCTGAACCCAACAGTGTGGTCACACACAGAAAATCATTACATTTGACCCCGCCACTGTGAACTATAAGGGCATTTTAGACAAATTTAATTAGCACTGCTGCACCATGAACTGTATGAGGAGGAGCAGAACAGACCAATACTCCTCCACCACCCCAGAGCAACAAAGAATGGAGTGGCAGGCCTCAGGCAGTTGGTGCTTGAACCCTTCAGGGATAGGGTGATTCTAGACCTAATACTAACCAATGGAGACAGAATTATAGAAGTCTGTGTAGAAGGTCACCTGGGGTCCAGCGACCAATAAATAGTGTGGTTTAGCATAGGTACAGGGTCACAGTCAAGCGACTCTGAAGCCATGGTCTTGATTTCAGGATGGCAGACTGTGCTATGATGGGAGCTGAATCAAAGAAGCCCTGGTGAGGAGGGAGGTGGGGTGGTGTTGAGGAGCAGTGGGCACACCTAAAAGAGCTATAGTGGGGTCACAAATCAATGCATTAGGCTGAGAAACAAAGGCAAGAGAAGGAGGAAATCACTATGGTTCTTGAAAGATGTAGCAGAGAAAGAAATGGCCAAAAGGCTGGGCTTCAGAAAATATAAGGAGAATCAGAAGGAAGAAGACAGGATGGTGTACATGAATTGTCTAAAGGAAGCAGGAAGGCTGCTTGGAGTGCAAAAGTGCAAACAGAGAAAAGATTAATACAGACAGTGAAGAAAAGGGACAAGACATTCTATAGGTACATCAATGAAAGAAGGATGTCGGGGGTTGTAAATTTAGAGGGGATGAAAGGGAGTGTGGAGGGTGACCTGGAAAAGTCTGAAATACTGAATAAATATTTCTGTTCAGTATTCACTGAAGAAGGGTAGAGACAGGGACCACAGCTGGGCATCAGATGCAAAGAGGGGAGGAGGTGAACACCAATCCATTTACAGAAGACAGAGTCCTAGAGGAGCTCACAAAATTGAAGGTGGACAAGGCAATAGGACCTGATGGCATACATCCTATAATATTAAAGGAACTACAGTACAAGTCACATTAAACTGTTCCTCCAATGAATCAGTTTAGCATTTCTGATTGAGTTGCATAAGTGTTGCTGAATCCAGTACAAAGCCCTAGACAAACTGTTTCTTAAGAGTTAAAACTCAGCTTTGATTGCATTGTGACTGGACTGCAGATGCAATCCAAATAAGTTGCAGACATTTTATAAAACATTACTCTTGAACTGTTAAGCATTGAATAACAATGCAATATGAGTTGCCAATGCATTGGCAACTTTAAAAACATTGATAAACCAACTCATTGGTAGAACAGTTTAATGCAACATAACCATATGAATGGAGCTAGCAGCATCACTGGCAACCATGTTCAGTGAGTCACTCAACACAGGAGTAGTTCCAGAGGACTGCAGGTGGGCACATTAGCCCTCTTGACAAAAATGGTAGCAGGGAGGATGCAGGTAACTACAGGCCAGTCAGCCTCACCTCAGTAGTTGGTAAAATCCTGGGTCACTGCTTAAAGAAAGAACAGTGGGACACTTGGAATCTACTGGAGTCCAGAATCTGGAACAGCATGCATTCACAGCAGGAAGGTCGTATCAAATGAATATGGTAGATTATTTTGACTGAAAGGAGGTGAATTGGGGGCCTGAGGACATCGCCAACCTTGATTTCAGCAAGGCCTTTGACACCGTCTCACATAAAGACTGGTTAACTGGATGGGTAGTCTGGGCATGGGCCAAGGTAGTAAACTAGGTTAGTAACAGGTTAAAGGACAAAAGCAGAGGGTGGTGGCAAATAGGATCCAATCCAAAAAGGGGGTGACCAGTTGCTTACCTCAGGGATCAGTCCTGGGGCCAGTCCATTTTAATGTCTTCAACAGTGACATAGCAGAGTGGCTGGAGGAAATGCTTGTCTGTTTGCAGATGATACCAAGATCTGCAACAAAGCAGACACCCAGATGGAGTGGAGAGAATAAACAGTGACATAGAAGGTTGGAAAATGGTCAGAGGTGGCAATTGAGGTTCAATGTGAATAAGTGCAAAATAATGCACCTGGGACACTGAAACCCTGGAGAGAGCCACAGGATTGAAGGAGTTACCGACGGTCACCAGGGAAGAAAGGGACCTGGGCATTATCATTTCAGATTACCTAAATGTGACCAATCAGAGTACAAAGGCTGCAGGGAGGGCCAGTGGCATGTTGGGGTGTATAGTTATGGGTATCACTAGCAGAAGGAGGTAGGTGGTGATTCCACTGTATAAAACATTGATGAGGCCTCATTTGGAGTACTCTGTACAATTCTTGGAGCCGCATCTTGAAAGGACATGGACAGGGTGGAGACAGTTCAGAGAAGGTTGACTAAGATGGTACAAGGCTTGCACCAGAAAACATACAAGGAGTGATTAAAAGACCTTAATATATACTCACTGGATGAAAGCAGGGTGCGGGAGACATGATAGAAACCTTTAAGTATCTTAAAAGCATAAAAAGGTGCAAGGGTGACATTTTTCAGTATACTGTAGGAGTACAAGAACTAAGGGGAATGATATGAGATTGGAGAGGGCAGGATAAGAGGACATCTGAGGAAGTTTTTCTTCACAGAAAGGGTAATGGATGCATGGAATAGCCTGTCACAGGAGGTGGTGGAAGCAAGCACAGTGGAGAGATTTAAGCATGCATTGGTTAGACATAAGGGAACCCTTGAGGTGGGAAGGAGAGGATAAAGCCAATGATCAAGTAGGATCGAAGGCTGCAAATCATATGCATAGCATCCACCCACTTCTGTATGTATTTGTGTGCCATCCTTAAGCTCCACTACCCTAAGAACAGTCGCCTATTGCTTATTAAATCACTGTTCAACAAGTTCATGAAATTCCTTATGTTAATGCTGTTGTGCTCAGGAAATATTGAACTAAACTCTTGTCCACTTACACCAAACTAATTCTGACTTCCACAGACCTTCTTTCACTAAAGGGCATTAGCTTTTTCACATTAACACCTGTAGTCTGCTTAACAAGTTTGACTTTCTACAAGCCTAGGTATTCCATACATCCCCAGACATATTAGTAGATTCAGAATCCTGGCTGAAAGCTTCTACACCAGATCAGGCTATCAATATTCCCTCTTACAACATATATAGAGCAGTAAGGGTAGCTAATGGTGGTGGTGGGTTGTGATCTATGTCCGTGATAAATATGATGTCTCCGCATCTTGACTCGACCTCCATAGCTAAAGAATTTGAGAGCCTCACCTTAAAACGTCCCTTCTGTCTAATGAATTTATTCTCATTTAAGTGTTACAGACCCCCATCTGGTGGCCTAGGGATTTATTTATTTAGTTTTGTTCACCGGTAAGTGCACTAGACAAATCCTGCCTATTTTCAGGCACGCCCGGGAGGGGATACAGATGAATGCCAACTGACTTTGAACCGATTAAGCTGTTGGTGGTATTTTAAGTGAATGAGGGAAATTTGGCCAGGACACTGGGGAAATTCCCCTACTCTTCTTGATAAGTGCCATGGGATCTTTAACATCCACCTGAACTACCACCAATCCAGGCAGATGGGACCTTGGTTTAATGTCTCATCCAAAAGACGGCACCTCAGAAGTGCAGCACCCTCTCATGCTGCACTACAGTGTCAGTACTGGGATATTAGCAAAGTGCCAGATGTGGGATTATCCCCATCTACAAAAGATCCTAGGAGATACCTCTTCTGAATTCATCTGTAGGGAGATTTCAACTTGGACTGGTACTCCCGATCCTCTGAACCCTTAAAACTCTCTATGATACACATGGTCTCACCCAATTAATCTGCAAATCTAATTTATGTAACCCTGAATGTAGCTCCCTCCTTTACCTAATCTTTTCTAGCAGGCCACACAAAATTGTGCATACTGAAGTATTTCACAATGATATTAGTGACCACAGTGCCATTACCTGTATGAGGCATTTCACGCAAGTGATCCACCAAGCCAAATTTATTTTCAAAAGGAATCTCTGTAAATTTAACACAACCAATTTTTGGTGTCCCTTGGTAAGATACAGTTGCAGGACTTCTACTTGGCACCATCTGTTGCTGAGGCTTGTACTCACTTTCTTAACTTGGTTTTGGAAGTAATCAACAAACATGCACCAATAAAAAAATGAGAACTAGGAAAAGAAACTGTCCGTGGTTCTCTGATACGCTTAAAAACTACTTTACAACACAGAGACCGCTTATGGAAGAAAGCCCCTAAGACTAAAGCAGATTCAGACTGGGTTGCTTTTAGAGCAACAAGGGACCATTGCACAAGTCTTAGTCAGACACGAAAGGACAACTACTATAGGGCTGCACTGGAGTCATCCAAAAGCAACGCTGCCAAAATCTGGCAAATTTCAAGAGGAATTGAAGGGCACAGTTAGCCTTCATCCTTCCTTACTAAAACTGTGGCTGGGTCACAAACTTTTACAAACAGTGAGGATTTCCTGGATCAGATGAACAATCACTACCACAGCTGGACTGGCGTTGGACTCATCCCCAGCCAGTAAGTTAGTCCCACAGTCCCCAGCCATAGTTCCTACCTACCACTCTTCAAATACCAGGCACCAGTCTGCCCAATTTGGTTTCAGTCCTGTATCCCTTAAACAGGTTGAAGATTTGCTGTTTGCCTTGGACCCTAATAAAAGTGCTGGAGCTGACTGATTGGAACTGTACTTCCTAAAAGTAGGATACTACTTCTTGACCTCTCCTATTACCCATTTGTTCAATCTGTCACTCTCTCAAGGCACCATTCCTTGGACTGGAAAATAGGTTATGTTATTCCATTGTTTAAATCTCTAGATCAAAGTGACCTTAACAATAATCACCCAATTTCTTTACTGCCAACTCTGTCCAAGTTATTAGAAAAATTAGTCAATGCCCAGCTGAGAGACTATCTGGAAGCCGGTAACCACCTGAACCCTCTCAAATCAACGTTTAGGCCCAAGTGCCTGACCAAGCAAAATATGGCAGCATAATTTTAATCTTCTGCAGGGAATGCAGTAATCCAACCTCATCCACCCATATCCAGTTTGTTTTAAGTGCCAGCTTTCAAGAACAGCCTGTAAACAAATAGCCTCATATAACTTGTAAGTTATTTGGAACCTCAATATCCAATTTTGACTATATCAGTTTGCAGATCTTCAGACCTCACTATCTAGCATTATGGCTGACCACCACCTACAACCCAACTCCCTTGCTAAAATGGAAGCGATGTTTTTCTAAGCTGCTAACTGATATTAACAATTTAAAAATCTCTACTCACAAAAACATTGCTACGCTTGAGTCTGTGGGCCAAGAATCTCTATTAATGAGAATTCAATTACTAAACACTACCTCCATACACAGTCTACAGGCTGCAATCTGAAGCCAGGACTGCACTATTAAATCTCTGCAATCGAAAACAGACAATATTAAAAATCGTAACAGGAGGAACAATCTACATTTCTTTGGCTTCCCTGAAGGTGTCGAGTTAGGGGATACATCTGCACTTTTGCTCCATGTTTTACCAGCATTAAGCATTAAAGCTCTCTCCAGAACAAGTTTTGACCATCGAGAGGTCTCACCGTACCCTAGGTCCCAGGCCTAATCAAGACCAACGTCCCAGACCCATCATTGCCTAATTCCTGAATTATGCTCATACCGAGCTGATCCTGAGATGTACCAGAAGTAGGGGAACATATGTGGCAAGAACATAAAATCTTCATCTATAGAGACTTTTCAAAGAACTGACCATGAAAAGAAAAGCCTACAACCCCAAAGCTGATACTGCACCAAAAGGAATCAAATTTGAGCTGCGATACCCATCCACAATGCACATCTTTCTCGGTTCCTCTTTTAAAGATTTTTAACACCTGAAGCCCTTGCCAACTTTTTAAGTATCTCTTCAACCTCATCTACCTTAGCTGAGCTGACCTTGGAAGGAAATCCGACATGTAATCCAGGATCCACCCAAGGAGAAGAAGCTGCTGCACAGGATGGAGGAGGAAGCTCCACAGAATTAGAAGTTCCATCTAGTACTCCCACTGTCATTCCTTGCACAGACAATCTGACAGACTGCAAGAAAAGCTACGCTCTGGATCCCACTCAACTAAATATTCCTGCTGTTCAATTGAAAGCCCTTCTAGTTCCCTTCAACCCTCTGCTGATTACCTGCCTGTTGATCCTGCCATCCCACTAAGCAACAAGTTTGCCCTTCTGGCAGAGGACACGCATTCATCACAAGAAAACTTGCCATACCAAAATGCAGATGATGACTCATCCAATTTGTGCTTAGCACTTCAGGGCAACATTTCAGCAGATTCCTCCTAGGCAGATGCTGTTGCTAGCTCTCCCTGTAAATCATTAGAGCCACCTTAAAAGAAACATAAAGCTAAAACTAAAAGCAAGAAACAAAGTAGCTTCAATAGTGTGCACAAAGCAATGGTAAACTGAACCTGCAAGTTGTTTATAGGTTGCTCAACTTCCTACTGATTCGTTATATCAGGAACTTAATTACTGTATAGCCAGTACTTTTTTATTGCCTAAACCCACGTTGTACAGCCGTCACTCCCTGATCACTTACGCTCCCAGCAGGATGTGAATGTGAAAGGCTGTACATCATGACTGGCTCTAATTGCATCATTCCCAGTATTATCCAGCAATTTGGCTTATGTTTTCTGTGGGACTCTGGTGCTTTGTTGATTCTCCCATTTCTACAGCATTAGGGCACATATATGTAGGATATTGCTTGCATTTGCAAGTCCGTTGTCTTTTCTTTTACCGATTTATGAATAAATGTCATAAATCTAACTTCAGGATACAAGGCATTCCCTAATTGCTTACCTACCCCTCTATTTAGTACATCTTGGATATCCTTGCTGTACAATACCTTTGGACAATGTACTATCTCTTTTTTTTCCAACGATTAACTGTAATAAATCAATGCTGTGATTGCATCAGATAGCTCTGAATCTCCCACGCCAATTTCCCCAACTGCTCTTTCTACTTTATCATAAAGTCTGTACAATATTTCATAACTGCTGGCTATTTTCAGTGCTCTGTTGCACAGGGTATCTATTCTACATTATCTAGCTGCACCCTTATTTACTCAAGCCTAATAACTCTAAAAGGGCTCTGCCTTGTTATGCTCCCACCTCTTATGGGGCTCGATTGGCCTATTAATTAGAACCCTAACCACTCCATATACTACATACTTAGCCAATTTTTGAGTAAGGGGCATTAACATCTACTTTTAAGATCTCTATGTAACCACAGTCATCTCGATTGGATAACTCCCACACTTTTCCCAGTCTTTATTTGCTCAAGGTAGGAGTCTCAATACTGTACTTTACTCACTTTTTCACTATCCTCATTAAATGCCCACCCTGAAGCAACTCCTTTTATCAAGTTGTGATATTTTATCCAGAATTCAGTTTAACAACTTGCTTAATGCAGTAATTATTGTATATTTCTTAATCCCAAACACATACATTAAGTACCCAGCTCCTTTGATCTCTAACCTTAAGGCAATAGTCTTTTGAGAAATCGGTTTAAATGCTTCATTGGCAAGCTTTAAACTATCAAGGGGAGGCACTGATAAGCAGCAGGAAAATCCCAGCCTCTCCCTACAAAACAGGTACTAAATGAGAAAAAGACTGAGGTAGAAAGGTCAGTGGAGGATGCTGCAACAGAAGGTAAAGCCATCAAGAAATGGAAAGCAATGAGTACCAATACCCGTAGTCTGAGTAACAAGCTTCCTGAATTAGCGGCCTTGATGGAGGAGGTACATCTGGATATCATGGCAGTCACAGAAACGTGGTTCACATAAAACCATGACTGGGGCGTAAACATACCAGGATACACTATCTACAGGATGGACAGAGAGGGTAAAAGAGGAGGAGGAGTAGCTCTTTACATAAGGGTAGGAATCAAAGCAACAGAACAAAAGGAAAACAGGGAGGAGAAGAAGCACTGTGGGTAAATTTGGAGACTGGCAATGGCACCACAATCTGCACAGGGTTGTATAGGACCCCTTTTCAGGGGAGTAAATGGACAAGGAATGATAGAAAGTATACTTAGTATGGCAGGAAAAGAGGAGATATTGCTGATGTGCGATCTGAATATGCCAGATGTTAACTGGAGTGCAGTTGCAGCAGCCACTTCAAGAGTGGGGTTATTCTAGACGCCCTACAGGGGCATGCCTTGACAACTAGTATTGGAGCCCACTCCGAGATGGAGCAATATTAGACCTGGTTCTCTCAAATGGAGATGAAGAGAGGATCACAGATGTAGAAGTGGGTAGCCATCTTGGAACTAGCGACCATCGAACAGTATGGTTCACAATAAACACAGCAATAGAGTCAAGCCATACAAAGGCAAAGGTACTGGACTTTAGGAGGCTGGCTTTGCTAAAATGGGTGAGTGCCTAAGGAATGCACTAGCAAATGGGCAGGAAGGAGAAGTGGAAGAACAATGGGGAATAATAAAACTGCCATCACAGAGGTAACAAGCCTCTGTGTGAAGCAAATAAACAAAACTAAACGATGTAAGAAACCACTTTGGTTCTCAAAGAAAGTGGCAGTGAAGGTTCAAGAGAAAAGAAAGCTTTAGGAAGTACAAGGAATCACAGAAGGAGCAGGACAGAGAATTGTATCAGTTAAAGCAAAGGAAGCTGAGAAGGCAGTCAGAACAGCAAAGGCCTAAACCGAGAAAAGATAGCCAACTCAGTTAAGAAGGGGATAAAACCTTTTATAGGTAAATCAGGGAGCGAAGGAAGACTAAGGGAGGGATAGTGAGGCTTAATAAAGGGGAGGGTGGGCAGAGGGTGACCGTGAAAAGCAGAGATACTAAACAAATATTTTGCTCAGTATTTACAAAGGAAGAGGGGAGGTACCTAAAACAAACAGTAGAAACACTCTGGATACAGAAGTTGATACCAGCCCATTTACAGAAGAAAGGGTTCTGAAAGAACTCTTAAAACTGAAGGTGGACAAAGCAATGGGCCAGATAGGATTCATCCCAGAATTCTAAAAGAACTAAGGGTAGAATTAGGGTTCTTCCCGTACATTGGGGAGCAGAGAAAACTAAGGGCCATCTCAGCAGATTGAGATCAGAAGGAGGGTGGTGGAAGAGGCGAGGGACCAGGCAGAAGTATTTAATGAGTACTTTGCCTCTGTGTTCACTAGGGAGGGGGATGGGATATCTACAAGGCAAGGCACAAAGGGGATAGAAGCGGCAGGAGTGGGATCAGGAGCAACAGAAATGGAGCAAAAGGAGGAAAGGTACCCCAGGGTGTCACATCTGGATAAGGATAAAAGACCAGTAAGGTGGAGGGATGGATGATGACATCCCTGCCAAAGGGTGTGGTTTGCCCTCAAGGCCCTAAAGAAAGACAAATCTCCTGGGCCGGATGGCATTCATCCGAGAGTACTATGGGAATTGCGGACATACTGGCTGCACTCTGGCGGAGCTTTTCAGCAGGTCACTTGAGACAGGGAGGTACCTAGGGATTGGCGAGAGGCACATGTGGTACCAATCCATAAAGGGGGTCGAGGGAAGTACCAGGAAACTATAGACCCATCAGTTTAACCTCGGTGGTGGGAAAATTAATGGAGAGTATACTAAAGGAATGATTGGGGGTTTACTTGGAGGAGGTGGGAGGTCTGGATGATCGGCAGCATGGGTTTGTGCCAGGTAGATCATGTCAAACCAACCTTGTGGAGTTCTATGAATGGGTAACATCAGAACTGGACAGGGTAAGCCTGTGGATGTATTATTCTTGGACTTCAGCAAGGCGTTTGACTCTGTCCCCACAATGGTCTGGTGGAGAAACTGATGGGGTTAGGAGTAGGCCCTTTGATGGTCAGATGGATTGAAAACTGGATAGCTGGACGCACTCAGAGAGGTAGTGGTCTGTGGGAGCTCTTGAACCCTACAGAGGTTGGTAGTGGGGCACCACAGGGCTCGGTCCTGGGTCCAATCCTGTTTAATGCATACATATCGGACATCAGGGATGGTATAGGGTGGTGTGAAATGAGTCTCTTCGCGGATGACTCCAAGATGGGAGCAGTAGTTGAGGGAGAAGAGGGGGTTGGCCCTGCAGGACCTGGACACCCTGGAAAGCTGGGCTCACACAGGAAATTAAATTTCAATATCGCCAAGTGCAAGGTGTTGCATCTTGGTCGGGAAACCCTAAACACAGGTACACCTGGGAGGGAGGTGCTGGAAGCCTCAACAGGGAAAAGACCTAGGGGTCATGGTGGATACATGTATGAATAACTCTGAGCAGTGCAGGAGAGCAGCTAGCAAGGCAAACAGGATGTTGGGATGCATCGCAGGGGGATCACCTCTAGGAGCAGGGAAGTGATTCTGCCGCTGTACAATGGACTGGTTAGACCACACCTTGAGTACTGTGTACAGTACTGGAGACCACACTTGAAGAGGGACATACAGCTCCTGGAGAGGGTACAGAGGAGGGAACAAAGATGATACGAGGGCTAGGGATTTGACTTACGAGGACAGACTTGAGGAGCTCTGCCTGTTTTCATTGGAGGAGAGGAGAGAAAGGGGGACATGATTGAGGTCTTCAAGTACCTCAAGGGAATAAATAGGGTAAACATGGATGGGATCTTTAGACTAAAGCAGGGAGGTATCACCAGAGACATGGTTTGAAGTTGGAAGGTGGAAGGGTGAGGGGAAAGAGGAGGAGGTTTTTCACTGAGAGGGTGATGGACCCTTGGAATGCACTGCCTGGTGAGCTGGTTCAGAGATCCACAGTGGAGGGCTTCAAGAGAGGGTGGGACAGACACAGAAAGTGTATGTATCAGATGATGGCCTGTCCGGGGGTGGGGATGGATGATAGGGGTTTCTGGAGCACAAGGGATGGGAGGGTCTCGGCACCCAACTAAGGATCTAGGTTCGAGCAGAGTCAATAGACCATAAGGCCTAATCTGCTGGCGAATAGTATGTTAGTATGTTAGTATGTTAGAATTAGTGACACCACTGACTACCCTGTTTAACAAATCATGGGAGGATGGGTGGTACCCAAGGACTGGAGGAGGGCAGATGTGATTCCTCTCAAACGTGTGAGCAAGGCAGAAGCAGGAAACTACAGACCTGTTAGTTTAACCTCAGTGGTAGGGAAAATGATGGAATCACTTCTGAAGGAAAGAATTGTCAAGTATCTAGAGGCCAGAGGGCACAGGACCCAAGGCAGCATGGATTCATAGCAGGAAGGTCATGCCAGACAAATCTGATAGATTTCTTTGACTGGGTGACCAAAGTAGTAGATCAGGGAGGGCTGTGGACATGGCCTACCTAGACTTTAGCAAGGCATTTGGACAGTCTCACACAAAGATTAATATACAAGTTAGCTAGCCTGGGAGTAGGTCCCAAGATGACAACCTGGGTAAAAATTGGCTGGAGAATAGGACACAGAGGTAATAGTAAATGGAGTCCACTCTGAAGAAAAGGGGTTACTAGTCAGGTATCGCATGAGGTTCAGTATTAGGACCGTTCTCTTCAATGTCTTTATAAGCAACATTGCAGAGGGACTGGAAGGAAAAGTATGTCTCTTTGCAGAAGACACAAAGATCTGCAACAGAGTTGATGCACAAGGTGGGGTGGAAAGGATGAAAAGGGACTTGGCAAGGTTAGAGGAATGGTCCAATGTATGGCAGCTAGATTCAATGCTAAGAGTAAGGTAATGCACCTGGGAAACAAAACCCAGGGAAGAGAACACAATGGGGGTGAGATACTAACAAACAAAAATAGAAAGGGACCTGGGGATAGTCATATCAGATGACCTAAAAGTGGGCAAGCAATGTGAGAGGGCAGCAAGGAGGGTTGGGGGATACTGGGATGCATAGAGAGGCATCACCAGTAGAAAACAAGAAGTTATTGTCCCTCTGTACAGACAGCTGGTCAGACCACATCTGGAGTACTGTGTGCAGTTCTGGAGATCCAGTCTTCGCAAAGACATAGACAGGATAGAAGCTGTCCAGAGAAGGGTAATTAAATTGTGCAGAATCTGCACCAGAAGACATATGAAGAGAGACTTAAGAGCTTTATATGTATAGCCTCGAGGAAAGGAGGAGAGGGGGACATGATAGAAACGTTCAAGTACCTCAAGGAATCAACAAAGTCCAAGAGGGTAGCATCTTTCAAAAAGAGGTGTGCAAGAACAAGGGGCACAATTTGAAGATGGGGGCAGCTCAGAGGTAATTTAAGGAAGTATTTTTCACAGAGAGGGTTGTGAATGCATGGAACGGCCTTCCGGAGGAGGTTGTGGAGTCAGAAACAGTGGTGGAATTCAAGCATGCATGGGACAGTCATAAAGGCAATTCTAGGGAGTTGGGGGTAGGAAGACGTAGGCTGCTGGTTAACTAGGATCTGCAGCTTATCCAGTAGGCAGAGAAATGGGCAGACTGGGTGGGCCAAGCGGTCTTTATCTGCCGTCAAATTCTATGTTAATACTGGCTTTTCTTACAGCAATTACAGGCTTCCAATTATGGGAAGCTGGCACTCTCATTCTTTTCATGTTGTTTGATATACATAATAAGTTCTGGTGTATTGTTCTTTCTCTTTTCAGGCATATTAGCTATTATATTAAGCTGAGGTTAATATGGCCCCTGGCCTTATATGGCATAGCTACCTTCAGATCAAGTTTGTTTAATATTATTGTTCTTAGAATATTATCAGGTTCAGACCTCAGGTTTTGACCAACTTTTAAGTTGGTCCCTTTGCTCTATTCCATTTCCAGCACTATAGTGTGTGTGGTGAGAGAGTCACCCAGCTGATTAGCTGACTCATATCTCACCACTCTCTTAAGAATTATCTTTTCTAGTTTATTAGTGTATTACATTGTGGTTGATAAGTAATGTTTCTCTCTTTCCTATTTATTCACTTTATACATAAAAGGATATCTGTGCTGATTGTATTCTACATACCTTCATGGTCAACTTGAACGCTCCAGTCCATCATCTATTATACATGTTTTTTTTTTTTACCTCTTGAATCATCCTCTTCACTTTTCCTGTATGTCCTCACTATTCCAACAATTACTTTACTCTTCCAATGTGACATTATGTCTGATTTACCTTTATATATGTGGAATGTGAAGGACTTAACCTCCTGTAAGAGAAAGCAAATTCTATCCTACCTTAAAATACACAAAGCACATATTGCTTTCCTTCAGAAACTAAATTATTAAAAGAGGATGTAGACAGACTTAAAAAAGACTGGGTCGGTCAAATTTACAATTCATCTTTCTCGTCCAAAAGAGTAGTAGTTATGCATAAAAACCTTAAATGGTCCCTTTATCAACTCCATTTCTGACACAGAAGGCAGATGGGTTATTATTAAATTAAATACCCCATCCGGCCCCTTATGCTTGTTAATGCCTATGCTCCCAACTCTGATTCCCTGGGTTTTTCATAACCTAGCCCAGCAGATACTCTCTGCAAACTTGTACAATACTCCAATAATTTTGGAGGTGACCTTAACCTTGCCTTAAAAGCCACTATAGATAGAAGGAACATACCTATAGATGCCCATCCCAGAAGTATTAAGGCCCTCTCACTACTTCTGAAAAACTTAGGGCTGTCCGACGTCGCGCTACTTTCCACCCACGTGACCGAGACTTCACTTTCTAATCTTCACTACACAAATCATATAAGGCAAATTGATTATTGGTTCGCTTCACCCACAGTAGTTGAAAAACATTGACTCATTGATCCTTCCCATAGTAATTTGGCCCATTCTCCAGTTAAACTACAAATCCTACGGGCCCTTCACAACCAAAATCTTCTTACTGGCGTTTGATCCCTTCTCCTCAAAGACAACCGATTTCCTATCTATGATTAAATCACAGATCAAAGAATTTCTTTCTCATAATAACCCACGGACACCTCCATGTGTACTGTATGGGAAGCCCTAAAAGCCACGCATCTGGGAAAATAATTAGCTATGCCAGCTACCGAAAAACATCAAGAGAGCAGCAATCGGCTGATCTTGAAAATCCCTTAAAAACTAAAGAGAATTTGTATTTTAAATCTAACAAACAAAGCTCTAACTCTCAACTCCATCTTGAAATTCTCCATCTAAGGATCAAAATAAACAAATTAATCTCCAGTAAAACTGAGTTACCTTTATTTAAGCTTAAACATAGATATTGGGAACAAGGAGACAAAATGGAAAGCTTCTTTCTTACCGGCTTAGAATGCAACACACTGAACGTCATATTTCAGGTCTCAAGAACTCTCATGGTATTATTCACACGACAACCCTTCCATAAACCACATTATGAAACTGTTTTATCAGAATCTATACTCTAACCCAAATTCCTCACCTACCTTACATATACAGCAATTTCTAGACAGTTTGCACTTGCCTCATCTCTCTGCCTCCAAAGCAACTCTCTAGATGAACCCTTCTCCTCCAAGAGATTCAGCAAGCCTTGTCCTCTTTGAAGCCAGGTAAATCCTCAGAAGGAGACAGATTTCGTAGACCCCTACAAATCACTTTCCAATACTTTATGTCTGATCCTTTTATCGTCTTTCAGGAAGCCACCTATAAAGGCAGACTTCTCCAACATGTACTGAGGCAATTATAACACTAATTCCTAAGAAAGACAAAGATTCTCCTCTCAGCTAGTTATAGATCCATTTCATTATTAAATATGGATGGTAAGATATTTGCCAAACTTCTCACCTCCGTCTAGAACCTCTGATCCCTAAATTATCTCATTGTTCACAAGCTGGTTTATTAAAACAGATCTGGCACAGACCACTTATGTTCTTTATTCAATTTAATTCACAAAGCCAAATCTCTTAAAACCCTGTGGCAGCTATAGCCATTGATTTTGAAAAGGATTTTGATTCCTTAAATTGGAACTACCTTTATCAAATTCTATCTTATTTTGGTTTCTCTCACGCCTTCTTTTCCTGGATTAGATTACTATATACTTCACCTATAGCAAAAATTCTTACTAATTCCACCTTTCTTTTTCAACTAGCAATAGGAACCAGACAAGGATGTCCTTTGTCCTTCTCTGTTCATCTTTGCCATGGAGCCCTTATCTGCCAGTCTACGCAATCCCTGATATTAAAGGCATCCCTATCAGCAGTTCCAGATACACTTCTTTTCCTACGAGGATGACCTTCTAATACTACTTGAGAATTTAAAGAGGCTGGACCCTTGCTGATTAACTTACTTAGTAAATTCACCTATATCTTAGGCCTTGCTCTTAATTATGGAAAATCCAAAACATTACCCCTTAACAACCACTGCAAGCCTTTTATGAATATATATCTTGATTCCACTGATCTCCTCAAGGTATTACTTACCTTGGAATCAAAATATTGCAAAATCTGGAAAAACCTGGGATATAAACTTTAGCCCTTATTTGATACCATCAGGTCTACTCCTAGATAGATGGAAGCTCCTTAACCTGTCTCTCTCATGGGGAAATAGCTGACATCAAGATGACCATCACACCCAAAATACTTTATTTATTCACTAATATACCTAACTTTACCATCTATCTTTCTTCTAAAATCGACAAATTACTCAGTAATTTTATATGGGATAGTAACCACCGATATTCAGTCACAACAGACTTCATGCACATTGGAAAAGGGTGGGTTTGGACTTCCTTGGTTCAAAGCTTATTTTGGGCCTTCTGGAACTCTTGAACTATCAAATAGTTCCATAAACCTTCACCTCACCCCGCTTATGGGTTACAATGGAATCCGCATCCTCCCTTGGGAGTCCCTCAGCCTTCATCTCAGTCCTCTCCTTCCAAATTAAAATCCCATCCTACTATCTCAGCTCTGTTCTTTACTGGAAGCTAACCCACAAATTTTTTGAAGTCTAACCCAATCCCCTGGTTCTATACCCCTTTTAGGTAATCCATTAATTGCTCTAGAGAACCAAACTATTCTTCGTGGCTCTTGGAGAAACAAGGGTATTTTTTCTTAGGGATATCCTAGATCAGAACCTCTGACTCTTAAAACTTTTTAGAATTACAGAAAATATAGAACTTACCAAAACAAGACTTTGGAAGTATTTACAGATCCGCTGCTTATAACTCTCTCTCTCTCTCTCTCTCCTCTCGTTATGTCCATAATCACAATTTACAAGATCAATACATTTCACGCTGGATTAAATTAACACCAAAATGGAATAGCTCCATCTATAGAGACATCACGGATGTCTTACCTGATCCAACTCTGTCAGCTAAAACAGACAGAGGACCCTTCTTAAATATAATATCACAAATACACAATGGAGTAAATGTTGAGTATATCTCATAATACATTCAAAGATGCATGCAGTTCCTTAATTCAAATTAAAATCCTATATTCTTGGTATAGAACCTCTTTGGTACTACATCATATGGGACTTTTAAACAACAATAACTGTTGGTGATGCACCCACCCAATAGTGATAGCCTTCATATTCTATGGACCTGCATGCCTATCAATAAGCTCTGGCATAAAGTTCACATTTGCCTCTAAAGTATTCAGACAGAAAATCCCCTAGACCCGAAACTTGTTTTGTTAGGTATACTCACTCTAAACAACTCTATTCTCTCACATGCACATTTTAGATGGCTAAATATATTGTCCTTCCTAGTTAAACACCTGATCCTTATGAACTGAGATCAACCCAGTACCAACCCTTTCAGACATTCTTCAAAACCTATCTCAGTATGTATCACTAAACCGGTTATCTCGCAGTACCCTTGCGGACCAAGCTATATAATAGATGCTGGCAGGACTATCTCAAGTATGTTAATACTACTAACATCCCATGCCCTATATATAATCATTTCAACCCCCTTTTTTCCCCATCATATGTACATCAGATTAAGGACAACAATAACCTATGGCACAGCTATCCTTTTTCTTTATTCTTCTTTCTTTGCTTCTTTTCTTACTCCTATTACTCTGCTTTGTCTATTATCTTTTATTCCCCTCATAGGTCACTTGCATTCACCGCCTCATCTCTTTCTATGTTTAACTTATGCATTCACTAATAGGCCTAACCTCAGATAGTCACTGACTTCTCTTTATATTTAGTGGATAATTTAAACACAGCTATTTCCTGACCAATTATATAGAGAATAAGGATGGGGGAGGGTACAGAGATTAATGCACACCTAGTTGTGGGATGCTACATAAACCCCGAGGGCTTTATCACAGCATCCTGCAATAAGGATGTGCATAAAATTCTCATAGCACCCCTTCCCCAATCTTTTGTTTTATAATACACTGGGCCACATTTTTCTACTACACTATAGTCTGGTCTGATCACGCTTTGAACGCAGGACTCATTACAGCTTAATGTTCACACTCGTGATCAGACAAATGGCAGGATCAACTGGATATACAAAAAACTATTTGGTGGCTCACTGAAAACATTGCAGGGGCAATAAGATACAGCTTTTAAAAGCTATGAAAGGTAGGAACAACCAGATGTTCAACAGGAGTCATGTTGTGGCGGCTCCATGGTAGCGAGAGACAGAGCCACCATGTTTTTGAACTGTTAGACTGCCCACAAGGAAGACAAGAGCCAATGAGGCAGTGGCATACTCTGATTGACATGGCTTGTGAACCAGTCAGTTGTTACGGAAATATCAACTGGTCCAGCCCATAGAAAAAATGCTGACCAGTTATTATAACGATTCATTATTCACTTGTAGCCCTGTCTCCTTATGGTTATGACCTAAACCTTAATTAAGTACAGTGACTTCTTCACCTCAAAGTGCGTATAATGTTTTTTTCTGTTTCTGAATAACTGATATCTCTGCTCCTTATATGAAAGATGCTGTGTACCTGTATTGTCTGTTTTGTTCCCTTTAATGAACATTTTCAATAAAAAGATAAAGTGGAAGGTTTAGGCCCACAGTACTGTGTCAGCCTTGGCAAAGTTACAGATGACTGGTTAACTGCCTTAGACACTATAAACTATGTATGTACCCTTTTCTTAGACCTAAGCAAGGCCTTTGATACTGTTGAGCATCAGTTGTTGTTGGACATGTTATATAACATTGGCCTGGATGACATTTCATTGAAATGTTTTTTTATGTCATCTCACTGGTAGGTTCCAACAGATGAAAGTTAACAGTGTTTTTTCTTCTTTAAAACCTCTCCTGAGAGGAGTGCTGCAGGGATCCATACTTGGGCCTTTGTTGTTCACCATCTATATGAACAACATTGACAACGGCATTAGCACAGCAAGTGTCTGCCTGCTTGCAGACAACACTGTGTTATATGTCACTAGGCCCTTTCTTCATCTTGCTTGTCTTGAGCTACAATGTGAATTTGATCATCTACAACAAAATCTTCTTTTTAAAGCTATTTCTCAACGCCAAAAACAAACATTATGCTCTTTCTCTGAATAACAAAGAAGTACCCATCAACCCTCTGGGTAGTAAATACCAAATCAGGACCATCCTTGGGAAGACCCTGAACCAGTCAATAAATTCAAATATCTTGAATTTTGGTTAGATTGTAAACTAACCTTTGCCATGCATATTGAAGAAACTGTCAAAAAAACTATGACAAAGGCTCGGGTCATCTACCGCATAAAGCACCTGCTCACATATGGTGCAAAATTAATGTTGGTACAAACAACCTTCATGCAGCTGTTCGATTATGTGGACTTCCTTTACAGCCACAGCTCTAAATCAACTCTATTGACTTGGGACACACTTTATCACAGGGCCATAAGATTTGTAACAAATGCTCCTATAGGACACATCACTGTGCCCTCTACACACTGATTGGTTGGTCTTCTTTTAGTGCAAGGGAGGGTGTAATGCAACCCTCTAGGTGTATAGCTCATTAGCCTAGAAATTCCCCTTACATTTGCTCATTGTTCAAATGCAACCCTTGCGCTAATCCCTCAGAAAACTCTCTGATATAACCATCGATATTCCCGACATTAGAACAAGATTTGGTTCAGCATCAATAAGACATGCTCTGCCCTCCGTATGAACACGCTACAAAAAAATCTTAAACTTAAGGTGCTTGTTGGCCTAGGTGTGTTCAGTTCTTGCACAGGTGAACACTGATGGTAAATTGTAACTGTTTCACTAGAACCTGCGATGGCTTGGAGTTCCTCTTTCCCTTGACTTTCACTAAGTATAGCACTTATAATCACCGCATTTTGCATCCTACCCTTTCTCCCCTTACTACCCCTCCCACCCTACTCTCTTCCTTCCTCTTTGTTCTTTCTCCTGTAGTTCCTTCAACCTTCCACCTCCTTCTTTTTCCTACTCTCCTGACACACTTATTCAGCCCCTCTCCTTTCCCCTTCTTACTGTGCCTGATCTCTTCCCTCCACCTTGTCAGTAGTAGTAGTTATATGGGTTCCTCAGCTTATATGTATTCCTATTGTGTATGCTAACTATGTCACCGATTGTAACTACCTTTGTATAGTACCTTATTTGTCTTGTTTGTAGATTCACTGTTCCTGAATGTTGTGTAATTGAAGTGGTTCACATCTGCTGTCTTACTGTCTTATTTGTTTTGCTTTTTATATGTGTACTTTGTACTCCCAAGACCTCCTTGTAAATGAGTTGTCTCAATGGTGTTTTCCTGGTAAAATAAAATTGTAGGATTGGGAGGAGTGTGGAAGGGGCCTGGAGCAGAGAGCAGCAGGAGGACACCACATGGGAGGAACAATGGATGGGAGGGGTAAGGGCAGGAAGAGGGAGCCTGCACCCAGCACAGCTGAGAGGGCAGGAAATAGGTTCACTGTGCTGGCAACACTGGAGCAGGATGAGGGGTGGTGAGGGACCCAGGAGGGTAGTAAAAGGAAGTGTGAGGACTGCACAAGGGTCAGTAGTCAGGCAGAAGATTTTGCTAGGGGTAAGGGGCAGGACACAGCTGGGAGAAAAGATGAAGTGAGCAGGGTAAACATGAGAGGAGCAATGCTGGAGAAGAGCTTGGGAAGGACTTAGCAGAGGGGGGACCAGGGTGGAGGGTGGGATAGGGTGGAAGGTGAAGGAAAAGTAAGGAGCAGAGGGAAAAGGTCTGGGGTGGGGGTTCCATAGGAGGGAAGGGTAGGGTTTCAACAGAGGTGGACTCTTGTAGAAGGTATCAAGGTAGGGGTGGGAGGAGACAAGGGTTGGAGAAGGAGGGTATTAGTTTTGTGGGACTCATACTTAAGAGGATTGGTTGTGGCAGCAAGGGGAATGGCATAGTCTCATTTGGGTGGAGTCTATACCTGGTGTAACTGCAGGCAGTGTGGGGCAGTTGATTGCAAAGTGTGCTGGGGGGTCGGTGGAAACCACATCTTGTAGTGCACCTAGGTATGAATAATCTGGTGGGGAGACACTCAAAGTAGTGAGAGAGAGGTTTGAGGAACTGGGTAGGCTTTTGTTAGAAACCTGAGGGAATTGGTGGACTTCTTGGAGGTGCTACCAGTACTCTGCGCTACTACGGTGAGGAAGTTAAGGATTGGGGGCTGACCATCTGGCTGACAGAGTGGTGTCAGTCCAGAGGTTATGGGTTGGTGGGGGCTGGGGCAGTGTCTGGGACAGCAATGAACTTTATGTAGAGGATAGGCTACATTTGAGAAGGGAGGAGAAGAGGTACTAAAGCAGAGGGTTTGAGAATACATAGCTATGAATATGGATTTAAACTAGGTAGGAGAGGTGGTAAGTGGACAAAGGGTAGGCAGCGATCCCAGAGAGGGAGCCAAACAAGCTTACCCCCAGGCTAGTAGGGAAGAACTTGGAGCAGTGGCAAAAGAGGAGACTAGGAATGGGGTAATTCAGGTAGGAGGAGGGCAGGGATGGATTGGAGGGTAGTCTCACTGAATTCAAGAGCCTAGGTAACAAATAGGAAGAATTACAGGCTTTCTTGGCAACTGGATGGATGGACATTGCAGCCATCAGAGAAACGTGGGACATCCAGTACCAGGAATGGGACTTGATGATCCCAGGGTATAGAATATTCAGGACAGATAGGGATAGGGAAAGGGGGTGTCAATATATGTACAGGAAGGATAAGATGAATAAGGGAGGAGGGGAGGAAGGCAGAGAAGAGGCCCATGGATGCAGCTTCAAGACTCAAAACATAGCACACTGAGGAAAGTTGTGGTGTACAGGCCACCAGCCCGGGGAGGAACTGGATAGGGAGTTAGCAGAACACATCAGAAGGGTCTGTAAGAAAGGGAACACTGTGGTCGTGGAGAACTTCAACCTACTGGGGCTGGAGAGGAGCACTCCAACCACCAAGAGTACAAGGGAGTAAGTTTACAAGAGGCATTTCAGGACAGCTTCCTGGTGCAGTTGGTCAGTGAGCCAACTAGACTATATAGGACTCTGGACCTGGTTCTATCTAGGCTGTAAGGCATCTGGAGGTGGAAGAACCTCTGTCTGGGAGCGACACCACTCTGACTCATGCTCAACATGGGCAGGGCAGCAGGAGGTATGGGCACCAAAGTGATAGACTTCAAGGGGTGGACTTTAAAAGGATGGGAGAAATTTGGGCAAGCATCTGGTGGAAATTCAGGTGCTCATGGATGCTAGCCAGAAATGGGATATCATTAAGAAAGGCATGATGGAGGCAACTGGGACATGTACAAAACAAGGAGTAAGAAGGAACGGGCTAAAACCCCAGTTGGTTGATGAAGGAGGTTATGAAAGGGTCAGGCCAAAAAAAGGCATTTAGAGACTAAAGAGATGGGGTGAGACAGCAGGGTGGTGTATGAAGAAGTCCAGGAGGTTACCAGGCTAGTCAGAGCGGCCAAGACATCCAGGAACTGAGACTGGCAAGGTATAAAGAAGGAGAAAAGAACTTCTTCAGATACATCAGTGAAAGATGGAAAAACAAGGATCAAATTGTAGTATTAGGAAAGGCAGTAGATGGGTGGAGAAGGGGGAGGACCAGGCGGAGGTATTGAATGAGTATTTCTGCTCAGTGTTCATTAGGGAGAAAGGTGGGGCAGATACCACCTGGGAGAGGAAGAGGGCTGGGGAGGTAATTGATTTAGGGATTACAGAGGACAGGGTGCTGAAGGGATTGAGGGCTCTGAGTGGGGAAAAGGTCCAGATGGCTTTCACCCTGGGTACTTAGGGAATTGGAAGTGGTCCTGAAAGGACCACTGGCTGACCTGTTCAATATGTCCTTAGACACTGGATGTGTGCCATAAGACTGGAGGATAGCCCATGGGGCACGATCCATAAAAGCGAACCTAGGGACAAACCAGGGAACTACAGACCAGTAAGCCTCACATTGATTGTAGGAAACTCATGGAGATGATCTTAAAAGAGAGGCTGGTGACATTTTGGAGATCAGGGGTCTCCAGGATAATCAGCAGCATGGGTTTATCTCAGAAAGATCTTGCCAGACAAATCTGATTGAGTATTATGACTGGGTGAAAAGGAACTGAACAAAGGCCATGTGGTGAATGTCCTGTATTTAAACTTCAGCAAGACCTTTGATTCCATACTGCAGGGAGGTGGGGGAGCTGGAGTATACAGGGTGGATCAAAGATGGTAAGCTGGATCACCAATTGGCTGAAGGGCAGGCAGCAAAGGGTGGTCATGGGGGAGCGCTCATCACTGAGGAATGTGATAAGCAGGGTGCCACATGGATCAGTATTGGGACCAGTGTTGTTCGGAATATTCATGTCAGTCATCTCCATGGGGTTAGGAGTAAGATCAGTCTCTTTGCAGACAACACAAAGAAAGGTGCCACGGTTGATGACATTGAAGGGTGGAGGGGGCTGCAGGACAACCTGACAAAATTTCAGGAGTGGTCAGATGTATGGCAGTTGGGGTTTACTGCCAAAAAGTGCAGGGTCTTGAACTTTGGGATAACAACCAGGGATGAACTATCAGCTGAGGGGGTAGAAATAAAATGCACTGAGGAAGAATGAGCTCTAGAGGTGCTTATATCAGGAGGATCAACAACTCAGCTCAGTGCAGGAGGGTGGCAGCAAAAGTCAACATGATGCTGGGATGTATACAAGGGAATATCCTCCCAAAATAGGAGGTGATCCTGCCCCACTACAGGTCAGTGGTCAGACCACACCTGGAATACTATGTGCAGTACTGGTTTCATTATTGAAGAAGTACATCAGATTGTTGGAAGGTGACAGTGGAGGGCAACAAAGATGATCCAGGGTTAGAGGATATTCCTATGAGGAGAGGCTGGGTGAGTTGAACATGTATTCCCTGGAGGAGAGGAGGGATGGGGAAACATGATAGAAAACCTTTAAATATTTGAAGGGGATTAACGGGCTAGTAAACAAAGGATTTTCAAGATTAGAAGGGAGGTTCAAGAGGGGGCACCAGATGTGCTTGGAGGGGGAAGATTCAGGAGGGAAGTCAGGAGACATTATTTCACTGGGAGGGTGGTGAATAAGTGGAATACTCTGCAGGAGGAAGTGGTAGTCTATAGCATGGTAGACCATTTTAAGAGGTATGGGACAGAGTGAGGGGTATTTGTGAGGAGGGAGGGTTGGTGGGGCAGTTGCAAGTTGAGGGGCTAGCTGCAAAATCAAGCAGACTTGGTAGACCATGATGCCTGTTTCTGGGTGTTTTCATATGTTCGTATGTAACTGAAATTGAAATAAAGGTAGGGTTATGGGCAAACTAGATAGGCCTAGTGGCCCCTATCTGTCATCAATTTCTATGTTCTATATTTCTGTGTTAGGTACTTCAATATAAATAAGTTTGCTAATATTTGCTGTGGTCTATCCCATTCATTGGAACACGGTGAGTTGTTACATGGCTGAGGATCAAAATGACAGCCACTGAAACTGTGATCAAAGTGCTTTGGCAGCCCCAGTATTGCAGCTTCAAAGCCAGTTACACTCCTTCAGTCCTTCGAATTCCACACCGACTTACTTATATGTTTCCTGACCCGAGGCAAACCCAGGGGACTGTTGGTAGGCATGTGCATGTTGAACATGGAGCTGCTGAGCCAGTAAAGCTGTGCTTTGTTGAGTCTGAATTCTGCAAGCAGTACATGTTAAAGGCAGTTGGTTATTTCATCTCATCATTGCAATGAGAAATTTCTTCATCACCACTATGCTTCACATCTCGATTTTATATGTCGGCTTTTAAGCAGTATTGTCAGTGCTACATATATTCTCCATTTAACTTTCTCAAATCACATCAAGCTAATATTTAGACAAATCAGAAATTAGGTGTTATGTTTAAATTATAAAATGTCCTTACTCCTCAAGCCAGAATTACAATAATTAGAAGTGTGCTCTTGCCTAGTATGAATTATAATTCTTTCCTTTCTCTGGCTTAGGAAAACTGATTTATCCCTGTTAACGTCAACATTTCATAGAGTGTGCATATTTCTAAAACCTCCATATAACATGCACCATTGTACACTTTATCAGTTAACTGGTTGGTTGCCCCTAATATGAGCTGCTATATACAATTTAAATTGTCTAACTGATAAAGTTATTGGACAGAAGGAGGAATCTCCACTTTGTCACTGCTGGGGGTACCGCTCCATGGCTCTGCCCTGGGGAGTGCTCAGGGACAGCCAACATTGATCATGGGGATGGGGTGCCTGTCTGCAGCCCCACCTGACGGGGTGAGCCTGTTCATGGTTGGTCTGCCTGTAGGGTTGGGGCCAAAGCTCCATTAGGGGCATTTAAGGGAAGTCTGAAAACAAAATGGGGAGTGTGGCTACACAGTTAGTGCTGCTAAGAATTGGAACAATCTCCCAGATTCATTGCAGGTTGGATAGGGCATGGAGCCAAGCAGTGCGGCACCACACTTTATCATGAAATGGAACTACGGAGCATGCGCCATTTTGGCAAATGCCAGACTTTTCAAAAATTAAATAAAGTAAGTAGAAAGTGACAGAACAGGGAGCTTTATTTGCAAAACCCTTAAACGGGGGTGAGGCTTGCAGGGTGGGTTATTTGGGCTAATTACATTTCTCCTTTAACAAATAACACGCATGTCCAGTACATTAAAAAATATCTGGTTATTAGATATGTCTATGAATAATTTGAATATATGTTTGTGGAATGTAAAGGAATACAGTCCCTTATTAGTATAAAAGATCCTATCATACTTAGCTAAAAACAAAACTGACATTGCATTACCTCAAGAAATGCATTTATTGCCTATAGAAGCTGCTAAATTAGATAGATCTTGGTAGCCTTGGCAGAATACAATGTATTCAACTCAAAACAGAGAGGTACACTTTTCTGATAAGGAAAGGAGTGAATTTTATCAAGTCTGATCATTATGCAGACACAGAGGGTAAGTTCAGATTTTAAAAGGCTCCATTGATGGATGCAGAGTAGTCACTGTAACTTATATGCCCCTAGTGCTCAGAGACATATTTTTTGACCACATCTCTGCCAGGATTGGCTCCATTAAGGATCAAGAAATTATACTGGTGGGGACTTCAACGGTTATGGACCTTTTATTCTTGACAGGAATAGAATCTCCTCACTTGGTGATAAATCTGGGTACCCGTGATTAGGGTGCTGGGGAAAGGGTGCCTACAATAACAGAGACCCACTCCCTAGAGCATCCTGGAAGGCTAGGTAGGGTAGGGGTGGCAAGATAGGGGTTGGTGATGGGATGTCACTATACATATGCACGTGGGGAGCGAGCAAGCACAGCTAGGGCAAGAGGGGATGTAGGGGTTGTGCCATGGTTGGTTATCGAGCCAACACCATGGTATGGTGGGAGGTTGCTGGCACTGGTTGGCAGGGTACTGGGTTTGGGTCCGGGCCCTGGTGCATTTTTGTTGTGTTGAGTCGAACCTTTAATTTTTACTGTTTTCACCCTCCTGACATGCACCCCTGTGGAGTAGAAAATCCTTTAGTAGACGATCATGGGGGTGAAGCACCCCACATAAACAGTAAAAGTAAGTCCATGGTGCTGTTGTTCTCAGGTATCGTGGTGTCAGAGTGCCATAAAAATTTTTGCACTTGACTCTTGATAATGGCGATCTCCTTTAGGCTTTCACCATTATCAGATAGATCCATAAATCCAAAATTCCAGCTCTTCCTTCACAAAATGGTTGCAGACTTAAATCTAGTAGATACCTGGAGACTTGCTCACCTTACAGACAGAGACTATTCGTTTTATTCATCTAGGCATAACTCCTACAGCAGGATTGATTACTTAATGCTTTCTAAAAACTTGATAGGGGTGTCAAGAGTGTCTACTTAAATGATATCATTATTTCAGATCATGCACTTTTAAAGCTATCAAGTTTCTATTGGTGGAGGGCAAGAGGGTCTAGGAGATGGAGGATGAATAACTCTCTTTAAATTACACTTATTTTAAATTCTGGTTGGGGAAAGAAATTAAAGGATATTTCCAAAATAATGACTGAGAAGTTTCCTATGTGTATTTGTGGGATGCCTCTAAGGTGTTCATCAGAGGTAGAATAATAAGTTTTTCATCTTTTCTGAAAAAGAATCTCAGAGGGACTTTGCAAAAAGAGAAGGAGTTGCACTTGCTTGAGCAGGGTTTAAAAGGCTAAACAATTCAGATGAACAATTATTATTTTAAATTACCAGTTTAAAGTATGAGATAATAAGGTTTACTTCAGCTACGGCTGAGTATGCATTGTTTAGAACAAGACAGTCATTCTGGAAAATGGGTGAGAAGGCAGGCAAGCTATTGGCATATAGACTTAAAGCAAGACACAGTTAAAATGACATAGCAGGCATCAGAAATAATCTAAATTTTGCTGTGGTATAACAAAGAAATAAATAATGAATTTAGAGACTTATACTTAAAGTTATACCAAAGCTCTGAGGAGGCCAGATAATATTATGGAGAGCATCTCAAATCAGTCAAAATCCCAGCTTTGTCAGATTCTGAAAGGGAAGGTATGAGCAGACCTATATGCATGGAGGAAGTGGCACTAGATATAAAGAAGCTACCTTCTAATAAGGCGCCAGCCCATATGGATTGCCGCAGAATTTTATAAATATCTTACTGATCAGCCTTGTAGATATCTTTTAGAAATGCTTAAAGAGATACTGGTCAGAATAGTACTACCTGATTCTATGAGGGAGGCTTGTATCACCATTATTTTAAACAAGGTAATGACTCTTTGACATGTGACAATTACAGACCCAATTCACTATTGAATGTGACTACAAAATCCTCTCAAAGGCTCTGGCAACTAGGCTTAAAATGCATCTAATTAAATTACTAGGCAAAGAACAAGTTGGGTTTGTTCAAGGAAGGTCAGGAACAGATAATGTTAGAAGGCTGTTGAATGTTATCTGGTCGCCTTCTAAATAGAACACCCAGCAGCAATAGTGGCTCTGGACTTTTGCAAGGCCTTTTATTCCCTGAAATGGAAATATCTGTTTTTGGTTTTAGCACATATGAATGTAGGGTGAATATGATTTCTTAGGTTAGGACTTTATATAATAGGCCCACAGTCAGAGTAATAACAATGGCCTAATATCAGAACAAGTTCAGCCTTTTCAAAGGATCCAGACAGGGTTTCCTTTATCCCCATATTTATTAATTTTAGCCATAGAACCACTGATTAGGAAAATTACAGCTAAGAAGAGAGTGCATCAGATTAAAACAAATAGTGTGTCTATTAAGGTTTTTGCATATGCTGATAACTTGTTAATTTCAGCTATTAACTCTGAGGATTCATTTACTATCCTGAGTAAGTTGTTAGAGATTTCTCACAATTTTCTGGGCTGAGCTTACATAGAAACATAGAAACATAGAAGTTGACGGCAGATAAGGACTGCAAGGCCCATCCAGTCTGCCCATTTCTTTTCTACCTTATAAATGTGCCATCGGCCTTTGCTCTCTCAGTGACCTATCTATTCAGAAGCTTGAACTAGATTAAATGCAAATTTTAGCAATCGGTCCTCAACCTATACAAAAGGAGGGTAGGGGATCAGATCCTTAGGAACAATTTAAAAATAAATTACATATCTTGGACTCATAATAGTCAAGAATATAGTTAAAGTGATAGAGCTGAACATCTTGCCTTTGCTAAAAACTGTGGAGTATAATCTTTTAAAATGGCAAGACTTGCATCTGTCTTTATGGGGCAAAGTTAATGCCATTAAAATGATGGTAGCTCCAAGACTTTTTACCTTTTCAGAGTATTTCACTAAGTATTAATAACAAGATATTTAAGCAAATGGAAAATCTGATGTGGACCTTTCTAATGGGGTCCAAGCCACCAAATTATCTGTTTAGAAACTTGAAGCCCATGGACTGAAGGAGGCTTTGCCTTACCAAGTTAGAAAAATACCATATCTCCTTTTATTTAAACAAGCTGTTAAATACGTTGTTGAGGAAAATGGAACTGATAATCCAATGTGGATTGAAGTGAGAAAACATTTGTCTTCCCATTCAAATTTTCTGATATGCTATTTATTAATATTCTGAGGCAAATTAAAGATATCCCTGTATAGCTTCTTTGCTTCTCAATTAAGAAGTTAGACATATTCTTGGTTTTACAAGCTTTCCCATTAAACTCATTACAGTTTGGAACAATACAAATATAGGATATGGTGGGAGGCCTATGCATGAAGCAGATTGGTTAAAAGCAGGTATAACAAACATAGGGATCTAATAAAGGAGAAAGTCAAACTTTACTTTTATTTGCAGAAGTAAAAAAAATTTCAGTCGCAAAGTTTCAATTTGCAAGCTATCTGCAGCTCAGGAAGACATTACAGAACTATTCTAGCACCTGATTTTACTCTTCCTAAACACAATGAATGGGAACAATTGAAGCGGTTAGTATCGTTAAAAAAGGAGCTGGTATGTGTTATAAATACATAACTAATGCTAAAATACTATTTCACCTTCACAAGCATGCACATTGAAGTGGGAATCAGAATTGGGAGAGATTCTGAATGAAGAGGAGTGGTTGAAGACCAGGAGAAATGCATATCTGAGTAACAGAGAGGTCCAATTTAAAATTCTTCACTATTACTATTAGTCCCCAAACACTTGGAATAAATGTATTATTTACAGAAGGCCCTTGTTGGAGGTGTCAGACAAAGTATGCAGACCTCATGTACATGTTTAGGAATTGTACAGTCATTAAAAATGTTTGAAGTATGGTATAAAGTGTGTGAGGAAGTAACCAATGTTAGCCTACCATTCTCAGGTAAACTGGTTATTTTGGGTATAGATACAGAGATACCTTTTGAAGCAGTCTGCAAAAATATTGGTCTTTGCAGTCGCCCTTGCTCTGAAAAAGGTTACCACTATCATACTGGAAATCTCCCATTCCCCATTAGCTATTGAATGATTCAGCAGTGCAGGTTTTGTAGCAAATAATGAAAGAGTTGCTGCAGTAGTAAGTAATAAGTTAGATGTTTTTGTAAAAGTTTGGTCTCCTTCCTTACACTTCTGGAAACAAACTTCCAACTAAGTAATGATTTTAACCAGTAGGACATAGTGTTACTTAATATATTGAATCCCAATAAAACTGTCATATTGTATATTGCATAGTATGGTCCACAAGAGTTATTATCATACTGACGGAATTAATCCTGTCTTTTAATAGTGGACTCTGCAGAAATGTTTTGCTCTAATAAGTTAACATATTTGTATTATCAGAATGTAGATTTAATGTATTGTATAATATGTTGCATTACTACCTTGTATGTTATCATTTGTTGTTTTTAAAAAATAAATCTGTTGATTAAAAAAAATCTGGTTTATCCCACCATTCAGAAGCTGCAGCAAACAACTGCCACAAAGAACAGCTCTGACCTCACTCACTGAGGTAAGCATGATCGTGGTCTCAATCTCAATACACAAACTGCCAAAGCAACTGTAAAAGAAAACCTTTAAAAATAAATAAATAAAGATGGACTGGGAAACAGGTAGTGTGTGTGTGTGTGTGTCAGACTGAGTGAGACACAGGGACAGTAGACCAAGCTGCACAAAATTGCTGCCGGCAATTATAAAAATAAAAGATGGCAAGTGTGTCTCAACTCAAATTTAATGGTTGCTTCGTGTGGGATGGGATGCTTTAATAAACCCTTGGGCTTTGCCCTCAGTGTTTATGTAGCATCCCATACTTCGGAAATCATTAAATTCTCATTAACACACTTGCCCATCCATTATTTTATATGTAATATGTATATTATAACTGTCTGATGTATTACTTGATGTACTGTATTAACAATGTTTTTTTTTTGTAACATCTTGACTATTTTGATACAGTCCTGGTTGCATAAGAAGGAGGGCCTTGGCTCATTATGCTTACCTGATAAACAAAAGTTAAATAAATAAATACATAAATACATTTCTTTGGCTGATTATTTTTCTCCTCTCTTTATATTCTACTTCCATTTCAAGATAATACATTATTCTACCTTGTGTAATTGATGAAATTCATTTTGTGTGTCTATGCTCTAGTCCAGCTACACTGTGTGAATAATAAATTATAAGCCAGATAAATTATATGAAGTGACATTTTTTAATCATTTGTTTTAAGTTTCAAGATGATGTAATTCAAAGTGGGAAAGGAAAAAATATATATATTTTTTCAGAATGCTAAATATTTTGATAAGCACTTTTAACTTAATTCTGGTGGTGATATTAATAGTAATGCATTGTTTGTTTATGACACACTTTGCAGTAACCTAAGCATCAAGCTCGAAAAGCATGAGCTAATTCAATTGATTTTCACAGATTCAGCTGATGAATATCGAAGATCAAGACGCAGTCCTTAACTGATCATCAAAAGAATCTGCTTTTACTATATTGTTTAATAATGCACACGTTATCTATCTATTGAACTATTCCTTTTTATTAAAGCTTGTTACTTTAATTGTGATATTAATTTATCGATTTGCACAGCCTTTCATATGTAAAATGTATTGCTTGCTTTACATGGTTTTCACATTAATAGTGATTTGAATTGATGTAATTAAGTATGTTTGATGTCCTTTGAAAACTCATATGTAAATGTTCAGTTATTAGCTTGTTCCTGATTTGCATTAGTTTATTATGCAATTTGTATTTAAAGGGACACTGTCAACCCTTTTTTCATCATGTTAGTTTTAATTGAAACCCCACATTTTATGATTGCTAACCTTCTATAAAATTCATTGATGTTGTTGGTTGTTTTATCTACCTCCTTTCCTAGTAGAACTGAAGTGTATGCTAATAGTGTATTTGTACCAAACCTTGTTTTGTTTACAAATCCTTAGTCTGCTACTATTGCTTACTAACTAAATATTATGAACACCTCCGAACAGTGCAGCCACTCATGATGCAATAGTCTCCTCTCCTCCCACTGCATCATGAGTGCTAGACTGTGTTGGGGGTGTTACCAAGTCCAGGAAAGATGCTATGGGAGTTGAATAAGGACTGTAAACAAACATGTTTTGTGTGGCAATACCAGCATGGTGCGTAGTCAGTTTTTACTTTAAAAGAACAAAAATAATCTGATCAAACTACCAGCTACATCAGCAATATTTACAGAATGTGAGAAATCATAACATGTGTTTTTAAATTAGAAAGAATTTTGCCTCAACGGGTTGACAGTGTCCCTTAAAGGACTTCAGTGACTACAGCAAATTATCCCTGAAGAAGGCTCATTAGTGAGGCAAAGCATCAGGTTGTAGTCAATATTTTCTACCTCTGTGCCCTAGTAGGGTCTGTAACATTCTGCCGGTCTAAATTTTTGTATATTATTGGTTTCCATTTTACCTATTTTCCTGAGTAAAGTTGAAGTTTTTTCATGGTACCTGGATTTTTACTCAATTTATTTCAATACCTCAAGAGCCCAGGATCAATGTGGTTACAGTTTTCTTTATTACAGGGAACAGTGAACATACGCATTCACATTCTCACACTGGGATTGGGAACCTCAGTGACAGGCTGTTGTTCGGGAATGGATGTGGGTGATGTGGAAGGAGGGGTTTCAAGAGAAGCTGTACCAGGTTGGGCACTAGTCTGCTTATATTATTTATACAAATAATATTAAGAATATGAAGAGTGGGTGGGTGACCTGAGGGAAGGGTGGGGAAGAAGAGGTATCTGGAGTGGACACCCCATCTGCTTAACAAATGAGGTTCACTATCAGGTTTTGCTGACTGTTTTTGTAACAACTGTAACCTGGTGCTCTGTGCCATCTGTGGGCTCTGTGATGGCATATCTGGCATCAGAGGTACAAATAAATCACTTTTTTTAATTATTTTAATAAAAATCATACCATCTTGACTGTGGTCTGCTTCTCCTGTGCTCTCCAATAACATATGGCACCGGAGTGCAACTGTACTCATCCATAAGCATGTTTTTTATAGTGCTTGAGTTAAATGTACTGTATATAATGAAACAGCGATTGTCTGTGAGCTGAAAAAAGTAAGTGGCTTTGTAAAATAAGTGGTCTATACTACTGAAATTTGGCTTTGAAAAGCTAAGCCTTTGCCTCTGGGCATGCACATAACATCACTTGTTTTATAAAGCCACTTACCTTTTTCAGCTCACAAACAATCATTCTTTCATATGTATTTAACTCAAACTCAATAAAAACAACACCACTCTCTCATTAATGACTACACCTGCGCTTTGGTGTCATTTGCATTTGGGAGCATTCAGGAGACATGAACCACAGTGCAGACAGCAACAATATGATTTTATTAACAATAATTACAAAACAGTGATTTCTTTGTAACTTTGGTGCCTGATATGATATCACAGAGCATACAGATGGCATGAGCAACTAGGGGCCTTAGGTTGCAAAAATAGTTAGCAAAAGCTGACAGTGTCCCTTTAAATAGCTAGCTAAGTTGATAGAAAGTGTCCAGATAGATAGACAGATAGATAGATAGATAGATAGATAGATAGATAGATAGATAGATAGATAGACAGACAGATACAGACAAACAGAGAGAGAGAGAGAGAGAGAGAGAGAGAGAGAGACAGAGAGAACAGGGTTCACCGGCTCATGGAATGAACTGAAGCCAGCAGCACAATTCCAGATGCAGATTCAGCATTCAAGAAAGTTCTGCTATTCTCATACAGAGAACATGGGTGAACAGCTCCTCCTCGTTAAGCTGAGAAACCTGGATTTGGGGTGCCCAGAACAGGTATTTCTGGGCCTTTTTTAAAGCAAACACAAGAATCTAGCTAAATAGGTCCTGTTTAGCTAGGTTCAGGTGGTTGTTGTCTTTGAATTACATAATCTTTATGTTTTTTCATGTTTGGTTAGTTCGGGGAGGGATAAGATGGCAGCCATCAAGACACATTGTTTTGTATTGTGAGAGGCAAATGGTAAAAATACAAAAACAGTCTGTGACATGGAATTTTTGTGTTGTATCAGAACAGTATTCAAAAATCTTAGTACACATGCTCAGAACAGGAAAAAACATTAAAACCTTACAACTCTGGAACCATTTAATAATTTTTCATGGAACCTTCCAAAGACACTACCTTGGTGTGGGATTTATGTAATAACGTAGATCGCACAAAGTGAATGTACATCGGTGAAAATCAATTTCACCGATGTACCTCCTAACACCAGGGACTGGCTATTATTTTGTTTAGTGCTCCCCACACCTCTCTACTGAAGGATTCTAAACTCCAGGGTAGATCATGCTGGGGTGCAAAATCTGAACAAAGATTTTTAGCCGGTGCACAACAAATGAATGCACGCCTGAACAGAACCCGCACACTCGGAGCCCTAACCTGCCACCCATCCACCATGCCACAGACCCAGCTCAGCAACTGACCACTGCACTACTCCTCACAAACCTCCTCCTTTTCCACCATCGAACGGCGGTTGCTCGCCTCATCACATTATGCATATAGCGACAGATGTAGCTATCCGCATCACCTGCCCATCCAGTAGACCTGAGAAAAGGCACCCCTATTGAGTCACCCTTTTTGTAAGCACTCAATAGCAGTCACCCTTCTCATGGGATACCCTTGGTGTGTATGCTTCTACCCAGAAAATTTCAGGAAAAAATTCCTTTAGGTGAAGGCCGTGCATGAGAGCAAAATCAAAACACATGTTAAATGTAGGAAAACATTAGAAGTCTACAGGAACATTATGTAGGAGGATCTCAGAAACTGCATAAGTTGCTGTCATGAACATTTCTACATATGTAGACCTTGCTTAATAGTCAATGCATGCAGAATGTCATTTAATTTCATCAAACACTGCCAAAGCTATTGAGGTACAAAGTTAGGGATTTAACAGTGAACCTGTTACACAATGCTAACTATATTGGCTAAGCCATAGCAGTATAATATGTACTGTATAATAGGAAATGTTTTCTGTACTTTTATTTTTGCTGTGTTCATGGGACACTAGTCTCAGCAAAATAAAGGTACAGTGAGCATTTCATGTCTGTATTAACAACTGACCGCTGAGTTACTTGATTTTACTCTATTAAAGCAAGGATGAAAAGGAAGTCCTGTTATACAGATTAGCCCAAGATCTCTTTTAGACACAGTATTCATGAAACCTAACTTACTTTAAAGAATTTTAGAAAGTAATCAAATTTAAACAAGTAAAGTTGACTAGAAGCAGCTCTGAGATGCAAACATTGATACACACATTGTCACTGGAAATGTGTGTATGTATGCAGCCACAGTACCCTATACCAGGGTAAGAAATAGCAGGGCAATAGCTTCATTGTACAATGACCTCTTTCAAGCTGTGAAGTTGGTGTTCTGAAGATTGAAAGGGCTCAGCCTTTGTTTAAAGTTGCTGGTTTTGACACTCAAGGTGAGTACCGCCCACCTTGAAAGCTGATTGGCTGGTTGCTCGATTAGGTGTCCAGATAGCAGATGAAAGCCAGTCTCTGTGCTGATCACTGGGGAGAGGATGGATTGCTGCCACAGAGCCCAACAAATGACCCGATCATGGCTCTGAAGGTGGTGCCCCAAAACTGGAAAGGACTCAGCCTTTGATTAAAAGTCCCTGGTTTATCAATTGATTATTTTTTTATCCAGGAAAGACACACTAAGCTGATGCTTGTTTACAGGTGCAACCTGGGAGCACAAGGAAGTTAATTGACTTGCTTAGGGTCACACAGTATGCATGTGGGGGCTTTGGGATTCAAACCCAGGACTCCAGGTTTGCAGCTCAGAGCCTTAAACCACTGCACTATACTGCCTGCCTTGATGTTAGCCCTACCCATCTTGAAAGCTGATTGGCTGGTGTCTTGAATCTACAGACCTGCACTCCACTACACCTCTTAGTGCTGTCCACCTGCACTCCCTTCCAATGTAATATGCTTTTTTTTCTAGCAAACATCACTCATTGGGTATTAATTAGTAATTTTATTTTCATTAACATGTGCTAAAACTAACGTTTAAAAAAACCTCTTTGTTTGAACGTTAAGAGTCCAAAGATAATTATGTTACAGTCTTTACTAAAAATGTTTGTGATTATATATCACTTCATATCACTTCTTTTGTACTTGATTACAAGTGTTTTTAACACATGTACTTTACCATCCTTCATTTATGGCAAGCTGTTTTCTCTTCATGGCTCTATTGCCTATTCCACCTCTCTCCATACTCATTTTGTTTTTTAGTTCTTCGTGATTGCACCTTTCATCTGTATCCATTGCCCAAAATTTAGAGAACCCAATGTTGTCTACAAATGCTTGGCGTTCTGCTTATTTGTTTTGTTTGGCTTCCTGTGCCATTACTCCTTCTTTCTGCTTAGGACCAGCCAGCCTCCTCAATTCTTCCTCAATCAGGTGATAGCAATCACGTTCTAACATGCTGACGTTTGGGAGTAAATCTCCATCATCAGAGCTATGTTGGTACAGGTGTATTGCCTTTTCATACCCATTCCTTATCCTGCAACCAATCAATCATTTTTTTTAAACAAAAAGTAGAAAAAGAAGGTGCATATATTAATCAGTCATTGTTGAAACAACAACCTTTGTCACCAAACCTCTAACTTCTTTTAAAAAGTGCCTTTCTTCTAGTGGCGCTCTTTTATAATTACAGGAGGTCAGTTCAAGTTGCTAAAGGTCAACCACCAGTTTTACTATACTAACTTATACATGTTTTTCTTTTTAATATTCTCTCATAAGTAAATTCTTCCTACCGTTTTCTATAAAGTACATTTCCTTTGATGGTGCTCTTTATTACAGGAGGTCAATTTGAATTGCTAAAGGTCAGCCTCTAATTTTATTGTTCTAACTTGTACATATTTTTTCTTAAATTGTTCTATACTTATCTTGTCCTTCTAATTATACATTTGTGTTTATACTTCAAAAAATCAACCAAATCTATTTCAAAGGACCTCGTGTAATAAAACAGCACCATCAGAAGAAAAGTACTTTATAGAAAAACTGGTAGAAGATTCTACTTATGAGAGAATATTAAAAAGAAAAACATGTATAAGTTAGTATAGTAAAACTTCTGGTTGACCTTTAACAACTTGAACTGACCTCCTGCAATTATAAAAGAGCCATTAGAAGAAAGGCATTTTTAAAAGAAGTTAGAGGTTTGAGTGACAAAGGTCATTGTTTCAACAATGAATGATTAATATATGCACTTTTTTTCTACTTTTTGTTTAAAAAATAATGACTGATTAGTTGCAGCATAAGGAATGGGTATAAAAGGCAATGTTAGCTCTGATGATGGAGATTTACTCCAAAACGCCAGCATGTTAGAACGTGATTGCTATCACCTGATTGAGGAAGCACCGTTGAGGCTGGCTAGTCCCAAGCAGAAAGAAAGAGTAATGGCACAGGAAGTCAAACAAAACAAATAAGCAGAACGCCAAGCATTTGTGGACAACAGTGGGTTCTCTAAATTTCGGGCAATGGATAGGATGAAAGGTGCAATCACGAAGAACTAAAGAAACAAAATGAATATGGAGAGAGGTGGAATAGGCAACTGAGCCACGAAGAGAAAACAGCTTGCCATAAATGAAGGATGGTAAAGTACATGTTAAAAACACTTTGTAATCAAGTACAATGAAGAGATATAAAGTGATATATAATTACAAAGCATTTTAGTAAAGATTGTAACATAATCATCTTTGGACTCTTAACGTTCAAACAAAAGGAGTTTTTAAAACACGTTAGTTTTAAGCACATGTTAATGAAAATAAAATTACTAATTAATACCCAATGAGTGATGTTTTGCTAGAAAAAAAGAAACAAATTACATTGGAAGGAGTGCAGGTGACAGCACCAAGAGGTGTAGTGGTGTGCAGTTCTGTTGACCTGATTCAATCTCTTTGCCTCCTTTAGTCTCACTACCTACTTCTCACCATGAGGACAGTAATTACACCTAGTGTTGTAATCAAATCAAGATTGAAAACTTGTACCTGTTCCTATTAGTAACTATGACATTGTTTACTGGTGATTTTGGCCTGCACATACAGTGCAGAAAAAAGTTTATCGTGACTGTGCTACAGACCTGAAAGCAAGAAATAAACTACATGCTCTTACAGTCTATTCTACAGTTTTCCCAAGCAGTCAAAGAAGAAACTAAATGAGTTTAAATTTGTGGAAATACTCAAGAAAAGGAAGGCTGAAAAACTTTCTCTACTGAGCGTCATCCAACAAAGTACTATGAAACAAAAACCGCAGTGCTGAATAGAAGCACCTCCCTGCTCTCTCACAGTAGCAGTTCAGCAACACTGAGAAAGACAGACAAATGTCTAATAAATCTATCTGCAGTGACTAATCTAATCAAAATAAACACTTTCCAGTGATACACAACACTAGGATAAAGACCTCTGATGAAAAGAATTCAGTAAAAAGAATCTAAAAAGGTACAAATCTTAAAAATATTTTCTGAAAACCTCAGAAAAGACCTAACTCCTTCACTCCCTTTCCAGCATTGCACTGAAGACAGACCCTGTGAGGTCCATATCCTGTTTCACTGCACCACATAACCTGCTTAGACAGCAGACTAGTGCTGTTTGAAAATAAAATTCTTCCAGAGGAATTAGTATGAAAGTCAGAATGTTGCTTCCTGGAAGGTTTAGAATGCTCTTTGCAAACATATAAACATGAATGCTGCCAGCAGACTAAGGCCTTACAGTCCATCGAGTGAAGTCTGCTTGTAATGCAGAGTCCCAAGTGACAGCTAAGGACTCCAACCCCATTCACCAGCTGATACCTTCCTCCTTCCCAGCCATTCCCCTGTTTGCCCTGGACTTTCTCTTTTACCCTGTACCATTCCCTTTGAAGCCTCTCCACAGTTTCCATTGACACTAATTTATCAGAGCCTATTCTTCCATACCTCCACCTCACCATCAATCAATCAATCATTCAATCAATCAATCAGTCAATCAACTTTATTTAACCAGGCATAAACACCATTGAGGAAGCTCATTTTCAAAGTGGTCCTGGGCATTAATACAATACAGTACAATCATAAATTACAGTTACGATGGACAGTGTGCAAACAACATTGTGTAGGTGTCTGGTCAATATAGGCCTATACATACTGGTCAACATAATTAATATGCAGAGGTACATAATGATAAGCTTACAGGAGTGAGAAGAGACGACAATCCCAGATAGTCTCCACTAAGTAAGAGCTCATACCTAAATGATAATAAGTAAGGCGGTATTAATGGAGTAAGATAGTAATGGTGGTGAAAGAGTAGGCAGTCAAGAGGAGGCCAAAATGACCTAGTGGTAGGGAATAGACAGGGACAACCAGGATTAAGGGATCTAGGCTTGTAGGTGCTGGGTTCTGTTGCTAGGAATGTGAGGTGGATGAGATACTTAGGCATAGGATTTGGGAGTGACACCAGGGGCTTAGAGATCATAGAAGTCTGAAACAGCTGCATGATTCTTTCAAATAATCTATTATTCGAGCTTTGAATGTGAAAATGCTTAGAAGTGAGGGTAATTTTAATGAACTTTGCAGTGTTCCAAAGTGATGGAGTGAGAAGTTGATTGCTGCTGAGCCGTAGGTTGTTTTCACACTAGGAATCTGGAAGCAAATTATGGAGAAGCGCCTCAGGCCATAGAAACCCTTGGCCCATTTGAAGAGGTGAGAGATGTATGCAGGGAGGTTATCAGATAATGCTCTAAAGAACCAGAGGAGATCATTCCTTTTCTCCTAGTTGAGAGTGAGATCCATCCCGAAACCTGGTATAGAAGACAATGATGTGTACCATGGGTAGATTAAGGATAAATCTTAAGGTCCGGTGGTAAAAAGTGTCTAGTTTGTTACATTGTTGAAGGCAATGACTTTAGAGGAAGTCAGCATAGTCCAACATAGGTAGGAATGTGGATTGTACTAGTTTCATTCTAGCTTCTAATGTAAGTAGATGTTTAATGTGATAGAATAAATCTAACCGCTGTCTTAGTTTCTTCAAGATTTCATTTAAATGGCACAGAAAGTTAAGTTTATTGTCCAGCCAGAACACTAGGTATTCAAAGGAATCAGCTACTTCAAGGGCTTCATCTAAAAGTGTTCGGATCTGTGGGATAAGTGTACATCCGAAGCAGACTTTGGTGAGAGAATCATTGCTTCCTGCTACCACCTTTTCCATGAAGAAATGCCTCCTGGAATCTGTCTTGACCCCCCACCTTAAGGCAATGTCCGTTTGTGTTTTTATTTCCCTGAGCCTGAAGAGTTCTCCTTGCCCATCTGGATAATGGCTTTCCAATATTTAAACATCTCAGTCACGTGTTCCCACTCTGTCCTCTCCTCCAGAGAGTACATATTCAGGGCAGCCCACCTTTCCTCATATGTCCTGCCACGATGACCTGTATCTTTCTTTGTTGCCCTCCTCTGGGCTGGCTCCAGCAGGTCAATGTCCCTCTTCAGGTAGGGATGCCAGTACTGTGCACCATACTACAGGTACAGCTGCACCAGTGACCTGTACAATGGCAGCCTGAGCTCCTCCACCTGCTGCTGACACCCCTGACAATGCCACACAGTATTCTGTTGGCCTTTGTTCCAACCTTAGCAGTGTCAGTGGCTCAGTAGGTAGCACACTCACCTCTGAGGGTGGGAGGTCAGAGTGCTGTGGGTTCAGTTTCCACATCTGGCACTTGGGTTAATATACCAGTACTGACACTGTAGTGCAGCATGAGAAGGTGCTGCACGCTCTTCGATGAGACATTAAACTGAGGTCCCATCTGCCTGGATTGGTGGTAGTTCAGGTGGATGTTAAAGATCCCATGGCACTTCTCGAAAGAGTAGGAATTTCCCCAGTGTCCTGGCCAAATTTCCATCATTCACTAAAATACCACTAACAGCTTAATCTGGTTCAAGGTCAGTTGGCATTCATCTGTATCCCTCCCGGGTCGTGCCTGAAAATAGGCAGGATTTGTCTAGTGCACTTACCCGGTCAACAAAACTAAATAAAATAAAAAAAAAAAACCTTCCTACATAATGAGGAGTGTTTCGCTTTCAACAAATTCTGAGAATGGTACAATGAATGCTTAAGTATTGCACATTGATGTATTAAAATGTGAAATTAATTTTTGCAGAACTGATCATTGTGTAATTTACAGAACTGTGTAATGGATTCATGTATTAAACTGCAGAATGTAATTTGCTTAGAAGTGCCATTTTGAACTAAGTGTGTATCATTCCAAAATTCATCCGAAGTTTATAGAATGAAGCAAAGATTTGCAGAGCAAATTCACAGGATTCAGATTTTGCCTAAGTCAGACTTTATGAAAATTTATGAAAGTTGTCAAATTTATGAAACTGTAACAAAATCAGAATTTCCAGTTTCTGCCCAACACCAAAGCAGACTCTATAAGTCTAGTCTGTACTACACAGGCAGCAATGTCATCTCCACTAACTTTGAAATGTGCTGCAAAGTATCTTAACAAACTTATTCCTGAACTTAATGACCAAGTTGTCCAGGATCCATTAAAACTTTGTAAATAGTCACAGAGTGCAAAGATGGCCACTGTATGAACTTCATCAGTAAATTAAGGCTTCACAAGATGTCTAGAAACAGCTGAAAATTACATGTCGGCAAATGTGCAAATTTAGTTTTGCAGAAGCAGAATCATAATGTTTTGCAAATTCCACTGACAGAGTTTGAATTTTTCATGCAACAGAGGTGATGCATTTATTTTATCTCCACTACATGTTTAACTGGAACATTATTATAATGCTTGGAACTCTATTATTTTTTCTTTTTTATCACATATATTCCACATTCAGATCTTATCTTTTTCCTCAAAAGAGATCCTCTTCTCTTTCCTGTTCTCAAAGTATTTACCATTCCCATCACTCTTCTCTTCAACTGCATCCACTTCTCTTATGTGTTCAAGTACCACATTAGCTGACATAATATGCACATCTATTTTGAAAAAATTCTAACTATAACCCTCCTACCTTGGACCCAACTTCTGTCCATTCAGTTACATAATGTGCTCCAGTACAGTATATTAAAGCATTTCCTTAACTACAGTACTGCATCCCTACATGAAAGTGTCTGATTCCAACAAGAGATGTCAGATTTGTAATCTAGTGGTGCAATAGCTATCTGCACAACACTAAATTACTGGGCCTTTAAACATTACTAAATCTAAATTAAAACCATTTGAATAAACTGAAGGCACATATTAAAACAACCCACCTGTTGTGTTGGAAATCTCCCTTTGGAACATGGAACACAATCAAAGCAGCAGATTGGCTGTCCGAACGAGTAGCTTTTCTAAAGCCAGAGGGGCAAGGTTCACTGCACACTGAATGTGGAACCTGAAGGATAAACAGAAGTTGATCAAGACAGCATGTGGTACACAGGAAGAAAGGTCCATTAGAAAATTGAAAAATTAGGAAGTAGGCTTTTATTAATGAGAGAAAACAAGACAAGGCAAATATTATCAGTTTTGTATTGTTCCCTTTCATCATTGCAAGCAAGTGGTACAGGTGGGTACCCTTCAATTAATGGTTATCTTCTAGAGCTGTGTGGAATGGGAATTTTGAATCTCTGGAGATGTGATGCAGTTTCACAAAATTCAGCAAAATGTCATGGAATTTCTTGGAATTTGTAAGATTTAGTAATCTGGTTATAACTAAGCTGCCTTTGAAGCTAGAGGTCTGACATTTGGAATGTATACTCTGCAGGTCCATGGTGACTAACATCGTGCCATCTGGATGGATAATGTCAAAATTACAGGTGCTCAAATGTTGTCATTGTATTGTTTTGGAGAAATTTCATGAGCTTTTTATGCACATACCTTAACCGTCTGTTATGTCAGGGATTTTAAATGGCAAGATTTCTGATGATAAGTATTCTAACAATGTGCCAAATTTCATGACAATATGATGCATTGTTTCAAAATTATATGAGCTCAAAATCTGTCATTTTATTTTTTCAGGAAATGTCATGAAAAAATGTAATCTGCATATAACTCAGGCACCTTTGGAGATAGGCATGTGTAAACTAATACAAATAACCTTTTTAATCCCTACAGAATGATCTAAATATGAACAGAATTAGATAAGAGATCTTTAAGTTACAGGGGTTCAAAGCTTTACTATGTATATATTTGCAACACTTTGTGAAAATGATTAAAAATGTGGATGTTTGTAACTTCTGCTCTCAATGCATAGTGTAAACATTTGACAAGCATATCCATAGTCTGTGTTTCCTGGTGTCCAACATAACTGGATAAATTGGTTACGAGTTTTAATTTTGCAGAAAAAAATGATTAGTAACATTTTCTCACATATTTATGTTAGCATAAACTGTAGATGAAGCATCTATATTTTTTGTGGAATTTAACATTAGCAATGCACATATCTCTAATTCATTTGATAATCTGGGCTTAGATTTGTGCAGTCCTGTTGTTCCTTTCTGGGTGACTATTAACCCCCTTCTATTTTTGCATAGGCAGATTGATTTAATAGAAGTACTGATCCCATTGACTCGTTGTTCTTTACAGTGACAAACTCCTTAAAACAAGAGTCACCTCCTCCTTTTCCTATCAACCTACCCTGTTGGAATAGCCATAATTCTTCTTCCTGCTGCCCAAGACATTATCTTCACCCACCACATTTTTTTGAGTACCTCTAAGTCCTAGACTTGTATGTAATCAGGTTCCCCAGAACATAAAGTTGCTGGATGTGATTCTTAAATATCTTGCTTTCAGGTTAGAATTGTTGACACTCTGTGTTTTCTTGCTCCAACCTGGGGGTCTACTACTGTTGTGCTACCCAGCTCAGCTGTCTATTTCTTCTTGGTGAAACTGTGCATCTAACTCCAGAACATGGTGACCCCTGCACTACCTGCCTCTTATATCCCTATCCTTTAATTAGAATCCCCAGATAAGGCTGAGGAAAATAGAAAATTCCAGTTATATGGAATTTTCATAACATTTTACAATTTTCACAAAGACTCGTGGATTTAACTTAAGCACACATTATTTTACAATTTTCACAGCAAGCAATTAATAAAATTGGCACACACTGTCTCCTTGTAAGGTCTGAGAACCTGCCAAATTTAATGGTATTGTATTTCTAGTTTTAAAGTTTCAGTGGTTTATAAATTTGTAGTTTACATTCTTGCAAATTTAAATGTTGTAAAAGTTTGACTACTTTTAATTCAATCCCATTTAAAGCTGAAAAAATTAACTTTATAGAAATGACAAAGAGGTATAATAGTTTAAATGTTTCAACTCTGGTAACATTTGGATATGTAGTTTTAAAATTAGAGGAACAAAACAAAATTTTAATTTTGGCAACATGTTGTCAGGCTGTAACCCAGTTCCATTTAAGACTAGAAATATGAAACTATGTCATATGCAAATTTAGTGATGACCTGTATACCTGTTAATTTTGTAACATTTCAATGAATACTATCACAATTGTACTAAAATTACAGAAATCAAAATGTTGGCAAATATTTGGTTACCTATAACTCAGCTCCCATTCAGGCATGAGACTTAAAACATGGTGCATATACGCATTCTGTGCGCTTCACTAAGTCCTGATATTGTGGAGAAATTTGGACAAGAAATTTTAAAATTATCTCAAAATAACTGAAAATTAAATTTTGATCAAATATTCGACACCCATATCTCTGGCACCTTTTAATCTTCAGCTCTGAAATTTAGAACACTTTGTACAGCATCGGTACTGTTTACTTTCCACAGTTGGTGTTATTCTAATGTGAATTTTTAAACATATAGTGAAATAACTGAAATATAAGATTTTATGAAATTCAATGGAATTGTGGTGAAAATTCTGTGGAATTCCACAGAATTGGAATGGTATTTCTATAGGGCATTCCATGGACAAAATATTATATTCCACACATCTATATGTCTCCAGGTTGTGCCTGAAAATAGGCAGGATTTGTCTAGTGTACTACCTGGTCAGCACAAACTAAGTAACTAACTAATTAACTAACTAACTAAATATATTATCTTCATTTCATATTCGGGGCTGGAAAATGAATAAGAATTCTAGGAAGGTTCACAAATGCCAGCAATGCTTCTCTTTATGTAAAATGCTTTTTTATTTTTATTTTTTCTTTGCACACAATGATTCTCAGATCTGGCCAAATGTTTCACCCAGATTGGGCTTCCTGAAGGGCTTAGGATCTGATAAATACATAATTCATAAATTCATATCTACTTATTTGTACATGTATATTTATAATATTTACAGGCAACTTTTCTGTCCACATCACATTTTACAATGTTGTGATCCTCTATTAATTATCCATTAAACCTTCCTATATTCTGATTATATATAGAATAGCAATCTATAACAACTTATTTTGGTATTTCCACGCCTCTTGCAAACATATTCAACCCTTAATACAGAATTTTGTTTAGGAAATTGTTACTTGTGCTACATAAATGCTTTTTTCTATTTAATTAAATATATAAACTCCACTGACTACCATGGCTCACTTCTACATTCAACTTTAATTTATCTTTCAGTTGTTCATTATTTTTTTCATTTTCGTTTCCTATTATTGATAAGGCTTTATATCTAGACAGGTGCAGTCTAACACTCAAACACAGTTACTAGTGTTTCTTTTGTTAAGATATTAGAGTACATGCTATTAGGATATGAACAATTACAGTTATGTTGTATTTTGTAAAAGGCAAATTATGCCTTCATTATTTTTCTATTTGTGTTATTTTTTTCATAAACAACTTGAGTTATTTTTAAGACAAGGTAAATTTAGCCATTTCTATCATTCCATTCTGTCTATTTATGCTGGTACATATTCATTGCTATTATTAAATACACTTTGTGCCTCACTTTAACATTATGATTCTCCTATGCTGTTAAGAACTTTGAATTTCCTTTAAGACAAGGCAAATTTTATTGTTTCTCCCATATCATTCACATATCTGGACTGAGTAGTAATATGGGTTGCATGACCATTGGCTCACACTGTGAACCATTAGGTATGCAGCCTACCGAGCTGTCAGTCAGCAGGTGGAGGAGTGGCAGGTGTGGGTGCTGCCACCCGCCGCTGATGGGGGAGGCGGTGGCTCAGTGGATGGGTGGGGTGGGGGACACTAGACCACCAGGGTCTTAGGGTATTTGATAAGGTACAGATGCCTGAGATTGAGCACCAATCGTCCATTGGACCACCAGGGATATTGGACTTGGGGGTTCTATTACTGATGCCCACGATCAGGCTCAGTGCTGTCCACTGGACCACCCAGGGATATTGGATGGGGATTATACTGATGCCCATGATTGGGCACATAGAGGTCCACTGGACCACCAGGGATATTGGATTTCTTTTTTACAATGCCCGTGATCGGGCTGCAGGGGCGCCGGTCCCCGACGGGTGCTGCCTAGTAGGGCCAGGCACAAGTCGTCAGGGATCAGCGCACTTGATGTTAATGGCATGCAAATGGGGCTGCAATGAGATGCAAATGGATCCCTGTGTGCCTTGTATAAATTATGGCTCCATTTGCATGTCCCTTTGAATATCCCAGGTGCTGTGCATGGCGCAATGGCACTTGCACCAGCGCATCTCCATGCTCCACTCTGGCCACTTGTGCTAGTGCAGTACCACTGCACCATGCACAGTGGGGTGCCAGGTGCAATATTCAAAGCTGCTGCACCATAGTGCAGCTCTGTTGAATACCCGCCCAGACCACATCCCCGCGCAACAAAGTTGAGCTGTGCCCAGGCTTGGGGCCAAAGCCTGCTGCAGTTTGAATATCTGGGCCCCTGTTTTTATTTTGCTGAAGTGCATGATCTTGCACTTCTTTGTATTGAAGGATGATTGCCATTCCTTGGACAATCCTCCAGTTTCTCAAGATCCCTGCGCATACTTTCAACTCCCTGAGGTGTATCCACCTTATTACAGAGTTTCATATCACCCATGAACAACACACTCTTCCCTCCAGCCCCTCTGCAATGTCCCCCATGAATATATTAAAGAGGATTGGCCCTAGCACTGAGCCCTGGGGCACCCCACTGGTGACCATACCCTCCTTAGAAGGTACCCCATTAACGATTACCCTCTGCCTTCTGCCCTCCAGCTAGTTCTGCACCCATTTGACCACCACTGGTCTCAGACCCAGACTTCTCAGTTTGTGCAGCAGTCCCCTGTGTGGACAGAATCAAATGCCTTCTTGAAGTCTAGGTATACAACGTCCACAGCTCCCCAATAAAGAACCCTTTGACTCAGTCAAAGAACTCAATCAAGTCTGTTTAACATGACCTTCCCCAATGAACCCATGTTGCTACATCAGGGTTGCAGGAGGATCTCTCTGCAGACTGCAGCTAGTGCAGAACGTAACCACCCAGTTGCTTACTGGGAAGCCAAAGTGCTACCATATTACACTGGTGTTGTGTGAGCTGCACTGGCTGCCAGTCAGGTGGGAGGATCCTCTTTAAGGTGGGTCTTCTCACCTATAAGGCCCACATGCTCAGGGCCCTGGTTATCTGTTAGACCTTCTGCACATGCTCCTCGGTTTACCCCCTCTGTTTCTCCTGTGGGGCCCCTGGCATTCCCAGGATGAGGATGAAATCGGCCAGTGACAAGTCGTCCTAGTCACCACCCACATTCTGTGGAATTCACTGCCCTTGGGATTAAGGGGCCCCAAATTTGAGGTATTCAAAGCCCGCCAGAAAGCCTCCTATTCACCCAGGTAATTTTGGATTAAGCTGTCTTTTCGGAGCTTTGATTACAGCTATTGCTAATTTGATGCTCAGTTTTATTTATGGAGAATGGTCTTATGTGAGCTAATTATTTATATGCTTATATTTTTTTTCCTTTGTCTTTTATTGATCTTGCTTTTAATATGTATTCATTTACTTGTATGACACCCCGAGCCTCTGGGATTGTGCATCTTTTAAATAAATTTTGCCTTGCCTTGCCACTGGTCCTGTAGGCCATTGGCCTCTAGGTAGCTAGTGATTCTCCTCTTTAGCAGTTTCTCCATGAGCTTGCTTGCCCACCACAGATGTCAAGCTCACTGGCCTATAATTTCCTGCCTCCTCCTTCAGAGGCTAGTGGCTTTCACTACTGCCCCTCTTATTGTATGCCATATTTCGTCCACCCCAATATCCTCCTCCCTGCCAAAGCTTGCTGAATGCTTTCTCCATTTTTTTAAAGTCTGCCTACTTGAAATATAGCACCTTCACTCTGGGCCGATGAACATCAGTAGTTGTTTTAACCATGAACCAGATGGTGCTGTGGTCGCTCTTGCCAAGATTCTCCCTATGGATAGCCCTCCCACCTGTTCCCCATTTGTAAGATCAAATCCAAGATCGCCCCTCCTGGCTGGTTTCTTATCATCTGCTTCAGGAGCTCCCTGTAGGAGTCCACTATATCTCTGCTGCTGGTTGATGCTGCTGATGGGTGCCCCACTCCACACTGGGCAAATTGAAATCTCCCATCAGCAGCACTCTCCTTTGTTAGCCATTCTCTGGATCTCCTCCATCATTGCCTTATCTTCCTCACCTTCTGTGCTGGTGGCCTGTATATCACCCTGATATGTATGACTTCTCCTATCCCTGTTTCCAAAGATACCCATAAAGCCTTAGTCTCCCCACCCACCCTGAAATTCCATGGCCTTAATGTGTTCCTTCACATATAGTGCTACCCCTCCCCTCTCCTTGCCACTCTGTCTGTCTTATAAAGTGCATACTCTGGTATTGCCATGTCCCAGTTCTGGCCATCGTGACCCCACATCTCTGTGATTCCCATTATGTCCAGGTCTGCCTCAGCCATGATCACAGTTAGGTCTGGGATCTTTGTTCCTAGGCTCCTGGCATTGGTGCACATGGCTCTCCACCACTGGACCCATTTATGTGTCCCCTGGTGCATGTTACCTTACCCTTTCTTCTATCCAGGCTTTTTCTCCCATTTTGGGGGTGTTGGTGCTGGTAGCACCCCATTTCTCCTGTCATGTGGTGTGGACTTGTCCCCAAACCCCAATTTAGTTCAAAGATTCTTCTAACTTGCTCCTTAGGACTGCTGTACCCTCCCTATTCAGGTGCGGTCTATCAGGGAAAATAGGCTCTTATCCCATATTGTACCCCAGTCTCCCACTAACCCATACCCCATCTGTACACACCATCCTGTCAGCCATTTATTAAGTTCTTGGATCCTTAGTTTCCTCTCTGCACTAGCCTTTGGTACTGTAAGCACCTCTGAAAATGCCACAGATCTGAACCCCAGGCTGCTGCAGTACCTAGCAAGTGCTCTAAATCTTGTCTGCACCTCAAACAAGCTACTCCCTGCCAGGTCATTCATTCCTAGGTAGAACACCAGGTGTGTGTTTTCATCCTGCTGTTTCCCCTGGAAGGATATAGTGAATGACCTCTGCTGCAGTCATACCTGATAGGCAGTCGACCCATATTGTACTGCATTTGCCCCTGCCCACCCCGCAAATTCCTTTTATTATTGAGTTCCCAACAAGGAGAACCATTCTCTATTACCTTCTACTTGTTTTCTCTGTTTTTCTGGCCCTGGTCTCCTTTGCTGACCCTATTCTCGCTTTCCTCTATACCCAGATGACTGTCCTGATCACACCAACAAAACATAAAGCCCAACAACATGAAAAAGGCAACCAGAAATGGAACCACAAAAGCTAATAGAATAGTATTGTCACTAGGATATTTCTCACTAAGTGAGTAGATAGGCAACATTATACATGCACACTGGGGAACATTACAACCTATAAGAGTAACAGAATTTGCAATTAGGCCAATAATAGCCTCAAACAAAAGTAAGAACGTTAAAGGACAGACTAATCAGTTCAGAGTTGAAAGCACCTATACATCAAAGAGGCCAATTGGGATTCTAGAAAATGGTTTGCACCCTTGTGGAGATTGTGTACACTGCAGCAGCACTTCCAAACAAGCATTTGTCAATGCTGAATGTTGCCTAGCTGACATTGGCATTGGTAGTGCAGGAGTTAGAGATGCATAATAGGAATGGCAGTGAAGTATGGAACTGACTCAACCCCACCCCACCCTGCAGAAACTGACAGGCATTGATGTGTGCTGTTGGGTCACCGGCCATAACATTCATACCATTTCACCTCACCCGACCCTGCAGACTCTGATAAGTGTTGCATTGTGCCTTTGGGTCGTTGGGACTTATGCTCACCCCATTCCATAAGGAAATACATTGAGATGGGTGCAGTATCGGAGAATGGGGTGAACGTTGGACCCAAAGAGTCCAAGGCACACCTTGATGCCTGTCACTGGCTGCAGGATGGGAGTGGGGTGGAATGGCATAAGCATGAGCATTACAGCCAATAATCAAAAGTCACACCCCTGATGCCTGTCAGTCTCTACAGGGTGGGACACTATGGTTAGAAACCCTAATGCCCCAGGTGTTTGTTGGTATTTGCACTCCAAATTTTCAACATTGGCTTTTTGTGACCCCACCTCTTGAAAGCATTTGGGACCTCTGCTCATGAACAGTGGCACTGTGATTTTGTTAATCTGTCCTGAACGTTGATTTCCCACAGTGTCTGCACCATTCTGCACCAGATGTGCAAAACAAATTTCAGGCAGGATGTAAAAATGACAGCTGTACCAAACATAAGGAGGCGTGAAGAAATGTGAAAATCTGGAGTGAAAATATGAAAATTCTCAAAGTTGCGAGTGTGAGTGAAACTACACAATGCACACTTGTAACACAGTCATTTTGTTGAATTCTTTCACCAGATTTGCAACACAGGCATTTTGGGACATCTGCTCATGAACAGTGTCACTGTGATATTCTTACCTGTCCTGAACATTGATTTCACACAGTGACTGCCATTGTGTGCCAGACATGAGAAAACACATTTTGGGCAGGATGTGAAAATGACAGCTGTACTGTTCATAAGGAGGTGTGAAAATGGTAATGCTGAAAATCTGGAGTGAAAATATTGCAAATTCTCAAACTTATGAGCATGCATGGAAACTGCACAAAACACACTCATAACACAGTCATTTTTGCAATTTTTTCACCAAATTTGCAACATCAGATTTTTGGGAGCCACCTCATGAACAGGACACAGTCATTTAGTTAATCTGTCCAAAGATGATTCTGCACAGGGACTGCAAAATCACCTTCTGGGACTGAATAACAAAATGACAGTGACTGAGTTCATGAAGTGGGGTCCCAAGCACCCGATGTTGAAAATTTGGAGCCAAAAGTCACAAAGATGGCCAAGATATCCACCTAAGTTGAACCTCCTTTGATGCCACTATACAGCTTACAGTAATTTTCTTCAATTCACGGTCGGCTTTTGAAGAGTTCAGACATCTTCCTCTCCACTGACGATTCTCCACCCAGGCTCCAGAGGTAAGTATCGGGTGAGGGGAGTGAGGGAAGGTGGGTGTGCAGAGGATGGGTGCGGATTGGGGAGGGCGCCATGACCTCGAGGGACCGCTTTCTGTGTTAGAGGTTAAAAAAAAAGTACATTGTGGGAAGGGTTTTCTTAAGAGGTTTGCTTTGGGCACACTGGGGTGGGCTTCCAGTGTGCCACCTGGGTTTTTGGGACAGAGGACTAAAGCTTACAGGGACTGGGCCCCTGTCAGCAAAGAAAGTGTTTGTGGAGGCATGATGCTGAGGGGATTTGGAACCCCCTCAGCAGACAAATAAATCTAGGGGAACATTATGCCAACAGGAATTGGGCCCCCAGTCGGCACATGAACTGGGAGGGGGGATACCTACTGTGGGATTGGGCAACCCCGACGCCGGCTTTCTAGGGACTGTGAGAGGTGGACAGCAGCAGCTATCACCATGTTTATTGAAATGTTTCAGCAGGCAAGGCACACCCTGCAATGATGCGGCACTCCATCATTTCAGCAGTGAAATTCTTTCAAGTTGGTGCACGCTTTCAGACTGCTGTCACAGACGGCAATCTCATTTATTTATGCCATAGACACCAGCCCAAAAAGCAGTGGTGCCATTGGCCACAACACTGCAGCACCTCCACAACCTGCTACTCCAGCAAGCTGTTACTAAATGTTGCTTGCACTGTCTGCACAAGACAACATAAAATCAGAATTTAGATACCGTAATGGAAACTCCAAATACAACATCAACTCATACATCACATGTGATTATACCATGTGGTATATGTACCAACATGTCACTGTTCAAAGTTTTTATGTTGGAAAAACCACAAGAACACTCAAACTCAGGATTAGTAAACATAAAATCGGAATAAGGAACAGGTCAGATACTAGCCTAGAAGCATTTCATTCGCAATGGAAAATCATACAACATAACCCTAAGATTCTGGGGAGTAGAAAAGTAGAGGCACCACACGAGTTGGTGATTGAAATAAGCTATTGGAAAAGAAGGAGATGTCTAGATATTCACATTGGATACAACAGATTATAGGTCGGTCATTAATGAAGAAGAGAACTGGTCGGCCTGCTTGTAAAAAAAAAAATACCACATATGAACATAAGTATCAGCTTAAATAGAATTAAGATAGACCAGCAACAGTAGCACACAAGGGTATTCATCATTACCATAACAAAGACTCTCAAACTAGAATGTTTAAGAACAGTGTCACAAAAAGTGAGAGTGCAATCTGTCAGTATACATACTGCATGGCAGACTGTAAAGCAATATATAGATTCAAGAGATCACGAAACAAAGGCAGTAGCTACAGTCAGTACAACAGTAGCATTAATACTTCCAAACCTACCCCTAGGGCACAGTAAGTAAAATGCTAGCCCAGATTGATAACAGCTAGAATTAGTGCTTCCCTCCCTTTTCTTATTGTTTTGCTGTACTCACCGATTTGGTCATGCTTCCCGCCACCCTGCCCCGCCAACTATCTTACCCTTATGGTAATCATTGAAACATAAAATGTCAACAGACACAATACACAAAAAATAGTTTAACTCATTACATGTTACTATTCCTAGAGAGTGTGAAAGACCATGGTCACACTCGATCATACTATCATGAAAACAAAATAAAAATGGCTAAACAAGGGGGCATGAGACACTTACAGAAATAGTCCTGCTGATCCAACCCTAAATGGGCCCATTTCTGTAGGTAGTCAGGTTGTATAGCAACCACTAGTCTGGAGGCTAATGAGGTGAATGTCTTTCATGTGAGGTGGCAAGCAGTGATTGGCTCGCTGCTGCTACTGCCCCGTGGTCATGCCTTTAAAACAGGAAATCAATATCGATATGCATAGTAGGCCTTACCTTGCCAGAGAAACATGTGGGGCAATGCATATCTAAGGTAAGAGACATTTAAATATTGAAACAGAAGAATGGTACCAGGCACTTTTTGTCTTAATAGACACAGCCTTGCATCATGACTATTCTGATTTCTTTTAGAACAACCACTGTATTTATCACAGATCCTAAGCCCCTTGGAAGCCCAATATGAGTGAAATGCAGGGCTAGTTCAGGGGATCATTGTGTGTAGAAATAAATTTTAAATAAGAAAACATTTTACATAAAGTGAAGTGTGGCTGGCATTTATAAACTTTCAAGAATCCCTTTTGTCATTGGGCTATTCATGTGCCATGAAGGTGCATGTAATATATACAGCACACAGTACAGGTTCCTTCATGATGCATTCTGTGGCTGTCTGTTGTGGTTAGTAAAGGGCTGTGCCAGTTGCAGGATCAGGGCAGAGATGGGGGAGTGGGGTTGTTGGGCAATACCTGATGGGGTGGTGTGGGAGGGGTCCACTAGACCAAAGGGACTATTAATGTATCTCTATTTGGATGAGATTAGCAATCAGGGATGAGGTGCCATAGGACTGGGACACTTGTTTCAATTTTCTCCAGGTGATTCGTGATCCGTGGGGGAAGGGCATTATATCATCAGGATTCTGTACACATCCAGGACTGGGAAAGCACTAGACTACCAGGGATGATATTACCGTATGGTCTCGGTGTCAATAAAATTGAATTGTCTTTGCAGTTAATTTATTTCTTTGCGCTACACTGCAATGACACCCTGCTTGGCGCCACATCACTGCAGCTGATACACAGATGTGCCTTTTATCCAACTGTCACCTCCCATTGCCCCATGTTCATCCCCACTGATCCCTGTACTCCTGTACCCCATTGGCACAACCCACTTAGACCTCCTCGTGGCTGGTCTAAGAGGAGATCCTCCTGCATCCATTGTGGGGCTTGCAAAATCCCCAAAATGGGATGTTGTAGCCACACCATGGTGCAAGCCCTTGCAACCTGGTTCACCTGGCTGCTTGACACAAGGGGCTTTGGTGCCACAGTGTCTGGATCACACACAGGTTGATTTAGAAAATCGCATTTGATGCATGTTGTGATGCAAGACAGCACTTGTGTCAAATTCTTTTGACTCAAGTCCCTTGCGCTCATTCTAACCCATTTGAAAATCGAGACCCATGTACTGCCTTGCATTGTTTCTATCTATGCTATGGTACTATTTCATGCTCAATTAATGTTTTATTTTATCTGCTATATTGCATTATACTGTTTTATACTGTACTGCCTGTCCTGTAACCTTGTATTGTATCATTCTGCTTGTTTTGTAACCTCATGTGTCATACCTGAAAATAAGTGCATCATGTGTCTGGTGTACTTACCTTGTCAATCAAATCTAATAAATCATTTAGACTGTCACTAATATATGAATAATTGCTGGTGTTTCCAATGTAAATTTAAAGCTTGTAAACCAGTTTTCCAGTGTTGTTAGATACCAGGATACATTGACACTGGATATTAATGACAAATGTAAAGTCAGTACCTGCAAAAGCAAAGAGGTTTGACACATCATAGATACATAGATACATAGACACATAGATACATAGACAGTGTTGGCAGATAAGGGCCTATGGCCCACCCAGTCTGCCCATTTGAGCTTGTAAGTTCAGTTTGTTTTCCTAGAAGTCTGTTGCCCTTACCCTGACCTCCAGAATTCTTTTATGTCTATCCATGTATTCTTAAATCCGTGATTGTTTCAGCCCCCACCACTTCCTCTGGCAGGAGTTCACTTGTCCACCACCGTTCTGTGAAGAAATTCTTTCTCATGTTTCCTCTGAATCGTCCTCCTCCAACCTCATCCCATGCCTCTAGTCCTGGAACATCTTTTCACTTAAAAATAGTGTTTTCCTGCACCCTGTTCCTCCTGTAAGATACTTGTATGTCTCTATCATATCCTCTCTCCCTCCTCTCCTCCAGGAGTACATGTTCAGTTCCTTCAACCTGTCTTCATAGGACTTGTGATGCAATCCATGCATCATCTTTGTTGCCCTCCTCTGAACCTTCTCTACCCTGTCTATGTCCTTACGTAGGTATGGTCTCCAGAACTGTACACTGTACTCCAGGTGGGTCTCACTAGTGTCTTGTATAGTGGAATTATGACCTCCCTTTTCCTGCTGGTGATGCCTCTGCCTATACATCCCAGCATCCTATTTCGCTTTACCTGCTGCCTTGTCGCACTGTTTCCCTACCTTGAGGTCATCAGAGATGACAACCCCAAGATCCCTTTCCTGCTTGGTGCATGCTATATCCTCACCCCCAAACTGATATATTGTGCCAGGGTTTTGTGACCCATATGCATTATCTTGCACTTCTTTGCATTGAATTTCAACTGCCAAACCCTGACCATTCTTCAAGTTTCTGCATGTCACTTCTCATTCTGTCTACACCTCTGGTGTGTCTACTCTGTTATAGAGCTTTGTGTCATCAGCAAACAGTGAAATTCTGCCTTCTAGGTCCATGCAATGTCACTGATGAAGATGTTGAATAGGACCAGTCCAGCACTGATCCCTGTGGTACCCACTGGTCACTCTTCCTCTGTGGAGTGACAGCCATTTACCACCACCCTCTGTGTCCTGCCACCCAGCCATTTACCTACCCACCACACTACTGTCCTGCCCACACCCATATTCCCCAGTTTGTGTAATAGTCTTCTATGTGGCACAGTGTTAAAGGCCTTGCTGAAGTCCAGATGGCCATGTCCACTGCCCTCCTGATCCACCTCCCTAGTCACCCAGTCAAAAATTCAATGAGGTTGGTCTGACATGCCTCCCCTGGTGAAAGCATGCTGCCTTGGGTCCTGTAGTCCATTGACAACTAGATGTTCCATCAATCTCTCCTTCAGTAGTGCTTCCATGATCTTCCCCACTACCGAGGTGAGGCTGACTGGTGTGTAGTTTCCTGCTTCCTCTTTGTTCCCACTTTTGTATAAGGGGACTACATCTGCTGTCCTCCAGTCTTTGGGTACCTCCCTGTTTCCAGTGATCTGCTAAACAGGATAGCCAGAGGTTCAGCCACCACCTCTCTTAGTTCTTTAAGGACCCTGTGGTGCACCCCATCTGGCCGCATTGCTTTATCAACTCTTATTACTTCCAGTTCCTTCAGGACCCTTTCTCGTGTAAAGGGACTTGTGTCCATTTTTTACCATTCTCACCCTTGTACTCCTTCAGACCCATTAACCTCCTCTTCCTCAGTAAAGACTGAGCTGAAATACCTGTTCAATATGTCAGCTTTACTGTTGTCAACCTCACACGGCCCCCATCCTCCCCCTTCAGTCTCACTATCCCTCCCTTTGTCTTTCTTTTTCACTTATGTACCTGTAAAGGTTTTGTCCCTCTACCACTGATTTTGCAATGTGTTCTTCTGTCTGAGCTTTGGCTTCCCTTACTGGCCTCCCTGCCTCCCTTTGCTTCTCCTGGTACTTCTCCCTATCCCCTTCTGCCTGTGTCTTTTGTATTGCCCGAATGCAATCTTTTGGCTTTCACTTTCTTTGCTACATCCTCATTTTTAGAACGTTACACAATTTTTCACAAATAAGCTTTATTGCTGACTGTAGTCCTTGGTCCCCTTTCTTAGGCATTTTCTGCCACAAGACTTTACTATGACTAAAAATGTGTTATTCCTTTTCATTATTTATTTTTAATCTTCTGCTTTTGAATACTGCCTTCTCCATGTATTATGCACTATTAGTTGCTATTGCACTCATAAATTGTATTCACTGTCTGTATGTATTGTTTTTACTGTCCTGCCCAGGACCTCCTTACAAAAGTGTTTTGCTCAATGGAACTATTCCTAGTAAAACAAATAAAATAAAATTACATAGAAAAATGGTGAGCACCTACAATACAAACATTTCTAAACCAAATATCTCAATAATTACAGTATTCAGATCTACATCCCTTACAAAAGTTATGCATGCTATTTTTCACATGTCTAGCTCAAAGGTGACTGAAGTATCAGTAGATAAAAATTTTCATTAACCTTCCCCCAAATAAGAAGACACATTTTGAGCCCGATAATTTTAGCTTGAGTCATTCAAATGTATTGATACTTGGCATGCGTCTAGGGCAAATAGCAATGCAAAATCATGACAAATGACAGGTCTCTAGTTCCATACATGGATGAGTCATACCTACAGTAAATAAAAATTAAAAAATTCCACAAAATTTAAACAACATTCCATGACATTTACAATTTCAAGGAATTCCATCACAATGTCAAAAGTTCAGATTTTTTTTTTTTTTTCGCATATTTCTACATGGAACATGGACTCATTGCCCATCTCAGTGGCAGTTTGTTTCGATTCCTCACTTGTTGGGTATTGTAGAGACAAGCATAAAAGCAAGAAGACTCTTCCTCAGTACTTCAAATGTTCTGTACAGCTTTTATTGTTTTTTCTGCTGTTAAAACCATTAGCAGGAAATCCAGTTCATTCTTAACAAGCGACATTTTAGATTTTAAGACTGCATGTTGTTTTGTACTAAATTAGCTCATGTTTTTACCACTAACTCACATTGGATGTTTGTGTGTTCTGCCATTCTGACAATAAAAGTATAAGGATGTTAGATAAGTATATTCCCCTTGCTTTTGATTTTTGTTTGTTTGTTTTGCTAGTCTGTTGTCTGTGATAAGTGTTGTTCATACAAAATAGTGCATAAATTAAAGTATGACCATAGCATCAGGCAGCTCGTGTGCATGGCTTAGGTATGTGTATGCCCTCCTGCCCTATTGACAAGACAGAAAAGAAACCTCTCTGTAATTATGTTTTGGGAGCAAATACCAGCTAACTTCATGAAAAAGTGGTATGTTCACCAATGGACTTTAAGCAATAAAACAGACCTATAAGAAACAGCAGGTGAAGAAAATTGTCTATGATTCATTAGGAAAATTTTACTGAAAAGTGTATGCATGAACTGCAACAGATTCACTGGTTTGCTGCTGTGTGTTTGGAACTGGATCTTTAAAATACCATGTCACACCGTATCAATTAATTTCATGCAGAGATAGAGTGCCGTCAAACTCTAGTGTTCTGTGTGTGTGTGTACTTTAAAACTTTGGTCTCAGAACAGGTTCCTCCTTTTCTGAATAATCTGCTCAGTTTTTCCTCTGTTGCAGGCTGTTGTAAGAAGGCTTCTCCTCAGTCTGGTTGCATTTTAATTTTCCCACAGGGTGGTAGAATGATCTAGATTTTAATTATTGTTGCACTTTTTATATTCTTGCTCTTCACTGCCATCTTTTGAATTGCATCATATTCAGCAGTGTTTTGTGCAAGCATTTCTAGCATTAGTTATATAAGAAATGCTCCAGTTGTTGATCAGCTTGCAGAAATTGTGCAATATGGAATGAATTGCACAGGATTTCTGCATTTGAAAAAATAGAACAATTGCGTAATTTGTAGAGACTTGTGCTAGAATCACCATGAATGGAAATAATTGATGCAAACATCACAAGAATTGGTAAGTGCACCAAGTGGGCCTGTGCTCAACACTTTTACTGCAGGCTCCTATAACTGATGCACACTCTAAGGCAGTAATCTGACACAGCAGCAAAGGTGAGGGTTGCCACAAATTTTATTTTATCTTACATGAATTCTGAGGAAACAGGTACAATGACATTTACATTAGTTTTCTGTCTTTAGGAAATGCCATGTACAGTAAGTGTGAACCAGTCCAGAGTCTTTCACAGGAAGATGCACCATCTGGATCTCAGAAAGGCATCCCTGGAAAAACACCCATCTTGCAAATGACCTGTCCTTCTAAGGCATCTCCGATGTGAAAGACAATTTCTAGATTTCTAGGGTGAGAAATGTATTCATCCATACTTGACATAATTCCCAGAACTATCTGGGCACTATAGCACACCTCTGCTAGATTTTCTGGAAAGCTTCCAAGGCAATAATGATGCTACACATGCTCAGCATACCACTGACTGTGCAGACTCAGAAGGTGAAGCAATACATGGGAATGGCTAGAGAAATCATACACGTTCATCAAATCCATTTGTTGATGTTCCATATACTTTGTGTGCAGTTGAAGAGCTTGTAGGATTTTAAAGCTATCATAAATGTATTTTTATGCTCCACTAAAAGGGAACAGAATGTTGTCAGCTTCAGTGAACATTCCTGAATGCATCCATAAATCTAACTAGTTTTCAAAAAATGTCAGAATTGAGTGTAATGACTCAGTCAAGAAAAGGCAATAGGTTACGATGTTGGCAAGGTGCTGTCCTTTTCAAGACTCACTGAATAATAAATGGTTATGATTCCTCTGCAGTGGTTCAGCAGACTGTCATCCTAGTGAATGGGAAAGCTACTTTGACTAAAGAATATGCCAAATACTAAGAAGCAGTTTGTATATGCTTATTTATCTGAGAGAACACACTTGCAAATGCCCTTAGCATTGGTCTGGATAGCACATGTTTTATATGGCTAGATGAGTGATATATTTATTGAGGGTCTGATGACATCATTTCACATGCATCATCTTGTGTCCTTAGTTCAGATGGTTGCTTCTTTCTTGGGGATTACCATGTGGATTTTCTCCAACTCAGGGCTAGTGGTATTGTGGCATAGCAACCATGTAATTCTACATGGCTTAGACTTTACTATGTGGTATAGATGTCCATGTTTTATCTTCTGTGATCCCTTCATGAAAGATATGATTTTGGACTGCAATTAGGTGAAATCTCTAGCTCTTAAGGATACGTGATGTCCTCTTTCAAGTTTTAGAGAACAGCAAAATTAAATCAATGGTTGCAAGAACAGGGTTGTTTGTCCACCCATTCATACCCCAAATACATTTTATCCTTTCCAAGGTTCTAGACTCCAACTAAACAAGCAAATTCTCTGATCCTAAAGCACAGCAAGGCTGTGTTTCTTTTCTCCATAAAGGTTTTGAAGGATCCAGCTTCATAGGCAGTGATTCTTCATGAGGAACAAATACCCATCATTGTCCACAGCCCTTGAGTTGACAGATTTAATGGTTTTATGACAGATGGGCCAGGAGCACTACAGATGCCAGAGTGTTGGAGATCTTTCAGAGAAGAATGCAATATGGTTTTCATCTATGCTTTCAAGGTGTGTCTTTTGCTAACCACCAGTGTCAAGAAACCATATTAAATGTTAGTCAGTAAACAAGATCCAAGATCACCTGCTCAATATACAAGGAATAGTTCCAGCTCTTCCACAGGAAAGAGAATTGATGTTCTGTTCCATTTACTTCTTAGTCAATAAGAAGTTCAGATCATTCATGTGGACCTTTTAAGCCCCCTGCTTGCTCAGGCTCCCCTGTATGTCTATAAGGTCTGTAAAGGGTTAACCTGTGAAATCCTGAGATAATTAGGTCTTGTGGACTGTACAACATTCTAATTGAGAGGCACCAACTAGCTGTCATTGGAGAACTGCAGCAGTTGCATCAGTTAGGAGGCAGACACTTGCCTGGCATGTTGCGCCAAAATCCCTCTGAAGGTTTCTTCCTCCAGAAGGCTAAATGACCACAAAAACCTCAGGAATCATGATGGCAGCCATTGACCAAAAAGCCCCACAGGGGTTAATTCCCTTCTCATCTGAAGGGTGCTGAGGAACAATTAATTCTGAGAAAAGAATCAGAGATCATTTAACTTAAAATTGGAGGTGAAATGTAGCTTTGCAGAACTGTGAACTGTTTTGGATCCCTCTGGATACACTAAATCCCTGCAACCATGCAAGAAAGTGAAGCTCATGGGCATCTAAGTTGTAATTTGGCATGGGACCTTTGCCTCTTTGGGGCTGGTGCAGTAGATGATAACAAAGCAGAATCTGTGGGTGCTGTGGTTCCCTAGTGAGTTTCTACCATTCCTAGCCCATTCTGAAATGTAAATATTTCAGCCTTGAAAATTCCTCTGAGGCAGGGAATGTTGTTTGGTAACTGTATGCGAAGTCTGTACAGATCTGGGGCATGCCCCTTTCATAATATTAGGTGAAGGTGTGTAATGGCCAAAAGTCCCACAGAGCTAGTTCTAGTTCACTTGGGACACTTCCACAATGGGCAGCTCAGGACCATGTGTACCTGATGTATAGAGCCTGGCTGAGTGTTTCAGCGTATGAAAGTCTTTCCCCTTTGGGCATGCCAGGTGCCCTTTTCCACTTTTCTGCTGGGATACATAAAATACCTGTTATCCCACTGGAGACGACATCAGTGTTAAGTGTCCTACATGGTTATTGGCTTGGAGAGCTAACATGAATTGCTCCTGTATGTACTTAATGGGTTGATTGCTGTCCCAAATTAATTCTGAAAACATTAACCATTTGTGCAAACTGTCTTTCTGACCTTGCCTTCTGTATCCCTCCTGGGTAATTAAGGATGTAACAGAATGCATTTTTTGTGCAGACATCAATGTGCTTCAATTTTGTTTAGCACAACTACAGTAATACATACACACTTTGCTTTATGAAATAGAAGCACACATAGAAACTTAGGCAATGACAGCAGATAAAGGACACTGGTCCATCCAGTCTGCCATAAACCTCACAAACCCAGGAATTACTGTATTATCCATACAGGTTTCAAATCCAAACTATCTATTCCATGCTCCCTGCCCTACTGCTATCACCCTGAGCAACCACTCTGCTTTAGTCATGTTTGAAACCATTGATTGTTTTGGCACCACCACATCAGCTGGCAGATTGCTCCACAGCAACACTACCCTTTCTTTAAAGTGAAGCTTTCTCACTACCCTTTTGAATCTCCCCATTGGTTCCACTCATGACCCTATGTTCTTGATCCAATAGTTATTCTAAATAGCTCCTCATAGTTTAGCTTGCTCATTCTTTCAAGAAATTGAAAGTATCTATCATATCTCCCCTCTTGTTTGGCCTCCAGTGAGTACATGTTCTGTGCCTTGAGCTGATCCTCATCAGGTCTGCCCTGCTGAGTTATGAATCATTTTGGTCACCCTACACTGCACTTTCTCCAGTCTGTCCTTAACTTTCCTTAGGTGAGGACTCCAGACCTGGGCACAGTATTCAAGTGTGGCCTCCAGGTGGGGCTCAACCAGTGATCTATAGAGAGGTAGTAATAGCTCCTTAAATCTTCTATCAATATCCCTTCCTATACATCCCATCACCCTATTTACCTTACTTTGGGCTTTGTTACCCTTGGTTGTTTTAGGAAGTCACTAATCATGACTTATAGGTCTCTTCACTCAGAAGTTATGCACAGTTGTATCCCCTCATCCTGTAATCTGTTCCTAGGTTCTTGTTCTCTATGTGCATCACCTTGCATTTTGTGGCATTGAATTTCAGCTGCCAAACCTTTAACAACATCTCTAGCTTTTGCAAGTCTCTCTGCAGCTCTCTTATGCTCTCTTCACAGTCTACCCTGCCATAGAGCTTAGTGTCATCTGCAAAGAGATACTGTACATCTTGCCCTGGAGTCCTTCTTTCATGTTGCTAATTGACATGTTGAAAGGACCAGACCAATACTGATCCTTGTGACACCCACTGATGGCTTCCTCTCTTCCAGTTTGACTCTGTTAAACACAACCCTCTGCTGCCTCCCTTACAACCAGTTCCTTACCCATGTAACTGTGTCCTTTGCTCTACCCAGATCCTTTAGTTTCTTCAGCAATGTACAGTAAGGTATGAAGTTAGAAGCCTTGATGAAATTGAAATACAGTAAATCTTCTGCTTGGCCCTTATCCACTATCCTTATTGCCCAGTCAAAGAATATTATCAGGTTGGTCTGACAAGACCTTTCTGCAATGAACCAATGCTGTTTAATATCCATTGCTGAACATGTAGTTTACAAGGTCCTCTTTGACTAGTGTCTCCATCAGCTTACCCAAAATAGAGGTAAGACTGACAGATCTGTAGTTACCCTATTGCTCCTCACCAGCCTTATGTAACAATATTACATCTGCTTCTCTTCAGTCATTTGGGACTACCCCTGTCAGAACTGAGCCATTGAATAGTCCCACCAGGAGTTCAGTAAATTCTATTGCCTGATACTTGAATACACTCAGATGTATTCCTTCTGGTCTTAGGGCTTTATCCATCTGTAGAGCTGTTAGCACTTTCCAAATCCTTTTACTGGTAAATACTTGTTGCCTCACCTCAGGGTCCCCACTTACATTGGCCTTAATGCCTCTTTCTGTCAAAGGCCCTCTCCTTCTCTTCAGAAAACAGAGCAAAAGTTGTTAAGCAGGGCTGCTTTCTTCCTGTCTTCCTCAGTTACCCACTTCTCTCTGTTATCTTAACAATTCCCCTCTCGTGCTTCTTTTTTCTCTAATATTTCTAAAGAACTCTTTTTCCCTGCCCTTGATCCCTTCCATGATACACAACTGTGTGTGTGGATCTTAAATAGATGTTATACCCATTGTGGACAATTGATTATTGTTGGGAACAGTTATGTTTACTGACCCACAATTTGCAGCCCTGCACTACTCTAAATGCCTGAGTACCTGAGAAGTCAGCTTAATTCTGGAAGGACAAGTAAGTGATTTTGGTTTGTTCTATGCTCCTTTCTGAAAACAATGCCCTTTAAATCTCTAGCCTGTGGAGGAGGCTATACCTAAAATCCAGTATTTTAATTAACATTCCACAAGTACTTTATTCTATATAGCGTGTTACTGCCACCAATATTTACTTGTGACAGATGATGGCCAGCCAAGGAGAGAGTAGTAAGGGTTGGGTGTGGGGATGGTGGGACCATAATGGGATCACTAGAGCACAGGGGATAGCCAGGGAATTTCTTTAAACAAGAACATTTGAAAGGAATCAAGTATGGGTGGGGACTACTGTATTACCAGGAGTCAAGATAACTTTCATTACTGACAGGTATCAGAGAGTGTGGGTCTGTTTTATATTTGTTTACACACACACACACACACACACACACACACACAGACACATGCTTTGAAAGGATTAAAGAATTCTGTATGAACCTCAGGAATCCATAGACTTTACAATGCATGATCCATGCAATATTTCTGTAGGAGTGTTCACTCTGTGTCAATATTTTATTTACTTATTCATTTGGTCCTTGGGAATATTCTCTGGAACCCTGGTTCCTTTTAAAGAAGTGACCTGACACCCATGCAACAGTGGTAATGTAGGTAATCACAATGCAAATAACGTATGTTTATACTTAGTTGTTGGTAAAAAGTACTCTGGAGCCACCTTTTATGGCTGCAGTGAGCGGAGCTCTGCAGTCCTATTGCTTTCAAAAAGGATTCCTGCATTCCTTGCATTCTTTTTGAATGAACAACATGCCAGACTTACTCCACAGTCACCTCCACTAGCAGAGCACTATTTTTCCTTGTTAGGGCTAGAGAGTGACTTGCTACCATCTCCTGCATCGCCTCCCACATATGTTGTTTATTTAAATAGAGCCCAGTCTGGCATTTTAAATGGAGCATGATGAAGCTTTAACTGAAGCTTGCTTCCTGCCAGTACCCACCCTATTACTAGCAACCAAATCCTTCACTGCTTCCCACTGGTACTCACCCCAGATTTACAAATAACAAAAGGCAGTCAAACTCTGGAGTAGGTTGGTAGGAGAATGAATAACCAGCTCTCAAACCTCACTCATAACAATCCACAAGGGTGACTGTCCAGACTGCCATGTTACTGAATTCACTTAACAGCTGGTCTGCCTGGACCCCACTGCTCCTGGTCTGACTGTGTATGTTTGGCCTTAGCCACACATTGCTTTAATGGCAAATGTAAAAGTCAGTTTGAGTTTTATTTTCAAATTTCCTGGAATTTGTATGTTCCTAGTTAACAGAGGCTTTCTGCAAGGAACCTGAGCTACTTGGATGAAGCAGGGACTGCTGCAGTCCGCTCAGACCCATGATGTCCCTGGAGAATGAGAGATGAAATGAGTGCTGCACTACATTGTGTTGAAGGGATTTTTTTCTTTTTATTAAATTCAAACATCTCTGAGGGCTTGAAGATTCCTGAAGGGTCAGCATGGGACAAGAAAGTTTGCAGAATGCAGCTGAAGGCAGTTTGGGGGCTAAGAAGCCCATTACAAAACAGAAACTCACATTAAAGTGGACTGGGCTACTTGCAAGATCTTCTTTGACCCTACTACCTTCTCTGCCCACTCTGCTCCACCGATGAGGGATTGCTAGAGATTCCCAGGGTTTGCCTTCAGTCATCTGGTGCCAATGCTTTTTCTTTTGTGGCCCCAACCCTGTGGAATTCTGTACCTCATCAGATTCGAGTGCCTGTCCAAAGTCATTCAAGAAATCTCTGAAAAGTTATTTATTTGAACAAGTCTTTGAATATATTACCCTGTTGCCTTTTAACTGTTTTTATATTTGTATTTATTGTGATGACTGTCACTTTATTATGTATTTGTGCTTTGATACCTTGAAAAGTGCATCACAAATAAAATTTGATTTGATTTTGAACATTTGATATATGTCCTGAAGTTATGCCACATTTTTACCGTTGTCAGTACAGATACTTGGGTGTACTGTTATCCTTCCTTATTCAAAGGTGGCAAATTTAACAACTACAGGAAGACTCTTTTCTAGAGGTACCTGTTTGAACCTAACTTTAGAAAAAATTGCAGTTTACTCGACAAAAAAAAAAAAAAGACCAGGGCATATAACTCTTTAAGCAACTATTTATTGAGATTGAAAGTGGCTGTTTATTTAGAAGTGCTGCCTAAACTAGTATCTTACTAAACTCACTAAGAGAAAAGACTCTGAAACAAGAGAACCACCTAGGAGTTGTTAAAATTGTTCATTCACATGACGCGGATGCCTTATGCATAAGTAAAAACAGTCTATCTACTTTTATTCTTTTATGAGTGCTAAAACAATGTTTTTTCTTTTGGTCCTTTAGTGCAACAATGACTAAAATATTTTTGGTTTGCCTTCAGTTTGAATTTGAGCTTTTGACTTATGTGGCAAATTATTTCATCAGCTCTAATTAACCTGATTATTACAATAAGCCCATTTGCAATAATCTTCAGAAACTGATTTCATTCAAATTGTTGGAACACTGCAAAGCTATCGAGCATTCAAAAGCACTCTATGATAGTTTGAACCTTCTATTACTATGAAGGTCTTTTGTTTGGTTGATATTTTTATTTATGTATATATTTGTTCAGGTAAGAATTTAGACTTTGCACCTTTTGGCTAACTGAATTTGAAATGGGGCAAAACTTTACTTCTGAACTGCGGACTGAATCTAGAATGCCTTGAGATTTTGATAGCAATCAAAATAAGGAGGTGCAGAGGCATTTAAACCACCCCATATTGTGATTTATATTTTGTTTTATGCATTTCATAGTTTGCTGTTCTAAGACAGAGTCCTTTTAACTGAAAAGATAAGTATGTGGACATGAGGGCTAGAAGTTATATTTAGATCAAATCTGTTAGTTAGAAAGGAGTTAATATTATTCAAGGAGCTTTTTATCTGCACAATTAGCAGAATCTGGATGCCTGCACTAATTAATCAGTCGGAACTGCAGTACACCTCTGTAAGTGGAGAGACTCTGCTTTAATGTGAATCTTTCCTCTGCAGCTTCTCCAGTTAACTTGGATGGTTGACTTCAAAAAATACAGATGTGCAGGTAAACTTTAACTTGTGGCACTTATTTAAGTTTTAGACCCTGAAGCAGCAGCCTTAACCACAGTGTTTTTTAAACGGTGTCCTTGATTTGCATGGCAGGAGGTTGAGAGGATGATCTGTGTTGGCCAGCAGCCTAATGCACTTCTGTTCTGTCCTCTCTCTAGCCACTCTCAGACACCAAAGAACTAGCAATTCCATTTAAATACACCCAGACAGTGGCTCACAGCACAGAAACTACGCAGTTATACAGAGCAAGGGGTGATGGGGAATCGACTCCTTTACTGGTATGAAATAGTCCTTCTCAGTCTCGGAATGAGCTCAGGCTTGAGTGTCCAGAATCCAAGTTAGCAGCACCCACAATAAAATACCCTGATATTTTCTTTTAAAGGAGTGGGGATTTTCACATGGTACTAATTGATGCTGAACTGCATATAAAGTGAAAAACAATGCCATCAAGCTTTTTCTTTCTTTTCTTTTCATTTTCTTAATTTGTTAACTGGTAGGACACTGGGGAAAAAGCCCTTCTTCAGGACTAACCAGACATCAATACAATACAGATTTATAATTAATTACTACATACAACAATTCAATTATGCAATAACAAAGTTAACTGCTACAATGACAAACATTTAAAGACAATAAATAGGCTTCAAACTGTGTTTTAAAGCTTAACAATGAAGTTGCAAAGCACAAGACAAGTAGAAAGGTATTACATAATGTACAGTAGAGCAGAGATGGTGGTAAAAGAGTGCATGCCATATTTATTCCAACGAGCACCCACTTCAAGCATTACCCACTTAGTAGATTGAAGACAATTTGTAATACTTCTATGTGTTAATAAATCATACAATGGAAGATGAGGAATTTCACTTATTAATAGATTGATAAATTAAACAGCCCAAAGAGTAAGTGAATTTGAGACTACGAGATAAACAACTGATAGTAAGAGTATACATGCAGTGATGCATCCTGGCGATGCAGCTACAGTAGAATAAAATGACAAATATTGCTAAAAATAACAGAAAGAATATGACTTTCCTTGGCTCCAATATTATAATATAGAGAAGAACATAATCAATGCATGGCAGTAAAATACCCATAGCAATTGCACGATGTGTTTCATAGGAAAGATAGTGTTTAAATTTATATAGTAGCCCTATCTTCTGATTTATAACTTTACTAACTGCCTTAACTTGTGCAAGGAAAGGCATGTTATGGTCTAATAAAACCCCCAAATACTTAAATTTCATTACCTGCTCAAAATTATTTCCTGAACCATAATGAACTAAAAACATGGGGTTTTCCTAAACATGTATTTACTACTAATAATCATAGATTTTGTTTTCTTTGCATTCATGATCATTACATTTTATTCAACCAGGAACATAAACACTGAAACTCAAGTTCAACACCTCAGTAAGCTGAGGAATGGAGGAAGCCTGAAAAAAAACAAAATAAGATTGTCTACATTTTAAAGACTTTGGCAGTTTTGAAAAACAGGGGCAGTTGATTAATTCATTTCATATTTTCATTTTAATTTTTTATTTTAACTAGGAGATGGGATGGGCACTGCCTTTTTCAGCCATGCCTTACACTGATCATTACAATAAAAATTCACATAAACAGACAATTATTTGCATTTACATACGTTGTTACAGTACAATATATTTAACAATAAATGTCTAAAGTGCAATGCAGATTGTGCTTTCTGAATCAACTCTCACGATCATTTCAAATAGAAGGAGTATGCCAAGTAAATGCTTTCCTACTCATTTGAAGTTTAAAAGCAGGGACAGTATAAGGGTCAGGCCATTTTGTCGCATGTTTCAGTGACATTCATTAACAGCTATTGAATTTTATAGAACTAAGCGAATTCCAGAAATTACAATACGGAAAGCAAAATTTGTGACCAAGCATTTTAGGTGTCTCGCTGGAGAGAGTACCCTACATTTACATATAACTGGCAGGGATGGGTTGTAGGTGAGTCATGGAGGAAACCTGAAAATATTGTTGTAGAAATTTTATATTTGGACTCAAATAAATGATTACTATGCACAAATACAATTCTGCTATAGTCCTTAGTTGGAAAAAGACTTTTGATAGTGCTGGTGGAATGTGGAATTCCATGGATTTAGCAAGGAATGACCATTCTGCCAGTGGAATTTCTGCTGAAATTTTTCTGGTTCTTGTGGAATTCCACCTATTGTGATTCATGGAATAGTATTTTGTGGGACTTGAGGGTGGTCACAGACCTGGCAGTTTGAGTTCAATACCAAGAAGTGCAGGTGATGCATTTCTTATGCCAAAACCCAGGATACAGCTATTGGATGGATGGTATCAAACTGTCCACATCAAATGAGGAGAAGGATCTGGGGGTGCTGGTGACCAGGAATTAAACCACTCAGCCCAGTGTGGGAAGGCAGTGGCTAAGGTTAACAGGATGGTAAGGTGCATAGCAGGGATTACATCCAGATGTAGCAAAGTCATAGTGACCCTCTACAGGTCCCTGGTGAGGCCACACTTGGAGTACTGCTAGCAGTTCTGGCACCCATACTTGAAAAGGGATATCAAACTACTGGAGGCAGTGCAGTGAAGAGCAACAAAGATGATCCAGGGTTGGGGGATGGAAGTTACGAGGAAAGACTAAAGGAGCTCAACATGTATGAGCTGGAGGACAGACAAAGAGAGGACATGATCAAGACCTTCAAGTACCTGAAGGAATGAACAGAGTAGGCTTCAGGGTGGGTTCACTCTCCAGAACTAAAGAGATACTAGACAGCACTCCCTGAAGTTAAAGGGGGCAGATTCAAGAGGGAAAAGAGGAGTCACTACTTCACTGAAAGAGTGGTAACAGGGTGGAATGCACTGCCTGAGCAACTTGTATCAGTCCAGACTGTGGGGTATTTCAAGAGGTGTGGGACAAATTTAAGGAGAAAGTACATACTGGGGGCAGTTGGGTAAGAAGAGTTAATGAGAGGGGCAGCTGCAGTCCAATGGACTGAAGTGCTGCACACTCAAGCAGATTAGATAGACCATATGGCCTGTATCTGCTGGCAATTTTGTATGTTTGTATGCTAATATGTAACAGCATTTTATTCCACGAAAAATTATTGTGCAACAATTTCCAAAGAAAATATTGAGATCCACAGAATGATATTCAGCAGAACATCATTTTGTCAGCAGAAAATCATTCTACTGCTGTTTTTGCTGTATAATTTCACCATTCCATTTCTGGTGGAATTTTGGCAGAATTTGAAAATCCTGCAGAATATTGTTCCACCAGAATCTGAAAATTCCACACAGCACTATTGCTTGGCTATGATATGCCAGGCCTCATCTGTCAGAGGGCTGATGTTTTTATAGAAGAGAACAAGTTTTGATTTATTGTACTACTCAGCTTCTCTATATGAGGAACCATACTGAGATTCAGATCTAAATAAATACATACATAAATATTTAAGTGATGTAACCAATGGGAGGAAGACCATCAAATCCCACTATGTGAATGGGATCAAATTTAAACCTCTATGAGGAATCATATACCATTACACTTGTTTTAGTTTCATTTATCACCATTTTGTTTGATAAATTCAAATTTGCAAAAGGAGAACAACAGGGGTCCAGAATGGACCCCTTTAGCTCCACACTCTATAGTTCTTAAATTAGAGTTCACAGAGTGGAAAGCAGCATACTGCTTTCTGTCTGCCAAATAATCTCTTATCAATGTGCAACTTTATTAGAAATATCCAAATCATTCAATTACATAAGAAGCACTGGGTGATCAATTAAATCAAATTCTCTGGTCAAGTGTTTGGTAAATGGTATAAATCACTGAGACTGAAAAAGGAAGACATGAAAGCCCAGCTGGTATTATGTATTAACCAACATATGTGCTAGTGTGTAACTGAATGAGTTACATACTGAAGTTGCTGCCTGCTTTTAAAACAGTTCTTGTATGAATGCTGATGGTTTCATTATATGGTGTAAGAGTACTGTTTGTACATAAGCACTAAGGCAGTGTTCAAGCAATATTTTAAAAAGGATTAATTTGCTGGTTTGAGTGTGATAATTCCATGCAGACAGACAGTTCAAACCACTTGCTTTACACTGTGCAGGTTAGACTGTTAGATACATCTGCTGCCAGTAACTCAGAATAGACACTGGGTGTCATTTTACATCTTGCTGTACTCTGAGGCTGCAAAACATAACCTCCACACTCTTGCAGTAAAGACATATCTCCTGCAATGACATCAGTATGACTGGGATCAGTGGAGAGTGGAGACAAAAAGACAGCATGAAGAACAGTAACAGCTGTGATCAAACACCATCTGTTATTCTAAAATGATGACATAAAAACAGACACACACAACTGTTTACATAGATTGTTTTATTACACAGGCAGTACCTGAAAAAGAAAAATGTTAAAATAAATAACAGCTTTGCGGTTGTATTTAGTTCTACTGTGTAATGAAACTGACTTTTGAATGCAATCTTTACAGGTTGTACATGCAATGGTCTAAAGGGGAAATAACTATAGGTGGTGCACAGGTTCTAGCATGAAGAACATTCCTGCTGGGGTGCTGTCATATTATTAAAACAGGATTTTACCACACTCTAAAGACTGAGTTAGATTTATTTTTGTCTATATCACTTGATCAGAATGCCTTATAATGCCTCCTGTATGTCGCAATTAAATACATGTTATGGCATAGATGGTAGAACAACATAGACTAAATAAGCAGCTCACAACATAACATGAATCCATTATTTTCTTTGACACATACAAATCACATGAAAGCTAGGATTACAGTATCGTCATATGTAAACTTTGTACCCCAGGCTCCCTACTTTTGTAATTTTTTGACATACAATGGAACTGATTGCATAAGCAAATGTTAATGTATGTATATGCTTCATGCTGGATTGACTGCATAGCCAGTTTGCTACTTCATTTAACAGAAAATAAGGTAAAACCTGTCCTTTCAATAGAACTATTTAATGTATTCCTTATTCATTTAGCTGGAACTGACTTCTCTTTACACTCACTCCCTCCCTCCTCTATTTTGGAGTGTTTTACATAAACAAGCACTGGCAGAGCCACTAAGGCTACAAATGAATTAAATAGATAAGGGTGTTTCATGGGTTTAGCATATACATACATGAATTGCCGTTGCATACTAACTGAATCAAAGTACAATACATTGAGAAAGGGCAGATAAAAAATAATGCCACTATCTGTATTACAGTTACCTGTGTGTTTCACATTTTATTCTACGCACTGTTATAGCAATCAACTCAAAAGAATGGGGCCATCCTATACATGAAGGTACTGTACCTTAACTGCTGAGACAACTATATGTTGTAACAATGTGGAAGATAAAAACAAAATTGTGATATGTTTACAAAGACATTTGATGTGTTTAAGTTTTTAGAGATTGTTATGCAGTACACACACACACACACACACACACACACACACACAACACATAATTAGTATTATGTAAAAGTGCATAAACCCAAATATGAATATAAATCTTAATTCATTACAAGTTGTTCTCTTTTTTTTTTTTTGGCAAATCACTTTATTTTATAAACATTTTAACACACACATAACACATCTAATACAAACAAACTTGCAAAATTAAATAAGGAAATTAGAATAAAGAAGGAAATCCACCACCTCCCTCCCATCCCCAAACCCTCAACCTCCTCCTAATCTCCCACTAACCCCGACAGCTGTCCCGTCATCAATGAAATAGCTGAAAAGATGAAACTTACAACAACAATTGATCATTGACTAGTGAAAGAGTTAATGTATTCCATGGGAAGGGCAATTAACATAAAACTAGATTAAGGAGGAAGAAGAACTATGAAGTCATAAAGAAATAAGAGAAACCTAGATAGCTAGTTAAACTTTAACCATGGGACCAGGGGCCTAAAAGCTAGTAGCCATATTTTACTTTCAAAAGAAAACAAGTTACTCCAACATTTGGAGAATTTAGCTGAAGCATTATAAAATTTGAGACTGACCTCTCGGCATTTAATGGTTCATAAATTCCTCCACCACTCTCTAAAGAAGGGTCCAATTACGCTTGCCAATGGCGTAGGATTAGCAATTTTGTCACTAAGGCTACCAAGGTAATTTAGCACTTCTGGGGTCCAGTTAAAGAACAGGGAAATTTTCCAAACAGGCAAATTTCTATATTAAAAGGGATAAATCATAATATGAAATATCCAGCCTCTAACATCTTGCCAAAACTTGGCTATCTTGGGGCAGGCCCAGAATTTATGGAAGGTAGTAGCCAGCTGCTCTCCACAGTCAGCACAGGCCGGAGACCCTGTTTTAAATCTATGTAGCTTAGCTGGCGAGAGATACAAATTATGCAATAGCTTAAACTGAATCTCTCTCAATCTGTCTTGCTTAACACAAGAGTATATATTCCCCATATTTCCTTCAGATTTCCTTAGACCATCCCAAGGCCAAATTAATCTCCCAATAAGGAGAATAGCGGATCTCTTAAGATCAGAGTTAGAGATGATATACTTCTATATTTTAGAAACTGGTTTACCCAACATAACCATGCCACACATAGTCCTGATTAGCTGGCCAGCTATCCCTGACACATTACTCTTACAAACATGAGACCTAATACTTTTATAGATCTGAAAAAGTCGCAAAAGTCTGCTGGTTGAACTTTGAACTTATCAATCAGTTCAGGCAGAGAAGAAGTAGTGCCAGAAAAAAAAGACGAGATGCTGGGTTTTGCTGAGTAATTTCAGATGAACCTTATTATGGGCCTATTCCCCACTAGGAAGTTGGGGTTCCTTAAAATGGGTTGGGACAGGTCATTTGTATAAGGAATATGTAATTTTGAATACAGCTGATATATGGCCTTACATCCAGCCCAAAGGAGTATTTCTAAGGTGTCTAGGAGTTTGGACCACGATAAATGTAAACAGGATTCTAGATCTAGATTAGCCAGTTCAGGAACCTTCGGTCTAAAAGCAAGGCTAAGCGAGAGAGTCTTCCTCATGCGACCACAGAGCAAAACTGGCCGCATGTGGCTAAGTAATAGGAATAGAAATCTGGGACTTGAAGACCACCCATTTTTCGGTGAGAGATTAACATGCGGCTCTAGAGAGGTTTGCCCTTCCATAAAAAATCTGAGCAGGATTTGTAAAGCAGATTGAAGTAGGACCTGGGAGGTAAATATTCAAATTCCGTAGGGGATAAAAATCTTAGGCAAGACCATCATCTTTAATGTGTTAACCCTGCCCGAGAAAGACAGTGAAAGTTTCTTCCACTTCTCCAGGTCCTCCCCAATTTCCCTTATTAGAGGCTTTAAATTTAAGCTAGCCAATTTCTCTAGGTCTTTTGAGATCTGTATGCCCAAATAAGATAATGAGTTTGGCTGCCATTGCAGGCCTAATGAGGAGCACCAAGCCTTGTAAAGGTGTGAGGATAATGAATAGACTAAAGTTTTACTTTTGTTGAGCTTATAACCAGTAAATTCACTAAAGTTTGAGATTAGCGAAAGTAGGCAGGGAGTGATGCAGTGCTGTTCTTAATATGTAACAACAGATCATCCACAAATGCTGATACTTTAAACTCCCAGTTACCCAAACAGATCCCTTGTATCAAGGGGTCCACCTGGATAGCTCTTATCAGGGTTCTAGATATAAATTAAATAAGTATGGTGACAAAGGGCAGCCTTGGCGGGTGCCTCTCATGAGGGAAAGTACTAAAATCAAATTATTACACTGAACCCTTGCAGAGCGGTCTGTCATACAAAATATGAATATAATGAATAAATTCTTTTGGAAAACCAAATTTGGCCAATGCTGTAAACATAAAGCCCACTCACTCTGTCAAAGGCCTTCTCACATCTAAGGATACAAGAGAGGCCTCATTGTCAGATCCTCAGACATAGAGATCAAATAGAACAGTTTTCTAAAATGATCTGCTGAGAGCGGCCTGCAACAAAACCAGCTTGCTCCGGACTCAGCAGTCCACTCCACATTGATTTTAATCTATTAGCTAGAATCTTGGCGTATATCTTTATATCCACATTTAATAAGGAGATATGTCTATAATTACTTGCGAGTCCGAATTTGCCCGACTTGGGTAGTAAAATAATCCTTGCTTCAAAGAGAACTCTCCTTTACTCCATGGCTATGCCAATAAGCATAGAGCTGGTGGAGAAAGGAATCAATTTACTCTTAAAAGACTTATAAAACAAAGTAAAGCCGTCCTGACCAGGGGCTTTGTCTGGCTTCAGTGAATCTATGGCACTTGCAATTTCTTCCTTCGAGAAGGAGCTACTAAAATTTGTATAGACTCCAAGGGTATCTGTGGGAAGAATATCTTGTCCAAAATTCTGTCATTTAATTTCACCTTGAGCGGTGAGCGATTGGTTAGAGTATAGCTCTTTATAATAGCTATAAAATATATCCAAAATGCCCTGGATCTATAACCAAATTACGGATGTAGGATGCCTCAAAGCAGCTACCCATTTTCCTCTGATCTCTTCTTTAACTGCCAAGCCAGAAGGTTACCAGGTTTACTACCCCTCCTATATTGCGCTTTTAATTTAGAGGTGGAGTTCTCTATTTTTTCATTTAGGGCATTTATGTACCAGCTCTGTAAGCTAATTAGCTCTTGCTCCTGATCCTGGGTTCTACTTGACACATCAATAGCTTCTAAAATTGAAATTTTATTTAAACAACTATTAAGTAAGTGTCTAGTTTTGCCTTCTGTACTGATGCCATTCTTAAAGTTCCCTCTCCATGTCACCTTTAAAGCTGCCCAGACCACATCTACTGCACTAGGTGATCCCCAGTTCTCTGATATAGTATTGGACATAAATAAGTGAAAGCGAGACAAAATAGGGGATCCCTCAGTAAACTATTATTTAATGACCATGAGTAGGATCTAGGTGGAATGGAAAGAAGGAAAAACTGAGTTTAATTAGGGAATGGTCTGTGAGATTACCCTAGGCAAAAATGTAATCCCATCCACTTCAGCTAAATGGTGTTGACTAACTAAAAATAATCAATTCTAGAATAGGATCTATGTACTGAGGAAAAGAAGGTAAAATCTTTAACAGTTGGATTAAGTACTCTCCAGGATCATTTAACCCAATGGCCATTTAAACTCCATCAGGGCCGTTGGGCTGGAGTAAGTTTCAAGTCCTACACCAGGATCGGTCTAAGCCATTGGATTGAACTAAATTCCAATCCCCGAGAATGATGAGAGAATCTTCAAAAGGCACTAAGATTGTGGTTAATTGCACAAAAAGGAAGGAGACTATGCATTGGGACCGTATACTGATCCCAAAACTAAGTCCATCCCCTAATTTACCTCGTGACTACAATAAACCTTCCTTCGGGTCAGGAATAATCTCTGAAGATATAAATGGAACCCCTTTTGCTACTAAAATCACTACACCCGACTGCCTGTGGAAAACCCTGTGCCAAAGACCTGACTAACCCACTTTTTTAAAACAATGAAGGCAGTCAGAGGGCACGTGGGTTTCTTGAAGGAAGACTATAGACGGAGCTAAGTTAGCCAGGTGAAAGAGTAAAGCGTTCCTCTTCCGAGTGTCCCCACCCCTTCACATTCCACGAAATAATATTTAGTCGACTAGCCAGCTGAAGTCTTTCCTCTATTGTAAAGGATGCGGACAGCTGTCACCCACCAATAACCACTATATAACCACCCTTCCACTGCCTCCCCCTAAACAGAAAGGAATAACCTCATTGTCTGCCACTAGGGCAGGCCCACTGGCCTAAGCCAACTCCACAGTCTAGGGTCCATGGCGCCACAGAGGTTGGGTCTCCCCAAGTATCGGCAATGTAAGTTTTAAATTGCATGCAAACAGTTCCAGATCCCACTCACGGAGCCTCTTCACTGGACCCCTGTTTATCAAGCCCCAACAGTTCTGACTCCCGGGAAGTTAACTAGGAAATAAAATAGAACATGAATACCAAACTTGTTAACAAGATAGTCCCCACTTAACCTTAGGACTGCACTAATTCAATAAACAAGCTAGCGACCAAAATCAGGGTTAAACACTATAGATTAATTGTTGGGCCAATAACTTAATTGCCTAGGAATAACTTTCCAAAGAAAACAATGCCCATGGAGGCCTAGTGCAAATCAAAGCAGCCCATTCATATCGTCTTGCAACCCCACTTCTGTAAAAGAAAGTAAAATCTGTCTTGCAAAGAATCCGATTTCTTAACCCCTTTTCTCAAAATGTTTAAACAGATAACCCCTTGCAACACTACATGTACATAAAATAATTCCCAGATAAGCAGTGAAACAGCCTCTGGCAGTCCAAGCTATCAAACTGCTAAGTTTAGCCATAGAAAGAAAGAAAATCACAAGTTCGTGGGGTTCAAAACATTCCAGTGTCCACCAACTGCCAGCTAACAAAACAAATAATAGTCCAGAAAATTCCCTTGACGACCTGAATGTCTGATAGGTTAGAAGATTCCAATATCTTCATCCCTTTTAAACAAATCCGGCAAGGAGGTTGATAGAATCTGCAGCGCTTCATCTACCGATTCAGGCGTTTAGTTCCTTCTTTCAAGGAGATTTCTAATTTGGCAGGATAAAGCATCTGATGGCGAATACCTGCTGCCCAAACTTCGGTGATGGGTCTGAAGCTTGCAGACTTGCCTTTTCCATGTCAGATCAAGAACAAGCCATAATTTCTTGCCTTCCCATTGAAATACTGCCAGCTTCCGTGATTCTCTTAAAATAAATTCACGATCCAAATAATTTAACAACTAAAGATCACTGGTCTTGGCGGCTGGGAAGCTAGGGGTTTGGCTCTTAAAGCGCGATGGGCCCTCTCTATCACATATTCAGGACCATTAGGCGAAGGACCACCGATTTCTTAAGTAGCTTCTGCATAAAGAGGATTGTGTTAGAGCCCTCCTCACCTCCGAGAGCCCCAAAAGCACAAGATTATTATGCCTGCTCCTTCCTTCCAAGTCATCTAAGTGATCCTCCAGCTTAGATATGGCTCTTCTACTTTCTGTAGTTGCCAGGCCTAATTTTTCCTGTTTCCTCTCAAGTGGGAAACTCTAGCTTCTGCATCCGTAACTCTCCTGGCCAGCTGTGTCAAAGCAGGTTTGAAATTAGCCACATCTTCCACTAATTTAAATAATGCTTCCTTGATTGTGGCTTAAATCGTCATAAATTTTGCTTGGTTGTATTTCTTCTTGTTCGCCATAGGTGAAGAGCTCCAGCGAGGCGTTTGCCTTCGACTCTTGTTAGGTTTTCCATCACTCCCTCTGCAATTAAATTAATTTTAGCTTCAGCTCGCTAGCCCGACAGTTTTATATACAGTTGCGCTGCCGATTCCGTTGAAAGCGGAGGTCGAAACTGCTATTTTCACTCAGCGAGATGGAGACCGAGAAAGCGTCTATCCCTACGACGCATCACGGACTCCACAAGTTGTTCTCTTGAAGGAAGATCTTACCATACAAGTCCTAAGAAATGGGTGTTAGGTAAAAGTAAACTGGGATAGATGTGTTCTTGAGGGCATTAGCTAGTTTATCTTTTATTGCAGCTCAACCCCAGGCACTCACAATGTGAAAATCAATAAACCCTTGATATGAAGTAACAGGAATTAGTAGAACAAGGATGAAACAAGTAGAAGACTGAGTAAATAGGTAGCATGTATGTGGTAAGTCAAATAACATTTCAAAAGTCCCACTATTATAATTAATCTTTTACAAATGTGTCTGCACATTGACAATTTTTAAAAATAATAACAATGGAGTTTTCCACATAACACATAATTTAAGTGAGAGTAATGAAGTTAATAAAAATAAAACAAAGTGGAAGAGAAGTAGCTATAAAATGAAAGGTGGGAGACAAGTACAGAACTATTCCAGCGGCAACAGGTGATGTGTTCAATTGCTCTGCATCACAGGTGAGTGCACAGGCAAACATAACATATTATATATGGCAGTAAAGAAAAATAAATAAAATACAGCTCACTGCAAAGCAGATTTGCAGTCATATATGAGCCAAAACAAGTTAAGTGATCAAGTATCCTGTCTTACAGAAAACAGCACTTTCCAACACAATGCCACATGAAACAGGAATGGAAAATTAAGTTGCAGCTAGTAGCAAAAAATTTCCAATTGGAGTTAACACTTCAGCTGGAGAAAAGAAAACAATAAGACCACATCAGTAACAGAATTAGATACCGATACAGAAACATGAGAAAGGGAGAGGAATGTATGTAACAAATTGACACAATGCATTGGGGCTAATTAAGATATAGAGAAGCTGTGAAAGGAAACTATGACTCCGATAGAAACCGCAAATATAAAAATATAACATGATCAGGGATGGAAATGGTACAACCAAAACAAGGAACCTGATGAATTATAACAAACGCACCACTCAGCTGGAAATGCTGTAACTACGTAATGCTGTGTGTGAGGTAAGTGACTGATCAAAAAAAGACAAAATATTTTTTTTAATCAATGAACTGGAATCCTATGGAAAGGCAGAAATTTCTGATGTCTTCACTAGAAGATAAATGTAAAATAAGAAATGCTGCTGTACACTGTATATCCAGGAAAACACACATCATAACCAACTGTTAACAGGTAAGATAAATATACAAAACAACTAGGAGAGGTGTTACTGTTCTTTATTTTGTTTATTTTTTGTATGCACTTTGTGATATTTATTGTTTTGTACTGTTTCCCTCCTGTCCATGATGATTCTAGAAATAAGCCGTTACCAGCTCAGAATGTCTTTCCTATCAAACAATAAATGTTTAGAAGGAAAACCACTCCTAATAAGAACTTGTGCCAAACAGCCATGTAATCAACCATTCTGGCCCTACCATGAATCTACCATTACACAAAAACATCAGGCCAGTGGTTTGCATGCATTGCACAAGCCCCATATGAATAAGCAAGCCATTCAAATGATCCTGCATCAGGTACATGCAGCTTGGGGATACATGGTGAGGACTGTCGGTACAGGGGAGGGATGCTAAGTTTTGATTGTCAGAAGTTTACCAGGCATTCTCCCCAACAATCGGATATGATGTGGTGCACAGAAATCTATAGAAAACAATAAGTAACTGCATGATTTGGAAAGCTTGGAGGGTGGATAGAAAGCACTTGATTTAATAAACAGATTACACCAAAATAAAAATTAAAACTTGAAAAATATGTGTGTTGAAAGGTAAAAAAAATTAAAGTTTGGGAAAGAAAATGGAGCAGAAATGAAGTTAGCACTAAACCACATCAGCACACATATTTTCTAGAAACACAGATTAATAAATGGAGTGAAATAAGCTAATAGATACTCAGTTTTAAGTCAGATAAATTAAGTTAATAAGAATAAAACAGAAAGTGGAATGGAAGAGAATAAGTAGCTATAAAATGAAAGGGAAGGGCAAATATTACTCTGCATCTCTGGCAGGAGCATGGGCAAATATAACATAAAATATACAATAGTAAAAAAAATAAAGGTCAGCTCACTGCAGAGTAGAGTTGCAGTCAAATAAGAGCCAAAACAATTTAAGTGATCAAGTGCCCTTCCTCAAAAAGTAGCACTTTCCAAGATAATACCACATGAAACAGGAATGGAAAATTAAGTTGCAGTTAGTAGTAAACAATTTCAATTAGACTTAACACTTGAGCTGCAGAAAAGAAAAACAGTAAGACTGCATCTGTAACCGTATTAGATACTACTATAAAATGGCAGAAAAAATCTAGAAATCTCATTGGCCAAAGATGCCAGATGACTGTACAATAAATCTCTATAAACGAACAGCCATTGTGGTCCTAAACCACATCACACAATGAGCATACCAGTCCTCCAACAACCAGAACTATCTTCCATCAGTCCCTCTAAAACCAGTGCTGATCTTCCATCACAAACATGGCTACAACCTTTACACTGTAAAACCTTCAACTAGCCCCAAAAAAAAACTACCTTAACTAAAAATAAATAAATTAAATGTTGTTTTCTTGATCATACACCCTTCTTGCACACATAAACAAATTAGAGACATTAAGAATTGTTAATGAGTTGCCCATTTAAAAGGGCAGACCAGGTTGTCCTAGTGCCCTTCACCCATACTTAAGATGAGTGTGCTCAGAAGGGAGGGGAGGAAGGGAGGGAGGGCTAAGGGACAGAACAATGGGCAGACAAACAGGAAGGGAGGGAAATAGGGAGGTACTTAGGGACAACACTGGGGCATTAGCCACTTTTGCTGGAGTTTTGATTTATTGGAACTGCAGCACATAAGATGGCGGAACAATTAGGAGAGGTTTGTGCACCAGGTACAGCAGGTAAGATTGCTTCAAGCAATAAAATTTAAAACAAAAAAAAACATTTTGGTTTGCGACTGCTTTACAATAAGCTGCGTTTTGAAGGAAGTCTTTAGCATTGCTTGAGGTACACAGAGTTTGTTTGCTTTATTTTGAAAATGTCTGACTCATTATGTTAGGTTTGAGGAAACTATAGTATTGCTGGTTCAGCGTTTTAAGGGGATACTAATTTTGCAGTGGTATGGAAAGGTTTCATTTAAAATCATAAGGTGATTAGGCACAGTTTTGTTGAAAAAAGCACAGTTGTGTACATCATGGCCAATTTAAAGTTTTGCAGAAGGCCACAAGCTAAGGTGGTCAAGGCATCTGCCTAGTGGTGGGCTTAGCAAGAGATGAGGCATGGAGTCAGTTGCAGGCAGAGAATCGCAGTAGCGGACGATAAGCTGCAGCATGGTAGGCTGGATGGTAATGCCCGTGGATGGGTTTCTGGTCCCAAAATAATGCAGTCAGTTTAGAGGATACCTAAGCGGGGGGCAGGAGCCCGGCAAGGGCGGCGCGTGGCATGACGTCACATGCCACGCAGCACTAGTGAGGAGCAGAGGCTAGAAAGAGTAATGGGAGATTGAAAGGATAGTGCAGTGAGCCTGGTTTCATCCTGGTGGTGGGGTAAATTAAAAAAAAGGAGTATGGGGATGAGAAGCTTCACACATGCCAGCCAGATGCGTGGCCGATAAGTGGACCCCTCCTGCCCAAAACCTCATGTCCACCTCCTTGTGTGGGGGCTGGAGAGATTATCAGGTCTGGAGGAGGCCCCAGAAGCAAAGGAAAAATTGTGATCCAGGGGTATCATGACACTATGTCACCGCTGCATGGTGTGTGTGCGATCAACCCACAGGGCAGGTAGTTTTCTTTATTGTTGACTTGCTAGCACTTGGGCCTGTTCTTCTTCTTTTCTGTGAGTGGGAGCCTTGGGGTGAGCTAGGGGGTTATGAAACTAGTAGGCCCAAAAGTGAGGGAAGCAAGAGCACATGTTGGCGACCATGGCGTGGCCCCCACGCTGCTTGGTGGTCGTGATAGAACCCTCCTCTGATTGGGCGGCTTACAGCATTTGTGCCTGGGGGTAAAGGAGAGCACATCAGCCCAGTGGGGAGGCAGAGGGGTTGCAGGGTGAGTGGTAACCCATGGGGGCAGTCTGGGTCAATGAGGAGGGCGACAGCAGGTTTGAGGGCTCAAGCTGATGTTTTCTGGGCCTGCGATAAGCATGCTTTGGAGGCTAATGAGGGACAATTGGTCTGTTCATGGAGGGGCCAGCAGGTGAAGCCCTCTAGCCTGACATCACCACGCTGCACAATGGGAGCAGGAGAGAGGTGGGGGATCCAAATATGGCATGAGAGGGAGGGACAGGGAGGACAAAAGGTGAGGACTGGTTCATTGGGAAAAGAGCACATATGCACATCCACGACAGAAAGTTTTCAGGGAGAGAATGATGAAACCTCCTGCCCTTAGAAAGTGTCATGGGGGTTCACACATAAAGGTGGTAACCCTTGGGGAGGCCTCGACAAGAGAGGATAAAGAGGGTGAGTTGTTTCTTGGTGATCGATGGGAAGCCCTGAGGCAGACAGCAGGGTACAACAAGTGGGGACTTGCTATGAACAGAGAAAGGAAGGACGGATTGGTCACAAACGAGTGACAGAGAGTGGAAAGAAGCTGGTCAAGAGTTAATGGGGTCTTAACTGATGGCCAGACTGTGGAACAGGGTGGGGGGGTACAGCGGGATATAAAAGTGTTCTGGATGGTACAGTTATACAATTAACCTTGTTTTCCTCTAGTAGTTGTTTTCACAGGGTAAAGAAAGAGGACAATGGCACCAAAGAAGAGCAGGCCATCAGAAGAGGAGCTTACAAGGTGATAATAGAATTGGCTGAAAAAGCAAACAGGATGTGGGAGCTGGTGGAGGAGAGGAACCAGGGAGACCGGGGAAAGAGAAGGTGGCCACAGGAAAGAGCAGCAGGAAAAACAACCAGTCAGAAGGCCGCATGGTACTGGGAAGGCACCTCCAGTGGTAGCAGGACCAGCCAAGATGGCAGATCCATTACCCCTGCAGCCTACAGTCACTGTGTCACCAGTCCCCACCCAGATCAGGGTGTCATCTCCCTGGTTGAACCCAGTCACGATGCCCAGACTGGTTTGCTCCATAGAAACATAGAAATATAGACTTTGATGGCAGATAAGGACTGCTAGGCCCATCTAGTCTGCCCATTTCCCTACCTACAGGATGAGCGCAGATCCTAGTTAACCAACAGCCTATATCTTCCTGCCCCCACAAGAATTGCCTTATGTCTGTCCCATGCGTTCTTGAATTCTCCACAGTTTTAGACCTCACAACATCCTCAGGAAGGCTGTTCTATGCATCCACTACCCTCTCTGTGAAATAATACTTCCTCACATTGCCCCTGAACCACTCTCCTTCTATCTTTAAATTGTGTCCCCTTGTTCTTGCAAGTCTCTTTTCTGAAAGATGCTACCCTCTTGGACTTTGTTGATTCCTTGAGGTACTTGAAAGTTTCTATCATGTCCCCCTCTCCCTTCTTTCATCAAGGGTATACATATTAAGCTCCTTTAGTCTCTCCTCATATGGCTTCTCTTGCGGACCCTGCACCATTTGGTTGCCCTCCTCTGGACTGCCTCTATCCTGTCTATGTCCTTGCGGAGATGGGGTCTCCAGAACTGGACACAGTATTCCAGATGGGTCTCACCAACTGTCTGTACAGAGGGATAACACCTTCCTGTTTTCTGCTGCTGATGTCTCTCCCTATACATCCCAGTATACCCCGGCCCTCCTACTGCCTTCTCACATTGCTTGCTAACCTTAAGGTCATCTGATATGATTACTCCCAGGTCCCTTTCCTGTTTTGTTGTTGATACTATCTCCCACCATTGTGTATTCTTCTCCTGGGTTCTTGTTTCCCAGGTGCACTATTTTGCACTTTTTGCATTGAATCCTAGCTGCCATACGTCTGACCATTCCTCCAACCTTGCCAAGTCCCTTTCATCCTTTCCACACCTCCTTGTGTATCAACCCTGTTGCAGATCTTTGTGTCATCTGCAAAAGGCATACTTTCCTTCCATTCCCTCTGCAATGTCACTGATGAAGACATTAAAAGGACTGGACCCAATACTGAACCCTGTGGTACCCCACTGGTAACCACCCTTTCTTCAAGTGGACTCCATTTACAATTACCTTCTGTGTCCTGTTGTCCAGCCAATGTTTTACCCAGGCTACCACCCTGGGACCCACTCCCAGCTGGTTAATTTGACTAATAATCTTTGTGTGGGACTGTGTCAAATGCCTTGCTAAAGTCTAGGTTGACCATGTCCACAGCCCTCCCTGGTCTACTACTTTGGTCACCCAGTCAAAGAAATCTATTAGATTCATCTGACATGACCTTCCGCTGTGAACCCATGCTGCCTTGGATCCTGTGCTCCACTGACCTCTAGGTACTCAACTATTTTTTCCTTCAGAAGTGACTCCATCACTTTCCTACAAAGGTCAGACTGACAGGTCTGTAGTTTCCTGCCTCTGTCTTGGTCCCACTTTTGTGAAGGAATCATATCTGCCTTCCTCCAGTCCTCGGTACACACCATCCTCCCATGATTTATTAAAAAGAGTAGCCAGTGGTTTCACTAGTTTCTTCTTTAATTCTTTTAGAATTCTGGGGTGAATTCTATCAGAACCCATTGCTTTGTCCACCTTCAGTTTTAGGAGTTCTTGCAGAACCCTTTCTTCTGTGAAAGGACTGGGATCGACCCCCTATCAAGAGTGCTTCTGTTAATTAGATTAGGCACTTCCCCTCCTCTTTTGTGAATACTGAGCAGAAATATTCGTTCAGTATTCCTGCTTTACTGTCCCCTGCCCACCCACCGTTCATTCTATTCAGCCTCACTATCCTCCATTTGTCTTTCTACACTGCTGATGTACCTATAAAAGGTTTTATCCCCTTCTTAACTGAGTTGGCTATCTTTTCCTCAGTTTGGGCCTTAGCTATTCTGACTTCCCTCCTGCTTCTTTCTGCCTTAATTGGAACAGCTCTCTGCCCGGCTCCTTCTGTGTTTCCTTATACTTCCAGAATGCTATCTTTTCTTCCTGACTTTCACAGCCACCTCTCTTGAGAACCACAGTGGCTTTTCTTTCTTTTGATTTGTTTATTTGCTTCACACAAAGGCTTGTTACCCCTGTGATGGCAGTTTTGATAATTCCCCATTGTTGCACCACACCTCCTTCTATCCTGTTTGCTAGTGTTTTTCCTCCACAAACCCAGCAGCCCACCCCCTCCTCAGCCATTGGGAGAAGCAAGGAGGACCTGGAAGACTCCAGGTAGGACAGCCCAGACAAGGTCACAGGTAATATATCCAGTGCAGTGGGGACAGTATAAAAGAAATATATAGGGCAAATTTTAATGGCTTTAGGAGCAGGCAGTATAGGGCAGATGGAATCGGCACTGGCAGAGATCAGGAAGGAGAAAGAAGGGACAAAAAGGAAGGAACAGGGAATGGAGAGAGAGGAAAAGGGACAAGAGATAGGCACCCTCTAATGAGCATAGGTGAGCATGTGCCACTGACCACAAAGAAAAAATTTGGAAGGGAATATGTGGACATATTCGCCTTGGTGAGCCGTGAGCTGCCGCCATAATATGAAGAAGCTGAGGGCATAGGTAAAAGTGAGATGGCAGTGGCTATAGTGCTTTTAGGGAAGAAAGAGGAAGATAAATTCACAAAGGGAAGACTTGGGATAGATGGTTCTAGGTTTCTCTACTTTCTTAGCCATTGTCATGGAAAAGAGGCTGAAGTTAGGCATCCCACTCATTACCTATTCTCTGATAATTCAGAAGGCAAAGGGCGGGATAGGGTGGTTATACTATGATGAATCCTTTAGGCAGAGAATGGCAACATTTGGGGACATGAGATGGACACCAAACAGATAGATTTATTTATGGATTACATCACAGATCAGTCCATGCCTGAAGGGAATGGAGCAAGAAGGTTTTGGGACCCAGAGATGCTGCTGGCTTATAACAGAGCCTTTGTTCCTGGCCTCAATGTTGCTTTCAGCATGCATGCTCAAGGTGCGGGAGGCCACCCATCAAGCAAATGTAGAACATCGTGGGGCCAAGGGGCACACAGCATGGAGGGCATGGAACAGGCCAACAGTTTTCAGAGAAGGTCAAGGTTTTAGAGGTCAGACATGAAACAGGGAGGATGGGGTAGGGGAACACAAATGGGGGAACAGAGTCGATGAAGGGTGAGAGGTCAGTCAGGAAGAGATAGAGGAGAAATGGGAGAAGGGCGGGGGACGGGATAAGGGACAGTTTGGGATGGCCAGAACCCCCATCAAAGCTAAGGTATGGGCAGGTTACATGGACAAATATCCAGACACAAGAGTGTGGATATGATTTTGAAGGGTTTTAGCACTGTTTTTCATTACAGTTTATGGGACCTAGGTGAGCAATGGAGGCCAGCAACCTAGGGTCAGTGAAAGGGAAGGAAAGGTACTGAGACAGAAGATAGAGAAGGAAGTAGCAGTGGGTTGGGTGGGGCCCGCTTGATAACCCTCATTGCAGAACATGCGGTCTCACCATTGGGTCTGGTACACAAGAAACAGGAAGGGAATACAGAGTGATTCACCACCTGTCCTATCAGAAGGAGAGTCAGTGAATGATTTCATCGGTGAGGAACACAGTAGGGTGACTTATGCGACACTAGTGGATGTGGTCAGGATGATCTGGGCCACAGAGGAGCATGGATGTCTAAAATGGACATTGAGTCTGCTTTCAGACTGCTTCTGGTCAGGAGGAAGATTGGGATCTATTGGGTTTCAAAAGCGGGGAAGATACTATTTTGACAAAGCAATGCCAGAGGTCAGAGTTAAAGTAGCAAGCAGAGTTTATTTTCTCAGAAGAAGCCAGAAGGGAAGGAAGGAAACATGTTCAATTCAGTGCTTTAGAGTAACTGGTAATTGCTATTTTTCTTTAAACTTAGATTGTGGGCTTTTAGTGACACTATACTTTCTTTGTTGTCTTTACTTATAATTGTTTTTGGGCTGTTGAAAATTTAAAACATAGTGGTGGTGTAATTCTGTGCTGTCTAATTGCTGCAAATTTTATCTTGGCTTGTCTGACTGCCCTGTAGTTGGGTGAAGGATGTTAATTGTCTGGCCTCTGACCTCAGCTATGTGACAACTGGTGGTGGGGCTTAGTCAGAGTTAAAGTAGCAAGCAGAGTTTTATTTTCTCAGAAGAAGCCAGAAGGGGAAGGAAACATATTCAATTCAGTGCTTTAGAGTAACTGGTAATTGCTATTTTTCTTTTAAACTTAGATTGAGGACTTTTAGTGACACTATACTTTCTTTGTTGTCTTTACTTATAATTGTTTTGGGCTGTTGAAAATTTAAAACATAGTGGTGGTGTAATTCTGTGCTCCTCCCTTCCCCAACTCTTAATTATATTCCTGTTAAATCTGATTGACAGGAGCTAAACACAGGGTATAGTAAGGGGTGTGAAGTAGGAGGGCATAAGGGAAGAAGCCCATCCTCAGCACAACTAGTGTTTTGACTCATTTATTTATTTATTGGTTTCTTTTCTTTAAAATAAATATCTGAGGAACAGTGGCAGGATTTTAGTACAGTAAATTAATAAAAAGGAACTAGGAGAACTTCAGTAGCAGACAAGTAGTGGAATTGCAGTATAATGTGGGGAGTGGTGCAATGCAGTGGCTATGGGGCAGCCATATTCAGACAGACCTTCTGGACACTGAGGTGCTGTCTATCTGCATGCATCTCTCTGGACTGCGGGATGAGGTAGCCAGACTCAGAGTGGAAGTAAACTGGGTCAGGAGTACCATCACCCCTATCCAGGGACCACCAGTCCAATGCAACTGCCTCAAAGGATGCAGAGAACGAGGAGCACTTGGATGACAGTGGGCTCAGGAGGTTAGAGCAGTCAGGCAGAGGCACATACCAGATCCTATTCTACTCAAGAACTCATATGCCACACTGGCAAATGAGGCCAACCAAATAGAGGCACCCAGAGAAGTGGAAGGAAAGGATGTGGAGGTTAGCCAAGGAAGTGACCTCAGTGGGGAAAGCAGTGGAACCCAGAGGAGGAGAAAGTGAATCCTGGTGGGGACTCCATCAAAGAGGGATCCAGCTAGGAACACAGGAGGGGAGGACAGGGAGGTGAGGTGCCTACAGGTGCCACGGCATGGAGGGATGGAAGGAAGATCCTGGGGATCACTGGGAAAGCAAGACGGGAGGGTGAGCTGGATGTCATTATCCACCTAAGTACTAATGATCTGGCAAATGGGAGCCAAAGGAAGTTCAGGAAGAGTTTAGAAAACTGGGAGGGTCTCAAGCAAGTAGCTACTTCTGTCACTTTCAGAAGTACTACCAGTGAGAGGCAAGGAGAGCATAGAGTGCATGCACCAGGAACTTTAACTCATGGTTGAAGAACTGGTGCTGTAAGGAAGGGTTTGGATTCATTGGTGACTGGGGACCCACCTGGAGGATGGAGGTTTGTTCAAGCCTGACGGCCTGCATCAATCCTGGAGAAATCAAGCACTCAATGATAAGTTTAAATGCTACATTGACAAGCATTTAAACTAGCAAAGGGGTGGCAGGCCAGCAAGGAAGGTACTACTTGCTCACCCACACAGCTAGCAGTGGAACCAGTGAACCAGAGGAGTGGCTATCTCTGCAAAGCAGTGTGCAAAAGATGGAGATTAGTGCCCAAGAGGTGGATAAGCAGAAAAGGGCAAAATTCAACAGAAGGGCAGACAGCAAGGAGAACCAGGGATAAATGACAACCAAGGAAGGGGCTGGAGTAGAACAGTGAAACAGTCTAGGGAGGTCAAATCATGGAAAGCCATGTGTGCAAATGCCAGGAGCCTTAGCAACAAGATGGAAGATCTGGAGGCTGTCATGGTACAGTCAGACCTGGACATTGTGGCCATCACTGAAACCTGGTGTAATGATAACCACAACTGGGAGATGGACACACCTGGCAACAACATATTCAGAAGAGACAGAGCAGGCAGGAAGGGAGGAGGAGTGGCACTGTATGAAAAATGACATAAGGCCACAGAGATCCAGGAGGAACAAAATGGGGAGAGATACTGTGGGTTAAGCTGGAAAGGAAAATCGGGACAGCCATCAGCACAGGTGTGGTCTATAGACCACCAGCCCAGGAGGAAGAAACAGATAGGGTGATGATGCTAGCCATCTAAAGGATGGCAGACAGGGTGAGGTAGTACTGGTTGGAGACTTCAATATTCCAGATGTGGACTGAAGCATCCCAGCAGCAGCATCAACTAGAGCAGATTTATCCTGGACTCCTTCAGGGTGCCTTCCTCAAGCAACAGGTCATGGAGCCAACTCGGCAGAAGGCAATACTGGACCTTGTGCTCACAAACAGGGACAGTGTAGGGGGAAACAGTGGGGAGCACCTGGAAACAGTGACCACCAGTCACTGTGGTTTGAAATCACAGAATGAGCAGAACCAAACCACACAAAAACAGGTATCCTGGATTTTAGGGGCAGACTTTGGGAAGATGGGAGATACTTGAAAGAGGCATTAAGGGGAATGGGACAGGAATCAGGGGTTGAGGAACATTGGGCAGTATTTAAAATGGGGATTACAAGCACAACAGAATTATGCATTAAGCAGGTTAGCAAGATGAAAAGGAAGAGGAGAGCATTATGGTTTTCAAAGAGGTAGCAAAGAAAGTGAAAGCCAAAAGATTGCATTCAGGCAATACAAAAGACACAGGCAGAAGGGATAGGGAGAAGTACCAGGACAAGCAAAGGAGGCAGGGAGGTCAGTAAGGAAGCCAAAGCTCAGACAGAAGAACACATTGCAAAATCATTGGGTAGAGGACAAAACCTTTTACAGGTACATAAGTGAAAAAGAAAGACAAAGGGAGGGATAGTGAGACTGAAGGGGAGGATGTGGGCGCGTGGAGGATGACAACAGTAAAGCTGATATATTGAACATGTATTTCTGCCCAGTCTTTACTGAGGAAGAGGAGGGTAATGGGTCTGAAGGGAGTACAAGGGGTGAGAATGGTAAAGAAATGGACACAAGTCCCTTTACACGAGAAGGGTCCTAATGGAACTGGAAGTAATAAGAGTTGATAAAGCAATGGGACCAGATGGGTGCACCCCAGGATCCTTAAAGAACTATGAGAGGTGGTGGCTGAACCTCTGGCTATCCTGTTTAGCTGATCACTGGAAACAGGAGGTACCCAAAGACTGGAGGACAGCAGATGTAGTCCCCTTATACAAAAGTGGGAACAAAGAGGAAGCAGGGAACTACAGACCAGTCAGCCTCACCTCAGTAGTGGGGAAGATCATGGAAGCACTACTGAAGAAGTGATTAGTGAAACATCTGGTTGTCAATGGACTACAGGACCCAAGGCAGCATGGTTTCACCAGGGGAGGTCATGTCAGACCAACCTCGTTGAATTTTTGACTGGGTGACTAGGGAGGTGGATCAGGGAGGCAGTGAACATGGCCTATCTCGACTTCAGCAAGGCCTTTGACACTGTGCCACATAGAAGACTATTACACAAACTGGGGAATATGGTTGTGGGCAGGACAGTAGTGTGGTGGGTAGGTAACTGACTGGGTGGCGGGACACAGAGGGTGGTGGTAAATGGCTGTCACTCCACAGAGGAAAAGTGACCAGTGGGGTACCACATGGATCAGTGCTGGGACGGTCCTATTCAACATCTTCATCAGTGACATGGTGCAGGACCTAGAAGGCAGAATTTCACTGTTCGCTGATGACACAAAGCTCTGTAACAGAGTAGACACACCAGAGGGTGTAGACAGAATGAGAAGCGACATGCAGAAACTTGAAGAATGGTCATGGGTTTGGCAGTTGAAATTCAATGCAAAGAAGTGCAAGATAATGCATATGGGGCACAAAAACCCTGGCACAATATATCAGTTGTGAGGTGAGGATATAGCATGCACCAAGCAGGAAAGGGATCTTGGGGTTGTCATCTCTGATGACCTCAAGGTAGGGAAACAGTGTGACAAGGCAGCAGGTAAAGCAAATAGGATGTTGGGATGTATAGGCAGGGGCATCACCAGCAGGAAAAGGGAGGTCATAATTCCACTATACAAGACACTAGTGAGGCCCCACCTGGAGTACAGTGTACAGTTCTGGAGACCATGCCTACATAAGGACATAGACAGGGTAGAGAAGGTTCAGAGGAGGGCAACAAAGATGGTGCATGGATTGCATCACAAGTCCTATGAAGACAGGTTGAAGGAACTGAACATGTACTCCTGGAGGAGAGGAGGGAGAGGGATATGATAGAGACATACAAGTATCTTACAGGGAGGAACAGGGTGCAGGAAAACACTATTTTTAAGGAAAAGATGTTCCAGGACTAGAGGGCATGGGATGAAGTTGGAGGGAGGACGATTCAGAGGAAACATGAAAAGAATTTCTTCACAGAACGGGTGGTGGACAAGTGGAACACCCTGCCAGAGGAAGTGGTGGGGCTGAAACAATCATGGATTTAAGAATGCATGGGATAGACATAAAGGAATTCTGGAGGTCAGGGGTAAGGGCAACAGACTTCTAGGAAAACAAACTGAACTACAAGCTCAAATGGCAGAATGGGTGGGCCATAGGCCTTATCTGCTGACACTGTCTATGTATCTATGTATCTATGCATGCCAATGGGTTGTTCCACAGCATGTGCTACATTTGAGGCTTTCAGCACCTGTTTACAGTGGATATTTCAAGTAAAAATGGGTTATAGGATGGTCATCCATTATCTGGATGATTTCTATCCATTGGAAGAGGAAAAGGAGACAAATGATGCTGGGTAAATTCCAGGAATTGTGTCAGGAGTTGGGGTACCACTAACCCCAGAAAAGACAGAGGGCCCAGCAGGGTTATAGAATTTTGGGGATTGAGATAGACGCCCAAATGAGGTATTTAGACTACCGTTAAGAAGGTCAATAAGCTGAAAGAACTAATACAATTGCACACCTGCAGGAGACGGATACAGCTAAAGCTGGTACAACAGGTGTTGGGGCACTTGAACTGCATGCAGGCCATCGGGCCAGGGAGGACATTCACAAAGAGGTTAGCCAAGGCTACAGCAGGGTCACCAGATCTCATCACTGAATAGACTTGAGCGAGGGGTTAAGGAGGATTTTAAGATTTGGGAAGAATTCCTTAGGGAGTACAATGGGTGCTCATTCTGGCAGGAGGACTGGCTATACAACACAGATCTCCATCTATACACAAATGCAGCTGGGGACTGGGAATGGGGGTACATGAGAGGTAGATGGTTGCAGAACCCTGCCCAGCCAGTTGGGTGTAGGATGGGAAGGTGAGAGACATTACATTGCAAGATCATGCCCATATGGTGTGTACTTTGGTCTGGGGAGGAAGTGGGATCAAAAGTAACTTTTGGTGTGACAATAGAGCAGTGGTAGATATTTCGAACAACAGGGAGCCAGATCGGATGCAGTCATGCAGGTATTACGACGTTTAGCTTTAAGGGCATTGCAACTGAACATGTCATTTGAGGGCAACACATAGAAGGGGTACACAACACTCTGGTGACAGCTTTCCGTCTGCAGCTGGACCATTTTCGGAGGCTGGCACCAGCAGCGGAAGAATTAAAACACCCATACCAACGAACTTCTGGGACGTTGGCAGGGAAGAAGCAGAATTGTTGTTTCACAGCTCATGGGTGCCTCAAACTCTGAGGGCCTAAGACGGGCCTGGTGAGTGTTTCAAACATTCAGGGCAGAGCACCAGATGGAGGTAAGTAGGCCACTTACAGAGGAACAGTTGGGAATGTTCACAGTGGAACAGTGGCGGAAAGGCATAGCACACACCACAATGGGAAAATACCTGGCTGGGATTAGTCTTATCTGCAGTCTGAAAGGGTGGAGGACCTCACAAAAACACTGCTCATCAGAAGAATGATGCAAGGATGGAGCAGGTTGAAACAGGGACCAGCAGATAGGAGGCCTATAGGGAACAATGGCTTATAAACTGAAGGAGGTGCTCCCATCAATATGCAGATCACGGAGTGAGGTCCAGCTGTTTTACATGATTTATGTGATAATGTTTGCAGGTGCCATGAGAGTGAGTGAGGTGGTAGGCCATGGGAAAGAAGATGAGGAAGGGGGCTAGACTGGGATGACATAACCTGGGGTGACCGAGATACAGATCAGCATTAGGAGGTCTAAGACAGATCAAGGGAAAAGGTTACATGGTGATACTAAAAGTCAACCAGAGGGCACATATGCCTGGTACAGGCACTGTGGGTTTTCACAGCAGAGCAGAGGAGCAGGCCAGGAAAATTATTTGTACATGGGGATGGGAGAAGGGTGACTGGCTACCAAATCATGGCAATACTGAAAAAGGCTTACAATTCATGGAGAAGACCCAGCCAATTATTCTTCCCATTCCCTGCGGATTGGGGCTGCCTCTATGGGCAGCAGCAGGTGAGACAGTGAGCAAGATATTGGAAAAGGGCGCTGGTGATCGGCCAGTTATAAAAGATACATTAGAGCACTTAAATAAAACAAAAAAAACAACACGAAACTATATAGATATAGATAGATATATATTTAGACATAGGGGATTGTAGGGCTCCTGGCTGGGACTACAGCAATGTGGGGCAATAAATGGGAACAGACTGGGTGGGGGCATGGGAAAGGGGTGAATGTGGGAGCGACACTATGAGTTTGTATAGTAATGACTTTTGCTTGCACCCCATAGGTAGAGGGAGAATCAAGGAAGTATGGATCTGCAGCCATTCCTACATCTATTGGGCCAAAAGAGAGCAGAGAAGAAGGCTGGGGAAGGCAGCTATACCAAGATGTGAGAAGGTGTAGATTGTTTTGACATGGCATACAGGGGATGAGGTGGGTTCAGCTGCTTCCCTCATTAACAGAACTTAGAGAATGGCAGCTCAGGCCAGACCTAATTATTATACATTTGGGAGGCAACGACCTGGCAGGCAGGCCTTGGGTGGAACATACCCTTACAAATAAAAAGGACTTAAGAGCTATATGGCAGTGTTGGCCACAAGTGTGCATTGCTTGGTCAGATATGATACCAAGGAGAGTGTGGAGGCAAGAGCACAGCCACAGAGCTGTAGAAAGGGCCAGGAGGAAGATGAATAGGAGGGCTGGAACATTGGTAAGGCAAATGGGAGGACAGGTGATACTGAGGGGTAGAAGAATGGGTAGATGAATTTTACAGGTCAGATGGGGTACACCTGTCGGATATACTTATAGACATGTTCAATACAGAAATGATGGGATTTATGGAAGAATAGGAGAGGGACAAACAATGGGAATTAAAAAAAGAAATAATAACAGATATAGATGGAAAAGGAGCTCCTCTGAAGTAAGGGTGAATGCTACCTAGATAAGGAGGAAGCCAGCCATCCAATGCAAGCTGGAGACTGGCTAGAGGAAAGGGGGAGATGGGAGGGGAAGGAAAAAGGAATAACACAAGAAGAGAAGGAAGATGAAGGAAAAAGAGGTCTCAGTTTTCACGTTACCTAATGGAAAAGGAGAAGAAGAAGGCACCCAGGTTTTCACCTGGAGGAAGAATAATCGAGATTGATATATGGATGGAATAAACAAAATGTTGGAAATATGATAATAAAGGAATTGCAATGGAATATGGAATTATGAATCTAAATAAATTAATTGCCAATCTGAGCACAACAACAAACAATGGTGTCTGTCTTTTGTGGAGGAAGAGAATCCGGGACAATAGTTTTATTACAACTGTTTCTTTACTGACAGTGAAACATCCCTTTCTGTCTGCTCACCAGGAAAGCTCGTCTGCTTGCACTGACAGTGAGGTAATTCGAGTCTGTGGCTGTAGAAGAGGTCTTTGTTATGTGTCTGTGTGTGTACAGTATGTTAGAGAGGAACATTTCACCAGTGCAACAGAGCATTTTGAATCCCGTGTTGCACACTAAACATTACATAATAAAATTCAATAAAGTGAATGTGGTGAAAACAGAAAAAACAGCAAGAAAGTAGGCAATAATACATTATTATCGTAGAGAAATGTTGGCAAAACAGTTATATAGGAGGAGACAGACCCAAACTACTCAAACACATTCCTGAAGTTTATAAAAGCATGTACAGTTGAATTATATATGGGTATTTTCAGGTGAAATCTATCACCACCACCAAAAAGCAACCTACAAGGTTTAAAGTTTTGAACACATTTCCATTAAGAGACAGTACTTGTACTGATTTGAAATGCAAGGTAACATGTTTTCTTAAAAACATTTCACCTCATTCCTATAAATAAGAGAATGTTGCCTTCAAAGAAACTATATTACAACAGTGTAATGAAAATAAAGTTTTAAACACTGCTTATTTTACAAATTTACAGATGTTGCAGTGCATTCATATGAGAATTTACATGTTACAAAGAAAATGTATATTTTCAGCTAACAGTATTAATAAAAACGTTTACTGCAAAGTACTAATCTATTGCTGAAATATGCTATTTATTTATTAATAGGGACTATTTTTCAATTTTTAACAGTTTTAGAGTTAATGTATTGTCACTTGTTTGAAAATAGTAAAGACATTTTAATCTCTATCAGAGTGACTCAAACTAATTCTTTTATGATGGTGACCCATTTTATAAGTGTAATAAGTCACTCCAGGGTGTGCATTTCAAGGATTTAATGCACTTCCCAAAGAGCACAAGGACACTTGGCCTTCAGCCTCATGTCTGGGCACACCCTGGGGCATGCATTAAAAATCCTTGAAATGCACACTGCCATGGCTTAATAATTGTATATAGAACTAGAGCTTGGCATTCATGGAGTCATAGTGATCTAATATGTAACTGTTAACCTACTACTACAGTTTGTAGCAGTTCCCTTCTGTTACAATATAAAATGAGTGCCAGTTTCTTATACAAAAAGAAAATAATAAAGTAAAGGCACTTTACTCACAATCCTAACAGAACAACTATTTAATAAAACTAAGTTATTCATTTTGCTGATCATACTTTTAACCCACATCTATCTTTTAAATCTAGGTGCATATTCACCAATCATATAAATGGAGGAACATGGATTAAGTGAAGCTAATATGCTCTTATCAGATTGTTTTATCACATTGTGTTCCAGTACCCTGCTAATCAAACAGAGAAAATCCAGACATTCAAGTCAGACACAGGTAAACCTCTCCAGCCCCAAAACAGCTGGGTGTTTGTTAGCCACAAAGGAAAATCAAATATGCAGTTATTTCAGCCCTTCTGAGGATGCTGACAAGATAAGCAGTTTTAAAAAACCCTTTCTGAATTAAAAAACTAAAACAAACACAAAGCTATATCACTTTAAAAGTGAGGAAAACTTCTCTCAGATGTAAGCAAAGAGAGAGAGAGAGAGAGAGAGAGTGATTAGTTACTGATATTTAGTCCAAAATAGTATATTCCACGCAGCTTCTCAGTTGTTTCCAAGCACTCCCTGTACACAACTTGGAAGAAGATGGACTTCTGCCTCAAACAGGATCACACCACTAGTTTATAAAAATTTGAACAATGCTGAAATGGTCTAGCTAGACAAATGGCTGAGGTTTAGCCTCAAATGGCAAGCTTTGGGTTGAGAGATTTCCAAAGGAGCAAGCCAGCTGCTGATTCAGTGAGTACCATTCAGCAAAACTGAGCTCAAACTGTGTTGTGATTTTAGCTAAAGCCAGCTGGATGTGTGTGTAAACAATGTGATTGTTTTGCAAAGAAGGACTGTAAAGTGAAATCAAACAAACAAGAATTCTGAGCAATAGACTGTGACCGTGTATTATAGGTTCAGAAACAGTATTACTTTCTGAGCAATTGAGAGACTGTGAGTTGTATGAGAGGCAGCAACAAGCAGGCAATCCTGTTCCTGGAAATACTGTGGCTTTTAATGACTTTGAACAAGTAAAATTGATTGAAAGCTAATCGTAAAGTCCAAAAATCATACAAATGTGCTGAGAAAGGTGAAATCAGTGCAACTGTAACAGTTTGAGTAAATTATCAGTAGCAGAAGGTCAGATACATAGTAGTTTGAGCCAGAGACAAAGTTTGAATCATCAGGAGTGCTTCCATCGCCATTACATGGTAGGGCAGTAATGTAAACACAGCAGCAGTGAGCCATTTTGAGAGACTGTCCAAGCATAGTGACCTCAGTATTAACAATGAGGTTTTTATGTGCTTATTTATTTATTTATTGGCTTTTGGTAACTGGGTAAGTGCATTAGGCAAACATCCTGCCTATTTTCAAGCACAACCCAGGAGGGTACAGTTTACAGTGAACACATCACCAAAACAGGTACATACAGTTTACACTTACAGCTTGCAAATTACAGGGTGAATACAATTGTTCAAGAAAATCACAAAGAAGTAGTTGAACAAGGGCTTAATAGAGGTGACCCCTGGGGAAGGAGTCAGAGAGCAAATGATGGAAGAGACAGGGAACAGTATCAGCAAAGTAGAGAGAGACCTGGGTAGAGCAAGAGTGTCGTTAAGCAGGGACGAGGGTTCAGGGATGGATCAGATACAGACACAGTAATCAAGTGCTTGAAGGTAGGAGAAAAGTGCAGATTTGAAGACTGAGTGAGATGTGGAGCCCTTAAGTCCATGGAAGAGTTCCAGAATTTAGGGGTGAAATGGGTGAAAGCAAGCTGCCACATTTTAGTTGAGCGATGAGGGATGGAAGCAGGCACAGATTAGAAGACCTCAATCACGGAATGGACTATGGAAGTTATCATGGCGCAATACTGTCAAGACGGGGTTTCTCTTCATGGAATCGATAAAACACCTCAGAGAGAAAGAGCATTGTGATTTGGGAGACAGCCAATGCAGAGTGGAGTATAGGAGACAGTAGTGGGTAAGGCAAGGGGCAGAGAGCACGAATCTATAGATATTATTATAAGAGGTGTCCCACTTATGGAGGATACCTGCATTGGCATGTGAGAGAGTGGGAGAGCATATAGGAGCCTAGGAAGCAGTATTCCCGAGCTACAGAGAGGTAAGGGTGCAACCTGCATACCTCATTTATATGTGTAGAGAAATCGAGTACAGGATCAAGGATCACACCCAGATATTTTAAGGAGTCAGTGGACGTGTCTACTGACCCATCATGCTAATCACACAAAGCTTAGTTGACTCTGCTTGAACTTTCCTGGCAGATCCAAATAGCATGGACTGAGTTTCAGGCAAGCTGAGAATGAGTGAGTTGGAGGTGAGCCAGAGTTGGATATGTTTGAATGCAGAGGAGAGGTGAAAGTAATTCCATGATGGAGCCTGAGGTGGCGTAGAGCACCAGGTCATCAGCATACATGATAGAGTGACAGTGTAGAAGAGTGGAGGGTGTCACTGGTAAAATGTAGAAGAGTACAGGTCCTAGTATGGAACCTTGGGGATGCCACAGGAGATAGGGGCAGGAGAAGACAGAACTTTGTCAAAGGAGGTGAATTGGGATCGGTTGGAGAGATAAATGTTGAACCAGGACTGGGTAGTCCAATGGCCCCAAGTAAGTGGAGTTTGTACAGTAGCAACTGATGATTAACCATGTTGAAGCCTTGGTGAGGTCAATAAAGACAGCACCTGTGAGGAGACCACTGTCCATGTTGGACTTAATCTCACTGGTGAGAAGCGTGAGGGCAGTAGTGGTACTATGTCCAGCCCTGAAGCCATGTTGGGCAGGTGATTGAATATTAAAATTCAGTAGGTGAGTAGATATCTGGCAATGGATGAGTTTCTAGGATCTTACTGAGGGTTGGTAGTAAGACTATGGGCCGGTAATTTTCAAGGATTTTGGGGTCTCCTTTCTTGAATACAGGGATGACTTAAGCAGTTTTCCAAGCTATGGCACCGTAGAGGTGTAGATGGGCAGGTTAAACAGCCTAGTGATAGGTGTGGCAGGAGGTGAGCACCAAGTCAAATAATCCTGGTTTAATTCCATCGGGCCCAGGGCTACCTCGAGGGGATAGACTGAAGTAATCTGAGAACATCTGACCATGCAATGTTGGAGAGAATAAGCAGCGGAAGAGCTGAAATGGGGGATGGGGTCACAGGATGACGAGGGGAGGTTTTAGGAGCATCAGTTAAAAGGGAGTTAAAGGCATTGGCTATAGTACGGGGTTATTGCACAGTGTATCGTTAAGTAGCAAATCCTTAGGAGCCAGAGGCCTGGTGTTACCCATTATCTCATTGATCTGGGTCCAGTACTTCTTGGGGTCTGTGGTGGAGGACTGGAGGAGGTTCCTGTAATAGTTACTCTTAGCAGCTCAGGCCTCCTTCTTGCAGGCGTTCGCGTAGTGAACGATAGGCATCAAAGTCGGTTTGAGCAGAAGAGGACTTACATTTTGTCCAAAGTGTATCTCATTTCTTGATTAGGTTCAGGAGGCTGCTTCAGCCATTTGGTCACTTGCTCTCTAACTCCACAAGTTGAGACAGGGATATGAATAGACTGTAATGATAGCAGAGTGGTGTTAAAGTAGTCAGTAGCCAGTTAATTTCTGTTGTTCAAAATAAGGGGACCGGTCTATTTCTTTTAAGTCAAGTAGGAAAGCCGTTGGATTGAGTTTGAAAAATTGGAAAAGGACAGTACTTTCAGAGGAGGGAGGCAACAGAAGCATCCCTAATGCAAAAGACAGGACAGTGGTCACTAATAGTGTCAGGTAGGACCCGGTTGAGGAGTAGTATTTCTTGCGGTTAGTGAAGGATCCAGTCAATCATTGAACTACAGAGGTTATTCTGAGTTATTCAGATGTGGGAAGAGATGAGTTGCTCAAGGTTGGCCATAATGATAGTCAAGGCAAGTGAGGAGGAGTTAAAACCCAGCCAGTCCAGATTAAAATCACTCAATCATTACATCTTGTTGTTTTTAATTAGGGCAGGGATCATGCAAGTTAGCTCCTCAAGACCAAGTTTACTATTTGGGTGAATACTCCCAAATAGTGCAACTCTTGGCACCCCATTAGTAAGAGAGTGCAGTACCTCACCATGATTCAGGCATGGAGATGGCAGCAGGGGTGACATTAAGGTGGGATCAACACAGAGCCAGGCCTCCTCCTCTTTAGAGGAGGCTCAGTCAAGCCTATTATAGCCAGGCAAGCATAGCATTGATCCAGAACAGTTAGTTTTAACCATGTCTCCGGATAGTACAAGGATGTCTGGGTTATTTGCCAGAACCACGCCTCCAGCTCAGGGAGATTTACTAGCAGACTGCGGATGTTCAGGTGTACAATGGACAGGCCGTGAGCCTGAGGAGGAGATATGGGGCAACTGGGGTAGAAATCGATCGGGGCTGAGGGGCCAGGTTAGGTTCAATGTCACCAGCTAGAGTGAGAATGGGGTAATAACCCAAAGAAGAGCGATGGTTGTGGCGCAAGTGACAGTGGAATGGGAGATAAGTCTCTCTGCACCCAATGCCTAGGTAGAGAGCCAGGAGTTAGTAGCTTAGGTAAACTATAGGCTGAGGTGAGAGGAGCATTCAGCAATCATGTTCGAGTAGATAAATTTACAGGGGATACCACCAGTAGGGAGAGGTACCAACCAATAGGGATAAAGAGCTTAATGGCAAGTAGTCCAGAAAACAGGGGCACAAGGAGATAAAGGGATTATCTAGGCTCCATGGTAGAACAAATGTCCAGGAGAAAAATGAGCTGAAGAAGAGGGATAGCCTCAGAGGAAGAACTGGGGAAAGAGGAAGTGATCTTGATAGTGTACAGTGGGAGTAGATGGGAGAGATTCAGTTCAAGTCAGGAGTGCAAGTAGATTCAATATACAGCAAAGGAGATTTGAGAGCAGGTCAGGAAATACAGAAATACGACCCCTAGTGGTGATGAGCTATAACCCAAATGTGGGATTCAGGACAGATCCAGCAGTTCCAGGTTAAGGGATACACCAGGTCAAGTGTAAAGTGGAGCAGGGGAAAAACAAATAGCAGAAAGGATGGCAAGTGCAACTCAGACACTTTAATTCCAAGCCTGCAAAAACAGGAGTTAAAATATGGTCGATACTTCAGACAAGCATTCAAACAGAGCTGAAAACCACAGCCAGTGAAACAGAGAGCAGGCTTTAAGGAGAAAGTGTATTATAGTGAAGATGTCTTTAGAGGAGGGCAGGATCAACGATCAACAATGGGAGTGGGGAGACAGAAAGTACTGGGAGCCAATGGGACAGGATGGGGTAGGAGAGGAGGAGCTAAGTGTATTTAAGGGTGGTCTGGGAGGGGAAGGTCAAAAATTAGGCAGCAGGAGCAGCAGCCTCACTGTCTATAGGCCGTGACCTGATGTTTGCTTCCAGGGCACTGGTGGCAGCGCTCCTTGGCACTGAGAGGTGTGCAGAGTTGTGTCCAGGCATGCAGGAGGTGAACCATGAGTGCGGTAGGTAGCCAAGTGGGCTACAGGACACCTGTTGGAAAAGGGGCAGAACAGGGATTTATAGCCCAGCAAAGGGGTGGGAATGAAACTAAGTTTAGCACAGAGACAAAAGGGCTGCAATTTACTAAAAGAGGACAAATAATGTGTCAAGAAGCAGACAGATAGGTAGGTACCAGCTCTGTAACTGAGATTTGTAAAACAGTGTTGGGGGCACAACTAAGAGACAAATGAAAATGGTAACTGCACTGGAATTAAAATACAACAATTAATTTGCTATGTAGACTTTCAGCTAAGAAATCTTAAACTCAGAATCCTGACTCTAAGTTCTGTAAATTATCTAAAACCCTGTAAGTGCAGGGTTCCAGCAGCAAGACAGGGTGAAAAATAAATGTAATTCTTTACTGGTTTTAGAGTGTTTGAACAGAGACAGCCAAATTAATTCACTGCTTAATATCTATAGAGCTGAGTCCAGTACTGGGAGAGCAAAAGCCAGTCCATAGGGCAGACAGTCAGAAATGCTTCTGCTCAGGAGCAGCTAATGGGAACTTTCAGGAAAGGTGCTGGTTTTCAAAAAATTTGGCAGCTGGAGCAGCAGCCTTGCTGTCTATAGGCCATACATGATGCTTGATTCCAGGGGCTTGGGGCAGCAGGCTCCTTGGTGCTGAGAGGTGCACAGAGTGGTGTCCAGGCATGCAGGAGGTGAACTGCAGGTGCAGTAGGCAGCCGAGTGGGCTACAGGGTTCCTCATGCTTGATTCCAGGGGCTGGGGGCAGCAGGCTCCTTGGTGCTGAGAGGTGAGCAGACTGGTGTCCAGGTGTGCAGGAGGTGAACCGTGGTTGTGGTAGGTAGCGAGTGGGCTACAGGATGCCAATTATTGACAGACATGGCTTCAGGACCATCCCACTTCCTGGATTATGCCTGAGCTATGATAACTGAGGAGGTTGCCAAGCTTAAAGAAATGGAGCAATGTTCCTATGGTGGAAGTTTGCCTCCTCGTCCAAAGATGCTGATATATGTATTGATGGGTATAGCCTGTATAGGCAGGATTGATTGACTAAAGGTGGTGGAGTAGCCATTTATTTAAAACATGGTTTATCCGGGACAATACAACTATCTAAATCTATTCCTAAGAAATTAGATATGATTGTTTTAAACATTGAAGTGCCACAAAAATACATTTTATTTAGTGGCTTGTTACAGACCCCTTCAGCTCCTTCTGATGCTTTACAAACATTTGTAACTATGTTACTTCCTTATCTAGATCAAGAAATTGTGGTGATAGGTGATTTGAATTGGGATCTGCAGAGACCATCTGATCAATTAATTAATCAATTGGCAGCCTTAATCTTACACAAACTATTGATTTTCCAACACTGCCTAATAAGCTCTCATCTGATACAGATACTCTTCTTGACTTGATAATGACTACCACCCCATATAGATATGTTTCTTCTGTATTCAATGCTGATATAATTATCATTGTTATATAGTGTATCAGACATCAAGTTAAATCTGTTAAGACACCTCATGTTATAAATATTAGGAATTATTCTAAGTTTTGTGAACATGCCTTTTGTCAGGAGTTGTATAAGGTCAACTGGGTACTAATTTATTTCTGTCCTGATATTCATACTGCATGGACTTATTTCAAACATTATTTCCTAGAAGTGATTAATACATTTGCTCCAATAACTAAAAGAAGAATTAGGTCACAGCCTGCACCTTGGCTTAATAGCCATTTAAGAAAAACTAACAATTGTAAAGGAACAACTTTGGAAAAGGCTAGAAACACCAGTGAGGATTTGGATATGCAGAACTATAACACTATAAGAAATAAATGTGTCAGGGAGATATGACATGCTAAAAGTGATTATTATAGTCACAATTTATAAATGCATCTAGTAATAAAAAGAAAATATGGGCTAGTATAAAGCAACTTTAAGGTAAATCACAGGCTGCAAAGCTTCCAAAAATATTGCTTATAAGGATGTTCCTATTTGTAAACCTATGGAGCAAGTTAGGGCTTTTAATGAATACTTCCTTGAAGCAGAATGTACTTTGACAAGAAATTCCTAATCCATCTAAGACTGAATTAGACAGTAATTTTGATGCAGAGGTTAAAGAACTTTTATTTTCCTTCAATCAGATTAGTGAGCAATATGTTATATTTAAACTAAATAGATTGAATGTAAAAAGGGCAGGATTGGATACTATTGATCCTATATTTTACAAGATTGGGGCTCCAATTATTGATAGGTATATAGCTTATATGTTTAACTTATCTTTAAGTACTAGTGACATCCCAGATGACGAGAAAACAGCTTATGTAATTTCGATTTTAAAGTGGTAGATGAGTTTGATCCAGGATGTTATAGACCTATATCAATTCTGACACCTATTACTAAAATTCTGGAAAAGTAACTTCATGGACAGCTTATAAAATATTTAGACAAAATGGAATATTGACAAAAAATCAAACTGGTTTTATACGGTCATAATACTATATAAGCAGCATCAAAGGTAGTAGATGACATCTATACATCCTTTGATACGAGTTGCCTGGTTCCTGCAATTTTCTTGGATTTATCGAAGGTATTTGATTCTGTTGATCATAATTTGTTATTGAAAAAATTGAAAATCTCAGGTATGGGTATGGGTGCTTTATTTTGGTTTTCTACTTATTTGTCTTCTCGGTTTCAATGTGTTAAGGTGGGGATTGCTGCTCTGACTTAATTATGATTAACAGGGATTAGTACTGGGTCCCCTGTTGTTTCTCATTTGTATAAATGATTTGACTGAGGATGTCAGCTGACACTAATATTCTTTGTATGCTGACGACACTATCTTATATTGTCAAAGCAGGATCCCTAGATGCCATTGGCACTCTGCAGAAAGATTTTGACATTATTCAGCAAGCCTTAATTAATTCACATTTATCGTTAAATGTAAATAAAACTCAATGGACCCTATTTACTGGGAAATCTAAGGTAAATAATCATACCGCTATAACTTTAAATGTTAAAGCTTTGGATGAGACTAATCTGAGTAGAACTTATTCTATAAATACCTAGGTATTATGTTAGATGATTCTATGAAATTTGAATCACATATTCATATACTTTCTAATGAACTCAAGAAATTATTAAATTTTTTCTAAAGGAACAAATCATGCTTTAGTTCTAAAATTCGTAAGCAATTAGTAAATTCTTTGTTCATATCACAAATTGATTATGGTGAGTATACCTATATGAGAACAACTGATGCAGTTTTAAAGTGTTGGATCCTCTTTACCATAGTGCATTAAGATTCATCGCTGGTCTTCCTTGGTGGACCCATCATTACAATCTTTATTCAGAATCAGGTTGCCAACTTTTATCAGTTCGTAGACAAACTCATTGGATGCTATGTCTATAAATGTGTTTTTGATAAATTACCCCATATTTGTTAGGATCTGTTATCAATAAAGAACATAATAAATACTCACTTAGATCTGCTGATTTTCTTCAGTATTTCTTACCTAGATTTAAAACTAGAGTTGGTAGTTATAGGTTGGCTGTTGCTGTCCCAATGACCTGGATATCTATTAAAAAAATTGAAACTGGCATTTACTATTACAATGTTGCATTTTAAATGATCACTTGTTAGATTTATGACATGTGAATGTAACTGTTTTAGTGAACTGTAACTGCACAATCTGTGAATTCATGTAATTGAGTATGTTTACTGTATTTGTAAGTATATGTATGTATGTTTTCTATGTTTTATACTGATGGATGCAATTGTAAATGAGAGATTTTCTCTCAGTTTTGCTTTCAATAACTTGACTGAAGATTGATGTTGTGATTCCCACCTACCCTGTGAGATTATACATAATGTGCCTCAAAGCTGGAAGGGACATATTCTTGATTCCTTATTGTTCAGGTGTTTAAAGAAACAAGGTCTGTCTCAACATTACAAATTCATTTGTCTCTCACAAGGATAAAGAAGAAAACCCTGCATGTAGCACACAGCACCAGGTTGAACCCATTGGGGAGCCCAAGAAGAGTGTAGCACAGAGGAAGAAGGTGCAGATATACTGCTAGGGCAGATTCCTCCATGATGTCTCCATGCCTGTGTCACAGATGTACAGTCTTGGAGGGAGGCCAGTGGATCCATGGAGAGAGGTCCTAGCCCTAGCCTCATTGGAGATGATGAGGTTTGAGAAACTCTAGAATGGGAGGTGTTTATCTCACACCCAGTGAAGAGTGGACTGCCTCCAGAGTGAGGATGACTGCTCACTCCTGGGCCCAAATTCAAGTGAGGAAGAGGAGGAGGAAGATATGTATCTTTCTGTTGAGGGTCCTAGTCTGTGGCCTCAAGCTCTTGCCTCAGAGGAACCAGAAGAAGAATTTGGTGACTCCACAGCCCTGCCCTCAAGTGGCCAGGAACAAGTTCTGCGTTGCTTTTGAGTTTGCGACATTGGCTGAACCAGTACTGGTCACCCCCAAACCATGCCAAGGGTCGTAAACTGATGAAGAGTAGTAAGAAGGAAAGACTGGTTTGTGAGGAAGGCCAGCGACATCTATGGGTGGTCCTTTTCTACCTTTCATCAGAGAGTCTGGGAGGAGATTGAGCAAAACAGGAGAGCCTGGCTAGAGGAAGAACACGCTAAATATGCATCCAAGTGTGACCCATTATGTCAGAAACAAAGTCATACAAGATAGACTGCAGTTTTCAAAATTGGGCAGGACATTATTCATAGACACTACTATACGATATGTGGACAATGCAGGAAAGAGACTTTCCATTTCATCGATTATGTATGCCCAGATGGGGTCATAATTCATGCACCTGACCCACAGTGGTACTATCCTCAATGGTACCATCCTCCTGAGAATATGCCTATGCCTACCAGAGGGAAGCAGAGCAGTGGTAGAAAGTGTCTGCCATCCAGCTGTTACCGTACCCATGTTGTTCCACCAGTCTGGTGTTCCAGGATACAAGGTGAATCCAGATTCATCAGCCTTGCAGTATGCTTTCAATTTCATCACCTTGTCTTCCAGATAGCAGAGATAACATCAGTCCAGCTGTTTTGCTGAGTCATTACCTGGAATTTCGGATGACATCTACCCAGCTGTTCCTTCCTGTTCCAAGGTTCAATCTCTAGATGACATCAACCAGCAGTTTCTGATCACCATCTGTTTTCTGGAAGATTTCCACCCAGCTGTATCGAAAAATGCTGCCAGGGAGAGTCTTTGGCTGGAGAAGTAGGTGATGTCCATTTTTGTTCTTCAAGGGACTGGTTAAGTCTAGACTTTTCTTACTTTATTGACATTGCAATACACATCCTACACCTGGCAGACTTCAGACTTTGATTTGTCCACAAAGACTCTCCCTCTGGACTACAGGCTCCAAGAACTGTGCTTCAGCAGGCTCCAGCCCAGGAGAGACTCTTTTATGGACCCTGCCATCAGGCACCATTGCTGTCACTAGTTGGGACTTTCAAGGACTTCAATCCCCCAAAGGTGTATTGTAAATAAAGTTAGTTATGTTTTCTACTGTTTTGTATCTTTTCTAATTTTCTAAAAAATAATTTTGGGATTGTCCAGTGTTTTGATGGAGTGGTTAATGTTGTTATACTGTGTGTTTTCAGATTTGTGGTGTGTTTTGTCTCTTTTTCTCTTTCAGGTGGTTCCTGGTAAAGAAGAAGAAGAAGACCAGAAGAGGATGTGGGAACTCAGCCAAGTTCTCCTGCTTTTGTAGAGTGTTTAGTAGAATAGTATGGTTAACAGGTGTTAATAGTTTTTCTTCCACAAGTGTTAGTGAGTGGGGATAGTAGGCGTGTAATGCTTAGGTAAATTGTTAGCTCTGTGTTTTGGTTTGCAGGTGCCCTGGATTGGGGGCAGTTTCCCTTTTGGGTAGGTTTTTGGTTAGATAGGTTTTCCCTAGAGGGCTGGGGAGAAACAGGTTGTGGTCCTGACCAGCCATACGGTCAGCAGTGTTGGTCTATTAAGGCATGCTCTGAACAGTTCTTCCAGATCCACCAATTATTCATAGTAAAATTGTAGTGTAGAGGCTGATGCATCAGCCAATAGCCTCTGGGCCCTTAGTGCTGCCTGCCTGTGCTTGGCATATGGCAGGAAAGGGCCTGATCACCCTTTCCATAGGCATAGGGTAGGATGGTCCAGTGCCTGGTAGGTAATGACTGGGGATAGTCATTTTCCTGGCTAAGGTTGGCTGTAACCCCTTTGTTCCCCTGCGTTACTAGAATCTCAGTTAGAATCAGTGGCAGGCAGGGAAGGCAGCTTGTGAAATGCCAGGTAAATGGATTTCACACTGTCACACTCTGTCCTCAGTCTCAGCTGAGTTGGAGTGATGATGTAATCTTGGAACTCTCGCAGCAGCATAAGCCACATTTCGTTAGCTGTTGGTAGACTAGTTTAATCTTCAGTGGAGTAGTCTAGTGGAGTTTCAGGAGGAGGCTGCAGCTAGCTGTGAAACTCCCCAGTCCAGCTCTGAAACACAGCTACCCTTTCTTTTGTTGGTGGTAGTTTGTTCTCATCTTATAAGAAGAACAAAGAAGACAGTTGTCTGAAGTGGCGGAGACCTGTTCCAAAGATTTTCCTTGCCCCATCCCAGGAAGGATGGGGTGAACTCAGTTCAGAGGCAATCCCTTGATCCATTTGTTTGGTGAAGCTGCCTTGTACAGCTTCATCTGTTGTGATGTACAAATCTTTTGTGTCATCCCAGGGGCATCTGCAATACTGTACCTTAGGGTGAATTTCTTTGACATTGGGACCAGTCACCCAGTACTAAGTAAAGTTTTGCTTACATTGAGTCCAAGAATGTGACTTTCCAAGACAGAACATTAAACTTTGACACCCAGGGTGTGTCTGTAGTTTGTTAAGTGTGAGAAACATTTAAGATAACAACTACAATTTTGTCTGTGTGGGTGTTATTAACCAAATGAATGGCCAAGTATAAACTCAGAAGCAAGAGGTGGGAGACCCCCAGTCTAGAGCTACTGGTTTACCTCTCTGGGTTCAGATGAGCACCAGTTCATTTTCATTTAGTGCATGTGGCCAATGCCTAATAAAAGTAATTACCCGACATGTGGGTTTGGAATTTCTATTTCTTCAGTTGACCGATATAGTGGGTTCTGGAAGACTTGATCTTGGATGTGCTCAGTGCTGTCATGGGTACCACCTTCTATTCCTCATAAAATATGAGAAATGGGGAAAGTACTAGTTCTGGCTGTGTGTTCTAACCTTCAGTTTCAGACCCAGAGTATTTGCTGTTTTGTGTTTCTTCACCCTATGCTAAATGGGAATTTCAAGAACTTTTGTACCCTGGAGAATCTGCAATACCAATATGTGTAACCCAATGGGGTCCATCTTCACTTGCGTATTATTCCTACTCTATTACGTGAATAAAAGCCACACTCTAGAATCCCAACCTGGTTTGGACACTATTATTATTGCTTCCCTTTGTCTGTATTTACTTGGGTGTCCCTGTACAAAGAGCAAACCTAGCATAATTGTGAGCAAAGTTTTCTCCCAGGGAGCTGGGTTGCTGGCCATGGTAAATGGTTCACCAGGTGTGTGCCAGGTAGTTGCCTTGCTTGGTTGACAGTTTTGTATAACTGTCTGGTCCACCTAGCCTAATGGCGACCACCTTTTCTGTTTCTCTATGTCAAAAGAAAGAATTAACTCATGTAAACCCCACCTTCTCTGTTGCCCATAGACATTTGTGGTGAGTAGAAGCCCTGCTGTTTAAGCTAAGTGTAGCCAGTGGGGTATATGATAATGACAGCACTGTTAGCACACGTGTAAATTTCATCCATTCTCCCCGCATATGTCTCACAATATTCAACAAGAATGCCAGAAGTGGAAAAAATAGTATTATAAGTGCAGAATTGTGCTACTCCAAATGCATTGATCATCAAATTGAAAGGCACAGTTACTTATCTGTCACCTATACATATCTTGCAGAGATTTCTGTATTTGTACAACTGATTCCCACACAGAAATTCACAAACAGTTATACTGTCACATCAAATGTATACACAAATTAAATGTATTATTTTTTAAGCTACTGACATTCATGGTGTTTACTGTGAGCGATGTGGAGAGACAGGAAGACAGAGGTGGAGGGTGATGGAGAGAGAAATGTACAGGTTGCAATGACAGTGGTGTCATTATCATGTAGCTTGTGTTTTTAAAGCAACAATAAAAAGTTCACTGAAATGAAAGTGTGCAGTCATACTTATCACACATTGCACAGAAGTCCCAAGTGGAACTGCGACTCACTGATGCTACCTTAGTAAATGTTTCTATACAGACTGTGTTACATGGACTGATTTTTCTTTGGCAGTCAGTTTCAAGCAATTTACATTTATTCAGTTAGTGAGTCATTGCTTGACTGTTTATCTGGCATTGCTGGTGGTGTTGTAAAATGCATTGCTGGACTGTATTACAGCACTTTATTTTCTACCTCTGAATATGTGTGTATTGATGGTTAATTTTCTTTATCCAGCTGAGGTGTGTAATATTTCGAATGTGCTAAATTGTAAAGGCAATGCAAAAGAAATAAAGATTTATTTCTCTTTATTTTCTGGAGGGATCACCTATGAATCAATGTCTAGCTTGCTAGATGTGGAAAAAATAGAAAATCAGCAAGTTCTAACTGTTCTGTGAACATTTGTTTACAGGGATAAATGAACAGTGGGATGTTTTGTATTTGTTGTAGACTTTGCTCCTGTGTAGCATGAGCAAACCATTCAGTTGTCACTGTCTTATATCATTGATACAGAATGCTACACACCTACTGTGGAAATTATCCTGTGAATTTGGGGAAGGGCTGCACAGTTGATGGGTAAAGGTGGCCTGCACTATCCAGGGTGAGGAATAATAGCTTAGAACAATAAACTTAAGTAATAAAATATGTTAAAAACACAGGAAAAAGAAGAATCAGGATCTCAGTTCAATACTGCCTTGCAGCTTTATGACAGTAAGGTGCAAATACATTACCGAACCTGTGAGAAATTTAGATGCTGACATTAAAAATGATGATTCAAACATTAGAAAGGCAATACAAGTTATTGCTCTTTACATGGAAGTCTCTGCAATACTCACTTATGTAAATTTTCACGACGGACCATGTCACTTTTATTATTATCCATGGCATTGAATTAGTCTCAGTCACCATCCATTTACTCTCAAGACCGCAAGTGAATGGCACGTCAAGTTAGCTGCCCTCCTAAATGCATACAGTTCAGCAGTAGCCATTATTGGTAACATTTGAATAAGCAATTGTGGTGCAAAATGAACTGCATAATACAATACAATTACCATAGCTTGAGGACAAAATGAACATAACAAGGTGTGGAAGAGGCTTCTATGTAAAGACCTGTTATTTTACATCCATGTCTCTTGCCTACAGATGCAGAAAATTAAATTTCACTGGCAAAGTGAATGCAAAGTAGCCACTTCACATTGTCACTCTGCTACGTGGACTGGCCAATAGGAAGGCTCACTTAGCCTTTAATTATTACATTGCGTTGTCATTCTGCCTTAACACGAAGCAAGGCAGAGTGGCGACAATATTGACAGCCAACCAGTGCTCCCACACACACACACAGTCACCAGAATTAATGTGCATCCCAAAATGCTACTGTCTTGTGTCAGAAATCTCCCAGTGCTGACAAAGTGAAATGAGAGCACAACAAAATTACAAAGTCTCCCAGAATTAATGGCACACTCAGTCATGTCGCAGTGGACGTGGTCACATCTCACACAGACAACAGAACTAATGTGCATACCCAAAATGTTACCGTCTTGTGTCCAGAAAATTACCCAGTGCTGGCAAAGTGAAATGAGAGGGTAACAAGAAATTCAAAGTCTCCCAGAATTAATGGTGTACTGCAAATGCACAGACAGATTAAGATTGCGCTGCGAACTCAAGAGATGAGAGTCAGACACAAAGGTGCAACAACACCTAACCAGTGCTCACAAGTCACAAATCCAAACCTGGAAAAGAATATCTTTTGCCGGTTGGGGAGGGTAGTGCATAGCAGTAACAGTCCACTGCCAGTAAAGATACCACAAAGCAGTATAAAAATTCATAGAGGTGTGGTGGATAAAAGGTTCACACTGCTGCAATTACTCTGGCACAATAAAAGTTGTCTGATTTAATGGACACGCATTGCACACACACTCACACCACTACAAGTATTGTGTAGCAGATTGAAGAACGATTAGCAACATAATCAAATGTTTTAAACAAACTGAAATTATACACTGCTGCACCACTACAATCGGCAAAAATTTCAAGAATTACTGAAAATATTACTGTGTGTACATTAACACAGTTATACAAGAAAATATAACCAAAACAGAAAGACAGCATTTTTCTCCCAGTTAATCTACCTACACCACAGATACGCCCTCCCCAAAGCACACTTCACACTACACAGACTGACTGTTCTAAATTAACATTCAAAATCCACACAAACAACAAACACTTGATTATATGAGTACAGGAGGGTTTCCTACAATCGATGCACTAAATTTTGAGCAAAAAAAAATGTCTCAAAGAGGCTTTTTAACAGCTTTCAGAGGATTTGAATCACAGAGCTCTGAGAGGAAGCTGTCTCCATCTTTACTACACACACACTACACAGAACTGAGGCTGTGCAGAACAATCTAGAGCCCATGTGATCTGCAATCCCATGAAGCACTGCAAATTCGCCTTGGAGCTCAATAACAAGGCGAAGTGATACAAGTACATTGATTTCAATGTACTTCGTCTTAAAATTAGTGGAAGGTAGTTTGGGGAAGGCAGAATAATGTGAAGCCATTGGTTTCAATGGTTTTGTGTTCATTATGATGTGAAGTACTCACTTCTTGTTGCAGACGCCAGCGGATTCTCGTTACTTCACTAATCACTCCGAGGAGAATTTTGGCCACTTCTCATCTCTACTCTTGCCCTTCCTTTGCTTACCCTCATGCACTGTTTAGCTCTCACCACTAATGGTTGCATGTGGAATATTTCCTTAGCTCCTCACCTTAGCCTATTTTGGGTAACCAACTATTTTTGGCCTCTGTGCATGTATTGATATTTGAGCTTCTACTTTATTTAGATGGTATTGTGCACATTTTATGTCTTTATCATATCACCCAACTGTTCATGTTCCTGAATTGTACCTCCAACTGTTCCTGAATTGTACCTCCAACTATACCTCCATGCTGTAAATTTGTCACTGTTATTTAGTTCAAAAGATCTGGGCATGAGGATGATAGAGCAGTGTTCATAAAGGCATCTAGGGAGGTGACTAGGGCAGTCAGGAAAGCCAAGGCAACAAAGGACCTGAAGATGGCTCAGGGGATCAGAGAGGGGAAAAGGGTTCTTAAATACATAAGGGAGCAGAGGAGTTGTAGAGATGACATTGTTAGAATCAGGAAAGAGAGGGATGGGTACAACATGGGAAGAACAGGAAGAGACACTCAATGAGTACTTCTGCTCAGTGTTCACAAAAGAAAGGGATGGCCCAATACCACTGGGGCAGGGAGCAAGGGTGGAGGGAGGCAGAGATAACAGAATGTGAAATCCAGGGATAGAGTTCTGAAGGACCTTAAAGCCCTGTGGGTGGACAAGGCACCAGGACCAGACGTGTACACCCAAGGGTCCTGAAGGAACTGTCAGAGGTGTTGGCAGGCCTCGACAGATCTGTTCAACACCTCCTTGGAGATGGGGAATGTACCAGGGACTGGAGGATGGCTCACATGGTGCCCCTTTACAAGACTGGAACCAAGAACCAACCAGGAAACTACATAGTGATGAGCTTGACTTCCATAGTGGGAAACTTGATGGAGACCATTCTGAAGGAGAGGCTGATAATATTTCTCGATAGTAATGTTCTACAGGATGAGAAACAGCATGGGGTAGTCCCAAGAAGATCATGCCAAACTAACCTGATCAACTTCTTCGACTGGGTTACTAGGGTGGTTGATGAAGGCCACACTGTGGATGTCCTGTATCTGGACTTTGCAAGGCTTTCAACTCGGTGCCACATGGGAGGTTAATGAATAAGCTGAGGGACATGGGGGCAAGGAGAAACTGGTGGGGTGGGTTGAGAGCTGGTTGCAGGGCAGACAAAGAGGGTAGTTGTGAGGAGGAGACTTCCAAGCCAAGGCCAGTAACAAGTGGGGTACCACAGGGTTCAGTGCTGGGCCTGTTTTGTTAAATGTCTTCACTGGAGACATTGCAGAGGAGTCAAGAATAAGATCAGCCTGTTCTTGGACAACACCAAGATTTGTGAAACATTGACAATGAGGAAGGAGGCAGGCACTCAGGGAGGAGCTAGCTAAACTTGAACTCTGGTCTACAGAGTGGCAGTTGGGGTTTAATGCTAAGAGTGCAAGGTCATGCATCAGAGACAGAAATCCCATGACCAGCTACTGGTTGGGGAGTGCAGGTAACAGCTTCAGAGGAGGAAAGGGACATGGGTGTAATAGTCATGGGGACATGACTGTATCAGCACAGTGTAGGAGGGTGGAAGCAAAAGCAAATGGGATGCTGGGGTGCCTTGCTAGAGGATCACCTCTAGAAAGGAGGAGTAGGTCTTCCTGTCTTTGTACAGATCACTAATGAGGCCACACTTGGAGTACTGTGTACAGTACTGGTGCCCATACCTCAAAAAGGATGTAGGATTATTAGAGGGTGCAGTGCAGGGCTATGAAAATGATCATGGGACTGGGGAGCTGCTGTATAAGTAAAGATTGAGTGAGCTCAACATGTATTTTCTGGAAGAGAGAAGGAAAGAGGGACATGACAGACACATTTAAGTACTTGAAAGGCATAAACAAAGTCAGACAGGGAGGATTGTTCTGCTTCAAAGGGAAAGGGTCACTAGGGGCACAGTCTAAAGCTGGAAAGGGAAGGTTTAGGAGGTAAATGAGGAGGCACTACTTTACAGAGACAGTGGTTGCAAGAGGAACACACTGCGGATGAGTTAATCAAATTGAGAACAGTGGATAGCTTTATGTGGGGTTGGGACAGCGTCAAGAGCAATGTTAGTACAGACAAGAGCACAAAAGGGAAAAGACTGGGAAAGGTAATGAAGGGAAGGGTTTGAGTGTGGGTGGAGCAGCTGTAGTGATATGAAAATAAGAGCTGTACAATCGGGCAGACTTGATAGACCTGTGGGCCTTTTCTGCAGTCAATTTCATATGTTCATATTTGTTTCCCCTTTCTTCTGTATATCCCTCTAGATCTCTGTATTAGACCTGTTTATACTGCATTTAGTATGTAATTGTTTGACCTGATGTTCTTTTCTCTTGTTTGCTTAACAGGACGTTTGTGTAAATGGGCATTTTGCTCCATTCCTTTCAGTATAAAACAGATTGATTGATTGATTGACTGATTGATTAAAAACTGGACTGACAGACCTGAACCACAGCAGTTCTATAAAATACAAACTGGCCAGACTGGGTGCAACTTTCACAAATATTGCTGTTCCGGTCACTCTGGCTGCACTGTTCAGTCAAACTTTGACGTATATGTCCTCTCCTGAAAGTCTGTTTTCAAGCCTTCTTTGACATGGTTTAAAACTGAACTGTCAGGACCAGACCAAGTAGGTAAATGCTAGACCAGATCATATGGAGTGAGTGGATCAGCAATATTTGCACAAGCTGTGCCCAGTCCAGATTTTACATCTCTGGTCTGGGTCTGGTGATTTGGTTTTACCCATATCCCAGTGCATGTGGCTTAGTAGCATACTGTACAGATGGATGCAGAGTCTAACCCAGTGAAGGGTGAAGTTTCAGAAAATTATTATGCTAAAATATCAAGACTCATTCAATTCCTGATGGTCCCCACTCCCAAGTCACACTTAGTCCTCTGCCAAACTCATGCTCAGATATTGGTGCCTCTACAGCCACACCATTAAGCTTTTTGGCATCATGCCTCTTCTGCTGCCATGCTTTCCCCTCCTTGAAGTCCCGTTCTGCTTGTGGCAGACCCTCCAGACCAGTTAAATTTCTAGGAGCAGCTCTTACACCACATCAACTAAATTGCTGCTCAACTTCTTATTTTTAAACATTTTGTTGAGACATTTTGTTTTAGTATATCCATGGACAGGAAACAAATATTTATAAAAGAAACCAAAGCCCCTATTTATCAGTTCATTTAATTACAATACAGCATGTTATGAAGTGATCAGGTTTAATGTGACACTTCATATCCTAAGTGAAACACAAATGACACACACATGCCTACCTACTTGCAAGTGAAGCAAATGTGATTACTTTCATTCAGTTGTAAACACCTTTAGTCACAAATTGCAGGTTAAGAACACAGTGCTGTATAAAATAATAACTAAAACACAACTGGCTATTTTGGTGCATTGGCTATATCAACATTATTTAAAACAAATATTTGGAAAAATAAATGCATACATCTGCAAGATTATATACATTAAATGTTTCTTCTACAAAAGAAAAAAAAAGCAGCAAGCACCAACATCCTTGACAGTCCACTGTGTTCCAAAGTATACAGCATGTTCAACAGCGTGTCACTTTTCCACGGAGAAACAGACAGAGTTGAAATTCTTATAATATAACAGACAAGTAATCATTAAATGTCAGATACTAGTGACTCCCCAGAACTGCCTGCCTGAAAAATGAAGTTGGCATTTAACACTATAAATATGTTTATTGTTTGGGGACAGGCATCACTGGAACTCTTTGCTATGGAATATCTTATTAAGTTGCAGGATGATTGCTGTTAGGATGGAGGTGTCAAATGGCTTAATGAAGTGTTCATAGGGGCTGAGAGCACAGCAGTGCTTATTTGTTATGCAGAAAGCTCCAGGATGTGTTTAACCCATTTTACTTCCAACAGCTTTGTATGATGTCTACTATCCATTGGTAACCTGATACAAAATGACTGCTAGAAGACAATGAATTAACTTTCTTTAGAAAATGGGCTTTTTATTTGTGGGGTTCTGATTGGCTAGTAACCCTGCTAGGGGGTACATTAACTTTCAATAGATGCCCAGCAAATAAAAAGTGCCAGTCACCTGACTCCATCACCACCTAAGCTATCCTTGTGCCCACCCTACTTGTTCATTGGGCAAAACCATCCTATTCAACTTGAAATCTGTGCCATTTTCTCCTCTCGCTAAGCGAGTGACACTGGTACCTCCATGGTTCCCTACTTCTGTGCTGGCACACCCTAACGAGAGAAGCACCCCATTCCCAGCAGGATTCCCCAAATACACTAGTCTCTGTTTCTACCTGACAGATTCTGGATCCCTGCTTTGCCGTCTCAGACTGTCTGTATACAGCGACAGCGACCCTGACCCTAAACATTACACAGCATGCCACCTTTGTCGATGAGAACTCCCACAGTGGCACCTCCCATAACCACAATGAGCAGTACTCTTTTGCATCTCTTAATTTTTTTTTTAAAGCAACCTGTGGCGCTAACACACCATGTGCTCAGCGGCAGTGTAGAACCTGACTCGAGACATCCACGGAGAAAATATTTCTTTTTTTTTCTTTCTGTCACAATCAGAAAAATGTAAAATGCCATTCAGTACAGTCCTGAGCTGACAACTCGCCCTTTCAGCCTTATCTCAGCGTGTCCCCTAAGTGTACCTGGCACACTTCCTAGAAGCACTACTACACTATTCACAAATCCTTCCTGCCTACCACCAGACACCAAATAAACATAAACTGAAGCTGCCGTAAGTAACACAGCAGCTTCTGTGTGTCCTAGTTCGGAGACTTTACAAGAAACAACTTTGTCTGTTCTTCTGGAGATCATGGTGGTGGTTGGAGAAGAGCCATTCAGTGCAGACCTGACCCAACAACTCGCCCTTCAGCCTTGTCTCAGCTTGTCCCTCAAGCGTATCTACCACACTTCCTGGTAGTGCTACTCCAACTCCACCACTTGTAAATTCCTTCTGCCGACCACTCTTTTCCCTCTTAAAAAATTGCATGATTACTCTTTTCCTTCCTCTTAAAAAATAGTTATCTTGTTTTTTTCAAAGCAATCTTTAGCACTTACACGCCATGTGCTCAGTGGTAGTGTAGAAGCCAACTCGAGACACATCTACAGAGGCAATCTTTCATTTTTCTCCTTATGTCACAATAAAAAAAAAACATAAAATGCCATTCAGTACTGTCTCGACCTGACAACTCACCCATTCAGCCTTGTCTCAGTATGTCTCCCAAGCACACTTTCCAAGTGCCACACTTCCTGTTAGCACTACTCCACCATTAAGCAAATCCATTCTGCTGCTCACCAGCCACTAAATAAACATAAGCAACTTCAGGTGTCCTGGTGAAGCAGCAATAAAATACAATAGGGAACAAAATGTGCCATGAGGATGGGGTGGCACCAAACAAACTCTGCAGCGGAGCACCAATAGCATTCAACCTGTTTTATTTTTTTAAAACTACAGTGTCTCCATTAGGACAAAACTCCTCTATTTCAGTATAGGTGGAGGAACTATTTAATTATAAAACTTAATACAAATTAATATTTTTGTTATCAAATGTTTCTCAATTCCTTTTTTTACTGTGCCCATTTTCTAAGCGCAATAATACCCTTCAGGGTGGGCATTATTAGGAAATACCAGACCTTCCAGAGGCTATAAGGACCTCCACAAGGCGTCGGGCCTCATTACGCCCAGGCGGTCAGTATTCCCAATAATGCCCTGCAAATATTATTGTATATGTTTGCTGACTGTAAAGTAGAATGTCTGAGACTCAGCTGAGGGAGATTGATTTACTCCTCAAGTCAGAGAAAAATAGTACTCTCCTGCTCCTATATACACAGGCAGCATAGTAATGCAGCTCCAGTGGAGGACTCTATTTTTAACACTTATCATGTTGTTTGGTAGCAAAAATGACATATGCCCTTTTCTGAATGCAACACATCTGCAGGGCTAGGCCACTGCAGCCTTAACAACTAAAAAACCAGGAGGGAGCATCCTTTTAAAACTTAGAAATAAGACATTCAGTCTTGAAGCATCTGACATCACAATTGCTCTTTAATGTGTTGGTTGAAAGTAAAACAATACAAGTCAGGGCCACTGTGTCTCTCCTGTGTGTTATGCCATTGTCTATAGTCGAGGTGAGAAAGTGCCAGCTAGTTGTATTTTAGGACTTAACACTTCTAGTAATGTGTAACTGTGAGACCCTCACTCCCCAGTTATTTTGCACTGCCACGAGAACTAACTCTCTCTCTCTCTCTCTCTCTCTCTCTCTGTCTCTCTCTGTCTCTCTTCCTTTCCCAGTGCATCTCACATGGAAACTCTTAATAAAATGTATGTGAAGGACTAAAGAAAGATTACTAAAAAGCAAATAATTAAAGCCAGGAGGAGGGGTCCTGGTGGTGCTGGTGAACACTTCACATCCCTCATCATCATTGTTCCATCCTGAAGTGCACCTTGCAGTCTCTGCTGAGGCAGCGTGGGATCACCTGGATCTTAGTATATAAAAATCCAGGCATTGGGACTTCAGATGTTTGGGAAAGGGACTGACCAGAATTTTATTCCTTCACAGCACGAACTGTTTATGAACTGATTAGATAGACAGGGTCCCTACTGCTTCTAAAACTACTTGAATTAAATTCCACCACTGTGGCTGCAACAATATGCTGAGTTACATAACCATAAAGAAAAAAAAACACAGGAAAGAAAAAATCAAGAATTCATTTTATTTTTATTTAGCATGGTAATGGCAATACTGCCTTTTTCACAGAGACCAGAGTACATTTTAACATTGAATACATAACATCATATATTTGGTCCTTAATGACTTGTATGCCCATTGGGCTCAGTTGCATATTGCCAGTTCAGTATTATGCTGGGGCTTCGGCACACTCAGGTCTGGGGCTGCAGCTCTCAGCACTCCCCATGGGCTGCATACAGCTCAGATCCAAGTCAGAGCAGTGCTATTCAGCTTTGTGCTGCACTGACATGTCCCTATATTCAGTCAGATGATGCCATGCACTATCTGATAAAATATCACATCCTCAGTGTCACGGACAAGCACATTGCAACCTTTGTGCTCCTTTTTCCTATTATTGAATATCTGACCACTGGAGTTTCTGATAACCAGCCCACATTGTAGAATTATATGGGCCTGATTCTCAATGCCCTTAGAATGACTCAAGGTGACTGCATCAAACATAAATGATGCAAGTGGCCCTTTATCAAAACTTGCACTGTGAGCTATTCTCAAAAGCAGACTGTCAAAAGCAGGTTGTTTGTGCTAAAGAGGATGTGTTTCAGTCTTGTGACACAAAATGGGCTACAGCATGATGTTAGGGGCTTGCAGCAGATGCAGCTGCTATATCCCTAAGCTGCTATTCCTAAACTCTCCCAGAAGGCAAAGTTGAATTACCATTAGGCCAGCCCAGGGCCTGATCACCCATTATAAATCATTTCCAGCCTCAATCCACCATTAGGAGATAATCAAAATACCTGGTGGTCTAGTGAACCTCTCATCTCCCACCCAGCAGTGCCCTACCAACCAGCTCCCCATCTTGTAACTGAGCCAGTGACTGGCACAGCCCACCTCTCACTAGCATGGCCAGCCACTGACTGGCTCTGAATGAGCATGTACTATATACAGTATGTGCTCAGTGATTGACAACTCACAAAATAAAGTCTAAGTTTACTTTACTTTGACTTTAATGTCCCTGTAAGACATATTTTGGATTTGCACCACCACACGCTGAGCATAGGCCCAAGCTTTGGCAGGCAGAATGCTAGGCCTAACAAGTAGTCCCTCTGGCAGTTCCCTCTCCTCTGGGGCATCCAGCATGAGAATCTTGGTTCTGACATCTTTCTTGATTCGTACTTTGCCACTGATGGTACACTGAGTATTGTGTGGCAATTCATGTGGGCTGGGTCTTTTGTCCACACAACTCTTCCTTGTCAAAATGTCAAAATGTTTGGCTTTCATCTGTAGGTCATATGCTTTTCACACCATGGCAGGGATGTGTAAGGCCCATCAGTCTTCTTCTCTTGTTCTTTCTGACAAAGCTGAGCTAGTTGGCTGAACATGTGGGCATTAGTGCTGAATAACAAAGGGATTCCATCATACATTTCAGTCGGTGGGCATATCAGCGCCAGTGTCTCTACTGGTTCATATACTGTACACTAAGAACTGCAGTAGAAAAGGATAACCACAGTCATACATAACCCAGATATGGGTAGGGTGTCACTCAACCCCCACACATGAAGTCCTTTAACTCATTGTACCCAATACCTTCGTATGAAGTCCGAACCATCCATTAATTCTCCTGATACAAAATGGCCCCCAGGGTATAAGGAGTTAAGGGGTAAGCGGAAGGTCAGACAGGTGTCAGTCATACCAGTCTTGAAAACAATAGTGACCTCTGAGCCACTGTCTTGCACAGCTTAGGTTGAAGTGCCATTAACAGTTACACTGGTTTCCATGGAGGGACCCATCATTTTGGACCAATCTGGAGTTGCATTCTTGGTGGGTTGGTCCACAGCAGTTTGGGAAGAAAATGATCTTTGTGATGGTCCTTGCTGTAGCTTTATATTGCTTTGTTGGACCAGATTAAGAAGCTTGGCAGTGACTCACCGTAAATCCTTTGACGTTGCAAGCTTGATGGTGTGCCCATCTTCTCCATACTGGTAACAAAATACCTAATCCCTGGGGTCAGCAGGATGGGTCATGTCTTCTTGAGGTTTGTTATGGTTGGGGCACAGCCCTACTCTCTTTCTTCTGCTTAGGTTCAGACTCCACTTCGGCAGAGGGTAGGGTGGCATAAATAGAGTATCTCACCATAGTTCACAATTCCTTCATTTCTTTTACCATGTTAGGGTCAGCTCGAGACTCAGGAGCAAGGGCATTGGCCCCAGTACAGACAGGTAGGGCCTCACAGACAGACTCAGTCTTGGTGGGGCAAAGACCATGAGTCTTAGCCTGCTCAACTGCAGCCTGCCTGCTGGTCTTTAGTTTTCAATTTTCAACAACTCACTGACTTGTGACTCTGGGTTGTCCTTTTTTTTTAGTAGGTCTATCTAGGGTCGGGCAGTTCATACAACCCCAGCATAGGGGTCCCAACCATTGTCCTCATTCTTACGCATTCCGGATATTTTTTATTAACCAACAGTATTCAGGAGGGTTGGCTTTGCGATCTTGAAATTTTAACATCTGCATGAGCACACTCAAATAGCAGGCAGACTTAAGGATGTGTTCCAGTCTTGCACAATTTAGTTTACTAGCTGAGATGCCCCTTCGGTGCACCCTTCGCAAAGCCCATTCTACGCTGGTCTCAAAAGCAGAAAGTCATGGTGGATCACGTGATGCAGGGTATCGGGTAGAAGCTCCTCTGCATAGCTCCAGCCTCCTAACAGCAAAATATTATTTTGGCCATTATTTCACCCTAAAACCAGAAAGAGTGCTGATTGCCACCTTCTTAATACCCTGTGTGCCTGCTGGCTTGTTCTCGTCTGTTATGGAGGTCTACATGAAGAAGCCTCCACAGGAGCACACACGCTGGTCACTCCCGAGAAGGCCCTGAAAAATCAAGGGCCTCTAGTGCAGTGGATAAATCAGAGCTTCAAAACCTGATCGCTGAGCAAGAACCCTAACTTTGAGCAGATTTTGGAAGAGTTTAAACCCTTCCAGGAAGAAGTTAAAGACATTTCAGCTGAAATCAAATCCTTTCTAAAAACTCGAAGAGGTCTCAATGAAAACTTCAGATAATGCAGCTCGAATCTTCTCTCTTGAGAAGCAAGTAGAAAAATCAATCCCAGTCTGTGGCTATGCAGCAAAGGATTTCCAGTCTGGAAGCCAAGCTGGAAGATCTAGAGGCGCAGCCAAAGAAATAATATAGTTTCTTGGGCCTCCCAGAAGGAGAGGAAGGCCAGAATATACTCACTTTTGTGCAGAAGCCGATGGAAAAGATCGCTGGCCTTGCCTTTTCGGGGCCAAGTACACCACTGAAAGGGCGCATAGGTCCCTGCGACCAAGCCACCTCCAGAGCAATGCCTCATCCCATTATCTGTCACTTTTAAATAGCCTGGAGCGACAAAATTTTTGGCAAAAGTAAGAGAACGAAAAGAGTGAAATGGGAAAATGCCAGGCTTAGAATTGCCCAAGATTTACGGGGTCAGTCAGAGTGAAGCGCGCCCATTTCACCCTATTGTATCGAAAGTCATAGCAGCAGGCCTTAGCATTAAAATGGGTTCCCAGCTAGATTACATGCACTAGTGGCTGGTACCTGGTCAACATATGAGAATCCTGAAACTGCTCTTATGGGACTTAAGACTGCTTTGCCTGATCTGTTACGGGACACTTGACCTGTTTGTTTGGTCTCATCCTATCCTGCAATAGAAGGAGAAGTTTTCTCTTACTACTATTCAAAATGAGGAATGAATAACTGTCTGGTCTTGAAGGTTCCTGAATGTTATGGTGGGGGACTACTATCATTGGATTTCTGCTCTCTTTCACTTCCCATCTTGGTGCTCAGTGTTTTGGAGCAACTCCATGTCCCTGGAGTTTGTTTCTAGGGGTTGTGTCTTGTCTGGGAGGAAGATCCCTTTCTCCATGTGGATCACATTTTCCTGTTTTTTTCTTTACAAGGACACCAATTTACCTCTTATGATGTAGTTATTTTAATGAAAGCCCTCAGACTTGGTGTTTTTGATTGCTAAGGCACTAGTCAAGAAGGCGAGCTCTGGTTTCAGCTTCAGCTGGGCATGCATTTTGAGATAATTCCACCAGAGGGTGCTCTTGCAGTATATTTGGTGGAACAACCCCATTACTTTTCTCAAGAATCTATTTTCCCAGGTTGAATATAAAAGTGGGGGCTTGGGAACATGGAGATCCACTACTTAGGAGCATTTAGTTCTTTTGCTAACAAACGTCACTGGGAAAATTTTTCAATCTTGCTAGTAGCAGTAGTTACAATAACGTATTCTATCACATTTTATATTGTCCTTTTCTTTCTCAGGTATTCGGGTTCCCTGGACTGCTCCCAAGTGGAGGATGCTCTCTCTTCTCTTTCTCATTCTCGATCTCTGCTTTTTGGATATCAGGAGTCCAGTAGTTGTCTATTATCACTTATATTATCTCTACCTTCGTTTAGATATCACTGATCATTGTTTGTATAAGATGGTTTGCATATTAGGGCAGGGTTTTGGGCACATGTTTGGGAGGTTGGAGGGAGGAAGGAAAAGCAGTATTGTGCTGAACGTTGCTCGTGACAGTAGGGGTGGGGAGGGAAGATATTGTGTTCATGGTTTTCATTTATTTGTTCATTGGGTGGGTTTGGAATGTTTTGGGGAGGGTGGAAGGGATGGGTGGGAGGAGGAAGTTGATGTTTGGCTGGGAGGAGATACAGCAGCAAACATAGGTTCTGGTCATTAATTCCGACTGTTGTAATCCTTAGATGTTACATAAGAGACTTTTTTTTTTACTTAGATGGCCAATAGTATAAATCTGGCTACATGGAATGTGAAGGGATAAGGAAAGAGTTAAACAATACTGAGTGTTAACACATTTAAGCTTATTGTCTTCTCAGATCACATTCTTGCAAGAATCTCATTTACTGGAAAGTGAATCTCAACTTAGGAGGCAACAAATTGGGCAGATATTTACTGCCTCGGGGTCCACTAACAGTTGTGGGGTTATGATTCTAGTCAATAGAGGCATTCACTTTATCTCTAAACATGTTCTCAGGGACCCGGACGGGGATATGTCCTGGTCCAGGGAGTCTCTGGTCTATGCCAATTTTACTTGGTAGCATATATGGGCCAAATGCAGACAATCCAGGCTTTTTATGACGCTTATCTCCTTACTCCTTCCCATGCTTCCCATTGGTATAATTATGGAGGGACTTTAATCTGGTTCTTGATCCTGAAGTGGATAGGTCTGGTAGCGGGTCAAGGAGTTTGTCACCCGGGCAGAGGGCCCTCAGGGACTTTCTGGATCAGTGTGGACTGTGTGATGTGTGGCGTGTACTATACCCTAAGGACAGAGAGTATACTTTCAACTCACCAGTGCACAGAACCCAGTCTCGCATTGACTATCTTTTCATCTCTCAGGTTCTCTTACCAGGATCTTAACTGCCTTGATTCAGCCAGGTCCAGTGTCAGATCACTGTCTGGTGACTTCTAATCTGGCTTTCCTTAACATTCCCATAAAGAAACCAGATGGAAATTAAATGGGCAACTGCTGAAAGATAACAAATATTGCAACCTAATAAAGAACAGATTGATTTTTTTCTCTGCTACCTCCTCTGAGGACATAGCACCTGATATTTTGTTGGGCGCTTTGAAGGCCTACATGAGAGAATTATTATTAGTTTAGCCACAAAGAGGAAAAGGATTCGAGAGGCGGAATTATTAGCTTCATTATCTCTAATTAGGTCTCTGAAACAAGTTATCCCCTAATACCTCAGAAGAGGATGAGGAGGCTCTCAGTAGCTAAAGATAAATATTTAGATCTGTTGAGGAGAAAGCAGAGTTATCTATTATTTGCACCAAAGCAAGCTATACGGACCAGGGGAAAAAGCAGGTTGCTTGCTAGCCTTAAGGTTAAAGCAGCAGGAATCTGCTAGGTTCATCCCTCAATAAGGACCGGGCAGATGGATCCTGAAGGTGTCCCCTTCAAAGTCGTGCAGGAGTTTGCCTCATAATATGAGCATTTATATAGGGACATGGATAACCCCTTCCTTAGAAGTGCTCAAGGCATGTTTGAGGATTCTTCTCTACCCTCTTTATCTGAACCACAGAGGAGTTCCTATCCTCCCAATATCTCTGGAGGAAATATCAGAGGTCATCGGGCTTTGCCCTCAGACAAGGTCCCGTGACCAGATGTTTTTCTGCTTATTCTATAAAACTTTTCGATCACAACTATTATCGGTTCTTCACGGTTGTACTGTCACATTCTTTCAGGTGCAAGAACAGATACACATCTGTTTGAAGCCCTGATTGTTCTCCTTCCTAAGCCCAATAAAGATCCAGAACTAGTGCAAAGTTATAGGCCAATTTGTTTATTAAATCAAGACGTTAAAGTTCTCTTGAAGATATTGGCCGATAGAATAACACGGTCCTTCCAGACCTGATTACTGTGTCTCAGGTGGGTTTATGAAGGACATTCATCGGCTGACCATTTACGCACCCTGTCACACATTGTCTCGGTATCCAGGGATGCTGCCTTTCCCACGGACTGGTCTCCTTGGACACTGAGAAGGCATTTGATCGTGTCAACTGGAATTTCCTGTTTCAGGTCCTAAAAATATTGGCTTTCCAGACAAGTTTATAGACTGGATTCAGGCCTTATATCGAACCCCTCTGCCAGAGTCTCTGGCAATGGGGCATTCTACAAACCTTTCTCTTGTCTTCTGGTACCAGGCAGGGATGTCCTCTCTCCTCTTTGTATTTAATTTATACTTAGAGCCCTTGTCCGAAATATTCTCAATAATCCGAGATACAAGGTATCCGATAGGTTATAATGTGGTGAAGATCACGGCATATGCTGATGATCTACCTCCATTTATCTCATCCGAAACATCTATTCCCATCATGCTAGGAAAAATCGCCAAGTTCAGATACTTTCTCAGACTATAAACTGAATATTAATAAATCCTCTATTTTCCCTCTTAACCATAAGGTTTTCAAAAATGATGTGTCCCCTTTTGGTCTTGGCTGGTCTCCTTGTTCTTAGATATCTTGGTATTAATTTGACTCCTAATTCCTCTTCCTGGTTCAAAGAAACTTGGAGCCCTTTCCCAAGTGATAGTTCAGAACCTCAATAGATGGTCTAACTTCCTGTTTCTCTCTGGGGTCACATTAATATAATTAAAATGATGTTTTCCTTGCTTGTTTTATCCCCTCTTGCTCCTTAATTCTTTCTCTCCTTTATCATGGTTTCAGAAAATGCAAGAATTTTCATAAATTTTATCTGGTCAATAAACAGTCCAGGTTAGCATATTATAAGCTGGCTGCTCATAAAACAGACGGAGGACTGCACATCCCCATCTGGCAATTTATTACTGGGCTAGTCATGTGCAAAGTATATCGTTAGGTGAATCGGGTCGGAACACTTAAGAACGGTCTGGCTCAAAATTGACTTAGACTTCATTCAGTCCAAGAACATAGACCCCCCGACTATGCTCTGTATTAAAATGGCATCCCTTCCTGACACCTCTAGCTGTCCCACCATTGAACGTCCCTCAGAGTTCACGTGCAGCTTTGTTCATTTTCAAGTACTCCCACACCTGGACTTGTCTCAGTCTATTTGGAATTCCCATCTTTCACAATAAATAAAGGATGATTTCTAATAAATGGTTGCCCCAAATTGGGGATGGGATAATCTCTACTTTTCTGGATGACGTGGGGAATGGCTCTCAGTTTCCAATATAATTAGTAAATTTGATGTCCCGTTAGCTTTTCACTTCAGGGTGGTCCAATTAAAGCATTTGCTCTCTACAGTACTTGGTAACCTCCTCCTTGCCAACCTGCCTTTCTATTTGTATCTGATCTCTCCTCTTTTTGGGGTCACCAGCATTATTTCCAAAATATACAGAGTCTTGTATTATTGGAAATATGGGAACCTGAAGGCCCCACTAGGCTCTAGGTTTCCTTCTTTACCCAATACACTCCCAAATGGTCAGTTTATGGAAGTTCTGTCATAAATACATTTCTCAGGATAGACTCTGACTTATGCAATACCACATTATGCATAACATATTACACCCTGTGAAGCTGAAGAAATGGGGTCTTTTAAGCTCGGGGCTTGTACCAGAGGATGTCAAGAGGATGGCATACTTCTTCACATCTTTTGGTCATGCCCCAAGATAAGGTCTTTGTGGGTAGCCATACAGACTAACCTACATCCTATATTAGGTTTGCAAGATTGCTTCACCCCAGACGTGTGTTTGTTGGGAGATCTATCCTCTATCAAGGTGAGAATCAGGAGATTTCACATTTCTATGACTGCATTATCTGTTAAACAAATTGTACTCCGGCATTGGAAGGATGCGGTAAGCCCATCATATCAGGAATGGGTTAATGAAATTCTAGCTAACCTATGTACAGAGAAAGTGATAGCAAGCCTCCACAATAAGTTGCAGCGGTACAAGAATACTTGGGATCCCTTCACGCTAATCATGACCAGATCAGGTAAATGAGTTATTGTAATCAATGATCCTTGATTTCTGATACTCTATAGTACTCTATATTATTACAATATGGACTCTGCTGCTGTATGGGGTGGGGAAGGTGGATGGGACAGCTTATGTAACACTTTGAATATATGCAGAGTATGTTGTAACTCTCTGTCCCTGTAATGTGAAAATTTGTAAATAAAATATGAATTATGAAAAAAAAGCTGAAAGTCATTAATTTTTCCACTGTTTGGTAGACTTAAACTTTTACATCAAGTCTTCTTCTGATTTAGTACTACAAATACGTCTCTTAAAGCAGATAAGTTCTTGGCAGCAGAAGCCTCTGGATTGGTGGACCAGAGGAACTGGATGCTTTCAATGCAGGATCCTTAAACTCTCCATAAGTCTTTTGCATTTTCCCCTTCAGAACATTGGCACTCTTGAACCGGGGTGGCATAGTCCATCCAGGTTTCAAGTCATCTTCTCCCACAGGAATAGGGACAGCACAGAAAACAGCATGAGCCTACGATAAGAGCCCAAGTGCACTGAGGGTACCACAATGGGAGATGCAGAAATGGGTAATGCCCTATGCGAGGCCAGAGAGGCAGAAGAAAAATGTATGGGTGTGACCTCCTCAGGAGTCCTCCATAGCTTTTCTGCAGTCCTTAACTGTCTGCCCATCTGCAGCTAATGGCCTCAATAACTTTCTCTAAATCCTTTTACCTTTAGGAACCCCCAGAAACTGGCCACTGTGTATGTGAATGCCCTGCACCCCATCTGGGATTCCTCAGGCATAATAATGGGGATACCATCACAGGGGCTACAGAGAGCATGAAATGAGGGGCCATTAGAGTCTATTCAAACAAGTCTGAGTCCCACCCTCACACTGAAACCTTCCTCAGACACTTAATCTTTCCCACATTTTCCTCTGTAGTAACATTAGTAGCCCCCATGGCAGTATCTAGCAATAATAAAGCATTGTGGGGTTAACCACTTTGGCTTCCTCCACCCAGGAGGAGTGCATGACCAGCTTATGTGGAGAAATCTTCCACTTGGGAGTAGTGAGCCCCTCCATCTAAGATTTTCCTCCAAATTCACAACTGACTGAAGTTCTATTGTTTAGCCACCAGGGGGCACTAATGCCAGTGGTGCCTCTAAGATGTCACCCTAGGCAGTGCTATCCTTGAGCTTACTACTCCTGCCTATATGTCTGAGCACATGTTAAGGGGTCTGGATTCTGTAGTAAGGTGCCTCCACCCAGAGTAACAGTATTGGGGGCATCTGTCTAGATTGTTAAAGCCCTCTCAAAGCCATAACTACCAACTAACCCTCCTAGTGGCTCTGTACATATAACAGCAGTTAACACACAGTCAGTATATAGCAGTACTAATATACACACACCCTTTACACTTACCACCAGGGATGGACCTTCAGCAACTTTCCTGTAAAATAAGGTTAGCAATATAGTTGCACACTTTCAACAATGTAACCCAGTTAATAATATGCACACTTGCCAGGTTAAACATAAAAATGCAATCAGGTTTATTTAGGGGTTGTGAACAAGGAAGGGTGTGAATTTACTCAAATGATTTGTGTTCTGATATAAATCAGGTTTTGTGGCATGTACTTTTAGTCCCAAATATACAGTTCAGCAACACTTGATACCCACGATGGACAGATGGCTAGCCCAAGGCATTGCCTGTGGGTGGCTGGAATTACAGCTGATGTTGGGTCTCTTAATGGAAAGAAAGGCAGTTAGCATGCAAAACAACAAGATGATAATTTGTAATCCTAGCCAGTTGGCTCAGTCTCTTGAAAACACAGAAAGTAAATTAAATCAGATGGTACCACAGAGGATTTAAATACTTGTTGCAGGGAACTACCTTGAGTGTACTCACACTACCAGATTTGTGCAGGATGTAGGCAATATGGAGACCTCATTGTGTTCACTAATCAGCATGGGAAGCAGGGCTGACACAAGCCATCTACACTTCATGGTCTTTCCTTCCAGGCGGGCGCAACCTGCAAGTTGTTGTTGTGCAGGGCTGGATCCTCAAAGCTGGTCTCAAGCCAAAACAGTCTCTGGCAGGGCAATCAGTCTGGGCTGAAACTGGCAAAGACACAGGCAGGATAAGCAAATTGGCAAAGTTAATTTGTTTCTTGCTAGTAAACCTCCAGCTGACATAACAGGTTGGCGTAGCCAAGCAAGACTTGACCCCGAAACACATTTAGCAAATTAATAAAAGCTGTAAAAACATTGTACAGCTTAGATATAGTCCAGTTGCAAATACAGTAGATTCACTGAGCAAACCTCTCAATCCAAAATTTGTCTCACACACTAGCTGGGCTGATTGCTTCTCAGGAGCAAATTTTCAGTTCAGAATGCAAATGATACTGATAAACTTATTTTCTTCATTCTGACGCAGTTCAGGCTTCAATCAGAACAAGTCCGAAATCTGCAATAGGCAGTCCCAGGCTGGAGAAACATGGTAGGGAGGCAAGTTAGATCTCTTTCCTCATGTTCCCCTATGCTCCATTCAGCTGCTTGAAAGCTCAAGATGTTCACACTCTAAACTCCAACTCAAACTGATCCACTGTCTCATCTAGCACTGGGTATTTCTCTTGTAATCCAGGATTCAGGTTGGCTGAGGAAGCTGTCAGTCACAGTTAGGGCTCCCCTCCAGGTTAGTTGTGGCACCAACCTAAAAACTACAAAAATACAGTTTTCTTCCCACAAGACCCTTGGGCCAGGATCCATTTTAGGCCACCAGAGACTGATATGTCCAATTACTGGAGTCCCAGACCTAACATGGTGGCTTCCATTTTAAAGGCATAAACTGCAAGGAAAGCAGGTTAAACAAACGCCTCTATGTCAAATGTAATCGCATATAAGCAGTAAATAAGCACAGTTTCCATACATGCTCCCTCAGCACAAATGTCGACTGCAGAATGGAGCAAATCAGAGGTTGCAATGATGCATAGCTCTAAATCACTTGGACCCAGCTCAGACCATTCACTACACACATATCAGCTAGTCCCTTAAGGTACAGGAGCGGAGGCTCAGCATGGCACTCACACATAAATGAACAGGATCAAATGGGGACAACTAGACAGAAGACAGACGTGGGGAGTAGTGCAATGCACTGGCTGTGAGGCAACAGTCTTCTGGGAGACTTTCTGGAGGTTGAGGATGCTGCCCTATTTTCAAGAAACTCTCTGCTCTGAGGAGGGAGGTTGCCCATCTCCAGGCCAAACTGGACTGGGTAGGAACCCCAATATGCAGGGAATACCAGGGCCACCACCTCTGCCTCAGAGGTTGCCAAGAAGGAGCAGTGGTTGGACCACAGTGGGCTCAGGGAGGTGAGGGTGGTGGAACAGAGGTGCATCCCTCAGACACCTACTGCACAATCCTTACGCCATTCTGGTGGAGCAAAGTTCCCCTATGGAGGCACACATGATGGAGACTGAGGAGGTTGCGGCAACAGCTGACAAGGCCCACAGGAAGGTGGCACAGGACACCACAGGGAAAGGAAGCAACTCCTGGTGGGGAATCAGTTATCAGGAGGATAGAACTGGGGGGCAAGGGGAAAATGAAGTAAGGTGCCTGCCTGGTGCCATGACTTAGAGAGATAGGATGTGGATTCTGAGAATCATGACAGCAGTTGCATGGAGACGGTCCTGGATGTCATTGTCCACCTAAAGACAAATGACATGGCCATGCATGGAACTACAGCAGTGCAGGAGGAGTTTGTGGAGTTGGGGAGGGCCTTCAGACAAGTAGCTCATACAGTATCTTTCTTGGAGGTGCTGCCTGTCTATGGAATGGGTGAAGAGAGGATTGAAAAACTGGTGTAGAGCACAGGGTTTTGGCTTCACTGGGGACTGGGGCTCTGCCTGAAGGGATACCCACCTACACTGGCATGATGGTCTGCATCTGTCTGAGAAGGAAATCAGTCTCCTGAATGATCGGTTTAAATGCTTCATTGGAAAGCTTTTAAAATAGCTAAGGGGAGACACTGATAAGCGCAGGAAATTCCTAGCCTCGCCCTACAAAACTGGGTACTAAATGAGGTAAAGACCAGGTAGAAAAGTCAGTAGGGAGCAGGACTGTGGTAAATGGAGAAAGCAAAGTCAGTAAGGGCAGGGATGGGGCTACAAGAGGTAAGCCATTAAAAATGGAAGTATCAGTACCAATACCCATAGTCTGGGTAACAAGCTTCCTGAACTAGTGGCCTTTATGGAAGAGGAACATCTGGATAGTGTGGCAGTCACAGAAACATGGTACACAGAACCATGACTGGGATATAAACTTATCAGGGTACACTATCTACAGGAGGACAGGAGGGACAGGGAGGGTAAAAGGGTGGAGGAGTAGCTCTCTACATAAGGAAAGGAATCAAAGCAACAGAACAAAAGGGTAAGCAGGGAGGAGAGGAAGAACTGTGGTTCACAGGAGATAGCAACGACACCACAATACACACAGTGGTTGTATAAAAACCCACATCAGGGGAGAAAATGGACAAGGAAATGATAGAAGGTATCCTTAGAACAACAGAAAAAAAGGAGATATTGTAGATGGGGGATCTGAATATGCCAGATGTTAGCTGAAGTACATTTTGCTGCAGCCACATCCAAGAGTGAGGTCATTCTAGATCCTGCAGAGGACATACCTTAGACAACTAGTATTGGAACCCCCTCAGGAGGAGCAATCTTAGACCTGCTACTCTCAAATGGAGATGGAGAGAATCACAGATTTAGAAGTGGAAACCATCTGGGAACTAGTGACCATCGAACAGCATGGTTCACGATAAACACAGCAGAAGAGTCAAGCCATCGAAGGCAAGGTCCTGGACTTGGGAGGCTGACTTTCCCAAGAGGGTGAGTGCCTGAGAATGCTAGCAAATGGGTAGGAAGGAGGGTGGAAGAACAATGGGAATAATCAAAACTGCCATCACTGAGGCAACAAGCCTTGTGTGAAGCAAATAAACAATACAAAATGATGTAAAAACCACTATGGTTCTCAAAGGAGGTGGCGGGGAAGGACTGGGAAAAAAGATAGCATTCAAGAGGTACAAGGAATCACAGAAGGACCAGGACAGAGAACTGTATCAGTTAAAGCAGAAGGAAGCAGGGAAGGCAGTCAAGAACAGCAAAGGCACAAACCGAGGAAAATATAGCCAACTCAGTTAAGAAGGAGATAAAACATTTTAGAGGTACATCAGGGTGAAAGAAGACCAAGGGATGGACAGTGAGGATTAATAATGGGAGGGTGGGTAGAAGGTGACTCTGAAAAGACAGAGATACTAAGCAAATATTTTCTCAGTATTCACAAATGAAGAAGGGGAGGTACCTAAATCAAACAATAGAAACACTCTGGATAGGGGGTTGATACCAACCCATTCACAGAAGAAAGAGTTCTGAAACAACTATTAAAACTGAAGGTGAACAAAGCGATGGGGCCTGACGAATTCATCCCAGAATTTTAAAAGAACTAAGGGTAGAACTAGTGACACCACTGACTACCCTCTTTAAAAATCATGAGAGGATGGGGTGGTACCAGAGGACTGGAGAAGGCAGATGTTTTCCACTGCACAAAAGTGGGAGTAAGCAGGGCAGAAAACTCCAGACCTGTTAATTTGACCTCAGTGATAGGGAAAATGATGGAATCACTTCTGAAGGAAAGCATTTTTTAGTACATAGAGGCCAGAGAGGTACAGGACCCAAGGCAGCACGGATTCACAGCAGGAAGGTCATGTCAGGCCAGATCTAATAGATTTCTTTGACTGGGTGACCAAAGTATTAGATCAGGGAAGGGATGTGGACAAGGCCTACCTAGACTTTAGCAAGGCATTTGACATAGTCCCACACAAAGATTAATATACAAGTTAGCTAGCCATGGAGTAGGGTCCAAGATGGTAGCCTGGGTAGAAGATTGGCTGGAGAACAGGACACAGAGGTAATAGTAAACAGAAATGGAGGTTACTAGTTACTAGTGGGGTACTGTAGGGTTCAGTTCTAGGACTGTTCTCTTCAATGTCTTTATAAGTGACATTGCAGAAGGACTGGAAGGAAAAGTATGTCTCTTTACAGATGACACAAAGATCTGCAACAGGGTTGATACACAAGGTGGCGTGGAAAGGATGAGAAGGGACTTGGCAAGATTGGAGGAATGGTCAAACATATGGCAGCTAAGATTCAGAACAAAGAAGTGCAACATAATGCACCTGGGAAACAAAACCCAGGGAAGAGTACACAATGGGGTGAGATAACAACAACAAAATGGAAAAGTACCTGGGATAGTCATATCAGATGACCTAAAGTTGGGCAAGCAATGTAAGAGGGCAGTAAAGAGGGCTGGGGGATACTCGGATGCATGGGAGAGGCAGCACCAGTAGAAAACAGGAAGTTGTTATCCCTCTGTACAGAGAGTGTGGGAGACCCCATCTGAGTACTGCATGCAGTTCTGGAGACCCATTCTCCGCAAGGACATAAACTGGATGGAGGCAGTCAGAGGAGGCAACTAAAATGGTGCAGGATCTGCACAGAAAACATATGAAGAGAGACTTAAGGAGTTTGACATGTATACCCTTGAGGAAAGGAGGGTGAGGCGGGACAAAACAGAAACTTTCAAGTACCTTAAGGGAATCAACAAAGTCTAAGAGGTAGCATCTTTCAGAAAAGAGGTGTGCAAGAACAAGGGCACAATCTGAAGATAGAAAGGGGTGGATCAGAGGTAATTTAGGAAGTATTTTTATGGAGAAGGTTGTGGATGCATGGAACTGCCTTCCTGAGGAGGTTGTGGAGTCAGAAACAGTGGGGAATTCAAGAATGCATGAGGCAGCCATAAGGCAATTCTAGGGGTGGGGGTAGGAGGAAGTAGGCTGTTGGTTAACTTGATCTGCAGCTTTTCCATTAGGTAGGAAATGGGAAAACTGGGTGGGCTAAGTGGTCCTCATCTGTCATCAAATTCTATGTTTCTATGTAAACAAAGACAGTACATCAGCCTGGCAGTGGGCATTGAAGAAGCCCTGAAGACATTAAGGTAAACTCCAAATTCGTGGAGGGGTTACACATGTCATTTAGTAATGTTTATATATGAATATATGAATGGAAAGACATTTAATTTATCACACACCAATATATATACTGTATCTACAGAGGTGCAGTAGTGCCCTATAGTTAGTGTTGAGTAGGGTGGTTAACATTGAATCCCTAACTTTGCACCTTAACCCATTGGCTAACATTTTTTGCACTTATGCACAGCTTAAACAGTACAGAATTTTTCACTAACTTCTCAGGGAGAAGCAGACTGGGGCGACATAGTACCAGTGGGTGACCAGAGTGATGGATCTGAGCAGGGCAGTGGATGTAGTGTACCTAGACTTCATTAAAGCATTTGACATCATGCTGCACAAAAGGCTTCTGCACAAAATGAGAGCCCTGGGGTGGGACAAGAGGTAGAGAAGTGGGTGAAAAATTAGCTGGAGAGAAGAAAGCAAAGGGTGATTGTTAGCAGAGTTACATCAGGGGAGGGAAAGGTGACTAGTGGGGTACCAAGGGGTTGGTTCTGGGTCTGATCCAGTTCAATGTTTTCATAAGGTACATTGCAGAAGGGCTTGAGAGGAAGGTCTGTCTATTCATGGTTGATACTAAGCTCTGCAACAGAGTAGACAGTGCTGATGGGGTAGAACAAATGAGAATGGATTTCAATGGATCAGGGCAGTTTCCTCTTTTGGGGAGACACCCTGTGTGCTGGTGGATATAATAGGGCAACTAGATGTATTCTGGACTGGTTCTATGGCTAATTATATATTCAAGTTTATGTGTTTTTGTATGTTGTTGGAGTTCTAATGTTATCTTTGTATATAGTTTCCCAATTTCTTGGATTGCTACTTCCACTAATTTTATCCCATCATACACTATGCCTATAGTTCCCTATGGCTAGTACTGAAGATAGGACTTTCTACCTAGAGGTGGTGTTGGCTGCCATTTGGGTAGCCGGTCTGTGCCAGGTTAAGGGTATCCCTTCCCAGGGCCTTACTTGTATCCTAATGCTTCAACGTGATGATGTTGCCTATCTGTTCCTGGAATCTCTAGGAATCTCCTCCCTATCAAGCATAAGCAAATTTACATGGTGCTTAAAGGTGCAGTGTGAGTGTGGCCCTGCTTCACGAGACACATCTCATGATATGTGAGCACAATAAACAAGTTCAAGAGTGGGTTGGCCAGTGTTATTTCACCTCCTTCAATGGACATAGAAGAGGGTTGTTATGCTGGTACATAAGGGTTAGCATTTGTTAAGGAAAGAGCAGTGGCGAATCCATTAAATAGAAGGCATGTTGTTGCTTCTGGTACAATACAGAGGATTCCATCACTTTTGGGATATATATGCTTGCTGAGAGTCACCAGTTTATTTATGATCAAATGTTGCAGAAGAGCAATTCCCAAGGGTAATTCTATGAATAATTTCAACTGTGTTGTTAACCCTCTTTTGGACAATTCTACTGCTGGCTCTAGGAGGGACTCAGTGGTCCAAATGTGGGAACTGTGATTGGTGGAGCAGGATTTGATGGATGCATGCAGGAAGGCCAACCGGGAGCTAAAGAATTCAACTTTTTATCCCCCCATAAATGGTCACATATTGATTATATTATGGTAACAATAGGTTGTTTATGTCAGTGTCAATTAGTCCCATCATCTCTGACCATGCCTGGTGTATTAGTGACCATGAGGCTCAAGTGTCATGGAAGAGTGTAGGTAGATGGTGTTTCCTACTTGTTAGTTAAATAATCAAAAATTTGAGGAATTCTTATTAGAAAATTGGAAGTTCTATTTAGCTACTAATGCCCTGCTATGACTCAGTCAGTTCTGTAGGAAACTGTGAAGGCATTTATGAAGAGGTGATTTATATAACTACTATGCATAAATAGAAGTTGCAGAATTGCAACAACTGGAAGAAGCTGCTAAGAGGCTTTAGCTGCTGGCTTTCTGAGACCTCTGGGAATCACGTTCAGAGATCTTAGTTAGCCAGGTAGGCTACTAATCAAGAGCTTATGGCTGTTTTGAATCTGGCCCTTGTGTACGTCAGTCAGCACATGTTTGAATGAGGCCCTTGTGTATGCCAGACAGTGCATGTTAGAAGAGGCAACAAACCTGCCCATTATTAGCATGGTTGGTGAGGGGAAAAGCAAGCCTACCTGGATTTCTGCTGTTTGGGGAGATGGGGGCAGTGACTGTCAAGGCTGCTCAGATGCAGCAAAGGTTCATGGATTTTATTCCAGCCTATACTCTAGTGATGCTATTGAGGACCATGATAAATTGTCCTATAATTTTCTGAGCTGCCTGAAACTATCCAAGTCCTCTGATTCTCAGAAGGAAATGTTGAACTCTCCACTGACCATAGGGGAGATTATACCAGCAACCTTTGGCCTAGTTGGTGGAAGGGTAGAGGGACCAGATGGGCTTCCTATTGAATATTACAGATCATTGGATGATTCAGTCTGGATCCACATGTTAAATATGTATCAAGTGGTGAGTGAAGTGGTAGAGTTTCCACTACCTGTGGTCTTGCAACTATCACCCTTACATAAGGAAGGAAAGGACCTCTTGCTGAGTTCTGTCTATTGCCCAGTCTCCTCTTAAATAGTGATAGTTAGGTCCTGGTGAAGGCTCTGGCTAGGAGACTGTAGGTTTATCTCACATCCTTGGTGATGGAGGACAAGATCGGTTTGTCAAGGATAGGCATTCCTATCACAATGTTGCGGAGGTTACTGAGGTGGTGGATATGGCATCTTGACATCCATTGGTGGCATCTGTGTGCTATCTATGGATGCCGAAAAGTCATTTAATAGGTGGAGGGGATTATTTGTTTAAAGTCTTGTGTCGGTTTGGACTTGGTGACCGTTTTGTCAAGTCTGTTACATTCTTGCACAGTAACCCAGGAGTTAACCTTATGGAGAACAGAAGCTCACTCAGGAATTTAGGCTGGGGCAAGGTACACAGCATGGATGTATGTTTCCCCTCCTATTTGCTCTGGTGATTGAACCTCTCACTGCTGCACTCAGGGAGGCTGAGGTTATTCAGTGGATCCAGGGGTCTGGGAATTCAACACAAAATCTCGCCTGATGCAGGCGAGGTCCTGCTATACCTGTCATAGCCAGCCAAATTCACTTGCCCCACTGATCACCCTGAATGAGCAGGTCTCCTCATTCATGGGATACAAAACTAATTTAGACAAATTACAACTGATGTGTTTGGGAGGATGACCATTCTGGGACTTAGTCACTTCCTTTTGAATTGTCTCCTCTCATATTAAATATTCAGGTATCTGGTTGGGTAAAACACTTGATTGTCTGTATAAATGTAACCACACACTGCTTCTTGAGAGAATTGTCAGGGATTTCCAAATGTAGCAGAGTCTCCTGGTGTCTTGTCTTGGGGAATAAAGTTAGTTAAAATGAACGTGCTGCCCAGACTCTTGTACCTATTCAGATGCTCCTAATTGGACTACATAAAAGCATCTTCAATTCTTGGAAAAGGCTTGCAATTGTTTTATTTTGCAGTAGAGAAGGCCAAGGATTAGCCTTAGTCAATTAAAAATGCTTCCTCTAAGACAGGTTTAAACTACCCTCATTTTATCTCTATCACCTAGTTGCACCAGCTTTGCTAGTCAAAGACTGGTTTAGGGCCCAGATGGGCAGCATGGGTTTACTGGATCAGACAGTGAGGACTATCAGATCATGGCCTAGTTAGGGCAGGCACAGCTGTGAGCATATCACTTGAATGGCCATAGAAGCTCATTATTGGAACACTTCCTTGAGGCTTGAGATGGGATCCATATGTTCCTTTGGGATGTCACGAGTGGGGGCACTATTTTGGCACTGATTTCTTTTAACCTTGAATTTCTTCTGGGGTTGGAGGACTGGTAATTTCAGCAGTGGACATCTGCAGGGATTAATTATCCTGGGGATGTTTATTGTACCCATGGCTTTTGACCTACCCTGTCCTGGTGGAATGTTTGGGTTCCATTACTCCCAGGTCTTTTGGTATATGGAGGTGTGGGACTGGACTAGTGACTGGACTGTCTCCAGCCACAAAATTCTCCACCCAATGCTTTGGAGATAGGTATCCTACATGTCCGAACTGGCCAGAAGGGAGCATTGGGTAAGCATTATCATAACATTAAACCAGGATTGACTGATGCTTCAATGCAAGCTAGGACACTCTGGGAGCAGGACCTGGGATGAATTATCCAGAAGGGGTCTGGAATGAACTATAGTAATAACATATGTATTTGCTTATATGTAACCATTTAAGGAGGCCCAGTTTAAGTTTTTACGTAGGCTATACCTCACATCGGTGGTAAGTAAATTTTCACCTGCCGTCTCACCTCTACATGGGAGATGTGGTATGAAGGGGCACTTATCTGCACCGTTTCTGGCTGTGACTTCTTCTCCCTCAGTTTTGAATAGATGTGGCTCAGACAGACCAGAATCCAGTCGAACCATTGGGATTGTTATTTGGAGTAGTGGAGTGGGGTAAGGAGGCCTGGGCATTCTACTCAGAGTTTTATGGCTTATGCTGGTACTGGTGAAGCATTATATTCAATGCACTTGGGTTTCTCAGGCTTGCCTCATGGTACAGATGTGGAGGGACCCCTTCATGCAATGCTCCAGTTGGAGTACCTAACCTATGAACTGAAGGGGTGCTCTGACAAATTTGAGCAGGAATGGGGCTGATACCTGACCTCCCTGGCCCCTGTGGAACAGGTTGTGATTTGGTTGGGATAGGGATTGGCTCTGAGATGGGTGAAGTGGCCCAATTTGCTCCGCAGTGAGTCACAGAGTGAGAGAGCGAATTTGGAGTGCTCCTGGCAGGCGAGTACTTTGCATTATAATGGGTAATGTGAAGTCCATTGAAAACAATGACTTAGCATTACTCCATATTCCAAACCACTGCTCCACCATTTCTTAGGTGAAGTACATTAAAAACAATGTACTTACCTCACTTCCTTATTTTTAAGCTCCAAAGGCAAATTTTGCAGTGATTCATGGGATTTCAGGTCACATGGGCTCCAGATTGTTCTGCACAGCCACAGTTTGGGGTAGTGTGTGTAGGAAGCTGCAGGAGACAATCTGCTCTGAGAGCTCTCTGCGATTCAAACCTTCTATAAGCTGTTAAAAGCCTTTTGAGTATTTGTTTTGCTGAAACTTTAGCTCATCGATTATTGGAAACCCTCCTGTGCTCATATCATCGGCGTTTATTATTTTATGTACAGATTTTGAATGTTAATGTACAACATTCAGTCTGTGTACTGAGAGACAGTGGAAGTGTGCTATGGGGAGGGCTTATCTGTGGTGTAGGTAGATTAACTTGAAGAAAAAGACAGTGCTTTGTGTTTTGGTGATATTTTTCTTGTATAACTGTGTTAATGTACACACAGTAATATTTCAATAATTCTTGCATTTTTTGCTCATTGTTGTGGTGCAGCAGTGCAAATGTCGTTATATTACTGAAGTTTTCAATTTGCTACACATTACTTAGTGTGTGTGTGTGTGTGTGTATGTGTGTGACACGTGTCATCAAATCAGACACCTTTTATTGTGCCACATAATTTCAGCAATGTGAACTGCTATCCACTGCAGCTGTGTAATTTTTTACTTCTTTGTGGTATCTTTACTGGTACTAGTACTACTGACTGTTATTACAGCAGTGCAGTACACTGCCCCCACTGCCCGCCCCAACTGGCAAAGGTATTCTTTTCCAGATTTGAATTTCTGATGGTGAACACTGGTTAGGTGTTGTGCCTTTGCATCTGCATCTCTTCAGTGCGCAACAATCATAATCTGTGCATTTGCATCTCTTTAGGGCCCAATCTCCATCTCTAACTTAAATCACAGTTGTTTCTTTGGATTCCCTTCAGAGTACTGGACAGGTGGTGCATAATTCTGCATGAACATTGTACTCATTAATATGTGTTTTTAAGTCAGGACCATAATCATGAGTCACTCGTGATACTGAATCAAGTTCTTCATCATCACGTTCACAAATGCAGTCACAAATCACGATTTACGATCATGTCAAGAATCACATGAATTTTTTACTATTTACTTGAATGTATTGTAAGCCTGTTTGAAGTAGCTCTCCATGCTTCACCACCCCACCATTGTACTCATTAATGAGTGTTTTTTAAGTCTGGGAGTTTGTGCCACACCTCATCGGGGCCGAGGAAATACAGCCATAGGCATTCGCATTTCTTCATCATCACGGTCACAAATGCAGTCACAAATCACAATTTACGATTATGTCAAGAATCAAAGCGTTAATTTTTTTAATAGTTACTTGGATGTATTGAAAGCCTGTTTTGTAGTATCTCTCAGGCTTCACCATCCACCATTGTACCTTACATACGTGTTTTAAGTCAGGAGCTGGACAGTGTCTGCAGTACATACGCAGAATGGAAAGAAGACTGACCGCATACATGCAGTTTAGCACAGTATACTTGCACGGCTCAGAATACAAAATGTCATGCATACAGAAGACAACAGAAAAAGGGCATAATTACATACAAGGGTCGGGGATGGTGAAGGAATACATTTTATAACACAGCAAGGAAGGTGTGGGGGCACATGGTGTGAGGAAAAAACTAATGTGGGATCCCATGGTGATCCAGCAGCAGTTCCAGCAGGGACATGATTTGCAACTGATGTCCCTCTATGTGATCCAGCTGCTTCTCCACAGAACTCACCCTCTTGTTGTTCTCCTTGACAGCACTCCAGAGAACTGCCAAGTCAGCCTGTGTTACATGCAGTTCTCTAGGGTCCCACGTTCTGAGGCTGACTTGCTGGTGGTGGTGGTGGGGGTGCTGGTGGAGCAGGAGGTGCAGCTCTTGCCCTCCTCTTCTTAGGGATGTCATCATGCACAGCTGCACCCTCTGCCACAGAATGGCCAGCAGGTACAGGCATGGTCTGTTCTGTGGCAGCATGCCATTCCAACTGGTGGTGATTCTGCATATGGTGTGCTGGCCCCAGTCCCCAACTGAGTCCCGGGGCCATGGTGCACCTCCACCTCACATAGGTGGCACCTGATGACAGTGTTGTTCTCCCGACACAGTCAAAACTGCCAAACAACAGAGGTGCCTGGGAGGACCAGGCACAGGCAGGAAGGGCCAGATGAACTGGCAGCCAGCTGGTCACAGTGCTGAACAGGGGTGGGATCCACACCTGGGCTGGGAGAACAGGCACATCCTGCTCCAGAGGACCTGGTGCTGGACTTAGTGGTGGTGGTGGTTCAACTGCCTTAGAGTCAGGACAGGAGGCTGTGCTGGTTCTGCTTCTTGGGGGACACTCACAAGTTTCTAGCTGTCCAACAGGAATGGGCCACTCATGTGCACAGTACAATGCTTACCACTACCATGCTCTCCCAGAGCTGCCCCCACCGAGACATTCCCTCACCCTGGTCCATCTCTCCTACTGAGCTCCCTCATTCCGAGCAATCACTACTCACACTGTCACACACACACACACACACAGTCACACAGACAAACAACAAACTACTTATAAAGGTAAGAAAAATAAAATTTACAGAAAGAACAAATTAAGAAAAAACATGTAATGTAAGCCTGTTTAGTAGCATCTGGGGTCTCAGCTTCACCATTGTACTCATTAATATGAGTTTTCAAATTGGGTAGTTTTGTGTGGTACAGGTCAGGGAAGTACAGCCGTAGGTATTTGTGTTCCCATACAGTTTATTATCATTGGTCATGTCACAGACACACATCAAGAGACAAATCATGTTCTTCACGAATCACAGTAGTTAATTTTTTTTTTCCGGTTCTGATGATACGCTGAAAAACTATAAAGATGACCAAAACATTGATGAATCTTTTGAACTTTTTAAGTAATGCCCCTCACTCAAAAATAAATACTTATTTCACTGGTTTGACAGTATTCCAATGTCAAAATTCCTCATCAAGCCAAGAAATGCACACCCCAAGTTCGACCATATGACCTGTGATTAAAAAAAAAGCAATGATTACATGTATATCTATATATCTATATATCTATAGATATAGATATATACATATTTTTATACAATGGGGTGAGCATGTAACACTGAGAATAAAAGCCGTATCCCCACTGCAGTGGAATAACTCTGTGATAACATCACCACTGTGGGTTTATTTCCTGATAAACTCACAGTGTCTACATCACCAGCAAATCTTTCACAATGGTTATGTCACCAGAGTGAGACTATTTACATTGCAGCCTGCATTTAATAGCTTCACAGTTTCTCTTTCTCACTGAATCCTGCAACTAACTCAATTAGCATTGTAAAGCCAATCATCTGTGTCCCATAGGTATTCTGACACTCCTAGCCCATTACTGTGCTGCTCTAATCTTCAAACCAGCCTCCTTCATAAATCAGTTTCTCTTTCTGAGTGCTGACTGCAACATTTTCTCTGTCTCAGTGAAGCCTGCAACTTACTGACTAAACAGTCTGTTTCTCACTCCTACCTGCAGGTAAGACAATTATCATTCAAAACACATTCACCTGTTTCTCATAGTGACTAACAGGAGAAGATGGAAGGTTTGATACTTTTATTGGACCAACAAGTGTCTTGCACAAAGACAGAATTATACACAAGCTTTCAGGGCCACACAGGTCCCTTCTTCAGGTGAATAGCAAAACTGAGCAACAAGCAGTATTTATATCCACTGTGGAACAATTAAAAATCAGGAAGTGAAGTAGGAAGGTGATAAAGTGGACTAGAGATGAAAGTCTAAGATGCAAAAATAAAAACATGAGAAGAAATGGGGAGGGATAATAGGAACAGGTCAATAGGAGATGAAAGAAGCTAAAGGAAGACAAAAGCATGCAGATAGGATCTGAGATCAGAGGCTGGCTGAAAGAGTAGAATGGACAGGAGATGCCTAATGGATGCAAGGAAATCAAGAAATTAGTAGAAACAAAAGAACAAAGACCTAGATAAACAGAGGTGTGAAAACAAGAGGGAGTAGGTGGGACTGAGCTCAGGAGTTAATAGGAGAGGCAGGGAGGATGTGAGGTATAGGTAAAAAAACAGAACAGGCAGAACTCAGAGAAAAAATATAGTTGTCAGAAAGATACAGAACCAAAGTGTGATGAATAGAGACATGATTTAGTACACAATAGAAAGGAATTACAGTTTACCATAGTGGGTCATGAAACCAATGTCCTGATTCAGTCCAGAAATGTTAGATTTAAATTGTTTTATATATTTCAATTCCCATGTCCTTCTGTCCTGTGTGTTTCTAAAGTTGCCTCTTAGTATCAAGACAGATAAAACCAGGAGAGAGTGATCTGTTTGTGAAAAATGTTTTCCTACTGGAGTGCTGATAATCTGGTTTACTATAGTGTGACGGTGGTGATTCATCCTTTTTTCAGTGGTTGGCTAGTTTACCCAATATAGCAACCATTTGTGCATATCTTCCATTGAATTACGTAAACCACATTGCTGGATTGACATGTGAAGGATCCATTAATTTGCATTATGTTGCTCTGGCTTGTCTTAATGGTGGCCTGTGTGCATATGTGGGTGCAGGTCTTACATTTTGCCACATTGCATGGTGTTGTCCCTCTTGTTTTCTGGTTATTTTGGTCTGCTGGGAGTTTGTTATGAATCATTATGTCCGAGATGCTGGGGGCTGCTTATAAACAATGACAGGTGGTTCAGGCAAGATGTCCTCCAGTGTTTCATCTTCTCTCAGCATGAGTTGCTCTTTGATAATTTCCTGGAGGGTTTAGCATGGGAATGTAAGTGACCACTAGGGGTGTGCAGTCAGTTTGATGTCTTTGCCTGTATTCCAGCAGATTGTCTCGTGGTATCTGCATGGCCCATTCAAATTCTCTGTCAATTTGTCTTGAAGAGTGGCCCTGCTGAATTAGGGAATTCTGAAGTGTGGAGAGCTGTCTGTCTCTTGTTCTCTCATCAGAGCAGATTCGATGGTATTGAATCGCCTGAATGTAGATTACAGATTTTTGTATGATTAGGGTGGAAGCTGGAATTATGCAGGTAGAGATGTCTGTCAGTTGGTTTTCTGTAAGAGCAGTTTGTATATGTCCATTTTAGTGATACTGACTGTGGTGTCAAGAAAACGTATACTAGTGGTGGAGTATTCAATAGTAAGATTTATGGAACAATGAAAGTTATTAAAATCATGATGTAATTTTTTGAGAGAATCTTCACCTTCTGTCCAAATCAGAATATGTCATCAATAAAACTGAGGTAGACAGATGGATTATAAGGGTGGTGTTTAAAAATCCTCCTGTAAGCAGGCTATGAAAAGACTGGCATATTGTGGTGCCATTGTAGTGCCCATGGCTGTCCCCATGACCTGTAAAAGTGCTTGCCATTAAAGTGAAGTTGTTGTGTGTCAAAATGAATTTTATTAGGGTGCTGATGGTGGTTTCTGGAATGTTTCCTGTGGATGTGTTTTCCTTTAAAATTTTTGACATGCTGCTAAGCCATCTTCATGTGGGATATTGGTGTACAAGGAAGTGACATCCATTATGGCTAGGATACTGTTCCGTGGCAGTTGTCCAATTTGTTTCAGTTTCCTAGAAAATCGGTAGTGTCCTGAATAAAACTGTTAGTAGCACTTACTAGTGGTTTTAAAATGGATTCAATAAGTCCTGAAATGTTTTCAGTGAGTGTCAATGTCCGAGATGATGGGTCATCCTGGATTCCCTGGTTTGTGTATCTTGGGTAGCATATAGAATGTCCCTGGAGCAGGTTTGTTTGGAATTAGTATTTTAAATGTTCTTGGATGTTGTTAGTCATAATCATAGTGTCTAACAATCCCAGTCCATTCAGTAACACTTACACACAATCAGACCACACACAAACAGTGCTGTCAGTATAGCCTAGAGGTTACAGTGGCAAGCAATGAACAAACTTACTACATCCAGCAGCCCAGACCAGTGTTTGATTCTCACAACTTTCATTTCAATACTGTGTGTCTTTGAACAAATCACTTAACTGCCTAATGCTCCCAGGTCAACCCCAAAACTTACCCAGTTACCAAAATAAAAATAAAAAACAGAGTAAACAGGAGAGAACACAGAAAAAATGTTCCTAAAGGGTACTAGCCCTATTGCATAAATTGCACACATGATGTGCAACTTGTGAAATATGACAAATATCTGCACTCGTGCAAACATTTTCCATATTCCACAGTTGCCCATCATGTATCACCTATATATATATACACTGTATGGCTATGAACATTTAAGGTCAAGTTCTGTGGAAAACCACGATGGTGCCAGGTACATTAACTTACCAGGGTAGTATTAGAGTACTCACAGAGGGCATCGTTCTTGTTGGGGTCAGTACAGCAGACATTGGACAACCAACAGCATATCACATCATCATGGGCAGTTAACTTAATGGTCAGGTCATCCTTCTAGCACATCATTTTCAAGACACTGTGTATCAGCCCAGTTAGGTCAAGAAGCAGTACATGAAATTCTAACAGCAGCAGAAGGGACATAGTTCTTATTGGACTGTATGCAGGCATGACTGAGAGTAGCATGAATTAATGGAGACTTAATTCAATTTTAAGCTCTCATTTCTCTTTGTCTGGAGTCAGGAATTTTCTATGCATAAGACAGCAGCATTTTGAGGGTGCACATTAATTCTAGGGACTGTGTGGCAGCAATACAAGCATAATGGTGCAGCATTAATTGATGTAGACTTTTCTTTCCACGTTATGCTGTCATTTATCTTTGTTTGGAGTAGAATTTTCTGGATATAAGACAACAGCATTTAGGGGTGCATATTAATTCTGGGGACTGTGTGACAGCACTGCACACCTGACTGAGTGCCATTAATTAATGTAAACTTTTCATTCCATGTTGTGCTCTCATTTCTCTTTGTCTGAGTGGGAAATTTTCTGGACATAACACAGCAGCATTTTGGGAGTGCATATTAATTCTGGGGACTGTGTGGCAACACTACATGCAAAACTGAGTGCCATTAATTAATTCCCTTCCTTGTTGTATTCCAACTAATAATGTCTCTTTCCAAAATAAATTATTTTAGTGGTCTCAGTAATGTTTCATTTCTGTCTTGATGTGTGTGTGTGTGTGTGTGTGTGTATGTAAAAGCAGGAGTGAGCAGTGTAACAATGTGCTAAACAGCATTTGTGCAGTGCACTGTCATGAGCACCCACTGCCCAGCTCCCTGAAAACATATATGATAACTTGTTCCACTGTTGATGGTGTAAAGAATAAAGATAAGAATATATAATGTTAATTTTATTTGTACCATCATCACCAGGAGATCAACTCATATTATATGTTTTCAGAGGGCTTAGTGGTGGTGTGCACCTCACAGTGCATGCATGTGGTTTAGCACATCATATCATATCACTGCTCATCCCTGCTTTTCAACCTATTTGACAGAAATTAAATATTAATGAGGCACCCAAAATATTTCATGGTAAACAGACATTGTTATTTTATTTTATTTATTTATTCATTCTTGGATTACAATACCTTTGAGCACATAACAGCTCTTTTACAAAGGTTTCATGTCAGTGAAAGGGTGACAGACATACAATGGATGGTATTACATAACATTTTGACAAGAAAGAATTTAAAATGACTGTATGACATTAACATTTCAACTAACATAAAAGTATGACTTGGTAGGGCATCAGAAATAACCAAATAAAGGAGGCAGCCAAGGTGCTTTGTCAAATAGTTATAGATAGATTTGGATGAATAAAAGTTCAGGTTAGTGAAGATAAACAGTGGAAAGACGGTGGAGGTGAGAGGGGTGAGGTGAAAGAAGGATTAGGGAATGAGGCAAGAAATAGGGCAGAGCGGTTAGGGTGAAAGTGGTCATTCACAGAGAAAGGGAAGAAGTACAGTATGTACACAAGAATGTGTCACTGCTGCTGAGTTAGTGCCATGTCAGTTGAACAGTCACAGGAACTGTTAGCAGTAAGATGCTGATGAAGAGTATATTTAAATGGTCACAATTTTATTTTATTAATTTTATTTTATTTTTATTAAATTTTATTAAATAGGAATCTAACAGGTTCAGTCCAGTAGAATGCTACACTAACACTGAGGCTGGGTGCTGGAGAGAACAACTAGCTTCAAAACTGTCACTGCCAGACTAAACCAGCAAGCCAGCACTCCAGACCAATAAATGCAAATAAAAATATTCAAAGCCTGCTATTGCAAATGTATTGATAGCAAATCAAAGCACAGAAATGACCCTTGCATTTTGGTGGTTAGGCCTTCTTTGTGGCCCCATAATGAAGGCCTAAGCGCTGAAGCACACAGGTCATTTTTGTGGCTCTTGTGTTCCCATCAAGAAATTTGCAGTAGCAGTGAATATTTTTTTTCTTTGCATTATTCGTCTGGTGTGCTGGCTTTATAGTTTAGTCTGGCAGTGGCAGTTTTGCTACCAGCTGCTCTCTACCAGCACCCGCCCCAGTGTTAGCGCAGCATGCTACTGACTGGACCGGGTTATATTGTTACTTAATGCTGTCTGTTTACCAAGAAATGTTTTGGGTGCCTCAGCATTATTTCATTTCTGTTGGGTTGGCTGAAAAGCAGGAGTGAGCAGTGCTGTGATCTGCTAAATAGCATGTGTGCACTGTGTGGTGCACACTGCCTAACATGCTTCTGAAAACATATTAAATTACTTGGTCCACTGTTGGTGATGGTACAAATAAAATACATATTATATATTCTTATCTTTATTCTTTATACCATCAACAGTGGACCAAGTCAACTAGCATATATGTTTTCAGGGAGCTGGAACAGTGTGTGCACATGACAGTGCACTGCACACATGCAGTTTAGCACATTATTATTGCACTGCTCAATAATTCTTTTAACAAACAAACCCTCTATGACAGAAAGGAAAGAGTACTGAAGCACAAAAATATTTCGGGGTAAACAGACCTTGTTAAGCAGGAATATAACAGGGCTGCAAGAAACAAGCTGCATTATGTGCATGGCTGCTGATACACAGTAGCTGGCTCCAAAAGTGCAAGGCAAAACAACAAAGCCACCACTCTGTACGAATGCATGCCAAGAAAACTGTTCAATGCTTCTGCAAGTTTATTGATATGGAAATAAGGCACACACAAATACCCATTGTGCTTCAGCATAGGCCTTCATTAGGGCACATTAAAGAAGGCCTAACCACCAAAGCACAAGGGTCATTAATTTACTGTGTGCCTTGTTTTGCCATCAATCACATTACACTAGCAGTGAAAATATTTATATGCATTTATTTGTGTGTAAATATGACTTTCTGGTTTTATTAAGTTGGACTATAATGAGGGCAAGGACAACCCTTTTTACTTAATTTTATTTCACCTGTTTTTGGGCATAGCTATCATTTTGGGAGTTAAACAAAGGTTATGCAAAGCAAAATGGAACACACACTTAACATTTTATACAATAATGATGCACAATGCGGAGGGAGAGACAGACAACAAAAAATGGATAGTAAAATCTGTGTCAGATTACCTAAAGGTATGTAAGACAAATGCCAGAAGGAACTAGGGAGGTTGGGGACAGGGTATACTCAAGACCCTGGAATTCTGTGATTCTGCAGTTGTGAAATTTTTGAAGAATTTGCATCATGCTGCAGAATTCATATAGTGCAGCAGAATTCATTGTTTGTGGTGAATTTTCATTCAGATATACAGTTTTTCCATGGTGCCAGGCTCCATATCCATCTTGTTTACCCTGAAGCCCCTCCTCTATGCTTGGCAGGTGATGTCATCTATGACATCACATCATATTACAGCCAATGATAGGACTGCATTCTGCCACAGAAATGAATAAATCATGCCACAGAAATCGGAAAATGCTGCCGCAGAGAGCCTAAAAGCCCTACATGAAATCAGAAAATTCTGCCTTAGAGCTCTTAGGGCCCTGAGTATGCTGGGATGTATTGGAGCCATCACATCAAAATGAAGTCAGAAAAGGGATGTACAAAGGAGGTGAACTAATATGCTGAAGGATATGCACCAGAAAATGAAGACAGGCGAAGATACACTGAAGGACATTACATATAAACACAAGGAAGGGGGTGGGCAGGATAGAAATTATTAAGTACAGAAATGGACTCAACAACAGAGTAGATTCATCCAAAACTAAAGATGTGCATGAAAAAGGACCACAATTTCAAGACAGAGGGCGGAAGGATCAGGGGCAAAATCAGGAATATTTTTCACACTGAGGGTGGTGGTGGTGGATTCAAGCCAGAACAAACTAAAAAAACTAATAGTCAATGTTATGGTGGGACAGCAGCAGTTGAAGCATTCCCATCATTTGAAGTTTGTGCCCTCGATGCGTTCTAACTGCTGCTCAACATTGTCGAGCCAGTGATTTGCAGCATCCATTTTGCTCCACAGCATGCCCAAATTGGCCTGTGTGGCAGGCAGTTCGAGAGGGTTGCAACCATCAGCAGGAGGTGCTGCAGGTTGTGGTGGTGGTGGCAGAGAAGCAGGTTCTGCTATGCCTCCCACTTCACACCATGCGCAGGTGGATGCTGTTCAGCCCTTTCCTCAGCAGGGCCAACAAGTGCATTGCTGGCCTGTTCTGCAACCTTAGGAGGCAGTATAGTGCAGTGGGTAAAGGCTCTGAACTGCAGATCTGGAGACCTGGTTTGAATCCTACAGCCGCCTAGGTGCATATTGTGTGATCCGGAGCAAGTCACTTAACTTCTTTGTGCTCCCAGGTCGCATCTGAAACAAGCTTTGGCTTAGTGTGCTACCTCTGATGCAATAATGTTCCCTTAGTCTGCCACTCTAAGTGGTGGTGATAATATATATATATGGGTAAACCCCCTGCACTGAAGTGACTTCCTCGGGGCCAATCGCTCGACACTCTGGGTGTACCTACCTGCTGTACCCTGCAATGCAGTAAAAAAAAACACAAGAAAGATGTGTGGAGAGGACCAGGCACAGGCGGGGGTAGATGGTGTGGGAGCCAGGGGCTGTGGCTACAGGGGTGACCCTCAACATGGTACTCTGGTCCAGATGTAGCTGGCTACCACGCATCACATGCTTACCCGATTACTGCCCGTCGGCAAACCCCAATCTCACCCTCCATTGTGGGATCATAAAACTCTCAACAACAAACACATGCACAGAGACACACAGAAACAATTAATAAAACAAATACTAAGCAGAAATACTGTGCAACCACAAATCCATACAACAAATACTCAAACAAAAGCACATTGGACAAAAAACAAAAAGATTTAAAGTGTTTTTTAAACAACTTTCTTCTCCCTCACTCTCCAAGTTCTCCTACACAACCTCTTTCTCCTAATGTAAGGTGAAACTGAAACTGTCTTCAAGCATGAGTCACTTCCTGCCTGCCTGGCTGAAGCATGTGACTTGCACTAGTGTAAGCCATGTGATGTATAGGGGCTACCAATAGACTTCTCACACCACCTTAAAGCAATTTAAGAGTGGAGTAGACAACACAAAGTCATAATTACAATGCAAAGTGGCAAGTGGGGTTTAAAATGGGCGCCTGGCATTAGTGGGATGACACCATGAAGTGCCACTTTGCAGCCACTTCGCAGGCAAAATTTTACTTTGCGAATCTCTACTTATATAGTTTTTGAGATACACAGCACCAAAAGACAAAAAAAAAACACATAACAGTACGCATTTTTTGCTCTCTCTCTTACAAGCGTAGACAGTGTGAATTTTGTCATGAAATGTTCTAGTTTCAAGGGGTATGTGCTAGGGTGCCTTTTGAAGGTTTGTTGAAAAATATATTGTTTGAGTTATAATGACTTTTAGTTAATGTTCAAGTTCAACTAGTAAAAAAAACTATTGTGAAAGGTAAGAGAACTATCATGTAAAGGTAACAAAAACATATCATGAGTGGTTATTTGCATGATTTACTTGTGGGGGAAAACTGATCAAATTGGTAAAAATACCAACTGAGATGGCTGCCATTTTACTTTTGCTTTGTAAACTTACAAACATTTAAAATACATAAGAATAATTTAAAAAAACACCTGAACCAAGCTAAGCAGGACAGGCTTACAAGATTCTGGTGTTAGTCTTTTTAAAAGGTTCCCAGAGATACTCTTTTGTGCAACCAAAATCCAGGGAACCCAGCTGAGTGAGAGGAGACATTCATCCATGTGCTCTGTATGACAACAGCATGATATACTTAGATGATACAGCTGTTGTACCCCAAAGTAGAGTCAGGCAAGGAGACCGGGGAATCTCAGGGATGTAAAGGGTTAACCCGTCCACCAAACTACCCAGCAAACTGGCTTATTGACCAACTTCCTGTCCTTTGCCTATCCCCCTCTTCCCCTCCTTCCCTGGAGCATTTACCACACTGGCTCCTTTGTTTGTCCCTGACATCCCTTCTCACCTCCAGCCAATGCTTAGGTGGGCTTCCAGCCATGCCACCAGTCTGGCGTAAGAGCCATAAATCAGCCTAAGGGGGCTGTCCCAAGTACCTGGGACCAGAATGCCTGCCCAGAGTCAGGATAACCCCTGGGATAGAAAACGTCCTCCCCACCACCCAGAGGGACAGTTGTAGGCCACGGTAGCTGAGAGAGTGGATAATGCAGGAAGATGGATGCCTGGAAGCTTACCTGAGCACAGGTCCTGGCTGAGGTCCTGCAGGCTTTGGCAGCAGTAGGTGAGCCACCTGGGTTTGAATCCATGGGTCTCTCTGTCCTTCCCAGGGTGCTGAGGTCCTTTGGTTTTGGTTTGTCACATAGGACTGCTGGCAGTCCCCTGTCCTTTCCCTATCACTTGCTGGCCTCAGTGCCACTGCCAACTGTTAGTGGGAAGAATTTCTCCCTGTCATGCTCAGCTGGCGGGTTTAGTTTGCCTTCCCATATGAGTTGTTTATTTTCCTTTGGTTTCTGGCTCTTTATTTTTTTCTTTTTTCTACTCCCGGTCTGGCCTCCTGGGCCAGTCCCATTGTCGTGGTTGTTTTCCATCTTAGTAGGCCTCATTTTGGGTCGCCATTTATGCTTTTGTTTCTTTCTTTTTTTCTTTCTGTTGTGTCGGCTGCAGTTTCCATTTGCTTTGCCCACCCACCTGACATTGCAGAGTCTGCTGCCATCCCCTCTGACTGAAGCAAGTCACTGGAGGTCCATGGGGCATTCACATGCCACCACAGTCAGCACTATGCTGCATTTTTGATGGGGAGGGGTTTGTGTGGTTGGCTGGCTATGTGTAGCCAAGAAGTAAGTCCAGGTAGAACCCAATGCCTGAGACTCAAAGGTTCTGCCTCGTGAACACAGACAAGGAAAAGCAGGACACCAGCAGATGAGAGCAGAGCTCCCGGTCACCACTAAACACCACCATTGATCTAAAGCAGTAACAGAGAACTTAGCCAGTAGTGAGGGGGCTGTGAGCCCCAGTTTTAATTATGTTTGTATACTAGGTGCCAGTGAAGGGGGAGGAGTGAGCAAGTGGGCAGGGCTCCAACAAGGAACAAAGGGGCACCACAAGGCCTCATCCTTACAAAAAAGAAATCCATTTTCCGATTGCTTTCAACTTACTTCTGTCTCAATGTTGTTTTTCTGATTTTTGTGAATTACTGTAGTCTTCTTTTCTGAAAAGGATTTTTGCTCAGCCACTGAAGATTTATTTACGATTTAAAAATGCTTCTAAACTTGTTTCAACAAAGCAAGACTAAACATGGCTTGAAATTAGATTTCCATTTTCAGTACAAATGCATTTTTGTAAGGCCTCTAGCTGATTTACATATTCTGCACCATCCCTGCAGTAATTCCTGTGTTTCATTGAAAAATTCCATACCTTGTGAGGATTGTACAGGCATATCCAAGTGTCTTAAACCAGTTCATGAGTATACTTATCCAAATTTGAAACCAACATTTATGAAGTCATTATTGATATCATGCTATTTATACTGAAAAGAAAACATTAAAAGTGTTAAGTTTAATACACAATGGACTGTATTCACCATTGAGGCAGAGGATCAATGCCAACAGCACATACCCGCCTCGCACTGCACAAAGCAAATAGGTATGCACTGGGTGGCAGTCACAATTGGCCATCTTCTATCCGCAGTCCCTGTCCTCCGGCACAGGACTGTGCAGGGCATCAGGGGCATGGTAGCAGACCCAGGCAGGCATCAATTGGATGCTGGATCCAGGACCAGAGTGGATCCCTTGCACCTGTGCATTAGGCGTGCATATGCATGGCACAGCTGTTAAGGCAGAGTTGGCAGGGGCACAGTCCTGGTGTGGCTTGGGCTTGGGGGATTCTTTCTCAATCCTGCTGCAACTGGTGGGGAGATGATCACAGGTTGCACACCTGATTATGGCAGGGTTTTGGCTCCCGTAACCTGTGCCCTCCATGCCTGGCACCGCACACCATTGTGAATGGTGTAGTGAAGCCACGCCCAGACACATCACTCCTCCACCCTGGCTTACTGCTGTCTCCACAGTCGGAGATCAGGCATGTAAGGAACCCTCCTCCATGGCATTCAGATGTAGTGATATCCATGTGCCCAGTTTACGCAGCACATTGGCATGGTGAATAGAGTCCATAGTCCACAGTAATGTTATTCAGTTTATTTCATCACTTTGAAGTTATCCATACAGATAGTTCCAAAGAACATAACACAGAATTATTTATAATATATGGATAATTAAAATAATACTATTGAAAACAATGTCAAGGAAATCCTTTAATATAACTCTAGAAATCCGGAACTGCATTGTTCAAGTCCTGTAACAGTATCGTTCAGAGCTCATAGGACTATTGTTCTGAGCTCTGAACAGTAGTAATATGAGCAGCACAGCATCACAAGTGGGCACGTTTATGTGAGTGCCATGGTCATCCAAGCCATTCTGCTGTGACCGGGCTCTTCATTGCTTTCTAAGTAAATCTGCCTGTTGTGCCCTGCAAACTGCTTGTGTTTTATGTAACTTTGATAGTGCATTGCTCCATACTGTACGCTTTGATTCACAAATTTGTGAATGACACAAAGTTGTGAATGAAAGCATACAGTACAAACTCCAAAGTTCATTGGTCAACAGTGTCAGCCAGTGGGCTTACTAGGTGTACAGTATGCTGTAATTCACTGACAGCTCAGTCAGCAGACTGCTGTGGTGGTGTGCAGGTGCTGTCCGCTGACATGTTGGCAATGCTAGGATGGGGCAAGCAGAGGGGGTTCACTCAGTGGTTGATGGTCTATTGGACTATCAGAGGTCCAGTGTTTGGATTTTTATGTACAATCGAGGCGGAGGGCATTACACTACCAGGGACTTGTGATCTGGGAATTTAATATTGGATGGAGTTTGGGGATGGAAGTGGTACCACTAGACTACCAGGGGTTTTGAATTTAAATTATTATTCAGGCAGTGTTCAGGGAGAGAGGGGGCTATCACTAGGCTATCAGGGCAGTTCAAATGGGGATTTTTGATCAGATGGGTTCAGGGATCGAGGGTTACAACTAGACTACATGGGTAGTTCGAACAGGGATTTTGCATCGGATGTGTTCAAGCATGGGTGGCACTAGACTATAGGGCAGGGGAATGTTTATTTGTTATACTTTGGTGCTGGGGGTACTGGACTACCAGGAAGGGGAATTTTTATTTCATGATGGGGATGAGGGTAGCCACTCCAGGGCTGGCAGTTGCTGTGTTGCGCTGTGCAATACAGCATCCTTCCTGTAGGTGCTGCTATGACTTTCAGCCATGTTTTTTCATAACTTAAACATTGCACAGCACATCTCTGAGATGTGCGGGCAGCTATGTCACACATCTTGTCTGAATATGGAGATGTGCTGCATATATAGGGGAGCGCACCTCAGATACACCGCATACATGGTAATGCTGTAACCATAATGACTTTTAAGATTTGAGTACTGTATTAATGGATTTTAAATTAAGTGTATGTTGTTTACGTATATTGTACAGGCCCGTGAGCTTGGGAAGGGCACCTAGTATAAATAAAGTTTTACTGTACTTACTTACATTTTCTTTGTGCTGCAGTGCATCTGGAATTGTGCAGCACATCACCCCTCTTGAATATGGCCCAGAGGTGCATTTTGGAGATGCAGGTGCAATTCAGTTGTGCTGGAGTATCTCCATTGAATATCTGGGCCATAGTCTTAAATTAGAATCAATTTTTTACTGTCACTGAATAGTACAGTGTAATGGATAGTCAACCTAAAATAAAAATAACTGTTTCAGGGGCTCCAAATAGCATGACTGGGACCTGGCTGTCCCAGGGTACAGAATATTCCACAAAGATAGGAAAACAGGAGGGGAGAGGCATTATACCTGAGGGAGTGGTTAAAGTGCATTAGGGATGAGGAAGAGGAGGCGGAAACAGAGTCATTATGGCTGCTAATCCAGGATTCCAGAATATGACTCTGGATGAGAATAGTGTACAGGCCACCCTCCCAGACAAGGAGGTCAGACAAAGGAACTGGCGAGGCAAATTAAAAGGCAAGCAGAAAGGATGTGGTGGTTGAGGGACTTCAACCTGCCAAGGTAGACTGCAGTACCACAGCAAGCTGCAGTAAAGGGAGCAGGTACTCATGGATGCCTTCAGAAAAGTTTCCTGATGCAGGTGGTCAATGAATCAACTGAGGGTACACCCTAGACCTGGTGCTCACAAATGGGGTTGTGAGGGATATAAAGGTGGACAACCGATTAGTGAGGGAGTGACCATCTCTCTGTATGGTTCAGGCTGGTGATGGGCAAAAGGGGTAGCATCCAACATGAAGGTGCTAGATTTCAGGCGGTGGTTTTGCAAAGATGGGGAAGGTAGTGAGTGGGTACCTGGCGAATCCAGCCCAGTATGGCATGGAGCAGAGATGGGGATCATAAAGAAGGGGATACTAGTGACTACCACGTCCTGTAGCAGGACTCAGATTGAAAAGGCCAGGACAAAAAGAAACAAGCTGCATATGTCGGGGGGGAGATGGATAACAGAGAAGAAAAGGGTAGCCTTTAGGAGATACAGAGAAATCAGGGAGGTGAAGACTGGAAGAGTACCTGCAGGAGGCAAGGAGGCAAGGGAGGTGATAAGGGACGTAAGAAGAGCAAAAGCCACCAAAGAACTCAGGGTTAGCACAGGTATAAAGAAGAGAGAGACTGGCTTCTTCAGGTACATCAGGAGAAAAGGAGCTGTAAATAACAGATTGTAAGGATTAAGAAGGACAGGGATGGGTCAGAGAAGGGGAGAAAAGGCAGAAGCACTCAATGACTACTTCTGCTTAATATTTACTGAAGGAGAGAGGAGCAGTGCTTCCCAAATGGGGAGGGAGGGCAGAGAGGCTGGGGAGGAGGTAACGGAGGTGGGATCACGGAAGCTGGAGTCCTGGATGGCTTCAGAGTGCTGAGGGTGGACAAGGCACCAGGGCTGGATGGTATTCTCCCAGGGTATTAAAGCAGGTTGCAGTGATTCTGTTGGGGCCCTTGGCAGGTATATTCAATTCCTCATTAAATTTGAGATGCATACCCAAGAACTGGAGGTTGGCTCATGTGGTTCCTGTATAAGAGCTGCCCCAAAGATGAACCAGGGAACTATAGACCAGTGAGCCTCACATCCATAGTGGGAAGCTAATGGAAATGATCCTGGAGAGGCTGGTGTTCCTGCTGGAGTACAATAGGCTGCAGGACAGTAGACAGCATGGCTTTGTCCCTGGCAGGTCCTGCCAAACCAACCTGGTTGATTACTGTGACTAAGTTACAGGGCAGATGGAGAGGGCCATGCAGTGGATGTCCTGTACCTGGACGCCAGCAAGGCATTCAATTTGGTGCCACATGGGAGACTTAGAACAAAACTAGAAGGAACAGGAGCGGACCAAAAATGGTGGATGGGTTACAAACTGGCTGAAGGGAAGGCAGCAGATGGTGGTGGAGGAAGGGGAACCTCATCCCCAAAGGCAGTAACAGGTGGGGTTCCACAGGGCTCGGTGCTGGGACGAGTGTTATTTGAGGTATTTATTGCAGACATTTCCATGGGCATTAAGAGCAGGATCAGCCAGTTTGCAGATGACACCAAGATTGGGGTGGTGGTGGTGGACAACATAGAGGGATGATGGGGTCTGCAGGAAGATCTGAATAAGCTGGATACTTGGTTGGATACTTGCAACTGGGGTTCAATAGCAAAAATGTAAGGTATTGCATTTGGAGTAAATAATCCAAGGAGGAACTAACAACCGGGGAGTGCAGCTGATGGAGACTGAGGAGGAGAAGGATCTAGGGTGGTTATCATGGGATCAATGAACAACTCAGCACAGTGTATAGAAGGCAGCAGCAATGGCCAACAAAATGCTGGGTTGTACAGCAAGGGAATAATATCAAGGAGGTGGGAAGTGATTCTGTCAGTGATACATCATTGGTTAGACCTCATGTCAGATACTGTGTGCAGTACTGGTGCCTGTACCTGAAAAGGGACATTAAATCACTGGAAGGGTGCAGTGCAGAACAACTAAAATGATCCAGGGCTGAGGGACCTAACCGTATGAGAAAGAAGGCTAAAGAGGTTAAATGTACTCATAGGAGGAGAGGAGGACAGAGGGATATGATTGAGACTTTCAAGTACATGAGAAGGATAAACAAGACTGAAACAGACAGGCTATTCAGGAAAGGGTGGGAAGGACACTTGAGGCCAGGACATGAGACTGGAGGGTAAGGTTCTGGAGGGAAATGCGGAGACACTTTTTACAAACAGGGTGATGGCAGGGTGGAATGCATTACCAGCAGAGGTAGTAGAGTGTAAAATGGTGGTCTGCTTCAAAGGGCTGGGACAGGGAGGAGGGAGGATAAAGGTAGGGTGGGGAGAGGAGGGAGGGCCGGTGCAGACTAGTTGCATAATCAAGCAGACTAAAAAGACCAAATGGCCTTTTTGCTTTGGTAAATTTTGTGTATATTCAGTATGATTTTGGAATGAATGACCAGCACAAAATTATCAGTTGTACTGAAGAAAACATTTTGCAAAAACTTTGTTTTCTGTTAGCCAATAATTTATTGATAATGATATACGTGTTAAAATAGATTCACAGAGCCGAAAAATATAAAGTCACACACCATGAGCATTACCTAAGCCAATTAAAAGTGTTAGGCAGCATAGAAGTGCTATTATCCAAGATAGTCCCAGGTGTATTATGGCATCTGGGATGAAAATTCAACTTAGTTTAATTCATCATGGCCAAAAGGCATCCTCAACTAGCCCTGATACATTTAGAGATGGATTCAAGCACAGTCTAGCCATTTGCTAGAAGTGCAAAGTCATGCACTTGGGAACCAGAAATCCAGAAATAGTTTCTGATTGGGGCAGTGCAGTTAGCTTCATCCACAGAGGAAGAGGACCTGGGTGTTCTAGTAACAGAGGAAATGAACCATTTAGCTCAGTGCAAGAAGGCAGAAGCAAAGGCGAACAGAATGCCGGGTGCATCAGATGGGGAATCACTTCTAGGAGGAAAGTCACCCAGCAACTGTACAGGTCCCTGGTAAGGTGACATTTGAAGTACTGCATGCAATATTGGTGCCCCTACTTGAAAAAGGACATTAAGCTACTGGAAGGGGTACAGCATAGAGCAATGAAAATGATCCTAGGATTGGGAGTTTAACCTTTGAGGAAAGACTGAGACAGCTTAATATGTATTCCCTGGAGGATAGAAGGGAGAGGGAATATGACTAAGACCTTCAAGTACCTTAAGGTCATGATCAGAGTAAACACCAAGAGTAGCTTCAGATTAAAAGGTGGGAGGAAACCAGGGCACAGTCTGAAACTGGAAGGAGGTAGATTCAGGAGGAAATAAGGAGGCACTATTTCACTGAAAGGGTGGTTACAGGGTGAAATGCACTCCCAGACAGGGAGTATCATTGAGGTCAGTGAGCAGCTTCAAGAGGGTGGTACAAGTTCAAAGTGAGGGTTCAAACGAGGGTGAATACAGGGTGTGGGTGAAAAAGAAGGAGGAAAACAGCAGGGGAGGAGGAGCAGCTGCATCTAAAAGGCTGATGTTCTGCACAATCAAGCAGACTAGATTGACCATAAGTCTTGTATCTTCTGGCAAGTTCATATGTTCATATTTGTCCAGCACTTGCACTCTCCAGCACTAACGATATTCAAACAGATAGCACTCTCTGACTGAGTGGTGCTGTCTGAATATCAGTCCATATTTGTGCAGCGCTAAGTTGATCTGCACTGCCAGGCACAACACAGACCATGGCTGCATGTGGCCATAGAAGATAGTGCTACCAGAGATGGGATAGTGCCAAAGCTTCTTTGAGCCATATTCGCCCAAGCATTCAAATGAACTCATGGGACATGCAAGGTGGTAAGGGATCATCTGCTTGCCCATTATGGGCTCATTTTTCATGGGGTGCACCAGCCCTTTAGCACCTCAGGTAATTTCAAAATCACTCCTTGGTGGTCCAGTGGTCCCCGACCGATCACGTGTTTGTCACTTAACAGAAATGCTCTGGTGGTCTAGCGGTGTTCCCCTAATTGCCGGTATACCACTATGTTATATACCCTGGTGGTCTAGCGGTTTGAGCCCTCTCTCCAATCATGAGATACCTCTTTGTAATATTCCTGATGGTCTAGCCTCACCCCCAACAGTACACCCCTCATCTGCCGAGGACCTCCCCACACACTCTGACTCCTCTTCCTGTGAAAGCAGTGGCTCTGCAGAGTCCACACCTCCTCGACCAGCCACTGTCTGACAATCACGGAGTGCAATCACGTACATTTCTATGCTTTTATGATCAATTTCAGCCCATCTACCCCATAAATTTCTAAATACATTAAGACCCCTAAATGCCCCTTTGCATTTTAGCCCACCTAAGCCAAAGTTATCAAGCCTGCAGAAACATCAAGCAGATACCAAAAACTCTTTTTAAATAAGCAAAATGCCCAAACTCCCATAAAATATTAAGTACTGTGCCTTTAAATTTCTGTTTGTGAATTATTACTATAGTGTGTGCAGTCCTTATATAAGAATGTCCTCTGCCTGTCCTTTTGTTTGTGTGCTGATGAGGTTTGGTTTTTTCGCTGTAAATTAAAACTACTGAGCCAGACTCATGGGCTGAGTTTTCTTAATAATATTTTATTAAAATAAAAGGTAAAACAAACAGTTGTAAATTTACAGAAACAATTCACGACAGGAAGATTCTGTAAGATTAAAATGCAAATAGCAAGTCAAAATTCTAGCTTAAAGACTAAAACAAGGAGAGAGGGATATGATAGAGACATACAAGTATCTTACAAGGAGAAACAGGGTGCAGGAAAACACTATTGTTAAGCGAAAAGGTGTTCCAAGACTAGAGGGCATGGGATGAAGTTGGAGGAGGACGATTCGAGGAAACATGAGAAAGAATTTCTTCACAGAACGGTGGTAGACAAGTGGAGCACCCTGCCAGAGGAAGTGGTGGGGGCTGAAACAATCAAGGGATTTAAGAATGCATGGGATAGACATAAAGGAATTCAAGAGGTCAGGGTAGGGAAACGGACTTCTAGGAAAACAAACTGAACTTACAAGCTCAAATGGGAAGACTGGGTGGGCCATAGGCCCTTATCTGCCAACACTGTCTATGTATCTATGTACCTAAGTACTTGAAATCTTATTAATAAGTAACATTGAATGATTGTCTTACAGCACTGAACCGGGGCAGAGCAGTGCTGCTTCCAGTAGTGCTGCCTGCAATGATAGAGTTCACTTCCAGTGCTATTCCATCAGCTGAAGGAGCAGACTGTGTCTCAGAGGGATCTGAAATACGTGTGTGTGTGAGAAAAGGTCAGCAGTGAGGTAAGTTTTGTTTTTTACACTGCGGTTTTGGACACTTGGCCAATCAAGCTCTAGTCTGTAATGTAACAGAAAAAACCTGCAAAAATGGTGTTGGAGCGAGGTAGTGTGAAAATGGGACAGCCTTTCAGGAGGCAGCTCACCGTGTGTGCATATGGTCAGCCTAGCCTGCTTGCTACAAGCAATCCTTCCCCAGCACATTCCACCAGTGCTTTCTTTGAAGTAACTCACTTTTGCGAGGATAGGCTAGTTTGTTTTTGGCACCAGTTCATTGCCATTACAATGTACTCCTGTGAGCTTTGCTGCAGAAGTAGAAATGGGTTTCTGTGGCTTGAACTCCCAGAATTTAAGGTTGGAGACAACATATTGAATCTTCCTTCCTGATCACAGTTCTATCTCCATTTTACTGCTGCTGAATTATGGTTTCCAGAATTACACTTCTGGTGAGACTCACATTTTCAGATAGAAGATGATGGGACGACAGTGAAACCTAAATCAGAAGGGATGGTTATCTTGGTCAATGGCCTTGCTGCTCTCCTGACAGCTGCTGATCTGGGGTTTGGTGCATTGTGTGGGGCTTAGTGAGTCTCCACCATCCCAATATGCAAAATTCTCACCGCAGGAGTCTGTGGTGAGTGTCCCTTCCTGGAACCCATGTATTTACCAGCAGCACGCTAAAATAAATATCAGTGTGAAAGTTAGTGTTTGGAGCAATAATAATAGAATCGAGCAGAGGAAGAAGGACATGGGTAAAGGAAAAGCAGGGACAGGGCAAGATTAGCATTGTCAGAACACTGAATTGTGAACTGAGAACCCAGGTCCAAATCCCACCTGCTGCTTGTTAACTGTGGCCCTGAGCAAGTTTTCACCTATCAGTGCTTCAGTCCCTCCCAGTTAAGTGGCAGTAGAAGCTAGAGTCCCACTGTACATCTGAGCCTGCATGTTAATTTGGCTATCCTGGGTTCATGACGTGTAGGTTAAACAGCAACCTAATTCCACCCTTCATGTCTCCCATTTTTCAGCTACTCCAGGCAGCAGATTCAAAGGAACTGAGACAGTTTCTGTTACTGAGGGAAATATGAGCTCATATCAGTCCACCTCCAGTTTCTTTCTTTCCTTCGTATTTAGCACCGACAAATGCACAGTATTTTTTTTCTAATAAGTATTTTAGCTCAGTCTTCCTGATCTGCTCCTTCTGGATGGTCTGCAGCTTTTACAGCAGGCAGGAAAATGGGCAGATCTTTATCTGCCATCAATTTCTATGTTTCTATGGTCTCCCCATTCATGTCACTCAGCTTCTCTTGTACATCTGTCATCCTCTACCACAGGACCATAGAAGTAGTCAGTCAGCAGTGCAGTGTGTGCAGGGGGTCTGGATGCCATCCAACTGTAGTCAGGGTTTTTCCACCCTTTTCTCTTTTGGGCCCATGTTGTGGGCAGTGACACATTGTGCTCCATTGTTCTGTGCCACAGGACTGTGGAAGTGCTCAGTTGGCAGTGCAGTGTCTGCAAGGGACTGGGCTGCCATTCAGCCATAGTCAGATTTTTTCCCACCCTTTTTCTTTCCTTGCCCACATGCAGAGAGTGACACATAGATGCAGGACTGTTTGGCCCACCTAGTGTGCTGTAAAATCCCCTACTAGTGCTCCCCCAACCCCTATTGGGAGCGGTGGGTCATCATCCACACACCTACCTTATCTGTTATACCCTGTGTTCATTCCATGCATTTTTCTTTTGGCAATATACTATGTTTGTTCCTGCTGCCGCACCTCTCAGGAGCTTAGCCCCACCACCTCTGTTCACCATCCACCCCCAGGGCTCTCCCACAATGGCGATCCAATCCCAGGATTACCCTTACTGGGTGGGGGCCATTGGCATACCAGCCTCACAGAGCGATTCCCAGCCCAGCAGGCACCCTATCAGGAGAACCCCTGGCTTGCCCCCAGGTGGGGCCATCGGACTGAGCTGCACCGCAGAAGCACATCGCTGGTCCCAGAGCAGGGACTTAGAAACATGGCCCAGTGATGGAGAAGTGGCGCCTAGCAGGGACCTAGGAGCATGATCAGGTGATGGAGAGGTGGGTGTCATTGAGGAGCCGGCAGCATTTTTACAAGCTTTCATCCCTGGAGATGTGCCTTGAAATCTATGGCATGAAGCCAATGTCTGTCCTACCTCCCACTGAGTGAGGTGCTGTCAATCCCCTAGCTTCCACCAGAGGTCAGCGCTAGACACTCAACCACCCCCACCTCCAGGATGCTCAATCCTCCACCCCTGGCCAGCCCCTGGGATTCCCAAGTCTGTTCCCAAACATGGGCTGTTGGCGTCGCAGGCAGAGACCCTATCACTGTGCCAGCATGCCAGGTGTCGCCAGCACATCCCATGGATTCCTAATTGCAAGCTCCTCCAGAGAGGAGATGCCTTGTGGCATGATGAAGTTGGAATCTTTTCTCTTGCATCCCATTGCCACCCAGAATCTTCTACATGCCAGCCTTTCAAGTAGGATGTGTTAACATCTCTGTATGGTTGAGGAAAAACTGCCCTAGGGATGCTCAATATTCCTCCTCAGCAATCTTGGGATGTGTCCATCCCCTCCGGGAGAAAAGCTGCCTAGGGATGCTCAGTACTCCCTCCATTAGCTATTTAGAAATGTGTCCATCCCCAGGGAGAAAAACTGTCTTAGGGATGTCAATACTCCTCCTCTAGCTATCTAGGGATGTGCGATGCCCCCCTGGAGAAAAGCTGTCCTAGGGATGCTCAGTACTCCGAGGGGCTAGAATTTAATGGTATTGTCTCCTCCTCCAGCCATTTAGTGGGATGTGTTCACTCTCTCTCTGAAAGAGAAATGTCCTAGGGACAGAATACTTCCTCCCACTGGCCAGCCTCCAGGTGATCCATGTCTGTTCCTTAATCCAGGGCACTGGCCTAGCAAGCTGTACCTCTGTCACTATGTTTACTAACATTTTTTCATTCAATATTTATACCTACTTTCCCAACAATTAGAGAAGACTGAGACTTGAACTTGTTACTTGGATCCCCAGTCTCAAAAATCACAAAATGTAAGTTTCATTTGGGGTGGAGCCAGGGTGTCTAGTTTCCACACAGTCTCTGTCACCATACACTGCAGTATTTTACCCTGAAAACCACTGAGCACATACTACTATTTATTTGCATATCAGCTGATACTGCTGTTGGAACTGACGCAGTGATGCCGTTGTTTCTGACACACAGAAGTCACAGTATAAGCTATGACATTAGAGAAAGTGTGGTGGTGACAATGTGGAGGTTGTTGTAAAGAAACATAGTTGGATGGAAGGGTACCAGTCAGCAAGAATGTGCCCTGTGCTTAGGAGGGGTGGCAGGAAGGTCATAGAAGTGCAGCAAGCAGCCCCGATGGCCCTGCTGTAGCATGTTACGCTGCCTGCAGAAGACATGAGGTTGGAAACAAGCCCAGGATATTTTGTTGGGAGGTAGGCCATGGCCAAGACAGCTGTTGCTCAGCAGTGCATCTCAGTCGAACTCTGTCACCAAGCATCTCCTGAGGCTCGGCAAAGAGCTTGCTTCTGCCATACCAAGGATGCAGTGTCTGTGTGTGGCTGGCAAGGCAGACATTCCCACCAGGGAGGAGGAAGGACAAACAAATTGGGAGAGAAAATCTGGTAGCTGTCTGAATGATGACTGAGTTTGGCCTGATCAGGGAACGTACATGAACAGGGTATATCCCCATGACAAGCAACCTGTACCATCCAGGAATAAAAACCTGTATAGGAAAGAAAAAAAGAAGGGCAGCAAACCATACTGACATGATCAGGTGAGAGAACTGACTGCCTGGCATCTGCAAGGTAAGAGACTTAACTCCTTCCAGGATTCACCATTACATGGGCATACAGGGTAGTGGTTGTGTTGAATGGAGCCATATGCACACTATTTCTTGGAACTCCTATATGCACCATTATCCTGCATATACTGTAAGTGCATGGTAAGAAACAGTGTGAGCTACATTAAAGCACTGTCTTAGGAATCGGAACATTGCAGGCTGAAACCCTGCTAGAGCTTTAAACTTACAGTGTGACTTCTGGTCCAGTTCACTCAGCTGCTGAAACGGGTAGAAGTAGAACCCCACTGGAAACAAGATGTTGCATCACAACTGAGCTAGCCTGGTAAATCAACTGTAATTAAACAGATTTTAAAGTAAGATAAGAAGAACTCGTGCATTGAAATATTAAAGTGCAGCAAGCATGGCGATAAAGGCAACTCTGGAGAAAGGTTTACAGTCCAGTTGGAGGCCTCTTATAGATGTAAAAGTGTCTCCATAGAAACATAAAAACATAGACTTTGATGGCAGATAAGGACCGCTTGGCCCATCTAATCTGCCCATTTCCTACCTACAGGATAGGCCACAGATCCTAGTTAACCGACAGCCTATTTCTCCTATCCCCAACAAGAATTGCTTTATGTCTGTCCCATGCATTCTTGAATTCTCCCAAAGTTTTAGACCCCACAACCTCCTTGGGAAGGCTGTTCCAGCATCCACTACCCTCTCTGTGAAATAATACTTCCTCACATTGCCCCTGAACCCCCCATCTTTAAATTATGTCCCTTGTTCTTGCACGTCTCTTTTCTGAAAGATGCTACCCTCTTGGACTTTGTTGATTCCCCCATGTACTTAAAAGTTTCTAGCATGTCCCCCTCTTCTTTCTTTCCTCAAGGGTATACATATTAAGCTCCTTTAGTCTCTCTTCATATGGCTTCTTTGCAGACCCTACACCATTTTAGTTGCCCTCCTCTGACTGCCTCTATCCTGTCTATGTCCTTGTGGAGATGGGGTCTCCAGAACTGGACGCAGTACTCAGATGGGGTCTCACCAACTGTCTGTACAGAGGGATAACAATTTCCTGTTTTCTGCTGCTGATGCCTCTCCCTATGTATTCCAGTATACCCCCAGCCCTCCTACTGCCTTCTCACATTGCTTGCTAACCTTAAGGTCATCTGATATGATTACCCCAGGTCCCTTTCTTTTGTTGTTGTTACTATCCCCCATTGTGTTATTCTTCCCTGGGTTCTTGTTTCCAGGTGCATTATTTTGCACTTCTTTGCATTGAATCCTAGCTGCCATACTCTGACCATTCCTCCAACCTTGCCAAGTCCCTTTTCATCATTTCCATGCCTCCTTGTGTAGCAACCCTGTTGCAGATCTTTGTATTATCTGCAAAGAGCATCCTTTTCCTTCAGTCCTTCTGCAATGTCATTTATGATGACATTAAAAGGACTGGACCCAATACTGAACCCTGGGTTACCCCACTAGTAACCCCTCTTTCTTCAGAGTGGACTCCATTTACAATTACCTTCTGTGTCCTGTTGTCCAGCCAATGTTTTACCCAGGCTACCTCCCTGGGACCCACCCCAGGCTGGTTAATTTGACTATTAATCTTTGTGTGGGACTGTGTCAAATGCCTTACAAAGTCTAGGTAGGCCATGTCCACAGCCCCTCCCTGGTCTACTACTTTGGTCACCCAGTCAAAGAAATCTATTAGATTCGTGTGACAAGACCTTCCCGCGTGAACCCATGCTGCCTTGGGTCCTGTGCCCCACTGGCCTCTAGTTACTCAACTATTCTTTCCTTCAGAGTGACTCCATCACTTTCCCTACCACAGAGGTCAGACTGACAGGTCTGTAGTTTCCAGCCTCTGTCTTGGTCCCACTTTGTGAAGGGGAATCACATCCGCCTTCCTCCTGTCCTCAGGTACCACACCATCCTCCCATGAGTTATTAAAAGAGTAGCCAGTAGTTTCACTAGTTCCCCCTTATTTCTTTTTACAATTCTGGGTGAGTTCCATCAGGACCCATTGCTTTATCCACCTTCAGTTTTAGGAGTTCTTGCAGAACCCTTTCTTCTGTAAAAGGACTGGGACCGACCCCCATATCAAGACTGCTTCTGTTAATTGGATTAGGCACTTCCCCCTCTTTTGTGAATACTGAGCAGAAATATTCATTCAGTATCCCTGCTTTTTCACTGTCCCTCTCTGCCCACCCACTGTTCATTCTATTCAGCCTCACTATCCTCCTTTGTCTTTTTCTACGCTCGCTGATGTACATATAAAAGGTTTTATTCCCTTCTTAACTGAGTTGGCTATCTTTTCCTCAGTTTGGGCCTTTACTATTCTGACTTCCCTCCTGCTTCCTTCTGCCTTAACTGGTACAGCTCTCTGTCCTGCTTCTTCTGTGTTTCCTTATAATTCGGAATGCTATCTTTTCTTCCTGACTTTCACAGCCACCTCTTTTGAGAACCATAGTGGCTTTTTCTTTCATTTTGATTTGTTTATTTGCTTCACACAAAGGCTTGTTGCCTCCGTGATGGCAGTTTTGATGATTCCCATTGTTGCTCACACCTCCTTCTAGCCTGTTTGCTAGTGCTTTTCTGAGGCACTCTCCCATCTTGCCAAAGTCTGCCCTCCTAAAGTCCAGTACCCTCACTTTGTATGGCTTGACTCTGTAGCTGAGTTTAACGTCACTTGTTCCCAGATGGCGACCCACTTCTAGATCTGAGGTCCTCTCATGGCCCCCATTTGAGAGTACAAGGTCTAAGATTGATCCCTCATGAGTGGGTTCCAAACTAGCTGTCTGAGGCCTGCCACCTGTAGGGCATCAAGAATGACCCTGCTCTTGGATGTGACTGCAGTAAATGTGCTCCAGTTAACATCTGGCATGTTCAGGTCTCCCATCAACAGTATCTCCCCTTCTCTGCCATTCTAAGAAAGCCTTCTATCTTATCCTTGTCCATTCCCTCCCCTGACATGGGGTCTGTACCAACCCTGTGCAGATTGTGTGCGCTTTCAGTCTCCAGGTGACCCACAGTGCCTCCTCTCCTCCCTGTTTACTCTTTCGTTCAATTGCTTTTATCCCTTCCTTTACATAGAGAGCTACTCCTTGCCCTCTTCTCCTTGCCTGTCTCTCCTGTAGGTTATGTACCCTGGTATGTTAACATCCCAGTCATGGTTCTCTGTGTACCATGTTTCTGTGACTGCTATGATATCCAGGCATCCCTCTTCCATCAAGGCCACCAGCTCAGGGAGCTTGTTGCCCAGACTATGGGCATTGGTACTCATTATCCTCCATTTGCTGATGGCCTTACACCTTTTGGCCCATCTCTGTCCTTCTTGCCTTTGTCACTTTCTCCATTTACTGCTGCCCTTCTCCTATCGACACCTCTATGTTGGTGTTTACTGCACTACTACCATGATTTTTTTGGGAGGCTAGGATTTCCCGTCCTTTCAGTGCCTCCCCTTAGCTAGTTTAAATGCTTGCCAATGAAACATTTAAACCTATCACCAGGATCCTGGTTCCCTCCTGGACGGATGCAGCCCATCATGCCAGTATAGGCTTGCATCACTGAGGTGGACCCCCAGTCCCCAATGAAGCAAAACTTATATTTGCACCAGTTTTTCAACCACTGATTGAATCCCATGGTGCGGAACATCCTAGTCTCTTCTACGCCATAGATGGGTAGCACCCAAGAAGGTTACCATTTGTGCTACTTGTCTAAGTCCCTCCCAATTCCACAAACTCTTCCTGCACTTCTCTAATCCCTTTCTTAGCCAGGTCATTTGTCCCTAGGTGGAAAATGACATCAGCTTCTCCCTGTGCAGCTGCTCTGGCAATCCTGAGCATTTGCTCCCTGTCCCTCAAGCCATGGCTCCAGGCAGGCACCTTACCTCCCTCTCCCTTCCCCCAGTTCTACCTTCCTAACAATGAGTCCCCACAGGAGTTGTTCTTCCCCTGTGGGGTCCCCTGCCACCTCCTGTGGGTCTCCTTGTGGAGGTTCCCAGCATTCTCCTTGGTCTCCACTGCGGGTGCCTCCATAGAGGAACCACACTTTGCCAGAATGGCATAGGAATTGTGGAGAGGTACAACTGGAGGGATATGCCTCTCTTCCACCACCTCACCCTCCCTGAGCCCACTGTGGTCCAACCGCTCCTCTTTCTTGGCAACCTCTGAGGCAACGGCAGTGGCACTGGTGGTCCCTGGATGGAAAAGGAGGTCCCACAAATCCTGGCCAACTCAGCCTGGAGATGAGCAACCCTCCCTCAGCCCAGAGAGGTGCCTGCAGATGGGACAACACCGAATCCTCCAGAACATCTCCGGAAGACTGCTGCTCCACAGCCACTGAACTGCACCACTCCCATCATGTCTTATTTCTGGCCCCTTAACTGTTTGCAATCCTTACTCTTTCCTCTATTTTTCTCTCGAGATCTTCCTCAAGATCCGGAGGGCTGCATACCAAGTTAAGCAGTTCTGTGGTCTTGAGGATGGAAAAGTTGACATTCTTAGATCCCTAAGAGACCGTCCAAAAGGATGCATAAAATAATTGTGGATTACTAATCGATTAAATAACAAAAAACTTTTTGTTAAAATTCTGACAGCAGGGGTAGTCAGTGAGAAGTCCATTATAGTGACTCTGCAAGTAAGGTACTCCGATGGTAATAAGAGCAGCTCATGCACAACTGAAGTGAGAGCAGTGACCGGTCAGGTTTGCTCCTCGATCAATAATGACTTCATAAAACAAATTAGTGTGATCTGAAAAAATACAGTGTAGTGGTACACAAATATAGAATGGTTTCATTTGGGACCATCCTGTCTCCATCAGCTTTTGACCCCATGCTCTTGGATAGCTCTGTCTCATGGTCCAAGAGTCAACCGTATTAGTGTCCCACAATCACAGCTGAAGAGAAGGGCATTAGGAGGGTGTTACCATCAGAGGGAGCCAGGATGCAGCCTCTGGAAAGCACCCCCTCAGCTGTAGACTGCCTGTCAGATCAAGCCAGGTAAATCCCAAGGGATAGACAGAATACACCCAGGATCATAATGGAGCCAAAGGAATAACTTGCAGGGCCAGTTGCACTACTCTTCCCTCAGTTTGTCTAAACAGGTGTGGCAACTTTAGTTGCAGATTAGTTTGTCTGATATTACTGGGGCCAGACTGGATTTACAGCTGATAACATGCTGGTTAGCGTTAGCCACAGGGATCTGGGCATGGCATGGCACAGCACCAGTTTCTGTGACACGTAGTATACTGTACTAAATGATTTTTCCTTTTCATAGGTCTGTGGAGTACCTTACAGCCTGTCAGATAAGTATGCTTTACCTGTGTTGCCTTTCCTGGCTTACCTTTCTCAAAGAACCACAGATACTTTGTGATGTCTGTTTTTCTTATTTTACAGGTTCCTGTCTAATTGATATCCCTACCTTGCTCACCCAGAACAAGGTAAACAGTATCTTTTAATCATTACTTATACGATAAATGGAATAGACTAACTGTACAGAATTATATTTTACCCTTGACTATTGCTGCTGTTGTTCCTTACATCAACCTATTCATAACAAGCATTTGTCAATGCCGAATGTTTGCTTGCTGGAATTAGAGGTAGCATTCAATACAATGAGTCATTTTCAATGAGTCGTTTTCAGCAGTCATTTTCAGCGATGCTATTATAGCGACTGCAATAATAGCGATTGCTGTATTACAGCGACAGAACATGTTTAGTGACTCTAGGTTAATAGCCTTCCTCCGAGATCCAGGTGTCCTCGGAGGAGGTTATTTTAGATATGGGGGTTTGGGGTGGATCCTGGGGTGCAGGGCATAGCCCTCCAATAACAAGTAGAATGATTGCATACCCATGTGGAAGAAGAGCAGAGGTTTTGTTCTAAGTATTTTTAAATGTCAGGTGGGCAGTAGGACTGGGAGTGAATGCCAGCAGACAGATGTGAGTACAGAAAGTGGGAGGTTAAAGTGCTTTAGAGACAATCTGAGGCAGATGTACTTAAATGAAGAGCAAAGTATGTTGCAGATCAGACTGTCTGTGCTGAATAGGACTCGCTGATGTTACCGTCGCTGAAACTGGAGTCGCTATTAAATACTCACTGTAATTGCAATCGCTGACTTAACTTCTCTGTATTGACATGAAACCAGTATTAGCATTGGGAATGCAGGAGTTAGATGCAGAATTGGAATAGCAGTGAAGTATTGAACTTCAAGCCAACCCCACCTTCACCCTGCACAGAGGGACAGGCATTGGGGTATGCGTTTGGTCATCGCCCACAACATTCATGCCATTTCACCTCACCTATCCTGCAGACCCTGACAAGTGTTGAGGTGTGCCTTGGGGTGTCCGGTGTTACAGTCACCCCATTCAGAAGGATATACGCTGAAATGGGTGCAGTATAGGAAATGGGATGAACTCTGAGACCAAGGAGTCTAAGGCACATCTCAATGCCTCTCACTGGCTGCAGGGTGGGGGTTTGGGTGGAATGGCATGAGCATTACAATCCACAATCTAAAGGCACATCCCTGATGCCTGTCAGTCTGTATAGGATGGGACAATATGATTAGAAACCATAACACTCTAGGAGTTTGGTGTATTTGCACTACAAATTTTGACATGGCCTTTTCGTGAACCACACCTCATGAAACATTTGGGACCTCTTCTCATGAACAGTGGCACTGTGATTTTGTTAATGTGTCCCAAACTTTGAGCGACGTGCCATTCTGCTCCAGATGTATGAAAACACAGATCGAGCAGGATGTGAATAATGACATCTGTATCACTCATAGGAGGTGTGAAGAGATGGCTATGTTGAAAATCTGAAGTGAAAATATTAAAATGCCCGAACTTCCGAGTGTACATGGAAACTGTGCAAAGCATGCACATAACAGTCATTTAGTGGAATTATTTCACCAAATTTTCAACATAGGCATTTTGTGACCTCTGCCCATGAACACTGACCCTATGATTTTCTAATATGTCCCAACATTGATTTTCCACAGTGACCACGCTTGTTCTGTGCCTATGTGTAAACACATATTTTGGCAGGATATGAAAAATGACAGCTGTACTGTTCATAAGGAGGTGAAAAATACCAATATTGAAAATCTGCAGTGAAAATATTACAAATGTGCAAAATTATGAGGGTGCATGGAAACTATGCAACATACACTCATAACACAGTCACTTCATGGACTTCTGTCTCTAAATTTTCAACAAAGGCATTTTAGCATCTCTGCTCATGAACAGTGTCACTGCAATTTCCTTAATCTGTTCTGAACACTACTTCCTCAGCGACTGAGCTACTGTGTGCTGGAAGTGCGAAACACATTTCAGCCAGGGTGTGAAAATGACAGCTGTACTTTTCATAAGAAAGTCTGAAAATGCCAGTGTTGAAAATCTGGAGTGAAAATGTTACAAATTTGCAAAGTTACAAGGGTTCATGGAAACTGTGCAATGCATGCTCATAAAGCCATTATTTGTGGATTCTTTTCACCAAATGTGCAACACAGGCTTTTGAGAGCCCACCTCATGAACAGTGGCACTGTTATTTCGTTAATAAGTCCTGAATGGTGATTCCATGCAGTGTCCGCAGACTCATATTTCGGGACTGAATAACACCATGACAGTAACTGTTTTCATGAGGAGGGTCCCAAGAACCCATGTTGAAAATTTGGTGGCAAAAGTCCAAAATGGCCTAGATATCCACACTAGTTGAAAACCCTATTTATGCCATTATACAGCTTACCAGCATTTCTTCAGTTCGAGGTTGACTTTGAAGAGTGCAGGCGTGTTTCGGTCCACCGAAGATCATCGCGCCAGTCTCCGGAGGTAAGTATGAGGTGAGGAGGGGTGTGGGGAGATGGGTGCACAGTGGGTAGGTGCAGGTTGTGGGAGGGGCATGAAAGACCATGAAGGACCATTTTCTGCATTTCAGGGGCAAAAATAATAAAGGAAGTCACAGGAAGGTTTCTTCTTTCAGGCTTCATTTGCACACTGGGGTGGGCTCCCAGTGTGCTGCCTTCATTTTGGGAAAGAGGGACTTAAGTCGATGGGGATTGGGCCCCCATCGGCAAAAAGACTGTTTGGAGGGCATGATGCTGAGGGGATTGAGCACCCTCGGCACACAACAAATGGGAGGGTACATTATGCCGATGGGGAGAGTAGCTCCCTGTCGGCAAATGAATTTGTGTTGGCATGCACTGTTAACTGCCATGCTCTTGCCGCACACTAAAGTAAATGAGCGTCTATGACAGCAGTTCAGGTGCAGCAGTGATGTGTAGGCAATTTGCTTAATGCCGATGGCAGTATGCAAATAGCCTACATGTTACCACCACTGATTGTAGCAGTGGTTTTCTCTGAACTGTATGCCACTACATCTGAACTGCTGTCATAGATAGGTTGAACATTCATTGATGCGGTGCAGCTGCGCCTGCAAAAGAAGCAGGGCACTGGAAGTGGGGTGGCACACCCACGAAAACTCATATGGTGGCACTATGTTTCTTGCACATGCATGCAAGCAAACGTAAAAGGTCAGTCATTCACAAGTCTGAACAGACACCACAACATATCTGTAATATACATAGAATTGAAAGTAAGGCCTGGAGACCTGTTTTAATTTTTAAAGCTCATCTGTTTAGCAGGTAAAGGTGGATACTCCCATTTGTATAATTTTGCGCTTGTAAGAGAAACAGTCAGAACTAAGAGCCCCAAGGGTCAATGCGGTAGGTGCATAACTTGTATAATAGGCTGCTCTTACAACTTGGTTCCAAAAGTAGGATGGACGTGTCACTTCTGGTGGTTTGGGGCATGCTTTAGGGCTCCTGGGTAGCTGTCAGGAATGAGAAGACCCTTCAGGATCACGGCATTAATGAGATCTGATCTGCTGTTAGCACAGAGCTGTAAAGCGGTTAGTTACAGTTATTGAAGTGCCTTAGACTGAAGAGTCTGTCCCGTAGTGTGCCATGTGCAAGATGGCCTCTGGGGCTTAGCTGAATGTAGAGCTCCTGATTCATGGTGCATCTGCCGAGAGCGATAGTGTCAGGGCTGTGGCTGGAGTTCAAATAAAGGGAGATATATGTGCCATAACTTTGGGGCTACTAGTGGCTAAACAAAGACCAGAAAATAGTGGGCAGGTAAAGATAACCTGTGATTGTCATTTTGACCAAAAGGCTAGTACTTGAGTTTTTCAATGAGCGTTTGGTTGGTGCGATGCATCTGGGGTAACAGGAGCCTGTCTCTCGCTGTTCTGAGGCTGAGCACCAGGCTGCAGTAATTAAATTAGTGGGAAGCTTTCACCTGATGGCTAATCAAGGAACCACTAGCAGGGGTTCTGGGATGCTGTCACGCTGGCTGTAGAACTCAAGAGCCCTGCTAGTGGGGCTTTCACTCCTTCAGGCAAACCAGTCTGTGTCTCTGCTGTGGGACTTTCACCGGTTGCTAATCCAGAAACCACAGGTTCTGGGATGACGCCATGTTGCTGGAGCACTCAGAGTCCCACTAACAGAGGGGTGCCTTGCTCCTTCAGACAAGTAACTCTGTGTGACTGCTGCCTGAGAGATCACAGATGTGTGGGGCTTCAACTCAGTCAGTCAGTAAGCCAGCGTTAAATAGCAGCCTTGAGAGTCACCAGGTGAGAAACTGTCTAGAGGAAGATGGAATGCAATTAAGGGAAACAGAAAAGAAACTCCATGTGGACTTTACTGTAGCTATGGACATGAAATGAACTTTAAGCTCTAAAGAATAGACAGTTAAACATACAAACATCCTAACATATCCCGGCCTGGTATACTAGGGGAAAAAAGGCTAATAGAGTTTTTGCTCTGAACAAAGACCTCTTCAGAGAATGTGATGAAATACAGAAGCATAGAATGTGTCGGCAGAAATGGACAGGTGGCGCATCCTCTTGTTCCTACACCCTGGACCCTATTTGGTCTTGGGCGATCACTCCTCCTCCATGTCCACTGCTTATGCCATTGTGCCTATCCCATTGTGCTATCCCTTGCGTGCTCGAGTTCCTTGATGTCTTTGCTCTCAGAACCTCTTCTAGCAGGCTGTTCTAGGCATTCACCACCCTTTCTGTTCAAAAGTACATTTCTCACATCCCTCATAAACTCCTTCCCCAACCTTCATAGCATGCCACTGTGTTTTGGTGCTTCTCCTGTGAAAGTCACATCCCCGTCTTTCTCCTGTCTTCCTGAGATTACATGTTGAGCTCCCACAGTTGCTGTATGGTTTCTCATTCACCCCAGGATCCAGCAAGCCATGTCTGCTATCTTGTTGAACTGTCTTGTTATATTGAGGTCATCGGATATGATTACCCCAAAGTCCCTCTCTGGTTGGTACCTGTAAGTACCTGCCCATCTTATACACAACCCTGGGTTTCTTTGGACCAGGTGCATGATAGAGATGGTAAGTGGCTAATTCACTCCACAAAGTGATTTGAGGAGTGAAGGTGGTCCTTGAGTACTTCACGTTATAATGGGTAATCTAAGTCCATTGAAAACAATGACTTTGCATTACTCCGCCTTCCCAACCCACTATCCCACTAATTCTTAAGTGAAGTACATTGAAAACAATGCACTTCGCCTCACTTCGCTTGTTTTAAGCTCCAAAGGCGAATTTTGCAGTGATTCATGGGATTTCAGGTCACATGGGCTCTAGATTATTCTGCACAACCTCAGTTTGGGGTAGTGTGTGTAGAAACTGTAGAAGACAATCTGCTATAAGAGCTCTCTGCAATTCAAATCTTCTAAAAGCTGTTAAAAAGCCTTTTGAGTCATTTTTGCTGAAACTTTAGTTCATCAATTAAGGAAACCCTCCTTGTTCATATCATCAAGCGCTTATTGTTTGTGTGTGCATTTTGAATGTTAATGTACAACATTCACTCTGTGTACTGAAAAACAGTGAAAGTGTGCTTTGGGGAGGGTGTAGGTCTGTGGTGCAGGTAGATTAACTTGGCAAAAAGACAGTGCTTTCTGTTTTGGTGAAATTTTCTTGTGTAACTGTGTTAATGTACACACAGTAATATTTTCAATAATTCTTGCCATTTTTGTTGATTGTTGTGTGCAGCAGCATAATTTTGGTTTGTTTAAAATATGTGGTTATATTACTGAAGCTTTCAATTTGCTACATATTACTCAGTGTGTGTGTGTGAGTATGTGTGACGCATGTCATCAGATCAGACACCTTTTCTTTTGCCACATAATAATTTCAGCAATGTGAATCTGTTATCCACTACAGCTGTGTAATTTTGTACTTCTTTGTAGTATCTTTACTGGTACTAGTACTAGTGACTGTTACTGCAGCAGTGCAGTGCACTGCACCCCCCACAGCCCCCAACCAGAAAAGGTATTCTTTTCCAGATTTGAATTTCTGATGGTGAGCACTGGTTAGGTGTTGTGCCTTTGCATCTGCATCTCATCAGTGCACAGCTAATCTTAATCTGTCTGTGCATTTGCATCTCTTTAGGGTCCAATCTCCATCTCTAACTTAAGTCATGTTGTTTCTTGGCTTCCTTCAGAGTACTGGACAGGTGTGGTGCACAATTCTGCATGAACATTGTACTCATTAATATGCGTTTTAAGTGAGGACCATCATCACGAGTCACTCGTGATACAAATCCGTTCTTCATCATCACGGTCACAAATGCAGTCACAAATCACAATTTACGATCACGTCACGAATCACTACATTAATTTTTTTACTAGTTACTTGGATGTATTGTAAGCCTGATTTTTAGTATCTCTCCCAGCTTCACCACCCCACCATTGTACTCATTAATGAGTGTTTTTAAGTCATGGAGTTTTGTGCCACACCTCATTGGGGCCTGGGAAGTATAGCTGTAGGCATTCATGTTTCTTCATCATCATGGTCACAAATGCAGTCACAAATCACAATTTACGATCACGACATGTCACAAGCACTTATCATTTTTTAATAGCTACTTGGATGTATTGTAAGCCTGTTTTTAGTATCTTTCCATGCTTCACCACCCCACCATTGTACTCATTAATGAGTGTTTTTAAGTCAGAGAGTTTTGTGCTACACCTCATCAGGGTCTGGGGAAGTACAGCCGTAGGCATTCACATTTCTTCAGCATCACGGTCACAAATACAGTCACAAATTCGATTTACTTCGTCTACAAATCACAACATTCATTTTTTACTAGTTATTTGCATGTATTGTAAGCCTGTTTTGTAGTATTCTCCAGGCTTCACCATCCCACCATTGTACTCATTAATAAGTGTTTTTAAGTCAGGGAGTTGGACAGTGTCTGCAGTACATATAGACTGGAAGAAGACTGACTGCACATATGCAGTTTAGTACAGTATACTTGTATTGCTCAGAATACAAAGTGTCTCACATATCGTAAGACAACAAAAAAAGAGCATAATTACATACAAGAGTCAGAGATGGTGGAGAAATACATTTTATAACACAGCAAGGAAGGTGGGGGGAAACATGGTGTGAGGAAAAACTAATGTGGGATCCCATGGTGATCCAGCAGCAGTTCCAGAATGGACATAATTTGCAACTGATGTTCCTCTGTGTGATCCAGCTGCTGCTCCACAGCACTCAGCCTCTCATTGTTCATCTCAACAGCACTCCAGAGAACTGCCAAGTCAGCCTGTGTTACACGCAGTTCTCTGGAGTCCACATTCTACAGGTTGACCTGCTGGTGGTGGGGTGCTGGTGGAGCAACAGGTGCTGCTGTGGCTCTCCTCTTCTTAGGATGCCACCATGCACAGCTGCATCCTCTGCCACAGAATGGCCAGCAAGTGCAGGCATGGTCCGCTCTGTGGCAGCCTGCCACTCCAAGTGGTGATGATTGAGCATATGGGTGTGCTGGCCCCAGTCCCCAAGTGAGTCCCCCAGGGCCACGGCACACCTCCACCTCACATAGGTGGCACTTGACCACACTGCAATCCCCCGACACAGTCAAAAACTGCCAAACAACAGAGGTGCAGGGAGGACCAGGCACAGGAATGGGAAGGCCAGATGAATTGGCAGCTGGCTGGTCACGGTGATGAATAGGAAGGGATCCACACCTGGGTCCGGGGAACAGGCACATCCTGCTTCAGAGGACCTGGTGCTGGACTTGGTGGTGGTGGTGGTTCAACTGCCTCAGAGTCAGGACAGGAGGTGTTGCTGGTCCTGCTTTGGGGGGACACTCACAAGTTTCGAGCGGTCCAACAGGAATGGGCACCATGCCCCCACGCATGCAAGGTACAATGCTTACCACTACCACGATCTTCCAGAGCTGCCCCACCCCAGATATTCCCTCACCCTGGTCCATCTCTCCACTGAGCTCTCTCAGTCCGAGCAATCATTACTCACACTGTCACACAACAGTCACACAGACAAACAACTATATACTTATATAGATAAGAAAAATACAATTTACAGAAAGAACAAATTAAGTAAAAAAGAGTACAGAAAAGACAAAAAAATATAGCTTTTAAAAACCTGTTGGGTCTAAATCAAAGTTTAAATCTCCTCCTCGATCTGATCTCAAAGTATCAGCAGTCACAAAACACACACCCTCCATCTTCACAAGAGAAAGTAAAGTGTCTGCATGTATGACTCACTTCCTTCCTGCCTAGCTAAAGAGCATGTGACTTACAGTACTGTAAGCCATGTGATGTGGGGTGGCTGCCAGATCTGAAACTCAAGTAGATTACTTAGAATCATAATGAGGAATGTGAAGTCCATTAAAAACAATGACTTCGCCTTACTTTGCATTGCCATTCCGCCTTAACGGAAGTGGTAATGACATAGCTGAGCAAGCACTTTGTGCATTGTCTTGGCAACACAAAGTGCCCACTTCAGTCTCACTTTGTTGGCAGAATTTAAATTCTCTGCACATCTGCAGTGCGTGACCTTGGAGTTTTAGCATTGAATCCCAGCTGACACTCCCTAGACTGCTCTTTGGTTTTCTACAGATCCCTTTGCATTTTCTCTACACTCTCATGGCTGTACACCCTGTTGCATATTTTTGTGTCACCTGCAAAGAAACACACCTTCCCTCCAGTTTCTCTGCAATATCACTATGAAGACATTAAAGAGGACAGGACCCAGTACCCGATCCCTGTGGTACTCTACTGATCACTCTCATCCTTTGAGTGACTGAATTTGCCACCATCCTGTGCCTACTATAATTCAACCAGTTTGATACCCAGCTCACCTCCCTCTCCCCAACCTCATGTTGCTGAGATTTTTAATTTGCTTTCTGTGTGACACAGTGTAAATGGCTTACTGAAGTCCAGATAGGTGATATCTACTGCCCTCCCAGATCCACCTCCCTAGTTACCTAAACAAATCTACGAGTTTTGTTTTACTTAACATCTCCTCTATGAAGCAGTGCTGCCAGTGGTCCTGCAGCCCATTTGCCTCCAGGTACTCCATCAGTCTCTCATTCAGCACTCTTAATTCCCCTACCACTGAAGTAAAATTGACTGGCCTTGAATTACTAGCCTTCTAGCTGTCACTGATGTCCTCAGGGACCATATTTATTCTCCTCCAGTCCTCTGGAACAACCCCCATCTCTGATGAGGTGCTGCATAGTGCCACCAGAGGGCAGCTAGTATCATTTTCAGTTCTTTTAGTACCCTTGGGTGGATCTTGTCTGGACTCGTCGCCTTGTTTTCCTTTAATGGCCATTCCAACTTCCCCAGTGCCTGTTAATACATGTTGTTCTGTCCATAAATTTGACAGAAATAGATAAATTACAGATCAGTGGGGATGGAACAAGTTTGATGGTGTATAAGGATTAGGCCACACAAACCCCAATTATGGATTTCTGGATGGTCATAAGAAGACTTTGCCATCAGAGGTGGGGAAAGGAGTTAAGGAAATCTGCCTGAAGGAGGCAAGTGGGAGATCAAACACAACATTTGTGTGTATGTATGTTTTGAGGGGGTGACATAGAGCTTTTACTGAAAGGGTGCTTTGCCTGTTTGGGGTGAGGTCAGGAGAATTCACATGATTTAAATATCTACCATTGCACCATCTGCCTTTTTTCTAAATCTTATTTTCTAGAAGGTTTTATTTGTTCCCTCTTATTTTAGAGGTCTAGATGCTTATTATAGTTGCTCTATCAAAGAATAAATGCATGTCTTTAATCTGGTTATTTGCATGGGTTTACATGCAGCCCTTGTTCCTTTGTTGTCCGTTTAAATTTATCATTTTCCTTTTTAGGCACTCCTCAGGATCACTTTTGAGGAACAAATATCTCCAACTTGGATTGACCAGGTAAGAGACACTACTGTTTTTTTTTTTTTTTACAAAACTTATTGTAATATTTTTGTAAGCATCCATTATAAAGTAATGGAAGGTTACTCTGTCAAGGAAGTATGGTACACAGAGGCCAGTGTATGAAGCACTGTTTAAGTTGCCGCTAGCCAAATACGTTTTCTGTAATTACTCTACAGATAACATTTAAGTGTCCAAATTGCTACACTAGTTTCACAGGCTGCTGAAATAAATTCTGAGTTTGGCTAAGAGTTTTGTTATTTGGCTGATTAGTTTAGATGAAAATTAGTCTAAGAAAATATGAAACCATACTGCACTCAAAAGCACTGGTTAAATATTTTTTGCAAAAGCTAATATCATCAGGGAGCCTCTAGCTCGAATGTACAAGACGTTTTGTTGTAAGGTATATGCATTGATGCACTTTGTGATTTGCGATTTGGAAATAAATATTTATCCAGTGCTTTTATAGCAGTACTGTTTTGTATTCTGTTGCTCTTTACTTGTACTGCAACTTTTGACTTGCAGTTCAGGTGATCATTCTGTTTGCGAAAGTCAGCCTAAGCACTGTAGGGTTTCAGTGCCAGTTTAAACACTGTGGAGCTGGGGTGGATGGCTGTCCCATTGTTGCAGCTTCATCACTACCATTTGTAATGTTGATGACCTGGGATCAGGAATGAGCCTCTGACTTCCAAGGCCTTACATAGAACCTGATGGCAAATAAGGGCTGCGTTTCCTTTGGTATTGTGATTGCTTCTGCTGCAGACACTCTTTGGTCTGTGCACTGTCTCTTCCACCATCTTCCTTTCCCTTATGCCTGATCCAAGCTTTTTGAATCCTACTACTATTTTCAGCCCCACTATCTCCACTGAAAGGCTGTTCCAGGCATTCCCCCTTTCTGTGAAGTTTTATTTATTTATTAAAGTGTTTCACCAGGAAGGCATACTGAGTGGAGATACCACTCTATTCCAGATGCGTCCTGGGGAAGAGGAGCAGAATACAGACAATAAATAGTATTCAAGTGTACAGAATTGTGCAAGGGACATACATGTTTACAGGATTGTCTCAGGGACATAGAACATATGACAGTAGATTAACAGGGCTCCCAGGAATGAGAGCACCAGGTAAGCTTAACAAGTAACTAGAAGTAACAAAAGTTATACAACAGACAAGTGATATTGCTGAGGCACCTATGATAACTGAACCCTAAATGCTGCTCAGGATGACTATATAACTGTGCTGGGGCCAGCAGTGGGAAGATTTTTGTGGGCTGCCTAGCCCATGTTAGAGATGCGGTGCATAACATACAGGTGTAAAGGACCTGCTAAGTGAGGCTATATAGCTGTATGGCATTAGGCACCACTGAAGTACTGTATTTTCTCACATACCTCCTGAACTTACTCCGCTCTGTGACCCCTTGTGTAGAAAAATTTCTACCTGTACTTTATTCATGCCTGTTAGGTATGTAAATGTCTCAATCATATTCCTCTCTCCCTCCTGTCCTCTAGGGTGTACATATTGAGCTCTTTAGCCTCTCCTCGTGGGGCTTTTACTGGAGACCCTGCACCAACTTGGTAGCCCACCTCTGAACAATTCACCCATGAGTACCACAATCTCCTTGGTAACTTGTCATATGGGTGACTGAGACTGAGCGAATCACATACGAGTGACTCAGTCTCAGCACCGATAATGTGAACTACCCTGAAAGGATAGCAACTGAAGAAGAGCGAAGAATAACGAAGATGCAGGTTTATGAAAGATCAACAGCAACAAGGTAGGATGGTTAGCAGAAGGGAGGGATGAGGAAGTGAGTATAGGAGGAGGTAGGCGCAGTGCTGCTGAGCTGCCCCCATGGTGTAGTGGTGAGGGTGGCTGCCTGTAGGGGAGCTAGCTGCTGGGGAGGGAAAGCTTTTGTGCAGGTGGGTAATTTTTTGACTGTCTCCCTCCATAACATGCACCCCACTGCAGTTAAAAATCTATAGATAGGAGGTGTGGGGCAAAGTCCCCCCGCATAAATACTGTTTACGTTTCTCACCGGTTCTCGCTGGGAGTATACATTGCTTTTTCATTTTAGTGATGTACACTCGCTGTAATGCCGATCATGGTTTGTGGATTGCCGTTATGACATGGAACCAACGTCCTTTAGGGTGATGGCATTTCACATGGACTAGGGGCACAAGGCAGTGGCTCACAGACACAGACCACACCACTGATTTTATTTGTTTTTATTTATTTATTCTAGGATTACAAGTACCTTTGAGCCAAGGCTCTTTTACAACGGTTCCAGGTCGGAAATAACAAACAACAAGGAAGCAACAGTGAAATAACAGTAAACAATTCATGTACAACAGTTCTATTGAGATGGGTCAAATATAGGAAGACTAAAGTGTAGAGGAAGAGGAGAAGTTTTGGTAGTTAACAGAGGCAGCTATAGTAAAATGGTGAACCCAGCTGGGACGCATGTGCCCACAGGAATGGGTAGGGTCAGATTCCCAGCAGTGGCAGAGAAACAGGGATGAGAGGAGAGGGAGGATGAAGATGCAGCCAGAGGCATTTGTCGAAAAATAAATGAGAAGGTGATAGAAGAGAAAAGGGGTTTGGTGAGGGGAAATAAGTGCTATAATGGGGCAAGGAGAGACTAATGAGGTGGTATGAAGACCTGAGATTTGAAGTGGCACCTCAGAAGCTCGGGGATGGGGACTTGGGGGCTGGGGTTAAGCAGTATATAAGTTAGTATTAAAGCTGTGTAGGTCATCATCTAGGAGAGGCAGTCACAGGAGCTAGAGGCAATGAGATGGGCCCGGGCCTGGTTTTGAACAGACCTAGTGTTGAGGCAGAGGAGATGGTGTGGCTGAGACCATTCATCCATAGAGGAGCCCTATAAGCAAAGGAGCGTTGGCCTATTTTCTTGGAGTTTAGTGGGATCTTTTCCTTGCACCATCGCTTAAAAATATAATCGCTCCACCCCTGGCTTATTGGGAGGAGGTGGCCAATGAACTGTGCCCAGTTCCTTCCACCCTAATCACAGTGCCCTAACAAAGGGATAACCCTCTGGCCTGTATCTACTCAGGCTATGTTTTTTTCTGGAATGTGGCTTCCAAAACTGGACACAGTACTACAGGTGGGGTCTTACTAATGACCTATTTAGGGTAGCACCTCCTGCTGGTGATATGCCTACTTGTACACCCAGTATCCCACTAGCTCTACTGATTGCTTTATTACCTTTAGGTCATGCAGTATGATTACCCACAGGTCTCTCTCCTGCTTGGTTGCTGCAAGTATCTCTCCCTCATTTTTTATTTTATTTTTTAACCAGGAGAGACACATTAAGTTGAAGGCTTGTTTACAACTGTGACCTGGGAGCACAAGGAAGTTAAGTGACTTGCTCAGGGTCACACACTATGTAAGTGGGTGCTGTGGGATTCAAACCTAGGTCTCCAGCTCAGAGTCTTAAACCACTGCGCTACACTACCTCCTGCCTTTGAACTCTACCGTCAGGTTTATGTGACCCAAGTGCATTATTTTGCTGGACTAAGGGTACTTAAAATGTTGCCTTCTAGTAGGGTTGAAAGAATCCCAAATTGGGGATATGGCAGATTGTGGCTGTTGCATGCCACTTAACACCATACCGCAGCCCTTTTTGTGCGACAAGGACAGTGCAAGCCCCCATTGGTGCATGCAGCCCACGGTTGACACAGGCTGCATTTGGGAATCACTCCCAGTGCATTGTTTGGTGCAAGGGCACTTTGCACCATTCCCTTTCACTCAAGCCCCTTGTGCCAGTTCAGGAGCTCTGAGAAATGAGCCCAATGTATGTACATAGCGACACTGGTTGTTTGTAAGTAATATCTTTGTGAATTCATTTAATCATACTGGTTCTGCTTCCTACAGACTATGTGAAGACAAGATTTTCTGGGTGGAAGAAAAGGATTTCCATTTTATCGTGACAGTTAGAACAGTTAGTTGGAACCTTAAAAGGAAGCAACCAACCATGTGACTGAACCTACTGCAATTTACAAAGCAACAAATATTAGAAAGTGACTGGGAGGACAGGTAAGTGACTATAACACAGGCTATAACGCAGGCAGCTCATAACTCAATAGTTTTGAAGAATGGATAGATTGGGTAAAATAGTAACAAAAAGAAGTAGAGACATAACAAAATATGTTTTAGTTCACCAGTATAGTGATGGTTAAATACATTCCTCTTCTAAGATACAATGGTTCAGTAAATGCTTTTGACTAAGTCAATGTTCATGTGGTGTTCACATTCTGGTATGCCTGAAACACTTCTGAACTAGAAAAGATTGATATGATAGCAGTGATTGGTATTGTTACACAAAGAAGGGCAAAACTTAAATGTTTGAAGATAGACTTGTTTTAAGCCAAAAGAAATCTTAGCTACTGCCATGCATAGGACTTCTCTACACTTAGCTGCTAAACTTGAGTAATTGTATTAATAACCTAAGCTACTACTTTGTATAGGAATTCTTGTGTACCACTATTGTATCTCATTACTGTATTCTATGTTATAGGTAAGTCTGCTATGTCTGATGTTATTTGGCGTGGAGACTTTGTAGATGAATCTCTGACTCAAAGGGTTGCAATTCTGATACCTTAAATAAATAAATAAGTGGATAATTTATGCCTTACATTTGGCTGCATAAGCAGCAACATTTGTAAATGAGCATAGTTTACTTACATATAGATTTCTTTTTAGAAAGATTGCATTTATATTGTAAAATGCATTAAATCCGTGCATAAGGCATTTACAGTGTAAATAGAATCTTTCTAAAAGAAATCCAAATGTAAGCAAAACATGGTCATTACATATTCCAGCGATATGCAGCCAAACGTAATCATACATAATCCATTAGGATTTCCTTTGATTTAAAACAGAGCACATTTATTTTACATCTATTAAAAAATCCAAAAGTAATCCAGAATTGAAATGTTGCATATTTACTGTCAAATAAAGCCAAAAATAGGAACAAATGAATCCATTCAAAGAAGTAGTTTTGCATTTTTTCAGCCACAAAAAGGATTGAAAATTAACATATTTCTTTGTCTATGCAGCCAGAAGTAAGTCATTCTTAAACAGGAATTGTCTTAAGAACTTTTGGGATTAAATACAATTTCTAGTAAATTGAGAGGGAATTTAAATCATAAGAAAAAGGTAAAAGTAAGTCCATTTCAATCCACAGTTTTTAGTAAGGGCAGCTCCACAAAGGTTAAACTTGGCACCAGACTGGCACCCTAGTACAGGAGAGGGTGGGAATAGAGGGCAGGAGAAGAAGGCTACCAGGCCTTGCACTGAGAGTGCAGGTGCAGGGCTAGGCATGTAGATCCTCATGTTTATGTGCAGTAGTGGAGGAGCTAGCCCAGACCACTGCACAGTAAGGGCAACCTGAATCAATATTTGTAAGGGGTGGGCCAAGAGTAAAGGACACTCTGGTTATGGATTCAAGGGGTGGAGCTAGCTTGGGCCAATTGTATAGCCAGACCACCACTCCCCCTCGTGCCTATTCAGAAGGTGTGGTATTAGGCCCAGGTAGCACCTCCTCCTGTAGGTCTGTGAGAGAGATCCCACAGCAACATAAAGGACCAGCACCCCACTTTTGAGAAAAGTCCTCCAGAGGCCCTAGCATGTTCCTTGGGGTCCCAACCCCTACCATCAGCCACCCCATTCTCTTTGACTGCTTGCCAGCAGCTGGTGAGCTTGTGGACTGGAGATATGACCAGGACTATGATCCATGTTGCCTGCCACCTGAATGCTGCTAGGTGGGCTCAGCATTCTGCATTAAACTGTGACTGTCTGCTTCAAGTTTTGTCCCTGAGTTGCACACTGGTATGCCATCAGCCCCTGAATGATGACCACTTGTGCAACAGGACTGGGACTGTGCTACATCAGAGCTTGAATCACCTGCCTTCCAACCACCTAAAATTTCTGTTTTCCTTGCATTGGGGCTTGAACTATTTGTCTTGTCCCTTGGCTACTTTGGCACCTAAATTCCTTCACAGTGAGTCCTGAGCTGTCTGCCTTACAATGAACTGTGATCACTTGCACTCATCTCTTTCCTCCAGATTGAATTGTAACATTTGGAAATGTGGATGTGCTGCCCAGCTATGGTGGCCCCACTAGTGAACTGTTTGTCCCATGACAAACTGCAATTTCAGATGCCCATCTGTCCATTTAATCTTGATTGTTGTGCAGGTCAGCAGACAGGCTGACTACATCCTGTTGTCCATGTCCAGAACTATTGTGCATAGCCTTGCCTACTGGACTTCTCAACTAAATACAGTGCACATGAGAGTTGTAACCTCAGTGTACAGTGGTCAGCCTCCATTTTGTGGCAACGTTTCAAGTGCCTTGCTCACAGCCCATAAATGACCTCTAAAGATGTCACAGGCTGCATTAGCCAGAGCAGCAATAGTTAGTTCCTCAGTATAGTTCATTTTGAGCCATCCAGGCTCAACATAATGAGGTTCCATCTGAGTACAATGGTTAGAGTTACCATATTTTTCTTTTTCTTACATTAGGTGGCCATAGTTCTCTTCTCGCTGGGCAGCAATCAATCAGCAACCCTTGCATGGATCACCCATAGAAACATAGAAGTTGATGGCAGATAAGGACAGAAGGCCCATCCAGTCTGCCCATTCCTTTTCTACGTTATAATGTGCCATTGGCCTTTGCTCTGTCAAAGGCCTATCTAGTCATACTCATCTGTAGTGCTCCCTTATGCCTATCCTATGTCTGTTTGAAGCCATGCACTATATTCATATCCACCACTTCCTGAGGTAGGCTGTTCCATGCATCCACCACCCTTTCTGTAGAAAAGAACTTCCTCACTTTATCCATTAATCGGCCTCCTCTAATCTCATGCTGTGTCCTCTTGTCCTGCTATTTTATTATATTGAAACATATTAGACTCTTTCACCTTGTTAATGCCCTTAAGGTGTTTGAATGTTTCGATCACATCACCTCTCCCTCCTTTGTTCTAGGGTATACATATTGAGCACCAGATTTCTTCTCATTCTACACACCCCATCTGGATCATCTACTCTCTTGCAGATCTTGGTGTCATCTGCAAACAGACAAACTCATGCTCCAGTCCATCTGCAATGTCACTGATGAAGATATTGAAGAGGACTGGCCCCAGGACTAATCCCTGAGGGACCACATTGTGGCTTGCATCTCTTCTGACTGTATACTGTTTACCACCACCCTGTTTTCTGCCTGTCAACCAGTTTGCTACCCTGTTGACCAACTTCTGACCCACCCTGAGCCTACCCAGTTAATTAATCAATAGTCTATGTGGAACAGTATTGAAAGCTTTGCTGAAGTCAAGGTAGGTGACATCAACTGCTCCCCTTGGTCCAATAACTCTGGTTACCCAGTCAAAGAAATCTATGAGATTAGTTTGACAGGACCATCCTTTGTAAACCCATGCTGTCTTGGATCCTGTGCTCCTACGGATTCCAGGTGTTGCACTATCTTTTCCTTAAGGATCTCAGAGAAGGAGATGCCAGATGAAATGGATGATAGTTTGTCACCCAGCCTGGTCAGGTGTTCTTTGGTCTCCACAACTGACCAGCTGGTGAGATCGTTAGTCCCTATGTGTACCAGGATGTCAATGTTTTCTCCTGCTTCCTGTACAGTTTTAGAGGTGGTCAGTGTCTCCCCATGCTGATGTACCTGGGAGACATCTGACCACTACCCCTGGCTTGAATAGGTAACAACTCCCAAATCATGGAGTCTCCTATGATCAGAGTTTTTGATTTCCTGTTTGCTTTTCTTGTGTTGGTTCCTGTTTTGGGTGAGTTTTGTTGTGCTGTTGTTCCCCTGCTGAAAAGAAGAACCATGGATGAAAGAAACAAGGAGTTAAGAGCAGAAACTATCAGCCAGCAACAAATGTAGTAGCCTGTAAGCTTATCCTACTGATAAATAAAACTCATGAAACCTGCAAAGCACCACTGTAATAATTTAATAGAAGATATACCTATAAAAAACACTTTACTACAGAGAAAAATAAAGCAACAGAAGATATACCTTGCAAAAGACAATTTTAATCAGAAGATTACAGCAGTAGTCTGTAAGCACACACCTATAGGCACACCCCATAATAATGCAGCAGAAGGTATACTCAGCAACCATTTGAATCAGAGAAAATAAAGCAATAAATTGTTAGCAACAAACAGTAACAATCCCTGTGATTACAAAAGAAAATAACACACAGTAAATCTGCCTAGTCGAAAAAGCCTTATTCCTTTTCCTTGCTCCGGTAGGTTCTTTGCAATGTTGTTACAAGCAACCTAGAAGAAAAGAGCTCAGGTGAAACTAGGTGCCTTTGCCAGCAAACCTAGTCTTCCACTGCAGCAAAGGACATATCCAATACCAGATTCCATTTTCTTCATTGTCTGCCTCTTCAGCTTCATGACCAGCCTTTATCCTTTATCTTTTCACCCTTTTCATCCAGCCGCTTCAGTTCCACATAGCCACCATTGTTTCAGCTTTGTCTGCTGGACAATGAGACTGATCAGTTAACCAGTTTCTGTGCTGTCATCATTCAAGCTAACTAGCCAGCCATCACCTGCATCTCACCAAAGGACTAATCCTCTACATAGACGGCTATACCACAGACTGTTATCCTGATAATTACCCTCTTCCAAGGTGTCTAGGTATTATGTATAGTTTATACTGCTTTCAGCATCTGCAGACATGGGGTACTTGGTGGCACTTTCAGAGTATTATCATATATATCTATATATATATATATATATACACACACACACACACACACACACACACACACACATATATATATATATATATATAAAACTAACTGGCTACCCATATTTATTTTATTCATATATAGCTGCCTTCTTTACATATAATTGTATATCACATAACGGTCATTGTAATTGCCTTTTATGTTGCAACTGTCTAAGTAAGCAGTTATTTTCCAGAGTAACCCATAGCAATAGTAATAATGCTGTTTGCTGCATTGGGAACTGTTGTGACTGCCACTGTTTGGGAAGAAGAGACAAACTATGCTTTAAAAAGTCTGGTCACCACACAGCAACTACAGGAAGTGTCATTTTTCAATCCTGGATGAGAGGTCTTTTGCACTTCTGCTGCAAAATGATATAGATAGAAACATAGAATTTGATGGCAGATAAGGACCGCTTGGCCCACCTAGTCTGCCCATTTTCCTACCTAACGGATAAGCTGCAGATCCTAGTTAACCAACAGCTTACTTCCTCCTACCCCCACTAGGACTGCCTTATGCCTGTCCCATGCATTCTTGAATTCCCCACTGTTCTTGACTCCACAACCTCCTCAGGAGGCTGTTCCATGCATCCACAACCCTCTCTGTGAAAAAATACTTCTTCACTTTATCTCTGAGCTGCCCCTCTATCTTCAAATTGTGCCCCTTGTTCTTGCACATCTCTTTTCTGGAAGATGCTACCTCTTGTACTTTGTTGATTCCTTGAGGTACTTGAAAGTTTATATCATGTCCCTCTCTCCTTCTTTCCTCAAGGGTATACATATTAAGCTCCTTTAGTCTTTCTTCATGTGTCTTCTTGTGCAGAACCTGCACCATTTTGGTTGCCCTCCTCTAGACAGCCTCCACTCTGTCTATGTCTTTGCGGAGATGTGGTCTCCAGAACTGCATACAGTACTCAGATGGGGTCTCACCAACTGTCTGTACAGAGGATAACAACTTCCTGTTTTCTACTATTGATACCTCTTCCTATGCATCCAGTATCCCCAGCCTTCCTTACTGCCTTCTCACATTGCTTGCCTACCTTTAGGTCATCTGATATAATTACCCCAGGTCCCTTTCTGTTTTATTGTTGTCAGTATCTCATCCCCCATTGTGTATGCTTCTCCTGGGTTTTGTTTCCCATGTGCATTATCTTGCACTTCTTTGCATTGAATCTGAGCTGCCATACATTTGGCCATTCCTCCAACCTTGCCAAGTCCCTTCTCATCCTTTCCACTCCATCTTGTGTATCAACCCTGTTGCAGATCTTTGTGTCATCTGCAAAGAGACATCTTTCTTTCCAGTTCCTCTGCAATGTCACTTATAAAGACATTAAAAGGACTGGTCCCAGTACTGAACCCCATGTATCCTGCTAGTAACCCTCCTTTCTTCACTGTGTACTCCATTTACTACTACCTTTGCATCCTGTTGTCTAGCCAATTTTATCCAGGCTACCACCTTGGGACCCACTCCAAGGCTGGCTATCTTGTGTATTAATCTTTATGTGGGACTGTATCAAATGCCTTGCTAAAATCTAGGTAGGCCATGTGCACAGCCCTCCCTGGTCTACTACTTTGGTTACCCAGTCAAAGAAATCTATTAGATTCATCTGACATGACCTTCCATTGTGAATCCATGCTGCCTTGGGTCCTGTGCCCCACTGGCCTCTAGGTACTCAACAATTGTTTCCTTCAGAAGTGATTCCATTTTTTTCCTACCACTGAGGTCAAACTAACTGGTCTGTAGTTTGCTGCCTCTGTTCTGCTCCCACTTTTGTGAAGAGGAATCACATCTGCCCTCCTCCAGTCCTCGGGTACCACCATATCCTCCTATTGTTTGTTAAGAGAGTAGTCAGCGGTGTCACTAGTTCTACCCTTAGTTCTTTTAGAATTCTTGGGTGAATCCATCAGGCCCCATTGCTTTGTCCACCTTCAATTTTATTAGTTCTTTCAGAACTCTTTCTTCTGTAAATGGACTGGTATCAACCCCTGTCTTCAGAGTGCTTCTCTTGTATGGTTTAGGTAACTCTCCTCCTCTTCCTTTGTGAATACTGAGCAGAAATATTTGTTCAGTATCCCTGCTTTTTCACTGTCACCCTCTACCCACATTCCCTCCCTTTAATAAGCTTTAGTATCCCCTTTGGTCTTTCTTCGCTCTCTAATGTACCTGTAAAGGTCTTATCCCCCTTCTTAACAGAATTGGCTATCCTTTCCTCGGTTTGGGCCTTTGCTATTCTGACTTCCTTCTCAGCCTCTTTCTGCTTTAACTGATAAAGTTCTCTGTCCTGCTCCTTCTGTGTTTCCTTATATTTCTTGACTGCTGTCCTT